>CM075686.1:14447500-15697500 GCA_037954025.1 Phaseolus coccineus | reverse complement strand
CCATTGTGTTTCTTCTGCTCATAAAATCTATTTGAGTTTTCAAACAACAACTATAGTGAAAGGTTTTCAAACGTTTTTGTATTGAAATTTTGTGTGTGCTTTAGTGAATATATGCCCTAACTGAAAATCTTAGTATTAAGAATGAGAGGATCTTGATAAAGTAGTGAGGGTGCACACTCATAACTGAATCGAGATGATTCTCAATCTTAATTCCAAAGGTTTGATGTAACATCCCGCCAAATCGTTTCACAAATATATAATGAAAATAAACGTAAAATCAAAATGTTGAAATGTGCATAATTATATATATGTAATGAAGTTTCTCCCCGCAGGGAGTTTAATACAAAACGGTCGTTTTCCAAAACTTAACATAAAAACAGCAAAATACAACCAAACAGCCGATCTCCCAACATAAAAAGGGCGATCTCCTAACATAAAGGGCGATCTCCTAACATAAAAGGCGATCTCCTATCAAAAGGGGCGATCTCCGATCAGAGAACAGGAAAGGGGGTGATCGCCCAACAGAAGCAAAACAGGCGATGTCCTCCCGGCGACCACTCACTAAGGAGCTCTTCTTCCTGCAAGATCATCTGCTCCCGTGTAAAAATTACACGATCATCACAGGTTTTAAGAAACAATCACAGAACCCAAAAACAGGGTAAGCTAGACATTTAAAAGAGAGTTTGAATATGAACTTAAGAATCAAGATGAAACCAATTTAAGACATCCACGTAAAACCATCCACTTTCTCAGATTCCACAAAACCATCAAGTAATCACATTTTTCACAATTCAACCAAGAGTCTTTCAATTCACATACGCAATCAAGTGTCTATCAATTCAATTTCTCAAAACTTCACGTCAGACTTTCCACTGACTCATCACACCAGACACTTGACCACTATTTCCGGAACACACGTGCATTGAACTTAGCATCCAGAGACCTGCACCTGTCACACTAAAATGCTGTAATGTTTCCACAGCCATGCGCATCACACAATCTCAATCTCATCACTCTCACAGTGTGACAGGGTGAATCCATATGACGGCTGAGCTCGTTCTTTTTCACACGGGCCACTCATACATAGGGACCTCCTTCGACTCTCACCACTGAATGACTTCATCTACGTAACTCCATCATATCAGCAGAGTCAGGATCGTCTCATTAACAGGATACTCACTGATCAATACACATCCTACACAAATCTTACACGGTATTTCCTTTCCTGAAAATACTATGCCTCGATCCCACATTCACAACATTCACACATCACATAACATTTCAACAAATGATTCCAGTCACAGCAAAACTCATGCCAAGGTTCAGATTTTCGAATATCACATTTAAATCTCAAACAGTTTTCAAACAACACAAAAACAGGAGATCATTCAATAACAGATGAAAACCGGCGATCACCTCCAGAAACCGGCGATCACGAACAAAACTGGGTTTTCTTAAGCAAGAACATTTTGAACACCGGCGACCACGTCGCCCCCAACATCAAAATCATCACACATACAGTTTTCCATTAGAAGTAAGGCTAGCTTCCCTTACCAGGACTTGCGCAAACACCAGGAGCTCCGAAATCCAACGAAGCCTAAAGAACGCCTTGGCTCTGTTTTTGCGTCTGTTTTGAAGGACTTGCAGAGAACTTCCCAGGTGCTCTAATGGTGGCTGCCGCTCGTCGTACTCTTGTGTGAAGGTGCCAGAATCGCAGCGCGAAGGAGAGAAAAGGAGAAGAATGGAGGTAAACTCACTCTTTTGCTCTTGAACCACTACAACGTTTCTTTTTCTCAGAAGTGGGTTTTTGAATCTTAAACCCACTTGCCCACAAAAGCCGCTGCCACCACCCACTCTGCAGGGAAGTTTGCGTGTACGCTTCCCTGAACAGTACAACTACGCGTGCCTCTGCGCAGGCTGACACTCTGAGGTCACTATTCTGAACCACCCCTTTTGTCTACGTGGCGCGCGTGCAGGACGTTTCATGCTGGGAGTCTGGGTCCCACTTTATCTGTGTGAAACTCGACATCGCGCGATAACCTTTCACCGATGATCACTGGCGCGAAGACTATCCACCGATGACCTCTCGCGCGAAGACTCTCCACCGATGACCTTCCGCGCGAAGACTCTCCACCGATGACCTTCCGCGCGAAGACTCTCCACCGATGACCTTCCGCGCGAAGACTCTCCACCGATGACCTTCCGCGCGAAGACTCTCCACCGATGACCTTCCGCGCGAAGGCTATGCACCGATGACTCATCCTGGAGGACGACCGATGTCTCTCTCTGGAAGACGACCGATGTCTCTCTTTGGCGATGCCCGCATGCCTCGCGCCCTGACGACGTCTGCATCCCTCGCGCCCTGGCGATGACCGTATGCCTCGCGCCCCGGCGATGCCCGCATGCCTCACGCCCCGGCGATGCCCGCATGCCTCTCGCGCCCTGGCAAAGCCCACATGCCTCGCGCCCTGGTGATAATGTGTAGTAGGCGACCGGCGATCATGTGCCAGGCGATCTCATAGTCTTCTAAACTACACTTTCCTTCCATTTTCATTTTAAGTACAACCATACTTCGAATCCATTTAAATTATATCCTTTTATTCCAGTAATATTTTCCAGGTCCTTACATTTGATGTTTAGCATACATTGAATTCTGGTGTGATTGATTTCATTTTATTGAGTGTTTTTGTAGTTGATTGGAAGTGGTTGTTTGGATTGATGGTTGTATACCAGTAGCTGTTCTGGTGTTTTGCTTAAGGTTATAAGCATCATGATTCTGTCGATGAACTCAAATTCTTAATGACTTTGATATGTTGACCTTTGTAAGGTCTAGATGTTACCTCCTGAATGAATTGATTTCTGATCGATCTCATTCTTGTAGTTGTATGGAATATAGAAACCTATAGTTTCAAAATCTAAAATGAAGAAGATGGCACGTAGACCTCCTACCCCTCCCCAACCTTCTTCGGAAATGAGCCAGATTGCCAAGGCTATTGAGATGATGGCAACTGCCATCCAACAACAGAATGCAGCAATGGCTCAGAATCACCAAGCTGCAATGCACCATTGGGAAACTGCTCGGTCTGCGGAAACCAATTCCCACGTCGGTCAGCCTCAGGAACAGATGGGACTGACGGATTTCATGAGGCACAATGTAAGGACCTAGAAACTTTAATTGGAATAAAAGTGTTATATTTAAATAATTTCAGAAGATGTTATTATTTAAAATACAAAGAGCTGGTAGAGGTCGGTCGGCTGACCATTTTATTAACCAAGTAGTCAGGTGCGATGACTTTATCGTGAGGTAATCATGTGGAGGTGATACCTTGGACGTAACATTGTGGGATGAAGAACCTTCAGCCAGGCGTGGCGATTGTCATCAGTCATCGCCAGGGCGCGAGACATGCGGATATCGCCAGCGCGCGAGAGGCATGCGGACATCGCCAGGGCGCGTGGCATGTGGGCATCGCCGGGGCGCGAGAGGCAGACGGACATCGCCAGGGCGCGAGGCATGCGGGCATCGCCAGGGCGCGAGAGACATGCGGGCATCGCCAGGGGGCGAGACACATCCGGACATCGCCAGGGCGCGAGAGACATGCGGGCATCGCCAGGGGGCGAGACACATCCAGACATCGCCAGGGCGCGAGGCATGCGGGCATCGCCAGGGCGCGAGAGACATGCGGGCATCGCCAGGGGGCGAGACACATCCGGACATCGCCAGGGCGCGAGGCATGCGGGCATCGCCAGGGCGCGAGAGACATGCGGGCATCGCCAGGGGGCGAGACACATCTGGACATCGCCAGGGCGAGAGACATCGGTCGTTTTACAGAGAGAGACATCGGTCGTCATGCAGGGAGAGACATCGGTCGTCTTCCAGAGAGAGAGATCGGTCGTCTTGCAGGGAGAGACATCGGTGGTCTTCCAGAGAGAGAGATCGGTCGTCTTCCAGAGAGAGACGTTGGTCGTTCGCTAGGATGAGTCATCGGTGGAAGGTTATCGCACGATGTCGCGTTTCACACAGATAAGGTGGGACCCAGGCTCCCAGCATGAAACGTCCTGCACGCGCGACACGTAGACAAAAAGGGTGTTTCAGAAGAGTGACATCAGAGAGTTGGCATGTGCAGAGATACACGTGGCCGTACTGTTCAAGGAAGCGTGCACGCAAGCCTTCCTGCAGAGTGGGTGGTGGCAGCGGCATTTGTGGACAAGTTGGTTTAGATTCAAAAACCACTTCTGAGAGGGAGAACGTTGCTGTGGTTCAAGAGTGACAGAGTGAGTCTACCTTCATCCTTCTCTTTTCTCTCCTTCACTCTGCGATTCAGGCCTTATCACGTCCCTGCTTGGCTATCGACGACTGCCATAGAGCACCTGGGAGGTTCTCTGCAAGTCCCCCAAACCAGACGCTAAAGCAGAGTTAAGGCATCCTTGAAGCTCATTGGGTTGGAACTCTTAGTGAAGTTTACGCAAGTCCAAGTAAGGGAAGCTAGCTTTATTTTCAATAAAAACCGTAGATTAGCTGTTTTCTGAGGTGAGGGCGACGTGGTCGCCGGTTTCATATTTTGTTTTCGTGATGCTCTGTTCTATGTGCTTGGGCGACGTGGTCGCCGGTTTTTAAAATCCTATTGTCACGATGCTCTGTTTTGGTGATGGGGCGACGTGGTCGCCGGTTTTTCAACTGTTATTGCAAAATCCCCTGTTTTGGATGTGATCGCCGGTTTTAATATTGTTGATTTCGAACTCCCCTGTTTTAGTGTCGTTGAGACTGTTTGAGATTTAAATGTGAAATGCATGTGATATTCGAAAATCTGAACCGTGGAATGATTGTTGCTGTGTTCATTTAAGTGTTGTATGGTGCATTGGGTGAATTGATGTTTAGTAGCTGTCCTGTGTGGACTTCTGTAGCTGTCCTGTGTGGACTTCAGTAGCTGTCCTGTGTGGACTTCAGTAGCTGTCCTGTGTGGACTTCAGTAGCTGTCCTGTGTGGACTTCAGTAGCTGTCCTGTGTGGACTTCATTAGCTGTCTTGTGTGGACTTCACTAGCTGTCCTGTGTGGACTTTACAGTGGTGTGGTATGTGTCTATGTGTGGTGAGTCCGTGGAAGTCGGACGTGAGAAAGAGAAATATTAACATTGTATTGATAGACAGTTGATGGTGTATGTGAATTGAACGACTCTTGAGGAATTGTGTAATATGTGATTACTTGATGGTCATGTGAAGGGAATGGGAAATTGATGGATTTTACGTGGGTGTCTTAAATTTGTTTTATCTTGATTTTAAAGTTTCATATCTAAATTCTCTTTAAAATTTCTAGCTTACCCTGCGTTTTTGTTCTGTGGCTGTTTTTCTTAAAACTGTGATGATCGTGTATTTTACACGGGAGCAGATGATGTTGCAGGTAGTCGAGCTCCTCAGTGAGCAGTTGGAGGAAGAGATCGCCTGTTTTCTTTTTATGCTGTATTTTAGTTTTATTTTGAAACAGTTGATGGAATGTATTAAAACCCCTATAAGAGGGACATTTCTTTTTGAGATACAATGTATGGGATGATGTACTTTCAATATATATATACATATGTTGATTTTATAAATAAATGTCTACGCTTATTTTATTATATAAATATGAAAAGAATTTTGCGGGATGTTACATTAATGGTATCAGAGCAGTTCGTCCTTAGGATGACCTGAGGGCTGTGGATCCATTGTGTTTCTTCTGCTCATAAAATTTATTTGAGTTTTAAATAAAAACTATAGTGAAAGGTTTTCAAACGTTTTTGTATTGAAATTTTGTGTGTGCTTTAGTGAATATATGCCCTAACTGAAAATTTTAGTATTAAGAATGAAAGGATCTTGATAAAGTAGTGAGGGTGCACACTCATAACTGGATCAAGATGATTCTCAATCTTAGTCCTGAAAGTTTGATGTTTAGCATATATTGGATTCTGGTGTGAATTATTTCACTTTGTTGAGTGTCTTTGTAATTGATTGAAAGTGGTTGTTTGGACTGATGGTTTTATACCAGTGGCTGTTTTGGTATTATGCTTGCTGTTGTAAGTATCATGATCGGCTGATAAACTCAAAATTCTTGATGAATTTGAGATGCTGGCCTTTGTAAGACCTAGATGTGGTCTTCTAAATGAATTGATTCCTCATCAAGTTCATTTTATAGGAATATGATTAGAGAATAATAGTTTCCTAATCTTACACAGAAGATGGCACGTAGACCTCCTACCCCTCCCCAACCTTCTTCGGAAATGGGCCAGATCGCCAGGGCCATTGAGATGATGGCGAGTGCTATCCAACAACAGAATGCATCAATGGCTCAAAATCATCAAGCTGCAATGCACCATTGGGAAACTGCTCGGTCGGCTGAAACAACTTCTCACGTCGGTCAGCCTCAGGAACAGATGGGACTGACCGAGTTCATGAGGCACAACCCACCCAAGTTCAGTGGGAATGCTACCCCTGATCAAGCAGATCAGTGGGTCAGGGAGTTGGAGAAAATCTTTAGGGCGACCTCCTGCCCTGAAGAGAAGAAATTGGTATTCGCCACCTATCTGCTATCTGGAGAAGCCGAGTTCTGGTGGATGGGAGCTCAGCAGATGATGGAAGCCAGAGCTGATGTTTTAGACTGGGAGAGCTTCAGGGTGAGATTTCTGGAAAAATACTTCCCAGATAGTGCAAGGTTTGCGAAGGAAGCAGAATACCTCAGGTTGGAGCAGGGGGAGATGTCAGTGAATGCTTATGCTGCTCGGTTTGAGTACCTCGCCCGATTCTATACCCAGGCGACCTCTGAGGCTTGGAGGTGTAGGAAATTTGAAGAAGGACTGAAGCATGAGCTGAAGAGGACCATAGCACCTATGTGCATAAGAGAATTTCACGCCTTAGTGGAGAAGGCGAAGATGGTGGAGACACTGGAGAAGAGTGACTCCCGGGTGATCAGGTCATACCCAGGGGGTTCTTCCAATGGGAAGGCCAAGGTGCAGCAACAGCAGAATAAGCCTTATGCGAGACCTCCACAGCATAGGGCAGAAGCAGCACCTCCCCAGTTTCAGCAGCAACAGCCCTGGAAACTCAGATGTTTCCATTGTGGTGGACCACACACATCCAATGTGTGCCCCAAGAGAGATTCAGGGAGAAGATGCTACATCTGCCGAGAGACGGGACACCTTGCTAGAGAGTGTCCTAACGGGAATAGGGCGACTCAACCCAGTGGTTCCCAGCAGTTGAGGAACGAAGGCAGCAGACCTCAGGCAGCAGGGAGAGTGTTTGCCATGTCTGGAGCGGAGGCATCTCAGTCAGGTAACCTAGTACAAGGTGCTTGTTTATAGCTGGTAGATACGTTAGAGTTTTGTTTGATTATGGAGCGACACACTCTTTTGTGTCAAATCGGTGTGCAACCGAACTGGGCCTTCTAGTGAAGGAGCTGTCGTTTGAACGGTTGATCTCTACACCTGCATCAGGACAGGTTTTGACCTCCTCAGTTTGCTCTGAATGTCCAGTGATAGTAGAGGGACGCAGGTTCAAAGTGAATTTGATTTGTCTACCTCTTCAGGATCTGGATGTTATCCTGGGAATGGATTGGCTATCTGCCAATCACATTCTCATAGATTGTAGTAGGCAGGAAGTGGTGTTTCCAGATCTCCAAGAGACAGATATGATATCTGCTCAGCATGTATGGTCGGAGTTGAAAGAAGGGGCGACGTGCCTTGTGATCCTAGCTCAAGGGGGAGTGAAGAATGATGAAGATATGGGCAGTATACATGTGGTGAAGGATTTCATGGATGTATTTCCAGAAGAAATACCTGGACTACCTCCTAAGAGAGAGATGGAATTCGCTATTGTTTTGGTACCTGGAGCTGGACCAGTGTCAATGGCTCCAGCAGAGTTGATGGAATTAAAGAAGCAAGTGTAAGTTAGATTTAGTTGTACCAAGGTTTAGTTTCAGCTACATATAAGTTATGGAGAGTAAATAAGTTGAGGGTTTAAAGACTTAAGCATGTGTATCCATGGGAAGTACCAGGGTTAAGTTCCAAGAATGAAAGAATGAATTTTCTTTTATTTGAAGCTTGGAAGATGGTTATGTCGATGAAACAGCATGAGATGGCTCTAGCTTAACCACAAGCTTAAAAGGAAAGATGAGATATTGTATTTATGTCTAAAGTTCAATTAGACAGAGAAATTTGCTGAAAAATACTAGGTAGAGAAGTTACTGGGATAAGAGAGAAAGCTTCACGCATAATGGATGCTGTTTTGTTGATCGTGATTCGAAAGATGAGTATGGAAATGGTGGGTTGAGACTAAATGCTCCTGATGCCGTAGATCTCCTGAACTTGGCAAATGAGGATGCAGTTCTGCCTGTGAATGTAGAAGGGAAGGAGGTAATGGCTATGGATAAGAATAAGGGTAAGCCGTGTTATGATGAGGTTGAGTTCTTCTAGCGATGTTAGTAAATTGCAGAAAGTTGGATGTGGAAGCAGAACTTTCCGTGCCTTGTGTTTCTAATGGGATGGGATTTACAGCTAGTCCTTTAAATGGGCAGTTGTGGTGGTCAGCGTTTCGTTTCTGATCCTAGAAACACTGCTGCATTGTCAGCTGTGGCAACAAGTCCTCACCCTGAACACAGTGAGGGATTTATGATCTGCATGTTGAATACTGAGCACCTTGAGATCCCATGCAATGCTAATATGGATGTATCCATTGGAATTCCTGAGTTAGCAGCTCTGAAATCCCAACCATCTGTTAAAGGGGTGGGTTTTTCCTGATCTGCTATTAGTAATCAAAGAAGAGATGAACCAGAGGGGCGCCTGAAGAAAGAGACCGTGCTCCCTCAAGTTTTTGCTGTTTCACCATCGGTTTGACAAGAAACGGTGTCTAATGTGAAGCCAAGCTACAAACCGGTTGTTTCTGAACTGAAAAATGAAAATCCTGGAAGAAACTCCATCTCTGCAGTTTCTAGACAGAATAATAATGTTGATGTCACCCAAGTCATCGCAGATCAGTTCATGCCAATGAAGGACATCTAAAACAAGAGGAATTAGGAGTTTTAAGGATCAAGTATTTGAGACAGGTTTTCTGGTCTGCAAGTCCCCACTTCAACCAATGAAATGACAGATCAGGGGATTCAACTTGGGAGTTAGAAGAAACCATGCGAGAAGCCTATCCCTACCTCTTTTCCTTGTAATTCAATTTTCGAGGACGAAAATTTTTCTTGTTGGGGAGAATGTAAGGACCTAGAAACTTTAATTGGAATAAAAGTGTTATATTTAAATAATTTCAGAAGATGTTATTATTTAAAATACAAAGAGCTGGTAGAGGTCGGTCGGCTGACCATTTTATTAACCAAGTAGTCAGGTGCGATGACTTTATCGTGAGGTAATCATGTGGAGGTGATACCTTGGACATAACATTGTGGGATGAAGAACCTTCAGCCAGGCGTGGCGATTGTCATCAGTCATCGCCAGGGCGCGAGACATGCGGATATTGTAAGGACCTGGAAAATATTATTGGAATAAAAGTGTTATATTTAAATGGATTCGAAGTATGTTTGTTTTTAAAATGAAAAGGAAGGAAAGTGTAGTTTAGAAGACTATGAGATCGCCTGGCACATGATCGCCGGTCGCCTACTACACATGATCACCAGGGCGCGAGGCATGTGGACGTCGCCAGGGCGCGAGAGGCATGCGGGCATCGCCGGGGCGCGAGGCATGCGGGCATCGCCGGGGCGCGAGGGATGCGGGC
Organism: Phaseolus coccineus; assembly: GCA_037954025.1. Lineage (NCBI taxonomy): Eukaryota > Viridiplantae > Streptophyta > Magnoliopsida > Fabales > Fabaceae > Phaseolus > Phaseolus coccineus. Next base: position 15,687,765 of record CM075686.1, on the reverse strand, counting down.
ATCGCCAAAGAGAGACATCGGTCGTCTTCCAGAGAGAGACATCGGTCGTCCTCCAGGATGAGTCATCGGTGGATAGTCTTCGCGCGGAAGGTCATCGGTGGAGAGTCTTCGCGCGGGAGGACATCGGTGGAGAGTCTTCGCGCGGGAGGACATCGGTGGAGAGTCTTCGCGCCAGTGATCATCGGTGAAAGGTTATCGCGCGAAGGTTATCGCGCGATATCGAGTTGTACGTAGAGAAGGTGGGACCCAGACTCCCAGCATGAGACGCGCAGCACGCGCGACACGTAGACAAAAAGTGTTGGTTGAGAACAGTGACATCAGAATGTTGGCATGCACAAGAGACAACAGTGGTCGTACTGTTCAGAGCAGTGGTTGGCATGCACAAGAGACAACAGTGGTCGTACTGTTCAGAGCAGTGGTTGGCATGCACAAGAGACAACAGTGGTCGTACTGTTCAGAGCAGTGGTTGGCATGCACAAGAGACAACAGTGGTCGTACTGTTCAGTGAAACGTACACTCAGACTTCCCTGCAGAGTGGGTGATGGCAGCTGCTTTTGTAGACAAGTTGGTTTAAGAGGCAAGAACCCACTTCTGAGAGGAGGGAACGTTGCAGTGGTTCAAGAGCGAAAGAGTGAGCTACCTCCCTTCTCCTCCATTTCTCTCCTTCGCGCTGCGATTCAGGCACCTTCAAGCACCAGTACGACGAGAAACGACGACTGCCATTAGAGCACCTGAGGAGTTCTCTGCAAGTCTACCGATCAGAACGCTTAGGCTGAGTTCGGGCATCCTTGAGTTCGGTGGATTAGAACTTGAAGAGAGAGTTTCACGCTAGTCCAGGTAAGGGAAGCTAGCCTTGTTTCAAATGAAAACTGTGTACTTACTGATTGAGATGTGGGGCGACGGGGTCGCCGGTTTTGTGTCTTGTTCTGGTGTTCTGATGTTGGATGCGAAGTGGTTACTGTAATCGATTCTGTTTTGATGTTGGGGGCGAGGTGGTCGCCGGTTTTCAAAATGTTCTTGTTTAAAACCCAGTTCTGTTCGTGATCGCCGGTTCCTTGAGGTGATCGCCGGTTTTTCATCTGTTATTGAAATATCCCCTGTTTTTGTATTGTTTGAGAACTGTTTGAGGTTTATATGTGAAATGCATGTGATATTTGAATATCTGAACCTTGGCATGAGTTTTGCTGTGACTGGAATCATTTGTTGAAATGTTATGTGAGGATGTGTGGATTCCTCTATACGCTTGTGAATGTGTGGATTTCATAGCGACCATGTGAGGATGTGTGGATTCCTCTATACGCTTGTGAATGTGTGGATTTCACAGCGACCATGTGAATGTGTGGATTTCACAGTGGTATGTGAATTGAGAAATTGAATTGTTAGGCACTTGATTGCTGATATGAATTGAAAGACTCTTGGATTGATTTGTGAAATATGTGATTACCTGATGGTTTTGTGGAAAATGAGAAAGTTGATGGTTTTATGTGGATGTCTTAAATTGGTTTCATGATTGGTTTTTAAGTTCATATTCAAACTCTCTTTTAAATGTCTAGCTTACCCTGCGTTTTGGTTCTGTGGTTGTTTTCTTAAAACCTGTGATGATCGTGTAATCTTTACACGGGAGCAGATGATCTTGCAGGAAGAAGAGCTCCTCAGTGAGTGGTCGCCGGGAGGAGATCGCCCGTTTTGCTTCTGTTGGGCGATCACCCGTTTCCTGTTCTCTGATCGGAGATCGCCCTTTTGATAGGAGATCGCCCTTTTGTTAGGAGATCGCCCTTTTTATGTTGGGAGATCGGTTGTTTGGTTGTTTTTTGCTGTTTTTATGTTTAAGTTTTGGAAAATGACCGTTTTGTATTAAACTCCCTGCGAGGAGAAACATCATTACATATATATAATTATGTTCATTTCAATATTTTGTTTTATCTTTATCTTCATTATTTATTTGTGAAACGTTTTGGCGGGATGTTACATTAATGGTATCAGAGCAGTTCGTCCTTAGGATGACCTGAGGGCTGTGGATCCATTGTGTTTTCTTCTGCTCATGAAAACTTATTTGAGTTTAAGTAACAACTATTGTGAAAGGTTTTCAAACGTTTTTGGTATTGAAATTTTTGTGTGTGCTGTAGTGAATGTATGCCTAACTGAAAATCTTAGTATTTAGAATGAGAGGGTCTTGATAAGGTGGTGAGGGTGCACACTCATGACCGGATCGGGGTGATTCTCAATCTAAATTCCAGAGGTTTAATGTTTAGCATACTTTGAATTCTGGTGTGATCTATTTCATGTTATTGAGTGTTCTTGTAATTGATTGTGAGTGGCTGTGTGGATTGATGGTTGCACACCAGTAGCTGTTCTGGTGTTTTGCTTGAGGTTATAAGCTTTATGGTTCTGTAGATGGACTCAAATTCCTAAGGAATTTGAGAAGCTGACCTTGTAAGGTCGTGATGTTACCCCCCTTGAATGAATTGATTTCCTTATCGATTGCATTCTTGTAGTTGTAGGGAATATAGAAGCTAGTAGTTTCGGAACCTGAGAAAGAAGGAAGATGCCTCGTAGACCTCCTACCCCTTCCCAACCTTCTTCTGAGATGGGCCAGATCGCCAGGGCCATTGAGATGATGGCAGGTGCCATCCAGCAGCAGAATGCGGCGATGGCGCAGAACCATCAAGCTACCATGCAGCACTGGGAAGCTGCTCGGTCGGCAGATACGAATTCGCCCGTCGGTCAGCCCCAAGAACGGATGGGACTGGCCGAGTTCATGAGGTACAACCCACCCAAGTTCTGTGGGGATGCTACCCCTGATCAAGCAGATCAGTGGGTCAGAGAGTTGGAGAAAATCTTTAGGGCGACCTCCTGCCCTGAAGAGAAGAAGCTGTTGTTCGCCACTTATCTACTATCTGGAGAAGCAGAGTTCTGGTGGATGGGAGCTCAGCAGATGATGGAGGCACGGGAGGATGTGTTGGACTGGGAAAGCTTCAGGGTGAGGTTCATGGAGAAATACTTCCCAGACAGCGCAAAGTTTACGCGGGAAGCGGAGTTCTTAAAGTTGGAGCAGGGGGATATGTCTGTGAACGCCTATGCTGCTCGGTTTGAGTACCTCGCCCGATTTTATACCCAGGCGACCTCCGAGGCTTGGAGGTGCAGGAAGTTTGAGGAGGGGCTGAAGCATGGGCTGAAGAGGGCTATAGCCCCGATGTGCATCAGGGAATTTCACGCCTTAGTAGAGAAGGCGAAGATGGTAGAAACCCTGGAAAAGGGTGATTCTCGGGTGATCAGGTCACACCCAGGGGGTTCTTCCAGTGGGAAGATGAGGATGCAGCAACCGCAGTTGGAGCCTTATGCGAGACCTCCACAGCATAGGGCAGGAGCGGCACCGCCCCAGTCTCAGCAACAACAACCCTGGCAGCTTAAATGTTTCCATTGTAGTGGACCACACCTAGCCAAGGTGTGCCCCAAGAAAGATTCAGAGAGAAGATGTTTTGCCTGCCAGAAGACGGGACACTTTGCTAGGGATTGTCCTACTCAGAATGGGATGACTCAATCCGGTGGACTCCAGCATGTGAGGAACGAAGGCAGCAGACCTCAGGCAACAGGGAGAGTGTTTGCCATGGCCGGAGCTGAGGCGTCCCAGTCAGGTAATTTGGTGTAAGATGCTTGTTTTATTGCTGGTAGAAGTATAAGAGCCTTGTTTGTTTCTGAGCGACACACTCTTTTGTGTCAAGTCGGTGTAGCCGAGTTGGACCTTCTAGTGAAGGAGTTACCCTTCGAAACTGTTGGTCTCTACACCTGTGTCAGGGCAGGTGTTGACCTCTACAGTTGCCCCGAATGTTCAGTGATAGTAGAGGGACGCAGATTCAAAGTGAATTTGATCTGTCTACCTCTGCAGGATCTGGATGTTATCCTGTGAATGGATTGACTGTCTGCCGATCACGTTCCCATAGTTTGCGGTAGGCAGAAAGTGGTGTTTTCCGATCTCCAAGAGCCAGATGTGAGATCTGCTCGGCATGGGCGATCAGAGTCGGAAGAAGGGGCGAGGTGTTTCGTGATGGTAGCTCGGTTGGAAGTGAAGGATGAAGAGGACGTAAGCAGGATTCATGTGGTGAAAGATTGGATGGATGTATTTCCAGAAGAAGTACCTGGGTTACCTCCTAAGAGGGAAGTGGAATTCTCTATTGTTTTGGTACCCGGAGCTGGACCAGTGTCAATGGCACCTTGCAGGATGGCTCCAGCCGAGTTGGTAGAATTGAAGAAGCAAGTGGAAGAGCTGTTGGAGAAGCATTTCATCAAACCCAGCGTATCTCCATGAGGTACTCCAGTGCTGGTAATTCCAGAGGTCAGAAGACCTTTTGACGTCTACTGTGGTGCTTCACATCAAGGGTTGGGATGCGTTTTGGATGCAAGAGAAGAGAGTGGTTGCATATGCTTCAAGGCAACTCAAAGTTCATGAGAGATAATTATTCTACTTATGATTTAGAATCGGCAGTGGTAGTGATGTTACGGAGTTTGGAAGTCAGTGATTGTATGAAGCTCTGTATTGGGGAAAATGCAGAACTCCCTTATTGTTGGAACCAGGAGGGCGAACCAGTTTTGATTGAACAATTAGGGGAGCCTAGTCTGAAGCGTGTTATGGGAGTTCTAGGCACCGAGCAAGCTAAAGGCTTTGTAATGGGTGAAGATGGAATATTAAGATTTAGGGCAGAATTTGCATACCAGTAAAAGAATAATTTAAGGGATAACAGAAAATTTAACTTTGCTCTTCTGGCGAAATGGAAATGGTGGATGATGAGTGATGAGAAAGGGAAATGTAAGGATATTCTTGTATCCAAATATGACTCGGAACTTGGGAGAAGCCGAGCTCATTTGAAATATCAATCGTGGTGGTGAAGAGACGTATGTAAGGTGTTCCTTCAGGGAGCGTGAGAACTAGCTCAGCAGTTGGGATGTACAATGGAATTTGATGAAGTATTGGAGTAGTAAGAGTTGGTTCAGCAGATAACCGAGAAGGTGAAGCTGATACAAGGCAGGATGAAAGCTTCTCAAAGTGGTGTGGGATGAGAGATCGGGTGATTCAACTTGGGAGTTGGAAGAATCCATGAGAAAGGACTATCCACATCTCTTTTCCTTGTAATTCAATTTTCGAGGACGAAAATTTTTGTTGTTAGGGAGATTGTAAGGACCTGGAAAATATTATTGGAATAAAAGTGTTATATTTAAATGGATTCGAAGTATGTTTGTTTTTAAAATGAAAAGGAAGGAAAGTGTAGTTTAGAAGACTATGAGATCGCCTGGCACATGATCGCCGGTCGCCTACTACACATGATCACCAGGGCGCGAGGCATGTGGACGTCGCCAGGGCGCGAGAGGCATGCGGGCATCGCCGGGGCGCGAGGCATGCGGGCATCGCCGGGGCGCGAGGGATGCGGGCATCGCCAAAGAGAGACATCGGTCGTCTTCCAGAGAGAGACATCGGTCGTCCTCCAGGATGAGTCATCGGTGGATAGTCTTCGCGCGGAAGGTCATCGGTGGAGAGTCTTCGCGCGGGAGGACATCGGTGGAGAGTCTTCGCGCGGGAGGACATCGGTGGAGAGTCTTCGCGCCAGTGATCATCGGTGAAAGGTTATCGCGCGAAGGTTATCGCGCGATGTCGAGTTGTACGTAGAGAAGGTGGGACCCAGACTCCCAGCATGAGACGCGCAGCACGCGCGACACGTAGACAAAAAGTGTTGGTTGAGAACAGTGACATCAGAATGTTGGCATGCACAAGAGACAACAGTGGTCGTACTGTTCAGAGCAGTGGTTGGCATGCACAAGAGACAACAGTGGTCGTACTGTTCAGAGCAGTGGTTGGCATGCACAAGAGACAACAGTGGTCGTACTGTTCAGAGCAGTGGTTGGCATGCACAAGAGACAACAGTGGTCGTACTGTTCAGTGAAACGTACACTCAGACTTCCCTGCAGAGTGGGTGATGGCAGCTGCTTTTGTAGACAAGTTGGTTTAAGAGGCAAGAACCCACTTCTGAGAGGAGGGAACGTTGCAGTGGTTCAAGAGTGAAAGAGTGAGCTACCTCCCTTCTCCTCCATTTCTCTCCTTCGCGCTGCGATTCAGGCACCTTCAAGCACCAGTACGACGAGAAACGACGACTGCCATTAGAGCACCTGAGGAGTTCTCTGCAAGTCTACCGATCAGAACGCTTAGGCTGAGTTCGGGCATCCTTGAGTTCGGTGGATTAGAACTTGAAGAGAGAGTTTCACGCTAGTCCAGGTAAGGGAAGCTAGCCTTGTTTCAAATGAAAACTGTGTACTTATTGATTGAGATGTGGGGCGACGGGGTCGCCGGTTTTGTGTCTTGTTCTGGTGTTCTGATGTTGGATGCGAAGTGGTTACTGTAATCGATTCTGTTTTGATGTTGGGGGCGACGTGGTCGCCGGTTTTCAAAATGTTCTTGTTTAAAACCCAGTTCTGTTCGTGATCGCCGGTTCCTTGAGGTGATCGCCGGTTTTTCATCTGTTATTGAAATATCCCCTGTTTTTGTATTGTTTGAGAACTGTTTGAGGTTTATATGTGAAATGCATGTGATATTTGAATATCTGAACCTTGGCATGAGTTTTGCTGTGACTGGAATCATTTGTTGAAATGTTATGTGAGGATGTGTGGATTCCTCTATACGCTTGTGAATGTGTGGATTTCACAGCGACCATGTGAGGATGTGTGGATTCCTCTATACGCTTGTGAATGTGTGGATTTCACAGCGACCATGTGAATGTGTGGATTTCACAGTGGTATGTGAATTGAGAAATTGAATTGTTAGGCACTTGATTGCTGATATGAATTGAAAGACTCTTGGATTGATTTGTGAAATATGTGATTACCTGATGGTTTTGTGGAAAATGAGAAAGTTGATGGTTTTATGTGGATGTCTTAAATTGGTTTCATGATTGGTTTTTAAGTTCATATTCAAACTCTCTTTTAAATGTCTAGCTTACCCTGCGTTTTGGTTCTGTGGTTGTTTTCTTAAAACCTGTGATGATCGTGTAATCTTTACACGGGAGCAAATGATCTTGCAGGAAGAAGAGCTCCTCAGTGAGTGGTCGCCGGGAGGAGATCGCCCGTTTTGCTTCTGTTGGGCGATCACCCGTTTCCTGTTCTCTGATCGGAGATCGCCCTTTTGATCGGAGATCGCCCTTTTGATAGGAGATCGCCCTTTTTATGTTGGGAGATCGGTTGTTTGGTTGTTTTTTGCTGTTTTTATGTTTAAGTTTTGGAAAATGACCGTTTTGTATTAAACTCCCTGCGAGGAGAAACATCACTACATATATATAATTATGTTCATTTCAATATTTTGTTTTATCTTTATCTTCATTATTTATTTGTGAAACGTTTTGGCGGGATGTTACAGATATCGCCAGCGCGCGAGAGGCATGCGGACATCGCCAGGGCGCGTGGCATGTGGGCATCGCCGGGGCGCGAGAGGCACACGGACATCGCCAGGGCGCGAGGCATGCGGGCATCGCCAGGGCGCGAGAGACATGCGGGCATCGCCAGGGGGCGAGACACATCCGGACATCGCCAGGGCGCGAGGCATGCGGGCATCGCCAGGGCGCGAGAGACATGCGGGCATCGCCAGGGGGCGAGACACATCCGGACATCGCCAGGACGCGAGGCATGCGGGCATCGCCAGGGCGCGAGAGACATGCGGGCATCGCCAGGGGGCGAGACACATCCGGACATCGCCAGGGCGAGAGACATCGGTCGTTTTACAGAGAGAGACATCGGTCGTCATGCAGGGAGAGACATCGGTCGTCTTCCAGAGAGAGAGATTGGTCGTCTTGCAGGGAGAGACATCGGTGGTCTTCCAGAGAGAGATCGGTCGTCTTCCAGAGAGAGACGTTGGTCGTTCGCTAGGATGAGTCATCGGTGGAAGGTTATCGCGCGATGTCGCGTTTCACACAGATAAGGTGGGACCCAGGCTCCCAGCATGAAACGTCCTGCACGCGCGACACGTAGACAAAAAGGGTGTTTCAGAAGAGTGACATCAGAGAGTTGGCATGTGCAGAGATACACGTGGCCGTACTGTTCAAGGAAGCGTGCACGCAAGCCTTCCTGCAGAGTGGGTGGTGGCAGCGGCATTTGTGGACAAGTTGGTTTAGATTCAAAAACCACTTCTGAGAGGGAGAACGTTGCTGTGGTTCAAAAGTGACAGAGTGAGTCTACCTTCATCCTTCTCTTTTCTCTCCTTCACTCTGCGATTCAGGCCTTATCGCGTCCCTGCTTGGCTATCGACGACTGCCATAGAGCACCTGGGAGGTTCTCTGCAAGTCCCCCAAACCAGACGCTAAAGCAGAGTTAAGGCATCCTTGAAGCTCGTTGGGTTGGAACTCTTAGTGAAGTTTACGCAAGTCCAGGTAAGGGAAGCTAGCTTTATTTTCAATAAAAACCGTAGATTAGCTGTTTTCTGAGGTGAGGGCGACGTGGTCGCCGGTTTCATATTTTGTTTTCGTGATGCTCTGTTCTATGTGCTTGGGCGACGTGGTCGCCGGTTTTTAAAATCCTATTGTCACGATGCTCTGTTTTGGTGATGGGGCGACGTGGTCGCCGGTTTTTCAACTGTTATTGCAAAATCCCCTGTTTTGGATGTGATCGCCGGTTTTAATATTGTTGATTTCGAACTCCCCTGTTTTAGTGTCGTTGAGACTGTTTGAGATTTAAATGTGAAATGCATGTGATATTCGAAAATCTGAACCGTGGAATGATTGTTGCTGTGTTCATTTAAGTGTTGTATGGTGCATTGGGTGAATTGATGTTTAGTAGCTGTCCTGTGTGGACTTCTGTAGCTGTCCTGTGTGGACTTCAGTAGCTGTCCTGTGTGGACTTCAGTAGCTGTCCTGTGTGGACTTCAGTAGCTGTCCTGTGTGGACTTCAGTAGCTGTCCTGTGTGGACTTCAGTAGCTGTCCTGTGTGGACTTCATTAGCTGTCCTGTGTGGACTTCACTAGCTGTCCTGTGTGGACTTTACAGTGGTGTGGTATGTGTCTATGTGTGGTGAGTCCGTGGAAGTCGGACGTGAGAAAGAGAAATATTAACATTGTATTGATAGACAGTTGATGGTGTATGTGAATTGAACGACTCTTGAGGAATTGTGTAATATGTGATTACTTGATGGTCATGTGAAGGGAATGGGAAATTGATGGATTTTACGTGGGTGTCTTAAATTTGTTTTATCTTGATTTTAAAGTTTCATATCTAAATTCTCTTTAAAATTTCTAGCTTACCCTGCGTTTTTGTTCTGTGGCTGTTTTTCTTAAAACTGTGATGATCGTGTATTTTACACGGGAGCAGATGATGTTGCAGGTAGTCGAGCTCCTCAGTGAGCAGTTGGAGGAAGAGATCGCCTGTTTTCTTTTTATGCTGTATTTTAGTTTTATTTTGAAACAGTTGATGGAATGTATTAAAACCCCTATAAGAGGGACGTTTCTTTTTGAGATACAATGTATGGGATGATGTACTTTCAATATATATATACATATGTTGATTTTATAAATAAATGTCTACGCTTATTTTATTATATAAATATGAAAAGAATTTTGCGGGATGTTACACACAACCCACCCAAGTTCAGTGGGAATGCTACCCCTGATCAAGCAGATCAGTGGGTCAGAGAGTTGGAGAAAATCTTTAGGGCGACCTCCTGCCCTGAAGAGAAGAAGTTGGTGTTCGCCACCTATTTGCTATCTGGAGAAGCCGAGTTCTGGTGGATGGGAGCTCAGCAGATGATGGAAGCCAGAGCTGAAGTGTTAGACTGGGAGAGCTTCAGGGTGAGGTTTCTAGAAAAATATTTCCCAGATAGTACAAAGTTTGCGAAGGAAGCTGAGTTCCTAAGGTTGGAACAGGGGGATATGTCAGTGAATGCGTATGCTGCTCGGTTTGAGTACCTCGCCCGATTTTATACCCAGGCGACCTCCGAGGTTTGGAGGTGCAGGAAGTTTGAAGAAGGGCTGAAGCATGGGCTGAAGAGGACCATAGCCCCTATGTGCATCAGAGAATTTCACACCTTAGTAGAGAAGGCGAAGATGGTGGAGACCCTGGAAAAGGGTGATTCTCGAGTGATCAGGTCACACCTAAGGGGTTCTTCCAGTGGGAAGGCCAAGGTGCAGCACCCACAAAGCAAGCCCTATGCGAGACCTCCACCTCATCAGGCGGGAGCAGCGTCATCCCAGTTTCAACAGCAACAACTTTGGAAACCCAGATGTTTCACGTGCCAAAAGATGGGGCACATTTCTAGAGATTGCCCAAGCAGGAATAGGATGACTCAACCCGTTGGTCCTCAGCAGTTGAGGAAGGAAGGCAGCAGACCTCAGGCAGCAGGGAGAGTGTTTGCCATGATAGGAGCGGAGGCGTCTCAGTCAGGTAACCTCGTGCAAGGTGTTTGTTTTATAGCTGGTAGAGGTGTAAAAGCCTTGTTTGATTCTGGAGCGACACACTCCTTTGTGTCAAACCTGTGTGTAGTCGAGTTGGGCCTTCTAGTGAAGGAGTTACCTTTCGAACTGTTGGTCTCTACACCTGCGTCAGGACAGGTGTTGACCTCTACAGTTTGCCCCGAATGTCCAGTGATAGTAGAGGGACGCAGATTCAAAGTGAACTTGATCTGCCTACCTCTTCAGGACCTGGATGTTATCCTGGGAATGGATTGGCTATCTGCCAATCACGTTCTCATAGACTGCGGTAGTCAGAAGATAGCGTTTCCAGACCTCCAAGAGTCAGACGTGATATCTACTCAGCGAGGGTGGTCGGTGTTGGAAGAAGGAGCGAGGTGCTTCATGATCCTAGCTCGGTTGGAGGTGGAGAATGAAGGGGACGTAAGCAGGATACATGTGGTGAAAGATTTCATGGATGTATTTCCAGAAGAAGTACCTGGATTACCTCCTAAGAGGGAAGTGGAATTCTCTATTGATTTGGTACCTGGAGCTGGACCAGTGTCAATGGCACCTTACAGGATGGCTCCAGCCGAGTTGGTAGAATTAAAGAAGCAAGTGGAAGAGTTGTTGGAGAAACAATTCATCAGACCCAGTGTATCTCCATGGGGGGCTCCAGTGCTCCTAGTTAAGAAAAAGGATGGAGGGTCTCGGCTGTGTATAGATTACAGGCAGTTGAACAAGTTGACCATCAAGAACAAGTACCCCCTACCTAGAATTGACGATTTGATGGATCAAATACATGGGGCCTCGGTATTCTCAAAGATTGATCTGAGATCGGGGTACCACCAAATTTTGGTAAAAGCTGAAGATGTTCAAAAGACAGCATTTAGGTCTCGTTATGGGCACTATGAGTATGTGGTGATGCCGTTTGGAGTAACAAATGCTCCAGCTCTGTTCATGGACTACATGAATAGGATTTTTCGCCCTTTCTTGGATAAGTTTGTGGTAGTCTTCATAGACGACATACTCATTTATTCAAGGACCGAGGAAGAACATGAAGAACATCTGAGGACAGTATTGGAGATTCTGAGGGAGAAGCAACTCTATGCCAAGTTCTCTAAGTGTGAGTTATGGCTGAAGGAAGTCAACTTCTTAGGACATGTGATATCTGCCCGGGGGATCTCGGTGGATCCAGCCAAAGTGGAGGCAGTGCTTCAGTGGGAACGTCCTAAGACAGTTACGGAGATAAGGAGTTTTGTGGGCTTAGCAGGCTACTATCGGAGGTTCATTGAGGACTTTTCCAAGGTAGTGGCTCCTTTAACACAGTTGATCCGCAAGGATCAACCTTTTGCTTGGACCGACCGATGTGAGCAGAGCTTCATGGAACTAAAGGAAAGGTTGACTAGTGCTCCAGTGCTGGTGATCCCAGAGGTAGGAAGACCTTTTGACGTCTTCTGTGATGCTTCACATCAGGGTTTGGGATGTGTTTTGATGCAAGAGAAAAGAGTGGTTGCATATGCTTCAAGGCAACTCAAGGTTCATGAGAGAAACTATCCTACTCATGATTTGGAGTTGGCGGCTGTGGTGTTTGCCTTGAAGATTTGGAGGCACTATTTATATGGAGCTCGGTTCCAGGTGTTCAGTGACCATAAGAGCCTGAAATACCTGTTCGATCAGAAGGAACTAAACATGAGACAAAGAAGGTGGATGGAGTTTCTAAAGGACTATGATTTTCAACTCATGTATCATCCAGGGAAGGCCAATGTAGTGGCAGATGCTTTGAGTAGAAAATCAATACAAGTAGCCACCATGATGATGGAAGAGCAGAAACTGATCGAGCAATTCAGAGACTTAAACCTTGGGGTAGAATTTCATGTAAATCACATTAGTTGTAGTAAGCTGGCTATAACTAATGACTTCCTTGGAGTGATAAAGGATAAGCAGTTGGAGGACCCTAGTCTGAAGCGTACTGTGGAGTCACTAGGGACTGACCAGGCTAAAGACTTTGTGATGGGCGATGATCCGGTCGGTCATCGGTATCCAATGACGTCAGCAGCAGATGACCACGTGGGCCAGTCACAGAGCAACACGTGGCATGAGATAGCAGATGAACCAGGGTGGAGATCGGCTCCTACATGAACGCCTGGAAGCAGAAGCGCGAGAGTGATGAAGCACCGATCAGTCATCGATGTATACAGAGTGATCAGTCATCGGTGTATACAGAGTGATCAGTCATCGGTGCATGCAGAGTGATCAGTCATCGGTGCATGCGGAGTGATCAGTCGTCGGGGTTCCTTGCCAACACGTGTTAAACTGGGACCCAGGCTCCCAGCAAGAACGTTACTCAAGGGACCTCGCCTGATTCCATAAGCAGAGCACAACAACGTGAAGAAGCGCCATCGGACATCGGCCAGGATGAGAGATACCTCGGTCATCGGCGTGTGTCGAGGCGACATCGGCCGCGCGATGTGAGCAACGCAGCCAATGATCAGTAAAGCGCCCAGAGGCAGGGAATGGCCTTAGTCGCGAGATGACCACGCATGAAGACGAGAAGACGCAGTTAGATGCAGAATCCTGCTGAGACAAGAACCCATCAAGTTTAGAGTCTCCCAGTGGGGTTGCATGTCTGCCACGTGGACGGTGAAGATGTTCCCAGAGAATAGGTAGGGCAGATAGGCACAGAAGTCGAGGGGTACAGAGGTACCCACGCAGCCTCCCCTGTCAGACTTTGCATTTAAGTGAAGAAGGCTGGCACGCAAGGTGGCCCGGGGAAGTGGAAACGACAGTGCAGAGTGATCAAGTGGCCCTAGAGGTAGCCAGTAGGGGCTACGCGGGTTTATATGAGGAAGAAGAACACCAAACCAGGTATGCAGTCTTTTACCTCAGAATACACAACACGAAACCAAGAACACTCAGTTTTCGAATCAAAGAGGACTGAGGGCACACACACACAGGTCTTAGACAGAGAGAGATCCGAGAGAGAGTTTTGGTGTTCCCGTTGCCTGACTTGAGCGTCGGAGCTACAACGGCCGCTAGAGGCGCCGTCTGTGTGTTTTGCAGGCATCGTTCGGAGTCCCGTCGAAGGTTCCTGGAGCCTCCTCGCAGAACGCGCAGTAGCTGGAAAGCTAGACGAAGGAGTGACGAGGCATTTTCCCCACGCTTGAGTCTGCGGCGAGATCAGGCGATGATGGGGTCTTGAGATTTAATGGCAGAATTTGCATACCTGCTAATGAAGAGTTGAAGAAGATGATCCTAGAGGAAGGTCACCAGAGTCGCCTTAGCCTACATCCAGGCATGAACAAGATGTACCATGACTTGAAGGAGTCATTTTGGTGGTCGGGCATGAAGAAAGACATCGCCCAGTACGTTACAACCTGCTTAACATGTCAGAAGGCGAAGATAGAGCATCAAAGACCTGGCGGGTTGTTACAGCAACTGGATATCCCTGAGTGGAAATGGGACAGCATTGCCATGGATTTTGTTACCCATTTACCCAGATCGGTAAAGGGTCATGATGCAATCTAGGTCATCATTGATCGGCTGACGAAGAGTGCTCACTTTCTTCCGGTGAGTATGAGGATGCCTATGGCCAAGTTGGCACAGCTGTACATCAGAGAAATTGTAAGGTTGCATGGAGTGCCTTCCAGCATTGTTTCGGATAGAGATCCCAGGTTCACTTCACGGTTTTGGCAGACCTTACAAGATTGCTTGGGAACCAAGTTGAGAATGAGCTCGGCATATCATCCTCAAACAGATGGACAGTCAGAGAGAACGATCCAGTCCTTGGAAGATCTGCTGAGGACATGTGTCTTGGATCAATTGGGAAGTTGGGATGAGGTGTTGCCGCTGGTAGAGTTTACTTATAATAACAGTTACCACGCCAGTATTGGGACGGCACCATATGAAGCCCTGTATGGGAGGAAATGCAGAACTCCCTTATGTTGGTACCAGGAGGGCAAAGCAGTATTGGTTGCACCAGAGTTGATTCAGCAGACGACCGAGAAGGTGCAACAGATACAAGACAGAATGAAAGCTTCTCAAAGCCGGCAGAAATCCTATGCAGATCAGAGGAGAAAACCTTTGGAGTTTGCTGCAAGAGACCATGTGTTCATGAGAGTGACACCAACCAAGGGTGTAGGACGGGCGATCAAATCAAAGAAGTTGTCCCCTAAGTTCGTGGGACCATATCAGATCTTAAGGAGGATTGGTCCAGTGGCCTATGAGATCGCCCTACCTCCCCATTTAGTGAATCTGCAGAATGTCTTTCACGTATCATAGCTGAGGAAGTACATGGCAGACCCTAGTCATGTGCTAGAAGTGGACGATGTGCAGATCAGGGATGACTTGTCCTTTGAAGCGAAACCAGTCAGGATTGACGATCGGCAAAGTAAACAGCTCAGAGGCAAGACCATCAACATGGTGAAAGTGGTGTGGGATGAGAGATCGGGTGATTCAACTTGGGAGTTAGAAGAACCCATGAGAGAAGCTTATCCATACCTCTTTTCCTTGTAATTCAATTTTCGAGGACGAAAATTTTTCTTGTTGGGCAGAATGTAAGGACCTGTAAAATTAAATTGGAATAAAAGGAATATATTTTAAATGAATTCTAAGTATGTTTTTATTTAAAATAAAAAGGGAGGAAAGTGTGGCTTAGAAGACTATGAGATCGCCTGGTTAGTACATAATCGCCTGTCGCCTAGACTACCCATGCGGGCATCGCCAGGGCGCGAGAGGCATGCGGGCATCGCCGGGGCGCGAGAGGCATGCGGGCATCGCCGGGGCGCGAGAGACATGCGGGCATCGTCAGGGCCCGAGGCATGCGGGCATCGCCAGGGCGCGAGAGACATGCGGGCGTCGCCAGGGAGAGACATCGGTCGTCTCCCAGAGAGAGACATCGGTCGTCTTCCAGAGAGAGAGATCGGTCGTCTTCCAGGATGAGTCATCGGTGGAAGGTTATCGCGCGATGTCGTGTTTCACACAGATAAGGTGGGACCTAGGCTCCCAGCATGAAACGTCCTACACGCGCGCCACGTGGACAAAAAGGGTGGTTCAGAATAGTGACATCAGAAAGTTGGCATGCGCAAGAGACACCCACAGCCGTACTGTTCAGGGAAGTGGTTGGCATGCGCAAGAGACACCGTGGTCGTACTGTTCAGGGAAACGTACACTCAGGCTTTCCTGCAAAGTGGGTGGTGGCAGCAGCATGTGTGGACAAGTTAGTGTAGATTCAAAAACCCACTTCGGGGAGGCAAAGAACGTTGCTGTGGTTCAAGAGTGACAGAGTGAGTCTACCTTCATCCTTCTCTTTTCTCTCCTTCGCGCTGCAATTCAGACATCCCCAAGCACCAGTACGACGAGCGACGACTGCACTTGGATACCTGGGGAGTTCTCTGCGAGTTTTCCGTCAGGACGCTAGAACAGAGTTAGGACATCTTTAAGCTTCGGTGGGTGTTGGAGCTCTTGGTGTTTTGCGCTAGTCCAGGTAAGGGAAGCTAGCCTTATTTCCAACGAAAACCTTATATTAGATGATTTTGATAATGGGGCGACGTGGTCGCCGGTTTTCAACTGTTATTGCATAATCCCCTGTTTTTGGACGAGATCGCCGATTTTGGCGTTGTTTTTCGAAATCCCCTGTTTTAGTGTCGTTTGAAATTGTTTGAGATTGAAATGTGATATTTTAAAGTCTGAACCTTGGAATGATTGTTGCTGTGATGGGAAATCGTTCATTTAAGTGTTATATGATGTGTTGAATGTTTGAATGTGGGATCAAGACATAGTATTTTCAGGAAAGGAAATACCGTGTTGAGATTAGTTATGAGGTGTATGGATTAGTGAGTATCCTGTGAATGAGACAATCCTGACTCTGCTGATATGATGGAGTCACATAGATGAAGTCATTTAGTTGGTGAGAGTCGAAGGAGGTCCATATGTATGGGTAAGTCATTTGAAAGATAACTGACTTGACCTGTTATATGGATTAACCCTGTCATACTGTGAGAGTGATGAGATTGAGATCGAGATTATGTTGATGCGCATGGCTGTGGGAACATTACAGCAATGAAGTATGAAAGGTGCAGGTCTCTGGATGCTAAGTTCAACGCACGAGTCTTCCGGAAGTAGTGTCAAGTATCGGTGTGTGATGAGTCAGTGGAAGTCTGACGTGAGAAATGAGAAACATTGAAATTGGTAGACACTTGAATGTTTATGTGAAACAAATAACACTTGATGAAATTGTGAAGTGTGTGAAATGAATGGGAAAATTGATGGATTTTACGTGAGTGTCTTAAATTTGTTTTATCTTGATTTTAAAGTTTCATATCTAAATTCTCTTTAAAATATCTAGCTTACCCTGTGTTCTTGTTTGTGGATGTTTTCTTAAACCTGTGATGATCGTGTATGATTTTACACGGGAGCAGATGATGTTGCAGGAAGTAGAGCTCCTCAGTGAGGGGTCGCCGGAAGGAGATCGCCTGTTTCTGTTTCTGTTAGGCGATCACTCCTTTTTCTGTTTTCTGATAGGAGATCGCCTTATCTGTTAGGAGATCGCCGTTTTCTGTTTTCTATCAGGAGATCGCCTGTTTTTCTTTATTTTGCTGTATTTTGTTTAAGTTTTGGAATTGACCGATTATGTATTAAACTCCCTGGGAGGAGAAACTTCATTACATATATATAATTATGTTCACTTCAATATATTTGTTTACCTTTATTTTCATTATATAAATATGAAAAGCATTTTGGCGGGATGTTACATGAGGCATTGCTCTAGATTTTGCTTTCAAACATGCTATGCATCTAGAACAATGTCTTTGGACATCTTTCCTCATGTGTGGCCAACAAAATTTTAGTTTCAAAATGTCTAGAGTCTTATGAACTCCAAAATGGCCCATGAGTCCCCCCTCATGTAATTCTTTGACAAGGAGTTTCCTATGTGTGCCTTGGGGAATGCAAAGTTTTCCTTCTTTAAAAAGATATCCCTCGGACACATAGTAACCTCCTTGCGCTCTATGTTGACATTGGGCATGGATGGATGAAAATTCTTGATCATCTTGATAAAGCTCTCTTATGTGATCAAATCCAAGAATATGAGCACCCAATTTTGAAAAGAGTGTGTGCCGTCTTGAAAGAGCATCGGCCACTATATTGGTGCTTCCTTTCTTGTACTTGATTACATAAGGAAATTGTTCAAGAAATTCCATCCATTTAGCATGTCTCTTCTTGAGCTTGTGTTGGCCCTTTAGATATTTTAATGACTCGTGATCACTATGGATTACAAATTCATTGGTCACAAGGTAGTGTTCCCAAGTCTTTAGGGCTCTCACAAGAGCATAAAGCTCTTTGTCATAGGTGGGGTAATTGAGGGTGGCACCATGGAGTTTTTCACTAAAATATTCAATGGGGTGACCACCTTGCAATAATACCGCACCTATGCCTACTCCAGATGCATCATGTAACATCCCACCAAAATACATTTCACATTTATATAATGAAATAAAGATAAAACAAAAATTTCGAAGTGAACATATATATATATATATAATGAAATTGCTCCCCACAGGGAAAATTAATACATATCCAGTCAGTTTTCCAAACTTAACAAAATACAGCCAAATAAACTGAAACCGGCGGTCTCCCAATATAAAACAGGCGATCTCCTATCAGAAGACCCAAAACAGCCGATCTGCTATCAGAACAGAAAACAAGCGATCACCACATAGAGACAGAAACAGGCGATCTCCTTCCGGCGACCACTCACTGAGGAGCTCTACTCCCTGGAAGATCATCTGCTCCCGTGTAAAATACACGATCATCACAGTTTTAAGAGAAAGCAGCCACAGAACAATACAAAGGGTAAGCTAGATATTTTTAAAACTTTAAATTATAAACTGGACAACCAACGTAGATCAGCCCTTTTTAAACATTCACAAGAGTCCATCACTTTCTCATTCATATCACACAACCATCAAGTGTCTATCAACAATTCTCAATATTTCACATTTCTCACGTCAGACTTCCACTGACTCATCACACACAGACACTTGACACTACTTCCGGAAGACTCGTGCGTTGACTCAGACCCAGAGATCTGCACCTGTCATACTACATCACCCACACAGGGTCGCTGTGAAACTCACACAGCCATGCGCATAAATGAATCTCAATATCTTCATTCTCCTAGTATGACAGGGTTAATTCATATAACAGGCCGAGCTCGTTCTTTTTCACACGACTCACCCATTCATATGAACCTCCTTCGACTCTCACCAACTGAATAACTTCATCTACGTGATTCCATTATCTCAGCAGAGTCAGGATATCTCCTTCTAGACAAGTCCCTAGTCAATACACTTTACTCATGATCTTACACGGTATTTCCTTTCCTGAAAATACTATGCCTTGATCCCACATCCACAACATTCAAAACATCATACCACTCAAATGAATGATTCAAATCACAGCAACAATCATTTCAAAGGTTCAGATTTTCGAATATCACATGCATTCCACATTTAAATCTCAAACAGTCTCAACGACACTAAAACAGGGGAGTTCGAAATCAATAATAACACAGGCGATCACCTCCAAAACAGGGGATTTCGAAATCTGTATTTAAAACCGGCGATCACGTCGCCCAAACACATAAGAACAGAACATCATGAAAAAGGGGTTTAAAACCGGCAACCACGTCGCCCAAACACATAGAACAGAGCATCGCGAAAGGAATATGAAACCGGCGACCACGTCGCCCTCACTTCAGAAGCAGCTAATCTACGACTTTTATTGAAAATGAAGCTAGCTTCCCTTACCTGGACTTGCGTAAACTTCACTAAGAGTTCCAACCCAACGAGCTTCAAGGATGCCTTAACTCTGTTTTAGCGTCTGGTTTGGAGGACTTGCAGAGAACCTCCCAGGTGCTCTATGGCAGTCGTCGATAGCCAAGCAGGGACGTGATAAGGCCTGAATCGCAGAGTGAAGGAGAGAAAAGAGAAGGATGAAGGTGAACTCACTCTTTCGCTCTTGAACTACTGCAACGTTCTCCCTCTCAGAAGTGGGTTTTTGAATCTAAACCAACTTGTCCACAAATGCCGCTGCCACCACCCACTCTGCAGGAAGGCTTGCGTGCACGCTTCCTTGAACAGTACGGCCACGTGTGTCTCTGCGCATGCCAACTCTCTGATGTCACTCTTCTGAAACACCCTTTTTGTCTATGTGTCGCGCGTGCAGGACGTTTCATGCTGGGAGCCTGGGTCCCACCTTATCTGTGTGAAACACGACATCGCGTAATAACCTTCCACCGATGACTCATCCTGGAAGACGACCGATGTCTCTCTCTGGGAGACGACCGATGTCTCTCTCTGGGAGACGACCGATGTCTCTCTCTGGGAGACGACCGATGTCTATCCCTGGCGATGCCCGCATGCCTCTCGCGCCCTGGCGATGCCCGCATGCTTCGCGCCCTGGCGATGCCCGCATGCCTCGCGCCTGGCGATGTCCGCATACCTCGTGCCCTGGCGATGTCCGCATACCTCGCGCCCTGGCGATGTCCGCATGGGTAGTCTAGGCGACAGGCGATTATGTACTAACCAGGCGATCTCATAGTCTTCTAAGCTACACTTTCCTCCCTTTTTATTTTAAATAAAAACATACTTAGAATTCATTTAAAATATATTCCTTTTATTCCAATTTAATTTTTACAGGTCCTTACACATCACATTCTATCTCAAAAGTTTTGGAAAAATTTGGGAGAGCTAGAATTGGTGCATTGGTGAGTTGAGCTTTTAGCCTTTGGAAGGCTTGCTCATGCTTATCATTCCAACAAAATGCAATATTTTTTTTCACAAGTTCATTCAAAGGAGAAGCTAGACTTGAAAAATTAGGCACAAACCTTCTATAAAAGCTAGCTAACCCATGGAAACTTCTTACATCACTTACATTTTGTGGAGTGGGCCACTCTTGGATGGCTTTGATTTTCTCGGGGTCAACATGCACCCCCTTTTGGTTGACTATGAAACCTAAGAAAACTACACTATCTACACAAAAGGTACACTTATCCCTATTGGCAAACAAACTATTTTTTCTAAGCACTAGAAGGAGCTCCCTAAGGTGACTTAGATGGTCTTCTAGGGTTTTACTATACACTAATATATCATCAAAATACACTACTACGTATTTACCTATACAATCCCTTAAGGTGTGATTCATGAGCCTCATGAATGTGCTAGGGGCATTAGTGAGCCCAAAGGGCATCACTAACCACTCATATAGTCCAAATTTGGTTTTAAAAGCGGTTTTCCACTCATCACCCTCTTTGATTCTTATTTGGTGATAACCACTTTTAAGGTCAATTTTGGAAAACATGGTGGACCCATGCAATTCATCAAGCATGTCATCAAGCCTTGGGATTGGATGCCTATACTTGATGGTGATGTTGTTGATTGCTCTACAATCACAACACATGTGCCATTTTCCATCTTTTTTTGGCACCAACAAGACAGGTACAGCACAAGGACTAAGGCTCTTTTGAACCCAACCCTTATCCAACAAGTCTTGAACTTGTGACTCTATCTCCTTGGTTTCCTCGGGGTTAGTTCTATAAGCTGGCCTATTTGGTAGGCTAGCCCCCGGGATAAAGTCAATTTGATGTTCTATACCTCTAATGGGAGGAAGACCATGGGGTCCCTCACTAGAGAATACATCATCAAATTCACTCAAAAGATTTTCCACTTGAGGAGGTAGACTCATAAGTTCACTACTTGTGGCAGTGCATGCAAGTGTTCCCTTACAAAAAACGAGGCTTGGTTGTTCAACAAGAAGCAAGTTTTCCAAAATGTTTTCAAAAGATCTTTCTTGTTGAGCAACCATGTGGGAAGGAACGCTCTTCTCCCACTCCTTTCTATCCTTAAGAACTTTCTATTTTTCTATCTCTCTTTGTGGCATATCTGCCACCATGTGTAGTGTGAGCTGCAATGCCCAGGGTTAACCAGCTCGCCATGTTAAGGTTGCGCCCAGTGTAGCCTGCGTACTAAGCTACTCCCTGTGTCGATAACTCAGTCGCCGGGGGCACAGTGGAAGTAACGTTTCAGCTGCAAATACTCCAGATGGTGACACGTGTACGACCAGATGTTATCCACGTGTCAAGAGGAATAACCGTCAGGAGAGAGAAAGACTCAAGTATATATACAAACTCTTAACGAAATTGAGGGGAGGTTTTTTGAGATTCTTACAGCTTACACATTTGAGAGTTTCAGTGACACACGAGTCTCACAGAGAGATTCAGATATAGTTTTGGTGTTCCTGTTGCCTGACTTGAGCGTCGGAGCTACCACGGCCGCCAGAGGCGCCGTCTGTGTGTTTTGCAGGCAGCGTTTGGAGTTCCGGCGGTGGTTTTTGAGGCGTTCCTGTAGAACAGAAGGCTAGACGAAGGGGTGACGAGGCAATCCTCCACGTTCGAGTCAAGCGGCAGGATCAGAGGCAAACCCTGATAAGTGTGCTGCTATTATGGCGATGAGAAGCCCAGCTACGGTGAAGGAGGTGCAGCAGCTGACAGGTTGGATGGATGCTCTCTCACGCTTTGTGTCAGCTAGCAGCGAGAAGGGCCACCCGTATTTTCAATGCTTAAAGAGAAACAACAGGTTTGTCTAGACCAAGGAGTGTGAAGAAGCTTTCGTGAAGCTTAAAGTATATTTAGCAAGCCCGCCGGTGCTGTGCAAACCGTTAGTAGGAGTGCCTCTCAGGTTGTATTTCGCTGTGACTGAGAGAGCGGTGAGTGCGGTGCTTGTCCAAGACCAAAATCAGGTCCAGAAGCCCATTTATTTTGTGAGTAAGGTGCTACAAGGTCCTGAAGTGAGGTATCAGGCCTTGGAGAAAGCTGCTCTAGCGGTTGTGTTTTCGACGAGGAGGTTGCGTCATTACTTTCAGAGCTTCACTGTCCTGATAATGACCGATTTGCCCATTCAGAAGGTTCTGAAGAAACCTGATGTAGCTGGAAGAATGGTGAAGTGGGCGGTAGAACTGTCAGAGTTCGACAATAAATATGAACCCCGAGGGCCAATTAAGGGGCAGATTTTCGCTGATTTCGTCGTCGAGCTCTCGTCAGAGGCAACTCATGTCGAAGGAGATGGCTTTCGTTGGGTCCTTTCGGTAGATGGATCGTCGAACCAGCAGGGTAGCGGTGCTGGAGTCATTCTGGAGGGGCCCAACGGCATGCTGATAGAACAGTCCCTAAGGTTCGCTTTCAAAGCCAGCAACAATCAAGCAGAATATGAGGCATTGATTGCAGGTATCTTGTTGGCAAAGGAGATGGGGGCTAAAGTGTTGGTGGCCAAAAGTGACTCGTTGCTGGTCACAGGGCAAGTAGTGGGCGAGTTCCAAGCCAAGGACCCAAAGATGGTGGCTTACTTGGCATATGTGCAGGAGTTGAAGAGTTCTTTTACCTCATTTGAGGTAGTGCATGTACCAAGGGAGCAAAATGCCCGAGCTGACTTGCTGGCCAAGCTCGCCTGTTCGGGCAAGGGGGGCAGACAGAGGACTGTTATTCAAGAAACATTGAAGACACCTAGGGCATTTGTGGCAGATCACCAGGTGCTTCAAGTGAGCAAGTCGACAGAGGGAACGGCGAGGAGTCACAGGTCTTTGACTCAGGAGACCTTGAGAACGCCAAGGATAAGGGCGTCTCCTGTGGATGAAGTGAATGTCGCGCAGGTCTGTGCCACACATAAGCCAGATACGTGGATTACACAGTACCAGCGTTACTTAGCCGATGGCTTACTCCCAATAGATCCGGCAGAGTCTAGGAAGATCAAGAAGAACTCTACCAGGTTTACCATGATAGATGGCGAGCTGTACAGGTTTGGGTTCACACACCCACTCCTGGTGTGTATACACGGGGAGAAATGCATGAGGATTATGGCTGAGCTCCATGAAGGCATATGCGGAAGTCACATCGGGGGTTGAGCTTTAGCCGCTAGAACTCTTCGTGCAGGATATTACTGGCCGACAATGAGAGAGGATTGCAAGAGGTACGCCCAGTGTTGCAAGCAGTGCCAGCAGCACGCCGACTGGCACAAGGCGCCCCCAGAAGAGCTTAAGTTGATTTATAGCCCTTGGCCATTCCATACATGGGGAATCGATATTCTGGGGCCCTTTCCGATGGCAATCAGGCAGAGGAAATACTTGGTGGTGGCGATTGAGTACTTCACTAAGTGGATTGAAGCAGAGCCAGTGGCCCAAATCATGGCACCCAAGATTGAAAACTTTGTATGGAAGAACATTGTGTGCCGATTTGGGGTGCCTAAGCGTCTAGTATCGGATAATGGGACTCAGTTTGCAAGCCATCTGTTGAAGAAGTTGTGTGAGGATGTGGGAATTCAACAAGTGTTTGCATCCGTTGAGCACCCACAGACGAATGGGCAGGTAGAATCCGCTAATCAGGTTCTGTTGAGAGGTTTGAAGAGGAGATTAGAGAAAGCTAAAGGATCGTGGGCTGATGAGGTACCTCGCATAATTTGGGAATACCACACAACTGAGCAGTCAGGCACCTGCGAAACCCCTTTTAGTTTAGTGTATGGCTGTGACGCGATGATTCCAGTTGAAATCCAGGAGAGCTCGCCGAGATTTCAACACTTTGTAGCAGAAGAATCAAATGAAGAGAGAAGAATGAACCTGAATTTACTGGATGAGGTCAGAGAGGAAGTAAGAGTGAAAGCTGAAGCTGTGAAAAGAAGAATAGAACGAAGGTACAGTTCTAGAGTAATACCGAGGCAGTTCAGAAGCGGCGATCTGGTGATAAGGAAGGCCCACCAGTACGAGATGGAGAATAAGTTGTCACCCAAGTGGACAGGACCGTTTAGAATAACCGAAGCACTCGAGAACGGCGCCTACCGCTTGGAGACACTAGAAGGAGGGGCGATTCCTCGTACTTGGAACGCCACACACCTCAAATTTTATTTCAGTTAAAGCTTTGTAAGTAGTGCAAACTCAGGGGAATCATAAACAGTTTTGTAAAAGCAGTTACAAGGGGGCACTCTTTTTTCCCTAAGGAGGGTTTTTAACGAGGCCACCCAAGAAATAAGATATTCAAAATTGAAATTTTGAAGTATACTAAAGTTTGTGTGCATATTGTTTTAAAGAAGTTTTTTGAAAAACCTTATCACCTAAAGTGATTCGAGGTAGAAGTAAAATGAGTGTGCACGTTTTAAGTAAAAGTTTTTAAGACCTCATCGCCCTTAGGCGATTAGTGGCACAAGTGAAAATTTTTTAAAGTCCTCATCGTCCTGGGGCGATCGGAGGCATCTAGCGAAGTTCAAAGTCCTCGATGTTCTCGCGCATCTTGAGGCAACAGAGGAAGACCTCCTTACCTTTGAGCAAGTGTAGGCAACAGAGGAAGTCCTCCTTGCCTTTGAGCAAGTGTAGGCAACAGAGGAACTCCTCCTTGCCTTTGAGCAAGTGTAGACAACAGAGGAAGTCCTCCTTGCCTTTGAGCAAGTGTAGGCAACAGAGGAAGTCCTCCTTGCCTTTGAGCAAGTGTAGGCAACAGAGGAAGTTGATGTGAGTCTCTTATGAAACTTTCTTGGTTTGGGTTGAGTTGATATATGTTTCATTGTATTCATGACACTTTCAAGAATTAGGATCAAAATTCTAAAGAACAATTAATAGAGTTTCTACTTAAGAAAACAAAGGTTCATACTAAAAACACATGAATAGGTAACTTGTATTGTAAGATAACAATGGAATATGAATGGGTAATTCAAGAATAGTACCAAACTTAAAAGGAAACACAAGAACAACATAAGAACACCAAGAACAAGTGAAAATACTGATTGAAATTCAATAGGAATTAGAAAATCACAAAGAAATTCATCAAAGAACAAAAACCCATGGATGGAAAACAAGAACAACACATGTATATGGAAACCCATGGTTTGGACGAAATTAAAACAGCAAGAAAACAAGGAAATAAACCAACAAAGTGCAGAACAATGGTAGCAAATGAAAGGAAACAACTCATGGAAAAGATTGAACTGATTAAAAATGGAAAAACTACAAGAAAACACAAATGGGTATTTTTAGAAGATGAATAGAAATGACTTATGTGGTTGTAGCCTTTTGGAGATGTGATTCACGCCACTTGGAGGGTGGTTCTTCCAAGATGAGTGGGTGGTGCCGCCACTTGAGAGTCTCCAAAGCTCACAAGATAAGACATGAAGGAGAAGAAGAGACAAGTCTCACAAACTCACTCTCTCTCAATTTCAAGATAGTTTCTTTTCTTCTAACTTTCAGCTTTTTTTTTATTCAAAGTACCAAGCACCCCTATTTATAATGGAGAGGGCTGGTCATGCTACAAAGGGGAAGGAGTGGGAAGAGTCACTCTTCTAGCTCCTTCTAGTGCCTAAGAGAGAAAGGAGTAGAAAAGTCACTTTTTCCACTTTTTCCTAAAGAAAGTGCCTAAAATGCCTTACATTTAGAGGTTTCCTTTGGTTTTCCTCTTTGGCATACTCCTAAGGATATTTCTATATTATTTACAAATTTATACAAGAGTATTTACAAAGATTTATTTATACTACTATCTTTTGAATTTTCAAGAGAACCCAAACTGTTCTACTTTTTAAGAAGACTAGTAAGAAGAATTTTAAATGCTTGGGTGGATGACCTCTTCCTCCATTAGTAAAATCCTCTTCTACTTGATCTCCATCAGAAGTCCTCCTTGCCTTTGAGCAAGTGTAGGCAACAGAAGAAGTCCTCCTTGCCTTTGAGCAAGTGTAGGCAACAGAGGAAGTCCTCCTTGCCTTTGAGCAAGTGTAGGCGACAGAAGAAGTCCTCCTTGCCTTTGAGCAAGTGTAGGCGACAGAAGAAGTCCTCCTTGCCTGTGAGCAAGTGTAGGCGACAGAGGAAGTCCTCCTTGCCTTCGAGCAGGTGCAGGCAAGAAGAGTCCGTATAAAGGAACGACAGGTGTAAAAGCGAATAGAAGGTTTCAAAAGGTGATCCCACAAAGGACGCCTTATTTGGATGAAGAAGGCAACATCGCCCAAAAATAATTCGGCGAGTACCAGATCAGAAGAATTTCTGGCGATGATGCAGAACACTTGGCTGGTCAGGTAAGTTGTATTTTTTAATACCAGATAAGATTAAAGCTTGTTGCCTAGTGTGAAGTTGGTTTGTGTGTTGAGGTTTTTCACCTTAAGTTCACGAGTTCTATTGGATGTCATCGCCCATAATTAATATCTGAACAAATTGATAATTTTAAATTAGTAGTTTGTTTAGTTTCAAGCAGGGCGTGAAAGGTCAAAGTTTCAGTTACATTGAGTTACATTCGGTTAAGTGTGTTTCACTTGTTACATTAGTCAAACGCACAAAGAAACAAATATGAGGCTGGAGACAAGGTAATAAAGGTGAACGTTGAAATTGATAAATATGTTCAAATTACAGTTATGCAAATTAAAAGATAGATATAGGCGTGGAGATAAGGCGGTAAAGGGGGTTTCTAATCAATAGAAGGTACCATCTTCCCGTCTACCACCTCGTTGCATATAGAGATCATGGAGAGGTCCAGCTCGGGGTATTGGCACGCCATTTGCTCCAAAGCTGCATCGAACCCTGAGT
Source organism: Phaseolus coccineus (assembly GCA_037954025.1). NCBI lineage: Eukaryota > Viridiplantae > Streptophyta > Magnoliopsida > Fabales > Fabaceae > Phaseolus > Phaseolus coccineus. The sequence goes on along the minus strand of CM075686.1, from coordinate 15,660,758 downwards.
TGAGGATTTGTGCAGAACTCTGGTCAAGCTCGTCGATCTGTTGGGTCAGTTCCTTTCTCTCCTTGAGAGCCTGAGCGAGATCGTCAGCGGTTTTCTGTTGATCCTCCCGAGTCTGGGCAAGTTCTGCAGTAAGTCTTTAAGCTTCTTCTTGGGCCTTGTCCAACCCGGCGGTTATTCTCTTGTTTTCCTCCTGAGCTTTGCCAAGTTCTGAGGTCATCCTGTTATTTTCTTCATGAGCCTTGGCAAGCTCGGCGAGGGCCTTATCCCTATTGCTCTCGACCACCCCCAAGAGGACTTATCGTTCAGTTGACTTCTTCTCCAGCTTTTCTACCCTCGTGGCATCTTCCTTCTGTTTAGCTTGCAGGTCCGCCACTTGGGCCCGCATGGGAGCGAGTTTTCTCTCAAGCTCGATGTTTTCAATAGTTTTGGCTTGGAGTCTTTGGCGAAAGTCAGCTGTATCGTGGCGAGCTACTCGAATTTCAGCATTCAAGGCGTCTTCCAGTCTTGTGTGCACGAGTTCTCGCACCATCATATCACAAGAAAGCTTGCTTGCTTCAGCTTTCAAGGAGTGATGTTCCTCCTGTAAGCGAAGATTTTCTCTTTGGAGCTTGTGGATGAACTCTTGCATGCCTTTGAAGATCAAACTGGCTTGCCCTTCTATTAGCTTGCCCGCTTGTGAGGATAAAGACCCCAATGACTCGGTGAGGAAACTGGGAATGGGCAAGACAGGAGTTAGGCCTTCTGGAAGCACCTGAGGCTGACTCTCACCACCACCCTCTGTTGCTTGGATGGCAAGGGGGGCTTCTAGGGGTGGCGGTGAGGTAGATTTTCTAGCGGCAGGAAGGGGAGAGGCCTCAGTATCCTCAATCTCAATCAGGATGGGCCTAGCACTAGAGGCCTGAGATTGAGCCCCCTCCCCGGCAGAATGGAAAGAAGTGGAAGCACTTGAGGGGTGTTCTACAAAGTTGGGACTGCCACCTTCAGTTGAAGGTGGTGCGGCAGCTAGTGGCGGAGCTTGGACTATTTCTGAGGGAGCGGGAAGGTCTGTGGTTGGAATGTTGTTTTCAGGGAGTGTTGGTGGAGGAGGACCTGATGGTGCTGTTGTCGGGGGGTTTGGTGGCTTGGAGGCAGTTGGCCTTTGGCGTTTAGTAATGAGGCCATCTTCGGTGTCATTTTCCTCCTCATCTTCAGATACTACTTGAGGAGTTTTTCTTTTAAGCATTTTGGGAGCCAGTTTCTTCCTAGCTTGAGGAGGTAGAGTTGTGGCAGGAGAAGAGCCTCCTGGGGGGTTCTCCCATGAAAAGCGGCGTCCTCAGCAATCGAGTTAGGAATAGTCTGGGAGCCCGCCGCGAGTTTGTGCTTCTTAGCCAGAGCGCGAAGTTGAGCTATTTTGTTTTCCCCCAGCATCATGTCTGCATAAGGCAAAAGCAAGAGCAAAAGAGATGAGCAATCAGACAATAGCAGCAGTTCGCAATTCAAGTAAATATGAGTGAAGACGGTCGTGCACAGGGTATATCCGAGTAGTTATGCAAGCTTAGGGTACAGAAGTTGAAAAACCCAGTAGAAGAACAATACAGTTATTAATAAACAAGGCTAAGTGAAGAGAGCGAAAGATAACCTATATGCTTGTCTAGCTGGCCTTCGAGAAACTCAAAGCTGATGATAGACGCTGTGGGAAGAATGATGTTAGAGGCGGCTAAACTTTTCCAGAAAAGGAAGAGGTCTCTGTCCAGTTCTCCCATGTTGTCAGGGCTCCTTGTGATGGCCTTCACATGTTGAGCACTCCTTGGATGTTGAAGATGGTGCGGAAGCAATGGTTGAAATGAGCAAGACCCTCCTAGGAGTGATGGTGATCTTGAAGGTGCATGAAGTGTATGAAAATGAGAGAGGTTTGGCCAGCTCTCTTTGGTGGTGAAGGAGTGAAGATTAAAACCATAAATCAAGAGATTTAGGCAAGGGAGTAAGTATGGCAGAAATTTGGCAGCATAACTTTACTCAAATTAATCTTGGTAATACATGAGGTAGGCCTCCTTATTTATAGATTTAGGAGCCTTGGTGAGCAAGCTTAAAGGGTAGGGATGGAAATACAAAAAGTAGGGGCTGCCTAGGGTATTGACTTTAGTCAAACCACACCATCATCCTAATATTCTAGAAGATAGGTCAAAAATGCAACATTTGATAGTACACCCCTCCTTCTTTTGCTAAAGGCACCTATTTGCTAGCACACCCCTCCTTCTATTGCTAAGGGCACCTTTTTGATAGCACACCCCTAAGTGAGCAAGTTTTGCTTTCTACACTACACTAATCTACTAAGCTACCCCTAATGGGCCTCCAAGTAGCATGTACAAGGTCTTCTCCCTCCCATCCGTGGCTTGACTCATTTGGGCGTGAATGTGCTTGGCCATGGACCTTGTGTTGGGCCTGAACTTAGGTTGGAGCTTGGGCCTCTTCCATCATCCCCTCCTTCTTGAGAGGATCTGTCCTCAGATCTACAGGGTTGATCTCAAACAACAGCCTTATTCTTGCTTTGAAAACTATGCTTGTCCTCCAGGATCAAATATTAACCTACAATAAACATCAAAGAAAAGTGAGATAAGAAAATTAAGACTAGTGTATTCAAATAAAATAGTAAGGAAATAAGCCCCTTTGCTATTTTTATAAAAGTTTTGTTGGAAAGAAATAGGGCCCTTTACAAAAATATTTTTGCTTCCTTTGTGTTGTGCATTGCCCAAGATAAGCAACAACATCACAAAGTGTTGTTTTTGTGATTTTTGAGAATAAGAGTAAGCATCATGATTCAAAGGAAAAGGAGAGTTAAAATTATTGCAATCCCCCTTTAAGGATTCTTTTCCCACTATGCTTGTAGGAGGTGTTGTAAGATACTCTTCATTCTTTCTAGATTCCTCTTCTTCTTTTTCAAACAACCCCTCACTTGGCTTTTCTGTGGAGGAAAGGTTTATATCTATATCTGGTTCAGCTCCAGACACAGATTTATCTTCAAGCATATTCTCACAAGGGTTTTCTGTGGAAGAAGAATTTAAGTCAATGCCTGGTTCAACTCCAAACAAAGGATTTTCCTTTAATTCTTTTTTCTTTTTCTCATTTTCTCTTTTTATTTTCATTTGTACTTGGTCCTTTACCACTTGTGAAGGTGTTAAAGGATAGAGTACAAACTTTTTCTCCCTATGGGTAAAAGTTATCTCGTTGGTAAGACCATTATGCATAGTTTTCTTGTCAAATTGCCATGGTCTTCCCAATAAGATGTGGCAGGCTTCCATGGGTACTACATCACATAAAATCTCATCTTTATAGTTCCCCACAGAAAGACTGATTTTTACCCGCTTATCTACAGTTAATTCCCCATCTTCATTTATCCACTGAAGTTTGTAAGGTTTTGGATGAGGTATTAATTGTAGATTAAGCTTTTCAACCATCCTAGTGCTACAACAATTGCAGCAAGAGCCACTATCCACAATGAGAGAACAAATGTTTTCTAAAACTTTACATCTTGTATGAAAGATGTTCTCTCTCTGTGTTTCATGGTTCACACTAGGTTGATTGTTGAGGGTTCTTCTGATCATCATTAATTCTCCCTCACAAGGATATGCCCCCTCACTACTTTCCTTCTCTTCTTCCCCACTAGACTCTTCATCTTGGCTGCTATACTCATCCCTCCCTCTTAAGATCATGGTTCTCCTATTTGGGCACTGGGATGCTATATGGCCTCTACCAAGACACTTGAAGCACTGGGTGTCTCTACTGCGGGGTTGTGAGGTAGACACATCTTTTCCTACACTCTTGGGAGTTTCTTTGGATTTATCCTTTGAAAAACTATCCTCCCTTTCTCTTCTATACTCTCTCTTGGGATAAGAGTTAGAGTAGATTCCCACCCTTTGACTTGAAGTTTTGCGCAAATTTTGTTGTTCAACTTTAATGCAAAGTTGAACCAAATCATTCAAGTCTTGGTAGGGAAGAAGCTCTACTTTATCTCTTATCTCATGGTTGAGTCCACTTAAAAACCGAGATATGGTGGTGACCTCTTCCTCTCTAATAGAGGCTCTCATCATGTATAGCTCCATCTTTTGCCTATACTCTTCCACACTCATGTTCTTTTGTTGGAGCTTTTGGAGCTTGTCCATTAGCTCCCTATGGTAGTAGGAAGGTATGTGGCGACGTCTTAGGGCTCCCCTAAGGTCATTCCAATACTCTATGGGAGGGTCCCTATGAAGACGTCTATCTCTCTCTAGAGAGGTCCACCAATACATGGCATTTCCTTGAAAACTAAGGGTGGCTAAGGGTACCTTTCTCTCTTCACTCACCCTATGACAAGCAAAGAGTTGTTCCACTTTCATTTCCCAATCTAGGTAAACTTCTACATTGTCCTTACCATAGAAATGTGGTAGGTCTACCCTTACTTCCCTTGGGGCTTCTTCCTCTCTTTGCCTAAGTCTTCTAGGTGGTGGTTGGTAATACTCATGGTTTCTAATGCTTACCTCTCCTAGAGACTCTTGGAGTTGAGAATGAGATGCATGTGAATGAGATTTTTTTGAATTTTGTGATTTCTCTTTCCTTGCTCTAGCCAATTCATTGATTTTAGATTCATTTTCCAATTGTCTATATGAAAGATGTTGTACATCCTTGGCAAGTTGTTTCAAAAGAGATTTTATGGACCTTACATCACTTTCAATGGACTTGGAAGAGTGAGTAGACATGACTAGAACTTTGTGTATAGAAATGTTTTACTTTTAAGAAAGAAGAGGAAAGTTAATGAAGGTAGCTTTCCAGGTAAGAGAGGTGAGTCACAATGGACTACTTAAATACCAAGTCTTGCCTTAGCCAAAAACTATCCCTCTAAAACCTTTACACAAGTCCTTCTTTAGGTAAAACACTTAGAACACAATGAGGATGAAGAAATCAAATTTTTAATGCAAGAAAACAATGCAAGCTATCTAGCAAATGAAGCAAATTATCAAAGCCTTAAACAAGATTAAACAAGAAATTAACAAAGTGATTAAAGCAAGTTGGTTCAATTAAAGCAATTAACAAAAACAAATTAAGCTAGACGGCCCTAGGTGAGGCTTCTTGGACACTTGGAGCCCTTGAAGACACTGATCCTGCCGCTTGACTCGAACGTGGAGGATTGCCTCGTCACTCCTTCGTCTAGCCTTCTGTTCTGCAGGAACGCTCCAAGAACCACCGCCAGAACTCCAAACGCTGCCTGCAAAACACACAGACGGCGCCTCTGGCGGCCGTTGTAGCTCCGACGCTCAAGTCAGGCAACAGGAACACCAAAACTATATCTGAATCTCTCTGTGAGACTCGTGTGTAACTGAAACTCTCAAATGTGTAAGCTGTGAGAATCTCAAAAAACCTCCCCTCAATTTCGTTAAGAGTTTGTATATATACCTGAGTCTTTCTCTCTCCTGGCGGTTATTCCTCTTGACACGTGGATAACATCTGGTCGTACACGTGTCACCATCTGGAGTATCTGCTGTAACATCCCGCCAAAATAAACAATCTCATACATGTAATATGAAAATAAGGTAAACCAATAATGTTGAAGAATACAAGATAATATATATATAAGTAATGAAGTTGCTCCTCTTAGGGAGTTTGATACATAACCAGCCAAATGTTTTCAACACTTAACAAAATACAACAAAATAGACGAACAGGCGATCTCCCTACAACTGGGCGATCTCCTATCAGGCAGGCGATCTCCTATCAGGAAGGCGATCTCCTATCAGGCAGGCGATCTCCTATCAGGAAGGCGATCTCCTATCAGGCAGGCGATCTCCTATCAAACCGGCGATCTCAACTTCCTGTAACGTCATCTGCTCCCGTGCAAATTATACACGATCATCACAAGTTTTAAGAAGAACACCCACAAGACGAAAACGCAGGGTAAGCTAGATATTTTAAGGAGGTTTAAAATAAGGCATTTAAAATCATGAACATAATAGATCAAGGTAAAACATTTTCCAAGATATCCATGTAAAACGTGGAGCTACTCATAGCATTCAACTGCTCGCCCAAAACCACAGACTTCACAACATTCACCCATAGTCATTTCCATTTCACAATACAGCATCAAGTGCCTATCAATATTCCAGTTTCTCATTTCACATGCCAGACTTTCCACTGGCCCACAATGCATAGACACATGACACTACTTCCGGATTGACTCGTGCGTTGACTCAGGCCCAGAGATTTGCACCTGTCATACCTACCACTGTGAATCCACACAGCATGCTCATATACCATCTCATTGTTACCATTCTCTCGGTATGACAAGGTAAATTCGTATAACAGGCCGAGCTCGTTCCCATTTGAACAACTCACCCATACGTACGAACCTCCTTCGACTCTCACCAACTGAATAACTTCATCTACTTGATTCCATTATCTCAGCAGAGTCAGGATATCTCCTTCTAGACCAGCCCCTAGTCAATACACCTATACAGATCTTACACGGTATTTCCTTTCCTGAAAATACTATGCCTCGATCCCACATTCACAGCATTCAAAACATCATACCACTCAAATACATGATTCAATCATAAAACAATCATTTCAAAGGTTCAGATCTTCGAATATCTCGTTTAAATCTCAAGTAGTTTCAAAGCAACACCCAGAAACAGAGAGTTCACAAACAACGCCAAAACCGGCGATCTAGTTCAAAAACAGGGTGTTTCGAAGGCTTTATATAAAACCGGCGACCACATCGCCCAAACACATAAAACAGAGTATTTCACGAAGACGAAAGCGAAAACGGCGACCACGCCGCCTACACTTCAGAAAATAGCTACACTATGGCTCGTATTAGAGATGGAGGCTAGCTTCCCTTACCTGGACTTGCGCAAAATACCAAGAGCTCCTAAATCCAACGAAGCTTGAAGAACGCCTTGGCTCTGTTTTTGCGTCTGGTTTGAAGGATTTGCAGAGAACTTCCCAGGTGCTCTAATGGTGGCCGTCGCTCGTCGTGCTCTTGTGTGAATGTGCCCGAATCGCAGCGCAAAGGAGAGAAATGGAGGAGAAGGGAGGTACTCACTCTTTCGCTCTTGAACAACTGAAATGTCTTGTTCCCTCAGCAGTGGGTTTTTCCATCTTAAACCAACTTGTCCACAAAAGCAGCTGCCACCACCCACTCTGCAGGGAAGTCTGAGTGTACCTTTCTCTGAACAGTACGACTACGGTTGTCTCTTGTGCATGCCAACCACTGCTCTGAACAGTACGACCGCGAGTGTCTCTTGCGCATGCCAACATTCTGATGTCACTGTTCTGAACCAACACTTTTGTCTACGTGTCGCGCGTGCCGCGCGTCTCATGCTGGGAGTCTGGGTCCCACCTTCTCTACGTACAACTCGACATCGCGCGATAACCTTCCACCGATGACCTCTTGCGTGAAGACTCTCCACCGATGACCTCTCTCTGGAAGACGACCGATGTCTCTCTGTGGCGATGTCCACATGCCTCGCGCCATGGCGATGTCCGCATGCCTCTCGCGCCCCGGCGACACCCGTATGCCTCACGCCCCGGCGACACCTGCATGCCTCACGCCCCGGCGATGCCCGCATGCCTCACGCCCCGGCGACGACCGACGACACTCCTTGCTGAAGGTTCCTCATTGCACTATGTTACGTCCAAGGTATCATCTCCACGTGACTCGGTGACGTCGGTAGCTTCACATTTCCAAGGGTGGATTGGCACTTGCCCTCGTGCGCCCATGCATGCAACACTAAGGACGATCTCCAATACCCAAGCATAGAGCTTCGCATGCACAGCGTGTCTAAGGCTTAACCCACACCTTGATGCACGTGGTCTTTGGGAACCCACCATGGTTGATCCAACATCTTGACTACACACTAAGTGTAGTTTCGGCGATCATGTGTACCCTAGGCGACAGGCGACTAGGTACACTACAGGCGATAGGCGTTCTGTGGAATCAAGGCGACAGGCGATCATGTGCCAGAGAAGTCGGAGATCGCCTACTCTTTCAATTACGGCGGTCTCGTAGACTTTTAAGCTATACTTCCCTTCCTTTATATTTTTAAATAAAGACATACTTAGAATTGACTTAAAATATATCACTTTTATTCCAATAAGATTTTCCAGGTCCTTACAATCTCCCTAACAACAAAAATTTTCGTCCTCGAAAATTGAATTACAAGGAATTACAAGGAAAAGAGATGTGGATAGGCGTTTCTCATGTTCTCTTCCAACTCCCAAGTCGAATCACCGGATCTCTCATCCCACACCACCTTAACCATATGGATGGTCTTACCCCTGAGCTGTTTGCTTTGGTGATCGACTATCCTGACTGGTCTTGCTTCAAAAGACAAGTCGTCCCTGATCTGCACGTCATCCACCTCCAACACGTGACAAGGATCGGCGAGATATTTCCTTAGCTGCGATACGTGGAAGACATTATGCAGATTTGCTAAATGTGGAGGTAGGGCGATCTCATACGCTACTGGGCCAATCCTTCTTAAGATCTGGTATGGTCCCACGAACTTAGGGGACAGCTTCTTTGGCCTGATCGCCCGCCCTACACCCTTGGTTGGTGTCACTTTCATGAACACGTGATCTCCAGCAGCAAACTCCAAAGGCTTTCTCCTCTGATCTGCATAGGACTTCTGCCTACTCTGAGAAGCTTTCATTCTGTTTTGTATCTGCTTCACCTTCTCGGTCGTCTGCTGAATCAACTCTGGCCCAACCAAGACTGCCTCGCCCTCCTGGTACCAACATAAGGGAGTTCTGCATTTTCTCCCATACAGGGCTTCATATGGTGCCATCCCAATACTGGCGTGATAGCTATTGTTATAGGTAAACTCTACCAGCGGCAACACCTCCTCCCATCCTCCCAATTGATCCAAGACGCACGCCCTCAGCAGATCTTCTAGAGATTGGATCGTCCTCTCTGACTGACCATCTGTTTGGGGATGATATGCAGAGCTCATCCTCAACTTAGTTCCCAAGCACTCTTGCAAGGTCTGCCAAAACCTTGAAGTGAACCTGGGATCTCTATCTGAAACGATGCTGGAAGGCACTCCATGCAGCCTTACTATTTCTTGGATGTATAGCTGTGCCAGCTTGGCCATAGGCATCTTCATATTCACTGGAAGGAAGTGGGCACTCTTCGTCAGCCTATCAATGATGACCCAGATTGCATCATGACTCTTTACCGATCTGGGTAAGTGGGTGACAAAATCCATGGCGATGCTGTCCCATTTCCACTCAGGGATATCCAGTTGCTGCAACAGCCCGCCAGGTCTTTGATGCTCTACCTTCGCTTTCTGACACGTTAAGCAGGTTGCCACATACTGGGCGATGTCCCTCTTCATGCCTGACCACCAAAATGACTCCTTCAAGTCATGGTACATCTTGTTCATGCCTGGGTGGAGGTTAAGGCGACTCTTATGACCTTCCTCTAGGATCATCTTCTTCAACTCATCATTTGCAGGTATGCAAATCCTGCCATCAAACCTCAAGATCCCATCATCGCCCATCTCAAAGCCTCTCGCCTGATCTGCCCCTAGTGACTCCACAGTGCGCTTCAGGCTAGGGTCCTCCAATTGTGTATCCTTCAACATCCCAAGGAAGTCATTAGTTATAGTCAGCTTACTACAACTAATGTGATTCACGTGAAATTCCACTCCAAGATTTAAGTCTCTGAACTGCTCGATCAGTTTCTGCTCTTCCATCATCATGGTGGCGACTTGTATAGACTTCCTACTCAAGGCATCGGCCACTACATTGGCCTTCCCTGGGTGATACATGAGTTGAAAGTCGTAGTCCTTTAGGAATTCCATCCACCTTCTTTGCCTCATGTTTAGTTCCTTCTGATCGAACAGGTACTTCAAGCTCTTGTGGTCACTGAACACCTGGAACCGAGCTCCATATAGATAGTGCCTCCAGATCTTCAAGGCAAAAACCACAGCCGCCAACTCCAAGTCATGCGTAGGGTAGTTCCTCTCATGAACCTTGAGTTGCCTTGAAGCATATGCAACTACTCTCTTTTCTTGCATTAAAACACATCCCAAGCCTTGATGTGAAGCGTCACAGAAGACATCAAAAGGTCTTCCTACCTCGGGGATTACCAGCACTGGAGCACTGGTCAACCTCTCCTTTAGTTCCCTGAAGCTCTGTTCACATCGGTCGGTCCAAGCAAAGGGTTGGTCCTTGCGGGTTAGCTGTGTTAAAGGAGCCACTATCTTGGAAAAATCCTCAATAAACCTCCGATAGTAGCCCGCCAACCCCACAAAGCTCCTTATCTCAGTCACGGTCTTAGGACGTTCCCATTGCAGCACTGCCTCTACCTTGGCTGGATCTACCGAGATCCCTTGGGCAGATATCACGTGTCCTAAGAAGTTGACTTCCCTCAGCCAGAACTCACACTTGGAGAACTTGGCATAGAGTTGCTTCTCTCTCAGTATTTCCAATACTGTCCTCAGGTGTTCCTCATGCTCTTCCTCGGTCCTTGAATAAATGAGGATGTCATCTATGAAGACCACCACAAACTTATCCAAGAAAGGGCGAAAGATCCTATTCATGTAGTCCATGAATAGAGCTGGAGCGTTGGTGACTCCAAATGGCATCACTACATACTCGTAGTGCCCATATCTAGACCTAAAAGCTGTCTTCTGTACATCTTCAGCTTTTACCAAGATTTGGTGATACCCCGATCTCAGGTCAATCTTGGAGAACACCGAGGCCCCATGAATTTGGTCCATCAAATCATCGATCCGAGGTAGGGGGTACTTGTTCTTGATGGTCAATTTGTTCAATTGCCTGTAGTCTATACACAGCCGAGACCCTCCATCCTTCTTCTTGACTAGGAGCACTGGAGCTCCCCATGGGGATACGCTGGGTCTGATGAACTGCTTCTCCAGCAACTCTTCCACTTGCTTCTTTAACTCCACTAACTCGGCTGGTGCCATCCTGTAAGGTGCCATTGATATTGGTCCAGCTCCAGGTACCAATTCAATAGAGAATTCCACTTCTCTCTTAGGGGGTAACCCAGGCACCTCCTCTGGGAATACATCGGTGAAATCTCTCACCACTTGTATCCTGTTTACGTCCCCTTTATACTCCACTTCCAACCGGGCGAGCACCACGAAGCACCTCGCCCCTTCTTCCAACGCTGATTGCCCTTGTTGAACTGTTAACACATCCGATTCTTGGGGGTCTGGAAACGCTACCTTCTGCCTACCACAGTCTATGAGAACGTGATTGGCAGCCAACCAATCCATTCCCAGGATAACATCTAGGTCCTGAAGAGGTAGGCAGATCAAGTCCACCTTGAATCTGCGTCCTTCTACAATCACTGGACATTCAGGGCACACTGTAGAGGTCGACACCTGTCCTGACGCAGGTGTAGAGACCAACAGTTCGAAAGGTAACTCCTTCACTAGGAGATCCAACTCGGCTACACACAGACTTGACACAAATGAGTGTGTCGCTCCAGAATCAAACAAAGCTCTTACACTTCTACCAGCAATAAAACAAACACCTTTGATGAGGTTACCTGACTGAGCTGCCTCTGTCCCAGACATGGCGAACACCCTCCCTGTTGCCTGAGGTCTGCTGCCCACGTTTCTCGTCTGCTGAGAGCCACTGGGCTGGATCGCCCCATTCCGGTTAGGGCATTCTCTAGCAAAATGCCCCGTCTTTTGGCAGATGTAGCACCTTTTCTCTGAACTCTTCTTGGAGCATGCGTTGGAGGCGTGTGGTCCACCACAATGGAAACACTTGAGTTTCCATGGTTGCTGCTGCTGGAACTGGGGAGGTGCTGCTCCTGCCCGATGTGATGGAGGTCTCGCATAGGGCTTGCTTTGTGGGTGCTGTGCCTTAGCTCTCCCACTGGAAGGACCTCCTGGGTGTGACCTGATCACCCGAGACTCACCCTTTTCCAGGGTCTCCACCATCTTCACCTTCTCCACTAAGGCGGGGAACTCCCTGATGCACATCGGGGCTATGGTCTTCTTCAGCCCATGCTTCAGCCCTTCCTCGAACTTCCTACACCTCCAGGCCTCGGAGGTCGCCTGAGTATAGAACCGGGCGAGGTACTCAAAACGGGCAGCATAGGCGTTTACCGACATGTCCCCCTGCTCCAACTTCAGGAACTCAGCTTCCCTTGCAAACTTGGCGCTGTCTGGGAAGTACTTCTCTAAGAACTTCACCCTGAAGCTCTCCCAATCCAATACATCCTCTCGTGCCTCCATCATCTGCTGAGCTCCCATCCACCAGAACTCAGCTTCTCCTGATAGCAAATAAGTGGCGAACAGCAGCTTCTTCTCTTCAGGGCAGGAGGTCGCCCTAAAGATTTTCTCCAACTCTCTGACCCACTGATCTGCCTGGTCAGGGGTAGCATTCCCACTGAACTTAGGTGGGTTGTGCCTCATGAACTCGGCCAGTCCCATCTGTTCTTGGGGCTGACCGACGTGGGAGTTTGTCTCAGCAGATCGGGCAGTTTCCCAGTGTTGCATTGTGGCTTGATGGTTCTGGGCCATCGCTGCGTTCTGTTGCTGAATGGCAGTCGCCATCATCTCGATGGCCTTGGCGATCTGGCTCATCTCTGAGGAAGGTTGGGGTGGGGTAGAAGGTCTACGTGCCATCTTATGAATCTATTGACTTCTATATTCCCTACAACTGTGAGAATGAAATCGATAAGAATCAATTCATTCAAGGGGGGTAACAGCTAGACCTTACAAAGGTCAGCATCTCAACGTCATCTAGAATTTGAGCTCATCAACAGATTCATAATGCTTATAACTTCAAACAAAACACCAGATCAGTTACTGGTGTGCAAACATCAATCCAACTAATCACCCACAGTCAATTACAAGAACACGAAATACATCACACCTGACTTCAAGGTGGGCTAAACATCAACCTTTGGAATTAAGATTAAGAATTATCTTGATCCAGTTATGAGTGTGCACCCTCATTACTTTATCAGGATCTTCTCATTCTTAATACCAAGATTTTCAATTAGCGCATACATTCACTAAGGCACACACAAAATTTCAATACCAAAAACGTTTTGAAAACCTTTCACTATAGTTGTTATTTAAAACTCAAATAGATTTTATGAGCAGAAGAAACACAATGGATCCACAGCCCTCAGGTCATCCTAAGGACGAACTGCTCTGATACCATTAATGTAACATCCCGCCAAAATAAACAATCTCATACATGTAATATGAAAATAAGGTAAACCAATAATGTTGAAGAATACAAGATAATATATATATAAGTAATGAAGTTGCTCCTCTTAGGGAGTTTGATACATAACCAGCCAAATGTTTTCAACACTTAACAAAATACAACAAAATAGACGAACAGGCGATCTCCCTACAACTGGGCGATCTCCTATCAGGCAGGCGATCTCCTATCAGGAAGGCGATCTCCTATCAGGCAGGCGATCTCCTATCAGGAAGGCGATCTCCTATCAGGCAGGCGATCTCCTATCAAACCGGCGATCTCAACTTCCTGTAACGTCATCTGCTCCCGTGCAAATTATACACGATCATCACAAGTTTTAAGAAGAACACCCACAAGACGAAAACGCAGGGTAAGCTAGATATTTTAAGGAGGTTTAAAATAAGGCATTTAAAATCATGAACATAATAGATCAAGGTAAAACATTTTCCAAGATATCCATGTAAAACGTGGAGCTACTCATAGCATTCAACTGCTCGCCCAAAACCACAGACTTCACAACATTCACCCATAGTCATTTCCATTTCACAATACAGCATCAAGTGCCTATCAATATTCCAGTTTCTCATTTCACATGCCAGACTTTCCACTGGCCCACAATGCATAGACACATGACACTACTTCCGGATTGACTCGTGCGTTGACTCAGGCCCAGAGATTTGCACCTGTCATACCTACCACTGTGAATCCACACAGCATGCGCATATACCATCTCATTGTTACCATTCTCTCGGTATGACAAGGTAAATTCGTATAACAGGCCGAGCTCGTTCCCATTTGAACAACTCACCCATACGTACGAACCTCCTTCGACTCTCACCAACTGAATAACTTCATCTACTTGATTCCATTATCTCAGCAGAGTCAGGATATCTCCTTCTAGACCAGCCCCTAGTCAATACACCTATACAGATCTTACACGGTATTTCCTTTCCTGAAAATACTATGCCTCGATCCCACATTCACAGCATTCAAAACATCATACCACTCAAATACATGATTCAATCATAAAACAATCATTTCAAAGGTTCAGATCTTCGAATATCTCGTTTAAATCTCAAGTAGTTTCAAAGCAACACCCAGAAACAGAGAGTTCACAAACAACGCCAAAACCGGCGATCTAGTTCAAAAACAGGGTGTTTCGAAGGCTTTATATAAAACCGGCGACCACATCGCCCAAACACATAAAACAGAGTATTTCACGAAGACGAAAGCGAAAACGGCGACCACGCCGCCTACACTTCAGAAAATAGCTACACTATGGCTCGTATTAGAGATGGAGGCTAGCTTCCCTTACCTGGACTTGCGCAAAATACCAAGAGCTCCTAAATCCAACGAAGCTTGAAGAACGCCTTGGCTCTGTTTTTGCGTCTGGTTTGAAGGATTTGCAGAGAACTTCCCAGGTGCTCTAATGGTGGCCGTCGCTCGTCGTGCTCTTGTGTGAATGTGCCCGAATCGCAGCGCAAAGGAGAGAAATGGAGGAGAAGGGAGGTACTCACTCTTTCGCTCTTGAACAACTGAAATGTCTTGTTCCCTCAGCAGTGGGTTTTTCCATCTTAAACCAACTTGTCCACAAAAGCAGCTGCCACCACCCACTCTGCAGGGAAGTCTGAGTGTACCTTTCTCTGAACAGTACGACTACGGTTGTCTCTTGTGCATGCCAACCACTGCTCTGAACAGTACGACCGCGAGTGTCTCTTGCGCATGCCAACATTCTGATGTCACTGTTCTGAACCAACACTTTTGTCTACGTGTCGCGCGTGCCGCGCGTCTCATGCTGGGAGTCTGGGTCCCACCTTCTCTACGTACAACTCGACATCGCGCGATAACCTTCCACCGATGACCTCTTGCGTGAAGACTCTCCACCGATGACCTCTCTCTGGAAGACGACCGATGTCTCTCTGTGGCGATGTCCACATGCCTCGCGCCATGGCGATGTCCGCATGCCTCTCGCGCCCCGGCGACACCCGTATGCCTCACGCCCCGGCGACACCTGCATGCCTCACGCCCCGGCGATGCCCGCATGCCTCACGCCCCGGCGACGACCGACGACACTCCTTGCTGAAGGTTCCTCATTGCACTATGTTACGTCCAAGGTATCATCTCCACGTGACTCGGTGACGTCGGTAGCTTCACATTTCCAAGGGTGGATTGGCACTTGCCCTCGTGCGCCCATGCATGCAACACTAAGGACGATCTCCAATACCCAAGCATAGAGCTTCGCATGCACAGCGTGTCTAAGGCTTAACCCACACCTTGATGCACGTGGTCTTTGGGAACCCACCATGGTTGATCCAACATCTTGACTACACACTAAGTGTAGTTTCGGCGATCATGTGTACCCTAGGCGACAGGCGACTAGGTACACTACAGGCGATAGGCGTTCTGTGGAATCAAGGCGACAGGCGATCATGTGCCAGAGAAGTCGGAGATCGCCTACTCTTTCAATTACGGCGGTCTCGTAGACTTTTAAGCTATACTTCCCTTCCTTTATATTTTTAAATAAAGACATACTTAGAATTGACTTAAAATATATCACTTTTATTCCAATAAGATTTTCCAGGTCCTTACATCTGCAGCTGAAACGTTACTTCCACTGTGCCCCCGGCGACTGAGTTATCCACACAGGGAGTAGCTTAGTACGCAGGCTACTCTGGGCGCAACCTTAACATGGTGAGCTGGTTAACCCTGGGCATTGCAGCTCACACTACACATGGTGGCAGATATGCCACTTATCCTCTGTACTTAGACCATACAACAAGTGCTTGCCAAGTCTCCTCAAACACCCGGCGATGTGCTCTTTCGGCGACTTGCTGACCACCTGATCTCCTAACCTTAACACACGGCGATCATGTCCCACTGGGCGATTACTGATCCATACCGGCGATGAACGATTACTCATCCTCAAGCCGATAGGCGATTACTCATCCTCAAGGCGATAGGCGATTACCTATCTCCAAGGCGATAGGCGATTACTCAACATCACAGGCGATAGGCGATTACCATTCTGAGTGGTCGCCTCCCTGATTCGCCTGCTATCCTCTACCACGTGTTACTCTGTGAATGGTCCACGTGGTCAACTGGTGCTGATGTCATCGACTACCGATGACCGACCGGATCACAAGCCCCCCAGTCTCGAGCTGTGAACTTCTTCTCAGCGAAGAGACTAAGAAATCATCTTCTGACGGTCTACAGGAGCGCACACTCTGGTACTAACACTGTTTCATTCCTTCTTCTTCGCCTTCAAACATTCAAAGCATCTCTCTGGATCATCTAGAGATTCACCTTGCCTGTTTTCTTCTTCTCAAACGCGCTAGGGTTCGCTGCGTTTCTTCTCTTTAACTCTCTGCATGTGACTACCTGTTACCTAGCTTAGGCTTTAGCGTGATCTAACTGCAACCCCTCGCACTTGGCCTCTGACTTGATCGCGGCTGACTGTTACCTTAGCATTGCCTTCAACATAACTTCATGCTGGATGACTGACTTAACGGGCCTAAACGCTTCGGCTTCACGCCGCAGAACTTGCTTCTACCACCGACCACCGACTAGCATGTTAGTGCACCACCGATCAGCAATCGCGCTTCTGGCTTCGCTGCACTTCTCTGCCACACCAGCACTGAGTGCATAGAGGGTCTGAACACCAACTATGCCGCCTGTGTTTTGGAGAAGAAAAGTGCTTCTCGACGACCCCTCTTGCCTCAACCTCGCTGTAAGAAGTCGTGGGTGAGGTCTTGCCTCTCTCACCTCAGCCTCGCTGTAAAAAGCAGAGGGAAGGGACTTGGTTCTCTTGCCTCAACCTTGCTGTAAGAAGCAGAGGAAGAGGACTTTTCTCTCGCCTCAACCTTGCTGTGAAAAGCAGAGGAAGAGGACTTGGTTCTCTCGCCTCAACCTTGCTGTAAGAAGCAAAGGGAGAGGACTTTCTCTCTTGCCTCAGCCTCGCTGTACAAAGTCGAGGTGAGGACTTTCACTCGCCTGCACCTCGCTGTACAAAGTCGAGGGAGGACTTTCTTCTTTCTCGCCTGCACTCGCTCAAAGGCAAGGAGGTCTTCCTCTGTTGCCTACACTTGCTCAAAGGCAAGGAGGACTTCCTCTGGTGCCTGCACTTGCTCAAAGGCAAGGAGGACTTCCTCTGGTGCCTGCACTTGCTCAAAGGCAAGGAGGACTTCCTCTGGTGCCTGCACTTGCTCAAAGGCAAGGAGGACTTCCTCTGGTGCCTGCACTTGCTCAAAGGCAAGGAGGACTTCCTCTGGTGCCTGCACTTGCTCAAAGGCAAGGAGGACTTCCTCTGTTGCCTACACTTGCTCAAAGGCAAGGAGGTCTTCCTCTTTTCTCGCCTGCACTTGCTCAAAGGCAAGGAGGACTTCCTCTGGTGCCTACACTTGCTCAAAGGCAAGGAGATCTTCCTCTTTTCTCGCCTGCACTTGCTCAAAGGCAAGGAGGACTTCCTCTGTTCTCGCCTGCACTTGCTCAAAGGCAAGGAGGACTTCCTCTTGCCTCAACCTTGCTGTATAAAGCAGAGGTGAGGACTTTCTCTGTTGCCTCAACCTTGCTGTAAAAAGCAAAGGAAGAGGACTTTCTCTTGCCTCAACCTTGCTGTATAAAGCAGAGGTGAGGTCTTTCTCTGTTGCCTCAACCTTGCTGTAAAAAGCAAAGGAAGAGGACTTTCTCTTGCCTCAACCTTGCTGTATAAAGCAGAGGTGAGGTCCTTCTCTGTTGCCTCAACCTTGCTGTAAAAAGCAAAGGAAGAGGACTTCCTCTCGCCTGCACCTCGCTGTACAAAGTCGAGGGAGGACTTTCTCGTGGGTGCACGCTCCCAGGGGGGCGCCAGGCGTGGGTGTCTAAGCGCACACACTGGGCGCGCCCTGCCTGCATTGCCTCATCGCGCGTTCACCGATGTCTCGACCGGCGAGGACCTCTTCTTCTGGAATTATACGAGGTGCATGCTTAACGCTCTCACTGGGAACTTGGATCCCAGCTTAACACGTGTTAGCAAGACCCCGATGACCGTGCACCGACCGAGTACTCACTCTCTACATGCACCGACGGCTGATCGTGGTCTGCATGCACTGATGGCTGATCGCGCTCTACATCCCAGCGCTTACCTAGGGGCTGATCTGCGGGTGGTGGCCACTGGGTAACTCACCACCGATCACCTGGTCTTGCACCTGGGGCAAGGAGAACTTTAAACTGGGAACACTCGCACACTTTATGTACTGAAAATCTTTTATTGGGTGGCATCGTTAAAAAGAGTTCCCCTGATCTGCTCAACTATTTTAATACACTAGGTATGTGTACAGCGCGATAGCGCATCTACTTTACAACTTAACGAGAGTAGGAAAGAAGCGTGTAGCGTCCTGGGTTCTGGGAATAGTCGTTACGTCCAGAGTCACCAGCCGACAAGCTCCATTTTCCAACGTCTCAACCACTCTGGATGGGGTCTCCTTTAACCGGCGATGACCGCCCTGGCGATGCACACACGTGGGGTGATCATGCCTTCCGCTTCAGCTCTGGGAGCCCCCCCAGTGTAGCCTCTTCCATCACCTCACCTCCCCAAACACAGGGAGTTCATGCTGCTGGTCACCTTCCTGGGACCCCGAAGCGTGATCACCTTGTGTCTTCTGCAGGTAATCGGTCAGGAACCCTGTCTCCACCAACTCAGCAAGCTGACGCCCCAACGCCAGGCAGTTATGGAGTGTATGTCCATAAGCTTGATGGAATTCACACCACTCATCCTTCCTCCCTCCAAGTACCCTGTCGGTTTTCTCTGGTGTAAGGACCTGTAAAATTAAATTGGAATAAAAGGAATATATTTTAAATGAATTCTAAGTATGTTTTTATTTAAAATAAAAAGGAAGGAAAGTGTAGCTCAGAGAGAGAGACATCAGTCGTCTCCCAGAGAGAGACATCGGTCGTCTCCCAGAGAGAGAGATCGGTCGTCTTTCCGGATGAGTCATCGGTGGAAGGTTATCGCGCGATGTCGTGTTTCACACAGTTAAAGTGGGACCCAGACTCCCAGCATGAAACATCCTGCAGGCGCGCCACGTAGACAAAAAGGGTGGTTCAGAATAGTGACATCAGAAAGTTGGCATGCGCAAGAGACACTCGCGGTCGTACTGTTCAGGGCAGTGGTTGGCATGCGCAAGAAGACAAAAAGGGTGGTTCAGAATAGTGACATCAGAAAGTTGGCATGCGCAAGAGACAACCGTGGCTGTACTGTTCAGTGAAACGTACACTCAGGCTTTCCTGCAGAGGGGGAGGTGGCAGCAGCATGCGTGGACAAGTAGGCTTGGATTCAAAAACCCACTGCGGGGAGGCAAAGAACGTTGCAGTGGCTCAAGAGTGAAAGAGCGAGTGCATCTTCATCCCTCTCTTTTCTCCCCTTCGCGCTGCGATTCAGGCAACCTCAAGCACCAGTAGACAAGCGACGACTGCCCTTGGACACTTGGGAGGTTCTCTGCAAGTCCTCCAAACCAGACGCTAAAACAGAGTTAAAGCATCCTTGAAGCTCGTTGGGTTGGAGCTCTTAGTGAAGTTTACGCAAGTCCAGGTAAGGGAAGCTAGCTTTGTTTTTCAATAAAAGCCGTAGGCTAGCTGTTTCTGAAGTGGGGGCGACGTGGTCGCCGGTTTCATATTTTGTTTTCGCGATACTCTGTTCTATGTGTTTGGGCGACGTGGTCGCCGGTTTTAAACCCCTTTTTCATGATGCTCTGTTTTCATGAGCTTGGGCGACGTGATCGCCGGTTTTAAATACAGATTTCGAACTCCCCTGTTTTAGTGTCGTTGAGACTGTTTGAGATTTAAATGTGGAATGCATGTGATATTCGAAAATCTGAACCTTTGAAATGATTGTTGCTGTGATTTGAATCATTCATTTGAGTGGTATGACGTGTTGAATGTTGTGAATGTGGGATCAAGGCATAGTATTTTCAGGAAAGAAAATACCGTGTAAGATCGTGTGTAATGTGTATTGACTAGGGGCTTGTCTAGAAGGAGATATCCTGACTCTGCTGATATAATGGAATCACGTAGATGAAGTTATTCAGTTGTGGAGAGTCGAAGGAGGTTCATATGTATGGGTGAGTCGTGTGAAAAAGAACGAGCTCGGCCTGTTATATGAATCAACCCTGTCATACCGGGAGAGTGTTGATATTGAGACTATGTATGCGCATGGCTGTGTGGATTTCACAGCGACCCTGTGTGGATTTCACAGTGCTGTGGTATGACAGGTGCAGATCTCTGAGCCTGAGTCAACGCACGAGTCTTCCGGAAGTAGTGTCAAGTGTCTATGTGTGATGAGTCAGTGGAAGTCTGACGTGAGAAATGTGAAATATTGAGAATTTGTTGATAGACACTTGATGGTTGTGTGATACGAATGAGAAAGTGATGGACTCTTGTGAATGTTTAAAAAGGGCTGATCTACGTTGGTTGTCCAGTTTATAATTTAAAGTTTTAAAAATATCTAGCTTACCCTTTGTATTGTTCTGTGGCTGTTTTCTCTTAAAACTGTGATGATCGTGTATTTTACACGGGAGCAGATGATCTTCCAGGGAGTAGAGCTCCTCAGTGAGTGGTCGCCGGAAGGAGATCGCCTGTTTCTGTCTCCATGTGGTGATCGCCTGTTTTCTGTTTTGATAGCAGATCAGCTGTTTTGGGTCTTCTGATAGGAGATCGCCGGTTTGTGTAGGGAGACCGCCGGTTTCATTTTATTTGGCTGTATTTTGTTTTAAGTTTTGGAAAATTGACTGGTTATGTATTAAACTCCCTGTGAGGAGCAACTCCATTTTATATAAATACGTATGTTCACTTCAATATTATTGTTTTACCTTTATTTCTTTTATTTTATATTTATTCCAAAGTATTTGGCGGGATGTTACATCTGGCACATGGAGTCTTGCTGCCACAGCAGGGATGGCGATCAGCTCCGCCAAACTTATCATGAAATCATACCTGGGGGGTGCGTTGCTTGCACGCCCCCTGGTCTGGTCCTTCCTTGGTGCATAAGGGAGAGACCTTCCCTGCTCCTTCCTCCCTTCCTTGATCTCATGCACCCGCGCCTGTTGCTGCTGATTCCCCTGACCTCCACGTGGCTTCGACGGTGCAGCACTTCCTCTCTTCTCAGAGACCTCTGTCTCTGTTACTATGTGTGCCATCGCTCGGTGAAGGTGGCAGGGTGGCTCCTGATGAGCGATTCACTGAAAGGACCAGGGAGGACACCTCTCTTGAACGCATGCACCAGCATGTCTTCATCCTTGACGGGCAATCTCACCACCTGCGCCCCAAAGCGATTGAGGTAGTCCCTCAACGGCTCCCCCTGATACTGGCGCACGTCAAACAGGTCGTAGGACACCACTGGTGCAGGTCGGTTAATGATGTACTACTCCGTGAACAGCTTCGCAAACTGATGGAAGGAAGTGAGGTGGCCCTCTGGCAGGCTCACGAACCACTCCATAGCCACTCCGCTCAGTGTACTCATGAACATCTTGCAGTACACAGCATCTGAACCTCCAGTCAGCATCATCTGAGTGTGGAAGGCTGTCAGGTGTGCTTCTGGATCTTCAACCCCCGTGAACGACGCTTTAAGTCCCACCAGATTGGGAGGCACCATCGTGTTCATGATCTCGGGGGAGAAAGGCATAGGGAATACTCTAGGAGGCGATTGCGGCGTCGACGTCCTCTCTTCAACTGCGCGCTCCTTCTGCGCCTGCAATTCCCTACGCAGCTCTTCATTCATACGGTTCAACTCTTCGTTTCTTCTCTGCGATGCAGTCAGCTCTGCACGCATTTTCTCCCGATCAGCTCTCGATTCCGCGACGCTATCTTGCAACGCGCGCATCATCTCCACTGCCTGCGCCATGGTAACAGCTCCTTCTTCAGCAGATGGCGCAGGTGAGGTTTGCCTGGTTCTTCTTCTCATCTTCTCAACACTTCGACGTAACTTCACTTCGACGAAATAGTCAAGAAGCTCCAAGAAACCTCAAGAAACTTCAAGAACTGCAATGTGGATGGGAACAAAATTCACACGGGCCCCACGGTGGGCGCCTAATGATCCTGCCGCTTGACTCGAACGTGGAGGATTGCCTTGTCACTCCTTCGTCTAGCCTTCTGTTCTGCAGGAACGCTCCAAGAACCACCGCCAGAACTCCAAACGCTGCCTGCAAAACACACAGACGGCGCCTCTGGCGGCCGTTGTAGCTCCGACGCTCAAGTCAGGCAACAGGAACACCAAAACTATATCTGAATCTCTCTGTGAGACTCGTGTGTAACTGAAACTCTCAAATGTGTAAGCTGTGAGAATCTCAAAAAACCTCCCCTCAATTTCGTTAAGAGTTTGTATATATACCTGAGTCTTTCTCTCTCCTAACGGTTATTCCTCTTGACACGTGGATAACATCTGGTCGTACACATGTCACCATTTGGAGTATCTGCAGCTGAAACGTTACTTCCCCTGTGCCCCCGGCGACTGAGTTATCCACACAGGGAGTAGCTTAGTACGCAGGCTACTCTGGGCGCAACCTTAACATGGCGAGCTGGTTAACCCTGGGCATTGCAGCTCACACTACACATGGTGGCAGATATGCCACTTATCCTCTGTACTTAGACCATACAACAAGTGCTTGCCAAGTCTCCTCAAACACCCGGCGATGTGCTCTTTCGGCGACTTGCTGACCACCTGATCTCCTAACCTTAACACACGGCGATCA
The DNA here is from genome assembly GCA_037954025.1 of Phaseolus coccineus. Lineage (NCBI taxonomy): Eukaryota > Viridiplantae > Streptophyta > Magnoliopsida > Fabales > Fabaceae > Phaseolus > Phaseolus coccineus. The sequence continues at coordinate 15,637,833 of CM075686.1, read as the reverse complement.
TGTCCCACTGGGCGATTACTGATCCATACCGGCGATGAACGATTACTCATCCTCAAGCCGATAGGCGATTACTCATCCTCAAGGCGATAGGCGATTACCTATCTCCAAGGCGATAGGCGATTACTCAACATCACAGGCGATAGGCGATTACCATTCTGAGTGGTCGCCTCCCTGATTCGCCTGCTATCCTCTACCACGTGTTACTCTGTGAATGGTCCACGTGGTCAACTGGTGCTGATGTCATCGACTACCGATGACCGACCGGATCACAAGCCCCCCAGTCTCGAGCTGTGAACAAGTAATTAACACAAGCAAGATTGCAAAGAAATTAAATGACACTCCCTTTGTTGCTTTTACTATTTGCACCCCTTTTGTTGTTCTTCTAGTTGCACCCCTTTTGTTGCTCTTCTACTTGTTGGGCCTTCCAAAGTGTGTGGTGTATTTGTAGTATGGTGTTTGTTGCTGCCCTTTGCCTTTGTTCCTCTTGGAATTAGGTCAATAAAATCTTCAATCTAGCACCTATTAAGCAAGCTAGACTTCCCTCAAGTCAAATTCCCACTCAACAAGTACCAATTGATATTTAATCCACCAACAAGCTTAGAGGCCAAAGAAAGAAAGCAAGAAACAAATTAATTTGAAAAACAGTACCACTCAAATGGAATTAAATGTAACACAACTAGAAAGAGTTCAAATGAAATTAGACAAGCAAATAAAAGGTACTCAAATAATGGATGGCACACAAAAAGGAACCTAGGAATAGCACTAGATTTGATTTAAAAACCAAAAAACAACACCATAGAAAAGCACATATTGTTGTGGTCCAGAAAGCGTATCTTTAAAAGATTTATGCTGAGCTGACCCTTTTTTATTTGCTTCTGAAAATTGAGACACAATCAGAAACAAATAAATCAAAAAGAGTACTACTAGGATTTGATGACAAATATGGAAACACATGACTTAGACAAAACTTATGGATTCATAAAATGAAAAGACACAAGAACATCATATGACCCAAATGAAATTTCAAGCAAGACTCAAATACCTAAAAATAAAAACAGCAACACAAATATATCAAGAATCCTACACAAAATTGAAAATAGATGTTCAAGCACAAGTTTGAACAAACCCACCAAATGAAATGAATAAACAAGCATTCAAATCATATTAAAACACAAAAAACAGCAAGACAACTTGGAATAAAGATAAACAACTTGGAGAAAAGAAGAACTGAAAAAGAAAATGAAAAGAGATACTCATCTTTGAAGAACCATAGCTCTAGATACCAAATGATGGCCTTCACATGTTGAGCTCTCCTTGGATGTTGAAGATGGTGCGAAAGCAATGGTTCAAATGAGCAAGACCCTCCTAGGAGTGATGGTGATCTTGAAGGTGCATGAAGTGTATGAAAATGAGAGAGGTTTGGCCAGCTCTCTTTGGTGGTGAAGGAGTGAAGATTAAAACCATAAATCAAGAGATTTAGGCAAGGGAGTAAGTATGGCAGAAATTTGGCAGCATAACTTTACTCAAATTAATCTTGGTAATACATGAGGTAGGCCTCCTTATTTATAGATTTAGGAGCCTTGGTGAGCAAGCTTAAAGGGTAGGGATGGAAATACAAAAAGTGGGGGCTGCCTAGGGTATTGACTTTAGTCAAACCACACCATCATCCTAATATTCTAGAAGATAGGTCAAAAATGCAACATTTGATAGTACACCCCTCCTTCTTTTGCTAAAGGCACCTATTTGCTAGCACACCCCTCCTTCTATTGCTAAGGGCACCTTTTTGATAGCACACCCTAAGTGAGCAAGTTTTGCTTTCTACACTACACTAATCTACTAAGCTACCCCTAATGGGCCTCCAAGTAGCATGTACAAGGTCTTCTCCCTCCCATCCGTGGCTTGACTCATTTGGGCGTGAATGTGCTTGGCCATGGACCTTGTGTTGGGCCTGAACTTAGGTTGGAGCTTGGGCCTCTTCCATCACCTTGCCCTCCTGAAGCTATCCTTGGAGCCTTTATTTCCCTTGTCCACCCAGTACAAGGGAAAGCCATCGAGCAAAGAAGAGTCCTCGTCGTTTTTACAAACCTTTACAAAATTTCCTTTCCAATCCTTATAAGATTGCTGGAATATCGAGAAGAAGGACCTTCAAGCAATCCCGTTCAGGCTTACCCAGAGGCGATCTCCAGGATTTTTGGCTTTGAACAAGAATAAGAAAACATCCACTGAAGCAAGTAATCCCAGATGTGCACAGAGGATCTCGAATGCCCTCACGAACGCCCAGCTATTTGGGTGAAGCTGGGTGGGGGCAACGTCAAGTTCGGTTAAGAGCTCCCTCTCAAATCGGGTGAAGGGGAACCTAACCTTCACCTTTTTGAACATCATCGCGTAGACGAAGCAAAATGGCTCGCCATTACTGACTTTGTCATCCACACAGATGGGTTCTCCAGGAAAGCATGGGACGATGGTGAGGTTGTCATCGTGTTCTTTATGGAATGAGAGGTTAGGCTTATCCCCTCTCTTGAGACGCAGAATCTCAAGGGCAGAAGTTACTGAGGAGGTCTCCTTCAGCAACGTTGGCGAAGCCCAGGGATATAACGCTTGGTAATCATGGGAAGGTGGAACAGCTCCTCTGGCTTGAGGAGGCGTGGCCTGGGATGGATTAGGGCGAGAGGAGGTAGCAGGTCTCTCAGCTTAAGTTGCTGGAGCCCCAGAGGTTCTTGGGGAGACGCGTGACGAGAAAGGTTTGTTATGGGCAAGGCTCTATGAGTCTTAGGCGGAGGATTCCGCTACGATGGAGGAGGGTTATCAGTTGTTCTGTAACGAACCATTGAAGAAACTGCAAAGAAAGAAAAAGGAAGAGATGAGGGAAGGCGACTCGAAGGAAAGGTTCGAAGAAGAAGGAAGAATGAACAAACGAAGGGTTCATAAGAACAGGGGTCGTCAGAAAAACCCTAAGTTACGAGAAAGATAAGAAAGCATCCCACAGCGTATGCACCAGACAGATAAAGGATGATGTAAATCGGTTAAAATGCAGCAATCATCAGTAGAACAGATAAAAAGGTTACCTTTGGATGATCAGAAAAGCGTCACAAAGGTTGGAGATTGAAGAAGTCGAAGGGTCTCACAGAGAAATGCTTTGAATTTCTGAAGGCGAAGAAAAAGGAATGAAACAGTGAATGGCGCGAGTGCTTTAAGGGTTTCGAACGTTATAAGAAGCGGAAACGACAGTTAAAAAGGGCCGTTGATGTGTCCGCGTGTCATGCGATTAAAAGGGGTTGGTGAAATGTCAGATCAACAAACAGTGTTAGTGCAAGAGTGTGCACTCCTGTAGACCGCCAGAAGATGACTTCTTAGTCTTTTCGCTGGACCAGTCACAGCTTAAGACTGGGGGGCTTGTATACTAACCAAGTAGTCAGGTGCAATGACGTAGTTGTGAGGTAATCCTGTGGGCGTGCTTGAGGAGGAAACGTGGATCAAGAAGAGAAAGAGAAAGGAAAGTGTAGCTTAGAAGTCGATGAGATCACCGTTTGTTAAAGAAGGCGGCGGTCTCTGATTTTTCTCGTATGTAATCGGTAATCGCCTAGATTGCACATGATCGTCGTGTGTGAAGATTAGGAGATCAGGTGGTCAACAAGTCGCCAAAGGAGCACATCGCCGAGTATTTGAGAAGGTTTGGTAAGCGCTTATTATATGGTCTAAATGCAGAAGATAAGTGGCATGTCTGCCGCCAAGGTAGAGAAGATAAGTGGAATATCTGCCACCATGTGTAGTGTGAGCCGTGATACCCAGTGTTAACCAGCTCGCCATGTTAAGGTTGTGCCCAAAGTAGCCTGTGCACTAAGCTACTCCCTGTGTGGATAACTTAGTCGCAGGAGCAAAGTGAAAGTAACGTTTCAGCTGTAGGTACTCCAGATGGTGACACGTGTATGACCAGATGTTATCCACGTGTCAAGAGGAATAACCATCAGGAGAGAGAAAGCCTCAGGTATATATATTGAATTCTTAACGGAATTTGAGGGGAGGATTCATTTGGTGGTGATTCACTTGCACACGGTTCTGAGTTTTCTTTGAAATTCTTTGTTGATTCAATCACTGACTTGAGCGTCGGAGCGCAACCGGCCGCAGAGACGCCATACTGTTTTTTCAGGTTTCTTGTAGGATTATCAGGTGAAGGTCATCGGTGTACTTGGCGTGACGCTGGAGAGGACGAGGTTCGAGAAGGAGAAGTCCTAACGCTTTAGTCAAGAGGCTGGATCACTAAGTGTAGTGGCCAGACCTCGGGCATCGGCCACTAAGTGAGAAGTCAGCACAGTAGAGGTCGGTATGATGGGACCCATAGAGGGGCCCACGGAATTACACATGTAAGAATATAAATCATATTCACGGATACGTCATGCACGCAGGGTTTCCATGTGACGTAAGGCTTTGGCAAAGAGGATCTGTCCTTAAAAGGAGGAAACACATAAAAGGGCATGTGAGTATTTAACTTAAGACAAAAGATTTGGCCGTGCGGCGCTAGGGTTACAGTGTATGTCTAAGCGCCCACACTTAAGTTAATCATTCCAGGAAAGGAAGGTTGCCACGAGAGTTGCACTCCAAGAACGGAACGCTGCCGCGAGACACACAGTGAATTTGTGTGATGGAGTCCCAGAAAGGTAACCCTAAATTCGCAAGGAGCCAATGTAGGGATGCGAAGATAGGCGCGGCAGGAACCCTAAAAGGGCTATATAACAGGTAGCAAGGCATTCCCAAAGGTACGCAACATTTGAGACTAGAACTCTTTGCTATACATTGGTGTTTCTTGCCCTAATCATGACTTGAGCGCCGGAGTGCAAACGGCCACTAGGGCGCCCATCTTTCTTTCTTTGCATGTTCATCTATTTTAACCCAAAGGGAAGGGAGAAGGTGCAGGTGTTCGTAGAAGTCAACTGACGGGAGAGTCAACCGGTGAGAACACTAAGTGAAAGGTTAGGCCTATATACTAGGAAAGAGTCTTAGGGTTACGCTATCTACAAGACTACCTTAGAGAGAGCTCAAGACAATTGATTATGGTCTAATTTTTGCAACATAAATCTTCTCTCATTCAAGATAAGTTCTTACAATGTCGTGACGCTCCTATATATAGCACTAGAATGCGACCAAGGAATGGAGAAAATTCAAGTTTGAAAACCTTCAACCCTAGCTTGGCCCACAAGGGTTGATGTGAGTTGATTTTAAGATGTTTTCATTTAAGGTGACACTTTACTTTAAGATTGAGATTTTATGAGTTAATGGCAATGACCTTAGGAAAATTCCTACTGGACACTAACTTAACCAAGTGGTTAAGCAGGTGTGAAGGTGAATTTCACAAAGGCGAAGATAAAAGACATTATATGGTGAGAATGGATGATGAACCCCACTCAAATAAGAGTGCCAAAACTGAGAGCAAACCCAAAGGAATAAGAGCAAGGAAATTAACATAAATGGAATGGAAACATGAAGGAAAATGGAAAAAGAAACTTATGGAGGTGGTGGTGGATGATCACGCCACTTGGTGTGTGGAAACCACCAAGATAAGTGTTAGGCCACCACTTGAGAGCTTCATTCTTGATCCGGTCGGTCATCGGTAGTACATGATGTCAGCAGCAGTTGACTACGTGGACCATTCACAGGGTGACACGTGGTAGAGGATAGCAGGTGAATCAGGGAGGCGATCATTCAGAATGGTGATCGGTGGTCGATTGCTAAGGGACCGCCACCCGCAGATCGCCTAGAGGCAAAGCGCGATGAGCGCCTGGAGGCAAAGCGCGATGAGCACCTGGAAGCAGAGCGCGAGGAGTAAAGAAGCACTGATCAGTCATCGGGGGTTTCCTGTTAACACACAGTTAAGCTGGGACCCAGGCTCCCAGCAAGAGCGTTATGCAAGAAGCACAGATCAGTGATCGCCTATCGCTGTGTGTAAGGATGAATAATCGCCTATCGCCGTGCGCGAGGATCAGTAATCGCCTAGATTGCACATGATCGCCATGTGTGAAGGTTAGGAGATCAGGTGGTCAGCAAGTCGCCAAAAGAGCACATCGCCGGGTATTTGAGAAGACTTGGCAAGCACTTGTTGTATGGTCTAAATACAGAGGATAAGTGGCATATCTGCCACCATGTGTAGTGTGAGCTGTGATACCCAGTGTTAACCAGCTCACCATGTTAAGGTTGCGCCCAGAGTAGCCTGTGTACTAAGCTACTCCCTGTGTGGATAACTTAGTTGTAACATCCCGCCAAAATGCTTTTCATATTTATATAATGAAAATAAAGGTAAACAAATATATTGAAGTGAACATAATTATATATATGTAATGAAGTTTCTCCTCACAGGGAGTTTAATACATAATCGGTCAATTCCAAAACTTAAACAAAATACAGGAAAATAAAAAAAAAAACAGGCGATCTCCTGATAGAAAACAGAAAACGGCGATCTCCTAACAGATAAGGCGATCTCCTATCAGAAAACAGAAAAAGGGGTGATCGCCTAACAGAAACAGAAACAGGCGATCTCCTTCTGGCGACCACTCACTGAGGAGCTCTACTTCCTGCAACATCATCTGTTCCTGTGTAAAATCATACACGATCATCACAGGTTTAAGAAAACATCCACAAACAAGAACACAGGGTAAGCTAGATATTTTAAAGAGAATTTAGATATGAAACTTTAAAATCAAGATAAAACAAATTTAAGACACCCACATAAAAACCATCAACTTTCTCATTCCCATCACATGACCATCAAGTAATCACATATTTCACAATTTCCTCAAGAGTCTTTCAATTCACATAATTCATCAAGTGTCTACCAATTTCAATGTTTCTCATTTCTCACGTCAGACTTCCACTGACTCATCACACACCGACACTTGACACTACTTCCGGAAGACTCGTGCGTTGAACTTAGCATCCAGAGACCTGCACCTGTCATACTTCATTGCTGTAATTGATGTGAGTCTCTTATGAACCTTTTTTGGTTTGGGTTGAGTTGATATAGGTTTCATTGTATTCATGACACTTTCAAGAATTAGGATCAAAATTCTAAAGAACAATTAATAGAGTTTCTACTCAAGAAAACAAAGGTTCATACTAAAAACACATGAATAGGTAACTTGTAGTGTAAGATAACAATGGAATATGAATGGGTAATTCAAGAACAGTACCAAACTTCAAAGGAAACACAAGAACAACATAAGAACACCAAGAACAAGTGAAAATACTGATTGAAATTCAATAGGAATTAGAAAATCACAAAGAAATTCATCAAAGAACAAAAACCCATGGATGGAAAACAAGAACAACACATGTATATGGAAACCCATGGTTTGGACGAAATTAAAACAGCAAGAAAACAAGGAAATAAACCAGCAAAGTGCAGAACAATGGCAGCAAATGAAAGGAAACAACTCATGGAAAAGATTGAACCGATTAAAAATGGAAAAACTACAAGAAAACACAAATGGGTATTTTTAGAAGATGAATAGAAATGACTTATGTGGTTGTAGCCTTTTGGAGATGTGATTCACGCCACTTGGAGGGTGGTTCTTCCAAGATGAGTGGGTGGTGCCGCCACTTGAGAGTCTCCAAAGCTCACAAGATAAGACATGAAGGAGAAGAAGAGACAAGTCTCACAAACTCACTCTCTCTCAATTTCAAGATAGTTTCTTTTCTTCTAACTTTCAACTTTTTTATTCAAAGTACCAAGCACCCCTATTTATAATGGAGAGGGCTGGTCATGTTACAAAGGGGAAGGAGTGGGAAGAGTCACTCTTCTAGCTCCTTCTAGTGCCTAAGAGAGAAAGGAGTAGAAAAGTCACTTTTTCCACTTTTTCCTAAAGAAAGTGCCTAAAATGCCTTACATTTAGAGGTTTCTTTTGGTTTTCCTCTTTGGCATACTCCTAAGGATATTTCTATATTATTTACAAATTTATACAAGAGTATTTACAAAGATTTATTTATACTACTATCTTTTGAATTTTCAAGAGAACCCAAAATGTTCTACTTTTTAAGAAGACTAGTAAGAAGAATTTTAAATGCTTGGGTGGATGACCTCTTCCTCCATTAGTAAAATCCTCTTCTACTTTATCTCCATCAGTAATGTTCCCACAGCCATGCGCATCAACATAATCTCGATCTCAATCTCATCACTGTCACAGTATGACAGGGTTAATCCATATAACAGGTCAAGTCAGTTATCTTTCAAACGACTTACCCATACATATGGACCTCCTTCGACTCTCACCAACCAAATGACTTCATCTATGTGACTCCATCATATTAGCAGAGTCAGGATCGTCTCATTCACAGGATACTCACTGATCAATACACCTCATAACTAATCTCAACACGGTATTTCCTTTCCTGAAAATACTATGTCTTGATCCCACATTCAAACATTCAACACATCATATAACACTTAAATGAACGATTTCCAATCACAGCAACAACCATTCCAAGGTTCAGACTTTAAAATATCACATTTCAATCTCAAACAATTTCAAACAACACTAAAACAGGGGATTTCGAAAAACAACGCCAAAACCGGCGATCTCGTCCAAAAACAGGGGATTATGCAATAACAGTTGAAAAACCGACGACCACGTCGCCCCATCATCAAAATCATCTAACGTAAGGTTTTCGTTGGAAATAAGGCTAGCTTCCCTTACCTGAACTTGCGCCAAAACACCAAGAGCTCCAACACCCACCGAAGCTTAAAGATGCCTTAACTCTGCTTTAGTGTCCGATTTGGAGAACTTGCAGAGAACTCCCCAAGTATCCAAGTGCAGTCGTCGCTCGTCGTACTGGTGCTTGGGGATGTGTGAAATGCAGCACGAAGGAGAGAAAAGAGAAGGATGAAGGTAGACTCACTCTGTCACTCTTGAACCACAACAACGTTCTCCCTCTCAGAAGTGGGTTTTTGAATCTAAACCAACTTGTCCACAAATGCCGCTGCCACCACCCACTCTGCAGGAAGGCTTGCGTGCACGCTTCCTTGAACAGTACGGCCACGTGTGTCTCTGCGCATGCCAACTCTCTGATGTCACTCTTCTGAAACACCCTTTTTGTCTACGTGTTGCGCATGCAGGACGTTTCATGCTGGGAGCCTGGGTCCCACCTTATCTGTGTGAAACACGGCATCGCGCGATAACCTTCCACCGATGACTCATCCTGGAGGACGACCGATGTCACTCTCTGGAAGACGACCGATGTCTCTCTCTGGGAGACGACCGATGTCTATCCCTGGCGACGCCCGCATGCCTCTCGCGCCCTGGCGATGTCCGCATGTCTCTCGCGCCCCGGCGATGTCCGCATGCCTCGCGCCCTAGCAATGTCCGCATACCTCGCGCCCTGGCGATGTCCGCATATAGTCTAGGCGACAGGCGATTATGTACTAACCAGGCGATCTCATAGTCTTCTAAGCTACACTTTCCTCCCTTTTTTATTTTAAATAAAAACATACTTAGAATTTATTTAAAATATATTCCTTTTATTCCAATTTAATTTTACAGGTCCTTACATTCTCCCCAACAAGAAAAATTTTCGTCCTCGAAAATTGAATTACAAGGAAAAGAGGTATGGATAAGCTTCTCTCATGGGTTCTTCTAACTCCCAAGTTGAATCACCCGATCTCTCATCCCACACCACTTTCACCATGTTGATGGTCTTGCCTCTGAGCTGTTTACTTTGCCGATCGTCAATCCTGACTGGTTTCGCTTCAAAGGACAAGTCATCCTTGATCTGCACATCGTCCGCTTCCAGCACATGACTAGGGTCTGCCATGTACTTCCTCAGCTGTGATACGTGAAAGACATTATGCAGATTCGCTAAATGGGGAGGTAAGGCGATCTCATAAGCCACTAGACCAATCCTCCTTAAGATCTGATATGGTCCCACGAACTTAGGGGACAACTTCTTTGATCTGATCGCCCGTCCTACACCCTTGGTTGGTGTAAGGACCTGTAAAATTAAATTGGAATAAAAGGAATATATTTTAAATGAATTCTAAGTATGTTTTTATTTAAAACAAAAAGGGAGGAAAGTGTAGCCTAGAAGACTATGAGATCGCCTGGTTAGTACATAATCGCCTGTCGCCTAGACTACCAATGCGGACGTCGCCGGGGCGCGAGGTATGCGGACATCGCCAGGGCGCGAAGTATGCGGACATCGCCAGGCGCGAGGCATGCGGGCATCGCCAGGTCATCTCCCAGCGAGAGACTTCGGTCGTCTCCCAGCGAGAGACTTCGGTCGTCTCCCAGCGAGAGACTTCGGTCGTCTCCCAGCGAGAGACTTCGGTCGTCTCCCAGCGAGAGACTTCGGTCGTCTCCCAGCGAGAGACTTCGGTCGTCTTCCAGGATGAGTCATCGGTGGAAGGTTATCGCGCGATGTCGTGTGTCACACAGATAAAGTGGGACCCAGGCTCCCAGCATGAAACGTCCTGCACGCGCGACACGTAGACAAAAAGGGTGTTTCAGAAGAGTGACATCAGAGAGTGGGCATGCGCAGAGACACACGTGGCCGTACTATTCAAGGAAGCGTGCACGCAAGCCTTCCTGCAGAGTGGGTGGTGGCAGCGGCAATTGTGGACAAGTTGGTTTAGATTCAAAAACCCACTTCTGAGAGGGAGAACGTTACAGTAGTGCAAGAGCGTAAGAGTGAGTTCACCTTCATCCTTCTCTTTTCTCTCCTTCACTCTGCGATTCAGGCCTTATCACGTCCCTGCTTGGCTATCGACGACTGCCATAGAGCACCTGGGAGGTTCTCTGCAAGTCCTCCAAACCAGACGCTAAAACAGAGTTAAGGCATCCTTGAAGCTCGTTGGGTTGGAACTCTTAGTGAAGTTTACGCAAGTCCAGGTAAGGGAAGCTAGCTTTGTTTTCAATAAAAGCCGTAGGCTAGCTGTTTCTGAAGTGGGGGCGACGTGGTCGCCGGTTTCATATTTTGTTTTCGTGGTACTCTGTTCTATGTGTTTGGGCGACGTGGTCGCCGGTTTTAAATACAGATTTCGAACTCCCCTGTTTTAGTGTCGTTGAGACTGTTTGAGATTTAAATGTGGAATGCATGTGATATTCGAAAATCTGAACCTTTGAAATGATTGTTGCTGTGATTTGAATCATTCATTTGAGTGGTATGACGTGTTGAATGTTGTGAATGTGGGATCAAGGCATAGTATTTTCAGGAAAGGAAATACCGTGTAAGATCATGAGTGAAGTGTATTGACTAGGGACTTGTCTAGAAGGAGATATCCTGACTCTGCTGAGATAATGGAATCACGTAGATGAAGTTATTCAGTTGGTGAGAGTCGAAGGAGGTTCATATGAATGGGTGAGTCGTGTGAAAAAGAACGAGCTCGGCCTGTTATATGAATTAACCCTGTCATACTAGGAGAATGAAGATATTGAGATTCATTTATGCGCATGGCTGTGTGAGTTTCACAGCGACCCTGTGTGGGTGATGTAGTATGACAGGTGCAGATCTCTGGGTCTGAGTCAACGCACGAGTCTTCCGGAAGTAGTGTCAAGTGTCTATGTGTGATGAGTCAGTGGAAGTCTGATGTGAGAAATGTGAAATATTGAGAATTTGTTGATAGACACTTGATGGTTCTGTGATATGAATGAGAAAGTGATGGACTCTTGTGAATGTTTAAAATGGCTGATCTACGTTGGTTGTCCAATTTATAAATTTAAAGTTTTAAAAATATCTAGCTTACCCTTTGTATTGTTCTGTGGTTGCTTTCTCTTAAAACTGTGATGATCGTGTATTTTACACGGGAGCAGATGATCTTCCAGGGAGTAGAGCTCCTCAGTGAGTGGTCGCCGGAAGGAGATCGCCTGTTTCTGTTCTGATGGCAGATCGGCTGTTTTGGGTCTTCTGATAGGAGATCGCCTGTTTTATATTGGGAGACCGCCGGTTTCATTTTATTTGGCTGTATTTTGTTTAAGTTTTGGAAAATTGACCGGTTATGTATTAAACTCCCTGTGAGGAGCAACTCCATTTTATATAAATACGTATGTTCACTTCAATATTATTGTTTTACTTTATTTCAATATATAAATATGAAAAGAAATTTGGCGGGATGTTACAGTTGGTGTCACTCTCATGAACACATGGTCTCCTGCAGTAAACTCCAAAGGTTTTCTCCTCTGATCTGCATAGGATTTTTGCCGGCTTTGAGAAGCTTTCATTCTGTCTTGTATCTGTTGCACCTTCTCGGTCGTCTGCTGAATCAACTCTGGTCCAACCAATACTGCTTCGCCCTCCTGGTACCAACATAAGGGAGTTCTGCATTTCCTCCCATACAGGGCTTCATATGGTGCCATCCCAATACTGGCGTGGTAACTGTTATTATAAGTAAACTCTACCAGCGGCAACACCTCATCCCAACTTCCCAATTGATCCAAGACACACGTCCTCAGCAGATCTTCCAAGGACTGGATCGTTCTCTCTGACTGTCCATCTGTTTGAGGATGATATGCCGAGCTCATTCTCAACTTGGTTCCCAAGCAATCTTGTAAGGTCTGCCAAAACTGTGAAGTGAACCTGGGATCTCTATCCGAAACAATGCTGGAAGGCACTCCATGCAACCTTACAATTTCTCTGATGTACAACTGTGCCAACTTGGCCATAGGCATCCTCATACTCACCGGAAGAAAGTGAGCACTCTTCGTCAGCCGATCAATGATGACCCAGATTGCATCATGACCCTTTACCGATCTGGGTAAATGGGTAACAAAATCCATGGCAATGCTGTCCCATTTCCACTCAGGGATATCCAGTTGCTGTAACAACCCGCCAGGTCTTTGATGCTCTATCTTCGCCTTCTGACATGTCAAGCAGGTTGTAACGTACTGGGCGATGTCTTTCTTCATGCTCGACCACCAAAATGACTCCTTCAAGTCATGGTACATCTTGTTCATGCCTGGATGTAGGCTAAGGCGACTCTGGTGACCTTCCTCTAGGATCATCTTCTTCAACTCTTCATTTGCAGGTATGCAAATTCTGCCATTAAATCTCAAGACCCCATCATCGCCCATCACAAAGTCTGTAGCCTGGTCGGTCCCTAGTGACTCACAGTACGCTTCAGACTAGGGTCCTCCAACTGCTTATCCTTTATCACTCCAAGGAAGTCATTAGTTATAGCCAGCTTACTACAACTAATGTGATTTACATGAAATTCTACCCCAAGGTTTAAGTCTCTGAATTGCTCGATCAGTTTCTGCTCTTCCATCATCATGGTTGTAAGGACCTGTAAAATTAAATTGGAATAAAAGGAATATATTTTAAATGAATTCTAAGTATGTTTTTATTTAAAATAAAAAGGAAGGAAAGTGTAGCTTAGAAGAGTATGAGATCGCCTGGTTAGTACATAATCGCCTGTCGCCTAGACTACCCATGCGGACATCGCCAGGGCGCGAGGTCATCGCCAGGGCGCGAGAGGCATGCGGGCATCGCCAGGGCGCGAAGCATGCGGGCATCGCCAGGGATAGACATCGGTCGTCTCCCAGGGATAGACATCGGTCGTCTTCCAGAGAGAGAGATCGGTCGTCTTCCAGGATGAGTCATCGGTGGAAGGTTATCGCGCGATGTCGTGTTTCACACAGATAAGGTGGGACCCAGGCTCCCAGCATGAAACGTCCTGCACGCGCGCCACGTGGACAAAAAGGGTGGTTCAGAATAGTGACATCAGAAAGTTGGCATGCGCAAGAGACAACCGTGGCCGTACTGTTCAGTGAAACGTACACTCAGGCTTTCCTGCAGAGGGGGTGGTGGTAGCAGCATGCGTGGACAAGTAGACTTGGATTCAAAAACCCACTGCGTGGAGGCAAAAAACGTTGCTGTGGTTCAAGAGTGACAGAGTGAGTCTACCTTCATCCTTCTCTTTTCTCTCCTTCACTCTGCGATTCAGGCCTTATCACGTCCCTGCTTGGCTATCGACGACTGCCATAGAGCACCTGGGAGGTTCTCTGCAAGTCCTCCAAACCAGACGCTAAAGCAGAGTTAAGGCATCCTTGAAGCTCGTTGGGTTGGAGCTCTTAGTGAAGTTTACGCAAGTCCAGGTAAGGGAAGCTAGCTTTGTTTTTCAATAAAAGCCGTAGATTAGCTGTTTCTGAAGTGAGGGCGACGTGGTCGCCGATTTTAAGCTCTATTTCACGATGCTCTGTTCTATGTGTTTGGGCGACGTGGTCGCCGGTTTTAAACTCTATTTCACGATGTTCTGTTTTTATGTATTTGGGCGACGTGATCGCCGGTTTTAAATACAGCTTTCGAAATCCCCTATTTTAGTGTCGTTGAGACTGTTTGAGATTTAAATGTGGAATGCATGTGATATTTTAAAGTCTGAACCTTGGAATGATTGTTGCGGTGATTGGAAATCGTTCATTTAAGTGTTATATGATGTGTTGAATGTTTGAATGTGGGATCAAGACATAGTATTTTCAGGAAAGGAAATACCGTGTTGAGATTAGTTATGAGGTGTATTGATCAGTGAGTATCCTGTGAATGAGACGACCCTGACTCTGCTGATATGATGGAGTCACATAGATGAAGTCATTCGGTTGGTGAGAGTCGAAGGAGGTCCATATGTATGGGTAAGTCGTTTGAAAGATAACTGACTTGACCTGTTATATGGATTAACCCTGTCATACTGTGAGAGTGATGAGATTGAGATCGAGATTATGGTGATGCGCATGGCTGTGGGAACATTACAGCAATGAAGTATGACAGGTGCAGGTCTCTGGATGCTAAGTTCAACGCACGAGTCTTCCGGAAGTAGTGTCAAGTGTCTATGCGTGATGAGTCAGTGGAAGTCTGACATGAGAAATGTGAAATATTGAGAATTTGTTGATAGACACTTGATGGTTGTGTGATATGAATGAGAAAGTGATGGACTCTTGTGAATGTTTAAAAAGGGCTGATCTACGTTGGTTGTCCAGTTTATAATTTAAAGTTTTAAAAATACCTAGCTTACCCTTTGTATTGTTCTGTGGCTGTTTTCTCTTAAAACTGTGATGATCGTGTATTTTACACGGGAGCAGATGATCTTCCAGGGAGTAGAGCTCCTCAGTGAGTGGTCGCCGGAAGGAGATCGCCTGTTTCTGTCTCTATGTGGTGATCGCCTATTTTTCTGTTCTGATAGAAGATCGGCTGTTTTGGGTCTTCTGATAGGAGATCGCCGGTTTATGTAGGGAGACCGCCGGTTTCATTTTATTTGGCTGTATTTTGTTTTAAGTTTTGGAAAATTGACCGGTTATGTATTAAACTCCCTGTGAGGAGCAACTCCATTTTATATAAATACGTATGTTCACTTCAATATTATTGTTTTACCTTTATTTCATTTTATAATTGTGAAAAGGATTTGGCGGGATGTTACATTAATGGTATCAGAGCAGTTCGTCCTTAGGATGACCTGAGGGCTGTGGATCCATTGTGTTTCTTCTGCTCATAAAATTTATTTGAGTTTTAAATGAAAACTATAGTGAAAGGCTTTCAAACGTTTTTGTACTGAAATTTTGTGTGTGCTGTAGTGAATATATGCTCTAACTGAAAATTTTAGTATTAAGAATGAAAGGATCTTGATAAAGTAGTGAGGGTGCACACTCATAACTGGATTGAGATTATTCTCAATCTTAATTCTAAAGGCTGATGTTTAGCATACAATGAATTCTGGTGTGATTTATTTCATTCTCTTGAGTGTCTTTGTAATTGATTGAAAGTGGTTGTTTGGATTGATGATTGTATACCAGTAGTTATCCTGGTGTTATGCTTGATGTTACAAGCATAATGATTCTGTTGATGAACTCAAATTCTTAATGACTTTGAGATGTTGACCTTTGTAAGGTCTAGATGTTACCTCCTGAATGAATTGATTTCTGATCGATCTCATTCTTGTAGTTGTAGGGAATATAGAAACCTATAGTTTCAAAATCTGAAACGAAGAAGATGGCACGTAGACCTCCTAGCCCTCCCCAACCTTCTTCGGAAATGAGCCAGATTGCCAAGGCTATTGAGATGATGGCAACTGCCATCCAACAACAGAATGCAGCAATGGCTCAGAATCACCAAGCTGCAATGCACCATTGGGAAACTGCTCGGTCTGCGGAAACCAATTCCCACGTCGGTCAGCCTCAGGAACAGATGGGACTGACCGAGTTCATGAGGCACAACCCACCCAAGTTCAGTGGGAATGCTACCCCTGATCAGGCAGATCAGTGGGTCAGAGAGTTGGAGAAAATCTTTAGGGCGACCTCCTGCCCTGAAGAGAAGAAGTTGGTGTTCGCCACCTATTTGCTATCTGGAGAAGCCGAGTTCTGGTGGATGGGAGCTCAGCAGATGATGGAAGCCAGAGCTGAAGTGTTAGACTGGGAGAGCTTCAGGGTGAGGTTTCTGGAAAAATATTTCCCAGATAGTGCAAAGTTTGCGAAGGAAGCTGAGTTCCTAAGGTTGGAACAGGGGGATATGTCAGTGAATGCTTATGCTGCTCGGTTTGAGTACCTCGCCCGATTCTATACCCAGGCGACCTCCGAGGCTTGGAGGTGCAAGAAGTTTGAATAAGGGCTGAAGCATGGGCTGAAGAGGACCATAGCCCCTATGTGCATCAGAGAATTTCACGCCTTAGTAGAGAAGGCGAAGATGGTGGAGACCCTGGAAAAGGGTGATTCTCGGGTGATCAGGTCACACCCAGGGGGTTCATCCAGTGGGAAGGCCAAGGTGCAGCACCCACAAAGCAAGCCCTATGCGAGACCTCCACCTCATCGGGCGGGAGCAGCGTCATCCCAGTTTCAGCAGCAACAACCTTGGAAACCCAGATGTTTCACGTGCCAAAAGATGGGGCACATTTCTAGAGAGTGCCCTAACAGGAATGGGGCGACTCAACCCGTTGGTCCTCAGCAGTTGAGGAAGGAAGGCAGCAGACCTCAGGCAGCAGGGAGAGTGTTTGCCATGACAGGAGCGGAGGCGTCTCAGTCAGGTAACCTCGTGCAAGGTGTTTGTTTTATAGCTGGTAGAGGTGTAAAAGCTTTGTTTGATTCTGGAGCGACACACTCTTTTGTGTCAAGCCTGTGTGTAGCCGAGTTGGGCCTTCTAGTGAAGGAGTTACCTTTCGAACTGTTGGTCTCTACACCTGCGTCAGGACAGGTGTTGACCTCTACAGTTTGCCCCGAATGTCCATTGATAGTAGAGGGACGCAGATTCAAAGTGAACTTGATCTGCCTACCTCTTCAGGACCTGGATGTTATCCTGGGAATGGATTGGCTATCTTCCAATCACGTTCTCATAGACTGCGGTAGTCAGAAGATAGCGTTTCCAGACCTCCAAGAGTCAGACGTGATATCTGCTCAGTGAGGGTGGTCGGTGTTGGAAGAAGGAGCGAGGTGCTTCATGATCCTAGCTCGGTTGGAGGTGGAGAATGAAGGGGACGTAAGCAGGATACATGTGGTGAAAGATTTCATGGATGTATTTCCAGAAGAAGTACCTGGATTACCTCCTAAGAGGGAAGTGGAATTCTCTATTGATTTGGTACCTGGAGCTGGACCAGTGTCAATGGCACCTTACAGGATGGCTCCAGCTGAGTTGGTAGAATTAAAGAAGCAAGTGGAAGAGTTGTTGGAGAAATAATTCATCAGACCCAGTGTATCTCCATGGGGGGCTCCAGTGCTCCTAGTTAAGAAAAAGGATGGAGGGTCTCGGCTGTGTATAGATTACAGGCAGTTGAACAAGTTGACCATCAAGAACAAGTACCCCCTACCTAGAATTGACGATTTGATGGATCAAATACATGGGGCCTCGGTATTCTCAAAGATTGATCTGAGATCGGGGTACCACCAAATTTTGGTAAAAGCTGAAGATGTTCAAAAGACAGCATTTAGGTCTCGTTATGGGCACTATGAGTATGTGGTGATGCCGTTTGGAGTAACAAATGCTCCAGCTCTATTCATGGACTACATGAATAGGATTTTTCGCCCTTTCTTGGATAAGTTTGTGGTAGTCTTCATAGACGACATACTCATTTATTCAAGGACCGAGGAAGAACATGAAGAACATCTGAGGACAGTATTGGAGATTCTGAGGGAGAAGCAACTCTATGCCAAGTTCTCTAAGTGTGAGTTCTGGCTGAAGGAAGTCAACTTCTTAGGACACGTGATATCTGCCCGGGGGATCTCGGTGGATCCAGCCAAAGTGGAGGCAGTGCTTCAGTGGGAACGTCCTAAGACAGTTACGGAGTTAAGGAGTTTTGTGGGCTTAGCAGGCTACTATCGGCGGTTTATTGAGGACTTTTCCAAGGTAGTGGCTCCTTTAACACAGCTGACCCGCAAGGATCAACCTTTTGCTTGGACCGACCGATGTGAGCAGAGCTTCATGGAACTAAAGGAAAGGTTGACTAGTGCTCCAGTGCTGGTGATCCCAGAGGTAGGAAGACCTTTTGATGTCTTCTGTGATGCTTCACATCAGGGTTTGGGATGTGTTTTGATGCAAGAGAAAAGAGTGGTTGCATATGCTTCAAGGCAACTCAAGGTTCATGAGAGAAACTATCCTACTCATGATTTGGAGTTGGTGGCTGTGGTGTTTGCCTTGAAGATTTGGAGGCACTATTTATATGGAGCTCGGTTCCAGGTGTTCAGTGACCATAAGAGCCTGAAATACCTGTTCGATCAGAAGGAACTAAACATGAGACAAAGAAGGTGGATGGAGTTTCTAAAGGACTATGATTTTCAACTCATGTATCATCCAGGGAAGGCCAATGTAGTGGCGGATGCTTTGAGTAGAAAATCAATACAAGTAGCCACCATGATGATGGAAGAGCAGAAACTGATCGAGCAATTCAGAGACTTAAACCTTGGGGTAGAATTTCATGTAAATCACATTAGTTGTAGTAAGCTGGCTATAACTAATGACTTCCTTGGAGTGATAAAGGATAAGCAGTTGGAGGACCCTAGTCTGAAGCGTACTATGGAGTCACTAGGGACCGACCAGGCTAAAAATTTGTGATGGGCGATGATGGGGTCTTGAGATTTAATGGCAGAATTTGCATACCTGCAAATGAAGAGTTGAAGAAGATGATCCTAGAGGAAGATCACCAGATTCGCCTTAGCCTACATCCGGGCATGAACAAGATGTACCATGACTTGAAGGAGTCATTTTGGTGGTCGAGCATGAAGAAAGACATCGCCCAGTACGTTACAACCTGCTTGACATGTCAGAAGGCGAAGATAGAGCATCAAAGACCTGGCGGGTTGTTACAGCAACTGGATATCCCTGAGTGGAAATGGGACAGCATTGCCATGGATTTTGTTACCCATTTACCCAGATCGGTAAAGGGTCATGATGCAATCTGGGTCATCATTGATCGGCTGACGAAGAGTGCTCACTTTCTTCCGGTGAGTATGAGGATGCCTATGGCCAAGTTGGCACAGTTGTACATCAGAGAAATTGTAAGGTTGCATGGAGTGCCTTCCAGCATTGTTTCGGATAGAGATCCCAGGTTCACTTCACAGTTTTGGCAGACCTTACAAGATTGCTTGGGAACCAAGTTGAGAATGAGCTCGGCATATCATCCTCAAACAGATGGACAGTCAGAGAGAACGATCCAGTCCTTGGAAGATCTGCTGAGGACGTGTGTCTTGGATCAATTGGGAAGTTGGGATGAGGTGTTGCCGCTGGTAGAGTTTACTTATAATAACAGTTACCACGCCAGTATTGGGATGGCACCATATGAAGCCCTGTATGGGAGGAAATGCAGAACTCCCTTATGTTGGTACCAGGAGGGCGAAGCAGTATTGGTTGGACCAGAGTTGATTCAGCAGACGACCGAGAAGGTGCAACAGATACAAGAAAGATTAAAAGCTTCTCAAAGCCGGCAGAAATCCTATGCAGATCAGAGGAGAAAACCTTTGGAGTTTGCTGCAGGAGACCATGTGTTCATGAGAGTGACACCAACCAAGGGTGTAGGACGGGCGATCAGATCAAAGAAGTTGTCCCCTAAGTTCGTGGGACCATATCAGATCTTAAGGAGGATTGGTCCAGTGGTCTATGAGATCGCCCTACCTCCCCATTTAGCGAATCTGCATAATGTCTTTCACGTATCACAGCTGAGGAAGTACATGGCACACCCTAGTCATGTGCTGGAAGTGGACGATATGCAGATCAGGGATGACTTGTCCTTTGAAGCGAAACCAGTCAGGATTGACGATCGGCAAAGTAAACAGCTCAGAGGCAAGACCATCAACATGGTGAAAGTGGTGTGGGATGAGAGATCGGGTGATTCAACTTTGGACTTAGAAGAACCCATGAGAGAAGCTTATCCATACCTCTTTTCCTTGTAATTCAATTTTCGAGGACGAAAATTTTTCTTGTTGGGGAGAATGTAAGGACCTGTAAAATTAAATTGGAATAAAAGGAATATATTTTAAATGAATTCTAAGTATGTTTTTATTTAAAATAAAAAGGAAGGAAAGTGTAGCTTAGAAGAGTATGAGATCGCCTGGTTAGTACATAATCGCCTGTCGCCTAGACTACCCATGCGGACATCGCCAGGGCGCGAGGTCATCGCCAGGGCGCGAGAGGCATGCGGGCATCGCCAGGGCACGAAGCATGCGGGCATCGCCAGGGATAGACATCGGTCGTCTCCCAGGGATAGACATCGGTCGTCTTCCAGAGAGAGAGATCGGTCCTCTTCCAGGATGAGTCATCGGTGGAAGGTTATCGCGCGATGTCGTGTTTCACACAGATAAGGTGGGACCCAGGCTCCCAGCATGAATCGTCCTGCACGCGCGCCACGTGGACAAAAAGGGTGGTTCAGAATAGTGACATCAGAAAGTTGGCATGCGCAAGAGACAACCGTGGCCGTACTGTTCAGTGAAACGTACACTCAGGCTTTCCTGCAGAGGGGGTGGTGGCAGCAGCATGCGTGGACAAGTAGACTTGGATTCAAAAACCCACTGCGGGGAGGCAAAGAACGTTGCTGTGGTTCAAGAGTGACAGAGTGAGTCTACCTTCATCCTTCTCTTTTTTCTCCTTCACTCTGCGATTCAGGCCTTATCACGTCCCTGCTTGGCTATCGACGACTGCCATAGAGCACCTGGGAGGTTCTCTGCAAGTCCTCCAAACCAGACGCTAAAGCAGAGTTAAGGCATCCTTGAAGCTCGTTGGGTTGGAGCTCTTAGTGAAGTTTACGCAAGTCCAGGTAAGGGAAGCTAGCTTTGTTTTTCAATAAAAGCCGTAGATTAGCTGTTTCTGAAGTGAGGGCGACGTGGTCGCCGATTTTAAGCTCTATTTCACGATGCTCTGTTCTATGTGTTTGGGCGACGTGGTCGCCGGTTTTAAACTCTATTTCACGATGTTCTGTTTTTATGTATTTGGGCGACGTGATCGCCGGTTTTAAATACAGCTTTCGAAATCCCCTGTTTTAGTGTCGTTGAGACTGTTTGAGATTTAAATGTGGAATGCATGTGATATTTTAAAGTCTGAACCTTGGAATGATTGTTGCGGTGATTGGAAATCGTTCATTTAAGTGTTATATGATGTGTTGAATGTTTGAATGTGGGATCAAGACATAGTATTTTCAGGAAAGGAAATACCGTGTTGAGATTAGTTATGAGGTGTATTGATCAGTGAGTATCCTGTGAATGAGACGATCCTGACTCTGCTGATATGATGGAGTCACATAGATGAAGTCATTCGGTTGGTGAGAGTCGAAGGAGGTCCATATGTATGGGTAAGTCGTTTGAAAGATAACTGACTTGACCTGTTATATGGATTAACCCTGTCATACTGTGAGAGTGATGAGATTGAGATCGAGATTATGGTGATGCGCATGGCTGTGGGAACATTACAGCAATGAAGTATGACAGGTGCAGGTCTTTGGATGCTAAGTTCAACGTACGAGTCTTCCGGAAGTAGTGTCAAGTGTGTATGCGTGATGAGTCAGTGGAAGTCTGACGTGAGAAATGTGAAATATTGAGAATTTGTTGATAGACACTTGATGGTTGTGTGATATGAATGAGAAAGTGATGGAATCTTGTGAATGTTTAAAAAGGGCTGATCTACGTTGGTTGTCCAGTTTATAATTTAAAGTTTTAAAAATATCTAGCTTACCCTTTGTATTGTTCTGTGGCTGTTTTCTCTTAAAACTGTGATGATCGTGTATTTTACACGGGAGCAGATGATCTTCCAGGGAGTAGAGCTCCTCAGTGAGTGGTCGCCGGAAGGAGATCGCCTGTTTCTGTCTCTATGTGGTGATCGCCTATTTTTCTGTTCTGATAGAAGATCGGCTGTTTTGGGTCTTCTGATAGGAGATCGCCGGTTTATGTAGGGAGACCGCCGGTTTCATTTTATTTGGCTGTATTTTGTTTTAAGTTTTGGAAAATTGACCGGTTATGTATTAAACTCCCTGTGAGGAGCAACTCCATTTTATATAAATACGTATGTTCACTTCAATATTATTGTTTTACCTTTATTTCATTTTATAATTGTGAAAAGGATTTGGTGGGATGTTACAATGGTGGCTACTTGTATTGATTTTCTACTCAAAGCATCTGCCACTACATTGACCTTCCCTGGATGATACATGAGTTGAAAATCATAGTCCTTTAGAAACTCCATCCACCTTCTTTGTCTCATGTTTAGTTCCTTCTGATCGAACAGGTATTTCAGGCTTTTATGGTCACTGAACACCTGGAACCGAGCTCCATATAAATAGTGCCTCCAAATCTTCAAGGCAAACACCACAGCCGCCAACTCCAAATCATGAGTAGGATAGTTTCTCTCATGAACCTTGAGTTGCCTTGAAGCATATGCAACCACTCTTTTCTCTTGCATCAAAACACATCCCAAACCCTGATGTGAAGCATCACAGAAGACATCAAAAGGTCTTCCTACCTCTGGGATCACCAGCACTGGAGCACTAGTCAACCTTTCCTTTAGTTCCATGAAGCTCTGCTCACATCGGTCGGTCCAAGCAAAAGGTTGATCCTTGCGGGTCAACTGTGTTAAAGGAGCCACTACCTTGGAAAAGTCCTCAATGAACCTCCGATAGTAGCCTGCTAAGCCCACAAAACTCCTTATCTCCGTAACTGTCTTAGGACGTTCCCACTGAAGCACTGCCTCCACTTTGGCTGGATCCACCGAGATACCCTGGGCAGATATCACGTGTCCTAAGAAGTTGACTTCCTTCAGCCAGAACTCACAATTAGAGAACTTGGCATAGAGTTGCTTCTCCCTCAGAATCTCCAATACTGTCCTCAGATGTTCTTCATGTTCTTCCTCGGTCCTTGAATAAATGAGTATGTCATCTATGAAGACTACCACAAACTTATCCAAGAAAGGGCGAAAAATCCTATTCATGTAGTCCATGAACAGAGCTGGAGCATTTGTTACTCCAAACGGCATCACCACATACTCATAGTGCCCATAACGAGACCTAAACGCTGTTTTTTGAACATCTTCAGCTTTTACCAGAATTTGGTGGTACCCCGATCTCAGATCATTCTTTGAGAATACCGAGGCCCCATGTATTTGATCCATCAAATCGTCAATTCTAGGTAGGGGGTACTTGTTCTTGATGGTCAACTTGTTCAACTGCCTGTAATCTATACACAGCCGAGACCCTCCATCCTTTTTCTTAACTAGGAGCACTGGAGCCCCCCATGGAGATACACTGGGTCTGATGAATTGTTTCTCCAACAACTCTTCCACTTGCTTCTTTAATTCTACCAACTCGGCTGGAGCCATCCTGTAAGGTGCCATTGACACTGGTCCAGCTCCAGGTACCAAATCAATAGAGAATTCCACTTCCCTCTTAGGAGGTAATCCAGGTACTTCTTCTGGAAATACATCCATACACCACATGTATCCTGCTTACGTCCCCTTCATTCTCCACCTCCAACCGAGCTAGGATCATGAAGCACCTCGCCCCTTCTTCCAACACCGACCACCCTCGCTGAGCAGATATCACGTCTGACTCTTGGAGGTCTGGAAACGCTATCTTCTGACTACCGCAGTCTATGAGAACGTGATTGGCAGATAGCCAATCCATTCCTAGGATAACATCCAGGTCCTGAAGAGGTAGGCAGATCAAGTTCACTTTGAATCTGCGTCCCTCTACTATCACTCGACATTCGGGGCAAACTGTAGAGGTCAACACCTGTCCTGACGCAGGTGTAGAGACCAACAGTTCAAAAGGTAACTCCTTCACTAGAAGGCCCAACTCGGCTACACACAGGTTTGACACAAAGGAGTGTGTCGCTCCAGAATCAAACAAGGCTTTTACACCTCTACCAGCTATAAAACAAACACCTTGCACGAGGTTACCTGACTGAGACGCCTCCGCTCCTGTCATGGCAAACACTCTCTCTGCTGTCTGAGGTCTGTTGCCTTCCTTCCTCAACTGCTGAGGACCAACGGGTTGAGTCGCCCCATTCCTGTTAGGGCACTCTCTAGAAATGTGCCCCATCTTTTGGCACGTGAAACATCTGGGTTTCCAAGGTTGTTGCTGCTGAAACATCTCGCATAGGGCTTGCTTTGTGGGTGCTGCACCTTGGCCTTCCCACTGGAAGAACCCCCTGGGTGTGACCTGATCACCCGAGAATCACCCTTTTCCAGGGTCTCCACCATCTTCGCCTTCTCTACTAAGGCGTGAAATTCTCTGATGCACATAGGGGCTATGGTCCTCTTCAGCCCATGCTTCAGCCCTCCTTCAAACTTCCTGCACCTCCAAGCCTCGGAGGTCGCCTGGGTATAAAATCGGGCGAGGTACTCAAACCGAGCAGCATAAGCATTCACTGACATATCCCCCTGTTCCAACCTTAGGAACTCAGCTTCCTTCGCAAACTTTGCACTATCTGGGAAATATTTTTCAGAAACCTCACCCTGAAGCTCTCCCAGTCTAACACTTCAGCTCTGGCTTCCATCATTTGCTGAGCTCCCATCCACCAGAACTCGGCTTCTCCAGATAGCAAATAGGTGGCGAACACCAACTTCTTCTCTTCAGGGCAGGAGGTCGCCCTAAAGATTTTCTCCAACTCTCTGACCCACTGATCTGCCTGATCAGGGGTAGCATTCCCACTGAACTTGGGTGGGTTGTGCCTCATGAACTCGGTCAGTCCCATCTGTTCCTGAGGCTGACCGACGTGGGAATTGGTTTCCGCAGACCGAGCAGTTTCCCAATGGTGCATTGCAGCTTGGTGATTCTGAGCCATTGCTGCATTCTGTTGTTGGATGGCAGTTGCCATCATCTCAATAGCCTTGGCAATCTGGCTCATTTCCGAAGAAGGTTGGGGAGGGGTAGGAGGTCTACGTGCCATCTTCTTCGTTTCAGATTTTGAAACTATAGGTTTCTATATTCCCTACAACTACAAGAATGAGATCGATCAGAAATCAATTCATTCAGGAGGTAACATCTAGACCTTACAAAGGTCAACATCTCAAAGTCATTAAGAATTTGAGTTCATCAACAGAATCATGATGCTTATAACCTTAAGCAAAACACCAAAACAGCTACTGGTATACAACCATCAATCCAAACAACCACTTTCAATCAATTACAAAAACACTCAATAAAATGAAATAAATTACACCAGAATTCAATGTATGCTAAACATCAAACCTTTGGAATTAAGATTGAGAATCATCTCGATTCAGTTATGAGTGTGCACCCTTACTACTTTATCAAGATCCTCTCATTCTTAATACTAAGATTTTCAGTTAGGGCATATATTCACTAAAGTACACACAAAATTTCAATACAAAAACGTTTGAAAACCTTTCACTATAGTTGTTATTTGAAAACTCAAATAAATTTTATGAGCAGAAGAAACACAATGGATCCACAGCCCTCAGGTCATCCTAAGGACGAACTGCTCTGATACCATTAATGTAACATCCCACCAAATCCTTTTCATATTTATATAATGAAAATAAAGGTAAACAAATATATTGAAGTGAACATAATTATATATATGTAATGAAGTTTCTCCTCACAAGGAGTTTAATACATAATCGGTCAATTCCAAAACTTAAACAAAATACAGCAAAATAAAAAAAAACAGGCGATCTCCTATCAGAAAACAGAAAAAGGGGTGATCGCCTAACAGAAACAGAAACAGGCGATCTCCTTCCGGCGACCACTCACTGAGGAGCTCTACTTCCTGCAACATCATCTGCTCCCGTGTAAATTATAAACGATCATCACAGGTTTAAGAAAACATCCACACAACAAAAACACAGGGTAAGCTAGATATTTTAAAGAGAATTTAGATATGAAACTTTAAAATCAAGATAAAACAATTTTAAGACACTCACGTAAAATCCATCAATTTTCCCATTCATTTCACACACTTCACAATTTCATCAAGTGTTATTTGTTTCACATAAACATTCAAGTGTCTATCAAATTTCAACAATTCTCTTTCCCACGTTAGACTTCCACTAACTCACCACACATAGACACATACCACACCACTGTAAAGTCCACACCGGACAGCTAGTGAAGTCCACACAGGACAGCAAGTGAAGTCCACACAGGACAGCTAATGAAGTCCACACAGGACAGCTAATTAACATCAATTCACCCAATTCACCATACAACACTTAAATGAACGATTCCAATCACAGCAACAATCATTCCACGGTTCAGATTTTCGAATATCACATGCATTTCACATTTAAATCTCAAACAGTTTCAAACGACACTAAAACAGGGGAGTTCGAAAACAACACCAGAACCGGCGATCTCATCCAAAAACAGGGGATTATGCAATAACAGTTGAAAACCGGCGACCACGTCGCCCCATCATCAAAATCATCTAACGTAAGGTTTTCGTTTGAAATAAGGCTAGCTTCCCTTACCTGGACTAGCGCAAAACACCAAGAGCTCCGAAAACCCACCGAAGCTTAAAGATGCTTTGACTCTGTTTTAGCATCCCGGTCTGAAGAACTTGTAGAGAACCTCCCAGGTGTCCAAGGGCAGTCGTCGCTCGTCGTACTGGTGCTTGAGGGTGCCTAAATCGCAATGCGAAGGAGAGAAAAGAGAAGGGTGAAGGTGAACTCACTCTTTCGCTCTTGAACTACTGCAACGTTCTTTGCCTCCCCGAAGTGGGTTTTTGAATCTACACTAACTTGTCCACACATGCTGCTGCCACCACCCACTTTGCAGGAAAGCCTGAGTGTACGTTTCCCTGAACAGTACGACCACGGTGTCTCTTGCGCATGCCAACCACTTCCCTGAACAGTACGGCCGTGGGTGTCTCTTGCGCATGCCAACTTTCTGATGTCACTATTCTGAACCACCCTTTTTGTCCACGTGGCGCGCGTGCAGGACGTTTCATGCTGGGAGCCTGGGTCCCACCTTATCTGTGTGAAACACGACATCGCGCGATAACCTTCCACCGATGACTCATCCTGGAGGACGACCGATGTCTCTCTCTGGAAGACGACCGATGTCTCTCTCTGGGAGACGACCGATGTCTATCCCTGGCGACGCCCGCATGTCTCTCGCGCCCTGGCGATGCCCGCATGCCTCGCGCCCTGACGATGCCCGCATGTCTCTCGCGCCCCGACGATGCCCGCATGCCTCTCGCGCCCCGGCGATGCCCGCATGCCTCTCGCGCCCTGGCGATGCCCGCATGCTTCGCGCCCTGGCAATGTCCGCATGTCTCTCGCGCCCTGGCGATGTCCGCATACCTCGTGCCCTGGCGATGTCCGCATGTGTCTCGCGCCCTGGCGATGTCCGCATACCTCACGCCCTGGCGATGTCCGCATACCTCGCGCCCTGGCGATGCCCGCATATGTAGTCTAGGCGACAGGCGATTATGTACTAACCAGGCGATCTCATAGTCTTCTAAGCTACACTTTCCTTCCTTTTTATTTTAAATAAAAGCATACTTAGAATTCATTTAAAATATATTCCTTTTATTCCAATTTAATTTTATAGGTCCTTACAATTGGAGTGCAAATTCTAATAGGATAGCCACTTGGATACACACTTGTGCACCTAATCTCTGGGGCCATCTGTCCTGGGAGTGTCCTCACTGTTCACGTGCCATGCATGTAGCTTCCCTTGGAAACCCTAATCCTGACGGTCATTCAAGCCCTTCAGGGCTCTGCACCTAACTGTGCTTTCCATGCCACACGCATGGATGCTTCGTGACCTAGGCTTCTCCCTACCTCTGGGCCTTTTACTGACAACTGGTATTGTTCTGGGGACCCACCTTCCATGATCTAGTGCAAATGTTCAGAACACCCAAGACCAATGTCACATCGTGATGTGAGTTGATTTTAGGTTCATTAATATTGTGACACTTTTAAAAATTAGGATCAAGATTCTTAGCAATTTATAGGTGAGTCACCTAAGGAAAATCCCCACTGGACATTAACTTAGCAAGTGCTAAGTAGATTTGAAGGTTAATTTCCAAAGGTCCAAGGATAAAACACAATTAAAGGAGGAATATGATGACAAAGAATGTGCAGAAATGAAATGCAGAACAAAATTGAATAAGAACAAAAACAGAGCTGGAAAATAGAATTGAAATACACACAAACTCAAGGAAGCTTAAGGAATCATCAATGGAGACTATGCCTTCCAAAATGATGAACCAAACCCAATTATGAGTGCTCTTTCCTTGTACATAACAAACTAACCGAATAGAATGGAATAAGAACACAAAATACCGAATGAAAACACAAATTACAACAATTGCACGGAATAGAAATGAAGAACAAGGCAAAGGAACAAATAACTGATTGAAAATTGAAGGCAAGATAGAACAACTGATTGAATGAACAAGGAAGAAGAAGGATGATGAAACTTATGTGGTTGTAGTCATGGTTGGGAATGAGCACGCCACTTGGAGGTGATGATCCAAGATAAGTGTAGGATTGCCGCCACTTGAGAGCTCCCAAAGCTTCATAAGATGAGACAAGGAAGAGGAGAACAAATCTCACACAATTCACTCACAATTTGACTATAGTAACTTTTCTTCTATTTTAAACTTGAATTTACAATGACCAAGCACCTCTATTTATAGTTTTAGAGGGCTGAAATGAAAGTGAAACAAATTCAAAATTCACTCCTAATTCAAATTCTAATTTGGAGCCAAACTTGAGTCACATGGGAGGTGTGACCTTGATCCTATCGCTTGACTCGAACGTGGAGGATTGCCTCGTCACTCCTTCGTCTAGCCTTCTGTTATGCAAGAACGCTCCAAGAACCACCACCGGAACTCCAAACGATGCCTGCAAAACAACGCAGACGGCGCCTCTAGCGGCCGTTGTAGCTCCGACGCTCAAGTCAGGCAACAGGAACACCAAAAACTATCACTGAATCTCTCTGCGAGACTCGTGTGTGCTCTCAGATCCACTTTCTCTCTCTATAACCGTTTTCTGTTATCACTGTGCAACGTGTAAGAACGCTCCCACAGTGACTCAGAAACTAAGTGTAACTATAAACTGTAAAGTGTGTAAACTGTAAGAATCTGTAAAAAACCCTCCTTACCTTACATGACGTGGAGTGCTTTATACCTGGGCCGCGCCTCTCTCCCAGATGGTGACACGTGGAGGCATGCAACTGGCATCTACCGTACACGCGTCACACCGGGAGGGCTTCTGCGCTTCTCTCTGTGCGGGCCGCATGCTCCCAGGAGAGCGCCAGGTGTGGCTGGTCTAAACTCACTCGCTAGGCGCATCCTGCCTGCATGGCCTCGGCGCACGTCCTCTGAATAGGCATCATGCGAGGTGCATGCGTAACGTTCTCGCTGGCAACCTTGGTCCCAGCTTAAACCGCGTTGGCAAGAACCCCGATGACCGATCGCCCTCTGCATGCACTTACGATCGATCGCCCTCTGCATGCACTTACGACCGATCGCCCTCTGCATGCACTTACGACCGATCGCCCTCTGCATGCACTTACGACCGATCGCCCTCTTAATGCCCGATTGCGCTCTTCATGCAGTCACGCCCGACCGGTGCATCATAACTTCCCCCCGATGACCGGGCGATGCCTCATGCCTATCCACCGATGACCGTGCGGTGCCTCGTGCCTATCCACCGACGTTCGTGCGGTGCCTCGTGCCTATCCACCGACGTCCGTGCGGTGCTTCCAGGCGCTTATCTAGGCACCGCTCTTGGGGTGGTGGCCACTTGGTATCTGACTACCGATCACCATTGTAGGTAATCTCCTCCCAGATTCACTTGCTCTTTCTACCACGTGCCACCCTGTGCATGGTCCACGTGGTCAACTGCTGTTGACGTCATCAACTACTGATGACCGACTGGATCACAAGCCCCCCAGTCTCGAGCTGTGAACTTGTTCTCAGCGAAGAGACTAAGTGGTCGCGCCCTCGGTCCACGTGGCAAGTGGGGCCATGCCACGTACTGCTCATGTATCTGCTCCTCGATGTTATGGCTTCCATACTTTATCTCTCGACACATGGACACATTAATGGCCCCCACTGAGTGTCGCTACCGTTTCCTTCATTCAACGGAAGCGTGCGCATCCCTCTGGATCATCTAGAGATTCACCTTTTCTGTTTTCTTCTTCTCAACCGCGCTAGGGTTCGCTGCGTTTCTCCTCTTTAACTCTCTGCATGTGACTAACTGTTAACTAGCTTAGGCTTTAGCGCGATCTCACTGCAACCCCTCAAACTTGGCTTCTGACTTGATCGCGGCTAACTGTTACCTTAGCATTGCCTTCAACATAACTTTGTGCTGGATGACTGACTTAACGGGGCCTAAACGCTTCGGCTCCACGCAGCAGAACTTGCTTCTACCACCGACCACCGACTAGCATGTTAGTGCACCACCGATCAGTCATTGCGCTTCTGGCTTCACTACACTTCTCTGCCACACCAGCGCTGAGTGCATAGAGGGCCTGAACACCAACTATGACGCCTGTGTTTTAGGGAAGAAAAGTGCTTCTCGACGACCCCTCTTGCCTCAACCTCGCTGTAAGAAGTCGTGGGTGAGGTCTTGCTTCTCTCACCTCAGCCTCGCTGTAAAAAGCAGAGGGAAGGGACTTGGTTCTCTTGCCTCAACCTTGCTATAAGAAGCAAAGGAAGAGGACTTTTTTCTCGCCTCAACCTTGCTGTGAAAAGCAGAGGAAGAGGACTTGGTTCTCTTGCCTCAACCTTACTGTAAGAAGCAGAGGAAGAGGACTTTTCTCTCGCCTCAACCTTGCTGTAAAAAGCAGAGGAAGAGGACTTTCCTCTCGCCTCAACCTTGCTGTAAAAAGCATAGGAAGAGGACTTTTCCTCATGCCTCAGCCTCGCTGTACAAAGTCGAGGTGAGGACTTTTTCTCTCCCTCGCCTCAGCCTCGCTGTACAAAGTTGAGGTGAGGACTTTTCTCTGTTGCCTCAACCTTGCTGTAAGAAGCAAAGGAAAAGGACTTTTCTTCTTGCCTCAACCTTGCTGTAAAAAGCAGAGGAAGAGGACTTTCCTCTCGCCTCAACCTTGCTGTAAAAAGCAGAGGAAGAGGACTTTTCCTCATGCCTCAGCCTCGCTGTACAAAGTCGAGGTGAGGACTTTCTCTTGCCTCAGCCTCGCTGTACAAAGCCGAGGTGAGGACTTTCTCTTGCCTCAACCTCGCTGTACAAAGCCAAGGGTTAGGACTTTCTCGCCTCTGCCTCGCTGTACAAAGTCGAGGGAGAGGACTTTCTCTCTTCCCTCAGCCTCGCTGTACAAAGTCGAGGTGAGGACTTTCTCTCGCCTCAGCCTCGCTGTACAAAGCAGAGGAAGAGGACTTTCACTCGCCTGCACCTCGCTGTACAAAGTCGAGGGAGGACTTTCCTCTATTGCCTACTGTAAGGACCTGGAAAATCTTATTGGAATAAAAGTGATATATTTTAAGCGAATTCTAAGTATGTTTTTATTTAAAATAAAAATGAAGGAAAGTGTAGTTAGAAAGCCATGAGATCGCCTGGAACATGATCGCCAGGGCGCGAGAGGCATGCGGACATCGCCAGGGCACGAGGCATGCGGGCATCGCCAGGGCGCGAGACATGCGGGCATCGCCAGGGCGCGAGAGGCATGCGGACATCGCCAGGGCGCGAGGCATGCGGGCATCGCCAGGGCGCGAGAGACATGCGGGCATCGCCAGGGCACGAGAGGCATGCGGACATCGCCAGGGCGCGAGAGGCATGCGGACATCGCCAAGGCGCGAGGCATGCGGGCATCGCCAGAGAGAGACATCGGTCGTCCGCCAGGATGAGTCATCGGTGGAAGGTTATCGCGCGATGTCGTGTTTCACACAGATAAGGTGGGACCAGGCTCCCAGCATGAGACGTCCTGCACGCGCGACACGTAGACAAAAAGGGTGTTTCAGAATAGTTGGCATCAGAGAGTTGGTCTGCGCAGAGACACACGTGGCCGTACTGTTCAAGGAAGTGTGCACGCAAGCTTTCCTGCAGAGTGGGTGGTGGCAGCGGCAATTGTGGACAAGTTGGTTTAGATTCAAAAAAACTCACTTCGGAGAGGAGGAGGAACATTGCAGTGGTTCAAGAGTGACAGAGTGAGTTTACCTTCATCCTTCTCCTTTCTCTCCTTCGCGCTGCGATTGAGGCATCCTCAAGCACCAGTACGACGAGCGACGACTGCCCTTGGACACCTAGGAGGTTCTCTGCAAGTTCTCCAAAACCGGACACTAAAGCAGAGTTAAGGCATCTTTAAGCTTCGGTGGGTTTTGGAGCTCTTGGTGAAGTTTACGCTAGTCCAGGTAAGGGAAGCTAGCCTTACTTCTAATGAAAACTGTATGTGTGATGATTTTGATGTTGGGGGCGACGTGGTCGCCGGGTGTTCAAACTGTTCTTGCTTTAAACCCAGTTTTGTTCGTGATCGCCGGTTCCTGGAGGTGATCGCCGGTTTTCATCTGTTATTGAATGATCTCCTGTTTTTGTGTTGTTTGAAAACTGTTTGAGATTTAAATGTGATATTCGAAAATCTGAACCTTGGTATGAGTTTTGCTGTGATTGAAATCGTTCATTGAAGTGTTATGTGATGTGTTGAATGTTGTGATTGTGGATCGAGGCATAGTATTTTCAGGAAAGAAAATACCGTGTAAGGTCGTGTAAGAGGTGTATTGATCGGTGATCCTATAATGAGACATCCTGACTCTACTGAGGTAATGAAATCACATAGAGGAAGTTACTCAATTGTGGAGAGTCGATGGAGGTTCATACGTATGGGTGTCTCGTGTGAAACAGAACGAGTTCGGCCTGTTGTATGGATTAACCTTGTCATACCGTGATAATGAGAATATTGAGATGGTGTGATGCGCATGGCTGTGGGAACTTTCCAGCCTTTTGGTATGACAGGTGCGAATCTCTGGGTCTAATCAACGCACGAGTCTCCGGAAATAGTGGTCAAGTGTCTGGTGTGATGAGTCAGTGGAAAGTCTGACGTGAGAAATGAGAAATTGAATTAATAGACACTTGATTGCTGATGTGAATTGAAATACTCTTGGATTGATTTGTGAAATATGGGATTTCCTGATAGTCTTGTGGAATATGGAAATGTGATGGCTGATATTGATATGGTTCATGGATGTTGGGAAGTTCTTATGTATGCTCTTGATTCAAAGTTTTCTTAAATATATAGCTTACCCTGTATTTTGTTTCTGTGGCTGTTTTCTTAAACCTGTGATGATCGTGTATCTTTACACGGGAGTAGATGAGGTTGCAGGAAGTGGAATTCCCCTGTGAGTGATCGCCGTATGTGGTCGCCTGTTTTCTGTTCTTGCTGGGCGATCGCCCCCTTTTGCCATTTTCTGATAGGCGATCTCCGTTTTCTGTTAGGAGATCGGTAGTTTTGTATTTTGCTGTCTTTATGTTTAAGTTTTGGAAAACGACCGTTTTGTATTAAACTCCCTGCGAGGAGAACTCCTTTGTATATATATACAATTATGTTTATTTCAATATATTTGTTTTACCGTTATTTCATATTACGAAAATGCAAAAATGCGAAATGTATTTGGCGGGATGTTACACCTACACTTGCTCAAAGGCAAGGAGGTCTTCCTCTTTCTCGCCTGCACTCGCTCAAAGGCAAGGAGGTCTTCCTCTGTTGCCTACACTTGCTCAAAGGCAAGGAGGTCTTCCTCTATTCTTGCCTGCACTTGCTCAAAGGCAAGGAGGTCTTCCTTTGTTGCCTACACTTGCTCAAAGGCAAGGAGGACTTCCTCTTTCTCGCCTGCACTTGCTCAAAGGCAAGGAGGACTTCCTCTGTTGCCTACACTTGCTCAAAGGCAAGGAGGACTTCCTATTTCTCGCCTGCACTTGCTCAAAGGCAAGGAGGTCTTCCTCTTTCTCGCCTGCACTTGCTCATAGGCAAGGAGGTCTTCCTCTGTTGCCTACACTTGCTCAAAGGCAAGGAGGACTTCCTCTTTCTCGCCAGCACTTGCTCAAAGGCAAGGAGGACTTTCTCTATTGCCTACACTTGCTCAAAGGCAAGGAGGACTTCCTCTTTCTCGCCTGCACTTGCTCAAAGGCAAGGAGGTCTTCCTCTTTCTCGCCTGCACTTGCTTAAAGGCAAGGAGGTCTTCCTCTGTTGCTTACACTTGCTCAAAGGCAAGGAGGACTTCCTCTTTCTCGCCTGCACTTGCTCAAAGGCAAGGAGGTCTTCCTTTGTTGCCTACACTTGCTCAAAGGCAAGGAGGACTTCCTCTTTCTCGCCTGCACTTGCTCAAAGGCAAGGAGGACTTCCTCTGTTGCCTACACTTGCTCAAAGGCAAGGAGGACTTCCTCTTTCTCGCCTGCACTTGCTCAAAGGCAAGGAGGACTCCCTCTGTTGCCTCAACCTTGCTGTAAAAAGCAGAGGAAGAGGATTTTCGCTCTTGCCCCAACCTTGCTGTATAAAGCAGAGGAAGAGGACTTTCTCGTGGGTTCACGCTCCTAGGGGAGCGCCAGGCGTGGCTATCTAAGCGCACTCACCAGGCGCACCCTGCCTACATGGTCTCACCGCACGTTCTCTGAGTGAGTGCATGCTCCCAGGAGAGCACCTGACGTGGCAGATCTGAGCGCACTCGCCAGGCGCATCCTGCCTGCATGGCCTCATCGCACGTTCTCTGCACGTCCCCACCGGCGAGGAGCTCTTCTTCTGGAATCATGCGAGGTGCATGCTTAACGCTCTCGCTGGGAGCCTGGGTCCCAGCTTAACACATGTTAGCAAGACCCCGATGACCATGCACCGACCGAGTGCTCACTCCCTACATGCACCGACGGCTGATCGCGGTCTGCATGCACTGATGGCTGATCGCGCTCTACATTCCAAGCGCTTATCTAGGGGCTGATCTGCGGGTGGTGGCCACTCGATAACTGACCATCGATCACCTGGACTTGCACCTGGGGCAAGGAGAACTTTAAACTGGGAACACTCGCACACTTTATGTACTAAAATCTCTTTTATTGGGTGGCCTTGTTAAAAAAGGCGCCCCCTAATCTGCTCAACTGTTTACAGTAGATATACTGAGGGTGTGTACAGCGCGAGAACACATCTACTTTACAACTTTACCGGAATAGAAACTTAAGTGTGCAGCGTTCTACATCTTGGGAATAGCTGCCCCATCCAGAGTCTCCAGCCAATAAGCTCCACCCTCCAACACCTCAACTACTCTGGACGGGGTCTCTTTTCTTCAGCGATGACCGCCCTGGCTACGCCTGACTCATGAGGGGCGATCATGCCCTCTGCTTCAGCTTCCACCTGGGCTACCTGGGAGCCCCCCAGCGTAGCATCTTCCATCATCTCACGTCCCCATGCACAGGGACTTCGTGTTGCTGATCACCTGCCTGGGACCCTGAAGCGCGATCACCTGGCGCCTCTCTTCTTAGAGACCTCTGCCTCTGCTACTATGTGCGCCACCGCGCGTCGCCGAATCTCAGCAAAGGTGGCAGGGTGGCTCCTGATGAGTGATTCACTGAAAAGGTCAGGCAGCACGCCTTTCTTGAACGCATGCACCAGCATGTCCTCGTCCTTGCTGGGCAATCTCACCACGTGCACGCCAAAATGGCTGAGGTAGTCCTTCAGCGACTCCCCCTGGTACTAGCGCACGTCAAACAGGTCGTAGGACACCATTGGCGCCGGTCGGTTGATGATGTACTGCTCCGTGAACAGCTTCGCAAACTGATGGAAGGAAGTGACGTGGCCCTCTGGCAGGCTCACGAACCACTCCATAGCCACTCCGCTCAGCGTACTCATGAACATCTTGCAGTACACAGCATCTGAACCTCCAGTCAGCATCATCTGAGTGTGGAAGGTTGTCAGGTGTGCTTCTGGATCTTCCACCCCCGTGAACGACGCTTTCAGTCCCACCAGATTGGGAGGCACCACCGTATTCATGATCTCGGGGGAGAAAGCCATAGGGAATGCTCTAGGAGGCGATGGCAGCGTCGACGTCCTCTCTTCAACTGCGCGCTCCTTCTGTGCCTGCAATTCCCTACGCAGCTCTTCATTCATACGGTTCAACTCTTCGTTTCTTCTCTGCGATGCAGTCAGCTCTGCACGCATCCTCTCTTGCTCAACTCTTGATGCCGCGACACTATCTTGCAGCGCGCGCATCATCTCTATGATCTGCGCCATGGTGACAGCACCTTCTTCAGCAGGTGGCGTAGGTGAGGTTCGTCTGGTTCTTCTACTCATTTTCTCAAGAACCTCGACGAAAGCTTTAAGAAACTGCAAGAACCTCAAGAAACTGCGACGTGGATGGGAACAAGATTCACACCGGCCCCACGGTGGGCGCCTAATGATCCTGCCGCTTGACTCGAACGTGGAGGATTGCCTCGTCACTCCTTCGTCTAGCCTTCTGTTCTGTAAGAACGCTCCAAGAACCACCATCGGAACTCCAAACGATGCCTGCAAAACAACGCAGACGGCGCCTCTAGCGGCCGTTGTAGCTCCGACGCTCAAGTCAGGCAACAGGAACACCAAAAACTATCACTGAATCTCTCTGCGAGACTCGTGTGTGCTCTCAGATCCACTTTCTCTCTCTATAACCGTTTTCTGTTATCACTGTGCAACGTGTAAGAACGCTCCCACAGTGACTCAGAAACTAAGTGTAACTGTAAACTGTAAAGTGTGTAAACTATAAGAATCTGTAAAAAACCCTCCTTACCTTACATGACGTGGAGTGCTTTATACATGGGCCGCGCCTCTCTCCCAGATGGTGACACGTGGAGGCATGCAGCTGGCATCTATCGTACACGCGTCACACCTGGAGGGCTTCTGCGCTTCTCTCTGTGCGGGCCGCATGCTCCCAGGAGAGCGCCAGGTGTGGCTGGTCTAAACTCACTCGCCAGGCGCATCCTGCCTGCATGGCCTCGCCGCACGTCCTCTGAGTAGGCATCATGCAAGGTGCATGCGTAACGTTCTCGCTGGGAACCTTGGTCCCAGCTTAACACGCGTTGGCAAGAACCCCGATGACTGATCGCCCTCTGCATGCACTTACGACTGATCGCCCTCTGCATGCACTTATGACCGATCGCCCTCTGCATGCACTTACGACCGATCGCCCTCTGCATGCACTTACGACTGATCGCCCTCTGCATGCACTTACGACCGATCGCCCTCTGCATGCACTTACGACCGATCGCCCTCTTAACGCCCGATCGCGCTCTTCATGCAGTCACGCCCGACCGGTGCCTCATAACTTTCCCCCGATGACCGGGCGGTGCCTCATGCCTATCCACCGATGACCGTGCGGTGCCTCGTGCCTATCCACCGACGTCCGTGCGGTGCCTCGTGCCTATCCACCGACGTCCGTGCGGTGCCTCGTGCCTATCCACCGACGTCCGTGCGGTGCTTCCAGGCGCTTTTCTAGGCACCGCTCTGGGGGTGGTGGCCACTTGGTATCTGACTACCGATCACCGTTGTAGGTAATCTCCTCCCTGATTCACTTGCTCTTTCTACCACGTGCCACCCTGTGCATGGTCCACGTGGTCAACTGCTACTGACGTCATCAACTACTGATGACCGACCGGATCATACCTCTTTTCTACTTTGGCACCTCCTAAAAACTACACCTACACCTACTCTTTATGTCACATGGAAGGTGTGACTTGCTTTTGTACATTAGCACCCCTTATTTTAATATCTACACCTTCCTTTAATGTCCTACTAAAAACTACACAAAAGAAGTTACAAAAGAGATACATCCATTGATGCTTATTTCCCAAAAATTTAGCCTTGCTCCTATTGATGCTTATGGACTGGGCTTGGGCCCTCACTTGACTTAGGCTTCTTGGGCTTGGGCTTCTTGGCTTGGGCTTCTTGGGCTTGGGCCCTCTTTATTTATACTACTATTTGGATTCTTCAAGAGAACCCAATTATTTACAAAATGTTCTAATCTTTAAGAAGACTAGTTAGAAGAACTTCAAGTGTTTTGGAATATTGCCCTTTCTTCTTTTTGTGAAGTCTTCTTTTGTTTGTTGAGATAACGCTTTATATATATCATCTTTGGTCATCCTTAAGTGGTCTTGACTTGCATGACATCGTCCCACTCTGTTGTCGAGGACTCATCGCCCTGTTGTGTGACGAGGACACATCGTTCCACTCTGGTGGTCGACATGCTGATGACTAATCAGCCCACTAGTCCATGCTACTCGTGGGACCCAGCCCACGTGGCTCTGGCTCATGCTGTAGGACCCATCTATAGTGAAAAGTTTTCAAGTAACAACTATAGTGAAAAGTTTTCAAACGTTTTTGTATTGGGATTTTTGTGTGTGCTGTTGTGCTTTAGTGGAGGTATGCCCTAACTGAAAATCTTAGTATTAAGAATGAGAGGATCTTGATAAAGTAGTGAGGGTGCACACTCATAACTGGATCGAGATGATTCTCAATCTTAATTCTAAAGGTCTGATGTTTAGCATATAATGAATTCGGGTGTGATTTATTTCATTTTAGTGAATGTTTTTGTAATTGATTGAAAGTGGTTGTTTGGATTGATGATTGTACACCAGTAACTGTCCTGGTGTTTTGTTTGAGGTTATAAGTGTTATGATTCTGTTGATGAACTCAAATTCTTAATGACTTTGAGATGCTGACCTTTGTAAGGTCTAGCTGTTACCCCTTGAATGAATTGATTTCTTATCGATCTCATTCTTGTAGTTGTAGGGAATATAGAAAACTCATAGTTTCAAGATCCGAAACGGAGAGTGATGGCACGTAGACCCTCTATGCCTCCCCAACCTTCTTCTGAAATGGGTCAGATCGCCAAGGCCATCGAGATGATGGCAAGTGCCATCCAGCAGCAGAATGCGGCGATGTCTCAAAATCACCAAGCTACAATGCAACATTTGGAGATCGCCAGATCGGCCGCAACGACTCCCAACGTCGGTTAGCCTCAGCAGCAGATGGGACTGACCGAGTTCCTCAGGCACAACCCACCTAAGTTCAGTGGGAACGTTACCCCCGATCAAGCAGATCAGTGGGTCAGGGGGTTAGAGAAAATCTTCAGGGCGACCTCCTGCCCTGAAGACAAGAAGTTGGTGTTTGCCACATATCTTTTGTCTAGAGAAGCTGAGTTCTGGTGGATGGGAACTCAGCAGATGATGGAGGCCCGAGAAGAAGTGATGGATTGGGAGAGCTTCAGGGTGAGGTTCCTGGAGAAATACTTCCCAGACAGCGCAAGGTTTGCGAGGGAAGCTGAGTTCCTAAAGTTGGAGCAGGGGGATATGTCTGTGAACGCCTATGCTGCTCGGTTTGAGTACCTCGCCCGATTCTATACCCAGGCGACCTCCGAGGCCTGGAGGTGTAGGAAATTCGAAGAGGGACTGAAGAGGACCATAGCCCCGATGTGCATCAGGGAATTTCACGCCTTAGTAGAGAAGGCGAAGATGGTGGAGACCCTGGAAAAGGGTGATTCTCGAGTGGTCAGGTCACACCAAGGAGGTTCTTCCAGTGGGAAGGCTAAGGTGCAGCATCCACACAGCAAGCCATATGCGAGACCTCCACCACATCGGGCGGGAACAACGTCATCCCAGTTTCAGCAGCAGCAACCTTGGAAACCCAAGTGTTTCCATTGTGGTGGACCACACGCCTCCAACACGTGCTTCAAGAGGAGTTCAGAGAAAAGGTGCTACACCTGCCAAAAGACGGGGCACATTGCTAGAGAGTGCCCTAACCGGAATGGGGCGACCCAACCCAGTGGCTCTCAGCAGATGAGAAACGAAGGCAGCAGACCTCAGGCGACAGGAAGAGTGTTTGCCATGTCTGGAGCAGAAGCATCTCAGTCAGGTAACCTAGTACAAGGTGCTTGTTTATAGCTGGTAGATACGTTAGAGTTTTGTTTGATTCTGGAGCGACACACTCTTTTGTGTCAAATCGGTGTGCAACCGAACTGGGCCTTCTAGTGAAGGAGCTGTCGTTTGGACGGTTGATCTCTACACCTGCATCAGGATAGGTTTTGACCTCCCCAGTTTGCTCTGAATGTCCAGTGATAGTAGAGGGACGCAGGTTCAAAGTGAATTTGATCTGTCTACCTCTTCAGGATCTGGATGTTATCCTGGGAATGGATTAGCTATCTGCCAATCACATTCTCATAGATTGCAGTAGGCAGGAAGTGGTGTTTCCAGATCTCCGAGAGTCAGATATGACATCTGCTCAGTGTGTATGGTCGGGGTTGATAGAAGGGCGGCGTGCCTTGTAATCCTAGCTCAAGGGGGGAGGGAGGAATGATGAAGAGATGGGCTGTATACCGTGGTGAAGAATTTCATGGATGTAGTTCCAGAAGAAATACCTGGACTACCTCCTAAGAGAGAGATGGAATTCTCTATTGTTTGGTACCTGGAGCTGGACCAGTGTCCATGGCTCCCTACATAATGGCCCAGCTGAATAGATGGAATTAAAGAAGCAAGTGTAAGTTAGATCTAGTTGTACCAAGGTTTAGTTTCAGCTACATATAAGTTATGGAGAGTAAATAAGCAGTATGTTGGGGGTTTAAAGCTTAAGCATGTGTATCCATGGGAAGTACCAGAGTTAGGTTCCAAGAATGAAAGAATGAATTTTTTCTTTTGAAGCTTGGAAGATGTTCATGTCGATGAAACAGCATGAGATGATTCTAGCTTAAGCTTCACGCAGGATGGATACTGTTTTGTTGATCGCGATTTGAAAGATGATTATGGAAATGGTGGGTTGAGATAAAAGGCTTCCGAAGCCGTAAGCCTCCTAAATTTGGCAAATGAAGATGCAGTTCGGACTGTGAATGTAGAAGGGAAGGGGGTAATGGCTGTGGATGAGAATGAGGGTAAACCGTGTCATGATGACGTTGAGTTCTTCTAGCGATGTGGTAAATTTCAAAAAGTTGGATGTGGAAGCGGAACTTCCGTGCCTTGTGTTCCTAATGGGATGGGATTTGCAGCCAATCCTTTAAATGGGCAGTTGTGGTGGTCAGCGTTTCGGTTCTGATCCTAGAAACAATGCTGCATTGTCAGCGGTGGCAACAAGTCCTCACCCTGAACACAGTGAGGGAGTTACGATCTGCGTGATGTATACTGAGCACCTTGAGACCCCATGCAATGCTAATACGGATACATCCATTGGAATTCCTGAGTTAGCAGCTCTGAAACCCCAACCATCTGCAAAAAGGGTGGGTTTTTCCTGATCTACTATTAGTAACCAAAGGAGAAACGAACCAGAGGGGCGCCTGAAGAAAGGAACCGTGTTCCCTCAAGCTTTTGCTGTTTCACCATCGGTTTGACAAGAAATGGTGCCTAATGTGGAGTCAAGCTACAAACCGATTGTTTCTGAACTGAAAAGAAAATCCTGGAAGAAACTCCATCTCTGCAGTTTCTAGACAGAATAATAATGTCGATGTCAACCCAAGTCATTGCAGATCAGTTCATGCCAATGAAGGACATCTAAACAAGAGGAATTAGAAGTTGTAAGGATCAAGTATTTGAGAAAGGTTTCCTAGTCTGCAAGACTCTACTCCTACCAATGAACTGACAAAATGTGGACCAAAGCCTAATATGCTAATCCAGGTCGGTGCTAGCATAGGGGTACTCTGACGTGATGGTGGCGTTAGAGAATGCTGGTTCAGATGAAAAATCTGGAGTGTGCCTCCAAGGCTGCTGAAGGTCCAGTACGATGATTTACTTGATAAAGAGGGACCGCTTAATAGTCAAGCCATGCTCCCCTGAACGCCTTTCAGGTCGCCCTCTTGAGTTTGAATCAGCAGTGTATGCCTGGTGGTGTGATGGATGGTGGGAAGGCGTTGTAACTGCAGCTAAGGGCAGTGGTAGGGGGATCATTCCAGTGGCTTATGAGATCGTCCCACCTCCCCATTTAGCGAATCTGCACAATGTCTTTCACGTATCACAGCTGAGGAAGTACATGGCAGACCCTAGTCATGTGCTGGAAGTGGACGATGTGCAGATCAGGGATGACTTGTCCTTTGAAGGAAAACCAGTCAGGATTGACGATCGGCAAAGTAAACAGCTCAGAGGCAAGACCATCTGTAACATCCCGCCAAATACATTTCGCATTTTTTTTTTTTTTTTTCATTTTCGTAATATGAAATAACGGTAAAACAAATATATTGAAATAAACATAATTGTATATATACAAAGGAGTTCTCCTCGCAGGGAGTTTAATACAAATAGGTCGTTTTACAAAACTTAAACATAAGGACAGCAAAATACAAAACTACCGATCTCCTAACAGAAAGCGGAGATCGCCTATCGGAAAAAAAGGCAAAAGGGGGCGATCGCCCAGCAAGAACAGAAAAACCGGCGACCACATACGGCGATCACTCACAAGGGAAATCCACTTCCTGCAACCTCATCTGCTCCCGTGTACAATTACACGATCATCACAGGTTTAAGAAAACAGCCACAGAAACAAAATACAGGGTAAGCTATATATTTAAGAAAACTTTAAATCAAGAGCATACATAAGAACTTCACAACATCCATGAACCATATCAATATCAGCCATCACATTTCCATATTCCATAAACTATCAGGAAATCCCATATTTCACAAATCAATCCAAGAGTATTTCAATTCACATCAGCAATCAAGTGTCTATTAATTAAATTTCTCATTTCTCACGTCAGACTTTCCACTGACTCATCACACCAGACACTTGACCACTATTTCCGGAGACTCGTGCGTTGATTAGACCCAGAGATTCGCACCTGTCATACCAAAGGCTGGAAAGTGCCCTCAGCCATGCGCATCACACCATCTCAATATTCTCATTATCAAGGTATGACAAGGTTAATCCATACAACAGGTGGAGCTCGTTCTTTTTCACACGAGACACCCATACGTATGAACCTCCATCGACTCTCCACAACTAAGTAACTTCCTCTATGTGATTTCATTACCTCAGTAGAGTCAGGATGTCTCATTATAGGATCACCGATCAATACACCTATTACACGACCTTACACGGTATTTTCTTTCCTGAAAATACTATGCCTCGATCCACAATCACAACATTCAACACATCACATAACACTTCAATGAACGATTTCAATCACAGCAAAACTCATACCAAGGTTCAAATTTTCGAAAACCACATTTAAAATCTCAAACACTTTTGAAACAGCATAAAACAGGGGATATTTCAATAACAGATGAAAAACCGGCGATCACGAACAAAACTGGGTTTAAAGCAAGAACAGTTTGAACACCCGGCGACCACGTCGCCCCCAACATCAAAAATCATCACACATACAGTTTTCATTTGAAGTAAGGCTAGCTTCCCTTACCTGGATCAGCGTGAAACTCACTTCAAGCTCTAACCACCGAACGTAAAGGATGCCTGAACTCTGCCTAAGCGTTCTAATTGGTAAAACTTGTAGAGAAACTTCTCAAATGCTCTATGGCAATCACTGGTAGTCAAGCTGGTGCCT
Organism: Phaseolus coccineus; assembly: GCA_037954025.1. NCBI lineage: Eukaryota > Viridiplantae > Streptophyta > Magnoliopsida > Fabales > Fabaceae > Phaseolus > Phaseolus coccineus. Next base: position 15,593,992 of record CM075686.1, on the reverse strand, counting down.
GGGGAATACTGAGTCGCAGCGCAAGGAGAGAAAAGAGAAAGATGAAGGTGAACTCACTCTGTCACCTTTTATACTCTCACTGCGTTTTTCTAAACTTACTAAGAGGCGGTGCATTCTGATACTAGGAACATAGGCCTGCCATGTAGCTATCATTACCTATTCTCTAACTAACCCTTCCGTGTGGGTTTTCTTCCTCGAATTAAGTGCAACCTGACAGTATGGCCACGTGGCGTCTCTGCGCACATGGAGCTACTGTTCCGAAGGACTTTCGCTGCCTACATGTCGCACATGCAGCACGTTCATCCTGGAAACCAGGGCCCCACTTCACCTGCGTGAAACGCGACATCGCGCGATAACCTTTCGCCGATGACCACTCGCGCAAAGACAATCCACCGATGACCTCTCGCGCGGTGACAATCCACCGATGACCTCTCGCGCGGTGACAATCCACCGATGACCTCTCGCGCGGTGACAATCCACCGATGACCCATCCTGGAGGACGACCGATGTCTCTCTCTGGAAGACGACCGATGTCTCTCTCTAGAAGACGACCGATGTCTCCTCCTCCTGGAGACCGACCGAGGTCTCTTCCTCCTGGAGACCGACCGAGGTCTCTTCCTCCTGGAGACCGGCCGCGGTCTCTTCCTCCTGGAGACCGACCGAGGTCTCTTCCTCCTGGAGACCGACCGAGGTCTCCTCTTGGCGACACCCGCATGACTCTCGCGCCCGGGCAAAGCCCACATGCATCTCGCGCCCTGGCGATGCCCGCATGCCTCTCGCGCCCTGGCGATGCTCGCATGTCTCGCGCCCTGGCGATGTCCGCATGCTTCTCGCGCCCTGGCGATGCTCGCATGTCTCGCGCGCCCTGGCGATGCCCGCATGCGATCTCATGGCTTTCTAACTACACTTTCCTTCATTTTTATCTTAAATAAAAACATACTTAGAATTCACTTAAAATATATCACTTTTATTCCAATAAGATTTTCCAGGTCCTTACAATCTCCCTAACAACAAAAATTTTCGTCCTCGAAAATGGAATTACAAGAAAAAGAGATGTGGATAGTCGTTTCTCATGTTCTCTTCCAACTCCCAAGTCGAATCACCGGATCTCTCATCCCACACCACCTTAACCATATGGATGGTCTTACCCCTGAGCTGTTTGCTTTGGTGATCGTCTATCCTGACTGGTCTTGCTTCAAAAGACAAGTCGTCCCTGATCTGCACGTCGTCCACCTCCAACACGTGACAAGGGTCGGCGAGATATTTCCTTAACTGTGATACGTGGAAGACATTATGCAGATTTGCTAAATGTGGAGGTAGAGCGATCTCATAGGCTACTGGACCAATTTTCCTCAAGATCTGGTAAGGTCCAACAAACTTAGGAGACAGCTTCTTTGGTCTGATAGCTCGTCCTACACCCTTGGTTGGGGTCACTCTCAAAAATACATGGTCTCCAGCAGCAAACTCCAAAGGTCTTCTCCTCTGATCTGCATAGGACTTCTGCCTACTCTGAGAAGCTTTCATTCTGCTTTGTATCTGTTTCACCTTCTCGGTCGTCTGCTGAATCAACTCTGGCCCAACCAAGACTGCCTCGCCCTCCTGGTACCAACATAAGGGAGTTCTGCATTTCCTCCCATACAGGGCTTCATAAGGTGCCATCCCAATGCTGGCGTGGTGACTGTTATTATACGTAAACTCCACCAGTGGCAACACCTCGTCCCAACTTCCCAATTGATCCAAGACGCACGCCCTCAGCAGATCTTCCAAGGATTGGATCGTTCTCTCTGACTGACCATCTGTTTGGGGATGATATGCAGAGCTCATCCTCAACTTAGTTCCCAAGCACTCTTGCAAGGTCTGCCAAAACCGTGAAGTGAACCTGGGATCTCTATCTGAAACGATGCTGGAAGGCACTCCATGCAACCTCACTATTTCTTGGATGTATAACTGTGCCAGCTTGGCCATAGGCATCTTCATATTCACTGGAAGGAAGTGGGCACTCTTCGTCAGCCTATCAATGATAACCCAGATTGCATCATGACCCTTTACCGATCTGGGTAAATGGGTGACAAAATCCATGGCAATGCTGTCCCATTTCCACTCAGGGATATCCAGTTGCTGCAACAGCCCGCCAGGTCTTTGATGCTCTACCTTCGCCTTCTGACACGTTAAGCAGGTTGCAACATACTGGGCGATGTCCCTCTTCATGCCTGACCACCAAAATGACTCCTTCAAGTCATGATACATCTTGTTCATGCCTGGATGAAAGTTAAGGCGACTCTTATGACCTTCTTCTAGGATCATCTTCTTCAACTCTTCATTTGCAGGTATGCAAATTCTGCCATTAAATCTCAAGATCCCATCATCGCCCATTACAAAGTCTCTCGCCTGATCTGTCCCTAGTGACTCCATAGTACGCTTCAGACTAGGGTCCTCCAACTGCTTATCCTTTAACATCCCAAGGAAGTCATTAGTTATAGCCATCTTACTACAACTAATGTGATTTACGTGAAATTCTACTCCAAGGTTTAAGTCTCTGAACTGCTCGATCAGTTTCTGCTCTTTTATCATCATGGTGGCTACTTGCATTGATTTTCTACTCAAAGCGTCTGCCACTACATTGGCCTTCCCTGGGTGATACATGAGTTGAAAATCGTAGTCCTTTAGGAACTCCATCCACCTTCTTTGCCTCATGTTCAGTTCCTTCTGATCGAACAGGTATTTCAGACTCTTATGATCGCTGAACACCTGGAATCGAGCCCCATATAAGTAGTGCCTCCAGATCTTTAGAGCGAAGACCACTGCCGCCAACTCCAAATCATGGGTAGGGTAGTTCCTCTCATGAACCTTGAGTTGCCTTGAAGCATAGGCGACTGCCCTTTTCTCTTGCATTAAAACGCATCCCAGTCCCTGATGTGAGGCATCACAGTAGACGTCAAAAGGTCTTCCGACCTCTGGAATCACCAGCACTGGAGCACTCGTCAACCTTTTCTTTAGTTCCCTGAAGCTGAGCTCACATCGGTCGGTCCAAGCAAAAGGTTGGTCCTTACGGGTCAGCTGTGTTAACGGAGCCACCACCTTGGAAAAGTCCTCAATAAATCTCCGATAGTAACCCGCCAAACCCACAAAGCTCCTTATCTCAGTGGCTGTCTTGGGACGTTCCCACTGCAGCACTGCCTCCACCTTGGCTGGATCCACCGAGATCCCCTGGGCAGATATCACGTGTCCTAGAAAGTTGACTTCCTTCAGCCAGAACTCACACTTGGAGAACTTGGCATAGAGTTGCTTCTCCCTCAGAACCTCCAACACCGACCTCAGATGTCCTTCATGTTCTTCCTCGGTCTTTGAATAGACAAGTATGTCGTCTATGAAGACTACCACAAACTTATCCAAGAAAGGGCGGAAAATCCTATTCATATAATCCATGAACAGAGCTGGGGCATTGGTCACTCCAAACGGCATCACCACGTACTCATAGTGCCCATACCGGGACCTAAAGGCTGTTTTCTGGACATCGTCGGCCTTTACCAAAATTTGATGGTACCCCGATCTCAGATCAATCTTTGAGAACACCGAGGCCCCATTTACTTGATCCATTAAGTCATCAATTCTGGGTAGAGGGTACTTGTTCTTGATGGTCAACTTGTTTAACTGCCTGTAATCTATACACAGCCGAGACCCTCCATCCTTCTTCTTAACTAGGAGTACTGGAGCCCCCCATGGAGATACACTGGGTCTGATGAATTGTTTCTCCAGCAACTCTTCCACTTGCTTCTTTAATTCCACCAACTCGGCTGGTGCCATCCTGTAGGGCGCCATAGACACTGGTCCAGCCCCAGGTACCAAATCAATAGAGAATTCTACTTCTCTCTTAGGAGGTAACCCAGGTACCTCTTCTGGGAACACATCTGTGAAATCTTTCACTACAGGTATCCTGCTCACGTCCCCTTCGTTCTTCACTTCCAACCGAGCTAGCATCACGAAGCACCTCGCCCCTTCTTCCATCTCCAACCGCCCATGCCCAGCAGATACCACATCCTGCTCTTGGAGATCGGGCAACACCACTTTCTGCCTACCGCAATCTATGAGAACGTGATTGGCAGAAAGCCAATCCATTCCCAGGATAACATCCAGGTCCTGAAGAGGCAGGCAGATCAAGTTCACTTTGAATCTGCGTCCCTCTACTATTACTGGACATTTAGGGCAAACCGTAGAGGTCATAACCTGTCCTGATGCAGGTGTGGAGACCAACAGTTCAAAAGGCAGCTCCTTCACTAGGAGGCCCAACTCGGCTATACACCGACTTGACACAAAAGAGTGTGTCGCTCCAGAATCAAACAACGCTTCTACACTTCTACCAGATATAAAACAGACACCTTGCACGAGGTTACCTGATTGAGACGCCTCTGTTCCTGACATGGCAAACACCCTCCCTGCTGCCTGGGGTCTGCTGCCTTCATTTCTCAACTGCTGAGAACTACTAGGTTGAGTCGCCCCATTCCGGTTAGGGCATTCTCTAGCAACGTGTCCTGTCCTTTGGCATGCAAAACACCTTCTCTCTGAATTCTTCTTGGGGCACACATTGGGCACGTGTGGTCCACCACAGAGGGAACATTTTGGTTTCCAGGGTTGCTGCTGTTGAAACTGGGGTGACCCTGTTCCCGCCCGATGTAGTGGAGGTCTCGCATATGGCCTGCCTTGTGAATGCTGCACCTTAGCCCGCCCACTGGAAGAACCCCCTGGGTGCGACCTGATCACCCGGGGATCACCCTTTTCCAGGGTCTCCACCATCTTCGCCTTTTCTACCAAGGCGTGAAATTCCCTGATGCACATTGGGGCTATCGTCCTCTTCAGCCCGTGCTTCAGCCCTTCCTCAAACTTCCTGCACCTCCAAGCTTCGGAGGTCGCCTGAGTGTAGAATCGGGCGAGGTACTCAAACCTAGCAGCATAGGCGTTCACCGACATCACCCCCTGCTCCAACTTTAAGAACTCCGCTTCCCACGCAAACTTTGCGCTGTCAGGGAAGTATTTCTCCAAGAACCTCACCCTAAAGCTCTCCCAGTCCAACACCTCCTCTCTGGCCTCCATCATTTGCTGAGCTCCCATCCACCAGAATTCGGCTTCACCCGATAGCAGATAGGTGGCGAATAACAACTTCTTCTCTTCAGGGCAGGAAGTCGCCCTAAAGATTTTCTCCATTTCCCTGACCCACTGATCTGCTTGATCAGGGGTAGCATTCCCACAGAACTTGGGTGGGTTGTGCCTCATGAACTCGGCCAGTCCCATCCGTTCTTGAGGCTGACCGACGGGCGAATTCGTATCAGCCGACCGAGTAGTCTCCCAATGCTGCATGGTAGCTTGATGGTTCTGCGCCATCGCCGCATTCTGCTGCTGGATGGCACCTGCCATCATCTCAATGGCCCTGGCGATCTGGCCCATTTCAGAAGAAGGTTGGGGAGAGGTAGGAGGTCTACGAGTCATCTTCTTCGTTCTCAGATTCCGAAACCACTAGCTTCTATATTCCCTACGACTACAAGAATGAAATCGATAAGGAAATCAATTCATTCAAGGGGGTAACATCTCGACCTTACAAAGGTCAGCATCTCAATTTCCTTAAGAATTTGAGTTCATCCACAGAAACATGAAGTTATAACCTCAAGGAAAACACCAGAACAGCTACTGGTGTGTAACCATTACTCCATACAAACACTCACAATCAATTACAACAACACTCAATAAATGCAATCAATCACGTCAGAAATCAAAGTATGCTAAACATTAAACCTCTGGAATTTAGATTGAGAATCACCCCGATCCGGTCATGAGTGTGCACCCTCACCACCTTATCAAGACCCTCTCATTCTAAATACTAAGATCTTCAGTTAGGCATACATTCACTACAGCACACACAAAAAGTTCAATACAAAAACGTTTGAAAACCTTTCACAATAGTTGTCACTTAAAACTCAAATAAGTTTTCATGAGCAGAAGAAAACACAATGGATCCACAGCCCTCAGGTCATCCAAAGGACGAACTGCTCTGATACCATTAATGTAACATCCCGCCAAATACATTTCGCATTTTTTTTTTTTTTTTCATTTTCGTAATATGAAATAACGGTAAAACAAATATATTGAAATAAACATAATTGTATATATACAAAGGAGTTCTCCTCGCAGGGAGTTTAATACAAATAGGTCGTTTTACAAAACTTAAACATAAGGACAGCAAAATACAAAACTACCGATCTCCTAACAGAAAGCGGAGATCGCCTATCGGAAAAAAAGGCAAAAGGGGGCGATCGCCCAGCAAGAACAGAAAAACCGGCGACCACATACGGCGATCACTCACAAGGGAAATCCACTTCCTGCAACCTCATCTGCTCCCGTGTACAATTACACGATCATCACAGGTTTAAGAAAACAGCCACAGAAACAAAATACAGGGTAAGCTATATATTTAAGAAAACTTTAAATCAAGAGCATACATAAGAACTTCACAACATCCATGAACCATATCAATATCAGCCATCACATTTCCATATTCCATAAACTATCAGGAAATCCCATATTTCACAAATCAATCCAAGAGTATTTCAATTCACATCAGCAATCAAGTGTCTATTAATTAAATTTCTCATTTCTCACGTCAGACTTTCCACTGACTCATCACACCAGACACTTGACCACTATTTCCGGAGACTCGTGCGTTGATTAGACCCAGAGATTCGCACCTGTCATACCAAAGGCTGGAAAGTGCCCTCAGCCATGCGCATCACACCATCTCAATATTCTCATTATCAAGGTATGACAAGGTTAATCCATACAACAGGTGGAGCTCGTTCTTTTTCACACGAGACACCCATACGTATGAACCTCCATCGACTCTCCACAACTGAGTAACTTCCTCTATGTGATTTCATTACCTCAGTAGAGTCAGGATGTCTCATTATAGGATCACCGATCAATACACCTATTACACGACCTTACACGGTATTTTCTTTCCTGAAAATACTATGCCTCGATCCACAATCACAACATTCAACACATCACATAACACTTCAATGAACGATTTCAATCACAGCAAAACTCATACCAAGGTTCAAATTTTCGAAAACCACATTTAAAATCTCAAACACTTTTGAAACAGCATAAAACAGGGGATATTTCAATAACAGATGAAAAACCGGCGATCACGAACAAAACTGGGTTTAAAGCAAGAACAGTTTGAACACCCGGCGACCACGTCGCCCCCAACATCAAAAATCATCACACATACAGTTTTCATTTGAAGTAAGGCTAGCTTCCCTTACCTGGATCAGCGTGAAACTCACTTCAAGCTCTAACCACCGAACGTAAAGGATGCCTGAACTCTGCCTAAGCGTTCTAATTGGTAAAACTTGTAGAGAAACTTCTCAAATGCTCTATGGCAATCACTGGTAGTCAAGCTGGTGCCTGGGGAATACTGAGTCGCAGCGCAAGGAGAGAAAAGAGAAAGATGAAGGTGAACTCACTCTGTCACCTTTTATACTCTCACTGCGTTTTTCTAAACTTACTAAGAGGCGGTGCATTCTGATACTAGGAACATAGGCCTGCCATGTAGCTATCATTACCTATTCTCTAACTAACCCTTCCGTGTGGGTTTTCTTCCTCGAATTAAGTGCAACCTGACAGTATGGCCACGTGGCGTCTCTGCGCACATGGAGCTACTGTTCCGAAGGACTTTCGCTGCCTACATGTCGCACATGCAGCACGTTCATCCTGGAAACCAGGGCCCCACTTCACCTGCGTGAAACGCGACATCGCGCGATAACCTTTCGCCGATGACCACTCGCGCAAAGACAATCCACCGATGACCTCTCGCGCGGTGACAATCCACCGATGACCTCTCGCGCGGTGACAATCCACCGATGACCTCTCGCGCGGTGACAATCCACCGATGACCCATCCTGGAGGACGACCGATGTCTCTCTCTGGAAGACGACCGATGTCTCTCTCTGGAAGACGACCGATGTCTCCTCCTCCTGGAGACCGACCGAGGTCTCTTCCTCCTGGAGACCGACCGAGGTCTCTTCCTCCTGGAGACCGGCCGCGGTCTCTTCCTCCTGGAGACCGACCGAGGTCTCTTCCTCCTGGAGACCGACCGAGGTCTCCTCTTGGCGACACCCGCATGACTCTCGCGCCCGGGCAAAGCCCACATGCATCTCGCGCCCTGGCGATGCCCGCATGCCTCTCGCGCCCTGGCGATGCTCGCATGTCTCGCGCCCTGGCGATGTCCGCATGCTTCTCGCGCCCTGGCGATGCTCGCATGTCTCGCGCGCCCTGGCGATGCCCGCATGCGATCTCATGGCTTTCTAACTACACTTTCCTTCATTTTTATCTTAAATAAAAACATACTTAGAATTCACTTAAAATATATCACTTTTATTCCAATAAGATTTTCCAGGTCCTTACACCATCGACATGGTGAAAGTGGTGTGGGATGAGAGATCGGGGGATTCAACTTGGGAGTTAGAAGAACCCATGAGAGAAACTTATCCATACCTCTTTTCCTTGTAATTCAATTTTCGGGGACGAAAATTTTTCTTGATGGGGAGAATGTAAGGACCTGTAAAATTAAATTGGAATAAAAGTGTTATATTTAAATAATTTCAGAAGATGTCATTATTTAAAATACAAAGAGTTGGTAAATGAAGCTTCGTAGTAGTCGGACATCGGACGTCGCCCAAGGTCTGGGGTCAGCTGGTAGAGGTCGGTCGACTGACATGTGGATCAAGAAGAGTAAAGGAGGAAAAGTGTAGCTAAGAAGTCTTCTACGAGATCGCCGTTAGGGAAGACGGAGGCGATCTCCGACTTCTCTGGCACATAATCGCCTGTTGCCTAGAGGAGACATGACCGCCAATCGTTTAGGGCGTACGTGATCGACGGGAGTGCACGTAGTATGTGGTCAAGATACTGGATCAACCAGAGTGGGTTCCAACAACCACGCGTATCAAGGTGTGGGTTAAGCCTTAGATACGCTGTGCATGCGAAGCTCTATGCTTGAACAAAAGAGATCGTCCTTAGTGTTGCATGCATGGGCGCAAGAGGAGTGGTGCTGATCTTCTCTTGGAAATGTGAAGCTACCGACGTCACCAAGCCTTGTGGAGATAATACATTTGACGTAACATAGTGGAATGAAGAACCTTCAGGAAGGCGTGGGCGATGTGTCGTCGGGCATCGCCAGGGCGCGAGAGGCATGCGGGCATCGCCGGGGCGCGAGAGGCATGCGGGCATCGCCGGGGCGCGAGAGGCATGCGGGCATCGCCGGGGCGCGAGAGGCATGCGGGCATCGCCGGGGCGCGAGAGGCATGCGGGGCATCGTCAGGGCGCGAGGCATGCGGGCATCGCCAGGGCGCGAGAGACATGCGGGCATCGCCAGGGATAGACATCGGTCCTCTCCCAGAGAGAGAGATCGGTCGTCTTCCAGGTTATCGCGCGATGACGTGTTGCACACAGTTAAAGTGGGACCCAGACTCCCAGCAGAAGGCACGCGGCACGCGCGACACGTAGACAAAAAGTGTTGGTTCAGAACAGTGACATCAGAATGTTGGCATGCGCAAGAAACACTCGCGGTCGTACTGTTCAGAGCAGTGGTTGGCATGCACAAGAGACAACAGTGGTCGTACTGTTCAGAGCAGTGGTTGGCATGCACAAGAGACAACCGTGGTCGTGCTGTTCAGAGAAACGTACACTCAGGGTCCTGCAGAAGGGAGTGGCAGCAGCATACGTGGACAAGTATGCTTGGATTCAAAAACCCACTGCGGGGAGGCGAAGAACGTTGGAGTGGCCCAAGAGTGAAAGAGTGAGAGCATCTCCATCCTTCTCATTTCTCTCCTTCGCGCTGCAATTCTGGCACCTTCACACAAGAGTACGACGAGCGACAGCCACCATTAGAGCACCTGGGAAGTTCTCTGCAAGTCCTTCAAACCAGACGAAAAAACAGAGCCAAGGCATTCTTCAAGCTTCGTTGGATTTAGGAGCTCTTGGTATTTTGCGCAAGTCCAGGTAAGGGAAGCTAGCCTTCATTTTCAATACAAGCCATAGATTAGCTGTTTCTGAAGTGAGGGCGACGTGGTCGCCGGTTTCGTTTTCATCTTCGTGAATGCTCTGTTCTATGTGTCTGGGCGACGTGGTCGCCGGTTTTAAATACAGATTTCGAAATCCCCTGCTTTTGAATCAGATCGCCGGTTTTGGCGTTGTTTTGCGAACTCCCCTGTTTTTGGTGTTGTTTTGAGACTGCTTGAGATTTAAATGTGATATTCGAGAGTTTGAACCTTTGAAATGATTGTTGCTGTGATTTGAATCATTCGATTGAGTGGTATGATGTTTTGAATGTTGTGAATGTGAGATCAAGGCATAGTATTTTCAGGAAAGGAAATACCGTGTAAGATCATTTGTGTAATGTGTATTGACTAGGGGCTTGTCTAGAAGGAGATATCCTGACTCTGCTGATATAATGGAATCACGTAGATGAAGTTATTCAGTTGTGGAGAGTCGGAGGAGGTTCATATGAATGGGCGAGTAGTGTGAAAAAGAACGAGCTCGGCCTGTTATATGAATTAACCTTGTCATACCGGGAGAGTGATAACATTGAGATTATATATGCGCATGCTGTGTGGATTTCACAGCGACCCTGTGTGGATTTCACAGTGGTATGGTATGACAGGTGCAGATCTCTGAGCCTGAGTCAACGCACGAGTCAATCCGGAAGTAGAGTCATGTGTCTATGCATTGTGGGTCAGTGGAAAGTCTGACGTGTGAATCTTGAATACTGAATGTAGCAAAGAGACACTTGACGAGTATGTGGATTATGGAAATCTTGATGGTTGCATTTGATATGGCTTATGTATGGAGTGGAAATTCATGTTTTCTATGGATTTAAAGTTTTTAAAAACATCTAGCTTACCCCTTTTATCTGTTGTTGTGATTGGTTTCTTAAACCTGTGATGATCGTGTATTTGTACACGGGAGCAGACGAGGTTGCAGGTGGTAGTGCTCCTCAGTGAGTGGTCGCCGGAAGCAGATCGCCCATTTACATTTGTGTTAGGCGATCACCCTTTTCTGTATTCTGAAGGGAGATCGCCCTTTTCTGATAGGAGATCGCCTATTCTGTTGGGAGATCGCCTGTTTTTACTTATTTTGCTGTATTTAGTTTACGTTTTTGGAAAACCGACCGACCTTGTATTAAACTCCCTGCGAGGAGAGAACTTCATTACATATATACGATTATGTTCACTTCAATATTATTATTTTATCTCTACTTCGTTTCATAATTATGAAAAGAATTTGGCGGGATGTTACACTTCTTCCCCTGCTACTGTTGCCCAAGGCCCCATCCCTAATGACAAACTAAAGAGGACAGCGGTAGTAGTCACCTCAGAAGACAAGGATACTAACACAGGCCTCGTGTTCAAGAGGGCCATGGTGGGGGTTGCTGCAGTGACCTCTTCTGCTACCGAGGTGCAACCCCTATCCTTTAGGGAGAACCCCCCTAGCGCCTCCTCTCCTCCTGAGCAACCCCTTGTAATCGAAGGTGGTGGGGAGAACACTCCCAAAGATGATCAGGCGCCTCCTGCTCCCCAGCTCCCTATAATCCTCCAACATGCCCTCAGACGCCTTCCAGCTAAAGAGGTGCTGGAGGCCTTGGACGGGGGTTCACTAAGACACCAAATGGGTCAAAGCCTTGGTGAATTCCTCACTACCTCTAGCATCTTACTGAACCAGGCAGAGGTAGAGGCAGGGTTAAGAGAGGAACTTGCCTTGGCGCGCCAATCAGAGGCCAATTTGAAAGAAGAGTTGGCCCTCCAAGTCCAAGTACCTACCAAGCGCGAGACTGCCATGAATCAGGAGCTGAGCAGTCTCCCCCAATCTGAGAAGGAGGCCAAAAAGCTTCTCTTCGACAAGGGGCAGGAGGCCCTCCAGCTTGAAGCCAAAATCCTCCCCCTTCGCAACAAGGTCATCGACCTGGAAGAACAGCTGGAGGGGGCACGAGCTAAAGTGATCAAGCTGGAGGAAAGGGCCACTAACCAAGAGGTTCAGCTGGGCAAAGTGGAGCAGGAGCTCACCCAATAAACCGAACTACTCAAGAAGAAAGAGGCAGAGCTAACTGAAGACGTCGTCGACGCCTATAGGGAAGGGTTTGGCAATGCCCTTGCTCAGATTTCCTGCGCGCATCCTGAGATGGACCTCTCGTCTTTCTCTGTGTTAATGCAGGTTGTTGACGGACAAATCATCCCCAAATAGGTCTCTTGAGCAATTATAATATATAGCTGAACTTCTTGTAACTACACCTTCAGATTATAATACTAAATTTGAACTTGTAAATAACTTGTGAATAATTTTCCACAATTGCTTTGCCTCTTTACTTCTTTATCTTGCACGTTTCATAGATTTCTCGCGCAACCTTTGTTTCTGATTTGATAGTTCCTTGACTTAGGTTCATCCCTCAGGTAGCACACTCAACTTTACTTGGTTCAAACACTGATAAGAGGACCACCCTGGCATAATAGGACCACTGTGGGTGAAACAAGCCTTCCTTGTTGAGGGTGCTCCATAGGTAATACTGGTAATTGTTGGGTCTATTAATGTCTAAGTTCAAGAGGGGGGTGAATTGACCTTATAAAATTTTCGCAAACCAAAACTGTTTTCAGTTATTCACAGGAAAAACAGATTGATTTATAAAAGAACAGATTTATTTTTATTACTCGTGACACAAACAAAATAAAGATCAGATTAGACTTGAGATTAAACAGAAACTTGTTCAGAACAGTTTTAGGTACTTTGATAACAGCAAGATCAAGAAGGATATTCAACCAAGAAAACTACTTCTTGAAAGTTTAAGAGTGACTTAAAAGAAAGAAAGTAACTTGAACAGAGTTATTAAAGGGATTTTATGATATCTATTATTCAGCACTCACACATACTCATATGTTCATAAGCACTCAAGAACATACATTGAAACCTAAAGAACAGTATGAACACGCCCAGAAATAACAGATTCAATTTTAGTTTAACAGATTTATTTTCTAGCAAATTATTCAATTTTGCAGAAAATTAGAGCAAGATTAAGAAGAAAGAAGTACACACAGATTGATGGAGAGAGGCCAAGCTCACCCCACCATGAAAGCCAAGGGCCAAGACTAGACCGTCTAGAACAACATGGAGAGCGTCTAGCACAAGACAAGGGGGAGCTACATGAGGAGCGTCTAGGAGGGAGCCTAGACCGTCTAGGACCTCTCACAAGGTCCATGGCCAAGCACATTCACGCCCAAATAAGTCAAGCCACGAATGGGAGGGAGAAGACCTTATACATGCTACTTGGAGGCCCATTAGGGGTAGCTTAGTAGAATAGTGTAGTGTAGAAAGCAAAACTTGCTCACTTAGGGGTGTGCTATCAAAAAGGTGCCCTTAGCAATAGAAGGAGGGGTGTGCTAGCAAATAGGTGCCTTTAGCAAAAGAAGGAGGGGTGTACTATCAAATGTTGCATTTTTGACCTATCTTCTAGAATATTAGGATGATGGTGTGGTTTGACTAAAGTCAATACCCTAGGCAGCCCCACTTTTTGTATTTCCATCCCTACCCTTTAAGCTTGCTCACCAAGGCTCCTAAATCTATAAATAAGGAGGCCTACCTCATGTATTTTCAAGATTAATTTGAGTAAAGTTGTGCTGCCAAATTTGTGCCATACTTACTCCCTTGCCTAAATCTCTTGATTTATGGTTTTAATCTTCACTCCTTCACCACCAAAGAGAGCTGGCCAAACCTCTTTCATTTTCATACACATCATGCACCTTCAAGATCACCATCACTCCTAGGAGGGTCTTGCTCATTTAAACCATTGCTTCCGCACCATCTTCAACATCCAAGGAGAGCTCAACATGTGAAGGCCATCATTTGGTATCAGAGCATGGGGTTCTTCAAAGATGAGTAGTTCTTGGACCTTTTTCATTTTGAGTTCTTCTTTAATCCTTGTTGTTCATCTTTGTTTTCCATACTTGTCTTGCTGTTTTTTTAATTTTTAATTTGCATTGGTGTGCTGTTTGGAAATTCCAATTGGTGCATCTTGTTAAATTGTTCTTGAGCAATCTTTGTGCAATTTTTGGTAGGATTCCATACACCTTTGTGTTGCTGTTTTTATTTTTAGGTATTTGAGTCTTGCTTGTTTTTATTTTCTTTTGGGTCATATGATGCTTTGAGTCTTTTTATTTTATGAGTCCATATGTTTTGTCTAAGTCATGTGTTTCCAAATTTGTCATCAAAATCTTAGTGGTACTTGTTCTTGATGATTTGGTTTCTTGCTTTATTTTGGGTCCAGTTTTTATTTTGCTGTTTTGGATGATCTTTTGGTGCTGTTCCTGCCGGTTGACCCTGCGTCAGCTGACTTCTGCGGCCGCCACACACCTCCTTCCTCACCTAGTCTGTGCTGGTATGATCGCACCTGCAAAAGAGAAAGGGGGGGCGCCCTCGCGGCCGTTTGCACTCCGACGCTCAAGTCAGAACGGGGCAAGAAACATCAAAGTCTGAATTTCTCTCTGTGTTTAGGTCTAGAATTGCGTACCTTTGTGAAGCATGTTACTGTTCCTTATATACCTAGGGTTTTCTGCGCCGCTAACCCTAATTAGGGTTTATTGCGCTGCTGGACACACTTAGGGTTTACTGGAATGCCCCCTGCGCCACCCTTACCTAGTCTTTGGGATAACCTAGCACATAGGGTTTCCTTCTCTGGAGTGCAAACTCTAACAGGATCAACACCTGTTCTGGGAGGGCCTTCACTGTTCACGTGCCATGCATGTAGCCTTCGTGATTCGGGACTCTCTTTACCTCTGGGAATATTTACTAACAATCTGCGGAGCAGGCGATGACCGATCACCCATCTCTCTGTGGAGCAGGCGATGACCGATTACCCATCTCCCTGTGGAGCAGGCGATGACCGATTACTCATCTCCCTACGGAGCAGGCGATGACCGATCACCTCTGATGGGGTCTACTCCACGTGGCTTTGGCCCATGCTGTGGGACCCATCTGACGTCCGAGGACCGATCAGTACACAAGCCCCCCAGTCTCAAGCTGTTAACTTGTTTCAGCGAAGAGACTAAGTCATTGACTCCTTTACTACCTGCTCTCGGTGCTCGAGGACCAGCATTTGGCATCATCGCCAGGAACTCTTCTGATCTGGTACTCGCCGAATTATCTTTAGGCGATTTCCTTTCTCTTACTCTTCTCGATCCACGTGTCCTCCTCAAGCACGCCTCTCACCTCAGCCTCGCTTTAAGAAGTCGAGGGCGAGGTCTTTCCTATCTCGCCTCACTTGCTCAAAGGCAAGGAGGTCTTCTCTTCATCCATAGGATGCATCTTGATCTGATTATAACCCGAGAACGCATCCAGAAAGCTCAACAGTTTGCAGCCCGCCGCGCTGTCCACCAGGGCGTCTATACTCGGTAAAGGATATGAGTCCTTCGGACAAGCCTTGTTCAAATCGGTGAAATCGACGCACATGCGCCATTTGCCGTTGCTCGTTTTAACCAGCACGACGTTAGCGAGCCACTCGGGGTATTGGATCTCCCGAATGTGACCTGCGGCGAGGAGCTTCTGCGTTTCATCCCTGATCGCCTGCCTCCTCTCCTCGTTAAACTTTCTCCTTCTTTGCCGCACTGGCTTTACCTGGTGGTCTACCGCCAGGTGATGACACAAAAAGTCAGGGTCGATACCAGGCATATCCGAGGCAGACCACGCAAACGCGTCCAGATGCCTCTCAATTACCCCGGCGATCTGGTCTTGTGCTCCATGGTCCAACGATTTTCCCAGCTTGAAGACCTTGCCTTTTATCTTCCTTTCAACCCACTCTTCCACTGGTTGAGGTCTCCTTTCGCTGGCGATCACTGCTCTGGCGATTCCTGCCTCTCTGCCCTCCTCTGGGCGATTTCTCAACTCCACTGGTGGTCGTTCATCGCCGACCCCTTCCTCATCATCTAGCGTATGCGCACCCCCCTCGGCGATCAACTCCATCGCAATCAAGCAGAATACGAAGCATTGATTGCAGGTATCTTGTTGGCAAAGGAGATGGGAGCTAAAGTTTTGGTGGCCAAAAGTGACTCGTTGCTGGTCACCGGGCAAGTAGTGGGCGAGTTCCAAGCCAAGGACCCGCAGATGGCAGCTTATTTGGCATATGTTCAGGAGTTGAAGAGTTCTTTTACAGCATTCGAGGTAGTGCATGTGCCAAGGGAGCAAAATGCCCGAGCTGACTTGCTGGCCAAGCTCGCCAGTTCGGGCAAGGGGGGAAGGCAGAGGACTGTTATTCAAGAAACGTTGAAGACACCTAGGGCTTTTGTGGCAGATCACCAGGTGCTGCAAGTGAGCAGATCGGCAGTGGGAGCGGCGAGGAGTCACAGGTCTTTAGCTCAGGAGACCTTGAAAACGCCAAGGATAAGGGCATTCCCTGTGGATGGAGTAAACGTTGCACAGGTCTGTGCCACACATGGGTCAGATACGTGGATTACGCAGTACCAGCGTTACTTAGCTGATGGCTTGCTCCCAATGGATCCGGCAGAGTCCAGAAAGATCAAGAAGAACTCCACCAGGTTTACCATGATAGATGGCGAGTTGTACAGGTTTGGGTTCACACACCCACTCCTGGTATGCATACACGGGGAGAAGTGCACGAGGGTTATGGCTGAGCTCCATGAAGGCATATGTGGAAGTCACATCGGGGGTCGAGCTCTAGCCGTTAGAACCCTTCGCGCAGGATATTACTGGCCGACGATGAGGGAGGATTGCAAGAAGTACGCCCAGTGCTGCAAGCAGTGCCAGCAGCACGCCGACTGGCACAAGGCGCCCCCAGAAGAGCTTAAATCGATTTATAGCCCTTGGCCATTTCATACATGGGGAATTGATATTCTGGGGCCCTTTCCGATGGCGATCAGACAGAGGAAATACTTGGTGGTGGCGATTGAGTACTTCACCAAGTGGATTGAAGCAGAGCCAGTTGCCCAAATCACGGCGACCAAGATCGAAAACTTTGTATGGAAGAACATTGTGTGCCGGTTTGGGGTGCCTAAGCGTCTAGTATCAGATAATGGGACTCAGTTTGCAAGCCACCTGTTGAAGAAGTTGTGTGAAGATGTGGGAATTCAACAAGTGTTTGCATCCGTTGAGCACCCGCAGACGAATGGCCAGGTAGAATCCGCCAATCGGGTTCTGTTGAGAGGTTTAAAGAGAAGGTTAGAGAAAGCTAAAGGATCGTGGGCTGATGAGGTGCCTCGCATAATATGGGCGTACCACACGACTGAGCAGTCAGGTACCCACGAAACCCCCTTTAGCTTGGTGTATGGCTGTGACGCGATGATTCCAGTTGAAATCCAGGAGAGCTCGCCGAGATTTCAACACTTTGTAGCAGAGGAATCAAATGAAGAAAGAAGAATGAACCTGGATTTACTGGATGAGGTCAGAGAAGAGGCGAGAGTTAAAGCTGAAGCGGTGAAAAGAAGGGTAGAACGAAGATACAATACTAGAGTAATACCGAGACAACTCAGAAGCGGCGATCTTGTGATGAGGAAGGCCCACCAGTACGAGATGGAGAATAAGTTGTCGCCCAAGTGGACCGGACCGTTTAGAATAACCGAGGCACTCGGGAACGGCGCCTACCGCTTGGAGACACTAGAAGGAGGGGCGATTCCTCGTACTTGGAACGCCACACACCTCAAATTTTACTTTAGTTAAAGTTTCATAAGCATTGAACAGTTCTGTAAAAACAGTTACAAGGGGGCGCTCTTTTTTCCCTAAGGAGGGTTTTTAATGAGGCCACCCAAGAAATAAGATATTCAAAGTAAAAATTTTGAAGTATACTAAAGTTTGTGTGTGTATCGTTTTGCAGAAGATTTTAGGGTCCTCATCGCCCTTAGGCGATCAGAGGCCCAAGTAAGGAGATTTTAGGGTCCTCATCGCCCTTCGGCGATCGGAGGCATCCAGGTGATAAAAGTCCTCACCTCGTCTTCTTACAGCGAGGCTGAGGCGAGAGGAGAAAAGTCCTCATCGCCCTTTGGCGATCGGAGGCATTCAGCGAAGATATAAGTGATCGCCTATCGCCATATGTGGGAAGATATAAGTGATCGCCTATCGCCATATGTGGGAAGATATAAGTGATCGCCTATCGCCATGTGTGAAGATATAAGTGATCGCCTATCGCCATGTGCGCGAAGATATAAGTGGTCGCCTATCGCCTGCAGGTATTCACATCGCCGGGTGTTCACATGATCGCCGGGTGTGAGGATCAGGAGATCAGGTTGTCAGCAAGTCGCCGAAAGGAGCACATCGCCGAGTGTTTGAGAAGACTTGTGTGAGCTGTGATACCCAGTGTTAACCAGATCGCCAGGTTAAGGTTGTGCCCAGAGTAGCCTGTGCCCTAAGCCACTCCCTGTGTGGATAACTTAGTCGCAGGATCAAGGTGAGAGTAGCGTTTTAGCTGCAGGTACTCCAGATGGTGACACGTGAATGACCAGATGATAAAAGTCCTCACCTTGTCTTCTTACAGCGAGGCT
Organism: Phaseolus coccineus; assembly: GCA_037954025.1. Lineage (NCBI taxonomy): Eukaryota > Viridiplantae > Streptophyta > Magnoliopsida > Fabales > Fabaceae > Phaseolus > Phaseolus coccineus. Next base: position 15,575,417 of record CM075686.1, on the reverse strand, counting down.
GAGGCAAGATGATAAAAGTCCTCACCTTGTCTTCTTACAGCGAGGCTGAGGCAAGATGATAAAAGTCCTCCTCGCCCTTTGGCGATCTGAGGCAAGATGATAAAAGTCCTCCTCGCCCTTTGGCGATCTGAGGCAAGATGATAAAAGTCCTCCTCGCCCTTTGGCGATCCGAGGCAAGATGATAAAAGTCCTCACCTCGTCTTCTTACAGCGAGGCTGAGGCAAGATGTTGAAAGTCCTCACCTCGTCTTTTTACAGCGAGGCTGAGGCGAGAAGATAAGAAAGTCCTCACCTCGTCTTCTTACAGCGAGGCTGAGGCGAGAGGATATAAAGCCCTCACCTCGTCTTCTTACAGCGAGGCTGAGGCAACAGAGGAAGACCTCCTTGCCTGGGAGCAAGTGCAAGCGAGAAAGAAGACCTCCTTGCCTTTGAGCAAGTGAGGCGAGATAGGAAAGACCTCGCCCTCGACTTCTTAAAGCGAGGCTGAGGTGAGAGGCGTGCTTGAGGAGGACACGTGGATCGAGAAGAGTAAGAGAAAGGAAATCGCCTAAAGATAATTCGGCGAGTACCAGATCAGAAGAGTTCCTGGCGATGATGCCAAATGCTGGTCCTCGAGCACCGAGAGCAGGTAGTAAAGGAGTCAATGACTTAGTCTCTTCGCTGAAACAAGTTAACAGCTTGAGACTGGGGGGCTTGTGTACTGATCGGTCCTCGGACGGCAGATGGGTCCCACAGCATGGGCCAAAGCCACGTGGAGTAGACCCCATCAGAGGTGATCGGTCATCGCCTGCTCCGTAGGGAGATGGGTAATCGGTCATCGCCTGCTCCACAGAGAGATGGGTGATCGGTCATCGCCTGCTCCACAGAGAGATGGGTGATCGGTCATCGCCTGCTCCGCAGAGAGATGGATGATCGGTCATCGCCTGCTCCGCAGATTATTAGTAAATATTCCCAGAGGTAAAGAGAGTCCCGAATCACGAAGGCTACACGCATGGCACGTGAACAGTGAAGGCCCTCCCAGAACAGGTGTTGATCCTGTTAGAGTTTGCACTCCAGAGAAGGAAACCCTATGTGCTAGGTTATCCCAAGGACTGGGTAAGAGTGGCGCAGGGGGCATTCTAGTAAACCCTAAGTGTGTCCAGCAGCGCAATAAACCCTAATTAGGGTTAGCGGCGCAGAAAACCCTAGGTATATAAGGAACAGTAACATGCTTCACAGAGGTACGCAATTCTAGACCTAAACACAGAGAGAAATTCAGACTTTGATGTTTCTTGCCCCGTTCTGACTTGAGCGTCGGAGTGCAAACGGCCGCGAGGGCGCCCCCCCTTTCTCTTTTGCAGGTGCGATCATACCAGCACAGACTAGGTGAGGAAGGAGGTGTGTGGCGGCCGCAGAAGTCAGCTGACGCAGAGTCAACCGGCAGGAACAGGTGCATTTTTCTTTTAGTTTGAGTTCATATTTGGGTGTTAGATCCACGCAAATTCCTATATCTTCACTCCATTGTGTTCTTGAAAAATTTTCTTTGCTGTTTTTGGTTCCAGCTTTAGGATCCCCTGTTTTCACTGCAACTGGCCTGGCTGTTTTTATGTGTTAAAATTAAATACGTCACAAGAAATTTATGAGCCTCTGGATTTGAGTCACTTGAGATCTTAGCAAAAGAATACAAAAAGAATCAGGTCAAAAAAACAAATAGAAAAAAAATGATAAATCATACAAAAAAAGTGTGCAATCTGTTGTTCCAGCTGGCGGAAAATGAGCACTGGTAGAAAAAAATTTATCAAAATTAATTGGTGCATGCGTTTGGCGTGAAACCAACTCCAAAAGTTTGTTAAGATCTTGACCTAATTGTGTCTCAAATTTCAAAAGCAAAGTCAGAATATCCAGCTCAGTACACACGTTTTAAGTGACGCTTTTTGTGCCAGGGAAACTTTTTCAGTAGTGCTGTTTTGGTTTTTCAAATCAATTCTAGTACCATTCTAGGATTCCTTTTGTGTGCCCACTTTATTTGTGTACCTTTTATTTGCTTGTCACATTTTATTGCAACTCTTCCTAGTTGTGTCACATTATAACTCCATTTGTGTGGTCCTATTTTTTGCAATTAATTTGTTTCTTGCTTTAATCCTTTGGCCTCTAAATTTGGTGCTGGAATTGTTTCTCAATTGGTGCCTATTTGAGTAGAAATTTAACTTGAGTGAGATCTAGCTTGTGTGATAGGTGCTGGATTGGAGAATTAATTTCCTAATTCTAAGAGGAGCCAAAGCAAGGGCAGCAAACAAATATTACCCAAAAAAAAAAAAAAAAAAAACACCACAAACACTTGGAGGGCCCAACAAAGAAAAAGACAACCAAGGGAGTGCCAATAGCAAAACAAGGATCAACAAAAGGGGGTTTTCTTAATCTTCTTTGCAACTTAACCTTTTTAATTACTTCTTTAATTACGTGATTAGACGGTGAGTGTGTCTTCAAGGGCTCCAAGTGTCCAAGAAGCCTCACCTAGGGCCGACTAGTATAGACTTTAATTGGTTTAGCATGTGTTAATTGTTTTTAATTGTTTTCCTTGCTTAATTAATTACGTTTTCTAATTGTCTTTCCTTGTTTAAGTTTGTTAATTCTTTGCTTGGTTAATTAGCTAGTTTGCATTGTTTTCTTGCATCAAAAAGGATTTCTTCAACTTAATTGTGTTTTAAGTGGTTTACTAAGAGAAAACTTTGTGTGAAGACATTGAGGAATAGTCTTTGGCTAAGGCAAGGCTTGGTATTTAAGTAGTCCATTGTGACTCACCTCCCTTACCTGGAAGACTACCTTCTTTGACTTCCCTAAATTTTCTCAAGGTAAAATACTTCTACACACAAAGCTTTAGTCATGTCTTCTTCTTCTCATTCTCCAAAGCCTATTGAAAATGAATTAAAATCTATGAAAACTCTTTTGGAAGAAGTTTCACAAGCCGTGCAAATGATTTCTTTTAGACAATTGGAGAATGAGTCTAAAATTAATGAGTTGACTAAAGCCCAAGAAGAGAAGTCACAAAAATCAAAAAAATCTCAAACTCATGCATCTCATTCACAAGTCCAAGAGTCTCTAGGGGAGGGAAGCCTTAGAATGTATGACTACTACCAACCACCCCCTAGAAGAAATAGGCAAAGGGAGCAAGAGGGCCCAAGGGAGGTTAGAGTAGACCTACCTCATTTCCATGGTAAGGAGAGTGTAGAAACCTACCTAGATTGGGAGATGAAAGTAGAGCAACTCTTTGCTTGCCATAGGGTGAGTGAAGAACGCAAGGTACCTCTAGCCACCCTTAGCTTCCAAGGGAACGCCATGTATTGGTGGACCTCTCTTGAAAGAGAAAGACGTCTTCATAGGGAACCTCCAATTGAATATTGGAATGACCTTAGGGGAGCCCTAAGACGTCGCCACATACCCTCATACTACCATAGGGAGTTGATGGACAAGCTCCAAAGACTCAGGCAAAACAATATGAGTGTTGAGGAGTATAGACAAAAAATGGAGCTCTACATGATGAGAGCCTCCATTAGAGAAGAGGAGCATATCACCATAGCTAGGTTCCTTAGTGGCCTCTCGCTTGAGATAAGGGAGAGAGTAGAACTCCTTCCATACCAAGACTTGAATGACTTGGTCCAACTTTGCAATAAAGTTGAGCAACAAAATTTGCGCAAAACTTCAAGTCTAAAGGTTGGATCCTACTCTAACCTCTATCCCAAGAGAGAATATAGAAGGGAGGGTAGTACATCAAAAGAAAAACCTAGGGAAACTACCAAACCCTTAGCCAAAGATGCCTCCACCCCACCCATCCGAGCTAGGGACGTTAAGTGCTTTAAGTGCCATGGAAGAGGGCATGTGCAAGCACAATGCCCAAACCAAAGGACTTTGTTTTTGAAAGGTGTCGATGAATACACTAGTGGCAAGGATGAGCCAAGTGAAAGAGAGGAAGGGGGAGAGGATGAGAGGGTAGATCCATTAGAGGGAGAATTGCTAATGATTAGGAGAACCCTCAACAATCATCCTAGTGCATCTATGGAGACACAAAGAGAGAACATCTTTCACACAAGATGTAAAGTTTTAGAAAATATATGTTCTCTCATTGTGGATAGTGGATCAAGCTGCAATTGTTGTAGCTCTAGAATGATTGAAAAGCTCAATCTACAAGTAGTTCCTCATCCTAAGCCATACAAGTTGCAATGGATAAATGAGAATGGGGAACTAAGTGTAGATAAGCAAGTGGAAATCAAGTTTTCCATAAGGAACTACAAAGACAAGGTTTTATGTGATGTAGTGCCTATGGAAGCTTGCCATATTCTCTTAGGAAGACCATGGCAATTTGATAAAAAAAACCTTGCATGATGGTCTTACTAATGAGATTTCCTTCACCCATAAGCATAAAAAGTTTGTACTTAGTCCTTTACCACATTCCCAAGTGGTGAAAGATCAAATACAAATGAAAGAAAAGAGGGATGAGGAAAAGAAAAAGAAAAGAGAGCTTGAAAAAGAAAAGGTCCTTAGGGATAGGAAGGAGAGGGAGAAGAGTGTTCCTTCCCCCAAGGTTGCTCAACAAGAGAAGCCTTGTGAAAACATCTTGGAAAATTTGCTTCTTGTTGAACAACCAAGCCTTGTCTTTTGTAAAGGAACACTTGCATGCACTGCCACAAGTAGTGAACTTATGAGTCTACCTCCTAAAGTAGAAAAACTTTTAAGTGAATTTGATGATGTATTCTCTAATGAGGGGCCCAATGGACTCCTTCCCATTAGAGGTATAGAACACCAAATTGACTTGATTCCGGGGGCAAGCCTACCAAATAGGCCCGCCTATAGAACTAACCCCGAGGAGACCAAGGAGATAGAGTCACAAGTTCAAGACTTGTTGGAGAAGGGTTGGGTTCAAAAGAGCCTAAGCCCTTGTGCTGTACCTGTATTGTTGGTGCCCAAAAAAGATGGAAAATGGTGCATGTGTTGTGATTGTAGAGCAATCAACAACATCACCATCAAGTATAGGCATCCAATCCCAAGGCTTGATGACATGCTTGATGAATTGCATGGGTCCACCATGTTTTCCAAAATTGACCTTAAAAGTGGATATCACCAAATTAGAATTAAAGAAGGTGATGAGTGGAAAACTGCTTTTGAGACCAAATTTGGACTATATGAGTGGTTAGTGATGCCTTTTGGACTCACTAATGCACCTAGCACTTTCATGAGGCTTATGAATCATGTCTTTAGGGATTGCATAGGTAAGTATGTAGTAGTCTATTTTGATGATATCTTAGTATATAGTCAAAGCCTAGAGTCCCACCTTAGGGAGGTTCTTTTAGTGCTTAGGAAAAATAGTTTGTTTGCCAATATAGATAAATGCACTTTTTGTGTAGATAGTGTAGTGTTTTTAGGTTTCATAGTCAACCAAAAGGGGGTGCATGTTGACCCCGAGAAAATCAAAGCCATCCAAGAGTGGCCCACTCCACAAAATATAAGAGATGTAAGAAGTTTCCATGGGTTAGCTAGCTTTTATAGAAGGTACCAATGAAGACTTGGATTTGAGGACAAATCCTTTCCAAGGGGGAGGGGATGATGGAGAGAGGCCAAGCTCACCCCACCATGAAAGCCAAGGGCCAAGACTAGACCGTCTAGAACAACATGGAGAGCGTCTAGCACAAGACAAGGGGGAGCTACATGAGGAGCGTCTAGGAGGGAGCCTAGACCGTCTAGGACCTCTCACAAGGTCCATGGCCAAGCACATTCACGCCCAAATAAGTCAAGCCACGGATGGGAGGGAGAAGACCTTGTACATGCTACTTGGAGGCCCATTAGGGGTAGCTTAGTAGAATAGTGTAGTGTAGAAAGCAAAACTTGCTCACTTAGGGGTGTGCTATCAAAAAGGTGCCCTTAGCAATAGAAGGAGGGGTGTGCTAGCAAATAGGTGCCTTTAGCAAAAGAAGGAGGGGTGTACTATCAAATGTTGCATTTTTGACCTATCTTCTAGAATATTAGGATGATGGTGTGGTTTGACTAAAGTCAATACCCTAGGCAGCCCCACTTTTTGTATTTCCATCCCTACCCTTTAAGCTTGCTCACCAAGGCTCCTAAATCTATAAATAAGGAGGCCTACCTCATGTATTTTCAAGATTAATTTGAGTAAAGTTGTGCTGCCAAATTTGTGCCATACTTACTCCCTTGCCTAAATCTCTTGATTTATGGTTTTAATCTTCACTCCTTCACCACCAAAGAGAGCTGGCCAAACCTCTCTCATTTTCATACACATCATGCACCTTCAAGATCACCATCACTCCTAGGAGGGTCTTGCTCATTTAAACCATTGCTTCCGCACCATCTTCAACATCCAAGGAGAGCTCAACATGTGAAGGCCATCACAGATTATACTGGTTCACTCATCAAGAGCTACATCCAGTTTTACCTTACACTAAGGCAAAATCCACTAAAAAAAATCCAGAACAATTACAACACCTTACAGTTCTTGAACCCTACAAGAACAAGGTATACAAAGCTGAAAAATCCTATTTCAGCTCTACTTACCCTTCAAGAAACCCTATCAAGAAGAGTATTACACCAAACACTTTTACACAAAAAGAATATGGAACAAAAGCACCTGAACAGAAGATTCAAGAACCCAAAACCAGTGGCTCAATTTTGCAGACAAGCAGTGACAGCACCTTCCCTTTGATCAAGGTAACCAAGAACCAAGCACTTGAGAAACTTTGTGAAAAGATTTTACAAAAACTAATAATACTATGATCTCTGCTGTAAAAGAGTTTTGGCTCACTTGAAAACTATGTAATCTCTGTCTCTTCTAAAAGAGAAGAGCCATTCTTTATAAAGACAACCAGTCTATAACAACTTTTCAAAAAATAGTTAAAGGCTGTTATGAAAAGAATAGGTTGAATTTAGAAATAAGCGGATTGTTTTTCAAACCCTTTCCAGCTCAGCATATCAGATACAAGAAAAACTGAGACAGATTTTCTTGTGCCAAAGCAAAACTTTGTGAAAAACTTTAAAGCAAAAGGCAGTGTAGAAAGAACCTGTTGTTTTACAAAACAACAGATTTATTTTTCTTCAGAAAAACATAATTTGAGAAAAGACATGAGAAAAGCATTTAGAAAACTTGGTGCTTGATCTTATCACCTTGATTAGGACCATGAGGTGGATCACGAGGCAAAAAGGCTACCTTAAACTCACATTACTCTATCACATAACCCTATTAGACAAAATACCAAGCTTCAAAGCAAAGCATTACATTTGCTACATCAAACACTATACAATCTTGAAGGAGCATCATCCTCTCTTTCAACAATCTCCCCCTGTTTGATGGAGACAAATCCCCATAGCTATGTTGCTTTGAAGAAAGATCAATACCTGTGCTATGCTTGATTCCAAAATACACAGATTTTAAAGTGAATACAAATCAAGAGAAGATTAGAGAATATATACCTCCCTATACCACAGCAGCTAAAGTCAGCACTACCTGGAAATAATATGAGCTATTTTTCTCCCCCTTTGGATTCATCAAACAGCATGGGAGCATAAAAAAAAACATACAATAGCCATACATGATGGTTCAAAAGTCCTTAAGATGTGAATACAGTCCAGAATAGAAACATGCACCAAAACACAGGAAATGAAAATATAATGTTCAACAGACATAAGAAGATAATATTGTGAAAGAAAAAAAAACTATTCCCTGTAGTAAAGCTCAGCCAACTGTTCCTATACTCCCTCGAGTTGATAATCTAGATGCTGGAACCTGGCTTGAGTCATCTCAAAGTAGGCTTTCTGATCTTCTGAAAGAGTGTCAAGACGATGCAGTACTTGCCTTTCAAAACTGGACAAAGGTTCACCTCTGAATTCGGGAGAATGGTATGCAACCAGTGCATTGTTTTCTGTAGCAGCCAAGTCATCATGATTCGGTTGATGAGCAGCATGAACATTGTCATCCTCCATAGGAACAACAGCTTCTTCATCATCATTGTTGTTGTGGTTGGAAGTACCATGTTCCATTTTAGGACCAGTTGTCCTTGTAAAAACCCACTCTTCACCTTCCTTGAGGAATCCCATCTTCATGAGTGTAGAATTGTCGATTTCACTGATTGCTTTGATTGGCTCGTTTCTCTCATTAGTAGTGTCAATTTCAAAACAATTGATTAATTTTGAAATGAAAATAGCATAGGGAAATCTGTAATCAGATAGCCTCTTGGATTTGAGCATATGCTCTGTCATTACACAAATCTAATTGATTTTTATGCGATGCATGAGGCAGTAAAGTAGAATGAGGTCTTCCTCATGCAATGTAGCATGATTACTTCCCCTAGGTGTTAGTTGCCATGCAATAACATAGGCTAGAAACCTAGTAGTTAGGTTCAGATTACCTGCATGAAACCTGTTTACGGGTTGAGTCTGATCTCTCATGCAGCTTCTGTAGAACTGAATCTTATTGAATTCTTGAATCCTGATTGTGTTCCCCTTTCCCACCTTGAGGCCTGAATACTTGATTCCAGCGATGTTGCTCCAAACTTCACTTGTTATTTTTTATTTGGACACCTTTTACGTGGGAAATCAAAATTTTCCCATCAAGGGGTCAGATTGGTATAGAATACCTTCACAAGATCTGGATAAATGTTGCCAGTCATTTCAAGAAATGGCTTCAATCTCTGATGCTTGAGAAGTTCTCTGGGTTCAGTCAGCTTTTCACTCTTCATCCATGAAAACTCGAGAATTTTTGGCACATTCACTTGTTTTCTACTTATCTCATGTAAGTAGGTGGTCATGGCTTCAGCAACACCATCGAACCATTTCTCTAGAATACCTTGAGTGTTATTCTGCTACTCACAGGATTTCTTCCTTTTGTATACCAAAGATGCCATTTCTGAAACCTGTTCCTGTATATCAGAAAAAAAACTGAACTGGAAACCATTGTATTGGTATGACAGAGCATTTGAGAGACTGAAAAAAAATGTGTTTAAAAAATAGGATAACCTGAGAGTTTGCAAGAAAAAGTTGAATGTGAGAACTACAAGATTTGAATGCCAATATTTATAGAATTAAACACATTTTATTAATGCTTAACAGAGTTGGAGTGTGAAGTAAAAACAAATCAAAAACGCAGATACAGTACAGATTTGATTCCTGCAGTAGTTTGCAGTTTTTGGAAAGGGGCAATAGCATTTTGAAAAAGTGTTTTAGCCATTAATGTTGTAAGGACCTATAAAATTAAATTGGAATAAAAGGAATATATTTTAAATGAATTCTAAGTATGTTTTTATTTAAAATAAAAAGGAAGGAAAGTGTAGCTTAGAAGAGTATGAGATCGCCTGGTTAGTACATAATCGCCTGTCGCCTAGACTACCCATGCGGACATCGCCAGGGCGCGAGGTATGCGGACATCGCCAGGCGCGAGGTATGCGGACAACGCCAGGCGCGAGGCATGCGGGCATCGCCGGGGCGCGAGAGGCATGCGGGCATCGTCAGGGCGCGAGGCATGCGGGCATCGCCAGGGCGCGAGAGACATCGGTCGTCTCCCAGAGAGAGACATCGGTCGTCTCCCAGAGAGAGACATCGGTCGTCTCCCAGAGAGAGACATCGGTCGTCTTCCAGAGAGAGAGATCGGTCGTCTTTCCGGATGAGTCATCGGTGAAAGGTTATCGCGCGATGTCGTGTTTCACACAGATAAAGTGGGACCCAGACTCCCAGCATGAAACGTCCTGCAGGCGCGCCACGTAGACAAAAAGGGTGGTTCAGAATAGTGACATCAGAAAGTTGGCATGCGCAAGAGACACTCGCGGTCGTACTGTTCAGGGAAGTGGTTGGCATGCGCAAGAGACACCGTGGTCGTACTGTTCAGGGAAACGTACACTCAGGCTTTCCTGCAAAGTGGGTGGTGGCAGCAGCATGTGTGGACAAGTTAGTGTAGATTCAAAAACCCACTTCGGGGAGGCAAAGAACGTTGCTGTGGTTCAAGAGTGACAGAGTGAGTCTACCTTCATCCTTCTCTTTTCTCTCCTTCGCGCTGCATTTCAGACATCCCCAAGCACCAGTACGACGAGCGACGACTGCCCTTGGACACTTGGGAGGTTCTCTGCAAGTTCCCCAAACCGGGACACTAAAACAGAGTGAAAGCATCTTTAAGCTTCGTTGGGTTTCGGAGCTCTTGGAGTTTTGCGCTAGTCCAGGTAAGGGAAGCTAGCTTTGTTTTTCAATAAAAGTCGTAGATTAGCTGCTTCTGAAGTGAGGGCGACGTGGTCGCCGGTTTCATATTCCTTTCGCGATGCTCTGTTCTATGTGTTTGGGCGACGTGGTCACCGGTTTTAAACCCCTTTTTCATGATGTTCTGTTTTCATGTGTTTGGGCGACGTGATCGCCGGTTTTAAATACAGATTCCGAAATCCCCCTGTTTTGGACGTAATCGCCTGTGTTATTGTTGATTTCGAACTCCCCTGTTTTAGTGTTGTTGAGACTGTTTGAGATTTAAATGTGGAATGCATGTGATATTCGAAAATCTGAACCGTGGAATGAATGTTGCTGTGACTGAATCGTTCATTCAGTGTTGTATGATGTGTTGAACGTTGTGAATGTGGGATCAAGGCATAGTATTTTCAGGAAAGAAAATACCGTGTAAGATCGTGTGTAATGTGCATTGACTAGGGGCTTGTCTAGAAGGAGATATCCTGACTCTGCTGATATAATGGAATCACATAGATGAAGTTATTCAGTTGTGGAGAGTCGAAGGAGGTTCATATGTATGGGTAAGTTGTTTGAAAGATAACTGACTTGACCTGTTATATGAATTAACCCTGTCATACCGGGAGAGTGTTGATATTGAGACTATGTATGCGCATGGCTGTGTGGATTTCACAGCGACCCTGTGTGGATTTCACAGTGGTATGGTATGACAGGTGCAGATCTCTGAGCCTGAGTCAACGCACGAGTCTTCCGGAAGTAGTGTCAAGTGTCTATGTGTGATGAGTCAGTGGAAGTCTGACGTGAGAAATGTGAAATATTGAGAATTGTTGATAGACACTTGATGGTTATGTGATACGAATGAGAAAGTGATGGACTCTTGTGAATGTTTAAAAAGGGTTGATCTACGTTGGTTGTCCAGTTTATAATTTAAAGTTTTAAAAATATCTAGCTTACCCTTTGTATTGTTCTGTGGCTGTTTTCTCTTAAAACTGTGATGATCGTGTATTTTACACGGGAGCAGATGATCTTCCAGGGAGTAGAGCTCCTCAGTGAGTGGTTGCCGGAAGGAGATCGCCTGTTTCTGTCTCTATGTGGTGATCGCCTGTTTTCTGTTTTGATAGCAGATAGGCTGTTTTGGGTCTTCTGATAGAAGATCGCCGGTTTATGTAGGGAGACCGCCGGTTTCATTTTATTTGGCTGTATTTTGTTTAAGTTTTGGAAAATTGACCGGTTATGTATTAAACTCCCTGTGAGGAGAAACTTCATTACATATATATAATTATGTTCACTTCAATATTATTGTTTTACCTTTATTTCTTTTTTTTATATTTATTCCAAAGTATTTGGCGGGATGTTACAAATGTAAAACAACTTTCCACATAGTTAGTCAAGTCAGTTTGAATACCTAGACAAAACAGCCATAAACCTGCTGGTCAAAGCAATAAAGCAGTCAAGGTTCAAACAGAATTTCTCTTTCCTAGTCATGTATATTTCAGACACAGAAATAAACAGATTAAAAAGAGAAACAACAGATTTAAATTCTACAGTTGTGAATAGTTTATACTGATGATCTCTAGTTCATTTAGCAGAAAATTGAATCTTTCTTTAGAAAGAGGTTTAGTGAACAGATCAGCAAGCTATAACTCAGTTCCAACAAACTTAATTTCACAGGTTCCACTTGCAATATGCTCTCTTAAAAAATGATGCCTTATTTCTATGTGTTTGGTCCTTGAATGCATGACAAGATTTTTTGACAAGTTAATAGCACTGGTATTGTCACACATTGTAGGTATATTATTTAGGACAACACCAAAGTCACTTAGCTGTTGTTTTAACCACAAAGTCTGAGCACAACAGCTTCCTGTAGCAATATATTCAGCCTCAGCTGTGGAGAGAGCAACGCAGACTTGCTTTTTGCAGTGCCAAGATATCAAACTTGATCCAAGCATATGATAGGTTCCACTAGTGCTTTTCCTATCAATTTTACGCCCTGCAAAATCTGAGTCAGAAAAACCTGTTAGAGTTAAAGAAACACTGCTGGAATACCACAAACCAACTTCCTTTGTTCCTTGTAGGTATTTTAAGATTCTCTTGGTAGCATTTAGGTGTGACTCTTTTGGAGCAGATTGAAACCTTGCACACATACATACTGCAAAAATTATATTAGGTCTGCTGGCAGTAAGATACAGCAGTGAACCAATGATTCCACGGTATTTTGTTTGATCAACTGAATTTCCTGTTGGATCCTGATCTAGATAACAACTGGTGGATATGGGTGTGCTGACTACCTTGCATTTATCCATCTCGAATTTCCTCAGCAGATCTTTGCAGTACTTGGCTTGGTTAATGAATATTCCATTCTTTAATTGTTTAACTTGTAATCCTAGGAAGTAGTTTAATTCTCCCATCATAGACATTTCAAATTCATTCTTCATTGTCTTCACAAATGCTTAACACATGCCTTCGTTTGTTGATCCAAAGATGATATCATCAACATAAACTTGGACCAGAATTATGTCTTCCTTTTTTCTCTTGATGAATAGTGTCTTGTCAGAAGCACCTCTGCCATAACCTTGTGAAATCAGAAAGACACTCAACCTTTCATACCATTGTCTAGGTGCTTGCTTAAGTCCATATAGTGCCTTCCTTAACTTGAAAACATGTTCTGGATTGCTGTAGTCTTTGACACCTGGGGGCTGTGAGACATATACTTCTTCACTGATAAACCCATTCAGAAATGCACTTTTGACATCCATTTGAAATAACTTGAATCCCTTGATGCAGGAAAATGCTAAGAGTAGTCTGACAGCTTCAAGCCTTGCCACTGGTGCATATGTCTCGTCATAGTCTATCCCCTCTTCCTGATTATATCCTTTGGCAACCAGCCTTGCCTTATTCCTTGTGACTGCTCCATGTTCATCCATCTTATTTCTGTAGACCCATTTTGTCCCTATAATGTTCATCTCAGGTGTTCTTTGAACTAAGGACCACAATTCATTCCTTGTAAACTGGTTTAATTCTTCCTGCATAACAGTAATCCAATTGCTGTCCTGCAATGCTTCCTTCAGATTTTTGGGTTCAACTTGTGAAACAAAGGCCATTGTTTCACAGAAGTTGTTGAGAGAATTTCTGGTAGATACCCCTTTCTCAATGTTGCCAATGATATTTTCAATTGTCAAATCTTTAGGAGCTTTCCACTCTTTAGGCAAGTCTTCAGCAACAACAGATTCTTTTGTAGAACCAGAATTAGTAGCATCTGAATCATTCAAATTATCTTTATGCAGAACAGTTCTTAAGTCATCACATTCCAAATCATTTACAACTGGTTTTGGCAAGCAATTGTTAGATTCATCAAACACTACATGCATTGACTCTTCCACAGTTAGCAATCTTTTATTGAAGACCCGATAAGCATGACCATTTATAGCATAGCCAATATGAATACCTTCATCAAATTTAGGATCAAATTTTCCTAGATTATCTTTTCCATTATTTAAGATAAAACACTTGCACCCATAAACCTTAAGGTGGCTAATGCTTGGCTTTCTACCTTTATATAACTCATATGGCGTTTTCTTCAGAATTGGTCTGATCAATGTTCTGTTAAGCACATAACTAGCAGTATAAACTGCATCTGCCCAGAAATATTTAGGAAGATTAGACTCATTTAACATAGTCCTAGCAAGCTCCTCTAGTGATGTATTTTTCCTCTCAACAACACCATTCTATTGGGGAGTCCTAGGGGCTGAATAGCTATGTGTTATACCATGTTTTTCAAAGAACCTATCAAACTTAGCATTCTGAAACTCTCCCCCATGGTCACTACGAATCTATTTTATGCAATAGCCATTTTCATTATGTAAAACTTTAGCTAGTTTCTTAAAGCTTTTGTAAGCATCATGTTTAGCAGCAAGAAAAAGAGTCCATGTATATCTTGAGAAATCATCAACAACTACTAGAGCATACAAGTTTCCAGCCAAGCTAACACTCCTAGAAGGTCCAAACAGATCCATATGCAGAACATCCAAAGGTTGTTTTTTTTAAACTAATTCTTTAGATTTAAAAGAAGTACTGATTAGTTTACCTTTAACACATGCTTCACATAATCTGTTATTTTGAAACTTAATGTTTGGTAAACCAGAAACAAGATTCTTTGATTTTAGCTTATTCAAATGTTCTGTATGGATATGTGCCAACCTTCTATGCCACAGCCAGGACTTATCACTTTTTTTATAAGAGACATTCAGTTTCAGTGTTGTTATTCATGATATCTAAGAGATAGATATTATTTACCCTTTTACCTGTAAACAACACCTTACCAAAATCCTTATCTGATATTGTGCATTTGTTGGTTTCAAAGTTGATGTTGTAACCTTTGTCACATAGTTGACTGATGCTCAGTAGGTTGTGCTTTAATCCTTCCACATATAGCACATTTTCAATCAAGGTTGATCCTTTGATTCCTACATTTCCTCTTCCAAGTATTTTTCCTTTGTTATTGTCCCTGTAGGTAACATACCCTTCAGCTTTAAGTTTTAAATCTGTAAACTGGGTGAGATCTCCAGTCATATGTTTGGAGCATCCGCTGTCCAAATACCATTTATTCACTTTTCAGCTGCTTTTTTGCAAAATGAACAACAACAGTATTTGGTACCCTTTAGTTTTTGGGTCCAGACAGATTATGACCTTTCCTTAGGAAGCCATTTAACTAAACCTTTTGGAACAAGATACTTTCTAATTCTGCATGTTCTAGATGTATGACCAGGCTTCATACAATAAAAGCAAGAAACAGGATGTACCTTTTTAACATTGTTGAAAGAGGAAAAACTTGTTTTTGAGGGAACAAAGAAACTGGACAGCTTTTTAACATTGTTTTCCTTTCCAGGATTATAACCAATTCCATTTTTGTTAAAAACAGCATTTTGTGACCCTAAAAGAGTCTCAAGATTACCCCTTCCCTTAGTGAAATTAGACAATGTTTTTAGCAGATAATCAACCTGTTTTTCCAGCTTTTTACAGTTCTCACAGGTTTTGATAGATTCATGCAAACAAGTTAATTCAAGACTGACAATTTCAGTTTTAGCTTTATGCAATTCTTCCTCAAGAGACTTCACCTTAGGTTCAAGATGATTATTTGCATTTCTCAGCTTATTACATATTACAGCCAGCCTATTTGCTTCATCATGGGTTTCTTTAAATGCAATTAGCAATTGATCATAACTCTCAGAATCAGTGAAAAATCACTTACTGAATCAGAGATTGATTCTCCATCATTCACCATGAAGCATAGGTTTGCTTGTTCACTTGCAGTTGATGAGTCACTTGTGGATGAGACTTCATTATCTTCCCATGAGATGTAAGCCATTTTCCCTTTTCTTTTATCAATCTTCTTGCTGATTGGTTTCTCTTTCCCTTGATTGTTTGGACAATCAATCTTGACATGACCTGCCTTGCCACAACCAAAACAGGTGTAATTAGAGGAATTTAAATCATTTGATTTAGAATACCTCTTCTTTTGTTGAGTTCTTTCTCTGCCCTTCTTCTTCAGAAATCTACTGAACTTTCTTGTGAGTAGACTCAATGTTTCATCATGTTCAATGTTCCCTTCTTCATCACTGCTGTCATTCTGTACAGCTGTTTTTAAGGCCAGTCCTTTTGTTTTCCTCTCCACTGTCTCTTGCTCTTTCAGCCTTTTGAGCTCCAGCTTGTGCTCCATCAATTTACCAAATAATGCAGCAGTAGACAGCTTGGACAGATCTTTACTTTTTGAAATTGCAGTGACTTTAGGTTGCCAATTCCTATCAAGGCACTTCAACACTTTTATATTGAGTTCTTCTCTGTCAAACACTTTTCCCAATCCAATAAGATGGTTCACAATATGAGTAAACCTCTTTTGTACATCAACAATGCTTTCCTCGAGTTGCATCTTGAACAACTCATACTCTTGGATAAGTGAATGTTTCCTTGATCTCTTCACATCATCCGTGCCTTCATGAGTTACCTCCAGAATCTCCCACATTTCATTAGCTGAATTGCACTGAGATATTCTGAAGAATTCATCCATTGTCAATGCAGAGGTTATGATATTTTTGGCAACAGAATCATATTGAGCCTTTTTCCTTTCACTGTCACTCCATTCAGACCATGGTTTCTTTACTGTTTCTTCCTTTACAACCTGCATAGGCACAAACAGTCCATTGACCACAGCATCCCAAATACCAAGGTCAATGGATTCCATGAAGATTTTCATTCTTATTTTCCAGACAGCATAATTCACTCCAGCAAACATAGGGGGTCTATTAATAGACGAACCCTCAGCAAAAGGCAACTTAAACTCAAACATATTGCACACAAACTTCAGTAAAATTCAAGTCCTAGCTCTTGATACCCAATTGTTGGGTCTATTAATGTCTAAGTTCAAGAGGGGGGGGTGAATTGACCTTATAAAATTTTCGCAAATCAAAACTGTTTTCAGTTATTCACAGGAAAAGAACAGATTGATTTATAAAAGAACAGATTTATTTTTATTACTCGTGACACAAACAAAAGCAGGATCAGATTAGACTTGAGATTAAACAGAAACTTGTTCAGAACAGTTTTAGGTACTTTGATAACAACAAGATCAAGAAGGATATTCAACCAAGAAAACTACTTCTTGAAAGTTTAAGAGTGACTTAAAAGAAAGAAAGTAACTTGAACAGAGTTATTAAAGGGATTTTATGATATCTATTATTCAGCACTCACACATACTCATATGTTCATAAGCATTCAAGAACATACATTGAAACCTGAAGAACAGTATGAACACGCTTAGAAATAACAGATTCAATTTTAGTTTAACAGATTTATTTTCTGGCAAATTATTCAATTTTGCAGAAAATTAGAGCAAGATTAAGAAGAAAGAAGTACACACAGATTATACTGGTTCACTCATGAAGAGCTACATCCAGTTTTACCTTACACTAAGGCAAAATCCACTAAAAAAAAATCCAGAACAATTACAACACCTTATAGTTCTTGAACCCTACAAGAACAAGGTATACAAAGCTGAAAAACCCTATTACAGCTCTACTTACCCTTCAAGAAACCCTATCAAGAACAGTATTACACCAAACACTTTTACACAAAAAGAATATGGAACAAAAGCACCTGAACAGAAGATTCAAGCACCCAAAACCAGTGGCTCAGTTTTGCAGACAAGCAATGACAGCACCTTCCCTTTGATCAAGGTAACCAAGAACCAAGTACTTGAAAAACTTTGTGAAAAGATTTTACAAAAACTAATAATACTGTGATCTCTGATGTAAAAGAGTTTTTGCTCACTTGAAAACTATGTAATCCCTGTCTCTTCTAAAAGAGAAGAGCCATTCTTTATAAAGACAACCGGTCTATAACAACTTTTCAAAAAACAGTTAAAGGCTGATATAAAAAGAACAGGTTGAATTTAGAAATAAGCGGATTGTTTTTCAAACCCTTTCCAGCTCAGCATATCAGATACAAGAAAAACTGAGACAGATTTGCTTGTGCCAAAGCAAAACTTTGTGAAAAACTTTAAAGCAAAAGGCAGTGTAGAAACCTATTGTTTTACAGAACAACAGATTTATTTTTCTTCAGAAAAACATAATTTGAGAAAAGACATGAGAAAAGCATTTAGAAAACTTGGTGCTTGATCTTATCACCTTGATTAGGGCCATGAGGTGGATCACGAGGCAAAAAGGCTACCTTAAACTCACATTACTCTATCACATAACCCTATTAGACAAAATACCAAGCTTTAAAGCAAAGCATTACATTTGCTACATCAAACACTATACAATCTTGAAGGAGCATCATCCTCTCTTTCAACAGTAATCACATTGTTTCTTCATCATTGTCCGTTATTGGAGTTCTCACCCAAGGGGAAAGCATTCCTTGCGAATCTTCCTTTCTGACCTTGGGACCTCTAATGCAACTAGACAATCCTTTGCTGACCTATCCTCGCTTAAGGAAAAGGAGGATTTTCTTGGCTTAGTGTTCTCACTCAAGGGAGAAGTGTTCTCTGCGAACCTTTCCTTTCCGCCCTTGAGACTTCTAACACGAGCCTCACTTTTATCCAACCTCTCCTCGCCCAAGGCAAAAGAGGATTTAGCTGATGAACAACATAGTTCAAACTTGGTTTTCTCACTCGAGGGGAAGGTGTTCTTTGCAAACCTTCCTTTTACCACCTTGAGACTTCTAACACCGATTTGTATTTAACTGACCTCTCCTCACTCCAGCCAAGGGTGGATTTAACTGGTATGAGTCATCCTTGGCGATTTCACTCGAAAGAGGAGGCGTTCTCTGTGAATCTTCCTTGCCCACTTTCGAGACTTCTAACCCAAGCTGACGACTCTCAACTGACCTCTCATCGCCCGCAGGCAAGGGAGGATTTAATTGGCGAACCTTACTATTCCATTTTGGTGTTCTCACTCGGGGGGGGGGGGTGTTCTCTACAAACCTTCTTGCCCTTCCCGAGACTTCTAACCCCCATGAACGGTTCTTAACTGCATTGTAGAAAGTACCCACAATATATTTTAACTGGAATTTAATTGGGTAACCTCATTGAAAACCCTATAAGGGAAAAAAGAGTGTCCCCTAAACTGTGTACAATGTTACAATTTAACTGAAGTAAAACTAGAGGTGGGTCGTATTCCATGTTCGAGGAATCGGCCCACCCTCTAAAGTCTCAAGCCTGTATGCCCCATTCCCAAGGGCCTCTGTCATTCTGAAAGGACCAGTCCACTTGGGGGACAATTTGTTCTCCATCTGATACGGATGGGCCTTTCGCATCACCAGGTCGGCGACATGGAACTGTCGAGCTCTTAGCTTTGAACTGTGCCTGTGCTCCACCCTTCTCTTCAAGGCTTCATCTTTGATTGCTGCATCCTCCCTCACTTCATCTAGTAGGTCCAGGTTTACCTTTCTTTCTTCGTTGGATTCTTCAGCTATGAAGTTCAAAAAGCGTGGCGAGCTCTCCTGGATCTCTACAGGGATCATTGCATCTAAACCATACACCAAGCTAAAGGGTGTCTCTTTGGTGGTGGACTGAGGAGTAGTGTGGTAAGCCCACACAATTTTGGGAATTTCGTCTGCCCAAGTTCCTTTGGCTTTCTCCAGCCTTTTCTTCAGCCCTCTGAGCAGGACTCGGTTGGCTGACTCGACCTTCCCATTGGTCTGGGGGTGCTCGACTGACGCAAACACCTGCTTGATTCCCAACTCCCAAGTCAAGACCACTTAAGGATGACCAAAGATGATATATATAAAGGGTCATATCAAAAAACAAAAGAAGACTTCACAAAAAGAAGAAAGGGCCATATTTCAGAACACTTGAAGTTCTTCTTACTAGTCTTCTTAAAGATTAGAACATTTTGCAAATAATTGGGTTCTCTTGAAGAATCCAAATAGTAGTATAAATAAAGAGGGCCCAACCCAAGAAGCCCAAGTCAACTGGGGGCCCAAGCCCAATCCATGAGTATCAATAGGAGCAAGGCAAAAGCTTTAGGAAATAAGCATCAATGGATGTATCTCTTTTGTAATTTCTTTTGTGTAGTTTTTAGTAGAACATTAAAGGAAGGTGTAAATATTAAAATAAGGGGTGGTAATGTACAAAAACAAGTCACACCTTCCATGTGACATAAAGAGTAGGTGTAGGTGTAGCTTTTAGGAGGTGCCAAAGTAGAAAAAAGGTCACACCTCCCATGTGACTCAAGTTTGGCTCCAAATTAGAATTTGAATTAGGAGTGCATTTGAATTTTTTACACTTTCATTTTAGCCCTCTAAAACTATAAATAGAGGTGCTTGGTCATTGTAAATGGAACATTGAAATTAGAAGAAAAGTTACTATACTCAAATTGTGATTGAATTTTGTGAGACATTCTCCTTTTCCTTGTCTCATCTTGTGAAGCTTTGGGAGCTCTCAAGTGATGGTAAATATGCACTTATCTTGGATCATCACCTCCAAGTGGCGTGTCCATTCCCAATCCATGGCTACAACCACATAAGTTTCATTTTCTTTCATCTTCCATAGTCATTTCAATCAGTAGTTTTGATTCTATGTCTTGTTCTTGAATTTCAATTGGTTCTTTTGTTTCAATTTGTGTTTCCATTCTATTTTTGTGTTTAAATTTTGTACCTATTCTGTTTTGAGTTCAGCACCTTGTTCTTCATTCATTCATCACCATTAATTGTGTTTAACCTTGGACCTTTGGAAATGAACCTTCACATCTACTTAACACTTGTTAAGTTAATGTCCAGTGGGGATTTTCCTTAGGTGACTCACTCTAAATTGCTAAAAATCTTGATCTTAATTCTAAGACAATATCACAAATATAATAAACCTAAAATCAACTCACATCAGACTCACAGGTCCGACCTGTATGCCAGAGATAGAGAAAGTTCAATGAGGAGAAGCGGCAGATCATCAGGCAAGAAACCTAGAAGCTGTTGGAGGCCGATCACATCAGGGAGATCCAATACCCTGAGTGGTTGGCCAATGTGGTGTTAGTAAGGAAAGCCAATGGAAAGTGGAGGATATGCGTCGACTTCACAAACTTGAATAAAGCCTGTCCCAAGGACTCTTAGTAATTACCCAGCATTGATGCCTTAATGGACATCGCGTCAGGATGCAAACTCCTCAGCTTTTTGGATGCATTCTCTGGATACAACCAGATCTGGATGCACCCCCGAGACGAATGCAAGACAGCATTCATGACAGAGCTCTTAATTTATTGTTACAAAGTGATGCCTTCCGGATTGAAGAACGCTGGAGCAACCTACTAGAGATTGATGGACAGGATACTCACCCCTACGATAGGGCGAAATGTGCAGGCATACGTGGACGACATGGTCATTACCTCCCAAGAGAAGGACCAACACGTCGTTGACCTGGAAGATCTGTTCAACACCATAGCAAGGTACAAGTTGAAACTGAACCCAGAAAAATGTGTGTTTGGGGTCGAAGCGGGAAAGTTCTTGGGGTTCTTGCTAACAGAACGTGGAATAGAAGCAAACCCCGAGAAGTGTGTGGCAATCATGGCCATGAGGAGCCCGGTCTCAGTGAAGGAGGTACAGCAGTTGACAAGTCAGATATCCGCCCTGTCCAGGTTTGTTTCAGCAGGAGGGGACAAGGGCTATCCTTGCTTCCAATGTTTGAAAAGAAACAACCGATTCGTATTGATTGACGAGTGTGGGGAATCATTCCTCAAGCTGAAAGAGTATTTGGCCAGTCCCCCAGTGTTGTGCAAGCCGCTGCCAGGTACCCCACTCCGCCTATACTTCACTATCACGAAGCAGGCGATCAGTTCAGTCCTCGTTCAGGAGCAAGACCAAGTGCAGAAACCCATTTACTTTGTTCGTAAGGTCTTGCAGGGACTTGAGGTATGCTACCAGGCCATAGAGAAGGCAGCACTAGCTGTAGTATTTTCAGCATGGAGGCTCCGGCATTATTTTCACAGTTTCACTATCATTGTGATGACAAACCTCCCCATTCCCAAGGTCCTGCAGAAACTTGATGTAGCAGGTAGGATTGTCTGTTGGGCAGTGGAGTTATCTGAATTCGAGGTGCAGCTTGAGCCCAGAGGGCCAATCAAGGGCCAAGTTTATGCTGATTTTGTTGGGGAACTATCCTCAGAAACAACACAGTAAGGAGAGGCAAACTTCAAGTGGGTCATCTTAGTAGATGGGTCGTCAAACCAGCAGGGCAATGGTGGAGTGATCTTGGAGGGACTAGGTGGGGTCCTGATTGAATAGGCCCTGCGTTTCGCCTTCAAAGCCAGTAACAACCAGGCAGAATATTAGACTTTAATCGCGGGAATGCTGTTAGCTAAGGAAATGGGTGCGAAATGTCTGTTGGCCAAGAGTGATTCATTGCTGATAACAGGGCAAGTGATAGGTGAGTACCAGGCCAAGGCCCCCCAGATGGGCGCTTACCTCGTGTATGTGGAGCTCCTAAAGAGAATGTTTGTAGCGTTCGAGTTGCTACATATCCCCCGAGAATAGAATGCCAGAGCTGACTTGCTCGCAAAGCTCGCCAGCTCAGGCAAGGAGGGCAGGCAGAGGATAGTCATACAGGAGACTCTTTGTAACATCCCACCAAATTCTTTTCATATTTATATAATAAAATAAGCGTAGACATTTATTTATAAAATCAACATATGTATATATATTGAAAGTACATCATCCCATACATTGTATCTCAAAAAGAAACGTCCCTCTTATAGGGGTTTTAATACATTCCATCAACTGTTTCAAAATAAAACCAAAATACAGCATAAAAAGAAAACAGGCGATCTCTTCCTCCAACTGCTCACTGAGGAGTTCGACTACCTGCAACATCATCTGCTCCCGTGTAAAATACACGATCATCACAGTTTTAAGAAAAACAGCCACAGAACAAAAACGCAGGGTAAGCTAGATATTTTAAAGAGAATTTAGATATGAAACTTTAAAATCAAGATAAAACAAATTTAAGACACCCACGTAAAACCATCAATTTCCCATTCATTTCACACACTTCACAATTTCATCAAGAGTTATTTATTTCACATAAAACATCAAATGCCTATCAAATCTCAATATTTCTCTTTCTCACGTCCGACTTCCACGGACTCACCACACATAGACACATACCACACCACTATAAAGTCCACACAGGACAGCTAATGAAGTCCACACAGGACAGCTAATGAAGTCTACACAGGACAGCTAATGAAGTCCACACAGGACAGCTAATGAAGTCCACACAGGACAGCTAATGAAGTCCACACAGGACAGCTAATTAACATCAATTCACCCAATGCACCATACAACACTTAAATGAACGATTCCAATCACAGCAACAATCTTTCCACGGTTCAGATTTTTGAATATCACATGCATTTCACATTTAAATCTCAAACAGTTTCAAACGACACTAAAACAGGGGATTTCGAAAACGGTATTAAAATCGGCGATCATGTCACCCCACACATAAAAACAGAGTATCGTGAAAAGCATATGAAAACCGGCGACCACGTCGCCCTCACTTCAGAACCTACTCGCCTAACGTTTTTATAAACGAAAATGCTAGCTTCCCTTACCTGGACTAGCGCAAAACACCAAGAGCTCCGAAAACCCACCGAAGCTTAAAGATGCTTTCACTCTGTTTTAGCGTCCCGGTCTGGAGAACTTGCAGAGAACCTCCCGGTGCTCTATGGTAGTCGCCGATAGCCAACTGGGACGTGAGAGGGCCTGAATCGCAGAGTGAAGGAGAGGAAGGAAAAGGATGAAGACTAAACTCACTCTATCACTCTTGAACCACAGCAACGTTCTCCCTCTCAAAAGTGGGTTTTTGAATCTAAACCAACTTGTCCACAAATGCCGCTGCCACCACCCACTCTGCAGGAAGGCTTGCGTGCACGCTTCCCTGAACAGTACGGCCACGTGTGTCTCTGCGCATGCCAACTCTCTGATGTCACTATTCTGAACCACCCTTTTTGTCTACGTGTCGCGCGTGTAGGACGTCTCATGCTGGGAGCCTGGGTCCCACCTTGTCTGTGTGAAACTTGACATCGCGCGATAACCTTCCACCGATGACTCATCCTGGCGAACGACCGATGTCTCTCTCTGGAAGACGACCGATGTCTCTCTCTGGAAGACGACCGATGTCTCTCTCTGGAAGACGACCGATGTCTCTCTCTGGAAGACGACCGATGTCTCTCTCTGGAAGATGACCGATGTCTCTCCCTGGCGACGCCCGCATGTCTCTCGCCCTGGCGATGTCCGCATGTCTCTCGCGCCCTGGCGATGCCCGCATGTCTCGCGCCCTGGCGATGCCCGCATGTCTCTCGCGCCCTGGCGATGCCCGCATGTCTCTCGCCCTGGCGATGTCCGCATGTCTCTCACGCCCTGGCGATGACTGATGACACATCGCCACGCCTTGCTGAAGGTTCTTCATCCCACAATGTTACGTCCAAGGTATCACCTCCACATGACTTGGTGACGTCGGTAGCTTCACATTTCCAAGAATAGATCAGCACTACTCCTCGTGCGCCCATGCATGCAACACTAAGGACGATTTCTTATGCTCAAGCATAGAGCTTCGCATGCACAACGTATCTAAGGTTTAACCCACACCTCGATACGCGTGGTTTTTTGGAACCCACTATGGTTCATCCAGCATCTTGACCACATACTAAGTGCACTCCCGGCGATCACGTACACCATAGCCGATTGGCGATCATGTGTACTCTAGGCGACAGGCGATCATGTGCCAGAGAAGTCAGAGATCGCCTCCGTCTTCAACAACGGCGATCTCGTAGACTTCTAAGCTATACTTTTCTTCCTTTACTCTTCTTGATCCACATGTCTTCCTCGAGCACCCCCACGTGATTACCTCACGATAAATTCATCGCACCTGACTACTTGGTTAATACAATGGTCAGCCGACCGACCTCTACCAGCTGACCCCAGACCTTGGGCGATGTCCGAGGTCCGACTACTACAAAACTTCTATTACCAGCTCTTTGTATTTTAAATAATAACATCTTCTGAAATTATTTAAGTATAACACTTTTATTCCAATTAAAGTTTCTAGGTCCTTACACTCTTAGAGCACCTCGAACAGCCATAGAGAGCATGGGTGACGTTCAAATGATAGGCGTTTTAGAATAAGGAAAAAGGAGTCATAGATCCCTAACCCAGGAGACGCTAAAAACACCCCACATAAATGCATATGGTCCCCTAGAGGAGAGATCATCCCAGGTTCACCTGGTAGAAGAGGGGGAAACCTGGATGATCCCCTACAGGCGCTGCCTGGCTGACGGAGTGCTCCCCATGGACCCGACGGAGGCCAGAACTGTGAAGAAGAACAGAACTCGCTACACTTTGATCGATGGTAACTTGTTTAGCATGGTTACATCCATCCTATCTTGACCTGTGTAAGCGGAGTGCAGTGTGCCGTATCATGTCTGAGCTCCATGAAGGGATATGCGAAAGTCACATCGGCAGCCGAGCTCTATCATCTAAAGTCGTTCGAGCTGTATACTACTGGCCAACTATGAGAGAAGTGTTAGAATATATGGCCTTAAAAAGGAGGGGGGTGAATTGTTTATAAAAGATTTTCGCAAACTTTGAAGGTATAGTGAAACTCAGTGCAAAATTACAGATAAAGAAATCAAGTTAGCCAAGAATATACTTTGTTTTAAGTAAAATACAGAAAAACAATCGGTTGTTTCTTCGAAACAATCGGTTGTTTATATTAGCAGATTTAAAACAACTTAAAACAACAATTAAAAAAGTTAGGGATGAGAGAAAAATACACCAACAGTTTTATACTGGTTCACCCTACTCACAAGGGCTACATCCAGTTCCCAGAAAACCATTGGGTTCCACTATGCAATCAATCACAGATTACACACACCACACAGCAAAGTAGTGACCTTGAACCCCTTAAGAAACACAATACCTTTGGCAAACCATACCACAGAATTCAGAACCCCTCTGAATCTGTACTTACAACCTTTTACAGAAATACAGTAATCAAGGAAGAGAGAACAGGATACACCTGGGAGTTACAAAGCTTCAAGATCAGAAAATACAACCCAGTCCTATTCCACACACTTGAAAATCCAAAGCTTGAATGAATCTTGAAAACACTTAGTCAAATCTCACTTTGATTTCTCAAAACTGTTTCTTACTTTTTGGAAACTTCTAACCAACTTTATATAGACCAACAGAATGGTCAAAACCATTTAAAACAGGAGCGCATTCAGTTAGAAATCATTTAATAAAGATTAAATTCAAAAACACAAAGTTGTTAGGATTTTCACAATAGACAATCGATTGTTTTATCGAGACAATCGATTTTTTTGGCTTTGACAGCTTAGTCAACCAAGCCAAACACTTTTCAACCTTTTCAAAATCCTCCTAAGTATAAAACAATCGGTTGTTTTGACAAAACAACAGGTTGTTTTTTCGCTTAGTTGAAAAACATTCCATTTTAAAAAGGCTTTCAATTCAAACTTGTTTTGGATTCAAACAAGGTGTGGATTACATAAAGTCTACCCCTGTTCCCACCCATACATAGCAGCAACTCCAGCCATCATCAAACACTTCGGATTTGGATTCTTCAAAGCTTTTAATCATCCTTGATCAACAAGAAGATTGCGTGAGATATGCACAACAGTGCAAGAAGTGCCAGCAGCACGCCGACTGGCATAATGCGCCACCAAAGGAATTGAGGTTGATCCACAGCCCATGGCCTTTCCACACCTAGGGGATTGACATCCTGGGACCTTTTCCTTTAGCAATTCAACAGATGAAGTACCTTGTGGTGGCCATGGAATATGTTACCAAGTGGATCGAGGCGAGCCAGTGGTGAAAATTACAGCTCACAAAGTCCAACACTTCGTGTGAAAGAATATAGTCTGCCGTTTTGGAATCCCAAAATGATTGGTGTCTAACAATGGCACCTAGTTCGCAAGCCAGCAGTTGAGCAAGTTGGGCACAGAGCCCGGCATCAAGCAGGTATTTGCGTCAGTCGAGCACCCCCAGAGTAATGGACAGGTCGAATCAGCCAACAAAGTCCTACTCAGGGGCTTGAAGAGAAGATTAGAGAAAGCTAAAGGAACTTGGCCAGAGGAGGTTCCCAGGATTGTGTGGCCGTATCACACCACCCCATAATCCACTACCAAAGAAACACCCTTTAGCTTTGTGTATGGGTCAGATGCTATGATCCCTGTAGAAATCCAGGAGAGCTCGCCTTGCTTTCAGAACTTTGTGGCTGAAGAATCTAATTTGGAAAGAAGAGTGAACTTAGATCTGCTAGATGAAGTCAAAGAAGAGGCCCGCATGAAATTTGAAGCTTTAAAGAGAAAGATAGAGTATAAGCACAAATCCAAGCTGAGACCTTGACAATTCTAGGTAGTTGACTTTGTGATGCGAAAGGCTCATCCCTACCAGCTAGAGAACAAGTTGTCTCCCAAGTGGACTGGTCCATTCTGTGTGACAGAGGCCCTTGGGAATGGAGCATACAGGTTGGAGACCTTGGAAGGTGGGGCAATTCCCCACACATGGAACGGTGCCAACCTCAAATTCTATTTCAGTTAATTTACATTTTATT
This sequence comes from Phaseolus coccineus, assembly GCA_037954025.1. Lineage (NCBI taxonomy): Eukaryota > Viridiplantae > Streptophyta > Magnoliopsida > Fabales > Fabaceae > Phaseolus > Phaseolus coccineus. The sequence goes on along the minus strand of CM075686.1, from coordinate 15,548,105 downwards.
CAAATTTCATTTAGTTGCATTCAGTTAAATTGTATTTCAGATGTATTCAGTTAAGGGGACACTCTTTTTCCCTACGAGGTTTGTTAATGAGGTCACCCAATAAAAAAAAATTAAGAAAGACATGTTTGTGTTGAGTAGAAAGTGAGCCTCTCCCTTGCTTTATATGCCAAGTACGAGAATAGTATGGTTCCACAGTGAAAGTCCTCTTCCTTGTCTTTGTACAGCAAGGTCGAGGCAAGTAAGAATTCTTCCTTAACTTGTCATTCGAGGTCAACATAGTGAAAGTCCTCTTCCTCGACTTTGTACAGCGAGGTTGAGGTAAGTGAAAGTCCGCTTCCTTGTCTTTGTACAACAAGGTCGAGGAAAGTAAGAAGTCCTCTTCCTTGTCTTTGTATAGCAAGGTCGAGGCAAGTAAGAAGTCTTCCTTGACTTGTCAGTTGAGGTCGACACAGTGAAAGTCCTCTTCCTCGACTTTGCACAGCAAGGTTGAGGCAACTGAAAATCCTCTTCCTTGTCTCTGTAAAGAAAGGTTGAGGCAAGTAAGAGATCTTCCTTAACTTGTCTCACCACATGCACGAGCACCTTGTGACTCAAGCTTCCCCCTACCTCTGGGCGTTTCACTGATAACTAGTGTGTTTCCTAGGGTCCACCTGTCGTGGTCCAGTTTAACTGTTTGAACTGCTGATGCCCGATGTCACATCGGCTTCACTCTGTTACCGAGTACACATCGGCATACCTCCTGATCGGTCTCCAACCACTAATCGGCACACTGGCCCATGCTGCTTGAAGGACACTGTCTCACGCTGTGGGACCTAGCTTACGTGGCCCACTACTGCTAATCGTCATCGATGTCTAAGAACTGGTCAGTACACAAGCCCCCCAGCCTCAAATTGTTAACTTGTTCAGCTAAGAGACTAAGTCGTCACCCTCGACGATCTACGTGGCACTGGGTGAAAGAACATGAATAGTGCGCCGGAATGACGTCTCACCATACTTTATTAATCTGGGTACACGTGGCCTGATCAAAGGCTAGGGTTTATTGCCGCTTATGCTCCCTTGGCCCATGTTAAACCCTTTCAAAACCCCGCACTCCATCACTGTTTCATCACTTTTGCTTAAGCTTTCCTTCGATCATCTTCTTTCTCCCAAATGCTCCTGCTTCAACTTCAACCTTCATGACTTTTCACCCTCAAATCGCCCAAAGGTATGCTTTTTATTCCTTAGCATGCCTTGATTTCATGGTTTCTCCATTCATAACATGTGATAACTGCTCTGGCTCTGTTGATAATTTCTGCACCTTAGGGTTTTCCTACATTTTTCAATGTTGTGTTCTTCGTCTTTGAGTCTCTGTTCTTCTACTTCATTGAGCCACACCATCAGTTCTTCTAAACCCTCATTTTCCCTCCTTTTGCCTCTCCTTTTTTAGCTTTGTTCGAGATGGCAAGAACCAAAACCACTCCCAACCCTCCTCCCTCAGTTGACTACAAAGCCCTCTACCCCTGGGCCACTTATGACCTTCTTGCTGAGACCTCTCGACTCACATCCAGTGGGGATGTGACCCAGCACAGGAAGGACGAGCTCGCTTGCATGACCCATGTGTTTGGGAGGGAGTGCGACGCATATGTCTCAGTTCGACCTTACATAGAGGGTGAACCCGTATGTGCCAACAGTCGTTCCAACAACGGGGAACTCATTTTCTTCCTCAATGCCACCATCTTCAAGCAGGTCAAGCTTTGCTTCCCCCTCATTGGGTTCGAGAGGGCCCTCCTCATAGAGCTTAATGTGGCCCCTGCCTAGCTGCATCCCAACAGTTGGGCCTTTGTGAGGGCCTTCGCCATTTTGTGCAACCACTTGGGGCACCCTCCTTTCGTGGACATCTTCCTCCACTTCTTCGAAGCGAAGAGCCCCTGGAAGAGGCTTTGGGTAAGCCTCAACGGGGTGGTGGGGAGAGTCCTCTTGACTCTCTTCCAGCAATCCTACAAGGGCTTCAAAGGGAAGTTCTTTAGGGTGTGTTGGAGCTCCTACGACCCCAATCTACTCGATGGGTTTCCCCTGTATTGGGTTGAAAAGCTAACATTCAAGAAACCCAAGGGTCTCGAGGAGCTGGCCCCACTCGATCGTGACTTGTGCCAGCTTCGTTCAAGCTTGGGAGTGGTGTTTAACACCACCCAGCTGATCAAGCATGAGTACAACGTCGAGTCCCTCAAGGGCTATATTGGTACCTATCCCTCTATCGTTTAACTGATTCTTCCTGTATTTGATGTTGTTGTGTATTGCTGTTGTGTATTGCTGTTGTGTATTGTTGTTGAATTCTGATGGGTTGTTCTTCATGACCATTTGTTCTTCTTAAAATATGAGGTAAAAAGGTGGTGGAAGCTATGGATGATATGGGTCAAGGATGGCTCATATAGAGCTATGGGTTCCTTGTAGGTGCATGAAAGGTATGGAGAGTGATAGGTTATGCCAAATCACTTGGAGGAAGGTGAAGATGAAGATCAAAGTGTCTAACCTAGAGAGACTAGACAAAGAGTAGAAGCTAGCATAATTTTGACAGCATTTACTCATATAAATTGATCTTAAAAAAATATGAGCCAAAGCACCCTATTTATAGGAGATGGTGCCTTGGAGAGTAAGGAGCAAGGGTGGGATGGGGAATACATAAAAGAGGGGGCTGCTAGGGTGTTGACTAAAGGTCAATGCAGCCCCTTAGCATGCTTCTAGAAGGTAGGGCTACATTCCTACCCTAAAAGGCCTAGGTACAATCTAAATTGTTAAATACACCCCCTATTGTGCTAAATGAACCCTACTCTACTAAATTTTTAAATACACCCCCGATTGTGCTAAATGAACCCTACGCTACTGAAATTATAAATAAATTGAAATTAATTAATGCTCAGCTCCCATGGCTTGGGCTTTACTCCTTGTGGTCCCTTGAGGGGTCTTTGAATATGTAGAGAAAAGTTTCTCTGCCATCAGTAGCAAAGTCCCACTCTTCTTGAATCCTCTTTGCCATGGACCTAGTTGTTGGGCCTGAGCTTGGGCTTGGGCTTAGGCTTGGGCTTGGGCCTCTTCCATCATCCCCTCCTTCTTGAGAGGATCTGTCCTCAGATCTACAGGGTTGATCTCAAACAGTAGCCTTATTCTTGCTTTGAAAACTATGCTCATCCTCGAAGATCAAATATTAACCTACAGTAAACATTAAAGAAAAGTGAGATAAGAAAATTAAGACTAGTGTATTCAAATAAAATAGTAAGGAAATAAGGCCCTTTGCTATTTTTATAAAAGTTTTGTTTGAAAGAAATAGGGCCCTTTTCAAAAATATTTTTGCTTCCTTTCTGTTGTTCATTACTCAAGATAAGCAACAACATCACAAAGTGTTGTTTTTGTGATTTTTGAGAATAAGAGTAAGCATCATGATTCAAAGGAAAAGAAGAGTTCAAAGTATTGCAATCCCCCTTTAAGGGTTCTTCTGCCACTATGCTTGTAGGAGGTGTTGTAAGCTACTCTTCATTCTTTCTAGATTCCACTTCTTCTTTTTCAAACAACCACTCACTTGCCTTTTCTGTGGAGGAAAGGTTTATATCTATATCTGGTTCAGCTTCAGAAACAAATTTTTCTTCAAGCATATTCTCATAAGGGTTTTCTATGAAAGAAGAATTTAAGTCAATGTCTGGTTCTACTCCAAACAAAGGATTTTTTGTACTTTCCTTTTCTATCATCACTTTTTCTCTCTTTTCTTTCTCTTCTCTATCTTTCCTTTCATTATCCTCTCTTTCTCTTTTGTCTTTCTCATTTTCTCTCTTTATTTTCATTTCTACTCGGTCCTTTACCACTTGTGAAGGTGTTAAAGGATAGAGTACAAACTTTTTCTCCCTATGGGTAAAATTTATCTCGTTGGTAAGACCATTATGGATGGTTTTCTTGTCAAATTGCCATGGTCTTCCCAATAAGATGTGGCTGGCTTCCATGGGTACTACATCACATAAAATCTCATCTTTATAGTTCCCCACAGAAAGACTGATTTTTACCCGTTTATCTACAGTTAATTCCCCATCTTCATTTATCCACTGAAGTTTGTAAGGTTTTGGATGAGGTATTAATTGTAGATTAAGCTTTTCAACCATCCTAGTGCTACAACAATTGCAGCAAGAGCCACTATCCACAATGAGAGAACATATGTTTTCTGAAACTTTACATCTAGTATGAAAGATGTTTTCTCTCTGTGTTTCATGGTTCACATTGGGTTGATTGTTGAGGGTTCTTCTAATCATCATTAATTATCCCTCACAAGGATATGCCCCCTCACTACTTTCCTTCTCTTCTTCCCCACTAGACTCTTCATCTTGGCTGCTATACTCATCCCTCCCTCTTAAGATCATGGTTCTCCTATTTGGGCACTGGGATGCTATATGGCCTCTACCAAGACACTTGAAGCACTCGATGTCTCTACTGTGGGGTTGTGAGGTAGACACATCTTTTCCTACACTCTTGAGATTTTCTTTGGATTTATCCTTTGAAAAACTATCCTCCATTTCTCTTCTATACTCTTTCTTGGGATAAGAGTTAGAGTAAGAACTCTCCTTGTGACTTGATCCCTTTCTCAAATTTTGTTGTTCAACTTTTATACAAAGTTGGATCAAGTCATTCAAGTCCCTGTAGGGCAAAAGTTCTACTTTATCCCTTATCTCAAGATTGAGACCACTCAGGACCCTAGCTATGGTGGTGGTGGCTTCTTCCCTAATAAAGGCTCTCATCATGTAGAGCTCCATCTTTTGCCTATACTCCTCTACACTCATGTTTTCCTGTTGGAGTCTTTGGAGCTTGTCCATTAACTCCCTATCGTATTATGAAGGGATATGGCGGCGTCTCAGGGCTTCCCTAAGGTCATTCCAATATTCTATGGGAGGGTCCTTGTGGAGGCGCCTATCTCTCTCTAGGCTTGTCCACCAATACATAGCGGTCCTTGAAAGCTTAAAGTGGCTAAGGGTACTTTCCTTTCCTCACTAACATGATGGCAAGCAAAAAGTTGTTCTACTTTCATTTCCCATTCTAGGTATGTTTCAACATTTTCCTTTCCATAAAAATGAGGTAAGTCTACCCTAGTCTCTTTTGGGTGGCTTTCTCTCTTAGTTCTTCCAGGTGGAGGTTGATAATAATTGATCCGGTCAGTCATCGGTAGTCGATGACGTCAGCAGCAGATGACCACAAGGGCCAAGCACATAGCGACGCGTGGCATGAGATAGCAGATGAACCAGGGTGGAGATCGTTCAAGAACGGCGATTAGTGGTCAGTTACAGAGTGACCACCACCAGCAGATCGGTTCCTACATGAGCGCCTGGAAGCAGAGCGCGAGAAGTGATGAAGCACCGATCAGTCATCGGTGCATGCAGAGCGATCAGTCGTCGGGGGTTCCTTGCCAAACACGAGTTAAACTGGGACCCAAGCTCCCGGCGAGAACGTTACCCAAGGACCTCGCATGATTCCATAAGGAGAGCACAACCACGTAAAGAAGCGCCATCGGTCATCGGCCAGGATGAGGGACATCTCGGTCATCGGTATGTGTCGAGGTGACATCGGCTGCGGCGATGTGAACAACGCGACCAGTGATCAGTAAAGCGCCCAGAGGCAGGGAATGGCCTTAGTCGCGAGACGACCATGCATGAAGATGGGAAGACGCAGTTAGGTGCAGAATCCTGCTAGGACAAGAACCCATCTAGGTTAGAGTCTCCCAGTAAGGTTGCATGCATGCCACGTGGACCGTGAAGGTGTTCCCAGAGATTAGGTAAGGCAGATGGGCACAGAAATTGAGGGGTACAGAGGTACCCACGCGGCCTCCCCTGTCAGACTTTGCACTCAAGTGAGGAAGGCCTGCACGCAAGGTAGCCCTGGGGGTGGATAACGGCGGTGCAGAGTAATCAAGTGGCCCTAGAGGTAGCCAGTAGGGGGCGACGCGGGATTATATGAGGAAGAAGAACACTGAACAAGGTACACAATTTTTGCCACACAATACACAACACAAAACCGAGGACACTCAGTTTTCGAATCAAAGAGGACTGAGGGCACACACGAGTCTCACACAGATAGATCCGAGAGAGAGTTTTGGTGTTCCCGTTGCCTGACTTGAGCGTCGGAGCTACAACAGCCGCTAGAGGCGCCGTCTGTGTGTTTTGCAAGCATCATTTGGAGTTCCGGCGAAGGTTCCTGGAGCCTCCTTGCAGAATGCGCAACAGTTAGAAGGCTAGACGAAGGAGTGACGAGGCACTTTCCCCACGCTCGAGCCAGCGGCAGGATCATTTGGCACCCACCGTGGGGCCCGTGTGAATTTTGTTCCCATCCACATCGCAGGTCTTGAAGTTGTTTGTCGAAGCTTCTGAGAAGATGAGTAGAAGAACCAAAAAAACGGCACCTGCGCCATCTGCTGAAGAAGGAGCTGTTACCATGGCGAAGGTCATGGAGATGATGTGCGCGCTGCAAGAGAATGTCGCGGTGTCGAGAGTTGAGCAAGAGAAGATGCATGCAGAGCTGACTGCATCGCATAGCAGAAATGAAGAGCTGAATCGCGTGAACGAGGAGTTGCGTAGGGAATTGCAGGTGCAGAATGAGCGCGTATTCGAAGATAGGACGTCGATGCCGTCGTCGCCTCCTAGAGCATTTCCTATGCCTTTCTCCCCCGAGATCATGAACACAGTGGTGCCTCCCAACCTGGTGGGAGTGAAGGCGTCGTTCATGGGGGTGGAAGACCCAGAAGCACATTTGACAGCCTTCCACACTCAGATGATGCTGTCTGGAGGTTCAGACACTGTGTACTGCAAAATGTTTATGAGCACGCTGAGCGGAGTAGCTACGGAGTTGTTCATGAGCCTGCCGGAGGGCCACATCACCTCTTTCCATCAGTTTTCAAAGCTGTTAACGGAGCAGTACATCGTCAACAGAGCGCCACTGGTGGTGTCTTACGATCTGTTTGACGTGCGCCAGTACCAGGGGGAGTCGCTGAAGGACTTCCTCAACCGTTTCGCTGCGCAGGTGGTGAGATCGCCCAGCAAGGACGAGAACATGTTAGTGCATGCGTTCAAGAAAGGCGTGCTGCCTGGCCCTTTCAGCGAATCGCTCATTAGGAGCCACCCCGCCACCTTCCCTGAGATTCGGCGACGCGCGGTGGCGCACATAGTGGCAGAGACCGAGGTCTCTGAGAAAAGAGGCAGTGCTGCACCGACGAAGCCGCGCGGAGGTCAAGGGAAGCAGCAGCAACAGGTGCGGGTGTATGAGGCCAAGGAAGGGAGGAAGGCGCAGGGAAGGCCTCGTCCCTATGCACCCAGGAAGGACCAGCCCAGGGGGCATGTAAGGGAGAACAACACACCCCGTAGGTATGATTTCGTGATAGAGTTGGCAGAGCTGATTGTAAGGACCTGGAAAATCTTATTGGAATAAAAGTGATATATTTTAAGTGAATTCTAAGTATGTTTTTATTTAAAATAAAAATGAAGGAAAGTGTAGTTAGAAAGCCATGAGATCGCCTGGAACATGATCGCCAGGGCGCGAGAGGCATGCGGACATCGCCAGGGCGCGAGATGCATGTGGGCTTTGCCAGGGCGCGAGAGGCATGCGGACATCGCCAGGGCGCGAGGCATGCGGGCATCGCCAGGGCGCGAGAGACATGCGGGCATCGCCAGGGCGCGAGATGCATGTGGGCTTTGCCCGGGCGCGAGAGGCATGCGGGCGTCGCCAAGAGGAGACCTCGGTCGGTCTCCAGGAAGAGGAGACCTCGGTCGGTCTCCAGGAATAGGAGACCTCGGTCGGTCTCCAGGAGGAGGAGACCTCGGTCGTCTTCCAGAGAGAGACATCGGTCGTCCTCCAGGAAGGTCATCGGTGGATTGTCATCGCGCGAGAGGTCATCGATGGATTGTCTTTGCGCGAGTGGTCATCGGCGAAAGGTTATCGCGCGATGTCGTGTTTCACGCAGATGAAGTGGGGCCCTGGTTTCCAGGATGAACGTGCTGCATGTGCGACATGTAGGCAGTGAAAGTCCTTCGGAACAGTAGCTCCATGTGCGCAGAGACGCCACGTGGCCATACTGTCAGGTTGCATTTAATTCGAGGAAGAAAACCCACACGGAAGGGTTAGTTAGAGAGTAGGTAATGATAGCTACATGGCAGGCCTATGTTCCTAGTATCGGAATGCACCGCCTCTTAGTGAGCTTAGAAAACGCAGTGAGAGTATAAAAGGTGACAGAGTGAGTTCACCTTCATCTTTCTCTTTTCTCTCCTTTGCGCTGCGACTCAGTAATTCCAGGCACCAGTTTATTTACCAGTGATTTCCATAGAGCATTTGAGAAGGTTCTCTACAAGTTTTACCGATTAGAACGCTTAGGCAGAGTTCAGGCATCCTTTACGTTCGGTGGTTAGAGCTTGAAGTGAGTTTCACGCTGATCCAGGTAAGGGAAGCTAGTCTTTTTCCAACGATAACTGGATATTTGATGTTTGTGATGATAGGGCGACATGGTCGCCGGTTTTACTTCGCTTTCACGGTGTTTGATGTTGAAATGTGAGATGTTTACGATAACAGTCCTGTTTGGATGTTGGGGGCGACGTGGTCGCCGATTTTAAAAATGTTCTTGTTTTAAAAACCCAGTTTTGTTCGTGATCGCCGGTTTCTGGAGGTGATCGCCGGTTTTTCATCTGTTATTGAAATATCCCCCGTTTTATGCTGTTTCAAAAGTGTTTGAGATTTTAAATGTAATATTCGAAAATCTGAACCTTGGTATGAATTTTGCTGTGATTGAAATCGTTCATTGAAGTGTTATGTGATGTGTTGAAATGTTGTGATTGTGGATCGAGGCATAGTATTTTCAGGAAAGAAAATACCGTGTAAGGTCGTGTAAGAGGTGTATTGATCGGTGATCCTATAATGAGACATCCTGACTCTACTGAGGTAATGAAATCACATAGAGGAAGTTACTCAGTTGTGGAGAGTCGATGGAGGTTCATACGTATGGGTGTCTCGTGTGAAACAGAACGAGTTCGGCCTGTTGTATGGATTAACCTTGTCATACCGTGATAATGAGAATATTGAGATGGTGTGATGCGCATGGCTGTGGGAACTTTCCAGCCTTTTGGTATGACAGGTGCGAATCTCTGGGTCTAATCAACGCACGAGTCTCCGGAAATAGTGGTCAAGTGTCTGGTGTGATGAGTCAGTGGAAAGTCTGACGTGAGAAATGAGAAATTGAATTAATAGACACTTGATTACTGATGTGAATTGAAATACTCTTGGATTGATTTGTGAAATATGGGATTTCCTGATAGTCTTGTGGAATATGGAAATGTGATGGCTGATATTGATATGGTTCATGGATGTTGTGAAGTTCTTATGTATGCTCTTGATTTAAAGTTTTCTTAAATATATAGCTTACCCTGTATTTTGTTTCTGTGGCTGTTTTCTTAAACCTGTGATGATCGTGTAACTTTACACGGGAGCAGATGAGGTTGCAGGAAGTGGATTTCCCCTGTGAGTGATCGCCGTATGTGGTCGCCTGTTTTCTGTTCTTGCTGGGCGATCGCCCCCTTTTGCCATTTTCTGATAGGCGATCTCCGTTTTCTGTTAGGAGATCGGTAGTTTTGTATTTTGCTGTCTTTATGTTTAAGTTTTGGAAAACGACCGTTTTGTATTAAACTCCCTGCGAGGAGAACTCCTTTGTATATATATACAATTATGTTTTATTTCAATATATTTGTTTTACCGTTATTTCATATTACGAAAATGCAAAAATGCGAAATGTATTTGGCGGGATGTTACATTAATGGTATCAGAGCAGTTCGTCCTTAGGATGACCTGAGGGCTGTGGATCCATTGTGTTTTCTTCTGCTCATGAAAACTTATTTGAGTTTTAAGTGACAACTAGTGTGAAAGGTTTTCAAACGTTTTTGTATTGAACTTTTTGTGTGTGCTGTAGTGAATGTATGCCTAACTGAAGATCTTAGTATTTAGAATGAGAGGGTCTTGATAAGGTGGTGAGGGTGCACACTCATGACCGGATCGGGGTGATTCTCAATCTAAATTCCAGAGGTTTAATGTTTAGCATACTTTGACTTCTGGTGTGATCTATTTCATGTTATTGAGTGTTCTCGTAATTGATTGTGAGTGGCTGTGTGGATTGATGGTTGCACGCCAGTAGCTGTTCTGATGTTTTGCTTGAGGTTATAAGCTTTATGGTTCTGTAGATGGACTGAAATTCCTAAGGAATTTGAGAAGCTGACCTTGTGAGGTCGAGATGTTATCCCCCTTGAATGAATTGATTTCCTTATCGATTTCATTCTTGTAGTTGTAGGGAATATAGAAGCTAGTGGTTTCGGAATCTGAGAACGAAGAAGATGACTCGTAGACCTCCTACCTCTCCCCAACCTTCTTCTGAAATGGGCCAGATCGCCAGGGCCATTGAGATGATGGCAGGTGCCATCCAGCAACAGAATGCGGCGATGGCTCAGAACCATCAAGATACCATGCACCACTGGGAAGCTGCTCGGTCGGCTGATACGAATTCGCCCGTCGGTCAGCCTCAGGAACGGATGGGACTGGCCGAGTTCATGAGGCACAACCCACCCAAGTTCTGTGGGAATGCTACCCCTGATCAAGCAGATCAGTGGGTCAGGGAAATGGAGAAAATCTTTAGGGCGACCTCCTGCCCTGAAGAGAAGAAGTTGTTGTTCGCCACCTATCTGCTATCGGGTGAAGCCGAATTCTGGTGGATGGGAGCTCAGCAAATGATGGAGGCCAGAGAGGAGGTGTTGGACTGGGAGAGCTTTAGGGTGAGGTTCTTGGAGAAATACTTCCCTGACAGCGCAAAGTTTGCGCGGGAAGCGGAGTTCTTAAAGTTGGAGCAGGGGGTGATGTCGGTGAACGCCTATGCTGCTAGGTTTGAGTACCTCGCCCGATTCTACACTCAGGCGACCTCCGAAGCTTGGAGGTGCAGGAAGTTTGAGGAAGGGCTGAAGCACGGGCTGAAGAGGACGATAGCCCCGATGTGCATCAGGGAATTTCACGCCTTGGTAGAAAAGGCGAAGATGGTGGAGACCCTGGAAAAGGGTGATCCCCGGGTGATCAGGTCGCACCCAGGGGGTTCTTCCAGTGGGCGGGCTAAGGTGCAGCATTCACAAGGCAGGCCATATGCGAGACCTCCACTACATCGGGCGGGAACAGGGTCACCCCAGTTTCAACAGCAGCAACCCTGGAAACCAAAATGTTCCCTCTGTGGTGGACCACACATGCCCAATGTGTGCCCCAAGAAGAATTCGGAGAGAAGGTGTTTTGCATGCCAAAGGACAGGGCACGTTGCTAGAGAATGCCCTAACCGGAATGGGGCGACTCAACCCAGTGGTTCTCAGCAGTTGAGAAATGAAGGCAGCAGACCCCAGGCAGCAGGGAGGGTGTTTGCCATGTCAGGAGCAGAGGCGTCCCAATCAGGTAACCTCGTGCAAGGTGTCTGTTTTATATCTGGTAGAAGTGTAGAAGCTTTGTTTGATTCTGGAGCGACACACTCTTTTGTGTCAAGTCGGTGTATAGCCGAGCTGGGCCTCCTAGTGAAGGAGCTGCCTTTTGAACTGTTGGTCTCCACACCTGCATCAGGACAGGTTATGACCTCTACGGTTTGCCCTGAATGTCCAGTAATAGTAGAGGGACGCAGATTCAAAGTGAACTTGATCTGCCTGCCTCTTCAGGACCTGGATGTTATCCTGGGAATGGATTGGCTTTCTGCCAATCACGTTCTCATAGATTGCGGTAGGCAGAAAGTGGTGTTGCCCGATCTCCAAGAGCAGGATGTGGTATCTGCTCGGCATGGGCGGTTGGAGATGGAAGAAGGGGCGAGGTGCTTTGTGATGCTAGCTCGGTTGGAAGTGAAGAACAAAGGGGACGTGAGCAGGATACCTGTAGTGAAAGACTTCACGGATGTGTTCCCAGAAGAGGTACCTGGGTTACCTCCTATGAGAGAAGTGGAATTCTCCATTGATTTGGTCCCTGGAGCTGGACCAGTGTCAATGGCGCCTTACAGGATGGCCCCAGCCGAGTTGGTGGAATTAAAGAAGCAAGTGGAAGAGTTGCTGGAGAAACAATTCATCAGACCCAGTGTATCTCCATGGGGGGCTCCAGTACTCCTAGTTAAGAAAAAGGATGGAGGGTCTCGGCTGTGTATAGATTACAGGCAGTTGAACAAGTTGACCATCAAGAACAAGTACCCTCTACCCAGAATTGATGATTTAATGGATCAAGTAAATGGGGCCTCGGTGTTCTCAAAGATTGATCTGAGATCGGGGTACCATCAAATTTTGGTAAAAGCCGACGATGTCCAGAAAACAGCCTTTAGGTCCCGGTATGGGCACTATGAGTACGTGGTGATGCCGTTTGGAGTGACCAATGCCCCAGCTCTGTTCATGGATTATATGAATAGGATTTTCCGCCCTTTCTTGGATAAGTTTGTGGTAGTCTTCATAGACGACATACTTGTCTATTCAAAGACCGAGGAAGAACATGAAGGACATCTGAGGTCGGTGTTGGAGGTTCTGAGGGAGAAGCAACTCTATGCCAAGTTCTCTAAGTGCGAGTTCTGGCTGAGGGAAGTCAACTTCTTAGGACACGTGATATCTGCCCAGGGGATCTCGGTAGACCCAGCCAAAGTAGAGACAGTGCTGCAGTGGGAACGTCCCAGGACAGTCACTGAGATAAGGAGCTTTGTGGGTTTGGCGGGTTACTATCGGAGATTTATTGAGGACTTTTCCAAGGTGGTGGCTCCGTTAACACAGCTGACCCGTAAGGACCAACCTTTTGCTTGGACCGACCTATGTGAGCTCAGCTTCAGGGAACTAAAGAAAAGGTTGACGAGTGCTCCAGTGCTGGTGATTCCAGAGGTCGAAAGACCTTTTGACGTCTACTGTGATGCCTCACATCAGGGTCTGGGATGCGTTTTAATGCAAGAGAAAAGGGCAGTCGCCTATGCTTCAAGGCAACTCAAGGTTCATGAGAGGAACTACCCTACGCATGATTTGGAGTTGGCGGCAGTGGTCTTCGCCCTAAAGATCTGGAGGCACTACTTATATGGAGCTCGGTTCCAGGTGTTCAGCGACCATAAGAGCCTGAAATACCTGTTCGATCAGAAGGAACTGAACATGAGGCAAAGAAGGTGGATGGAGTTCCTAAAGGACTATGATTTTCAACTCATGTATCACCCAGGGAAGGCCAATGTAGTGGCAGACGCTTTGAGTAGAAAATCAATGCAAGTAGCCACCATGATGATGGAAGAACAGAAACTGATCGAGCAGTTCAGAGACTTAAACCTTGGGGTAGAACTTCATGTAAATCACATTAGTTGTAGTAAGCTGACTATAACTAATGACTTCATTGGAGAGATCAAGGATAAGCAGTTGGAGGACCCAAGTCTGAGGCGGACTGTGGAGTCGCTAGGGACCGACCAGGCTAGGGACTTTGCGATGGGCGAGGATGGGGTCTTGAGGTTTAATGGCAGAATTTGCGTACCTGCAGACGAAGGGTTGAAGAGGATGATCTTGGATGAAGGTCACAAGAGTCGCCTCAACCTACACCCAGGTATGAACAAGATGTACCATGACTTGAAGGGGTCATTTTGGTGGTCAGGCATGAAGAGAGACATCGCCCAGTATGTTGCAACTTGCCTAACATGTCAAAAGGCGAAGGCAGAGCATCAAAGGCCGGGCGGGCTGTTACAGCGACTGGATATCCCTGAGTGGAAATGGGACAGCATTGCCATGGACTTTGTCACCCATCTGCCTAGATCGGTGAAGGGTCATGAGGCAATCTGGGTCATAGTAGATCGGCTGACAAAGAGTGCCCACTTCCTCCCAGTGAATATGAAGATGCCCATGGAAAAGTTGGCACAACTGTACATCAAGGACATTGTGAGGTTGCATGGAGTGCCTACCAGCATCATTTCGGATAGGGATCCCAGGTTCACTTCGCGGTTTTGGCGGACTCTACAAGATTGCTTAGGAACCAAGTTGAGGATGAGCTCGGCTTATCATCCTCAAACAGATGGGCAGTCGGAGAGAACGATCCAGTCTTTGGAAGATCTGCTAAGGACGTGTGTCTTGGATCATTTGGGAAGTTGGGATGAGGTGTTACCACTGGTGGAGTTTACGTATAATAACAGTCACCACGCCAGCATTGGGATGGCACCTTATGAAGCCCTGTACGGGAGAAAATGCAGGACTCCCTTATGTTGGTATCAGGAGGGCGATGCAATCTTGGTTGGGCCAGAGTTGATTCAGCAAACAACCGAGAAGGTGAAACAGATACAAGGCAGGATGAGAGCTTCTCAAAGCCGGCAGAAGTCCTATGCAGATCAGAGGAGAAGACCTTTGGAGTTTGCTGCTGGAGACCATGTATTTTTGAGAGTGACCCCAACCAAGGGTGTAGGACGAGCTATCAGACCAAAGAAGCTGTCTCCTAAGTTTGTTGGACCTTACCAGATCTTGAGGAAAATTGGTCCAGTAGCCTATGAGATCGCCCTACCTCCACATTTAGCAAATCTGCATAATGTCTTCCACGTATCACAGTTAAGGAAATATCTCGCCGACCCTTGTCACGTGTTGGAGGTGGACGACGTGCAGATCAGGGACGACTTGTCTTTTGAAGCAAGACCAGTCAGGATAGACGATCACCAAAGCAAACAGCTCAGGAGTAAGACCATCCATATGGTTAAGGTGGTGTAGGATGAGAGATCCGGCGATTCGACTTGGGAGTTGGAAGAGAACATGAGAAACGACTATCCACATCTCTTTTCCTTGTAATTCAATTTTCGAGGACGAAAATTTTTGTTGTTAGGGAGATTGTAAGGACCTGGAAAATCTTATTGGAATAAAAGTGATATATTTTAAGTGAATTCTAAGTATGTTTTTATTTAAAATAAAAATGAAGGAAAGTGTAGTTAGAAAGCCATGAGATCGCCTGGAACATGATCGCCAGGGCGCGAGAGGCATGCGGACATCGCCAGGGCGGGAGATGCATGTGGGCTTTGCCAGGGCGCGAGAGGCATGCGGACATCGCCAGGGCGCGAGGCATGCGGGCATCGCCAGGGCGCGAGAGACATGCGGGCATCGCCAGGGCGCGAGATGCATGTGGGCTTTGCCCGGGCGCGAGAGGCATGCGGGCGTCGCCAAGAGGAGACCTCGGTCGGTCTCCAGGAAGAGGAGACCTCGGTCGGTCTCCAGGAAGAGGAGACCTCGGTCGGTCTCCAGGAGGAGGAGACCTCGGTCGTCTTCCAGAGAGAGACATCGGTCGTCCTCCAGGAAGGTCATCGGTGGATTGTCATCGCGCGAGAGGTCATCGGTGGATTGTCTTTGCGCGAGTGGTCATCGGCGAAAGGTTATCGCGCGATGTCGTGTTTCACGCAGATGAAGTGGGGCCCTGGTTTCCAGGATGAACGTGCTGCATGTGCGACATGTAGGCAGTGAAAGTCCTTCGGAATAGTAGCTCCATGTGCGCAGAGACGCCACGTGGCCATACTGTCAGGTTGCATTTAATTCGAGGAAGAAAACCCACACGGAAGGGTTAGTTAGAGAGTAGGTAATGATAGCTACATGGCAGGCCTATGTTCCTAGTATCGGAATGCACCGCCTCTTAGTGAGCTTAGAAAACGCAGTGAGAGTATAAAAGGTGACAGAGTGAGTTCACCTTCATCTTTCTCTTTTCTCTCCTTTGCGCTGCGACTCAGTAATTCCAGGCACCAGTTTATTTACCAGTGATTGCCATAGAGCATTTGAGAAGGTTCTCTACAAGTTTTACCGATTAGAACGCTTAGGCAGAGTTCAGGCATCCTTTACGTTCGGTGGTTAGAGCTTGAAGTGAGTTTCACGCTGATCCAGGTAAGGGAAGCTAGTCTTTTTCCAACGATAACTGGATATTTGATGTTTGTGATGATAGGGCGACATGGTCGCCGGTTTTACTTCGCTTTCACGGTGTTTGATGTTGAAATGTGAGATGTTTACGATAACAGTCCTGTTTGGATGTTGGGGGCGACGTGGTCGCCGATTTTAAAAATGTTCTTGTTTTAAAAACCCAGTTTTGTTCGTGATCGCCGGTTTCTGGAGGTGATCGCCGGTTTTTCATCTGTTATTGAAATATCCCCCGTTTTATGCTGTTTCAAAAGTGTTTGAGATTTTAAATGTAATATTCGAAAATCTGAACCTTGGTATGAATTTTGCTGTGATTGAAATCGTTCATTGAAGTGTTATGTGATGTGTTGAAATGTTGTGATTGTGGATCGAGGCATAGTATTTTCAGGAAAGAAAATACCGTGTAAGGTCGTGTAAGAGGTGTATTGATCGGTGATCCTATAATGAGACATCCTGACTCTACTGAGGTAATGAAATCACATAGAGGAAGTTACTCAGTTGTGGAGAGTCGATGGAGGTTCATACGTATGGGTGTCTCGTGTGAAACAGAACGAGTTCGGCCTGTTGTATGGATTAACCTTGTCATACCGTGATAATGAGAATATTGAGATGGTGTGATGCGCATGGCTGTGGGAACTTTCCAGCCTTTTGGTATGACAGGTGCGAATCTCTGGGTCTAATCAACGCACGAGTCTCCGGAAATAGTGGTCAAGTGTCTGGTGTGATGAGTCAGTGGAAAGTCTGACGTGAGAAATGAGAAATTGAATTAATAGACACTTGATTACTGATGTGAATTGAAATACTCTTGGATTGATTTGTGAAATATGGGATTTCCTGATAGTCTTGTGGAATATGGAAATGTGATGGCTGATATTGATATGGTTCATGGATGTTGTGAAGTTCTTATGTATGCTCTTGATTTAAAGTTTTCTTAAATATATAGCTTACCCTGTATTTTGTTTCTGTGGCTGTTTTCTTAAACCTGTGATGATCGTGTAACTTTACACGGGAGCAGATGAGGTTGCAGGAAGTGGATTTCCCCTGTGAGTGATCGCCGTATGTGGTCGCCTGTTTTCTGTTCTTGCTGGGCGATCGCCCCCTTTTGCCATTTTCTGATAGGCGATCTCCGTTTTCTGTTAGGAGATCGGTAGTTTTGTATTTTGCTGTCTTTATGTTTAAGTTTTGGAAAACGACCGTTTTGTATTAAACTCCCTGCGAGGAGAACTCCTTTGTATATATATACAATTATGTTTTATTTCAATATATTTGTTTTACCGTTATTTCATATTACGAAAATGCAAAAATGCGAAATGTATTTGGCGGGATGTTACACTGATCGCCATCCCTACCGTGGCTGCAAGACTCCGAGTACCAGAGAAAACTGACAAGGTACTCGGAGGGAGGAAGGACGAGTGGTGTGAGTTCCATTAGGCTTATGGACACACGCTTCGCACCTGCCTGGCGTTGGGGCATCAACTTGCTGAGCTGGTGAAGACAGGATTCCTGAACGATTACCTGCGGGAGGAGCAAGGTGATCGCGCTTCGGGGTCTTAGACAGGCGATCAGCAACACGAGATCCCTGTGCATGGGGACGTGAGGTGATGGAGGATGCAACGCTGGGGGGGCTCCCAGGCAGCTCAGGAGGAAGCTCCTCGTGAATCAGGCGTCGCCAGGTCGGTCATCGCCTATGAAAGGAAGGGGTCCATACAGAGTGGTTGAGGCGTTGGAGAATGGAGCTTATCGGCTGGAGACTCTGGAAGGAGCAGCTATCCCCATGATGTGGAACGCTACACGCTTAAGTTTCTAATTCAGTTAAGTTGTAAAGTAGATGAGTTCTCGCACTGTATACACCCTCATTATATCTACTGCGAACAGTTGAGTAGATCAGGGGGCACTTTTTTAACAAGGCCACCCAATAAAAGGAGATTTCAGTACATAAAGTGTGTGAGTGTTCCCAGTTTAAAGTTCTCCTTGCCCCAGGTGCAAGTACAGGTGATCGGTGGTCAGTTACCGAGTGGCCACCACCCACAGATCAGGCCCTAGATAAGCGCTTGGAAGCAGAGCGCGATTAGTCATCGGTGCACTCAGAGCGCGATCAAACATCGGTGCACTCAGAGCGCGATCAGTCATCGGTGCATGGAGAGCAGAGCACTCATCGGTGCATGGTCATCGGGGTCTTGCTAACACGTGTTAAGCTGTGACTTAGGTCCCCAGCGAGAGCGTTACGCAAGCACCTCGCACGATTCCAAACCAGAAGAAGAGCTGCTAACCAGAGAACGTGCGGTGAGACCATGCAGGCAGGGATACGCCTGGTGAGTGCGCTTAGACAGCCACCCCTGGTGCTCCCCTGGGAGCATCCACCCACTCAGAGAAAAAAGTCCTCTCCTCGACTTTGTACAGCGAGGCAGGGGCGAGAGAAAGTCCTCACCCTCGACTTTATACAGCGAGGTGCAGGCGAGAGAAAGTCCTCTCCCTCGACTTCGTACAGCGAGGCATGGGCCAGAGAAGAAAGTCCTCACCCTCGACTTTGTACAGCGAGGTGCAGGCGAGAGAAAGTCCTCTCCCTCGACTTCGTACAGCGAGGCATGGGCCAGAGAAGAAAGTCCTCACCCTCGACTTTGTACAGCGAGGTGCAGGCGAGAGAAAGTCCTCTCCCTCGACTTCGTACAGCGAGGCATGGGCCAGAGAAGAAAGTCCTCACCCTCGACTTTGTACAGCGAGGTGCAGGCGAAAGAAAGTCCTCTCCCTCAACTTCGTACAGCGAGGCATGGGCCAGAGAAGAAAGTCCTCACCCTCGACTTTGTACAGCGAGGTGCAGGCGAGAGAAAGTCCTCTCCCTCGACTTCGGACAGCGAGGCATGGGCCAGAGAAGAAAGTCCTCACCCTCGACTTTGTACAGCGAGGTGCAGGCGACAGAAAGTCCTCTCCCTCGACTTTGTACAGCGAGGCATGGGCCAGAGAAGAAAGTCCTCACCTCGACTTTGTACAGCGAGGTGCAGGCAGAGAAAGTCTTCTTCCTCTGCTTTTTACAGCAAGATTGAGGCGAGAGAAAAGTCCTCTTCCTCTGCTTCTTACAGCAAGGTTGAGGCAAGAGAACCAAGTCTTTTTCCTCTGCTTCATACAGCAAGGTTGAGGCGACAGAGAAAGTCCTCTTCCTCTGCTTTTTACAGCAAGGTTGAGGCGAATGAAAAAAGTCCTCACCTTGACTTTATACAGCGAGGCTGAGGCGAGATAAGAAAGTCCTCACCTTGACTTTATACAGCGAGGCTGAGGCGAGATAAAAAAGTCCTCACCTCGACTTTGTACAGCGAGGCTGAGGCGAGAGGAGAAAGACCTCACCTCGACTTCTTACAGCGAGGCTGAGGCAAGAGGGGTCATCGAGAAGCATTTTCCTTCCCCAAAATACAGGCGTCATCTTTGGCGTTCGAGCCCTCTATGCACCTAGCGCTGGAGTGACAGAGAAGTAAAGAAAGCCTGAAGCGCGATGACTGATCGGTGGTGCACTAACAAGCTAGTCGGTGGTCGGTGGTAAAGCTCTGAGTATGAAAGCTTTCCCAAGCAAGTTGTTGTTCGATCAGTCGAAGCATTTAGGCCCCGTCAGGTCAGTCATCCAACATGAATTTATGCAAAAAAACTGTTAAAGAGAATGCTAAGGTACAGTTGGTCGCGATCAAGTTAGAAGCCAAGTTTGAAGGGTCGCAGTGAGATCGCGCTGAAGCCTAAGCCAGTTAACAGTTAGTCAGATGCAGAGAGTTAAAGATGGAGAAAGGCAAGCAGCTGAAGCAAATAGATTTCATTCATATTGAAGTCAATTCTAAGAGCCTTTACAGCTAAAAGGTTTATACACAAGTTATGTAGCATAAAGAGAAATTACACAAAAGGAGAAGTCGCAAGGGAAGAAGCTCAAGGAGGAGGAATGAGCCTGCCATCGGCCACCGAATGGTGGAGGCTAGGTTGGGTAGAGTCCAAGTCTGGCAGGACGCAGTGAACCTGCCGCAAGCCCATGGAACCCATCTATCAGAGCCTCGGCACCAGCAGCCATGGTCTCAGGTACATTGGCTTCGAGCTCCTTCTTCTCTTTGGCAAGGAAGACCACTTAGTCTCTTCGCTGAGAACAAGTTCACAGCTCGAGATTGGGGGGCTTGTGATCCGGTCAGTCATCGGTAGTCGATGACGTCAGCAGCAGATGACCACACGGGCCAGTCACAGAGCGACGCGTTGCATGAGATAGCAGATGAACCAGGGTGGAGATCGTTCAAGAACGGCGATCAGTGGTCAGTTACCGAGTGACCACCACCAGCAGATCAGTTCCTACATGAGCGCCTGGAAGCAGAGCGCGAGAAGTGATGAAGCACCGATCAGTCATCGGTGCATGCAGAGCGATCAGTCGTCGGGGGTTCCTTGCCAAACACGAGTTAAACTGGGACCCAGGCTCCCGGCGAGAACGTTACCCAAGGACCTCGCATGATTCCATAAGGAGAGCACGACAACGTAAAGAAGCGCCATCGGTCATCAGCCAGGATAAGGGACACCTCGGTCATCGGTATGTGTCGAGGTAACATCGGCCGCGGCGATGTGAACAACGCGACCAGTGATCAGTAAAGCGCCCAGAGGCAGGGAGTGGCCTTAGTCGCGAGACGACCATGCATGAAGATGGGAAGACGCAGTTAGGTGCAGAATCCTGCTGGGACAAGAACCCATCAAGGTTAGAGTCTCCCAGTAAGGTTGCATGCATGCCACGTGGACCGTGAAGGTGTTACCAGAGATTAGGTAGGGCAGATGGGCACAGAAATTGAGGGGTACAGAGGTACCCACGTGGCCTGTAAGGACCTGGAAAATCTTATTGGAATAAAAGTGTCATATTTAAATGGATTCGAAGTATGTTGTATTTAAAATGAAAAGGAAGGAAAGTGTAGTTTAGAAGACTATGAGATCGCCTGGAACATGATCGCCGGTCGCCTACTACACATGATCGCCAGGGCGCGAGAGGCATGCGGACATTGCCAGGGCGCGAGAGGCATGCGGGCATCGCCAGGGCGCGAGAGGCATGCGGACATCGCCATGGCGCGAGGCATGCGGGCATCGCTTGGGCGCGAGAGGCATGCGGGTGTCGCCAAGAGGAGACCTCGGTCGGTCTCCAGGAGGAAGAGACCTCGGTCGGTCTCCAGGAGGAAGGGACCTCGGTCGGTCTCCAGGAGGAGGAGACATCGGTCGTCTTCCAGAGAGAGACATCGGTCGTCCTCCAGGATGAGTCATCGGTGGATAGCCTTCGCGCAGAAGGTCATCGGTGGAGAGTCTTCGCGGGTTCTGTTATACGCGGATGAGGTGGGGCCCTGGTTTCCAGGATGAACATGCTGCATGTGCGACATGTAGGCAGTGAAAGTCCTTCGGAACAGTAGCTCCATGTGCGCAGAGACGCCACGTGGCCATACTGTCAGGTTTGCATTTAATTCGAGGAAGAAAACCCACACGGAAGGGTTAGTTAGAGGGTAGGTAATGATAGCTACATGGCAGGCCTATGTTCCTAGTATCGGAATGCACCGCCTCTTAGTGAGTTTAGAAACGCAGTGAGAGTATAAAAGGTGACAGAGTGAGTTCACCTTCATCTTTCTCTTTTCTCTCCTTTGCGCTGTGACTCAGTAATTCCAGGCACCAGTTTATTTACCAGCGATTGCCATAGAGCATTTGAGAAGGTTCTCTACAAGTTTTACTGATTAGAACGCTTAGGCAGAGTTCAGGCATCCTTTACGTTCGGTGGTTAGAGCTTGAAGTGAGTTTCACGCTGATCCAGGTAAGGGAAGCTAGCCTTACTTCTAATGAAAACTGTATGTGTGATGATTTTGATGTTGGGGGCGACGTGGTCGCCGGGTGTTCAAACTGTTCTTGCTTTAAACCCAGTTTTGTTCGTGATCGCCGGTTTTTCATCTGTTATTGAAATATCCCCTGTTTTATGCTGTTTCAAAAGTGTTTGAGATTTTAAATGTGGTTTTCGAAAATCTGAACCTTGGTATGAGTTTTGCTGTGATTGAAATCGTTCATTGAAGTGTTATGTGTTGTGTTGAATGTTGTGATTGTGGATCGAGGCATAGTATTTTCAGGAAAGAAAATACCGTGTAAGGTCGTGTAAGAGGTGTATTGATCGGTGATCCTATAATGAGACATCCTGACTCTACTGAGGTAATGAAATCACATAGAAGAAGTTACTCAGTTGTGGAGAGTCGATGGAGGTTCATACGTATGGGTGTCTCGTGTGAAACAGAACGAGTTCGGCCTGTTGTATGGATTAACCCTGTCATGATCGGATAGTGAGGATGTGTGGATTCCTCTATACGCTTGTGAATGTGTGGATTTCACAGCGACCATGTGAATGTGTGGATTTCACAGTGGTATGGTATGACAGGTGCGAATCTCTGGGTCTAATCAACGCACGTGTTTTTCCGGAAATAGTGGTCAAGTGTCTGGTGTGATGAGTCAGTGGAAAGTCTGACGTGAAATGAATGAGAAATTTAATTGATAGACACTTGATTGCTGATGTGAATTGTGAGACTCTTGAAATTGATTTGTGAGATATGTGATTACCGAATGGTTTGGTGGAATATGAGAAAGTTGATGGTTTGTACGTGATTGTAAGGACCTGGAAAATATTACTGGAATAAAAGTGATATATTTTAAATGAATTCTAAGTATGTTCTTATTTAAAATATAAAGGAAGGGAAGTATAGCTTAAAAGTCTACGAGATCGCCGTAATTGGAAGAGTAGGCGATCTCCGACTTCTCTGGCACATGATCGCCTGTCGCCTTGATTGCACCAGAACGCCAATCGCCTGTAGTGTACCTAGTCGCCTGTCGCCTAGAGTACACATGATCGCCGGAACTACACTTAGTGTGTAGTCAAGATGTTGGATCAACCATAGTGGGCTCCCAAAAACCACGTGCATCAAGGTGTGGGTTAAGCCTTAGACACGCTGTGCATGCGAAGCTCTATGCTTGAGTATAGGAGATCGTCCTTAGTGTTGCATGCATGGGCGCGCGAGGGCAAGTGCCAATCTACCCATGGAAATGTGGAGCTACCGACGTCACCGAGTCATGTGGAGATGATACCTTGGACGTAACATAGTGGAATGAAGAACCTTCAGGAGGGCGTGGTGTGTCGTCGGGCATCGCCAGGGCGCGAGGCATGCGGGCATCGCCAGGGCGCGAGGCATGCGGGCATCGCCAGGGCGCGGGGCATGCGGGCATCGCCAGGGCGCGAGGCATGCGGGCATCGCCGGGGCGCGAGGCATGCGGGCATCGCCAGGGCGCGAGGCATGCGGGCATCGCCAGGGCGCGAGGCATGCGGGCATCGCCAGGGCGCAGGGCATGCGGGCATCGCCAAAGAGAGACATCGGTCGTCTTCCAGAGAGAGACATCGGTCGTCCTCCAGGATGAGTGGGTGGAAGGTTATCGCGCGATGTCGAGTTGTACGTAGAGAAGGTGGGACCCAGACTCCCAGCATGAGACGCGCGGCACGCGCGACACGTAGACAAAAGTGTTGGTTCAGAACAGTGACATCAGAATGTTGGCATGCGCAAGAGACACTCACGGTCGTACTGTTCAGAGCAGTGGTTGGCATGCACAAGAGACAACCGTAGTCGTACTGTTCAGAGAAAGGTACACTCAGACTTCCCTGCAGAGTGGGTGGTGGCAGCTGCTTTTGTGGACAAGTTGGTTTAAGATGGAAAAACCCACTGCTGAGGGAACAAGACATTTCAGTTGTTCAAGAGCGAAAGGGTGAGTACCCCCCTTCTCCTCCATTTCTCTCCTTCGCGCTGCGATTCGGGCACCTTCACACAAGAGCACGACGAGCGACGGCCACCATTAGAGCACTTGGGAAGTTCTCTGCAAGTCCTTCAAAACCAGACGCAAAAACAGAGCCAAGGCGTTCTTCAAGCTTCGTTGGATTTCGGAGCTCCTGGTGTTTGCGCAAGTCCAGGTAAGGGAAGCTAGCCTCCATCTTTAATACGAGCCATAGTTTAGCTATTTTCTGAAGTGTGGGCGGCGTGGTCGCCGTTTTCGCTTTCGTCTTCGCGAAATACTCTGTTTTATGTGTTTGGGCGATGTGGTCGCCGGTTTTATATAAAGCCTTCGAAACGCCCTGTTTTTGAACTAGATCGCCGGTTTTGGCGTTGTTTGTGAACTCTCTGTTTCTGGGTGTTGCTTTGAAACTACTTGAGATTTAAACGAGATATTCGAAGATCTGAACCTTTGAAATGATTGTTTTATGATTGAATCATGTATTTGAGTGGTATGATGTTTTGAATGCTGTGAATGTGGGATCGAGGCATAGTATTTTCAGGAAAGGAAATACCGTGTAAGATCTGTATAGGTGTATTGACTAGGGGCTTGTCTAGAAGGAGATATCCTGACTCTGCTGAGATAATGGAATCAAGTAGATGAAGTTATTCAGTTGGTGAGAGTCGAAGGAGGTTCGTACGTATGGGTGAGTTGTTCAAATGGGAACGAGCTCGGCCTGTTATACGAATTTACCTTGTCATACCGAGAGAATGGTAACAATGAGATGGTATATGCGCATGCTGTGTGGATTCACAGTGGTAGGTATGACAGGTGCAAATCTCTGGGCCTGAGTCAACGCACGAGTCAATCCGGAAGTAGTGTCATGTGTCTATGCATTGTGGGCCAGTGGAAAGTCTGGCATGTGAAATGAGAAACTGGAATATTGATAGGCACTTGATGCTGTATTGTGAAATGGAAATGACTATGGGTGAATGTTGTGAAGTCTGTGGTTTTGGGCGAGCAGTTGAATGCTATGAGTAGCTCCACGTTTTACATGGATATCTTGGAAAATGTTTTACCTTGATCTATTACGTTCATGATTTTAAATGCCTTATTTTAAACCTCCTTAAAATATCTAGCTTACCCTGCGTTTTCGTCTTGTGGGTGTTCTTCTTAAAACTTGTGATGATCGTGTATAATTTGCACGGGAGCAGATGACGTTACAGGAAGTTGAGATCGCCGGTTTGATAGGAGATCGCCTGCCTGATAGGAGATCGCCTGCCTGATAGGAGATCGCCCAGTTGTAGGGAGATCGCCTGTTCGTCTATTTTGTTGTATTTTGTTAAGTGTTGAAAACATTTGGCTGGTTATGTATCAAACTCCCTAAGAGGAGCAACTTCATTACTTATATATATATTATCATGTACTCTCCAATATTATTTGTGTACCTTTATTTTCTTTATATATGTATGTATGGTTTTATTTTGGCGGGATGTTACATTAATGGTATCAGAGCAGTTCGTCCTTAGGATGACCTGAGGGCTGTGGATCCATTGTGTTTCTTCTGCTCATAAAAGTTATTTGAGTTTTTAAATAACAAATATAGTGAAAGGTTTTCAAACGTTTTGTATTGAAATTTTGTGTGTGCTTTTGTGCTTTAGTGAATGTATGCCCTAACTGAGAATCTTAGTATTAAGGGTGAGAGGATCTTGATAAAGTAATGAGGGTGCACACTCATAACTGGATCGGGATGATTCTTAATCTTAATTCCAGAGGTTTGATGTTTAGCCTACATTGAATTCTGGTGTGATTTATTGAGTGTCCTTGTAATTGACTGAAAGTGGCTGTTTGGATTGATGATTGTACACCAGGAACTGTTCTGGTGTTTTGTTTGAAGTTATAAGTATTATGATGCTGTTGATGAACTCAAATTCTTAATGATTTTGAGATGCTGACCTTTGTAAGGTCTAGATGTTACCTCCTGAATGAATTGATTTCTTATCGATCTCATTCTTGTAGTCGTAGGGAATATAGAAAACCTATAGTTTCAAAATCTGAGAACGAAGAAAGATGGCGCGTAAACCTCCTACCCCTCCCCGACCTTCTTCAGAGATGGGCCAGATCGCCAGGGCCATGGAGATGATGGCAACTGCCATCCAACAACAGAATACAGTAATGGCCCATATTCATCAAGCTGTAATGCATCATTTGGGAACTGCTGGATCGGCTGCAACAGCTTCCCATGTCAATCAGCCCCAGGAGCAGATGGGGATGACCGAGTTCATGAGGCACAACCCACCCCAATTCCGTGGGAATGTTTCTCCGAACCAACCAGATCAGTGGATCAGGGAATTTCATGCCTTAGTGGAGAAGGCAAAGAGGGGGGAGACCCTAGAGAGGAGTAATCCCAGGGTAATCAGATCACACCCAGGGGGTTCCTCCAGTGGGAAGGCCAAGGTGCAACAGCAGCAGAATAAGCCTTATTCGAGACCGCCACAGCATAGGGCAAGAGCAGCACCGCCCCAGTCTCAGCAGCAACAACCCTGGAAACTTAAATGTTTCCATTGTGGTGGACCACACACAGCCAAGGTGTACCCCAAGAAAGATGCAGAGAGAAGATGTTTCACATGCCAAGAGGTGGGGCACATTTCTAGAGATTGTCCTAACAGAAAAAGGATGACTCAACCCAGTGTTTCCCAGCCGTTGAGGAACGAAGGCAGCAGACCTCAGGCAGCAGGGAGAGTGTTTGCCATGCCTGGAACGGGGGCATCTCAGTCAGGTAACCTAGTACTAGGTGCTTGTTTATAGCTGGTAGATACGTTAGAGTTTTGCTTGTTTCTGAGCGACACACTCTTTGGTGTCAAGTCGGTGTAGCCGAGCTGGGCCTTCTAGTGAAGGAGTTACCCTTCGAAACTGTTGGTCTCTACACCTGTGTCAGGGCAGGTGTTGACCTCTACAGTTGCCTCGAATGTCCAGTGATAGTAGAGGGACGCAGATTCAAAGTGAATTTGATCTGTCTACCTCTACAGGATCTAGATGTTATCCTAAGATTGGATTGGCTGTATGCCGATCACGTTCCCATAGTTTACGGTAGGCAGAAAGTGGTGTTTTTCCGATCTCCAAGAGCCAGATGTGAGATCTGCTCGGCATGGGCGATCAGAGTTGGAAGAAGGGGCGAGGTGTTTCGTGATCATAGCTCGGTGGGAAGTGAAGAACGAAGAGGACGTAAGAAGGATTCATGTGGTGAAAAGTTTGATGGATGTATTTCCAGAAGGAGTACCTGGGTTACCTCCTAAGAGAGAAGTGGAATTCTCTACTGATTTGGTACCTGGAGCTGGACCAGTGTCAATGGCACCTTGCAGGATGACTCCAGCCGAGTTGGTAGAATTGAAGAAGCAAGTGGAAGAGCTGTTGGGGAAGCCTTTCATCAAATCCAGCGTATCTCCATGAGGTACTCCAGTGCTGGAAATTCCAGAGGTCGGAAGACCTTTTGACGTCTACTGTGGTGCTTCACATCAAGGTTTGGGATGTGTTTTAGATGCAAGAGAAGCGAGTGGTTGCATATGCATCAAGGCAACTCAAATTTCATGGGAGAAATTATTCTACTTATGATTTAGAATCGGTCGTGGTAGTAGTGTTATGGAGTTTTGAAAACAGTGATTGTATGAAGCTTTGTATGGGAGGAAATGCAGAACTCCCTTATTATGGGAACCAGGAGGGCGAACCAGTTTTGATTGAACAATTAGAGGAGCCTAGTCTGAAGCGTGTTGGGAGAGTTCTAGGCGCCGAGCAAGCTAAGGGCTTTGTAATGGGTAAAGATGGGATATTAAGGTTAAGAGCAGAATTTGCATACCAGTAAATGAATA
Source organism: Phaseolus coccineus (assembly GCA_037954025.1). Taxonomy (NCBI): domain Eukaryota; kingdom Viridiplantae; phylum Streptophyta; class Magnoliopsida; order Fabales; family Fabaceae; genus Phaseolus; species Phaseolus coccineus. The sequence goes on along the minus strand of CM075686.1, from coordinate 15,520,552 downwards.
ATTTAAGGGATAACAGAAAATTTAACTTTGCTCTTCTGGCGAAATGGAAATGGTGGATGATGAGTGATGAGAAAGGGAAATGGAAAGATATTCTTGTATCCAAATATGACTCGGAACTTGGGAGAAGCCGAGCTCATTTGAAATATCAATCGTGGTGGTGAAGAGATGTATGTAAGGTGTTCCTTTAGGGAGCGTGAGAATTTGATCAGCAGTTGGGATGTCGATGGATGGTTTTGATCAAGATGCAGAAGTTGATTCCTAGAAGGATATTTCGGATCCTAGTTTGTATTAGCTAGGGGGCATGAGCAGTAGGCAGTTGTTCTCTTTCCTTCCGATGAAGGGATCATGCTCGCTTTTCTCTAAGGAGGCTAGGCCTGGTTCTGTTAAGAGCCTAGTTGTGGAAATGCTCGACCAAGTCTTCAAGGTTGGGAGTAGAGTGTGAATGCTGGAGTTGGCGCTCAATGGAGCAGCATATCCCATATGCAGGGATGTACAATGGAATTTGATGAAGTAGTGGAGTAGTAAGAGTTGGTTCAGCAGGCAACCGAGAAGGTGATGCTGATACAAGGCAGGATGAAAGCTTCTCAAAGTCGGCAGATTCAGAGGAGAAGACCTTTGGAGTTTGCTGCTGAAGACCATGTGTTTATGAGAGTGACACCAATCAAGGGTGTAGGACGAGCTATCAAATCAAGGAAGCTGTCTCCTAAGTTTGTTGGACCATACCAGATCTAGAGGAAAGATAGGTCCTGTAGCGTATGAGATCGCCCTATCTTCCCTTTTTGCAACCCTGCATAACGTCTTTCTCGTATCACAGCTGAGGGAGTACATGGCAGACCCTAGTCACGTTTTTTTTAAAGTGGGCGATGTGCAGATCAGGGATGATTGTTCGTTTGAAGCAACCAGTCAAGATCGACGATCGCTAAAGTAATCAGCTCGGAGGTAAGACCATCAACCTGATGAAAGTGGTGTGGGATGAGAGATCGGGTGATTCCACTTGGGAGTTAGGAGAAACCATGAGAAAGGACCATCCACATCTCTTTCCTTGTAATTCAATTTTCGAGGACGAAAATTTTTGTTGTTAGGGAGATTGTAAGGACCTGGAAAATATTACTGGAATAAAAGTGATATATTTTAAATGAATTCTAAGTATGTTCTTATTTAAAATATAAAGGAAGGGAAGTATAGCTTAAAAGTCTACGAGATCGCCGTAATTGGAAGAGTAGGCGATCTCCGACTTCTCTGGCACATGATCGCCTGTCGCCTTGATTGCACCAGAACGCCAATCGCCTGTAGTGTACCTAGTCGCCTGTCGCCTAGAGTACACATGATCGCCGGAACTACACTTAGTGTGTAGTCAAGATGTTGGATCAACCATAGTGGGCTCCCAAAAACCACGTGCATCAAGGTGTGGGTTAAGCCTTAGACACGCTGTGCATGCGAAGCTCTATGCTTGAGTATAGGAGATCGTCCTTAGTGTTGCATGCATGGGCGCGCGAGGGCAAGTGCCAATCTACCCATGGAAATGTGGAGCTACCGACGTCACCGAGTCATGTGGAGATGATACCTTGGACGTAACATAGTGGAATGAAGAACCTTCAGGAGGGCGTGGTGTGTCGTCGGGCATCGCCAGGGCGCGAGGCATGCGGGCATCGCCAGGGCGCGAGGCATGCGGGCATCGCCAGGGCGCGGGGCATGCGGGCATCGCCAGGGCGCGAGGCATGCGGGCATCGCCGGGGCGCGAGGCATGCGGGCATCGCCAGGGCGCGAGGCATGCGGGCATCGCCAGGGCGCGAGGCATGCGGGCATCGCCAGGGCGCAGGGCATGCGGGCATCGCCAAAGAGAGACATCGGTCGTCTTCCAGAGAGAGACATCGGTCGTCCTCCAGGATGAGTGGGTGGAAGGTTATCGCGCGATGTCGAGTTGTACGTAGAGAAGGTGGGACCCAGACTCCCAGCATGAGACGCGCGGCACGCGCGACACGTAGACAAAAGTGTTGGTTCAGAACAGTGACATCAGAATGTTGGCATGCGCAAGAGACACTCGCGGTCGTACTGTTCAGAGCAGTGGTTGGCATGCACAAGAGACAACCGTAGTCGTACTGTTCAGAGAAAGGTACACTCAGACTTCCCTGCAGAGTGGGTGGTGGCAGCTGCTTTTGTGGACAAGTTGGTTTAAGATGGAAAAACCCACTGCTGAGGGAACAAGACATTTCAGTTGTTCAAGAGCGAAAGGGTGAGTACCCCCCTTCTCCTCCATTTCTCTCCTTCGCGCTGCGATTCGGGCACCTTCACACAAGAGCACGACGAGCGACGGCCACCATTAGAGCACTTGGGAAGTTCTCTGCAAGTCCTTCAAAACCAGACGCAAAAACAGAGCCAAGGCGTTCTTCAAGTTTCGTTGGATTTCGGAGCTCCTGGTGTTTGCGCAAGTCCAGGTAAGGGAAGCTAGCCTCCATCTTTAATACGAGCCATAGTTTAGCTATTTTCTGAAGTGTGGGCGGCGTGGTCGCCGTTTTCGCTTTCGTCTTCGCGAAATACTCTGTTTTGTGTGTTTGGGCGATGTGGTCGCCGGTTTTATATAAAGCCTTCGAAACGCCCTGTTTTTGAACTAGATCGCCGGTTTTGGCGTTGTTTGTGAACTCTCTGTTTCTGGGTGTTGCTTTGAAACTACTTGAGATTTAAACGAGATATTCGAAGATCTGAACCTTTGAAATGATTGTTTTATGATTGAATCATGTATTTGAGTGGTATGATGTTTTGAATGCTGTGAATGTGGGATCGAGGCATAGTATTTTCAGGAAAGGAAATACCGTGTAAGATCTGTATAGGTGTATTGACTAGGGGCTTGTCTAGAAGGAGATATCCTGACTCTGCTGAGATAATGGAATCAAGTAGATGAAGTTATTCAGTTGGTGAGAGTCGAAGGAGGTTCGTACGTATGGGTGAGTTGTTCAAATGGGAACGAGCTCGGCCTGTTATACGAATTTACCTTGTCATACCGAGAGAATGGTAACAATGAGATGGTATATGCGCATGCTGTGTGGATTCACAGTGGTAGGTATGACAGGTGCAAATCTCTGGGCCTGAGTCAACGCACGAGTCAATCCGGAAGTAGTGTCATGTGTCTATGCATTGTGGGCCAGTGGAAAGTCTGGCATGTGAAATGAGAAACTGGAATATTGATAGGCACTTGATGCTGTATTGTGAAATGGAAATGACTATGGGTGAATGTTGTGAAGTCTGTGGTTTTGGGCGAGCAGTTGAATGCTATGAGTAGCTCCACGTTTTACATGGATATCTTGGAAAATGTTTTACCTTGATCTATTACGTTCATGATTTTAAATGCCTTATTTTAAACCTCCTTAAAATATCTAGCTTACCCTGCGTTTTCGTCTTGTGGGTGTTCTTCTTAAAACTTGTGATGATCGTGTATAATTTGCACGGGAGCAGATGACGTTACAGGAAGTTGAGATCGCCGGTTTGATAGGAGATCGCCTGCCTGATAGGAGATCGCCTGCCTGATAGGAGATCGCCCAGTTGTAGGGAGATCGCCTGTTCGTCTATTTTGTTGTATTTTGTTAAGTGTTGAAAACATTTGGCTGGTTATGTATCAAACTCCCTAAGAGGAGCAACTTCATTACTTATATATATATTATCATGTACTCTCCAATATTATTTGTGTACCTTTATTTTCTTTATATATGTATGTATGGTTTTATTTTGGCGGGATGTTACAGTGATCGTCTTAAATTGGTTTCAAGATTGATTTTTAAGTTCATATTCAAACTCTCTTTTAAATGTCTAGCTTACCCTGCGTTTTGGTTCTGTGGCTGTTTTCTTAAAACCTGTGATGATCGTGTAATCTTTACACGGGAGCAGATGATCTTGCAGGAAGAAGAGCTCCTCAGTGAGTGGTCGCCGGGAGGAGATCGCCCGTTTTGCTTCTGTTGGGCGATCACCCGTTTCCTGTTCTCTGATCGGAGATCGCCCTTTTGATCGGAGATCGCCCTTTTGATAGGAGATCGCCCTTTTGTTAGGAGATCGCCTTTTTTATGTTGGGAGATCGGTTGTTTGGTTGTTTTTGCTGTTTTTATGTTTAAGTTTTGGAAAATGACCGTTTTGTATTAAACTCCCTGCGAGGAGAACTCCTTTGTATATATATACAATTCAGTTTATTTCAATATATTTGTTTTACCGTTATTTCATATTACGAAAATGAAAAAAAATGCGAAATGTATTTGGCGGGATGTTACATTAATGGTATCAGAGCAGTTCGTCCTTAGGATGACCTGAGGGCTGTGGATCCATTGTGTTTTCTTCTGCTCATGAAAACTTATTTGAGTTTAAGTAACAACTATTGTGAAAGGTTTTCAAACGTTTTTGGTATTGAAATTTTTGTGTGTGCTGTAGTGAATGTATGCCTAACTGAAAATCTTAGTATTTAGAATGAGAGGGTCTTGATAAGGTGGTGAGGGTGCACACTCATGACCGGATCGGGGTGATTCTCAATCTAAATTCCAGAGGTTTAATGTTTAGCATACTTTGAATTCTGGTGTGATCTATTTCATGTTATTGAGTGTTCTTGTAATTGATTGTGAGTGGCTGTGTGGATTGATGGTTGCACACCAGTAGCTGTTCTGGTGTTTTGCTTGAGGTTATAAGCTTTATGGTTCTGTAGATGGACTCAAATTCCTAAGGAATTTGAGAAGCTGACCTTGTAAGGTCGTGATGTTACCCCCTTGAATGAATTGATTTCCTTATCGATTGCATTCTTGTAGTTGTAGGGAATATAGAAGCTAGTAGTTTCGGAACCTGAGAAAGAAGGAAGATGCCTCGTAGACCTCCTACCCCTTCCCAACCTTCTTCTGAGATGGGCCAGATCGCCAGGGCCATTGAGATGATGGCAGGTGCCATCCAGCAGCAGAATGCGGCGATGGCGCAGAACCATGAAGCTACCATGCACCACTGGGAAACTACTCGGTCGGCAGATACGAATTCGCCAGTCGGTCAGCCTCAGGGACGGATGGGCCTGACCGAGTTCATGAGGCACAACCCACCCAAGTTCTGTGGGAATGCTACCCCTGATCAAGCAGATCAGTGGGTCAGGGAAATGGAGAAAATCTTTAGGGCGACCTCCTGCCCTGAAGAGAAGAAGTTGTTGTTCGCCACGTATCTGCTATCTGGAGAAGTAGAGTTTTGGTGGATGGGAGCTCAGCAGATGATGGAGGCTCGAGAGGATGTGCTGGATTGGGAGAGCTTCAGGGTGAGGTTCTTGGAGAAATACTTCCCAGACAGCGCAAAGTTTGCGCGGGAAGCGGAGTTCTTAAGGTTGGAGCAGGGGGAGATGTCGGTGAACGCCTATGCTGCTCGGTTTGAGTACCTCGCCCGATTCTACACTCAGACGACCTCCGAGGCTTGGAGGTGCAGGAAGTTTGAGGAGGGGCTGAAGCATGGGCTGAAGAGGACGATAGCCCCGATGTGCATCAGGGAATTTCACGCCTTAGTGGAGAAGGCGAAATTGGTGGAGACTCTGGAGAAGGGTGAGTCTCGGGTGATCAGGTCACACCCAGGGGGTTCTTCCAGTGGGAAGACGAGGATGCAGCAACAGCAGGAGCCTTATGCGAGACCTCCACAGCATAGGGTAGGAGCGGCACCGCCCCAGTCTCAGCAACAACAACCCTGGAAGCTTAAATGTTTCCTTTGTAGTGGACCACACCTAGCCAAGGTGTGCCCCAAGAAAGATTCAGAGAGAAGATGTTTTGCCTGCCAGAAGACGGGACACTTTGCTAGGGATTGTCCTACTCAGAATGGGATGACTCAATCCGGTGGACTCCAGCATGTGAGGAACGAAGGCAGCAGACCTCAGGCAACAGGGAGAGTGTTTGCCATGGCCGGAGCTGAGGCGTCCCAGTCAGGTAATTTGGTGTAAGATGCTTGTTTTATTGCTGGTAGAAGTATAAGAGCCTTGTTTGTTTCTGAGCGACACACTCTTTTGTGTCAGTCGGTGTAGCCGAGCTGGACCTTCTAGTGAAGGAGTTACCCTTCGAAACTGTTGGTCTCTACACCTGTGTCAGGGCAGGTGTTGACCTCTACAGTTGCCCCGAATGTTCAGTGATAGTAGAGGGACGCAGATTCAAAGTGAATTTGATCTGTCTACCTCTGCAGGATCTGGATGTTATCCTGTGAATGGATTGACTGTCTGCCGATCACGTTCCCATAGTTGCGGTAGGCAGAAAGTGGTGTTTTCCGATCTCCAAGAGCCAGATGTGAGATCTGCTCTCGGCATGGGCGATCAGAGTTGGAAGAAGGGGCGAGGTGTTTCGTGATCATAGCTCGGTTGGAAGTGAAGAACGAAGAGGACGTAAGAAGGATTCATGTGGTGAAAGATTTGATGGATGTATTTCCAGAAGAAGTACCTGGGTTACCTCCTAAGAGAGAAGTGGAATTCTCTATTGACTTGGTACCTGGAGCTGGACCAGTGTCAATGGCACCTTACAGAATGGCTCCAGCCGAGTGGGTGGAGTTAAAGAAACAAGTGGGAGAGCTGTTGGAGAAGCATTTCATCAAACCCAGTGTGTCTCCATGAGGTACTCCAGTACTGGAAATTCCAGAGGTCGGAAGACCTTTTGACGTTTACTGTGGTGCTTCACATCAAGGGTTGGGATGTGTTTTGGATGCAAGAGAAGAGAGTGGTTGCATATGCTTCAAGGCAACTCAAAGTTCATGAGAGATAATTATTCCACTTATGATTTAGAATCGGCAGTGGTAGTGATGTTATGGAGTTTGGAAGTCAGTAATTGTATGAAGCTCTGTATTGGGGAAAATGCAGAACTCCCTTATTGTTGAAACCAGGAGGGCGAACCAGTTTTGATTGAACAATTAGGGGAGCCTAGTCTGAAGCGTATTATGGGAGTTCTAGGCACCGAGCAAGCTAAAGGCTTTGTAATGGGTGAAGATGGGATATTAAGATTAAGGGCAAAAAAATTTGCATACCAGTAAATGAATGATTTAAGGGATAACAGAAAATTTAACTTTGCTCTTTTGGCGAAATGGAAGTGGTGAATGATGAGTGATGAGAAAGGGAAATGGAATTTGATGAAGTATTGGAGTAGTAAGAGTTGGTTCAGCAGGCAACCGAGGAGCTGAAGCTGATACAAGGCAGAATGAGAGCTTCTCAAAGTCGGCAGATTCAGAGGAGAAGACCTTTTGAGTTTGCTGCTGGAGACCATGTGTTTATGAGATGTGACACCAACCAAGGGTGTAGGACGAGCTATCAGATCAAAGAAGCTGTCTCCTAAGTTTGTTGGACCATACCAGATCTTGAGGAAGAAAGGTCCTGTAGCGTACGAGATCGCCCTATCTTCCCTTTTAGCGAATCTGCATAATGTCCTTCACATATCACAGCTGCGGAAGTACATGGCAGACCCTAGTTATGTGCTGGGAGAGGACGATGGCAGATCAGGGATGACTTGTCCCTTGGAGTAAAACCAGTAAGGATTGACGATCAGCGAAGTAAACAGCTCAGAGGTATGACCATCAACATGGTGAAAGTGGTGTGGAATGAGAGATCGGGTGATTCAACTTGGGAGTTGGAAGAGACCATGAAAAAGGGCTATCCACATCTCTTTTCCTTGTAATTCAATTTTCGAGGACGAAAATTTTTGTTGTTAGGGAGATTGTAAGGACCTGGAAAATCTTATTGGAATAAAAGTGTCATATTTAAATGGATTCGAAGTATGTTGTATTTAAAATGAAAAGGAAAGAAAGTGTAGTTTAGAAGACTATGAGATCGCCTGGAACATGATCGCCGGTCGCCTACTACACATGATCGCCAGGGCGCGAGAGGCATGCGGACATCGCCAGGGCGCGAGAGGCATGCGGGCATCGCCAGGGCGCGAGAGGCATGCGGACATCGCCATGGCGCGAGGCATGCGGGCATCGCTTGGGCGCGAGAGGCATGCGGGTGTCGCCAAGAGGAGACCTCGGTCGGTCTCCAGGAGGAAGAGACCTCGGTCGGTCTCCAGGAGGAAGGGACCTCGGTCGGTCTCCAGGAGGAGGAGACATCGGTCGTCTTCCAGAGAGAGACATCGGTCGTCCTCCAGGATGAGTCATCGGTGGATAGCCTTCGCGCAGAAGGTCATCGGTGGAGAGTCTTCGCGGGTTCTGTTATACGCGGATGAGGTGGGGCCCTGGTTTCCAGGATGAACATGCTGCATGTGCGACATGTAGGCAGTGAAAGTCCTTCGGAACAGTAGCTCCATGTGCGCAGAGACGCCACGTGGCCATACTGTCAGGTTTGCATTTAATTCGAGGAAGAAAACCCACACGGAAGGGTTAGTTAGAGGGTAGGTAATGATAGCTACATGGCAGGCCTATGTTCCTAGTATCGGAATGCACCGCCTCTTAGTGAGTTTAGAAACGCAGTGAGAGTATAAAAGGTGACAGAGTGAGTTCACCTTCATCTTTCTCTTTTCTCTCCTTTGCGCTGTGACTCAGTAATTCCAGGCACCAGTTTATTTACCAGCGATTGCCATAGAGCATTTGAGAAGGTTCTCTACAAGTTTTACTGATTAGAACGCTTAGGCAGAGTTCAGGCATCCTTTACGTTCGGTGGTTAGAGCTTGAAGTGAGTTTCACGCTGATCCAGGTAAGGGAAGCTAGCCTTACTTCTAATGAAAACTGTATGTGTGATGATTTTGATGTTGGGGGCGACGTGGTCGCCGGGTGTTCAAACTGTTCTTGCTTTAAACCCAGTTTTGTTCGTGATCGCCGGTTTTTCATCTGTTATTGAAATATCCCCTGTTTTATGCTGTTTCAAAAGTGTTTGAGATTTTAAATGTGGTTTTCGAAAATCTGAACCTTGGTATGAGTTTTGCTGTGATTGAAATCGTTCATTGAAGTGTTATGTGTTGTGTTGAATGTTGTGATTGTGGATCGAGGCATAGTATTTTCAGGAAAGAAAATACCGTGTAAGGTCGTGTAAGAGGTGTATTGATCGGTGATCCTATAATGAGACATCCTGACTCTACTGAGGTAATGAAATCACATAGAAGAAGTTACTCAGTTGTGGAGAGTCGATGGAGGTTCATACGTATGGGTGTCTCGTGTGAAACAGAACGAGTTCGGCCTGTTGTATGGATTAACCCTGTCATGATCGGATAGTGAGGATGTGTGGATTCCTCTATACGCTTGTGAATGTGTGGATTTCACAGCGACCATGTGAATGTGTGGATTTCACAGTGGTATGGTATGACAGGTGCGAATCTCTGGGTCTAATCAACGCACGTGTTTTTCCGGAAATAGTGGTCAAGTGTCTGGTGTGATGAGTCAGTGGAAAGTCTGACGTGAAATGAATGAGAAATTTAATTGATAGACACTTGATTGCTGATGTGAATTGTGAGACTCTTGAAATTGATTTGTGAGATATGTGATTACCGAATGGTTTGGTGGAATATGAGAAAGTTGATGGTTTGTACGTGATCGTCTTAAATTGGTTTCAGGATTGATTTTTAAGTTCATATTCAAACTCTCTTTTAAATGTCTAGCTTACCCTGCGTTTTGGTTCTGTGGCTGTTTTCTTAAAACCTGTGATGATCGTGTAATCTTTACACGGGAGCAGATGATCTTGCAGGAAGAAGAGCTCCCCAGTGAGTGGTCGCCGGGAGGAGATCGCCCGTTTTGCTTCTGTTGGGCGATCACCCGTTTCCTGTTCTCTGATCGGAGATCGCCCTTTTGATCGGAGATCGCCCTTTTGATAGGAGATCGCCCTTTTGTTAGGAGATCGCCTTTTTTATGTTGGGAGATCGGTTGTTTGGTTGTTTTTGCTGTTTTTATGTTTAAGTTTTGGAAAATGACCGTTTTGTATTAAACTCCCTGCGAGGAGAACTCCTTTGTATATATATACAATTCAGTTTATTTCAATATATTTGTTTTACCGTTATTTCATATTACGAAAATGAAAAAAAATGCGAAATGTATTTGGCGGGATGTTACATGGCCTCCCCTGTCAGACTTTGCACTCAAGTGAGGAAGGCCTGTACGCAAGGTAGCCCTGGGGGGTGGATAACGGCGGTGCAGAGTAATCAAGTGGCCCTAGAGGTAGCCAGTAGGGGTGACGCGGGATTATATGAGGAAGAAGAACGCTGAAGAAGGTACGCAATTTTTGCCACACAATACACAACACAAAACCGAGAACACTCAGTTTTCGAATCAAAGAGGACTGAGGGCACACACGAGTCTCACACAGATAGATCCGAGAGAGAGTTTTGGTGTTCCCGTTGCCTGACTTGAGCGTCGAAGCTACAACGGCCGCTAGAGGCGTCGTCTGTGTGTTTTGCAGGCATCATTTGGAGTTTCGGCGAAGGTTCCTGGAGCCTCCTTGCAGAACGCGTAGCAGTTAGAAGGCTAGACTAAGGAGTGACGAGGCACTTTCCCCACGCTCGAGCCAGCGGCAGGATCAATAATCATTTACTCTCAGACTCCCCTCAACATATTAGTCACTCGACCTAGAACTAGATGCATGTGATGCATGTGATTTTTTTAATTTTCGAATGTATTCATCTTTTTCTCTAACAATCCTCAACTCCTCTTCCAAAACTGCAAGATGGGCATCTCTTTCATTTTTATCTTCCAAAAGTTTAGCCTCATGTTGCAATTGTCTTAGTGATAGTGATTGAAAATCTCTAGCCAATTGTTTCAAAAGAGATTTTGTGGATTTTCTATCACTTTCACTATTACTTGAAGAATGAGTAGACATGTTTAGGGTTTGTGATAAAAGTAATTTTCAAAAAGAAGGATAAGTGGAGTGAAGTAGGTAATTTCCCAGGAAAGGGAGGTGGATCACTAGGATCTCTTAAGTACCAAGCCTTTCCTTAGCCATATAATATCCCACAACACTTTCACAAACCTTTCTCTAAGCAATTTACTTAGAGCACAATCAAAGATAAAAACAAATTTTTTTATGCAAGAAAAAAATATGTAAAGTAATAAAACACAAATGAAAATTGCTATCTAGAAAGCTTTTAAAACTAGTTGAATCCTAAGGTGAGGCTTCTTGGCACTTTGGAACCTTGAAGACACACTCACCGTCTAAGACGTATTAATCCATTAATTAATCAATGTCCTTGCAAATTACAACTTGATCCGGTCGGTCATCGGTAGTCGATGACGTCAGCAGCAGATGACCACATGGGCCAGTCACAGAGCAACGCGTGGCATGAGATAGCAGATGAACCAGGGTGGAGATCGTTCAAGAACGGTGATCAGTGGTCAGTTACCGAGTGACCACCACCATAAGATCAGTTCCTACATGAGCGCCTGGAAGCAGAGCGCGAGAAGTGATGAAGCACCGATCGGTCATCGGTGCATGCAGAGCGATCAGTCGTCGGGGGTTCCTTGCCAACACGTGTTAAACTGGGACCCAGGCTCCCAGCGAGAACGTTACCCAAGGACCTCGCATGATTCCATAAGGAGAGCACGACAACGTGAAGAAGCGCCATCTGTCATCGGTCAGGGTGACACATCGGCCATCGGTCAGGATGAGAGATACCTCGGTCATCGGTGTGTGGCGAGTGACGTTGGCCACGACGATGTGAATAACGCGCTAAGTTACTCTGTAAGGGAATTGTAGCGGCCAGACCTCAGATGTCAGCCAGGGGCTGAGAGATCGATGAGCCCTCAGAAGGGTCGATCACCAAGAACAAGGGCGATGAGAGATCGCCAACAGGGGGACACATCGGCCTTAGTCACGGAACGACCATGCATGAAGATGGGAAGACGCACTTAGGTGCAGAATCCTGCTGGGACAAGAACCCATCAAGGTTAGAGTCTCCCAGTGAGGTTGCATGCATGCCACGTGGACCATGAAGGTGTTCCCAGAGATTAGGTAGGGCAGATGGGCACAGAAATTGAGGGGTACAGAGGTACCCACGCGGCCTCCCCTGTCAGACTTTGCACTCAAGTGAGGAAGGCCTGCACGCAAGGTAGCCCTGGAGGGTAGATAACGGCGGTGCAGAGCAATCAAGTGGCCCTAGAGGTAGCCAGTAGGGGGCGACGCGGGATTATATGAGGAAGAAGAACACTAAACCAGGTACGCAATTCTTGCCACACAATACCCAACACAAGCCGAGAACACAGATAGATCCGAGAGAGAGTTTTGGTGTTCCCGTTGCCTGACTTGAGCGTCGGAGCTACACCGGCCGCTAGGGCGCCCCTCTGTGTTTGCAGGAACCGTTTGCTTCGTTCGAAGGGAAGCCAACCGGAGGAACAGACGCGCACGCGGGAGGAACGCGGAGCCCATCCACGCTCGAGTCCACGGCAGGATCACAACTCAAAGAAATACAAAGAAATTAGGTTAACAAATTTTGATGCTCAAAAATTTAAAGTCCTATTCTATGCACTCCTTCACTTGTAGCTCCTTTGTGTATATTTGTGTATTTTTCAATGAGGTTGCTGCTGTCCCTTGCTTTGTCTCCTTAGGTTATTCAACCTTAAATCTTTAATCCAGCTCCTCTTTAGTGATATGGCTTTCACCAAAACAAAATTTTAGCTCCACACTCACCAAAGCACTTTTTAGGTCAAATCCACCAAAGAGAGGTCAAGCAAGTTTTAAAGCAACAAAACTCAAATTTAAAATCAAGGACTACTGCAAATGGAGTTGATATTTGACAAGACTTGAAAGAGTATTCAATAAAATTTGACAAGCAAAAAATTAAGGCACACAAGAAAAGGTAGCACACAAAGTGGAATCCTAGTGAATGGAACTAGAATAGATGAATAAAACCAAAAACAGCACTACAAAAATTTTTGTGTAAAATTTTTCACAACTTTCCAATTTTATGCTGGATAGAATACTTCAAATTTTAACCACAGAAACTTCAATGTTTTAGCTCAATACAGGCGTTGCAATTTCACCAAAACAGTGAGCCAAATAATTGTAATAATATTTCCGAAATCACTACCGTGTCAGCGTTTTTTCAGAGTCAGGATTTTTGCACTCTGTTCGTATTTCATTTATCATTTTTTTTTGTATTTTGAATTTTGATGTGCTTCTTTTTTTCACTTTTTCTTAACACATCAAACTACTCAAATCCAAAATTTCATAATTTTTTACCAACAAATGTAATTTCTGGGAACGATTCCAGCCAGAACAGTAGCAGTGAAAACAGAGAAATCCTAACTTGGAATTAGAAAATGGTAAAGAAACTTCAAAAACACAATGGAAATGATTGGAAACGAACTTGTATGGAACTAACACACAAGTATGAACTCAAATATGAAAATATAAAAGGCACCAAAGCTTCAAAACCAGAAATATAAACTGCACTCAAAACAAAATCAAGCAACCAAATCAACAATAAAAGGCACCACTTGGAATTTATGACATTGTAGGATGAACATGACTTTGACAAAACTTGTATGGATTCAAAAATCAAAATGACTCAACCACAAACACTTTGCACCGATTAAAAACATCAATAAGACTCAAATAAAATAAAAATAGAACAGCCAACACAAAAGGAACCTAAAACAGTTTGAAAATGGAAGTTCAAGATCAAGTTGAACCAAAAATACCAAATAGAAATTTAAAAACAGCAACACCAACTTAAAAAGAAATTAAAAACAGCAAGTCATTTAAGGATATGATGAACAACATGGAATAAAGAAGAAGACTCAAAAAAATAAAATGAAGAGAACACTTATCTCTTGAAGAACCAAAGCTCTAGATACCAAATGATGGGTTGTTCTTCATGACCATTTGTTCTTCTTAAAATATGAGGTAAAAAGGTGGTGGAAGCTATGGATGATATGGGTCAAGGATGGCTCATATAGAGCTATGGGTTCCTTGTAGGTGCATGAAAGGTATGGAGAGTGATAGGTTAGGCCAAATCACTTGGAGGAATGTGAAGATGAAGATCAAAGTGTCTAACCTAGAGAGACTAGACAAAGAGTAGAAGCTAGCATAATTTTGACAGCATTTACTCATATAAATTGATCTTAAAAAAATATGAGCCAAAGCACCCTATTTATAGGAGATGGTGCCTTGGAGAGTAAGGAGCAAGGGTGGGATGGGGAATACATAAAAGAGGGGGCTGCTAGGGTGTTGACTAAAGGTCAATGCAGCCCCTTAGCATGCTTCTAGAAGGTAGGGCTACATTCCTACCCTAAAAGGCCTAGGTACAATCTAAATTGTTAAATACACCCCCTATTGTGCTAAATGAACCCTACTCTACTAAATTTTTAAATACACCCCCGATTGTGCTAAATGAACCCTACGCTACTGAAATTATAAATAAATTGAAATTAATTAATGCTCAGCTCCCATGGCTTGGGCTTTACTCCTTGTGGTCCTCTGAGGGGTCTTTGAATATGTAGAGAAAAGTTTCTCTGCCATCAGTAGCAAAGTCCCACTCTTCTTGAATCCTCTTTGCCATGGACCTAGTTGTTGGGCTTGAGCTTGGGCTTAGGCTTGGGCTTGGGCCTCTTCCATCAAATTCTCTTCTTACGTTTATTGCTCTTGTGCACATATGGCGCTCGATGCAAAAAAGAAGAAGAGATTGGATAAGCTGGTTGCTCGCCGTCGAACAGCAACTGCTGGTGCAAGCAGCTCAGCCCCTGCTGATCCCCTGGCTCTTGTTCAGGAATCGCCTAACTCAGCCCCTACTGATAAAGGGGTGGTCGCGGTTGACTCTGAGGATGAGGACACAGAGGAATGTCTCGTCTTCAAGAGGCCAAGATTGGGGGTTGCGACCACCCCCCTTTCGGCTACAGAGGACCAGCCTCCATCCTTCATGGACAACCCCCCAGCGCTTCTTCTCCTCGTGGTCATCCTGCGTTAGAAGACGGTGGGGAGAGCACCCCCGTGGGTTGTGTGCCTCCTGTCCTAGAACTTCCCTCCATCCTCTAACAGGCCCTCAAGTGCCTTCAGAACAATGAAGCAATGGAGGCCTTGGACGGGGACTCACTGAGGGATCTCATGGGACGAGGCCTTGGTGAGTTCCTTGCCGCCTCCAGCGCCTTGGTGAGCCAAGCAGAGGTGAAGATGAAGGAGGAATTTTCCCGGGTGAGCCAGTCTGAGGCAAGGTTGAAGGAGGAGCTTGCTCTCCAGGTCCAAGTATCTGCTAGGCGTGCGCCTACCATGAACTAAGAGCTTAGCAGCCTCCGCCAATCTGAAAAGAAGACCAAGAAGCTCCTCTTCGACAAGGGTCAAGAGGCCCTCCAGCTTAAAGCCAAAATCCTCCCCCTCCGCAACAAAGTGATTCATCTAGAGGAGCAGCAGGAGGGAGCACAAGCTAAGGTTGCCAGGCTGGAGGAAAGGGCCACCAATCAAGAGGTCCAACTGGGCAAGGTGGAAGGAGAACTCGCCCAACAAGTTGAACTGCTCAAGAAGACTGAGGTTGAGTTAACTGAAGACGCTGCTGAAGCCTTTAGAGCAGGGTTTGATGAGACCCTTGCTCAGGTTGCTTGCGTGCATCCAGAGGTGGACCTCTCTCCCTTCTCTATGTCGATGCAGGTTGTCAATGGGCAGCTCACTCCTAGGGCTTAGGTCTCTTTATACGGCTGGACCATTGAACTCTTTGTAATCTTGGCTTGACTTGTAAATCATTTTGCTGCTTTATACTGCGCCTTTTTCTCATGTTCTGTATGTCTTTAACTTGGTCTTTGCTTGATCACCTTAGGAATCATCACCTTAAGACTCTTTGCTAACAACGTCTTCGTCATAGGTTCTCCCCTTAGGTAGCACGCTTCATCCTGCCAAACTCCAAGAGGAAACCATGCTAACCTTAAATGACTCTTTCTTGTCACATCATAAGAAAGATCCTCTTGCTGGAGGCATGCTCCACTGTTTTGCTGATCGTCCCCTGTTCTTGCTGGTGGACACTATGACAATCATGCACCCTCTTCTTCTTTCTCAGGTTGCTGCTTCACTGAATCAAAACACTCTGTACCTGCAAAGACAAGGGGGCGCCCTAGAGGTTGTTTGCACTCCAACGCTCAAGTCAATACTGGGCTAAGAAACAGTGTGTATGTATGTAACAGTTCTAGTCTCAAGAGCTGCGTACCTTTTTAGGGTTTCTTACTGTTGTTTATATAGCCTAGGGTTTCCCCTATCTTTGTTACTCGGATTTAGGATTTTTGCAGGAATATCGTTGTGCCGCTATTACCCAGTCTTAGTGTAATCTAGCGCGTAAGGTTTCCCTTGTTGGAGTGCAACCTCTCACTATATGGACACCTAGGTACCAACTTGTGCACCTAATCTCTGGGGCCATATGTTCTGGGGGTGCCCTAACTGTTCACGTGTCATGCATGAAGTCTACCCCTGGGAAACCCTAACCTTAACGGGCCTTAAAGTTCCCAGGGCCCCTAGCTGGTGCTGCGCCCAAATGCGCTATTCACACCATACGCACGAATACCTTGGGACTCAGACTTCCCCCTAACTCTGGGCGTTTCACTGATAACTGATGTGTCTCCTGGGGTCTACCTTGTTGAACCAAGTGGTGTTCAAGGTTTTGAAGAATCCAAATCCTTTGAAGGATGATGAAGCCTCTGCTTTGCTTGATGCTGCTGTGCTGGTTTATTGTTTTTTTCTGGGGTAGTTTAATGTTGTAATCCACCCTTAGATTAAATCTCAAAGCACTTAGCATCTCAATCTTTAAACAAAGTAAAGTGTTTTTCAAACTAAGTTGAAACAACCGATTGTTCTGTCGTAACAACCGATTGTTTACACTTAGATGTTTTGAGAAAGTTTGAAAACTGTTTTTGAATGAAGAAAAGTGTTAAGTAACAAAACAACCGATTGATTCGAGGAAACAACCGATTGTTTATTTTGGAACCTTAACAGAAAAACTGTTTTCTTTGACTGAGCTTTAAATGATTTGAAACTGAATACGCTCCAGTCATTAAATGCTTTGACCAATCTTTTTGAAAGCAATTATGGGTTTGTTAAGATTTGATAACAAACTTTCTTTATATAAATTCAGAAAAACTGTT
Organism: Phaseolus coccineus; assembly: GCA_037954025.1. NCBI lineage: Eukaryota > Viridiplantae > Streptophyta > Magnoliopsida > Fabales > Fabaceae > Phaseolus > Phaseolus coccineus. The sequence goes on along the minus strand of CM075686.1, from coordinate 15,503,563 downwards.
TTAAATAAGAGAATGCTTTTGACAAAGTTTTTCTAAGAGAGTTTTCTAAAAGTGCTGAGATTGCTTAAGAGCTAAAGGGATTGATCAAGGTGTTGGAATAGGATTCTACTTGTATTGATTTCAAATCTTCATCTGTAACAAGTGTAATCTTTGTAACTGCTGAAACATTTCTTCTATGTATTGTTGCTGAGATTGGCTGTGTGTTCTTGAGGTGTTCAAGATCAGCAATCTTAGTGTTGGCCAATGAGAGTGTGTGTCTTGAGGTTTTCAAGGTCATTCTCTTGGTTGTTGTGTAAGTGATCAAGGTGTGATTGCTTAGTGGATTTCCTCAGGGTTCTAAGAAGACTGGATGTAGCTCTGGGTTGGAGTGAACCAGTATAAACAACTGTGTGCAATCTCTCTATCCCTAACTCTTTAAATTCAGTTTGTTTGTTGTTTGCTGATATAAACAACCGATTGTTTCGCAGAAACAACCAATTATTTTCCTGGCAGTGCTGTTTTGCTTGTTGTTTTGGCTAACTGAATTGCTTAATCAATTGGTTTCTAAAATAAATTCATTCTAGCTTGCAAAAAGTTTACGAAAACCTCTTTAAACAATTCACCCCCCTCTAGTTTAAAGCCATCTTTCCTAACATACCTCTCATGGCCCAGTTTAGCTGTTGGAACTGCTGATGCCCGATGTCACATCGGCTTCATTATGTTGTCGAGTACACATTCGGCGTACCTTGATGATCGATCTCCGACCACTAATCGGCACACTGGCTCATGCCACCTGAAGGACACTGTCTCACGCCGCCTGTGGGACCCAGCTTACATGGCCCACTACTGCTAGCGATCGTCGATGTCCGAGGATTGGTCAGTACACAAGCCCCCCAGTCTCAAGCCGTTAACTTGTTCAGCAAAGAGACTAAGTCGTCGCCCTTGGCGACCTACGTGGCACTGGGTGAAAGGACGTGAACAGTGTGCCGAAATGACCTCTCACCATAGTTTTTTAATCTGCGTACACGTGGCCTGATCAACAACTAAGGCTTATTGCCGCTTGTGCTCCCTTGGCCCACGTTAAACCCTTTCAAAACCCCATGCTCCTTCACTGTTTCATCACTTTTGCTTATCTTTCCCTCAATTATCTTAGTTCTCCCAAACACTCCTGCTTCAACTTCAACCTTGATGTGATTTGATTTTATGATTTAGCATTTTATGGTGGCACTTTAATTAGGATTGAGATTTTAGGATGATTAAGGTGAGAACCTAAGGAAAATCCCCACTGGACATTAACTTAACCAAGTGGTTAAGCAGATGTGAAGGTTCATTTCACAAAGATAAAAGGAAAACATAATTATAAGGTGATGATGATGACAAGTTATGGTGTGGAATTACATAAGGAAAACAAGAGCAACATATAATTCCAAGATAAGTGAAGGATGCCACCACTTGAGAGCTCTCAAAACTCACAAGATAAGACCAATTTTGGAGGAGCTCACTCACTCACAGTTCACACAAGAATTTGTGTATAGTAACTTTACTCTAATTTTCAACTTGTAAATACATGAGGTAGGCCTCCCTATTTATAAATTTAGGAGCCTTGGAAAGCAAGCTTAAGAAGGGAAAAAAGTGGGCAGCCAAAGGGTTTGACTGAGTCAATCCCGTATTCTTGGCTTATCCTTCTAGAAATTAGGTCAAAACGCCTTCAAATGGGCTAGGAACAAGCAAGAATGTAACGCCCCTCAATATCTTATTCTTATTTATAAAATAAAATAAAGGTAAAACAATAATATTAAAAATTAATATATGCATATATAATAAAATACATCCATCAGTACATTGTATTTCAAAATAATATCCCTTCTCTAGGGAATTTTAATACATAATCATCCTGTTTTCAAAATAAAATAAACTACAGCACAAGAACAGGCGATCTCCTTGTCCATCCACTCACTAAGGGGCTCCACTGCCTGCAACATCATCTGCTCCCGTGTAAAATACACGATCATCACAATTTTAAGAAAAACAGCCACAGAACAAAACACAGGGGTAAGCTAGATATTTTTAAAACTTTAAAACATGAAACTTGATATTAACGTAAACCATCCAATATTCACACATTTCACAATTCCCTCAAGTATCATTCATTTCACATAATCCATCAAGTGTCTATCAATAATTTCAATATTTCTCTTTCTCACGTCAGACTTCCACTGACTCATCACACATAGACACTTGACACTACTTCCGGAAGACTCGTGCATTGACTAGACTCAGAGATCTGCACCTGTCATACTACATTGCTGTAAAGTTCCCACAGCCATGCGCATAAACATAATCTCAATCTCAATCTCATCACTCTCCTAGTATGACAGGGTTAATCCATACAACAGGTCAAGTAGTTATCTTTCAAACCACTTACCCATACATATGAACCTCCATCGACTCTCAACGCCTGAATAACTTCATCTACATGATTCCATTATATCAGGAGAGTCAAGATATCTCATTATAGAAATCACCGATCAATGCACATTCTACACAATCTTACACGGTATTTTCTTTCCTGAAAATACTATGCCTTGATCCCACATTCACAACATTCAACACATCATATAACACTTAAATGGACGATTCCAATCATTCCAAGGTTCAAATTTTCGAATATCACATGCATTTCACATTTCAATCTCAAACAGTTTCAAACGACACTAAAACAGGGGAGTTCGAAATCAACATTAAAACCGGCGATCACGTCGCCCCACACATAAAAATAGAGCATCGTGAAAAAGAATATGAAACCGGCGACCACGTCGCCCCCACTTCAGAACTTACTCGCCTAAAGTTTTATAAACGAAAATGCTAGCTTCCCTTACCTGGACTAGCGTAAACTTCACTAAGAGCTCCAACCCAACGAGATTCAAGGATGCCTTAACTCTGTTTTAGCGTCTGATTTGGAGAGCTTGCAGAGAACCTCCCAGGTGCTCTATGGTAGTCGCCGATAGCCAACTGATGCGCTAGGACGTCTAAACGTATGGAGAAGGAGAAGAAGAAACAGGGAGCTAAAACCAACTCACTCAATTTCTCTCTACTCAAGCAGCGTTCGAACCTTGCCTATCCAAACTGAAGTTTGAACTTAAGCCACCCTTCCCAGGCATGCCGCTGCCACCACCCACTCTGCAGGGAAGCTTGCGTATACATTTCCTCTAACAATATGACCACGTGGGTTTCTGCGCGTACCAACTCTCTGACGCTAACTATTCTGAGACACCCTTTCTGTCTACGTGTCGCGCCTGCAAGACGTCTCATGCTGGGAGCCTGGGTCCCACCTTATCTGTGTGAAACACGACATCGCGCGATAACCTTCCACCGATGACTGCTCGCGTAATGACTATCCACCGATGTCTCATCCTGGCAAACGAATGATGTCTCTCCCTGGAAGACGACTGATGTCTCTCCCTGGAAGACGACCGATGTCTCTCCCTGGAAGACGAACGATGTCTCTCCCTGGAAGACGACGGATGTCTCTCCCTGGAAGACGACCGATGTCTCTCCCTGGAAGACGAACGATGTCTCTCCCTGGAAGACGACCGATGTCTCTCCCTGGAAGACGACCGATGTCTCTCCCTTGAAGACGACCGATGTCTCTCCCTGGACGACGACCGATGTCTCTCCCTGGAAGACGACCGATGCATCCCCCATCCTGGCGATGACCGTCTGTCTCGCCCTGGCGATGCCCGCGTGTCTCCCACCCTGGCAATGACTGATGTGCCTCTCATCCCGGCGATGACTTATGACACATCGCCACGCCTTGCTGAAGGTTCTTCATCCCACTATGTTACATCCAAGGTATCACCTCCACATGGCTTGGTGACGTCGGTAGCTTCACATTTCCAATAATAGATCAGCACTACTCCTCGTGCGCCCATGCATGCAACACTAAGGACGATTTCTTATGCTCAAGCATAGAGCTTCGCATGCACAGCGTATCTAAAGCTTAACCCACACCTTGATACGCGTGGTTTTTGGAACCCACTATGGTTGATCCAGTATCTTGACCACATACTAAGTGCACTTTCGGCGATCATGTACACTATGGGCGATTGGCGTTCATGTGTAATCTAGGCGACAGGCGATTATGTGCCAGAGAAGTCGGAGATCGCCTCCGTCTTCAACAACGGCGATCTCGTAGACTTCTAAGCTACACTTTTCTTCCTTTACTCTTCTTGATCCACATGTCTTCCTCGAGCACACCCACGTGATTACCTCACGATAAAGTCATCGCACTTGACTACTTGGTTAATACAATGGTCAGCCGGCCAACCTCTACCAGCTGACCCCAGACCTTGGGCGACGGTCGAGGTCCGACTACTACGAAACTTCTATTACCAGCTCTTTGTATTTTAAATAATAACATCTTCTGAAATTATTTAAATATAACACTTTTATTCCAATTAAAGTTTCTAGGTCCTTACAAAGAATGCTACTCACACCCCCTACTATGCTAAAGCCACTTTATTCTACCTTATTTCTACTGTTTGGACCCTTCATTTGAGCCCAATTTATTTACAAGATTTTTCTAAATATTTAAGAAGACTAAGAGGAAGAACTTCAAGTGCTCTAGACCTTGTCCATTCCTCCTATTAAAGAGGTCTTCCTTTGCTTGTTGAGATGACCCTTTATAGTTGGCATTCTTGGTCATCTTCTTGTGGACTCGGTTTTGGAGTCTTTGTGTGTCTGTATCAAACCTTCACGACTTTTCTGTTAGAAAATATGGCTTTAAACTAGAGGGGGGGTGAATTGTTTAAAGAGGTTTTCGCAATCTTTTTGAAGCTAGAATGAGTTTATCTCAAAAACCAATTGATCAAGCAATTCAGTTAGTCAAAACAGTAAGCAAAACTGCACTGTCAGAAAAACAATCGGTTGTTTCTTCAAAACAATCGGTTGTTTTGGGAAGCAAACAACAAACAAACTGAATTTAAAGAGTAAGGGATAGAGAGATTGTACACAGATGTTTATACTGGTTCACTCCAACCCAGAGCTACATCCAGTCTTCTCAGAACCCTAAGGAAATCCACTAAGCAATCAACACTAGATTACTTACACACAACCAAGAAAGTGACCTTGAACACCCTCAAGAAACACACTTTCCTTGGTCAGCACACCACACTAAGAAAGCTGATCTTGATCCCCACAAGAACACACAGCTCTTCTTAGCAACAGCACAAACGAATGTTCACAAAATTACAAGGATTACACTTGTTACAGAAGCAATCTGAAATCAGTACAAGAGAATCCTATCTCAGCACTTTGATCAATCTCTTTAGCTCTTAAGCAATCTCAGCAATTTTTTTAAAACTCTCTTTTTCAGCCCTTTGTCAAAAGCATTCTAAACCTTTTAAAAGAGATTTTCTGAATTATATAAAAGGAAGTTTGTTTATCAAATCTTAACAAACCCATGAAAGCTTTCAGAAAGGTTGGTCAAAGCATTTAATGACTGGAGCGTAAGAATTAAAAGCATTTAAAGCTCAGTCAAAGTCAAAACTGTTTTTTGTTATAAAAACATAACAAACAATCGATTGTTTCCTCGAATCAATCGGTTGTTTTGTTACTTAACTAATTTTCACACTTCAAAACAGTTTTCAAAACACCTAAGCTTAAACAATCGGTTGTTTCGATAAAACAATCGGTTGTTTTAACTCAGTTTGAAAAAAACACTTTACTTTGTTTGAAAGTTGAGATGCTTGAGCTTTAGATTCAATCAAAGGTTGAGTTATGTAACATCCCGCCAAAATGCTTTTCATATTTATATAATGAAAATAAAGGTAAACAAATATATTGAAGTGAATTTAATTATATATATGTAATGAAGTTTCTCCTCACAGGGAGTTTAATACATAATCGGTCAATTTCAAAACTTAAACAAAATACAGCAAAATAAAGAAAAACAGGCGATCTCCTGATAGAAAACAGAAAACGGCGATCTCCTAACAGATAAGGCAATCTCCTATCAGAAAACAGAAAAAGGGGTGATCGCCTAACAGAAACAGAAACAGGCGATCTCCTTCCGGCGACCCCTCACTGAGGAGCTCTACTTCCTGCAACATCATCTGCTCCCGTGTAAAATCATACACGATCATCACAGGTTTAAGAAAACATCTACAAACAAGAACACAGGGTAAGCTAGATATTTTAAAGAGAATTTAGATATGAAACTTTAAAATCAAGATAAAACAAATTTAAGACACTCACGTAAAATCCATCAATTTTCCCATTCATTTCACACACTTCACAATTTCATCAAGTGTTATTTGTTTCACATAAACATTCAAGTGTCTACCAATTTCAATGTTTCTCATTTCTCACGTCAGACTTCCACTGACTCATCACACACCGACACTTGACACTACTTCCGGAAGACTCGTGCGTTGAACTTAGCATCCAGAGACCTGCACCTGTCATACTTCATTGCTGTAATGTTCCCACAGCCATGCGCATCAACATAATCTCGATCTCAATCTCATCACTCTCACAGTATGACAGGGTTAATCCATATAACAGGTCAAGTCAGTTATCTTTCAAACGACTTACCCATACATATGGACGTCCTTCGACTCTCACCAACTGAATGACTTCATCTATGTGACTCCATCATATCAGCAGAGTCAGGATCGTCTCATTCACAGGATACTCACTGATCAATACACCTCATAACTAATCTCAACATGGTATTTGCTTTCCTGAAAATACTATGTCTTGATCCCACATTCAAACATTCAACACATCATATAACACTTAAATGAACGATTTCCCATCACAGAAACAATCATTCCAAGGTTCAGACTTTAAAATATCACATTTCAATCTCAAACAATTTCAAACGACACTAAAACAGGGGATTTCGAAAAACAACGCCAAAACCGGCGATCTCGTCCAAAAACAGGGGATTATGCAATAACAGTTGAAAACCGACGACCACGTCGCCCCATCATCAAAATCATCTAATATAAGGTTTTTCGTTGAAAATAAGGCTAGCTTCCCTTACCTGGACTAGCGCAAAACACCAAGAGCTCCGAAAACCCACCGAAGCTTAAAGATGCTTTCACTCTCTTTTAGTGTCCCGGTCTGGAGAACCTGCAGAGAACCTCCCAGGTGTCCAAGGGCAGTCGTCACTCATCGTACTGGTGCTTGAGGATGTCTGAAATGCAGCGCGAAGGAGAGAAAAGAGAAGGATGAAGGTAGACTCACTCTGTCACTCTTGAACCACAGCAACGTTCTTTGCCTCCCCGAAGTGGGTTTTTGAATCTACACTAACTTGTCCACACATGCTGCTGCCACCACCCACTTTGCAGGAAAGCCTGAGTGTACGTTTCCCTGAAAAGTACGGCCGTGGGTGTCTCTTGCGCATACCAACTTTCTGATGTCACTATTCTGAACCACCCTTTTTGTCCACGTGGTGCGCGTGCAGGACGTTTCATGCTGGGAGCCTGGGTCCCACCTTATTTGTGTGAAACACGACATCGCGCGATAACCTTCCACCGATGACTCATCCTGGAAGACGACCGATCTCTCTCTCTGGAAGACGACCGATGTCTCTCTCTGGGAGACGACCGATGTCTCTCTCTAGGAGACGACCGATGTCTATGGCGACGCCCGCATGTCTCTCGCGCCCTGGCGATGCCCGCATGCCTCGCGCCCTGACGATGCCCGCATGTCTCTCGCGCCCCGGCGATGCCTGCATGTCTCTCGCGCCCCGGCGATGCCCGCATGCCTCTCGCGCCCTGGCGATGCCCGCATGCTTCGCGCCCTGGCGATGCCCGCATGCTTCGCGCCCTGGTGATGCCCGCATGCCTCTCGCGCCCTGGCGATGTCCGCATGTCTCTCGTGCCCTGGCGATGTCCGCATGTGTCTCTCGCCCTGGCGATGTCCGCATGCCTCGCGCCCTGGCGATGTCCGCATACCTCGCGCCCTGGCGATGTCCGCATACCTCGCGCCCTGGCGATGTCCGCATGGGTAGTCTAGGCGACAGGCGATTATGTACTAACCAGGCGATCTCATAGTCTTCTAAGCTACACTTTCCTCCCTTTTTATTTTAAATAAAAACATACTTAGAATTCATTTAAAATATATTCCTTTTATTCCAATTTAATTTTACAGGTCCTTACAAGTTACACAACTCAAACTACCCAGATCCTAACTAAACCAGCACAGCAACAGCAAGCACAGCAAAAGCTTCATCATCCTTCAAAGGATTTGGATTCTTCAAAACCTTGAACACCACTTGGTTCAACAATCTCCCCCTATCTGATGAAGACAAATCCCTGGTGCTTGTGTTGTACTGATTAAATCTGAAGCAGTTCCTACAAAGAAAACATTTGTACCATCCAAAGCTTCTTACAGCAGCCAGTTAGATTATACCTCTTTTAAAATTCAATCGGTTGTTTACACGAAACAATCGATTGTTTCTATCAGCAGCAGCAGAAAACACTTTTATACTCAAAGATTTAAACATTTTTATGCATATAAGATACAGATATACAAGTACCAATAAATCTCCCCCTATTTGTCTTCACAAATAGACTTTAACAAGTACCAAACACAGATTTTAAGAGAGATTATTTAGATCAAGAATACCTAACTCATTTCTTAAGAAGAAAAACCTCTCTTTTGGCAAAGGCTTTGTGAAGATGTCAGCTAGCTGCAGTTTGGTCTCCACAAACTTTACTTCATAGTTCCCATTTTGCACATGATCTCTGATGAAATGATGTCTTATTTCAATATGTTTGGTCCTTGAGTGCTGGATTTGATTTTTGGTAAGATTGATTGCACTTGTGTTATCACACATCAAAGGAACTTTGCTGATTTGTACACCAAAATCTGCAAGTTGTTGTTTGAGCCATAGGATCTGTGCACAGCAGCTACCAGCAGCTATATATTCTGCCTCAGCAGTAGAGAGAGCAACACATGCTTGTTTCTTGCTATGCCATGAGATTAGGCTAGAGCCAAGAAGGTGACAAGTGCCACTTGTGCTTTTTCTATCTAGCTTGCAACCTGCGAAATCAGAATCTGAATAACCAATTAAATGTATTGGAGAATGAGAGGGATACAATAATCCTACAGATGATGTTCCTTTGAGATATTTCAGAATTCTCTTTGCAGCTTTGAAGTGTGACTCTTTAGGATTTGCTTGAAATCTTGCACATAGACACACCGCAAACATGATGTCCGGTCTACTTGCTGTTAGATAAAGCAATGATCCAATCAATCCTCTGAATTTTGTTTGATCTATACTCTTTCCAGCAGAATCTGCATCCATGTAGCAGCTTGATGGCATTGGAGTGCTTGCCTCTTTGCAATTTTCCATTTCAAACTTTTTGAGAATCTCCTTGCAATACTTTGATTGACTTAAGAAGATCCCATCCTTTGTTTGTTTAACCTGCAATCCAAGAAAGAAAGATAGTTCTCCCATCATAGACATTTCAAATGTAACATCCCGCCAAATCCTTTTCACAATTATAAAATGAAATAAAGGTAAAACAATAATATTGAAGTGAACATACGTATTTATATAAAATGGAGTTGCTCCTCACAGGGAGTTTAATACATAACCGGTCAATTTTCCAAAACTTAAAACAAAATACAACCAAATAAAATGAAACCGGCGGTCTCCCTACATAAACCGGCGATCTCCTATCAGAAGACCCAAAACAGCCGATCTGCTATCAGAACAGAAAAAAACAGGCGATCACCACATAGAGACAGAAACAGGCGATCTCCTTCCGGCGACCACTCACTGAGGAGCTCTACTCCCTGGAAGATCATCTGCTCCCGTGTAAAATACACGATCATCACAGTTTTAAGAGAAAACAGCCACAAAACAATACAAAGGGTAAGCTAGATATTTTTAAAACTTTAAATTATAAACTGGACTGGCAGAGAACCAGAGTTAATCCATATAACAGGTCAAGTCAGTTATCTTTCAAACGACTTACCCATACATATGGACCTCCTTCGACTCTCACCAACCGAATGACTTCATCTATGTGACTCCATCATATCAGCAGAGTCAGGATCGTCTCATTCACAGGATACTCACTGATCAATACACCTCATAACTAATCTCAACACGGTATTTCCTTTCCTGAAAATACTATGTCTTGATCCCACATTCAAACATTCAACACATCATATAACACTTAAATGAACGATTTCCAATCACCGCAACAATCATTCCAAGGTTCAGACTTTAAAATATCACATGCATTCCACATCTAAATCTCAAACAGCCTCAACAACACTAAAAAAGGGGATTTCGAAAGCTGTATTTAAAACCGGCGATCACGTCGCCCAAATACATAAAAACAGAACATCGTGAAATAGAGTTTAAAACCGGCGACCACGTCGCCCAAACACATAGAACAGAGCATCACGAAATAGAGCTTAAAACCGGCGACCACGTCGCCCTCACTTCAGAAACAGCTAATCTACGGCTTTTATTGAAAAACAAAGCTAGCTTCCCTTACCTGGACTTGCGTAAACTTCACTAAGAGCTCCAACCCAACGAGCTTCAAGGATGCCTTAACTCTGGTTTGGAGGACTGGCAGAGAACCTCCCAGGTGCTCTATGGCAGTCGTCGATAGCCAAGCAGGGACGTGATAAGGCCTGAATCGCAGAGTGAAGGAGAGAAAAGAGAAGGATGAAGGTAGACTCACTCTGTCACTCTTGAATCACAGCAACGTTCTTTGCCTCCCCGCAGTGGGTTTTTGAATCCAAGTCTACTTGTCCACGCATGCTGCTGCCACCGCCCCCTCTGCAGGAAAGCCTGAGTGTATGTTTCACTGAACAGTACGGCCATGGTTGTCTCTTGCGCATGCCAACTTTCTGATGTCACTATTCTGAACCACCCTTTTTGTCTTCTTGCGCATGCCAACCACTTCCCTGAACAGTACGACCGCGAGTGTCTCTTGCGCATGCCAACTTTCTGATGTCACTATTCTGAACCACCCTTTTTGATAGCATTCCTATGAGCTCTTCTTTGGATTTTGGAGTTCCTTGGTGATGATGGGTGCGGAAGCTTATGGAGGAGGTGAGCAAGGCCTTCCTAGGAAGCATGGGTGCCTTGAAGGTGCATGAAGAGTGAGGAAATGGGGAGGTTTGGCCAGCCCCTTTGGTAGTGATGAATTGAAGACTAAAACCTAAGTGTTAGGCAAGGAGTAGTGTATGGCACAATTTGGGCAGCATAACAATACTCTATTTAATCTTGAAAATACAAGGTGTAGGCTCCTCCTTTTATAGGCTAAGGAGGACCATAATGCAACCCTAATGCTAGCCAAATGAAATGTAAATGTGAAGCACATGGGCCACATGGAAAGTGTGACCACGTGGGGAGGGGTGTGTCTAGTTTGTAAGTTCACCCCCTCCATGGGCTTTCTAGAATAGTGGGAAGGTTAACTTCTCCTTAATTCTAATGTGCAGAAAAATAAACATTTGTCCACATGGCTATGCTATTTACACCCCAATTAAAGCTAAACTACATTTGATGGGCCTTCACGGAATATGTGCTAGTATGCCACTCTCCCATTCATAGCTTTGATCCAAGTCTTCTTGTCCTAGACGCTTCTAGCTTGGCCTTCTCGTCCTAGACGCTCCTAGCTTGTCTTAGACGCTCCTAGCTTGGTCTTAGACGCTCTTGACTTGGCTCTTGCCTTTCATGGAAGGTTGTGCTTGGCCCTCTTCCATCATCCCCTCCCTCTTGAAAAAGGATTTGTCCTCAAATCCCTTGCTTTGTCTTCAACTAGGGGGATGGATGGGGCTGGATGGTGTCCATCATCTCCTCCTCCTTTGAGAAGATCTATCCTCACATCTACAGATTTGATCTCGGATAGCAGCCTATTGTTTTGGCAAAGCTTGTCCTCCCGGATCAAACGTCCACCTATGGAAATCATCAAACAAAGTAAAGGTGTTAGTGTGAGCAATTGGAGAGAACTTAATTGTATGAAGTTGCCATTTTTGTTTTTCTTTTGTTTTTGGCAACTTTGTACAATATTTCTCTTTTGATGGTTGTATGTGTTCTCTAATCCTCTTATGTATTTGAAAATTTTCAATATTGGTTACCTTTTCCTTAGGCACAATACATTTAGGAAAGGGTAACAACTTAAAAAGCGAAAGAGGATTAAGTCCACATGCAATTTCAAATGTAGAAATATTAGTAGTCTTGTGGACTACTCCATTGTATGCATGCTCAAAAGGATACTCATCCCAAGAATTGTGATTGTCTTTCATGATTTCTCTAGGCATAGTAAAAAGAGCTATGTTTTCAATTTTATTTTGACCATTCTTTTGAGGATAAAAATTTGAAGAGTACAACTTAATTTCAAGTTTTTCTAAAAGATTCCTCAAATGATGGTTTTCAAATTTTGGAGCTCTGTCCAATACTATGCTTGAAGATAAACCATGAAGACTTGTCACTTCTATATAGAAGAGATTATCCATATCCATAAAAATGGAATCAAAACCTTTTGTTGTCCTAGGAAGCTCTAAGATAAAATTGAGGTTTATGTCTTCCCAAGGATCATTTGCAAAAGGTAAAGGAGTATAGAGTTCATGAGACATCACCTTAGGTGTATTTTTAAAACAAGAAATGTATCTAGGGTAATGTCTTTGAACATCTTTTCTCATGGGTGACAAAAGTTTTCCTTTTAAAAGCTCTAGAGTTTTATCAACTCTAATTTGGTCCATGAGTTCTCCTTCATGAAGAATTTTTCTCTTATGTGTAAAGATAGTCTCGTTGTTACAACCATTGTTTATGAGAAGTTGCACACTTGGCAATGGTTGTCTCAATAGGACATGACAAGTTTCTTTAGGCACTACTTCACATAAAAATTTGTTTTTGTAGATGCTTGTAAATAACTTGACATTCACTTGGTGATATCCTAGCACATATGAGAAATAATCCACTTTATCTTTATCTATGCAAGCTTCTTTTAAAGACTCTTTTTTTGTTACTATGCTTGCAAGTGTTCCTTTACAAAAGGAAAGGCTAGGTTGTTCAACAAGACGCATATTTTCAAAGGTATTTTTAAATCTTTTGTCTTGTTGAATGACCTTGTGAGAAGGAACACTATTCTCCCACGCCTTTTGTTTCTCAAGGGTCTTCTCATGCTTTTCTTTTTCTTTTTCTTTTTCTTTAGCTTCCCTTTCGGCTTCCTCTCTTTTCTTTTGTATCTTTCTTTCCTTTCTTTCTTTATTGGAAGCAAACAATTTTTCTACCCTCATTTCCCAATCTAGGCAAGTTTCTATATTTTCTTTTCCATGGGAATGGGGTAGGTCTACCCTAACCTCTCTTGGGCTTTCTTGTTCTTTTCTATCTCTTCTATGTCTTCCCTCCCCAAAAGAATCATGCTTTTTAGAGATAGATGCATGAGAAGGTAATTTTTTTGAAATGTGAGACTTCTCATCCTTTGATTTAGTCAATTCATTAGTTTTGGCCTCATTCTCCAATTGTTTAGATGAAATTAATTGAATATTCTTAGAAAGTTGTTCCAAAAGAGATTTCAAGGATTTCACCTCACTTTTAAGAGATTTAAAGGAATGAGAAGACATGACTAGACCTTTGTGTATAGAAATATTTTACCTTGAGAAAATTTAGGGAAGTCAAAGAAGGTAGTCTTCCAGGTAAGGGAGGTGAGTCACAATGGACTACTTAAATACCAAGCCTTGCCTTAGCCAAAGACTATCCCTCAATGTCTTCACACAAAGCTTTCTCTTAGTAAACCACTTAAAACACAATTAGGATGAAGAAATCAAATTTTTAATGCAAGAAAACAATGCAAGCTATGAAAGCCTTAAACAAGATTAAACAAGAAATTAACGAAGTGATTAAAGCAAGTTGGTTCCATTAAAGCAATTAACAAAAACAAATTAAGCTAGACGGCCCTAGTGAGGCTTCTTGGACACTTGGAGCCCTTGAAGACACACTCACCGACTAATTGCGTGATTAACAAGTAATTAACACAAGCAAGATTGCAAAGAAATTAAATGACACTCCCTTTGTTGCTTTTACTATTTGCACCCCTTTTGTTGTTCTTCTAGTTGCACCCCTTTTGTTGCTTTTCTACTTGTTGGGCCTTCCAAAGTGTGTGGTGTATTTGTAGTATGGTGTTTGTTGCTGCCCTTTGCCTTTGTTCCTCTTGGAATTAGGTCAATAAAATCTTCAATCCAGCACCTATTAAGCAAGCTAGACTCCCCTCAAGTCAAATTCTCACTCAACAAGTACCAATTGATATTTAATCCACCAACAAGCTTAAAGGCCAAAGAAAGAAAGCAAGAAACAAATTAATTTGAAAAACAGTACCACACAAATGGAATTTAAATGTGACACAACTAGAAAGAGTTCAAATGAAATTAGACAAGCAAATAAAAGGTACTCAAATAATGGATGGCACACAAAAAGGAACCTAGGAATAGCACTAGATTTGATTTAAAAACCAAAAAACAGCACCACAGAAAAGCACAAATTGTTGTGGTCCAGAAAGCGTATCTTTAAAAGATTTATGCTGAGCTGACCCTTTTGTATTTGCTTCTGAAAATTGAGACACAATCAGAACAAGATCTTAACAAACTTTTGGCGTTGGTTTCACTCCAAACGCATATAGCAATTAATTTTGGTAAATTTTATAAAATCAGTGCTCAGAGCTGCAAGCTGGAACGTCAGGATTGCACACTTTTTTTGTAATATTTATCTTTTTTTTTCTATTTCTTCTTTTCAGATGGTTCTTTTTTTGTCCTTTTTCTAACACCTCAAATTTGAGAAATCCAGAGGCTCAGAAATTTTTGATGATGTATGTAATTTTCATAAGACAAAACAGTCAGCACAGAAATGTGAAAACAGGGGTTCTGAAAACTGGAATCAAAAACAGAATGATATACCTCAAAAACACAATGGAGTTAATATGATGGAATTTGTGTGGATCTAACACACAAATAAGAACTCAAACTAAAATTAAAAATGCACCAAAGGATCAACACAAAACAGATTTCAGGTCAAACATTCAGACCAAAAACAAGAAACAAATAAATCAAAAAGAGTACTACTAGGATTTGATGACAAATATGGAAACACATGACTTAGACAAAACTTATGGATTCATAAAATGAAAAGACTCAAGAACATCATATGACCCAAATGAAATTTCAAGGACGACTCAAATACCTAAAAATAAAAACAGCAACACAAATATATCAAGAATCCTACACAAAATTGAAAATAGATGTTCAAGCACAAGTTTGAACAAACCCACCAAATGAAATGAATAAACAAGCATTCAAATCATATTAAAACACAAAAAACAGCAAGACAACTTGGAATAAAGATAAACAACTTGGAGAAAGAAGAACTCAAAAAAAATAAAATGAAGAGACACTCATCTTTGAAGAACCATAGCTCATGATACCAAATGATATCATTCCTATGAGCTCTTCTTTGGATTATGGAGTTCCTTGGTGATGATGGGTGCGGAAGCTTATGGAGGAGGTGAGCAAGGCCTTCCTAGGAAGCATGGGTGCCTTGAAGGTGCATGAAGAGTGAGGAAATGGGGAGGTTTGGCCAGCCCCTTTGGTAGTGATGAATTGAAGACTAAAACCTAAGTGTTAGGCAAGGAGTAGTGTATGGCACAATTTGGGCAGCATAACAATACTCTATTTAATCTTGAAAATACAAGGTGTAGGCTCCTCCTTTTATAGGCTAAGGAGGACCATAATGCAACCCTAATGCTAGCCAAATGAAATGTAAATGTGAAGCACATGGGCCACATGGAAAGTGTGAGCACATGGGGAGGGGTGTGTCTAGTTTGTAAGTTCACCCCCTCCATGGGCTTTCTAGAATAGTGGGAAGGTTAACTTCTCCTTAATTCTAATGTGCAGAAAAATAAACATTTGTCCACATGGCTATGCTATTTACACCCCAATTAAAGCTAAACTACATTTGATGGGCCTTCAGGGAATATGTGCTAGTATGCCACTCTCCCATTCATAGCTTTGATCCAAGTCTTCTTGTCCTAGACGCTTCTAGCTTGGCCTTCTCGTCCTAGACGCTCCTAGCTTGTCTTAGACGCTCCTAGCTTGGTCTTAGACGCTCTTGACTTGGCTCTTGCCTTTCATGGAAGGTTGTGCTTGGCCCTCTTCCATCACTTTTTGTCTACATGGCGCGCCTGCAGGGCGTTTCATGCTGGGAGTCTGGGTCCCACTTTATCTGTGTGAAACACGACATCGCGCGATAACCTTTCACCAATGACTCATCCTGGAAGATGACCGATGTCTCTCTCTGGGAGACAACCGATGTGTAAGAACCTAGAAAATTATATTGGAATAAAAGTGCTATATTTTAAATGAATTCTAAGTATGTTTTATTTAAATATAAAGGAAGGAAAGTAGAGCTTAGAAGTCTACAAGATCGCCGTTATTGAGAAAGTAGGCGATCTCCGAGTTCTCTGGCACATGATTGCCTGTCGCCTAGAGTACACATGATCGCCGAAGCTACCCTTTGTATTGTGGTCAAGATTTTGGATCAACCATTGTGGTACGTTCCAAAAACCACGCGTATCAAGGTGTGGGTTAAGCCTTAGATACGCTGGGCATGCGAAGCTCTATGCTTGAGCATAAGAGATCGTCCTTAGTGTTGCATGCATGGGCGCACGAGGACTAGTGCTAATCTACTCTTGGAAATGTGAAGCTACCGACGTCACCAAGCCTTGTGGAGGTGGTACCTTGGACGTAACATAGTGCAATGAGGAACCTTCAGCAAGGCGTGTCATCAGTCATCGCCGGGATGAGAAGCACATCAGTCATCGCCAGGGTGAGAGGCATGCGGGCATCGCCGGGGCGCGAGGCATGCGGGCATCGCCGGGGCGCGAGGCATGCGGGCATCGCCGGGGCGCGAGGCATGCGGGCATCACCGGGGCGCGAGGCATGCGGGCATCGCCGGGGCGCGAGGCATGCGGGCATCGCCGGGGCGCGAGGCATGCGGGCATCGCCAGGGCGCGAGGCATGCGGTCATCGCCGGGGCGCGAGGCATGCGGACATCGCCGGGGATAGACATCGGTCGTCTTCCAGGTTATCGCGCGATGACGTGTTGCACACAGTTAAAGTGGGACCCAGACTCCCAGCAGAAGGCACGCGGCACGCGCGACACGTAGACAAAAAGTGTTGGTTCAGAACAGTGACATCAGAATGTTGGCATGCGCAAGAAACACTCGCGGTCGTACTGTTCAGAGCAGTGGTTGGCATGCACAAGAGACAACAGTGGTCGTACTGTTCAGAGCAGTGGTTGGCATGCACAAGAGACAACAGTGGTCGTACTGTTCAGAGAAACGTACACTCAGGGTCCTGCAGAAGGGAGTGGCAGCAGCATATGTGGACAAGTATGCTTGGATTCAAAAACCCACGGCGGGGAGGCGAAGAACGTTGGAGTGGCCCAAGAGTGAAAGAGTGAGAGCATTTCCATCCTTCTCCTTTCTCTCCTTCACGCTGCGTTTCAGGCATCCTCAAGCACCAGTACGACGTCCGCCCTTAGAGCACCTGGGAGGTTCTCTGCAAGTTCTCCGAAACAGACGTTAAAACAGAGCTTAAGGCATCCTTGAAGCTCGTGGGTTTGGAGTTCTTAGTGAAGTTACGCAAGTCCAGGTAAGGGAAGCTAGCCTTCATTTTCAATACAAGCCATAGATTAGCTGTTTCTGAAATGAGGGCGACGTGGTCGCCGGTTTCGTTTTCATCTTCGTGTATGCTCTGTTCTATGTGTTTTGGGCGACGTGGTCGCCGGTTTTAAATCCTTTTTCAGTAATGTTCGGTTCTTATGCGTTTGGGCGACGTGATCGCCGATTTTAGTATCGTTTTGAAACTGTTGAGATTGAAATGAAAAATGTATATGCTGTTCGAAAACCTGATCGGTGGTATGCTTGTTCTTGTGAATGGGGTTGTTTAAGAAAAGACTCAAGGTATTCTATGATAGATTTATTCTTTATGTGTGGAATGATGCTTTGAATGTTGTGGATGTGGGATCAAGGCATAGTATTTTCAGGAAAGAAAATACCGTGTAAGATCGTGTAGAGTGTGCAATGACCGGTGATTCGTTATGAGATATCCTGACTCTCCTGATGTAATGGAATCACATAGATGAAGTTATTCAGGCGTTGAGAGTCGAAGGAGGTTCACATGTATAGGTGGGTTGTTTGAAAGAGAACGAGCTCGACCTGTTTGGTGTGGATTAACCCTGTCATGCTTGGATAGTGAGGATACTGAGAATCATTATACGCCTGTGAATGTGTGAGATTTCACGGCGACCCTGTGAATGTGTGTGATTTCACAGTGGGGCAGTATGACAGGTGCAGATCTCTGAGTCTAGTCAATGCACGAGTATTCCGGAAGTAGTGTCAAGTGTCTTGTGTGATGAGTCAGTGGAAGTCTGACGTGAGAAATGAGGAACATTGAATTTGATAGACACTTGATGCATGATGTGATTTGAACGACTCTTGAGGATTTGTGAAATACGTGTTTACTTAATGATCATGTGAAGAGAATGAGAAACTGATAGTCTTGCGTGGGTGTTTGTAACTTGTCTTATCTTGATCTTAAAGTTTCATATCTAAACTCTCTTTTAAATGTCTAGCTTACCCTGTGTGTTTTGGTTCTGTGGCTATTTTCTTAAAACTGTGGTGATCGTGTATAATTTACACGGGAGCAGATGATGTTGCAGGAAGTCGAACTCCCCAGTGAGTGGTCGCCGAAAGGAGATCGCCGGTCTGATGGGAGATCGCCCTTTAGCTAGGAGATCGCCTGTTCTTCTATTTTGTTGTATTCGTTTAAGTTTTGGGAAAATTGACCGAGTATGTATTAAACTCCCTGTGAGGAGAAACTTCATTACATATATATAATTATGTTCACTTCAATATTACTATTTTAGCACTATTTCATTTTTATAATTATGAAAAGGTTTTTGGCGGGATGTTACACGATGTCTCTCTCTGGGAGACGACCGATGTCTCTCTCTGACGACGCCCGCATGTCTCTCGCGCCCTGGCGATGCCCGCATGCCTCGCGCCCTGACGATGTCCGCATGGGTAGTCTAGGCGACAGGCGATTATGTACTAACCAGGCGATCTCAGAGTCTTCTAAGCTACACTTTCCTTCCTTTACTCTTCTTGATCCACATGTCTTCCTCGAGCACACCCTCGTGATTACCTCACGATAAGGTCATCGCACCTGACTACTTTGTTAATACAAGAGTCAGCCGACCTTCCTCTACCAGCTGACCCCAGCCCTTGGGTGACGTCCGAGGTGCGACTACTACGAAACTTCTATTACCAGCTCTTTGTATTTTAAATAAAAACATCTTCTGAAATTATTTAAATATAACACTTTTATTCCAATTAAAGTTTCTAGGTCCTTACATCAAACTCACCTTTCATAGCAGCCACAAATTCTTCACACAACCTATCTTGTGTAGCACCAAAGATGATGTCATCAACATATATTTGCACAAGAATTATTTCTGCATGTGACTTCTTGATGAAGAGAGTCTTGTCTATCATTCCTCTTTCATAGCCAAGAGATAGCAGAAAGTTGCTAAGCCTCTCATACCACTGCCTTGGAGCTTGTTTCAGACCATACAAAGCTTTCTTCAACTTGAAGACATGGTTGGGATACTTGTGGTCTTCAAAACCCGGTGGTTGATCTACATAGATTTCCTCATTGATGTAGCCATTCAAGAAGGCACTTTTTACATCCATTTGGAAGAGTTTAAAACCACTCATACATGCAAAGGCCAGCAGCAGCCTCACAGCCTCCAATCTAGCCACAGGAGCAAAGGTTTCACCATAGTCTAAGCCCTCTTCTTGATTGTAGCCCTTGGCAACTAGCCTTGCTTTGTTTCTTGTGATAACTCCTTCCTCATCTAGCTTGTTCCTGAAAACCCATTTTGCACCAATAATATTCATTTCATTAGTTCTAGGAACAAGAAACCATACCTCATTTCTTTCGAATTGATTTAGCTCTTCTTGCATAGCTTCAACCCACTTCTCATCCTTGAGAGCTTCTTCAATTGACTTTGGTTCAATTTGAGAGACAAAAGCTGTGTGTCTGCAGAAGTTTGAGATGGAGCTACGTGTGGAGACACCTTCCTTTATCTGCCCTATGATGTTATCCACTGACAGATCTCTGGGAATTCTCCACTCTTTGGGCAGCTCACTCTGTTGCAGAATTTCAATCGGTTGTTTCTGCGAATCAACCGGTTGTTTTTCTGTACAGATTTCCAGCTTCTCCAAACTGATGCTCTGTTCGTCTTCCTCAGCACTGATCTTTGGGTTCTCACTGAATCTGCGATCTACCTCATCAAAGACTACATGAACTGATTCTTCTACAGTCATTAACCTTTTGTTGTAGACTCTATAAGCATGGCTTGTGAGGGAATAACCAATGAAAATGCCA
Organism: Phaseolus coccineus; assembly: GCA_037954025.1. Lineage (NCBI taxonomy): Eukaryota > Viridiplantae > Streptophyta > Magnoliopsida > Fabales > Fabaceae > Phaseolus > Phaseolus coccineus. The sequence goes on along the minus strand of CM075686.1, from coordinate 15,483,103 downwards.
CGGTCAGCTTTCTCATCAAATTTTCCCAAGCTTTCCTTTCCATTGTTGAGAACAAAACAGTTACAACCAAAGACTTTGAGGTGACTGATGTTAGGCTTTCTTCCATTGAAAAGTTCATATGGAGTTTTCTTCAAAATGGGCCTTATAAACACCCTATTCATCACATAACAGGAGGTACTCACTGCATCTGCCCAAAAATACTTAGGAAGTGAAGATTCACTAAGCATTGTCCTTGCAAGCTCTTCAAGAGACCTGTTCTTCCACTCTACAACTCCATTTTGCTGTGGTGTTCTTGGAGCAGAGAAATTGTGTAGAATTCCCAACTTCTCACAGAACTTGACAAACTTCTCATTTTGGAATTCTCCTCCATGGTCACTCCTTATTGAGCCTATGTTACTGCCCTTTGTGTTTTGAAGTCTTCTTGCTAGCTTTTTGAATGCAGCAAGGGCATCACTCTTTGACTCCAAGAACAAGGTCCAAGTGTACCTAGAGAAATCATCAACAATCACAAGAGCATAATAATTTCCACCAAGACTCATAGTTCTAGAGGGTCCAAAGAGATCCATGTGAAGGAGTTCAAGAGGTCTCAATGAAGAGACAACATTTTTGGTTTTAAAAGAACTTTTCACTTGTTTCCCTTTTTCGCAAGCTTCACAAATGTGATCCCTCTCAAACTTGAGTTTTGGCAGCCCAATCACAAGATCTTTTGATATAAGCTTGTTCAAATGATTCATGTGAATATGAGCAATTCTTCTATGCCAAAGCCAAGATTCATCTTGCTTGGATAGAAGACATCCAATTGAACATGGTGAAGAGATATCTAGAAGATACACATTATTAACTCTCTTACCTACCAACATTACCTCTTTAGTGTTGGGTAGACAAATTTCACATGTGTTTGCCTTGAACATCACTTGATACCCCTTGTCACACAGTTGGCTAATGTAACATCCCGCCAAATCCTTTTCACAAATATAAAATGAAATAAAGGTAAAACAATAATATTGAAGTGAACATACGTATTTATATAAAATGGAGTTGCTCCTCACAGGGAGTTTAATACATAACCGGTCAATTTTCCAAAACTTAAACAAAATACAGCCAAATAAAATGAAACCGGCGGTCTCCCTACATAAACCGGCGATCTCCTATCAAAAGACCCAAAACAGCCGATCTGCTATCAGAACAGAAAAACAGGCGATCACCACATAGAGACAGAAACAGGCGATCTCCTTCCGGCGACCACTCACTGAGGAGCTCTACTCCCTGGAAGATCATCTGCTCCCGTGTAAAATACACGATCATCACAGTTTTAAGAGAAAACAGCCACAGAACAATACAAAGGGTAAGCTAGATATTTTTAAAACTTTAAATTATAAACTGGACAACCAACGTAGATCGGCCCTTTTTAAACATTCACAAGAGTCCATCACTTTCTCATTCATATCACACAACCATCAAGTGTCTATCAACAATTCTCAATATTTCACATTTCTCACGTCAGACTTCCACTGACTCATCACACATAGACACTTGACACTACTTCCGGAAGACTCGTGCGTTGACTCAGGCTCAGAGATCTGCACCTGTCATACCACACCACTGTGAAATCCACACAGGGTCGCTGTGAAATCCACACAGCCATGCGCATACATAGTCTCAATATCAACTCTCCCGGTATGACAGGGTTAATTCATATAACAGGTCAAGTCAGTTATCTTTCAAACAACTTACCCATACATATGAACCTCCTTCGACTCTCCACAACTGAATAACTTCATCTATGTGATTCCATTATATCAGCAGAGTCAGGATATCTCCTTCTAGACAAGCCCCTAGTCAATGCACATTACACACGATCTTACACGGTATTTTCTTTCCTGAAAATACTATGCCTTGATCCCACATTCACAACGTTCAACACATCATACAACACTGAATGAACGATTCAGTCACAGCAACATTCATTCCACGGTTCAGATTTTCGAATATCACATGCATTCCACATTTAAATCTCAAACAGTCTCAACGACACTAAAACAGGGGATTTCGAAAGCTGTATTTAAAACCGGCGATCACGTCGCCCAAATACATAAAAACAGAACCTCGTGAAATAGAGTTTAAAACTGGCGACCACGTCGCCCAAACACATAGAACAGAGCATCACGAAATAGAGCTTAAAACCGGCGACCACGTCGCCCTCACTTCAGAAACAGCTAATCTACGGCTTTTATTGAAAAACAAAGCTAGCTTCCCTTACCTGGACTTGCGTAAACTTCACTAAGAGCTCCAACCCAACGAGCTTCAAGGATGCCTTAACTCTGTTTTAGCGTCTGGTTTGGAGGACTTGCAGAGAACCTCCCAGGTGCTCTATGGCAATCGTCGATAGCCAAGCAGGGACGTGATAAGGCCTGAATCGCAGAGTGAAGGAGAGAAAAGAGAAGGATGAAGGTAGACTCACTCTGTCACTCTTGAACCACAGCAACGTTCTTTGCCTCCCCGCAGTGGGTTTTTGAATCCAAGTCTACTTGTCCACGCATGCTGCTGCCACCACCCCCTCTGCAGGAAAGCCTGAGTGTACGTTTCACTGAACAGTACGGCCACGGTTGTCTCTTGCGCATGCCAACTTTCTGATGTCACTATTCTGAACCACCCTTTTTGTCTTTTTGCGCATGCCAACCACTTCCCTGAACAGTACGACCGCGAGTGTCTCTTGCGCATGCCAACTTTCTGATGTCACTATTCTGAACCACCCTTTTTGTCTACGTGGCGCGCCTGCAGGACGTTTCATGCTGGGAGTCTGGGTCCCACTTTATCTGTGTGAGACACGACATCGCGCGATAACCTTTCACCGATGACTTATCCTGGAAGATGACCGATCTCTCTCTCTGGAAGACGACCGATCTCTCTCTCTGGAAGACGACCGATGTCTCTCTCTGGGAGACGACCGATGTCTCTCTCTGGGAGACGACCGATGTCTCTCTCTGGGAGACGACCGATGTCTATCCCTGGCGACGCCCGCATGTCTCTTCGCGCCCTGGCGATGCCCGCATGCCTCTCGCGCCCTAGCGATGCCCGCATGCCTCTCGCGCCCTGGTGATGTCTGCATACCTCGCGCCCTGGCGATGTACGCATACCTCGCGCCCTGGCGATGTCCGCATGGGTAGTCTAGGCGACAGGCGATTATGTACTAACCAGGCGATCTCATACTCTTCTAAGCTACACTTTCCTTCCTTTTTATTTTAAATAAAAACATACTTAGAATTCATTTAAAATATATTCCTTTTATTCCAATTTAATTTTACAAGTCCTTACATTCTCCCCAACAAGAAAAATTTTCGTCCTCGAAAATTGAATTACAAGGAAAAGAGGTATGGATAAGCTTCTCTCGTGGGTTCTTCTAACTCCCAAGTTGAATCACCCGATCTCTCATCCCACACCACTTTCACCATGTTGATGGTCTTGCCTCTGAGCTGTTTACTTTGCCGATCGTCAATCCTGACTGGTTTCGCTTCAAAGGACAAGTCATCCCTGATCTGCACATCGTCCACTTCCAGCACATGACTAGGGTCTGCCATGTACTTCCTCAACTGTGATACGTGAAAGACATTATGCAGATTCGCTAAATGGGGAGGTAGGGCGATCTCATAGGCCACTGGACCAATCCTCCTTAAGATCTGATATGGTCCCATGAACTTAGGGGACAACTTCTTTGATCTGATCGCCCGTCCTACACCCTTGGTTGGTGTCACTCTCATGAACACATGGTCTCCTGCAGCAAACTCCAAAGGTCTTCTCCTCTGAATCTGCCGACTTTGAGAAGCTTTCATGCTGCCTTGTATCAGTTTCACCTTCTCGGTTGTCTGCTGAACCAACTCTTACTACTCAAATTGATGGAGGAGGGCCAAGCACATCTAACCAAGGAAGCCAAGGCCCAAACCAAGAAGACCGTCTAGACCAAGAGGAGCGTCTAGCTCCAAGAAGTGAGCGTCTAGGACGTGAAGGAGGGAGGCTATCCATGGAGCTAGACCGTCTAGGACCTCTCACAAGATCCATGGCTAAACATATCCAAGCACACATAGAAGAAGCCACGGATGGGAGGGAGAAGACCTTGTACATGCTACTTGGAGGCCCATTAGGGGTAGCTTAGTAGATTAGTGTAGTGTAGAAAGCAAAACTTGCTAACTTAGGGGTGTGCTATCAAAAAGGTGCCCTTAGCAATAGAAGGAGGGGTGTGCTAGCAAATAGGTGCCTTTAGCAAAAGAGGGAGGGGTGTACTATCAAATGTTGCATTTTTTGACCTATCTTCTAGAATATTAGGATGATGGTGTGGTTTGACTAAAGTCAATACCCTAGGCAGCCCCCACTTTTTGTATTTCCATCCCTACCCTTTAAGCTTGCTCACCAAGGCTCCTAAATCTATAAATAAGGAGGCCTACCTCATGTATTTTCAAGTTTATTTGAGTAATGTTATGCTGCCATTTTTGTGCACAAGCTTTACTCCTCCTAGAAATCTAGGCTATAAACTTCAATCCTTTCACCTTCTCCCTTGAGCTGGCCGAACCACTCAACCCATACTCATCATGCACCTTCAAGACCAACACAACTCCTAGGAGGGTCTTGTTTCACTCATCCATTGCTTCCGCTCCATCTATTTCTACTTTGATTCAAGAAGAACACATGAAAATGCCATCATTTGGTATCATGAGCTTTTGGTTCTTCAAGATGAGTAGCTTGTCTTTTTAAATTTTCAGTTCTTCTTTATTTTCATCTTGTCATTTCAATTCCATAATTGTCTTGCTGTTTTTTTTTTTACATTTTAAATTGTTCTTGGTGTGCTTATGGAAGATCCAACCGAAGCACATGTGTTCAATTGATCTTGAACATTTTCTTGTGCAATTGTGATAGGATTCCTTACACATTGAGTGGCTGTTTTCTTTTAGGAATTTGAGTCTTTATTGCTTTCTTATAATTGCTTCATTTTATGCTTTGAGTCTTTATTTTCTGAATCTATAAATGTTGTGTCAAGTCATGTGAATCCATAATTGTCATCAATTCTTAGTAGTCCTATTTTTGGCATGATTGTTTCTTGTTTTTGGGTCTCTTTAATTTGCCTTAATCTGCTGTTATTTTGATCCTTTGCTGCCTTTTTAATTTTAGTTTGAGTTCATAATTGTGTCTTAGTTCTTACACAATTTCCTTCTTACATTTTCCTTTGTGTTAAATTTTGGTATCTTGCTTTTTTTTTCCAGTTTTCTAGATTTCCCCTGTTTCTCTCTCTGTCTGGCTGTTTTTTGTTTCAAAAATTATTTCCACTCATAGGAAATTTGTGATTCTCTGGAAAATGCAAGTTTGAAGTGTTACAAAAAGGACAAAAAAAAGAATCAGATCAAAAAAGGCAACAGAAAAAATATGATAAATCTTACAAAATCAGAGTGCAAATCTTGAGCGCTCCAGCTGGCCTAACTGCACACCAAATTTGCAAAAATTATTAAAAAAAAATGGTGCATGCGTTTTAGGTGATTCCAAAGCCATTGTTTAGATAAGATCCTGAATTCTCTTGCATATAAATTTCAGAGACAAATTTTAAAAATACAGCTCAGCATAAATCGGGGAACAAACACGTTTTCTGGCCCACAACAATTTTCAGTGGTGCTGTTTTTTTTTTTTTTATTTGGTCATCTAATCTAGTGCTTTTCTTTAGGAATTCCTTTTGTGTGCCAACTTTTTTTTGAGTACCTTTAATTGTTTGCTTTAATTTCTTGACTCTCTTTCTAAGTTGTCATATTATAAATCCTTTTGGTGGTACTGTTTTTATTCAATTAAATTTGTTTCTTGCTTTTGTTTCTTGACCTCTCTTTTGGGTGCTGGAATTTAATTCTCCTTGGTGCATATGTGCATGGAACTTGACTTGGTTTAGGTTTAGCTCTTGTGAATAGGTGCTGGAAATTGGAGAATTAAAGCCATCATTTTAAGGAGGAGACAAAGCTAAAGCCGAAACAAGGTTGCTTGAAACAAACAATACAAACACCTAGAAGATCAAAAAAAAATTTCAAGACAACAAGGAAGTGCACTAACCCAAAAGAGGATCAACAAAGGGAGTCTTCTTTTCCTTTGCAACTTGGTTTATTGTTAATTACCTCTTTAATTACGTTTAGACGGTGAGTGTGTCTTCAAGGGCTCAAAGTGTCCAAGAAGCCTCACCTAGGGCCGAATAGCATAGTAAATTTTTTTGCTTAGTAATTTGTTGCTTGTTTGAACTTGTTTTCTATTGTTTTGGTAGAAACGTTTTGCATGATTAGTTTAGTTTAATTTGTGCTAAAACCGACTAGTTTGTTGCATATCTTTTTTTTTAGCTTACATAGTTTTATTGCTTTGTGATTTCTCAACTTCTTGTGTTTTAAGTGTTTCACTAAGAGAAATTTTTGTGAGAAGGCATTGGAGACTAGTTTTTGGCAAGGAAAAGGCTTGGTACTTAAGTAGTCATTTGAGACTCACCTCCCTTACCTGGAAAACTACCTTCTTTATCTTCCCTAATCTTTCTCAAAGTAAAAACGCCTAAATACACAAAGGTCTAGCCATGTCTTCTTCTTCTCATTCTCCAAAGTCTATAGAATGTGAAGTAAAATCTTTGAAAACCCTTTTGAAAGAGGTATCCCAAGCGGTACAATTAATCTCTTTTAGGCAATTGGAGAATGAAAACAAGATTAATGAGTTGGCTAGAGCTCAAGAAGAGAAATCCCAAAAATCTCAAAAATCAAAAAAAACAAATACTCATGCATCCCAAAGCATTGCAACTCTAGGGGAGGGAAGCCTTAGAATTAATGACTACTACCAACCACCCCCTAGAAGAACTAGGCAAAGGGAACAAGAGGTGCCAAGGGAAACTAGAGTAGACCTGCCTCATTTTCATGGAAAGGAAAATGTAGAAATATATCTAGATTGGGAGATGAAGGTAGAGCAACTCTTTGCTTGCCATAGGGTAAGTGAGGAACGAAAAGTACCCTTAGCCACCCTTAGTTTCCAAGGAAATGCCATGTATTGGTGGACCTCTTTAGAAAGAGACCGACGTCTTCATAGGGAACCTCCCATAGAATATTGGAATGACCTTAGGGGAGCCCTAAGACGTCGACATATACCTTCTTACTACCATAGGGAGTTGATGGACAAGCTCCAAAGACTCCAACAAAAGAATATGAGTGTAGAAGAGTATAGGCAAAAGATGGAGCTCTATATGATGAGAGCCTCTATTAGAGAGGAAGAGGAAACCACCATATCTAGGTTCCTTAGTGGCCTATCACTTGAGATAAGAGATAGAGTAGAGCTCTTACCTTATCAAGACTTGAATGATTTGGTTCAACTTTGCATTAAAGTTGAGCAACAAAATTTGCGCAAAACATCAAGTCAAAAGGTGAGCCCCTATTCTAACTTTTATCCCAAGAGAGAGTTTAAAAGGGAGGGTAGTACATCTAAGGAAAAACCAAAAGAACCTACCAAACCCTTCACCAAAGAAACCTCAACCCCACCCATCCGAGCTAGAGATGTTAAATGTTTTAAGTGCTATGGTAGGGGGCATGTGCAAGCACAATGTCCAAACCAAAGGACTTTGTTTCTTAAAGGTGTAGACGAATACACTAGTGGCGAGGATGAGCTTAGTGAGAAAGAGGAAGGGGGAGAGGATGAGAGGGTAGCTCCATTAGAGGGAGAATTGCTTATGATTAGGAGAACCCTCAACAATCACCCTAGCACATCCATTGAAACACAAAGGGAGAACATATTTCATACAAGATGCAATGTTTTAGAAAATATATGTTCCCTCATTGTGGATAGTGGATCTAGTTGTAATTGTTGTAGTGCTAGGATAGTTGAAAAGCTTAAGCTACAAGTGGTTCCTCACCCAAAACCTTACAAACTTCAATGGCTTAATGAAAATGGGGAACTACATGTAGATAAGCAAGTGGAAATCAAGTTTTCCATAGGGAAATACAAAGATAAAGTTTTATGTGATGTAGTGCCTATGGAAGCTTGCCATATCTTATTAGGGAGGCCATGGCAATTTGACAAGAAAACCTTGCATGATGGTCTCACTAACGAGATTTCCTTCACCCATAAATATAAGAAGTTTGTACTTAGTCCTTTACCACATTCTCAAGTGGTGAAAGACCAAATACAAATGAAACAAAAGAGGGATGAGGAAAACAAAAAAAAAAGAGTGCTAGAAAAAGAGAAAATCCTTAGGGATAGGAAGGCATGGGAGAAGAGTGTTCCTTCCCACAAGGTTGGTCTACAAGAAAAGCCTTTTGAAAATGTTTTAGAAAACTTGCTTCTTGTTGAACAACCAAGCCTTATCCTTTGTAAAGGAGCACTTACATGCACTGCCACAAGTAATGAACTCACGGTTTTACCTCCTCAAATAGAAAACCTTTTGAGTGAATTTGACGATCTATTCTCACAAGAAGGACCCAATGGGCTTCCTCCTCTTAGGGGGATAGAACATCAAATTGACTTCATTCCGGGGGCAAGCCTACCAAATAGGCCTGCTTATAGAACCAACCCCGAGGAAACAAAGGAGATAGAATCACAAGTTCAAGACTTGTTGGAGAAGGGTTGGGTTCAAAAGAGCCTAAGCCCTTGTGCTGTACCTGTCTTGTTGGTGCCTAAAAAAGATGGAAAATGGCGCATGTGTTGTGATTGTAGAGCAATCAACAACATCACCATCAAGTATAGGCATCCAATCCCAAGGCTTGATGATATGCTTGATGAATTGTATGGGTCAACTCTATTCTCCAAAATTGACCTTAAAAGTGGATATCACCAAATTCGAATCAAGGAGGGTGATGAGTGGAAAACTGCTTTTAAGACCAAATTTGGATTATATGAGTGGTTGGTGATGCCCTTTGGACTCACTAACGCTCCAAGCACATTCATGAGGCTTATGAATCACACCTTGAGGGATTGTATAGGTAAATATGTAGTAGTTTACTTTGATGATATCTTAGTATATAGTAAAACCCTAGAAGACCATCTAAGTCACCTTAGGGAAGTCTTTCTAGTTCTTAGGAAAAATAGTCTTTTTGCAAATAGGGATAAGTGTACCTTTGGTGTAGATAGTGTAGTCTTTTTAGGCTTTATAGTAAACAAAACGGGGGTACATGTAGATCCCGAGAAAATCAAAGCCATCCAAGAGTGGCCAACTCCACAAAATGTAAGTGATGTAAGAAGTTTTCATGGGTTAGCTAGCTTCTATAGAAGGTTTGTGCCTAATTTTTCTAGCCTAGCTTCTCCTTTGAATGAACTTGTTAAAAAAGATGTTGCATTTTGTTGGAATGAAAAGCATGAGCAAGCCTTTCAAAGGCTAAAAGCTCAACTCACCAATGCACCCATCCTATCTCTCCCAAATTTTTCCAAAACTTTTGAGATAGAGTGTGATGCATCGGGAGTAGGCATAGGCGCGGTATTGTTGCAAGGTGGACACCCCATTGCTTATTTTAGTGAAAAACTCCATGGTGCCACCCTCAACTACCCCACTTATGACAAAGAGCTCTATGCTCTTGTGAGAGCCCTAAAGACTTGGGAACACTATCTTGTGTCCAAAGAATTTGTTATCCATAGTGATCACGAGTCTTTAAAATATTTAAAGGGCCAACACAAGCTCAATAAGAGACATGCAAAATGGATGGAATTTCTTGAACAATTTCCTTATGTAATCAAATACAAGAAAGGAAGCACCAATATAGTGGCCGATGCTCTTTCAAGACGCCACACACTCTTTTCAAAATTGGGTGCCCAAATTCTTGGATTTTACCACATAAGAGAGCTTTACCAAGAAGATCAAGAACTTTCATCCATCTATGCCCAATGTCTACATAGAGCGCAAGGAGGTTACTATGTGTCCGAGGGATATCTTTTTAAAGAAGGAAAACTTTGCATTCCCCAAGGAACACATAGAAAACTCCTTGTCAAAGAATCACATGAAGGGGGACTCATGGGCCATTTTGGAGTTGATAAGACTCTAGATCTTTTGAAAGCAAAATTTTGTTGGCCACACATGAGGAAAGATGTCCAACGCCATTGCTCTAGATGTATCTCATGTTTAAAAGCAAAGTCTAGAACAATGCCGCATGGACTCTACACCCCTTTGCCGATTGCAAATGCTCCTTGGGAAGACATTAGCATGGATTTCATTTTAGGACTTCCTAGGACTGCAAGAGGCCATGACTCTATCTTTGTGGTAGTGGACCGTTTTAGCAAAATGTCTCACTTTATTCCATGCCACAAAGTAGATGATGCTCAAAATATTTCTAAACTCTTCTTTAGAGAAGTGGTGAGACTCCATGGTCTCCCTAGAAGTATAGTGTCCGATAGAGATCCCAAGTTTATAAGTCACTTTTGGAAAACTCTTTGGGGTAAACTTGGAACAAGACTACAATTTTCAACTTCTTGTCATCCTCAAACGGATGGGCAAACCGAAGTAGTCAATAGATCTCTTGGAACTATGCTTAGGGCTATCATGAAGGGCAGCCACAAATCTTGGGATGAGTACCTTCCCCACATTGAATTTGCTTACAATAGAGTAGTTCACAAGACTACTAATGCTTCTCCTTTTGAGGTAGTATATGGTTTTAATCCTCTCACGCCCATGGATTTAATTCCTCTTCCTAATCCACAAGATTTTGTGCATAAGGAAGGAGTAATCAAGGCTGATTTTGTCAAGAAAATGCATGAGAAGATTAAAATTCAAATACAACAACAAAATGAGAAGTACACAAAACACAACAACAAAGGGAAGAGAGAAATAATTTTTGAGGAAGGAGACTTAGTTTGGCTTCATCTTCGAAAAGAAAGATTTCCAAATCAAAGGAAGTCCAAACTAAGTCCCCGAGGTGAGGGACCCTTCCAAGTCCTTAAGCGAGTCAACAACAATGCATATAAATTGGACCTACCTCTTGAATATGGAGTACATGACACATTTAATGTAATTGATCTTTCTCCATTTGTAGGTACCAATGACGATGACGAGCTGGATTTGAGGACAAATCCTTTCCAAGGGGGAGGGGATGATGGAGGAGGGCCAAGCACATCTAACCAAGGAAGCCAAGGCCCAAACCAAGAAGACCGTCTAGACCAAGAGGAGCGTCTAGCTCCAAGAAGTGAGCGTCTAGGACGTTAAGGAGGGAGGCTATCCATGGAGCTAGACCGTCTAGGACCTCTCACAAGATCCATGGCTAAACATATCCAAGCACACATAGAAGAAGCCACGGATGGGAGGGAGAAGACCTTGTACATGCTACTTGGAGGCCCATTAGGGGTAGCTTAGTAGATTAGTGTAGTGTAGAAAGCAAAACTTGCTAACTTAGGGGTGTGCTATCAAAAAGGTGCCCTTAGCAATAGAAGGAGGGGTGTGCTAGCAAATAGGTGCCTTTAGCAAAAGAGGGAGGGGTGTACTATCAAATGTTGCATTTTTTGACCTATCTTCTAGAATATTAGGATGATGGTGTGGTTTGACTAAAGTCAATACCCTAGGCAGCCCCCACTTTTTGTATTTCCATCCCTACCCTTTAAGCTTGCTCACCAAGGCTCCTAAATCTATAAATAAGGAGGCCTACCTCATGTATTTTCAAGTTTATTTGAGTAATGTTATGCTGCCATTTTTGTGCACAAGCTTTACTCCTCCTAGAAATCTAGGCTATAAACTTCAATCCTTTCACCTTCTCCCTTGAGCTGGCCGAACCACTCAACCCATACTCATCATGCACCTTCAAGACCAACACAACTCCTAGGAGGGTCTTGTTTCACTCATCCATTGCTTCCGCTCCATCTATTTCTACTTTGATTCAAGAAGAACACATGAAAATGCCATCACAAATACTTCATCAAATTCCATTGTACATCCCTGCATATGGAATATACTGTTCCATTGAGCGCCAACTCCAGCATTCACACTCTACTCCCAACCTTGAAGACTTGGTCGAGCAAGCCCAGAACTAGGCTCTTAACAGAACCAGGCCTAGCCTCTTTAGAGAAAAGCGAGCAAGATCCCTTCATCGGAAGGAAAGGAGACAGCTGCCTACTGCACATGCCCCCTAGCCAAATCAAACTAGGATCCGAAATATCCTTCTAGGAATCAACTTCTGCATCTTGATCAAAATCGTCCATCGACTTCCCAACTGCTGATCTAATTCTCACGCTCCCTAAAGGGACACCTTTGGTTCACCACTATGCTACATAATTCTGTACCTTATAAAGACAAAGTTCCTGTTGCTGTTACTTTCTAAATCATTATTATGACTTCTTTTGCCAACTCGGTTTCCTGCTCCCATTACGACCTCCTTTTTCAATGTATACATTGAATGCATTGATTTGGGTTCAGGTGCCAATCCGAAAAGGCATACGAGAACGAACGCACCATATATCTCAACCACAACCCTACAAGTAGTGGAGCCGATTGGAAGGTTTCCTCTGCATCCGAAATTTCTTGCTTAAAGACAACTCTATTCTTCTTCTCCCAGATACAACAGACTATTTCCACCCACAATCCCTTCCACACCCAACTTTCTGAAATTTACTACATCGCTAGAAGGACTCAACATCATCGTAACACGGCTTACCTTCATTCTTATCCACAGCCATTACCTCCTTCCCTTCTACATTCACAGGCCGAACTGCATCCTCATTTGCCAAAATCAGGAGGCTTACGGCTTCGGAAGCCTTTTATCTCAACCCACCATTTCCATAATCATCTTTCAAATCACGATCAACAAAACAAAATCCATTTGCGTGAAGCTTAAGCTAGAGCCATCTCATGCTGTTTCATCGACATGAACATCTTCCAAGCTTCAAAAGAAAATTTCATTCTTTCATTCTTGGAACCTAACTCTGGTACTTCCCATGGATACACATGCTTAAGCTTTAAACCCCCATCATACTGTTTATTTACTCTCCATAACTTATATGTAGCTGAAACTAAACCTTGGTACAACTAAATCTAACTTACACTTGCTTCTTTAATTCCATCTACTCAGCTGGAGCCATTATGTAGGGAGCCATGGACACTGGTCCAGCTCCAGGTACCAAAACAATAGAGAATTCCATCTCTCTCTTAGGAGGTAGTCCAGGTATTTCTTCTGGAACTACATCCATGAAATTCTTCACCACACGTATACAGCCCATATCTTCATCATTCTTCACTCCCCCTTGAGCTAGGATTACAAGGCACGTCGCCCCTTCTATCAACCCCGACCATACACACTGAGCAGATATCATATCTGACTCTCGGAGGCCCGGAAACACCACGTCCTGCCTACTGCAATCTATGAGAATGTGATTGGCAGATAGCCAATCCATTCCCAGGATAACATCCAGATCCTGAAGAGGTAGACAGATCAAATTCACCTTGAACTTGCGTCCCTCTACTATCACTGGACATTCAGAGCAAACTGGGGAGGTCAAAACTTGTTTTGATGCAGGTGTAGAGACCAACCGTTCAAACGGCAGCTCCTCCACTAAAAGGCCCAGTTTAGTTGCACACCGATTTGACACAAAAGAGTGTGTCGCTCCAGAATCAAACAAAACTCTAACGTATCTACCAGCTATACACAAGTACCTTGTACTAGGTTACCTGACTGAGACGCTTCTGCTCCTGACATGGCAAACACTCTCCCAGGTGCCTGAGGTCTGCTGCCTTCGTTTCTCAACTGCTGAGAAACACTGGGTTGAGTCGCCCTATACCCGTTAGGACACTCTCTAGCAAGGTGTCCCGTCTTTCGGCAGATGTAGCATTTTCTCTCTGAATTCCTCTTGGGGTACACGTTGACGTTATGTGGCCCATCACAACGAAAACATCTTGGTTTCCATGGTTGTTGTTGCTGAAGTTGGGGCGGAACTGCTCCTGCCCTATGTTGTGGAGGTCTCGAATAAGGCTTATTCTGCTGCTGCTGCACCTTGGCCTTCCCACAGGAGGAACCCCCTGGGTGTGATCTGATTACCCTGGAATCACTCCTCTTCAGGGTCTCCACCCTCTTTGCCTTCTCCACTAAGGCATGAAACTCCCTGATCCACTGATCTGGTTGGTTCGGAGAAGCATTCCCACGGAACTGGGGTGGGTTGTGCCTCATGAACTCGGTCATCCCCATCTGCTCCTGAGGCTGATTGACATGGGAAGCTGTTGCAGCCGATCCAGCAGTTTCCCAATGATGCATTACAGCCTGATGAATCTGAGCCATTACCGTATTCTGTTGTTGGATGGCAGTTGTAACATCCCGCCAAATACATTTCGCATTTTTGCATTTTCGTAATATGAAATAACGGTAAAACAAATATATTGAAATAAACATAATTGTATATATATACAAAGGAGTTCTCCTCGCAGGGAGTTTAATACAAAGCGGTCGTTTTCCAAAACTTAAACATAAAGACAGCAAAATACAAAACTACCGATCTCCTAACAGAAAACGGAGATCGCCTATCAGAAATGGCAAAAGGGGGCGATCGCCCAGCAAGAACAGAAAACAGGCGACCACATACGGCGATCACTCACAGGGGAATTCCACTTCCTGCAACCTCATCTGCTCCCGTGTAAAGTTACACGATCATCACAGGTTTAAGAAAACAGCCACAGAAACAAAATACAGGGTAAGCTATATATTTAAGAAAACTTTGAATCAAGAGCATACATAAGAACTTCACAACATCCATGAACCATATCAATATCAGCCATCACATTTCCATATTCCACAAGACTATCAGGAAATCCCATATTTCACAAATCAATCCAAGAGTATTTCAATTCACATCAGCAATCAAGTGTCTATTAATTCAATTTCTCATTTCTCACGTCAGACTTTCCACTGACTCATCACACCAGACACTTGACCACTATTTCCGGAGACTCGTGCGTTGATTAGACCCAGAGATTCGCACCTGTCATACCAAAGGGCTGGAAAGTTCCCACAGCCATGCGCATCACACCATCTCAATATTCTCATTATCACGGTATGACAAGGTTAATCCATACAACAGGCCGAACTCGTTCTGTTTCACACGAGACACCCATACGTATGAACCTCCATCGACTCTCCACAACTGAGTAACTTCCTCTATGTGATTTCATTACCTCAGTAGAGTCAGGATGTCTCATTATAGGATCACCGATCAATACACCTCTTACACGACCTTACACGGTATTTTCTTTCCTGAAAATACTATGCCTCGATCCACAATCACAACATTCAACACATCACATAACACTTCAATGAACAATTTCAATCACAGCAAAACTCATACCAAGGTTCAGATTTTCGAATATCACATTTAAATCTCAAACAGTTTTCAAACAACACAAAAACAGGAGATCATTCAGTAACAGATGAAAACCGGCGATCACCTCCAGGAACCGGCGATCACGAACAAAACTGGGTTTAAAGCAAGAACAGTTTGAACACCCGGCGACCACGTCGCCCCCAACATCAAAGTCATCACACATACAGTTTTCATTAGAAGTAAGGCTAGCTTCCCTTACCTGGACATGCGCAAAACACCAGGAGCTCCGAAACCCAACGAAGCTTAAAGAATGCCTTGGCTCTGTTTTTGCGTCTGGTTTGAAGGACTTGCAGAGAAGTTCCCCGGTGCTCTTATGGTGGCCGTCGCTCGTCGTACTCTTGTGTGAAGGTGCCAGAGTCGCAGCGCGAAGGAGAGAAAATGGAGGAGAAAGGAGGTAACTCACTCTTTGGCTTTTGAACAACTGAAATGTTTTCTTTCCCTCAGCAGTGGGTTTTTCCCTCTTAACCAACTATTCCACAAAAGCCGCTGCCACCAACCACTCTGCAGGGAAGTTGCGTGTACGCTGCACTGAACAGTACTACTAAGCGTGCCTCTGCGCAGGCTAACACTCTGAGGTCACTGTTCTGAACCACCCTTTTTGTCTACGTGGCGCACGTGCAGGACGTTCCATGCTGAGAGTCTGGGTCCCACCTTCTCTACGTGCAACTCGACATCGCGCGATAACCTTCCACCGATGTCTCTCTCTGGAAGACGACCGATGTCTCTCTCTGGAAGACGACCGATGTCTCTCTCTGGAAGACGACCGATGTCTCTCTCTGGAAGACGACCGATGTCTCTCTCTGGAAGACGACCGATGTCTCTCTCTGGAAGACGACCGATGTCTCTCTCCCTGGCGATGTCCGCATGTGTCTCGCCCCCCCTGGCGATGCCCGCATGTCTCTCGCGCCCTGGCGATGCCCACATGCCTCGCGCCCTGGCGATGTCTGTGTGCCTCTCGCGCCCCGGCGATGTCCACATGCCTCGCGCCATGGCGATGTCCACATGCCTCTCGCGCGCTGGCGAAGTCCTCATGTCTCCTCCTCCTGGAGATCGACCGAGGTCTCTTCCTCCTGGAGACCGACCGAGGTCGCCTCTTGGCGACGCCCGCATGCCTCTCGCGCCCTGGTGATCATGTTCCAGGCGATCTCATGGCTTTCTAACTACACTTTCCTTCATTTTTATTTTAAATAAAAACATACTTAGAATTCACTTAAAATATATCACTTTTATTCCAATAAGATTTTCCAGGTCCTTACAGCAGTTGCCATCATCTCAATGGCCCTGGCGGTCTGGCCCATCTCCGAAGAAGGTTGGGGGGAGGTAGGAGGTCTACGAGTCATCTTCCTTCGTTCTCAGATTTTGAAACTCTTGGTTTCTATATTCCCTACAACTACAAGAATGAGATCGATAAGAAATCAATTCATTCAGGAGGTAACCTCTAGACCTTACAAAGGTCAGCATCTCAAAATCATTTAGAGTTTGAGTTCATCAACAGAATCATAATGCTTGTAACATCAAGCATAACACCAGGATAACTACTGGTATACAATCATCAATCCAAACAACCACTTTCAATCAATTACAAAGACACTCAAGAGAATGAAATAAATCACACCAGAATTCATTGTATGCTAAACATCAGCCTTTAGAATTAAGATTGAGAATCATCTCGATCCAGTTATGAGTGTGCACCCTCACTACTTTATGAGGATCCTTTCATTCTTAATACTAAAATTTTCAGTTAGAGCATATATTCACTACAGCACACACAAAATTTCAGTACAAAAACGTTTGAAAGCCTTTCACTATAGTTTTCATTTAAAACTCAAATAAATTTTATGAGCAGAAGAAACACAATGGATCCACAGCCCTCAGGTCATCCTAAGGACGAACTGCTCTGATACCATTAATGTAACATCCCGCCAAATCCTTTTCACAAATATAAAATGAAATAAAGGTAAAACAATAATATTGAAGTGAACATACGTATTTATATAAAATGGAGTTGCTCCTCACAGGGAGTTTAATACATAACCGGTCAATTTTCCAAAACTTAAACAAAATACAGCCAAATAAAATGAAACCGGCGGTCTCCCTACATAAACCGGCGGTCTCCTATCAAAAGACCCAAAACAGCCGATCTGCTATCAGAACAGAAAAACAGGCGATCACCACATAGAGACATAAACAGGCGATCTCCTTCCGGCGACCACTCACTGAGGAGCTCTACTCCCTGGAAGATCATCTGCTCCCGTGTAAAATACACGATCATCACAGTTTTAAGAGAAAACAGCCACAGAACAATACAAAGGGTAAGCTAGATATTTTTAAAACTTTAAATTATAAACTGGACAACCAACGTAGATCGGCCCTTTTTAAACATTCACAAGAGTCCATCACTTTCTCATTCATATCACACAACCATCAAGTGTCTATCAACAATTCTCAATATTTCACATTTCTCATGTCAGACTTCCACTGACTCATCACACATAGACACTTGACACTACTTCCGGAAGACTCGTGCGTTGACTCAGGCTCAGAGATCTGCACCTGTCATACCACACCACTGTGAAATCCACACAGGGTCGCTGTGAAATCCACACAGCCATGCGCATACATAGTCTCAATATCAACTCTCCCGGTATGACAGGGTTAATTCATATAACAGGTCAAGTCAGTTATCTTTCAAACAACTTACCCATACATATGAACCTCCTTCGACTCTCCACAACTGAATAACTTCATCTATGTGATTCCATTATATCAGCAGAGTCAGGATATCTCCTTCTAGACAAGCCCCTAGTCAATGCACATTACACACGATCTTACACGGTATTTTCTTTCCTGAAAATACTATGCCTTGATCCCACATTCACAATGTTCAACACATCATACAACACTGAATGAACGATTCAGTCACAGCAACATTCATTCCACAGTTCAGATTTTCGAATATCACATGCATTCCACATTTAAATCTCAAACAGTCTCAACGACACTAAAACAGGGGATTTCGAAAGCTGTATTTAAAACTGGCGATCACGTTGCCCAAATACATAAAAACAGAACATCGTGAAATAGAGTTTAAAACTGGCGACCATGTCGCCCAAACACATAGAACAGAGCATCACGAAATAGAGCTTAAAACCGGCGACCACGTTGCCCTCACTTCAGAAACAGCTAATCTACGGCTTTTATTGAAAAACAAAGCTAGCTTCCCTTACCTGGACTTGCGTAAACTTCACTAAGAGCTCCAACCCAACGAGCTTCAAGGATGCCTTAACTCTGTTTTAGCGTCTGGTTTGGAGGACTTGCAGAGAACCTCCCAGGTGCTCTATGGCAGTCGTCGATAGCGAAGCAGGGACGTGATAAGGCCTGAATCGCAGAGTGAAGGAGAGAAAAGAGAAGGATGAAGGTAGACTCACTCTGTCACTCTTGAACCACAACAACGTTCTTTTCCTCCCCGCAGTGGGTTTTTGAATCCAAGTCTACTTGTCCACGCATGCTGCTGCCACCACCCCCTCTGCAGGAAAGCCTGAGTGTACGTTTCACTGAATAGTACGGCCACGGTTGTCTCTTGCGCATGCCAACTTTCTGATGTCACTATTCTGAACCACCCTTTTTGTCTTTTTGCGCATGTCAACCACTTCCCTGAACAGTACGACCGCGAGTGTCTCTTGCGCATGCCAACTTTCTGATGTCACTATTCTGAACCACCCTTTTTGTCTACGTGGCGCGCCTGCAGGACGTTTCATGCTGGGAGTCTGGGTCCCACTTTATCTGTGTGAGACACGACATCGCGCGATAACCTTTCACCGATGACTTATCTTGGAAGATGACCGATCTCTCTCTCTGGAAGACGACCGATCTCTCTCTCTGGGAGACGACCGATGTCTCTCTCTGGGAGACGACCGATGTCTCTCTCTGGGAGACGACCGATGTCTCTCTCTGGGAGACGACCGATGTCTATCCCTGGCGACGCCCGCATGTCTCTTCGCCCCCTGGCGATGCCCGCATGCCTCTCGCGCCCTGGCGATGTCCGCATACCTCGCGCCCTGGCGATGTCCGCATACCTCGCGCCCTGGCAATGTCCGCATACCTCGCGCCCTGGCGATGTCCGCATGGGTAGTCTAGGCGACAGGCGATTATGTACTAACCGGGCGATCTCATACTCTTCTAAGCTACACTTTCCTTCCTTTTTATTTTAAATAAAAACATACTTAGAATTCATTTAAAATATATTCCTTTTATTCCAATTTAATTTTACAGGTCCTTACAGCTAATACTCAGCAGATTATGCTTTAGGCCTTCAACAAAGAGCACATCATGAATCACCAAGATGCTCTCATCTCCTATGGATCCTCTTCCAAGTATTCTTCCTTTGTTGTTATCTCCATAGGTGACATGACCCTCTTGCTTAAAGGATATTCTCAGGAACTTTGATTTGTCCCCTGTCATATGCTTGGAGCATCCACTGTCCAAGTACCAAAGCTGCTTTCTCTCCTCCAAGATTTCCTACAAAGAAAAGTCTCAAGTACATAGGTTTGGTCCCCTTATGAATGAGGGTCCATCTGGTGTATACTCATCAACACAAGCTTTATTTTTCTTGGGAATCCACTTCATAAGCCCTTTAGGAACAACATGTTTTCTGATTTTACAGAATCGCACAGAATGACCTCTTTTCATGCAATAGAAGCATGTAACAATCGATTGTTTCGATGGTCCAATCGATTGTTTTTCTGGCCTTTTTGAAAAAGTTTTTGAAAATCTATCTTGCTGGTTTTGTGGATTAAAACCCAATCCTGATTTTCCAAAAACACACTTTTGAGAAGCTAGCACACTTTCAAAGTTGGATTGGCCTTTAGAAAGCTTATCCACTGTTTTAACAAGATAGTGGACCTTCTTTTCAAGATTTTCACAATTTTCACAAACTAGAGTGTCACACTTGCAAGAGGAGTTTTTGTAAATGATTTCCAGATTTTCAAAATCCATTTTTGAATTTTCTAAATCCTCCTCCAGTGCTTTTACCCTGTTTTCAAGCCAGCTATTCTTTTCTTTCAATCGATTGTTTAAGAGAGCCAATCGGTTTGCTTCTTCATGTGTTTCTTGAAAGGCTTGAAGCAATTGACCATAATTTTCAGAGTTTGAAGAGTTTGATGAACTTACACTACATGAGTCATCCTCCCTTCTGGCCATTAAGCAAAGATTGAGGCTTTTCTTATTTTGTCTTCTCTTCCTTCTTGCTTGACTCTTTGTCATTGCTTCCTTTGGTTCATGAGCAGCCTTGAGAGTCTCCCACATTTCCTTAGCAGTTTTGCACTTTGATATCCTGAAAAATTCATTAGTATCTAGTGCAGAAGCTATAATGTTTTGAGCATACCTATCAAGCTGAGCCATCTTACATTCATCATCTGTCCATTTGGACAAAGGTTTTATAGTAAAGGAATTATTCTTTTTGAACTTTGGAATGTAAGGACCATTCTCAATTGAGTCCCAAATTCTTTGATCAATTGATTCAATAAAGATTTTCATTCTTGCTTCCCAAAACTTATAATTCAATCCACAGAATAAAGGTGGTTTGTAGATTGAAGCACCTTCCTCAAAAGATAGTTTTCCAGCCATAAAAAAATTTTAGATCAACTTGAATAACTTTCAAGAACCAAGCTCTTGATGCCAATTGTTAGAAAATATGGCTTTAAACTAGAGGGGGGGTGAATTGTTTAAAGAGGTTTTCGCAATCTTTTTGAAGCTAGAATGAGTTTATCTCAAAAACCAATTGATCAAGCAATTCAGTTAGTCAAAACAGTAAGCAAAACTGCACTGTCAGAAAAACAATCGGTTGTTTCTTCGAAACAATCGGTTGTTTTGGGAAGCAAACAACAAACAAACTGAATTTAAAGAGTGAGGGATAGAGAGATTGTACACAGATGTTTATACTAGTTCACTCCAACCCAGAGCTACATCCAGTCTTCTCAGAACCCTAAGGAAATCCACTAAGCAATCAACACTAGATTACTTACACACAACCAAGAAAGTGACCTTGAACACCCTCAAGAAACACACTTTCCTTGGTCAGCACACCACACTAAGAAAGCTGATCTTGATCCCCTCAAGAACACACAGCTCTTCTTAGCAACAGCACAAACGAATGTTCACAGAATTACAAGGATTACACTTGTTACAGAAGCAATCTGAAATCAGTACAAGAGAATCCTATCTCAGCACTTTGATCAATCTCTTTAGCTCTTAAGCAATCTCAGCAATTTTTTTAAAACTCTCTTTTTCAGCCCTTTGTCAAAAGCATTCTAAACCTTTTAAAAGAGATTTTCTGAATTATATAAAAGGAAGTTTGTTTATCAAATCTTAACAAACCCATAAAAGCTTTCAGAAAGGTTGGTCAAAGCATTTAATGACTGGAGCGTAAGAATTAAAAGCATTTAAAGCTCAGTCAAAGTCAAAACTGTTTTCTGTTATAAAAACATAACAAACAATCGATTGTTTTCTCGAATCAATCGGTTGTTTTGTTACTTAACCAATTTTCACACTTCAAAACAGTTTTCAAAACACCTAAGCTTAAACAATCGGTTGTTTCGATAAAACAATCGGTTGTTTTAACTCAGTTTGAAAAAAACACTTTACTTTGTTTGAAAGTTGAGATGCTTGAGCTTTAGATTCAATCAAAGGTTGAGTTACACAACTCAAACTACCCAGATCCTAACTAAACCAGCACAGCAACAGCAAGCACAGCAAAAGCTTCATCATCCTTCAAAGGATTTGGATTCTTCAAAACCTTGAACACCACTTGGTTCAACATTTTCACCCTCAACTCGCCAAAAGGTATGATTTTTATACCTTAGCTCGCCTTTATTTCATGGTTTCTCCCTCCATAACATGTGATAGCTGCTCTGGCTCTGTTTATGATTTCTACACCTTAGGGTTTTCCTGCATTTTTCACTGTTGTGTTCTTCATCTTTGAGTCTCTGTTCTTATGTTCATTGAGCCACACCATCAGTTCTTCTAAACCCTCTTTTTCTTTCCTTTTGCCTCTCCTTTTTAGCTTTGTTCGAGATGGCAAGAACCAAAACCACTTCCAACCCTCCTCTCACTATTGACTACAAAGTCCTCTACCCTTGGGCCTCTGAAGACCTCCTCGCTGAGACCTCCAAACTCACCACCTGCGATGATCTGAGGAAACACGGAGACTATGAAGGCAAGACCAAGGGTCGTGTGTTTGGCAGGGAATGCAACGCATATGTCTCGGTTCGACCTTGCACGGAGGGCGAACCCATATGTGTCGACAATCGCTCCAACAACGGGGAGCCCTTCTTCTTCCTCTACGCCACCATCTTCAAGTGGGTCAAGCTTCGCTTGCCCCTCACTGGGTTTGAGAGGGAGCTCTCCACATAGCCATTTTGTGCAACCACCTGGGGCACCCTCCTTCCGTGGACGTCTTCCTCCACTTCTTCGAAGCGAAGAGCCCCAGGAAGAGGCTTTGGGTAAGCCTCAACGGGGTGGCGAGGAGAGTCCTCGTGACTCTCTTCTAACAATCGTACAAGGGCTTCAAAGGAAAGTTCTTTAGGGTGTGTTGCAGTTGTAACATCCCGCCAAAATGCTTTTCATATTTATATAATGAAAATAAAGGTAAACAAATATATTGAAGTGAACATAATTATATATATGTAATGAAGTTTCTCCTCACAGGGAGTTTAATACATAATCGGTCAATTCCATAACTTAAACAAAATACAGCAAAATAAAGAAAAACAGGCGATCTCCTGATAGAAAACAGAAAACGGCGATCTCCTAACAGATAAGGCGATCTCCTATCAGAAAACAGAAAAAGGGGTGATCACCTAACAGAAACAGAAACAGGCAATCTCCTTCCGGCGACCCCTCACTGAGGAGTTCTACTTCCTGCAACATCATCTGCTCCCGTGTAAAATCATACACGATCATCACAGGTTTAAGAAAACATCCACAAACAAGAACACAGGGTAAGCTAAATATTTTAAAGAGAATTTAGATATGAAACTTTAAAATCAAGATAAAACAAATTTAAGACACTCACGTAAAATCCATCAATTTTCCCATTCATTTCACACACTTCACAATTTCATCAAGTGTTATTTGTTTCACATAAACATTCAAGTGTCTACCAATTTCAATGTTTCTCATTTCTCACGTCAGACTTCCACTGACTCATCACACACCGAAATTTGACACTACTTCCGGAAGACTCGTGCGTTGAACTTAGCATCCAGAGACCTGCACCTGTCATACTTCATTGCTGTAACATCCCACCAAATCCTTTTCATAAATATAGAATGAAATAAAGGTAAAACAATAATATTGAAGTGAACATATGTATATATATAAAATGAAGTTGCCCCTCATAGGGAGTTTAATACATAACCGGTCAATTTTCAAAAACCTAAACAAAATACAGCAAAATAGAATGAAACCGGCGGTCTCCCAACATAAAACAGGCGATCTCCGATCTGAAGACCCAAAACAGCCGATCTGCTATCAGCACAGAAAAGGCGATCTCCTTCCGGCGACCACTCACTGAGGAGCTCTACTCCCTGGAAGATCATCTGCTCCCGTGTAAAGTACACGATCATCACAGTTTTAAGAGAAAACAGCCACAGAACAATACAAAGGGTAAGCTAGATATTTTTAAAACTTTAAATTATAAACTGGACAACCAACGTAGATCAGCCATTTTAAACATTCACAAGAGTCCATCACTTTCTCATTCATATCACATAACCATCAAGTGTCTATCAAAATTCTCAATATTTCACATTTCTCACGTCAGACTTCCACTGACTCATCACACATAGACACTTG
Organism: Phaseolus coccineus; assembly: GCA_037954025.1. NCBI lineage: Eukaryota > Viridiplantae > Streptophyta > Magnoliopsida > Fabales > Fabaceae > Phaseolus > Phaseolus coccineus. The sequence continues at coordinate 15,458,932 of CM075686.1, read as the reverse complement.
ACACTACTTCCGGAAGACACGTGCATTGACTAGACTCAGAGATCTGCACCTGTCATACTACATTGCTGTAAAGTTTCCACAGCTGTGCACATGAACATAATCTCAATCTCAATCTCATCACTCTCCTAGTATGACAGGGTTAATCCATGTAACAGGCCAAGCTCGTTCTTTTTCACACGACTCACCCATTCATGAACCTCCTTCGACTCTCAACGCCTGAATAACTTCCTCTATATGGTTCCATTATATCAGGAGAGTCAGGATATCTCATTATAGAAATCACCGATCAATGCACATCCTACACAATCTTACACGGTATTTTCTTTCCTGAAAATACTATGCCTTGATCCCACATTCACAACATTCAACACATCATATGACACTTAAATGAACGATTCCAATCACAGCAGCAATCATTCAGAGGTCCAGATTTTCGAATATTGCATGCATTTCACATTTCAATCTCAAACAGTTTCAAACAACACTAAAAACAGGGGAGTTCGAAATCAATATTTAAAACCGGCGATCACCAACCGGCGATCACATCCAAAACAGGGGATTTCGAAACACAAGGGAAAAACTGGCGACCACAACGCCCCAACATCAAAAACAGAGGATTATGCAATAACAGTTGAAAACCGGCGACCACGTCGCCCCATCATCAAAATCATCTAACTTAAGGTTTTCGTTGGAAATAAGGCTAGCTTCCCTTACCTGGACTTGCGTGAAAAGTACTAAGAGCTCCAACCCAACGAGCTTCAAGGATGCCTTAACCTGCACCACGGATCCTTAGTCACAAAACTAGCTATACTCCTCATTTCTACGCTAACAGGGACGATTCCTGAAGCTAAGAGAACTGCATGAAACACCAATGCAGAGGCAACCCTCTCAGCTGCAGGATCGACTTGAAGAACAGAGGGAACGACTTACTCTGTTTTAGCGTCCGGTTTGGAGGACTTGCAGAGAACCTCCCAGGTGGCCTGTGGTAGTCGTCGCTCGTCGTACTGGTGCTTGATGGTGCCTGGATCGCAGCGCGAAGGAGGGAAAAGAGAAGGATGAAGGTAACTCACTCACTCACTCTGTCACTCTTGAACCACAGCACGTTCCTTGCCTCTCAGAAGTGAGTTTTTAAATCTAACTCAACTTGCCCAGAATTGCCGCTGCCACCACCCACTCTGCAGGAAAGCTTGCGTGCACACTTCCTTGAACAGTATGACCACGTGGGTCTCTGGGTCACTTTCCATACCAACTCTCTGAAATCACTGCTCTGAAGTACACTCACTGACTACGTGTCGCGCATTCAAGACGCTCATGCTGGGGTCTGGGCCCCACTTCATCTGCGTGAAACACGACATCGCGCGATAACCTTCCACCGATGACTTTTCGCGCGATGACTACCCACCGATGACTCATCCTGGAGGACGACCGATGTCTCTCCCTGGAAGATGACCGATGTCTCTCAGTGGGAGACGACCGATGCGCCCCTCATCCTGGCGATGCTCGCATGTTTCTCGCCCTGGCGATGCCCGCATGCCTCTCGCCCTGGCGATCCCGCATGCCTCTCGCCCTGGCGATCCCGCATGCCTCTCGCCCTGGCGATGACGGATTGTCTCTCATCTCGGCGGTGACTGACGACACATCGCCACGCCTTGCTGAAGGTTCTTCATCACACTATGTTACGTCCAAGGTACCACCTCCACAAGGCTTGGTGACGTCGGTAGCTTCACATTTCCAAGCATCGATCAGCACTACTCCTCATGCGCCCACGCATGCAACACTTAGGATGATTTCTTATGCTCAAGCATAGAGCTTCGCAGGCACAGCGTATCTAAGGCTCAACTCACACCTTGATACGCGTGGTTTTTGGAACTCACTATGGTCCACCGACCGACCTCTACAACGTCGCCCTCATAACTTGGGCGACATCCGAGGTCTGACCACCATGAAATTCCATTATAACCCTTTTTGTTTTCAAGTCAAAACATATCCAGAATTTATCATAATTATACTTCTTTTATTCCAAATAAATATTCAGATCCTTACAATCTCCCTAACAACAAAAATTTTCGTCCCCGAAAATTGAATTACAAGGAAAAGAGGTAGGGATATGCTTCTCTCATAGTTTCTTCTAATTCCCATGCTGAATCACCCGATCTGTCATCCCATACCACCTGTACCATGTTGATGGTCTTGTCTCTGAGCTGCTTACTCTGTTGATCGTCAATCCTAACTGGTTTTACTTCAAAAGACAAGTCATCCCTTATCTGCACATCGTCCACTTCCAGCACGTGACTAGGGTCTGCCATGTACTTCCTCAGCTGTGACACATCAAATACATTATGCAGATTTGCTAACTGAGGAGGTAGGGCGATCTCATAAGCCACCGGACCGATCCTTCTCAAGATCTGATATGGCCCAACGAACTTAGGAGATAGCTTCTTTGATCGAATCGCTCGTCCTACACCCTTAGTCGGTGTTACTCTCATAAACACGTGATCTCCAGCAGCAAACTCCAAAGGTTTTCTCCTCTGATCTGCATAGGACTTCTGTCGGCTTTGAGAAGCTATCATTCTGCCTTGTATCTGTTTCACCTTCTCGGTTGTCTGCTGAATCAACTCTGGACCAACCAATATTGCTTCGCCCTCCTGGTACCAGCACAATGGAGTTCTGCATTTCCTTCCATACAAGGCTTCGTATGGCGCCATCCCTATGCTGGCGTGATAACTGTTATTATAGGTAAACTCCACCAGTGGCAACATCTCATCCCAGCCCCCCAATTGGTCCAACACACACGTCCTCAGCAGATCTTCCAAGGATTGAATTGTTCTCTCTGACTGTCCATCTGTTTGAGGATGATATGCCGAGCTCATTCTCAACTTGGTTCCCAAGCACTCTTGTAGGGTCTGCCAAAACCGTGAGGTGAACCTGGGGTCTCTATCCGAAACAATGCTGGAAGGCACTCCATGCAACCTCACAATTTCTCTGATGTACAGCTGTGCCAACTTGGCCATAGGCATCTTCATATTTACTGGGAGAAAGTGAGCACTCTTCGTCAGCCTATCAATGATGACCCAGATTGCATCATGACCCCGCACCGATCTGGGTAAATGGGTAACAAAATCCATGGCGATGCTGTCCCATTTCCATTCAGGGATATCCAATTGCTGCAACAAACCGCCAGGTCTTTGATGTTCCACCTTTGCCTTCTGACACGTCAAGCAGGTAGTGACATACTGGGCGATGTCTCTCTTCATGCCCGACCACCAAAATGACTCCTTCAAGTCATGGTACATCTTGTTCATGCCTGGATGTAGGCTAAGGCGACTCCTGTGACCTTCCTCTAAGATCATCTTCTTCAACTCTTCATTTGCAGGTATGCAAATTCTGCCATTAAACCTCAAGACCCCATCATCTCCCATCACAAAGTCTTTAGCCTGATCGGTCCCTAGTGACTCTACAGTACGCTTCAGACTAGGGTTCTCTAACTGCTTATTCTTTACTACTCCAAGGAAGTCATTAGTTATAGTCAGCTTACTACAACTAATGTGATTAACATGGAATTCTACTCCCAAGTTTAAGTCTCTGAATTGCTCGATCAGTTTCTGTTCTTCAATCATCATGTATGACACTTGCCTTGATTTCCTACTCAGAGCATCTGCCACTACATTGGCCTTCCCTGGATGATACATGAGTTGGAAATCATAATCTTTTAGAAACTCCATCCATCTCCTTTGCCTCATATTTAATTCCTTCTGATCGAACAGATATTTCAGGCTCTTATGATCACTAAACACATGAAACCGAGCTCCATACAGATAATGCCTCCAAACCTTCAAGGCAAACACTACCGCCGCCAACTCCAGGTCATGAGTAGGATAGTTTCTCTCATGAACTTTGAGTTGCCTTGAAGCATATGCAACTACTCTTTTCTCTTGCATCAAAACGCATCCCAAGCCCTGATGTGAAGCATCACAGTAGACATCAAAAGGTTTCCCAACATCGGGGATCACCAGCACTGGAGCACTAGTCAATCTTTCCTTTAGTTCCATGAAACTCTGCTCACATCGGTCGGTCCAAGCAAAAGGTTGATCCTTGCGTGTCAACTGAGTCAAAGGAGCCACTACCTTGGAAAAATCCTCAATAAACCTCCGATAGTAGCCAGCTAAACCCACGAAGCTTCTTATATCAGTGGCTGTCTTAGGACGTTCCCACTGCAGCACTGCCTCTACCTTGGCTGGATCCACTGAGATCCCCCGGGCAGATATCACGTGTCCTAAGAAGTTGACTTCCTTCAGCCAGAACTCACACTTAGAGAACTTGGCATAGAGTCGCTTCCCTCTCAGAATTTCCAGCACTGTCCTCAGATGTTCCTCATGTTCTTCCTCGGTCCTTGAATAAATAAGTATGTCGTCTATAAAGACTACAACAAACCTATCCAAGAAAGGACGAAAAATTCTATTCATGTAGTCCATGAACAGAGCTGGGGCATTGGTCACTCCAAACGGCATCACCACATACTCATAGTGCCCATAACGAGACCTAAATGCTTTCTTCTGAACATCTTCGGCCTTTACCAAAATTTGGTGGTACCCCGATCTCAGATCAATCTTTGAGAACACCGAGGCCCCGTTTACTTGATCCATCAAGTCATCAATTCTAGGTAGAGGATACTTGTTCTTGATAGTCAACTTGTTCAACTGCCTGTAATCTATACACAGCCGAGACCCTCCATCCTTTTTCTTAACTAGGAGCACTGGAGCCCCCCATGGAGATACACTGGGTCTGATGAATTGTTTTTCTAACAACTCTTCCACTTGCTTCTTTAATTCTGCCAACTCGGCTGGAGCCATCCTGTAAGGTGCCATTGACACTGGTCCAGCTCCAGGTACCAAATCAATAGAGAATTCCACTTCTCTCTTAGGAGGTAACCCAGGTACTTCTTCTGGAAATACATCCATGAAATCCTTCACCACATGTATCCTGCTTATGTCCCCTTCATTCTTCACTTCCAACTGAGCTAGGATCACGAAGCACCTCGTCCCTTTTTCCAACTCCGACCACCCATGCTGAGCAGATAACACACCTGACTCTTGGAGGTCTGGAAACGCTATTTTCTACCGCAGTCTATGAGAATGTGATTGGCAGATAGCCAGTCCATTCCCAGGATAACATCCAGGTCCTGAAGAGGTAGGCAGATCAAGTTTACTTTGAACCTGTGTCTCTCTACTATCACTGGACATTCAGGGCAAACTGTAGAGGTCAACACCTGTCCTGACGCAGGTGTAGAGACTAACAGTTCAAACGGTAACTCCTTCACTAGAAGGTCCAACTCGGCTACACATAGGCTTGACACAAAGGAGTGTGTCGCTCCAGAATCAAACAAGACTCTTACACCTCTACCAGCTAGAAAACAAGTACCTTGCACCAAGTTACCTGACTGGGACGCCTCAGCTCCTGACATGGCAAACACTCTCCCTGTTGCCTGAGGTCTGCCACCTTCGTTCCTCAACTGTTGGGAACCACTGGGTTGAATCATCCTATTCTGGGTAGGACAATCTCTAGCAACGTGCCCCGTCTTTTGGCATGCAAAACACCTTCTCTCCGAAGCCTTCTTGGGGCACACATTTGGCATGTGTGGTCCACCACAATGGAAACATTTGGGTTTCCAGGGTTGTTGCTGCTGAAACTGGGTTGACGCTGCTCCTGCCCTATGCGGTGGAGGTCTCGCATAAGGCTTATTCTGCTGCGGCTGCACCCTTGCCTTCCCACTGGAGGAGCCCCCTGGGTGTGACCTGATCACCCGAGGCTCACCCTTTTCTAGAGTCTCCACCATCTTCGCCTTCTCCACCAAGGCGTGAAATTCCCTGATGCACATCGGGGCTATGGTCCTCTTCAGCCCATGCTTCAGTCCTTCTTCAAATTTTCTGCACCTCCAAGCCTCAGAGGTAGCTTGGGTATAAAACCGGGCGAGGTACTCAAACCGAGCAGCATAAGCATTCACTGACATCTCCCCCTGTTCCAACCTGAGGAATTCAGCTTCCTTGGCAAACCTCGCACTATCTGGGAAGTATTTCTCCAGAAACTTCACCCTGAAGCTCTCCCAGTCTGATACTTCTTCTCAGGCTTCCATCATTTGTTGAGTTCCCATCCACCAGAACTCGGCTTCTCCAGATAGAAGGTATGTGGCAAACACCAACTTCTTATCTTCAGGGCAGGAGGTCGCCCTGAAGATTTTCTCTAACCCCCTGACCCACTGATCTGCTTGATCAGGGGTAGCATTCCCACTGAACTTAGGTGGGCTGTGCCTGAGGAACTCGGTCAGTCCCATCTGCTCCTGAGGCTGACTAGCGTGGGAGGCTGTTTCAGCCGACCGAGCAGTTTCCCAGTGGTGCATTGCAGCTTGATGATTCTGAGCCATTGCTGCATTCTGTTGTTGGATGGCAGTTGCCATCATCTCAATGGCCCTGGCGATCTGGCCCATCTTCGAAGAAGGTTGGGGAGAGGTAGGAGGTCTACGAGTCATTCTTCTCTGTAGAAGATTAGGAAAAGAACTATTATTCTCTAGTCATATTCCTATAAAATGAACTTGATAAAGAATAAATTCATTTAGAAGACCACACTAGGTCTTACAAGGCCAGCATCTCAAATCCATCTAGAATTTGAGTTTATCAGCAAGATCAATATACTTATACAAGCACATCACCAAAACCGCTACCGGTGTAAAACCATCAATCCACACAACCACTTTCAATCAATTACAAAAACACTCAATAAACTGAACTAAATCACACCAGAATTCAATGTATGCTAAACATCAAACCTTTAGAATTAAGATTGAGAGCATCTCGATCCAGTTATGAGTGTGCACCCTCACTACTTTATCAGGATCCTTTCATTCTTAATACTAAAATTTTTAGTTAGAGCATATATTCACTACAGCACACACAAAATTTCAATATAAAAACGTTCGAAAATCTTTCACTATAGTTTTTGTTTAAAACTCAAATAAATTTTATGAGCAGAAGAAACACAATGGATCCACAGCCCTCAGGTCATCCTAAGGATGAACTGCTCTGATACCATTAATGTAACATCCCACCAAATCCTTTTCATAAATATAGAATGAAATAAAGGTAAAACAATAATATTGAAGTGAACATATGTATATATATAAAATGAAGTTGCCCCTCATAGGGAGTTTAATACATAACCGGTCAATTTTCCAAAACCTAAACAAAATACAGCAAAGTAGAATGAAACCGGCGGTCTCCTAACATAAAACAGGCGATCTCCGGTCCGAAGACCCAAAACATCCGATCTGCTATCAGCACAGAAAAGGCGATCTCCTTCCGGCGACCACTCACTGAGGAGCTCTACTCCCTGGAAGATCATCTGCTCCCGTGTAAAGTACACGATCATCACAGTTTTAAGAGAAAACAGCCACAGAACAATACAAAGGGTAAGCTAGATATTTTTAAAACTTTAAATTATAAACTGGACAACCAACGTAGATCAGCCATTTTAAACATTCACAAGAGTCCATCACTTTCTCATTCATATCACATAACCATCAAGTGTCTATCAAAATTCTCAATATTTCACATTTCTCACGTCAGACTTCCACTGACTCATCACACATAGACACTTGACACTACTTCCGGAAGACACGTGCATTGACTAGACTCAGAGATCTGCACCTGTCATACTACATTGCTGTAAAGTTTCCACAGCTGTGCACATGAACATAATCTCAATCTCAATCTCATCACTCTCCTAGTATGACAGGGTTAATCCATGTAACAGGCCAAGCTCGTTCTTTTTCACACGACTCACCCATTCATGAACCTCCTTCGACTCTCAACGCCTGAATAACTTCCTCTATATGGTTCCATTATATCAGGAGAGTCAGGATATCTCATTATAGAAATCACCGATCAATGCACATCCTACACAATCTTACACGGTATTTTCTTTCCTGAAAATACTATGCCTTGATCCCACATTCACAACATTCAACACATCATATGACACTTAAATGAACGATTCCAATCACAGCAGCAATCATTCAGAGGTCCAGATTTTTGAATATTGCATGCATTTCACATTTCAATCTCAAACAGTTTCAAACAACACTAAAAACAAGGGAGTTCGAAATCAATATTTAAAACCGGCGATCACCAACCGGCGATCACATCCAAAATAGGGGATTTCGAAACACAAGGGAAAAACTGGCGACCACAACGCCCCAACATCAAAAACAGAGGATTATGCAATAACAGTTGAAAACCGGCGACCACGTCGCCCCATCATCAAAATCATCTAACTTAAGGTTTTCGTTGGAAATAAGGCTAGCTTCCCTTACCTAGACTTGCGTGAAAAGTACTAAGAGCTCCAACCCAACGAGCTTCAAGGATGCCTTAACCTGCACCATGGATCCTTAGTCACAAAACTAGCTATACTCCTCATTTCTACGCTAACAGGGACGATTCCTGAAGCTAAGAGAACTGCATGCAACACCAATGCAGAGGCAACCCTCTCAGGTGCAGGATCGACTTGAAGAACAGAGGGAACGACTTACTCTATTTTAGCGTCCGGTTTGGAGGACTTGCAGAGAACCTCCCAGGTGGCCTGTGGTAGTCGTCGCTCGTCGTACTGGTGGTTGATGGTGCCTGGATCGCAGCGCGAAGGAGGGAAAAGAGAAGGATGAAGGTAACTCACTCACTCACTCTGTCACTCTTGAACCACAGCACGTTCCTTGCCTCTCAGAAGTGAGTTTTTAAATCTAACTCAACTTGCCCAGAATTGCCGCTGCCACCACCCACTCTGCAGGAAAGCTTGCGTGCACACTTCCTTGAACAGTATGACCACGTGGGTCTCTGGGTCACTTTCCATACCAACTCTCTGAAATCACTGCTCTGAAGTACACTCACTGACTACGTGTCGCGCATTCAAGACGCTCATGCTGGGGTCTGGGCCCCACTTTATCTGTGTGAAACACGACATCGCGCGATAACCTTCCACCGATGACTTTTTGCGCGATGACTACCCACCGATGACTCATCCTGGAGGACGACCGATGTCTCTCCCTGGAAGATGACCGATGTCTCTCAGTGGGAGACGACCGATGTGCCCCTCATCCTGGTGATGCTCGCATGTTTCTCGCCCTGGCGATGCCCGCATGCCTCTCGCCCTGGCGATCCCGCATGCCTCTCGCCCTGGCGATCCCGCGTGCCTCTTGCCCTGGCGATGACGGATTGTCTCTCATCTCGGCGATGACTGACGACACATCGCCACGCCTTGCTGAAGGTTCTTCATCACACTATGTTACGTCCAAGGTACCACCTCCACAAGGCTTGGTGACGTCGGTAGCTTCACATTTCCAAGCATCGATCAGCACTACTCCTCGTGCGCCCACGCATGCAACACTAAGGATGATTTCTTATGCTCAAGCATAGAGCTTCGCAGGCACAACGTATCTAAGGCTCAACTCACACCTTGATACGCGTGGTTTTTGGAACTCACTATGGTCCACCGACCGACCTCTACAACGTCGCCCTCATACCTTTGGCGACATCCGAGGTCTGACCACCATGAAATTCCATTATAACCCTTTTTGTTTTCAAGTCAAAACATATCCAGAATTTATCATAATTATACTTCTTTTATTCCAAATAAATATTCAGATCCTTACAATTGCTGTAATGTTCCCACAGCCATGCGCATCAACATAATCTCGATCTCAATCTCATCACTCTCACAGTATGACAGGGTTAATCCATATAACAGGTCAAGTCAATTATCTTTCAAACGACTTGCCCATACATATGGAGCTCCTTCGACTCTCACCAACCGAATGACTTCATCTATATGACTCCATCATATCAGTAGAGTCAGGATCGTCTCATTCACAGGATACTCACTGATCAATACACCTCATAACTAATCTCAACACGGTATTTCCTTTCCTGAAAATACTATGTCTTGATCCCACATTCAAACATTCAACACATCATATAACACTTAAATGAACGATTTCCAATCACAGCAACAATCATTCCAAGGTTCAGACTTTAAAATATCACATTTCAATCTCAAACAATTTCAAACGTCACTAAAACAGGGGATTTCGAAAAACAACGCCAAAACCGGCGATCTCGTCCAAAAACAGGGGATTATGCAATAACAGTTGAAAACCGGCGACCACGTCGCCCCATCATCAAAATCATCTAATATAAGGTTTTTCGTTGGAAATAAGGCTAGCTTCCCTTACCTGGACTAGCGCAAAACACCAAGAGCTCCAACACCCACCGAAGCTTAAAGATGTCCTAACTCTGTTCTAGCGTCCTGACGGAAAACTCGCAGAGAACTCCCCAGGTATCCAAATGCAGTCGTCGCTCGTCGTACTGGTGCTTGGGGATGTCTGAAATGCAGCGCGAAGGAGAGAAAAGAGAAGGATGAAGGGAGACTCACTCTGTCACTCTTGAACCACAACAACGTTCTTTGCCTCCCCGAAGTGGGTTTTTGAATCTACACTAACTTGTCCACACATGCTGCTGCCACCACCCACTTTCCAGGAAAGCCTGAGTGTACGTTTCCCTGAACAGTACGACCACGGTGTCTCTTGCGCATGCCAACCACTTCCCTGAACAGTACGGCCGTGGGTGTCTCTTGCGTATGCCAACTTTCTGATGTCACTATTCTGAACCACCCTTTTTGTCCACGTGGCGCGCGTGCAGGACGTTTCATGCTGGGAGCCTGGGTCCCACCTTATCTGTGTGAAACACGACATCGCGCGATAACCTTCCACCGATGACTCATCCTGGAAGACGACCGATCTATCTCTCTGGAAGACGACCGATGTCTCTCTCTGGGAGACGACCGATGTCTCTCTCTGGGAGACGACCGATGTCTCTCTCTGGGAGACGACCGATGTCTCTCTCTGGGAGACGACCGATGTCTATCCCTGGCGACGCCCGCATGTCTCTCGTGCCCTGGCGATGCCCGCATGCCTCGCGCCCTGACGATGCCCGCATGTCTCTCGCGCCCCGGCGATGCCCGCATGGCTCTCGCGCCCCGGCGATGCCCGCATGGCTCTCGCGCCCTGGCGATGCCCGCATGCTTCGCGCCCTGGCGATGCCCGCATGCCTCTCGCGCCCTGGCGATGTCCGCATGTCTCTCGCGCCCTGGCGATGTCCGCATGTCTCTCGCGCCCTGGCGATGTCCGCATGCCTCGCGCCCTGGCGATGTCCGCATGCCTCGCGCCCTGGCGATGTCCGCATACCTCGCGCCCTGGCGATGTCCGCATGGGTAGTCTAGGCGACAGGCGATTATGTACTAACCAGGCGATCTCATAGTCTTCTAAGCTACACTTTCCTCCCTTTTTATTTTAAATAAAAACATACTTAGAATTCATTTAAAATATATTCCTTTTATTCCAATTTAATTTTACAGGTCCTTACAGTAGCTCCTACGACCCCACTCTGCTCGATGGGTTTCCCTGTATTGGGTTCAAAAGCTGACGTTCAAAAAACCCAAGGGTCTCGAGCAGCTAGCCCCACTCGATCGTGACTTGTACCAGCTTCTTTCAAGCTTGGGAGTCGTGTTAAACACCACTCGGTTGATTAAGCACGAGTACGACGCCGAGTCCCTCAAGGGATATATTGGTATCTATTCCTCTATCCTTTAACTGTTTTTCCTGTATTTGATGTTGCTGTGTATAGCTATTGAATTGTCTTCTTACGTTTATTGCTCTTGTGCAGATATGGTGCTCGATGCAAAAAAGAAAAAGAGATTGGCTGAGCTGGTTGCCCACCTTCGAGCGGCAACTACTGGTGCAAGCAGCTCAGCCCCCGCTAGTCCCCTGGCTCTTGTTCAGGAATCGCCCAACTCAGCCCCTGCTGATAAAGGGGTGGTCGCAGTGGACTCTGAGGACGAGGGCAGAGAAGACAGTCTCATCTTCAAGAGGCCAAGATTGGGGGTCGCGGCCACCTCCCTTTCGGCTACAAAGGACCAGCCTCCATCCTTCATGGACAACCCCCATAGTGCTTCTTCTCCTGGTGGACATCCTGCATTTGAAGACGGTGGGGAGAATTCCCTCGGGGATTGTGTGCCTCCGGGGATTTTGTGCCTCCTGCTCCAGAACTTCCCTCCATCCTACAACAGGCCCTCAAGTGCCTTCAGAATAATGAGGCGATGGAGGCCTTGGATGGGGACTCACTGAGGGATTGCATGGGACGAGGCCTTGGTGAGTTCCTTACTGCCTCCATCACCTTGGTGAGCCAAGCAGATGCGAGGATGAAGGAGGAGCTTGCCCAGGTGAGCCAGTCTAAGGCAAGGTTGAAGGAGGAGCTTGCTCTCCAGGTCCAGGTATCTGCTAGGCGTGAGGCTGCTATGAACCAAGAGCTTAGGAGCGTCTGCCAATCAGAGAAGGAGACCAAGAAGCTCCTCTTTGACAAGGGTTAGGAGGCCCTCCAGCTTGAAGCCAAAATCCTCCCCCTCCATGATGGAGATCAAGTAGAAGAGGATTTTACTAATGGAGGAAGAGGTCATCCACCCAAGCATTTAAAATTCTTCTTACTAGTCTTCTTAAAAAGTAGAACATTTTGGGTTCTCTTGAAAATTCAAAAGATAGTAGTATAAATAAATCTTTGTAAATACTCTTGTATAAATTTGTAAATAATATAGAAATATCCTTAGGAGTATGCCAAAGAGGAAAACCAAAAGAAACCTCTAAATGTAAGGCATTTTAGGCACTTTCTTTAGGAAAAAGTGGAAAAAGTGACTTTTCTACTCCTTTCTCTCTTAGGCACTAGAAGGAGCTAGAAAAGTGACTCTTCCCACTCCTTCCCCTTTGTAACATGACCAGCCCTCTCCATTATAAATAGGGGTGCTTGGTACTTTGAATAAAAAAGTTGAAAGTTAGAAGAAAAGAAACTATCTTGAAATTGAGAGAGAGTGAGTTTGTGAGACTTGTCTCTTCTTCTCCTTCATGTCTTATCTTGTGAGCTTTGGAGACTCTCAAGTGGCGGCACCACCCACTCATCTTGGAAGAACCACCCTCCAAGTGGCGTGAATCACATCTCCAAAAGGCTACAACCACATAAGTCATTTCTATTCATCTTCTAAAAATACCCATTTGTGTTTTCTTGTAGTTTTTTCATTTTTAATCGGTTCAATCTTTTCCATGAGTTGTTTCCTTTCATTTGCTGCCATTATTCTTCACTTTGTTGGTTTATTTCCTTGTTTTCTTGCTGTTTTAATTTCGTCCAAACCATGGGTTTCCATATACATGTGTTGTTCTTGTTTTCCATCCATGGGTTTTTGTTCTTTGATGAGTTTCTTTGTGATTTTCTAATTCCTATTGAATTTCAATCAGTATTTTCACTTTTTCTTGGTGTTCTTATGCTGTTCTTGTGTTTCCTTTGAAGTTTGGTACTGTTCTTGAATTACCCATTCATATTCCATTTGTTATCTTACACTACAAGTTACCTATTCATGTGTTTTTAGTATGAACCTTTGTTTTCTTGAGTAGAAACTCTATTAATTGCTCTTTAGAATTTTGATCCTAATTCTTGAAAGTGTCATGAATACAATGAAACCTATATCAACTCAACCCAAACCAAGAAAGGTTCATAAGAGACTCACATCACTCCATAACAAAGTGATTGATTTGGAGGAGTAGCTGGAGGGAGCACAAGCTAAGGTGGCCAAGCTGGAGGAAAGGGCCACCAATCAAGAGGTCCAGTTGGGCAGGGTGGAAGGAGATCTCGCCCAACAAGTTGAAATGCTCAAGAAGACTGAGGCTGAGTTGATTGAAGACGTTGTTGAAGCCTTTGGAGCAGGGTTTGATGAGGCCCTTGCTCAGGTTGCCTGCGTGTATCCTGAGGTTGACCTCTCTCCCTTCTTTGTGTAGATGCAGGTTGTCGACGGGCAGCTCACTCCTAGGGCTTAGGTCTCTTGATATGTAATGGCTGGACCCTTGAACTTTTTGTAATCACTACCTTCATTTATAATATTGGGCTTGACTTGTAAATCATTTGCTACTTTATGTGCGTCTTTTTCTCATGTTCTGTATGTCTTTATCTTTGTCTCCACTTGATGATCTCCATTTGATTGCCTTAGGAATCATCGCCTTAGGAATCTTTGCTAACAACGTCTTCACCATAGGTTCTCCCCTTAGGTAGCACGCTTCATCCTGCCAAACTCCAAGAGGAAACCATGCTAACCTTATATGACTCTTTCTTGTCACGTCGTAAGAAAGATCCTCCTACTGGAGGCATACTCCATTGTTTTGCTGATCACTCCCTATTTAGGCAAAGCCTTAGGTGAGGACCTTCAAACTATCAAATCATCCTTAGCGTTCTCACTCAAAGGGGGAGGTGTTCTTTGCGAACCTTCCTAACCCGACCTCGAGATCTCTAACGCACAAATTTGTTTGTAACTGACCTCTCCTTGCTCTAGGAAAAGGAGGATTTTACTGGTGAGCTATATTGTTCCACCTTGGTGTTTTCACTCAAAAGGGGGGAGGGGTTCTCTGTGAACCTTCCTTTCCCATTTTCGAGACCTCTAACCCAAAGGAGTAGCTATTACTAACCTCTCATCACCCAAAGGCAAGGGAGGATTTAACTGGTGAACCATACTGTTTAATCTTGGCATTTTCACTTGAGGGGAAGGTGTTCTCTGTGAACCTTCCTTCCCACTCTCGAGACTTCTAACCCCAAGTGAATGGTTCTAAGCTGACCTCTCATCGCCCATAAGCGAGGGAGGATTTAACTAGTGAACCATACTGTTCAACCTTGGCGTTTTCACTTAAGGAGGAGGTGTTCTCTGCGAACCTTCCTTCCGACTATCGAGACATCTAAGTCCAAGTGAATGGTTTGTAACTGCATTCCACAAAATATTCAAAAATATACTTCAATCAAAATTTTTATTGGGTGACCTCATTAAAAACCCTTATAAGGGAAAAAATAGTGTCCCCTAGAAACTGTGTACAATGTTACAATTTAGCTGAAATAAAACTTCAGGTGAGTCGCATTCCATGTACGAGGAATCGGCCCACCTTCTAAAGTTTCAAGCCTATATGCCCCGTTCCTGATGGAAACCATCCAGCCACACACAACCACATAATAAGGAGGATAAAGACCTAGAGGTTGTTTAGAGATTTATTTGCAAATATGGGTCTAATTGGGCTTTTGTTTCTTTTTGTAGACCCAATCAAAAGGAAAAATCTAGGGTGAAGGAATGTATAAACATATCCAAGAAGATCTCCAAGTCATCAAAACATAAACTAAAGCTTTGGTCAAAAGAACATAAGAAGACTGAGTTCTTGCTGACTAATCAACATTATTTTTGGGCCAAGCTTTAGCTTAAATAAATTGTATAAAGTTGTTTAGGATTTCATGGGCCATGTATTGGGCCTAGTATCATAAAATAGTTGGACCAAATATTTGGGCCAAGTAGCCTAGGTTTTTGGGCTTGTATTTGGGCCAATAGTAAAATATGACTAGTTAGGGTTAAAAGTGACTATTTAAGGTATCAATTGGGCTTCTTTGAGCCCAATGTAACCCTAAAACGTCTAGGGTATTTTGGAGGACGAAAATCACCTTAGCATGAAGCAAATGGAGGTCTACATGGCAACCTAGGAGTGGAGAGGATTTAGCATGGAAGGTGTGAGCCCTAGAGGCCGTTTGGGGCAAGAACACCAAGTGTATAGTATATCAATTTAGGTCTAAAAACTGCGTACCTTTATGAAGTGTTTTACTACCCTTTATATAGTCTAGGGTTTCCTCTGTGCCGCTACCCATATTTAGGGTTTCTGCAGGTATACCGTTGCGCTGCTATTACCCAGTCTTAAGGTAATCTAGTGCGTAAGGTTTCCCTTAACTGGAGTGCAAATTCTAACAGGATGGCCACCTGGGTACCCCCTCATGCACCTAATCTCTGGGGCCATCTGTCCTGGGAGTGCCCTCACTGTTCACGTGCCATGCATGCAGCTTCACTTGGAAACCCTAATCCTAACAGGCACTCAAGCCCTTTAAGACTCTGCACCTAACTGTGCTTTCCCTGCCACACACATGAATGCTTCGTGAGCTAGGCCTCTCCCTACCTCTGGGCATTTCACTGATAACTGTTCTAGCCCTCGGGATCCACCTTCCCTGATCTAGTTCTGTTGTTCGAAACACCCAAGATGAATCTCACCTTGTCCACTCTGTTGTCAAGGACTCATTACCCTGTTGTGTGATGAGGACACATCATTCCATTCTGGTGATTGACATGCTGACGACTAATAAGCCCATTGGTCCATGCTACTCGTGGGACCCAGCCTACGTGGCTCTGGCCCATGCTGTGGGACCTGGCTCACGTGGCTCACCATTACTAGCTGTTCTCGGTATGCCATTGGCTCAGCCTCTATCCACTTCGTGAAATACTCTGTGGCCACCACGAGGTACTTCATCTGCCGCAAAGCCAAGGGAAAAGGCCCCAGAATGTCGATTCCCCAGGTGTGGAATGGCCAAGGGCTATAGGTCGACCTGAGCTCTTCTGGTGGCGCCTTGTGCCAGTCAGTGTGTTGTTGACACTGCTTGCACTACTGTGTGTACTTTATGCAATCTTCCCTCATGGTTGGCCAATAGTATCCTGCGCGAATGGCCTTTGATACAAGAGCTCGACCACGAATATGACTCCCACATATCCCTTCGTGGAGCTCTGCCATTATTTGCGTGCACTGCTCGCCATGTGCACACACTAAGATGGGGTGGGTGAACCCGTGTCTGTACAATTTTCCATCAATGAGTGTGTATTTGGTCGAGTTCTTCTTTATTTTTTTGGCCTCTGTGGGTTCCAGCGGGAGCATCCCATCGGCCAGGTAGTGCTTGTAAGGTGTCATCCAAGTTTCTCCTCTCACAACTAGGCAGACCTGCAATGACTCTTCCCCTGGTGCTGGATACGCGCGTATTCTGGGCCTCTTCAATGTCTCCTAAGTCAATGACCGATGACTCCTCTTCCTCCCATCTGATGTGCTGATCTGATGGACCCCTACCAAATTATCCGCAGTGTAGCTGCGAGGTGTCTTCAGGGTCTCTTGGATGACTGTCCTCTGCCTGCCCCCCTTGCCCGAGCTGGCGAGCTTTGCTAGCAAGTCTGCTCGGGCATTCTGCTCTCTGGGAACATTCACCAACTTGAATGTTGCAAATGATTGCCTCAACGCCTGTACATACTCTAAATAAGAGGCCATATGAGGGTCTTTGGCCTGGTACTCTCCTGTTACTTGGCTCGTGACTAGTAGGGAGTCACTCTTTGCAAGCAAACTTCGCGCTCCCATCTCCTTGGCCAACAGTATCCCAGCGATCAAGGCCTCATACTCTGCCTGGTTTTTATTGGCCTTGAAAGCAAATCGAAGGGCCTGTTCAATCAATAGCCCCTTCGGTCCCTCCAAGATGACGCCAGCTCCGCTGCCCTGTTGATTAGAGGACTCATCTACTAAGAGCACCCATCGAAAGTCGACTTCTTCATTGTGTGATTTTGCCGATGAGAGCTCGGCTATAAAATCAGCGTAGACCTGGCCTTTGATAGGGCCTCTGGGCTCATACTGGATGTCAAACTCTGAGAGCTCTACTGCCAAATGCACCATTCTTCCCGCGACGTCTGGCTTCTGTAAGACCTTACGAATGGGAAGGTCTGTCATCACCACCATTGTTAAACTCTGGAAGTAGTGGCGAAGTCTTCTTACTGAGAAAACCACTACCAGTGCCACCTTCTCTAAGGCCTGGTACTTCACCTCGGGCCCCTATAATACTTTGCTGACAAAATAGATTGGCTTCTAAACCTGATCCTGTTCCTGCACAAGAACTGAGCTAACCGCCCGATCAGTGACTGCAAAGTATAGGCGCAGAGGAGTGCCCAGCTGTGGTTTGCATAACACTGGTGGACTAGCCAGGTACTCCTTCAACTTGAGGAACACCTCTTCATATTCTGCGATCCACAAGAACCTGTTGTTCCTCCTCAGGCACCGGAAGTAGGGGTGACCCTTTTCCCCCCTAGCTGATACGAATCTAGACAAAGCGGCCATCCGCCCTGTCAACTGCTGCACCTCTTTTACTAAAGTCAGGCTTCTGCACTTGTCAGGGTTCGCTTCTATCCCCCGCTCAGTGAGCAAGAAGCCTAAGAACTTGCCTGCTTCAACCCCAAACACACACTTTTCCGGGTTCAGCTTCAGCCTGTATTTAGCTATTGTTGTAAATAGCTCTTCTAAATCAGCCACGTGCTAATCTTTCACCTGTGAGGTCACCACTATGTCATCCATGTAGGCTTGTACGCTTCACCCTATCATGGGCGCGAGTACCCTGTCCATCAGCCTCTGGTAGGTGGCACCTGCATTCTTCAGCCCAAAGGGCATCACGGTGTAGCAGTAGCAAGATAGCTTTGTCATGAACACCGTCTTGCACTCGTCCATGGGATGCATCTTGATCTGGTTGTACCCAGAAAAGGCATCCAAGAAGCTGAGCAACTTGCAACCCGAGGCACTGTCTACCAAAGCATCAATGCTTGGCAGGGGGTAGAAGTCCTTCAGGCAGGCTTTGTTGAGGTCAGTGAAGTATACTCACGTTCTCCACCTCCCGTTGGCCTTCTTTACAATCACCACATTTGTAAACCACTCTGGGTACTGTATCTCTTTAATGTGGCAAGCTTTCAGCAACTTTTGCATTTCCTCCTTGATGACCTGTAGCCTCTTTTCATTGAACTTCCTCTTTCTCTGGCGAACAGGTCAGACTTGAGGATTCATGGCAAGGTGGTGACATAGGAAGTCAAGGTCTATACCAGGCATGTCTGATGCAGACCATGCGAAGGCATCCAGGTGCTGCGCGATGACCTTAGCGATCTGGTCCTGTGTCTCTTGGCATAAAGACTTGCCAAGCTTGAACATCTTTCCACCGATCTCCCTCTCAAGGATGTCCTCAATTGGTTCGGGTCGTCTCTCCCGGGCGACCTCTGCTCGGGTGACCCCTTCCTCACGTGCGGCTGGGCAGTAACGGTGCATACCCCACCTGGTGGTTGCGTGGTAACTGTGCACACCCCCCTCCTTGTCTTGAGGCTATTCTCATAACACTTCTTTGCCTCTTTTTGCTCTAATTTGATTGTGATCACCGTCCCTTCCATGGAAGGCAGCTTCATCTTCATGTGCCTTGTTGACGCCACTGCTCCCAACCTGTTCAGGGCAGGTCTACCCAAAAGGATATTGTAAGCCCAAAAGGATATTTTAAGACAATTTTTACAAACACATCACCTCGTCCTTAAACATTCTATACAAACATGACCTGTATTGAGAATTCATTCATATGAACTCACCAAGCTTAAAGAGCAAAAGTTTGTTCCCAATTCAACCCATTGCATTATTTTGTCTATGAACAAACTAACTTTGTTATATACAGGGTTCTGAATTCGTGGTCGAATTCTCTCCAACATGGGGGTTATGATGCAAGCCACGACCACATAAAGATGACCAAGGATGCTAAACTTGAAGGGTCATCTCAACAAGCAAATAAAGACTTCATTCATAGGAGGAATGGGAAAGGGCCAAAACATTTGAAGTTCTTCCTATTAGTCTTCTTAAAAAGATGCGGCCCAAGCCCAACAAGAGGCCCAAGCCCAACATAAGGCCCAAGCTCAAGTCATAACTCAAAGAATTATTAGGAGCAAGGCCAAATCTTTAAAGAGATGGGCATCAATTGTTGTCACTTGTTGTAATCTCTTTAGAGTAGTTTTAGTAGAAAATAAAAAGAAGGTTTAGACATTAAAATAAGGGGGTGCCAATGTATAAAGATAGGTCACACCTTCCATGTGACATAAAGAGTAGATGTAGGTGTAGTTTTTAGGAGGTGCCAAAGTAGAAAAAAGGTCACACCTCCAATGTGACTCAAGATTGGCTCCAAATTTGAATTAGAATTAGGAGAAAATTTTGAATTTGTTTCACTTTCATTTTTGCCCTCTAAAACTATAAATAGAGGTGCTTGGTCATTGTAAAAGAAGTTGAAAGTTAGAAGAAAAGAAACTATCTTGAAATTGAGAGAGAGTGAGTTTGTGAGACTTGTCTCTTCTTCTTCTCCATGTCTTATCTGTTGAGCTTTGGAGACTCTCAAGTGGCGGCACCTCCCACTCATCTTGGAAGAACCACTCTCCAAGTGGCGTGAGCACATTCTCCAAAAGACTACAACCACATAAGTCATTTCTGTAAGGACCTGTAAAATTAAATTGGAATAAAAGGAATATATTTTAAATGAATTCTAAGTATGTTTTTATTTAAAATAAAAAGGGAGGAAAGTGTAGCTTAGAAGACTATGAGATCGCCTGGTTAGTACATAATCGCCTGTCGCCTAGACTACCCATGCGAACCTCGCCAGGGCGCGAGGTCATCGCCAGGGCGCGAGGTATACGGACATCGCCAGGGCGCGAGAGGCATGCGGGCATCGCCAGGGCGCGAAGCATGCGGGCATCGCCAGGGCGCGAGAGGCATGCGGGCATCACCGGGGCGCGAGAGGAATGCGGGCATCGTCAGGGCGCGAGGCATGCTGGCATCGCCAGGGCGCGAGAGACATTCGGGCGTCGCCAGGGATAGACATCGGTCGTCTCCCAGGGATAGACATCGGTCGTCTTCCAGAGAGAGAGATCGGTCGTCTTCCAGGATGAGTCATCGGTGGAAGGTTATCGCGCGATGTCGTGTTTCACACAGATAAGGTGGGACCCAGGCTCCCAGCATGAAACGTCCTGCACGCGCGCCACGTGGACAAAAAGGGTGGTTCAGAATACTGACATCAGAAAGTTGGCATGCGCAAGAGACACCCACGGCCGTACTGTTCAGGGAAGTGGTTGGCATTCGCAAGAGACACCGTGGTCGTACTCTTCAGGGAAACGTACACTCAGGCTTTCCTGCAAAGTGGGTGGTGGCAGCAGCATGTGTGGACAAGTTAGTGTAGATTCAAAAACCCACTTCGGGGAGGCAAAGAACGTTGCTGTGGTTCAAGAGTGACAGAGTGAGTCTACCTTCATCCTTCTCTTTTCTCTCCTTCGCGCTGCATTTCAGACATCCCCAAGCACCAGTACGACGAGCGACGACTGCACTTGGATACCTGGGGAGTTCTCTGCGAGTTTTCCGTCAGGACGCTAGAACAGAGTTAGGACATCTTTAAGCTTCGGTGGGTGTTGGAGCTCTTGGTGTTTTGCGCTAGTCCAGGTAAGGGAAGCTAGCCTTATTTCCAACGAAAACCTTACGTTAGATGATTTCGATGATGGGGCGAGGTGGTCGCCGGTTTTCAACTGTTATTGCATAATCCCATGTTTTTGGACGAGATCGCCGGTTTTGGCGTTGTTTTTCGAAATCCCCTGTTTTAGTATCGTTTGAAATTGTTTGAGATTGAAATGTGATATTTTAAAGTCTGAACCTTGGAATGATTGTTGCGGTGATTGGAAATCGTTCATTTAAGTGTTATATGATGTGTTGAATGTTTGAGTGTGGGATCAAGACATAGTATTTTCAGGAAAGGAAATACCGTGTTGAGATTAGTTATGAGGTGTATTGATCAGTGAGTTTCTTCTGCTCATAAAATCTATTTGAGTTTTCAAATAACAACTATAGTGAAAGGTTTTCAAACGTTTTTGTATTGAAATTTTGTGTGTGCTTTAGTGAATATATGCCCTAACTGAAAATCTTAGTATTAAGAATGAGAGGATCTTGATAAAGTAGTGAGGGTGCACACTCATAACTTAATCGAGATGATTCTCAATCTTAATTCCAAAGGTTTGATGTTTAGCATACATTGAATTCTGGTGTGATTTATTTCATTTTATTGAGTGTTTTTGTAGTTGATTGAAAGTGGTTGTTTGGATTGATGGTTGTATACCAGTAGCTGTTCTGGTGTTTTGCTTAAGGTTATAAGCATCATGATTCTGTCGATGAACTCAAATTCTTAATGACTTTGAGATGTTGACCTTTGTAAGGTCTAGATGTTACCTCCTGAATGAATTGATTTCTGATCGATCTCATTCTTGTAGTTGTAGGGAATATAGAAACCTATAGTTTCAAAATCTGAAACGAAGAAGATGGCACGTAGACCTTCTACCCCTCCCCAACCTTCTTCGGAAATGAGCCAGATTGCCAAGGCTATTGAGATGATGGCAACTGCCATCCAACAACAGAATGCAGCAATGGCTCAGAATCACCAAGCTGCAATGCACCATTGGGAAACTGCTCGGTCTGCGGAAACCAATTCCCACGTCGGTCAGCCTCAGGAACAGATGGGACTGACCGAGTTCATGAGGCACAACCCACCCAAGTTCAGTGGGAATGCTACCCCTGATCAGGCAGATCAGTGGGTCAGAGAGTTGGAGAAAATCTTTAGGGCGACCTCCTGCCCTGAAGAGAAGAAGTTGGTGTTCGCCACCTATTTGCTATCTGGAGAAGCCGAGTTCTGGTGGATGGGAGCTTAGCAGATGATGGAAGCCAGAGCTGAAGTGTTAGACTGGGAGAGCTTCATGGTGAGGTTTCTGGAAAAATATTTCCCAGATAGTGCAAAGTTTGCGAAGGAAGCTGAGTTCCTAAGGTTGGAACAGGGGGATATGTCAGTGAATGCGTATGCTGCTCGGTTTGAGTACCTCGCCCGATTTTATACCCAGGCGACCTCCGAGGCTTGGAGGTGCAGGAAGTTTGAAGAAGGGCTGAAGCATGGGCTGAAGAGGACCATAGCCGCTATGTGCATCAAAGAATTTCACGCCTTAGTAGAGAAGGCGAAGATGGTGGACACCCTGGAAAAGGGTGATTCTCGGGTGATCAGGTCACACCCAAGGGGTTCTTCCAGTGGGAAGGCCAAGGTGCAGCACCCACAAAGCAAGCCCTATGCGAGACCTCCACCTCATCGGGCGGGAGCAGCGTCATCCCAGTTTCAGCAGCAACAACCTTGGAAACCCAGATGTTTCACGTGCCAAAAGATGGGGCACATTTCTAGAGATTGCCCAAGCAGGAATAGGATGACTCAACCCGTTGGTCCTCAGCAGTTGAGGAAGGAAGGCAGCAGACCTCAGGCAACAGGGAGAGTGTTTGCCATGACAGGAGCAGAGGCGTCTCAGTCAGGTAACCTCGTGCAAGGTGTTTGTTTTATAGCTGGTAGAGGTGTAAAAGCCTTGTTTGATTCTGGAGCGACACACTCCTTTGTGTCAAACCTGTGTGTAGCCGAGTTGGGCCTTCTAGTAAAGGAGTTACCTTTCGAACTGTTGGTCTCTACACCTGCGTCAGGACAGGTGTTGACCTCTACAGTTTGCCCCGAATGTCCAGTGATAGTAGAGGGACACAGATTCAAAGTGAACTTGATCTGCCTACCTCTTCAGGACCTGGATGTTATCCTGGGAATGGATTGGCTATCTGCCAATCACGTTCTCATAGACTGCGGTAGTCAGAAGATAGCGTTTCCAGACCTCCAAGAGTCAGACGTGATATCTGCTCAGCGAGGGTGGTCGGTGTTGGAAGAAGGAGTGAGGTGCTTCATGATCCTAGCTCGGTTGGAGGTGGAGAATGAAGGGGACGTAAGCAAGATACATGTGGTGAAAGATTTCATGGATGTATTTCCAAAAGAAGTACCTGGATTACCTCCTAAGAGGGAAGTGGAATTCTCTATTGATTTGGTACCTGGAGCTGGACCAGGGTCAATGGCACCTTACAGGATGGATCTAGCCGAGTTGGTAGAATTAAAGAAGCAAGTGGAAGAGTTGTTGGAGAAACAATTCATCAAACCCAGTGTATCTCCATGGGGGGGCTCCAGTGCTCCTAGTTAAGAAAAAGGATGGAGGGTCTCGGCTGTGTATAGATTACAAGCAGTTGAACAAGTTGACCATCAAGAACAAGTACCCCCTACCTATAATTGACGATTTGATGGATCAAATACATGGGGCCTCGGTATTCTCAAAGATTCATCTGAGATCGGGGTACCACCAAATTTTGGTAAAAGCTGAAGATGTTCAAAAGACAGCATTTAGGTCTCGTTATGGGCACTATGAGTATGTGGTGATGCCGTTTGGAGTAACAAATGCTCCAGCTCTGTTCATGGACTACATGAATAGGATTTTTCGCCCTTTCTTGGATAAGTTTGTGGTAGTCTTCATAGACGACATACTCATTTATTCAAGGACCAAGGAAGAACATGAAGAACATCTGAGGACAGTATTGGAGATTCTGAGGGAGAAGCAACTCTATGCCAAGTTCTCTAAGTGTGAGTTCTGGCTGAAGGAAGTCAACTTCTTAGGACACGTGATATCTGCCCGGGGGATCTCGGTGGATCCAGCCAAAGTGGAGGCAGTGCTTCAGTGGGAACGTCCTAAGACAGTTACGGAGATAAGGAGTTTTGTGGGCTTAGCAGGCTACTATCGGCAGTTTATTGAGGACTTTTCCAAGGTAGTGGCTCCTTTAACACAGCTGACCCGCAAGGATCAACCTTTTGCTTGGACCGACCGATGTGAGCAGAGCTTCATGGAACTAAAGGAAAGGTTGACTAGTGCTCCAGTGCTGGTGATCCCAGAGGTAGGAAGACCTTTTGATGTCTTTTGTGATGCTTCACATCAGGGTTTGGGATGTGTTTTGATGCAAGAGAAAAGAGTGGTTGCATATGCTTCAAGGCAACTCAAGGTTCATGAGAGAAACTATCCTACTCATGATTTGGAGTTGGCGGCTGTGGTGTTTGCCTTGAAGATTTGGAGGCACTATTTATATGGAGCTCGGTTCCAGGTGTTCAGTGACCATAAGAGCCTGAAATACCTGTTCGATCAGAAGGAACTAAACATGAGACAAAGAAGGTGGATGGAGTTTCTAAAGGACTATGATTTTCAACTCATGTATCATCCAGGGAAGGCCAATGTAGTGGCAGATGCTTTGAGTAGAAAATCAATACAAGTAGCCACCATGATGATGGAAGAGCAGAAACTGATCGAGCAATTCAGAGACTTAAACCTTGGGGTAGAATTTCATGTAAATCACATTAGTTGTAGTAAGCTGGCTATAACTAATGACTTCCTTGGAGTGATAAAGGATAAGCAGTTGGAGGACCCTAGTCTGAAGCGTACTGTGGAGTCACTAGGGACCGACCAGGCTAAAGACTTTGTGATGGGCGATGATGGGGTCTTGAGATTTAATGGCAGAATTTGCATACCTGCAAATGAAGAGTTGAAGAAGATGATCCTAGAGGAAGGTCACCAGAGTCGCCTTAGCCTACATCCAGGCATGAACAAGATGTACCATGACTTGAAGGAGTCATTTTGGTGGTCGGGCATGAAGAAAGACATCGCCCAGTACGTTACAACCTGTTTAACATGTCAGAAGGCGAAGATAGAGCATCAAAGACCTGGGGGGTTTTTACAGCAACTGGATATCCCTGAGTGGAAATGGGACAGCATTGCCATGGATTTTGTTACCCATTTACCCAGATCGGTAAAGGGTCATGATGCAATATGGGTCGTCATTGATCGGCTGACGAAGAGTGCTCACTTTCTTCCGGTGAGTATGAGGATGCCTATGGCCAAGTTGGCACAGCTGTACATCAGAGAAATTGTAAGGTTGCATGGAGTGCCTTCCAGCATTGTTTCGGATAGAGATCCCAGGTTCACTTCACGGTTTTGGCAGACCTTACAAGATTGCTTGGGAACCAAGTTGAGAATGAGCTCGGCATATCATCCTCAAACAGATGGACAGTCAGAGAGAATGATCCAGTCCTTGGAAGATCTGCTGAGGACGTGTGTCTTGGATCAATTGGGAAGTTGGGATGAGGTGTTGCCGCTGGTAGAGTTTACTTATAATAACAGTTACCACGCCAGTATTGGGATGGCACCATATGAAGCCCTGTATGGGAGGAAATGCAGAACTCCCTTATGTTGGTACTAGGAGGGCGAAGCAGTATTGGTTGGACCAGAGTTGATTCAGCAGACGACCGAGAAGGTGCAACATATACAAGACAGAATGAAAGCTTCTCAAAGCCGGCAGAAATCCTATGCAGATCAGAGGAGAAAACCTTTGGAGTTTGCTGCAGGAGACCATGTGTTCATGAGAGTGACACCAACCAAGGGTGTAGGACGGGCGATCAGATCAAAGAAGTTGTCCCCTAAGTTCGTGGGACCATATCAGATCTTAAGGAGGATTGGTCCAGTGGCTTATGAGATCGCCCTACCTCCCCATTTAGCGAATCTGCATAATGTCTTTCACGTATCACAGCTGAGGAAGTACATGGCAGACCCTAGTCATGTGCTGGAAGTGGACGATGTGCAGATCAGGGATGACTTGTCCTTTGAAGCGAAACCAGTCAGGATTGACGATCGGCAAAGTAAACAGCTCAGAGGCAAGACCATCAACATGGTGAAAGTGGTGTGGGATGAGAGATCGGGTGATTCAACTTGGGAGTTAGAAGAACCCATGAGAGAAGCTTATCCATACCTCTTTTCCTTGTAATTCAATTTTCGAGGACGAAAATTTTTCTTGTTGCGGAGAATGTAAGGACCTGTAAAATTAAATTGGAATAAAAGGAATATATTTTAAATGAATTCTAAGTATGTTTTTATTTAAAATAAAAAGGGAGGAAAGTGTAGCTTAGAAGACTATGAGATCGCCTGGTTAGTACATAATCGCCTGTCGCCTAGACTACCCATGCGGACCTCGCCAGGGCGCGAGGTCATCGCCAGGGCGCGAGGTATGCGGACATCGCCAGGGCGCGAGAGGCATGCGGGCATCGCCAGGGCGATCACCCCTTTTTCTGTTAGGCGATCGCCCTGGCGATGCCCGCATGCCTCTCGCGCCCTGGCGATGTCCGCATACCTCTGTTAGGCGATCACCCCTTTTTCTGTTTTCTGATAGGAGATCGCCGTTTTCTGTTTTCTATCAGGAGATCGCCTGTTTTTCTTTATTTTGCTGTATTTTGTTTAAGTTTTGGAATTGACCGATTATGTATTAAACTCCCTGTGAGGAGAAACTTCATTACATATATATAATTATGTTCACTTCAATATATTTGTTTACCTTTATTTTCATTAAATAAATATGAAAAGCAATTTTGGCGGGATGTTACAATTTCTATTCATCTTCTAAAAAAATACCCATTTTTGTTCTACTTGTTTGTTTTCAATTCTAATTGGTTCATTCTCTTCCTTGTGATGTTCTCTATCATTTGATGTGTTGTTCTTCCATTTTAATCGGTTCAAACTTGTTATTGCAACCTGTTTTTGGTTCGGCTTCCATGGGTATTGTTGTTCATGTTGTTTTCTTGAATTTCCAATAGTAGGTTATGTTCTTGTTGTGTTTCTATTACTAGTTTCAATCCTTGTTATGTTCTTGTTTTAATTCTTGTTTCATTGTACTGTTTCTGTATTGTTACTGCACTTTGGTTGCTGTTCTTGAATTACCCATTCATATTCCATTGTTATCTTACACTACAAGTTACCTATTCATGTGTTTTTAGTATGAACCTTTGTTTTCTTGAGTAGAAACTCTATTAATTGGTCTTTAGAATTCTGATCCTAATTCTTGAAAGTGTCATGAATACAATGAAACCTATATCAACTCAACCCAAACCAAGAAAGGTTCATAAGAGACTCACATCATGTGGTATCATGAGCTATGGTGATGTTTTATTCTTGTTGAGTTGAATTGACGCTTTCTATTCAAGATATTTCCATTTTCCAACACCTTATTTTTGTGCAGAATTTTTTTTTTTTAGGTTCCTATTTGTGTTAGCTATTCTGATTTTTTTTTTAATTTGAGTCTTTCTTGCTGTTTTAATTGTTGCAAATTAATTGTGTTTGAGTCATTTTGCTTTTTGAATCTGATCCAGCATCTTGACCAAAGCGTTGGAACTTCTCCTTTTCAAACCTCATCCTCTCCAGCTTCACGCCAAGTACACCGATGACCTTCACCTGATAATCCTAAAAAAGACCTGAAAAAACAGTATGGCGCCTCTGCGGCCGGTTGCGCTCTGACGCTCAAGTCAGTAATCGAATCAACAAATAATTTCAGAGAAAACTCAGAATCGTGTGCAAGTGAATCACCACCAATGACCAGAAAAACCTTCCCTCGAATTCCGTTAAGAATTCTATATATATACCTGAGTCTTTCTCTCTCCTAACGGTTATTCCTCTTAACACGTGGATAACATCTGGTCATACACGTGTCATCATCTGGAGTACCTGCAGCTGAAAACCTATTCAGATAGTCCTTCAAAGATTCCCCCTGGAATTGCCTTACGTCGAACAGATCGTACGACACCATAGGCGGCGCCTTATTCACAATGTACTGATCGACAAAAAGCTTGGAGAATTGCTAGAAACTGGAAATGTGTCCAGTAGGTAGGCTTACATACCAATCCAACGCTGTGCTGTGGAGAGTGCTCATGAACATCTTGCAATAGACCGCATCCGATCCTCCCGACAGCATCATCTGCGTATGGAACGCGGTAAGGTGAGCCTCTGGATCTTCCACTCCAGTGAAGGAGGCCTTCACCGCCGTGATGTTTGTAGGAATCGCAGCGTCCATGATCGCCTGCAAAAATGGCATTAGAAAAACTCGTGGCGAAGACGGTGGTGCACCTCCACTGGTCGCAGCACTCTCCCTCTGCTCGTGAAGAGCCTTACGTAACTCTTCATTAATCTTACTCAGCCCTTCGTTCCTGGCCTGAGAAGCGACCAGGTCGTCGTGCATCTTCGTCTGCTCGACGCGCAATGCTGCCACATTTTCTTGCAAAGCACGCATCATCTCCAGCATTTGCGACATCGTCACGTTATTCTCTCCGGATTGTGGTGCAACTGAACTAGATCTGGTTGTCCTCATTTTTCTCATGAAACTTCTACTAATTTCACACAGTTACCTTTCAACACGCAAAAGTTATCTCGGAACAACGCTCAAGAAACGTTTCAACTTCCTTCGCACAACGATTGATCCAGGAATCAATTGGTAGAAACCTCCAGAAAACCACTCTTCACCGATTGAACTTCGATTCAAACGGTCAAAACTTCCAGAAAACCACTCTTCACCGATTGAACTTCAATTCAAACGGTCAAAACCTCCAGAAAACCACTCTTCACCGATTCAACTTCAATTCAAACGGTCAAAACCTCTGAAAAACGATTGCGGCAGCAAGCAATTGAACAGAAACTACCAAAAACCTCACAAACTCAACTGTGGATGGGAATCACAGTTTCACGGCCCCACGGTGGGCGCCTGATGATCCAGTATCTTGAACAAAGCGTTGGAACTTCTCCTTTTCAAACCTCATCCTCTCCAGCTTCACGCCAAGTACAACGATGACCTTCACCTGATAATCCTCAAAAAGACCTGAAAAAACAGTATGGTGCCTCTGCGGCCGGTTGCGCTCCGACGCTCAAGTCAGTAATCGAATCAATAAATAATTTCAGAAAAAACTCAGAACCGTGTGCAAGTGAATCACCACCAATGACCAGAAAAACCTTCCCTCGAATTTCGTTAAAAATTCTATATATATACCTGAGTCTTTCTCTCTCCTAACGGTTATTCCTCTTAACACGTGGATAACATCTGGTCATACACGTGTCATCATCTGGAGTACCTGCAGCTGAAACGTTACTTTCACTTTGCTCCTGCGACTAAGTTATCCACACAGGGAGTAGCTTAGTGCACAGGCTACTTTGGGCACAACCTTAACATGGTGAGCTGGTTAACACTGGGTATCACGGCTCACACTACACATGGTGGCAGATATGCCACTTATCTTCTCTACTTTGGCGGCAGACATGCCACTTATCTTCTGTATTTAGACCATATAATAAGTGCTTACCAAGTCTTCTCAAATACTCGGCGATGTGCTCCTTTCGGCGACTTGTTGACCACCTGATCTCCTAATCTTCACACACGGTGATCATGTGCAATCTAGGCGATTACTGATTACATACGAGAGAAATCGGCGACCGCCGCCTTCTTCAACAAACGACAATCTCATTGACTTCTAAGCTACACTTTCCTTTCTCTTACTCTTCTTGATCCACGTGTCCTCCTCAAGCATGCCCACAGGATTACCTCACAATTACGTCATCACACCTGACTACTTGGTCAGTACACACCGATCACCCTTTTCCGAGGGAACACACAGATGACTGATCACCCTTCTCTAAAGCAACACACTAATGACTGATCACCCCTCTCTGAGGAGGCACACCGATCACCCTTCTCTGAGGGAACACACCGATGACTGATCACCCCTCTCTGAGGGGACACACTGATAACTCATCACCCCTTTCCGAGGAGGCACATCGGTCAGCCTTCTCCGAGGGAACACACCGATGACTGATCACCTCTCTTTGAGGGGACACACTGATGACCGATCACCCGCTAATCCAAGCTGCCTGCGAGGTCCACTCCACGTGGCTTTGGCCCATGCTGTGGGACCCGGCTGACGTGGTTCACCCTTTACTATCTGTTCTCGACGACCGAGGTCTGGCCACTACAGAATCCATACAAGTTTTGTCAAGTCATGTTTCTCCTAAATTGTCATCACTTCTATGTAGTACTTTTCTTGATAATATTTGGTTGATTGCTTTTAATTTTTGAGTGTAGTTTCTAATCTGTTTTGTTGAGCCTTTGGTGCATTTTAATTTTAGATTTGAGTTCATGCCTGTGTGATAGATTCATACAAGTTCACGTACATCAATTCTATTGTGTCTTTGAAGTTTCTTAATATTGTTTTAATTCCAAATTAGGCTTCCTCTGTTTTTGTTGAAACTGTGCTGGCTTTTTTTGCTTACAAAATTTAATTCTGTTTATGAAAAATTGTGAAATTCTGAATCTGAACAGATTGACGTGTTAGAAAACAGTGAAAAAAAAAGTGAAGCAAAATTCAAAATAAAAAAAAATTATAAATCAAATACAAGCAGTGTGCAATTCTGGCACAAAAAAATGGTGAAGTGGCATCCGATTTGGAAAATTTATCAAAATTAATTGGTGCATCATTTTGGTGTGATTCCAGCTCCAACTTTGAGCTAAGATCTTGAAATTTCCGTGGTTTAAATTTCAAATTCAAATTTGAATTATCCAGCTCAGAATAAATTGTTTAAGTCATGCATTTTGGCACTTTAATATTCTGTAGTACTGTTTTGGTTTTGTTAATCCAATTCTATTACCATTCTCTAGGTTCTCTTTGTGTACTACCTTTTATTGAGTGCCTTATTTTCTTTGCTTGTCATTTTCATTCAATATTCTTTTCCAAAGTTTTTTCATATCTTTACTTGCACTTTGGTTTAGCTTTTCTTGCTTATACCTTTTCTTGCTTGTCTTTCTTGTTTCCTCTAGTTTTGTGGTGAATTGTTCTTTGAGTAAGTGAGGTTTGCTTTGGCATCTTTCACTTGAAGCTCATCCAATCCACCAGAGAGGGTTGGTAAAGGAAAGAAATATTTTCTTGGAGTGGTTTGAGTGCTTTATACTTCATTGCCACAAGCACCTTTTTGTTTTCTTTTCTAACAAAGTTTTCTTAACTTGTTTGTTCTTTGTGTTTTGTGTTTAATTGTTTTAATGGATCCTATTTCAAGTAGTGCATCTTCCAAACCACATGCCTATCACAATACTCACCTTTTAGGAGAACTTGTGGAGGTTAAGCAACAAATTTTCCACAAAGATGAAAAAATTAGACAACTTGCCAAAAGATTGCAAAGATTAGAAGAAGCTAGAGCATGGCAAAAACATCAAGAGGTGGACAAATGGAGTATGCACCATTTTGCCAAAAAGCGTCCTCAACACCAACCACAAGCACAAGATTCTTTTAATTTTGTAAAGTTACCTAGTTTTCATGGGTCCAATGACCCTTCTTTGTACTTAGATTGGGAAGCTAAGGTTAAACATCTCTTTAATGTGTATAAGGTCACCGAGGACCAAAAGGTTAGATTAGCTTCCTTAGTTTTCTTAGACTATGCCAACCAATGGTGGCAAAGAACTCTCATGGACATTGGTTATAACAAGAAACCGCCCGTGGTTTCTTGGTATGATTTAAAGGCATGCATGTGCGCAAGGTTTGTTCCTCCTCCTTATAGGAAGGAACACTTGTTGAAGTTCCAATGGCTTCATCAAGGACATAGGACAGTAGATGAATATTTTAAATATTTTGAAACATCTTTGACTAAAATTGATGGGTTGTTCTTCATGACCATTTGTTCTTCTTAAAATATGAGGTATAAAGGTGGTGGAAGCTATGGATGATATGGGTCAAGGATGACTCATATAGAGCTATGGGTTCCTTGTAGGTGCATGAAAGGTATGGAGAGTGATAGGTTAGGCCAAATCACTTGGAGGAAGGTGAAGATGAAGATCAAAGTGTCTAACCTAGAGAGACTAGACAAAGAGTAGAAGCTAGCATAATTTTGGCAGCATTTACTCATATAAATTGATCTTAAAAAAACATGAGCCAAAGCACCCTATTTATAGGAGATGGTGCCTTGGAGAGTAAGGAGCAAGGGTAGGATGGGGAATACATAAAAGAGGGGGCTGCTAGGGTGTTGACTAAAGGTCAATGCAGCCCCTTAGCATGCTTCTAGAAGGTAGGGCTACATTCCTACCCTAAAAGGCCTAGGTACAAGCTAAATTGTTAAATACACCCCCTATTGTGCTAAATGAACCCTACTCTACTGAAATTACAAATAAACTGAAATTAATTGATGCTCAGCTCCCATGGCTTGGGCTCTACTCCTTGTGGTCCTCTGAGGGGTCTTTGAATATGTAAAGAAAAGTTTCTCTGCCATCAGTAGCAGAGTCCCAATCTTCTTAAATACTCTTTTCCATGGACCTAGTTGTTGGGCCTGAGCTTGGGCTTAGGCTTGGGCTTGGGCCTCTTCCATCATCCCCTCCTTCTTGAGAGGATCTGTCCTCAGATCTACAGGGTTGATCTCAAACAGCAGCCTTATTCCTGTTTTGAAAACTATGCTTGTCCTCCAGGATCAAATATTAACCTACAGTAAACATTATAGAAAAGTGAGATAAGAAAATTAAGCAACATCACAAAGTGTTGTTTTTGTGATTTTTGAGAATAAGAGTAAGCATCATGATTCAAAGGAAAAGAAGAGTTCAAAGTATTGCAATCCCCCTTTAAGGGTTCTTTTCCCACTATGCTTGTAGGAGTTGTTGTAAGATACTCTTCATTCTTTCTAGATTCCTCTTCTTCTTTTTCAAACAATCCCTCACTTGGCTTTTCTGTGGAGGAAAGATTTATATTTATATCTGGTTCAGCTCCAGACACAAATTTTTCTTCAAGCATATTCTCACAAGGGTTTTCTATGGAAGAAGAATTTAAGTCAATGTCTGGTTCAACTCCAAACAAAGGATTTTTTGTACTTTCCTTTTCTATCCTCACTTTTTCTCTCTTTTCTTTCTCTTCTCTATCTTTCCTTTCATTCTCCTCTCTTTCTCTTTTGTCTTTCTCTTCTTTCTTTGTGACAAGAGCTTGTAATTTTTCTTTAAACTCTTTTTCTCTTCTAGTTCTTCTAGGTGGAGGTTGATAATAATCATTAACTCTCAGACTCCCCTCAGCATGTGAGTCATTTGACCTAGAACTAGATGCATGTGATGCCTGGGATTTTTTTAATTTTCTAATGTATTCATCTTTTTCCCTACCAATCTTCAACACTTCATTCAAAACTGCAAGATGGGCATCTCTTTCTTTTTTATCTTCCAAAATTTGAGCCTCATGTTGCAATTGTCTTAGTGATAGTGATTGAAAATCTCTAGCCAATTGTTTCAAAAGAGATTTTGTGGATTTCCTATCACTTTCACTATGACTAGAAGAATGAGTAGACATGTTTAGGGTTTGTGATAAAAGTAATTTTCAAAAAGAAAGATAGGTGGAGTGAAGTAGGTAATTTCCCAGGAAAGGGAGGTGGATCACTTGGATCACTTAAGTACCAAGTCTTTCCTTAGCCAGATACTATCCCACAACACTTTCACACACCTTTCTCTAAGCAATTTACTTAGAGCACATTCAAAGATGAAAACAAAATTTTTATGCAAGAAAAACTATATAAAGCAATAAAACACAAATGAAAATTGCTATCTAGAAAGCTTTTAAAACTAGTCGAATCCTAAGGTGAGGCTTCTTGGCACTTTGGAACCTTGAAGACACACTCACCGTCTAAGACGTATTAATCCACTAATTAATCAATGTCCTTGCAAATTACAACTCAAAGAAATACAAAGAAATTAGGTTAACAAATTTTGATGGACAAAAATTTAAAGTCCTATTCTATGCACTCCTTCACTTGTAGCTCCTTTGTGTATATTTGTGTATTTTTCAATGAGGTTGTTGCTGTCCCTTGCTTTGTCTCCTTAGGTTATTCAACCTTAAATCTTTAATCCAGATCCTCTTTAGTGATATGGATTTCACCAAAACAAAATTTTAGCTCCACACTCACCAAAGCACTTTTTAGGTCAAATCCACCAAAGAGAGGTCAAGCAAGTTTTAAAGCAACAAAACTCAAATTAAAAATCAAGGACTACTGCAAATGGAGTTGATATTTGACAAGACTTGAAAGAGTATTCAATAAAATTTGACAAGCAAAAAATTAAGGCACACAAGAAAAAGGTAGCACACAAAGTGGAATCCTAGTGAATGGAACTAGAATAGATGAATAAAACCAAAACAGCACTACAGAATTTTTTGTGTAAAATTTTTCACAACTTTCCAATTTTATGCTGGACAGAATACTTCAAATTTGAGCTTGAAATTTTAACCACAGAAACTTCAATGTTTTAGCTCAATATAGGCGTTGGAATTTCACCAAAACAGTGAGTCAAATAATTGTAATAATTTTTCCGAAATCACTGCCGCGTCAGCGTTTTTTCAGAGTCAGGATTTTTGCACTCTGTTCGTATTTCATTTATCATTTTTTTTGTATTTTGAATTTTGATGTGCTTCTTTTTTTCACTTTTTCTTAACACATCAAACTACTAAAATGCAAAATTTCAGAATTTTTTACCAACAAATGTAATTTCTGGGAATGATTCCAGCCAGCACAGTAGCAGTGAAAACAGAGAAATCCTAACTTGGAATTAGAAAACGGTAAAGAAACTTCAAAAACACAATGGAAATGATTGGAAACGAACTTGTATGGAACTAACACACAAGTATGAACTCAAATATGAAAATATAAAAGGCACCAAAGCTTCAAAACCAGAAATATAAACTGCACTGAAAACAAAATCAAGCAACCAAATCAACAATAAAAGGCACCACTTGGAATTTATGACATTGTAGGATGAACATGACTTTCACAAAACTTGTATGGATTCAAAAATCAAAATGACTCAACCACAAACACTTTGCACCGATTAAAAACATCAATAAGACTCAAATAAAATAAAAATAGAACAGCCAACACAAAAGGAACCTAAAACAGTTTGAAAATGGAAGTTCAAGATCAAGTTGAACCAAAAATACCAAATAGAAATTTAAAAACAGCAACACCAACTTAAAAAGAAATTAAAAACAGCAAGACATTTAAGGATATGACGAACAACATGGAATAAAGAAGAAGACTCAAAAAATAAAATGAAGAGAACACTTATCTCTTGAAGAACCAAAGCTCTAGATACCAAATGATGGGTTGTTCTTCATGACCATTTGTTCTTCTTAAAATATGAGGTATAAAGGTGGTGGAAGCTATGGATGATATGGGTCAAGGATGACTCATATAGAGCTATGGGTTCCTTGTAGGTGCATGAAAGGTATGGAGAGTGATAGATTAGGCCAAATCACTTGGAGGAAGGTGAAGATGAAGATCAAAGTGTCTAACCTAGAGAGACTAGACAAAGAGTAGAAGCTAGCATAATTTTGGCAGCATTTACTCATATAAATTGATCTTAAAAAAACATGAGCCAAAGCACCCTATTTATAGGAGATGGTGCCTTGGAGAGTAAGGAGCAAGGGTAGGATGGGGAATACATAAAAGAGGGGGCTGCTAGGGTGTTGACTAAAGGTCAATGCAGCCCCTTAGCATGCTTCTAGAAGGTAGGGCTACATTCCTACCCTAAAAGGCCTAGGTACAAGCTAAATTGTTAAATACACCCCCTATTGTGCTAAATGAACCCTACTCTACTGAAATTACAAATAAACTGAAATTAATTGATGCTCAGCTCCCATGACTTGGGCTCTACTCCTTGTGGTCCTCTGAGGGGTCTTTGAATATGTAAAGAAAAGTTTCTCTGCCATCAGTAGCAGAGTCCCAATCTTCTTAAATACTCTTTTCCATGGACCTAGTTGTTGGGCCTGAGCTTGGGCTTAGGCTTGGGCTTGGGCCTCTTCCATCAAAAATGAATATGCATGTTAATGAAGAATCAAAGATAAAATGGTTTGTAAGTGATTTAAAAAGAGAAATTAAAGATTTTGTAGAATTAAGTGAGTACTCCTCTTTAAAGAAAGTGGTTCACCTAGCCATCAAGGTAGAATCACACCTTTTGAAGGAAAATCCTTTCAAAAATACTCATAGTGATGGTTTCTACAAATCTTCAAGGAAGGATGAAAACAAATTTCTACAAATACTTCTTCCAATTTTTCACATAAAACTACTTCTAACCACGAAGTTTCTAAAGCCAACCTTTCACCCTCTACCCCTATGTTACCCACGAAAACTTCAAAACTCAAATGTTTTAAATGTTTAAGTTTTGGGCACATAGTTGCCTCATGTCCAACTAAACAAACCATAATCTTAAACATGGTTAAACAAGACCAACTTAACCTAAAATCCAAAAGAGAAAATGAAAGAGAAAAAGAAGGACAAGATACAATGAGTCTCATTCCTTCACTTCCAAGGTGTTTTCCTTCCTTCTCTTTTTCATTTTTCAAAAAATTCTAAATACTTGACATATTTGAT
This sequence comes from Phaseolus coccineus, assembly GCA_037954025.1. NCBI lineage: Eukaryota > Viridiplantae > Streptophyta > Magnoliopsida > Fabales > Fabaceae > Phaseolus > Phaseolus coccineus. Next base: position 15,422,044 of record CM075686.1, on the reverse strand, counting down.
AAAGAAGTTTAGGGATGATCTTCCAAAACCTCTCAAAGGTTCTAACCTTTTAAGAGATTTTTACAAACATACCATCTCGTCCTTAAAAATTCTATAAAAACATGGCCTATATCGAGAATTCATTCATATGAACTCACCAAGCTTAAAGAGCAAAAGTTTGTTCCCAATTACACCCGTGGCATTATTTTGTGTATGAACAAACTAACTTTGTTATATACAGGGGTTCTGAATTCGTGGTCGAATTCTCTCCAACATGGGGGGTATGATGCAAGCCACGACCACATGAAGATGACCAAGGATACTAAACTTGAAGGGTCATCTCAACAAGCAAATAAAGACTTCATTCATAGGAGGAATGGGCAAGGGCCAAAACATTTGAAGTTCTTCCTATTAGTCTTCTTAAAAAGATGAGGCCCAAGCCCAACAAGAGGCCCAAGCCCAACATAAGGCCCAAGCTCAAGTCATAACTCAAAGAATTATTAGGAGCAAGGCCAAACTTTAAAGAGATGGGCATCAATTGTTGTCACTTGTTGTAATCTCTTTAGAGTAGTTTTAGTAGAAAATAAAAAGAAGGTATAGACATTAAAAAACGAGGGTGCCAACGTATAAAGATAGGTCACACCTTCCATGTGACATAAAGAGTAGGTGTAGGTGTAGTTTTTAGGAGGTGCCAAAGTAGAAAAAAGGTCACACCTCCCATGTGACTCAAGATTGGCTCCAAATTTGAATTAGAATTAGGAGGGAATTTTGAATTTGTTTCACTTTCATTTCAGCCCTTTAAAACCATAAATAGAGGTGCTTGGTCATTGTAAAAGAATATTAAAATTAGAAGAAAAGTTACTATACTCAAATTGTGAGTGAATTTTGTGAGACTTGTTCTCCTCTTCCTTGTCTCTTCTTGTGAAGCTTTGGGAGCTCTTAAGTGGCGGCGAATCTGCACTTATCTTGGATCATCACCTCCAAGTGGCATGTCCATTCCCAATCCATGGCTACAACCACATAAGTTTCATCTTCTTTCATCTTCCATAGTCATTTCAATTGGTAGTTTTGATTCTATGTCTTGTTCTTGAATTTCAATCGGTTCTTTTGTTTCAATTTGTGTTTCCATTCTAGTTGTGTTTAAATTCTGCACCTATTCTATTTTGAGTTCAGCACCTTTTTCTTCATTCATTCATCACCATTAATTGTGTTTTAACCTTAGACCTTTGGAAATGAACCTTCACATCTACTTAATACTTGTTAAGTTAATGTTCAGTGGGGATTTTCCTTTGGTGACTCACTCTAAATTGCTAAGAATCTTGATCCTAATTCTAAGAAAGTGTCACAAGTATAATGAACCTAAAATCAACTCACATCATTGGTACCTTGTAAAACAAGTTGAATATTGAAGTAAAGAAACTATCTTGAATTTGTGAGAGAGTTGTGTGAGACTTGTCTCTTCTTCTTCTCCATGTCTTATCTTGTGAGCTTTGGAGACTCTCAAGTGGCGGCACCTCCCACTCATCTTGGAAGAACCACCCTCCAAGTGGCGTGAAGCGCATCTCCGAAAGACTACAGCCACATAAGTCCATCTTCTTCTTTCATCTTCCAAAATTACCCATTTTTGTTCTACTTGTATGTTTTCAATTCTATTCGATTCAATCTCTTCCTTATGATGTCCTCTTTCATTTGCTGTATTTGTTTCTCATTTTAATTGGTTCAAACATGTTATATCTTGCTATATTTGGTTCAGTTTCCATTGTTACCCATTTTCATGTTGAGTTCTTGAATTTCCATTAGTAGGTTGTGTTCTTGTTGTGTTTCTATTGTTAGTTTCAATTCTTGTTGTGTTCTTGTTTCAAATCTTATGTTCTTGTGTTGTTCTTGTGTTCTTTTTGAGTTTATGTTGTTGTTCTTGTGATTACCCATTCGAATTCCAACCCATGTGCATCATGAAATTCAGGCAAGCTATTTTACAGTGAAGGAGGAGGAAGAAGGTGCTAACGATCGTAGAGTTTGACCAACAGCAAGTCAACTGGCAAGAACATTTGGCGCCCACCATGGGGCCCGATAAAACTAGGTCCCATCCACAATTTTGAAGAAGCAAAGTCAGACGACATGAGGAATACTAGGCAAGGTGTTTCTGGAAGAGATGAAGACGATCACACCCCCACTTTGTAGAAAATCATGGAGACCATGAGAACCCTCCAAGCAGCAAACGAAGAAGCCAAGGCTCACCAGTCAAGTCCATACGATGGGTGTTTGGTCGGCTTCGTGTGAAATCAGGTAGAAAGAACGAGGACAACCTTCGTTGATGAAAACACGGCCAGGGCCATCACCATCAGCCTCCACCGTATAGTCATGGTGCTTAGGAAAGGAGCGTATAGACTAGAGACCTTGGAGGGAGAAGTCATTCCTCAAGCCTGGGATGTGGCAAACCTCAAATTGCATTTCAGCTAAGGTTTTCTTGCTTAACGCTTTCTTTTAAACAATGTGTGATAAATATGTTCTTGGAAGATGATGCATTTGGCTTTAGTGGTTCACTTGAATTGGAACATGCACAAGTAAGTCAACTTGGCTCGGTGTCAATACGACCACTCGAGTATGGGTACCCTGTGAGTAAACGATTACCTAGTGGCAGGTAAGAAGGGGGGGCTTGTGTGCTGGACATGAGTGCTCGAGTGCTCGGAACCTCGACTATTGGGTAGGTCATGAGTTTGGCCTAAATGTTGGTCAGTCCAGAAAAGGTAATTAAGATAAAATATAATTGCTATTATCATATGATTCTAAAGATAAAATATAAAGAGCTATTTTATTTCCTGTGATATTATATTTTATCTGTTGTATTATTCTGAAGATAAAAGATAAAGAGGTATTTTATCTCTTATTCTAAAAGATAAAATATAAAGATATATATTATCTGTTATGATATTATATTTTATCTATTGTATTATTCTGAAGATAAAAGATAAAGAGGTATTTTATCTCTATTCTAAAAGATAAAATATAAAGATATATATTATCTGTTATGATATTATATTATATCTGTTGTATTAATTCTAAAGATAAAATATAAAGATATATGTTATTTGTTGTGATATTATATTATTGAGATATTATATTTTATTTGTTATGATATTGTTCTGGAGATAAAAAATAAAGAGATGTTTTATCTGTTGCGATATTATTCTGAAGATAAAATATAAAGATATATATTATCTGTTATGATATTATATTATATCTGTTGTGATATTGTTCTGGAGATAAAAAATAAAGAGATATTTTATCTGTTGTGATATTATATTGAGATATTATATTATATCTGTTGTATTATTCTAAAAGATAAAATATAAAGATATATATTATCTGTTGTCATATTATTCTAAAGATAAAAGATATATTATTGCTTAAATCATTTATCATATTATGCAAAAAATGGATATATGTAAACCTGTTATCATGTGATTCTGAAGACGACCTAACTCGGAGTGGATGTAGCTACCCGAGTATAGGCGCCCTATGAGATGAATTGACTTGAAACAGGTGTGCTCATTCGCACTAGCACATGGTGAGATGACTTAGCTCGGAGTAGATGTAGCTATTAGAATAGTATGTGCCAGCAGACCTACTGACCAAACTCGCCAGCACAAGTAAGGGAGGTCGTCAGAGGTCAGTTATTCAAAAGACTCTGAAGTCACACAGAACAGACTTGAGATTGACTGAATGATCACAAGGTTCAGATGGTAAACCCTTTTCTCAGTAAAAGTCCTCTTCCTTGACTTTTTACAACAAGGTCGAGGCGAGAAAAACGAACCTCTTCTACCTCGTTTAAGAAAGGTGAAGAATAGTATGGTTCAGAGTGAAAGTCCTCTTCCTTGACTTTTTACAGCAAGGTCGAGGCGAGAAAAACGAACCTCTTCTACCTTGTTAAAGAAAGGGGAAGAATAGTATGGTTCACAGGGAAAGTCCTCTTCCTTGACTTTTTACAGCAAGGTCGAGGCGAGAAAAATGAACCTCTTCTACCTTGTTTAAGAAAGGTGAAGAATAGTATGTGATCCTGCCGCTTGACTCTAACATGGAGGATTGCCTCGTCACTCCTTCGTCTAGCCTTCTGTTCTGCAGGAACGCTCCAAGAACCACCGCCGGAACTCCAAACGCTGCCTGCAAAACACACAGACAGCGCCTCTGGCGGCCGTTGTAGCTCCGACGCTCAAGTCAGGCAACAGGAACACCAAAACTATATCTGAATCTCTCTGTGAGACTCGTGTGTAACTGAAACTCTCAAATGTGTAAGCTGTAAGAATCTCAAAAAACCCCCCTCAATTTCGTTAAGAGTTTGTATATATACCTGAGTCTTTCTCTCTCCTGACGGTTATTCCTCTTGACACGTGGATAACATCTGGTCGTACACGTGTCACCATCTGGAGTATTTGCAGCTGAAAAGTTACTTCCACTGTGCCCCCGGCAACTGAGTTATCCACACAGGGAGTAGCTTAGTACGCAGGCTACTCTGGGCGCAACCTTAACATGGCGAGCTGGTTAACCCTGGGCATTGCAGCTCACACTACACATGGTGGCAGATATGCCACTTATCCTCTGTACTTAGACCATACAACAAGTGCTTGCCAAGTCTTCTCAAACACCCGGCGATGTGCTCTTTCGGCGACTTGCTGACCACCTGATCTCCTAACCTTAACACACGGCGATCATGTGCAATCTGGGCGATTACTGATCCATACCGGCGATGAGCGATTACTCATCCTCAAGCCGATAGGCGATTACTCACCTCAAGGCGATAGGCGATTACTCATCCTCAAGGCGATAGGCGATTACTCATCCTCAAGGCGATAGGCGATTACCATTCTGAGTGATCGCCTCCCTGATTCGCCTGCTATCCTCTACCACGTGTTACTCTGTGAATGGTCCACGTGGTCAACTGCTGCTGATGTCATCGACTACCGATGACCGACCGGATCAGTATGGTTCACAGCAAAAGTCCTCTTCCTTGACTTTTTACAGCAAGGTCGAGGCGAGAAAAACGAACCTCTTCTACCGTATTAAAGAAAGGGGAAGAATAGTATGGTTCACAGTGAAAGTCCTCTCCCTCGACTTCTTACAACGAGGCTGAGGCGAGAAACCCCGTAGTGTGAGGCTCGAGGTTGACACATCAGGAGGTCTTCCTTATGAGTCGAGGGGCAGCTAAGTTATTTATTTCCCCCTTAGTGTGAGGCTCGAGGTTGACAGTTCAGGAGGTCTTCCTTAATGAGTCGAGGGGCAGCTAAGTTACGGTCTTCCTCAATGTAGGACTCAAGGTCGGCACATCAGGAGGTCTTCCTTGACGAGTTGAGGTCGGCTGAGAGAAAAAAGACCTCTACCTCGACTTCTTACAGCGAGGCTGAGGCGAGAGAAAAAAGACCTCTACCTCGACTTTTTACAGCGAGGCTGAAGCGAGAGAAACAAGACCTCTACCTCGACTTCTTACAGCGAGGCTGAGGCAAGAGAAACAAGACCTTTACCTCGACTTCTTACAGCGAGGCTGAGGCGAGATCGAACCTATCACTTGGGGTTAGAGGTCTCGTAAGCGGGAAGGTAGGTTCGTCAAGAACACCTCCCCTTCGAGTGAGAACACCCAACATGAATAGCAAGGTTCACTAGTTAAGTCCTGCCTCGCCTATGAGCGATGTGAGGCGAGATCGAACCTGTCACTTGGGGTTAGAGGTCTCGTAAGCGGGAAGGTAGGTTCGTCAAGAACACCTCCCCTTCAAGTGAGAACACCCAGCGTGAACAGCAAGGTTTACCAGTTAAGTCCTCCCTCAACCTCGGACGTCAGCACATGAGTGAGAGTTCGACAGAGAGAGAGGTCCTCCTCAGCTTATCAGCCAAGGTCGACTCAGGAGGAATCTCCCATCGCCAGAGTGTAAACAAGAGGTATTCTGGAGCTTATCAGTCGAGAGGGGGACTTCAAAGATTAATCAGTCAAGGAAACTAGCATGAGTCAAGAAGTAAAGTTAGCACCATGTCAAGTTAGCTCAGGAAAGGTTTCTGTTTTGGATTGAAGGGTGAGATGCACACATCAGTTAGCACGGTCACCAAGCACAACCCACACAAGGTGAAAGTTGAGCTGTAAAGGAGAAAGAGTGGTTCGAGTTGTAAAGACAAGATTTATAATTCATTCATTACAAGCAGATAATGGTCGTCGAAGGAAAGGGGCAGAAGTAAGAACATTCATGTAAAGTTTAGCAAGGGTATTACAAGTCCAATTTATTAAATTTGTCAAATGTTCACAAGAAGGGGAAATGTAATGGAAATAAGAGCAGAAACAATCCGAGCCCAAGCAGGAATAAGAAGACAGAAAGCATCGCAATGTGGAAACGAAAACAAGAAAGGAGGAAAGAACGTACCTTTGATTAAGTTGGAAGATGAAGGGATGAAGTTTCGAATAAGACTCAGCGCTCGAAGAACAGTTTGAGAGAACAGAGGAGTTTGAAATGCAAAGTGAAGAGGGAATGCAACAGTGGGGAGTGTAAGAGGCAAAGGTAGAATGTGAAACAACGAAGCGATCCCACCGTTGAAGATTGCCACGTGTACGCTCCAGGCAAGACCTCGGTCGTCAGCCAAGAGGTGAGAGCTCGGCAGCCCGGTAGGGCCAATAGCGATCAGGCGAGTTGTAAGGCTCTTCGTTGAGACAAGTCACAACTCGAGCCTGGGGGGCTGGTGTAGTGGCCAGACCTCGGTCGTCGAGAACAGATAGTAAAGGGTGAACCACGTCAGCTGGGTCCCACAGCATGGGCCAAAGCCACGTGGAGTGGACCCTGCAGGCAGCTTGGATTAGAGGGTGATCAGTCATCAGTGTATCCCCTCAGAGAAGGGTGATCAGTCATCAGTGTGTCCCCTCAGAGAAGGGTGATCAGTCATCGGTGTGTCCCCTCAGAGAAGAGTGATCAGTCATCGGTGTGTTCCCTCAGAGAAGGGTGATCAGTGTGTCCCCTCAGAGAAGGGTGATCAGTCATCGGTGTGTTCCCTCAGGGAAGGGTGATTACCAGAAGGGATTGATGTGTCCTTGTTGCACCGTAGGCTGATCAGTCCTCGGCCCTATAGAGGTCGGCCTAGTAGGGCCAATAGTGGGTCCCAGGAACAACACGTGTCAAGAGATGAATTGGGCCCTAGATACGCCATGCATGCGGGATATATGCGAAACGCTAAGCTTTGGCATAAGAGATTTATCCTTAGAGTTGCATGTAATGGCACGTGAGGGGTTTAAGGGCACGTGAGAGATTAGTTTAAATCATAAGGATAGACCCCACAACGTTAGGGTTAACAATATACTGTGATATTCGTTCATAAAGATAATTTCTTGAAGATAGAAGGTTACCGCCATACACACCAAAAGATTAAGAGATAAAAGATATTGTTCCTAGTAATATGTTATTGATATGTAGGTGGCGGCAGTAGCACTCCAAATATACAAAGATACGCTGTTAAAGATTACGCCCGTATAACAACATTCTCTCACTCACTAAATATTTTCCTTCTAAAGATAAAGTTCCATGCAGGGAAAGTTGGTTACTAGAGATAACCTAATGACACCCTATAAAAGGGGCTTAAGGCTCCAGGGGAAGGTACGCAGTTTTTGAGACTAACACTCTTTTACTATACACTTGGTGTTTTTTGCCCTAGTTTTGACTTGAGCGTCGGAGTGCACACGGCCGCGAGGGCGCCTCTCTTTCTTTCTTTTGCAGGCAAGCTATTTTACAGTGAAGGAGGAGGAAGAAGGTGCTAGCGATCGTAGAGTTTGACCAACAGCAAGTCAACCGGCAAGAACAACACTTGTTAGAGCTTTGCACAATTGGCAACACTACCTTTTTCCTAAAGAATTTGTGATACATAGAGGTCATGAATCTCTTAAATATTTGAAAGGCCAAAGAAAGCTTAATAAGAGGCATGCTAAATGGGTGGAATTCATTGAGCAATTTCCTTATGTGATGAAACACAAACAAGGTAAAATAAATGTTGTGGCTGATGCTCTTTCAAGAAGATATACCTTGTTAAATCTTTTAGATGTTCAATTTCTTGGTTTTGATCACATAAAGGAACTTTATCATGATGACCTTGGTTTTTCTATCATTTATCAAGAGTGTTCTAAAGGTGGACACAAAGATTTTTCATACAAGACAGATTCCTTTTTAAAGGTAAACGACTTTGTGTTCCACATGGGTCTATTAGACAATCTCTTGTTAGAGAGGCACATGAGGGTGGATTAATGGGGCATTTTGGGGTAGCCAAAACATTAGATACATTACATGAGCATTTCTTTTGGCCGCACATGCGAAAATCTGTACATAGCTTTTGTGATAATTGTATAGCATGTAGAAAGGCTGATGGAGAGAGGCCAAGCTCACCCCACCATGAAAGCCAAGGGCCAAGACTAGACCGTCTAGAACCACATGGAGAGCGTCTAGCACAAGACAAGGGGGAGCTACATGAGGAGCATCTAGGAGGGAGCCTAGACCGTCTAGGACCTCTCACAAGGTCCATGGCCAAGCACATTCACGCCCAAACGAGTCAAGCCACGGATGGGAGGGAGAAGACCTTGTACATGCTACTTGGAGGCCCATTAGGGGTAGCTTAGTAGATTAGTGTAGTGTAGAAAGCAAAACTAGCTCACTTTTTGATGTACCCTAGCTTGGTGCTCACATTGGAACATTCTAGCACCTAGGGCCGGCCATGTGTGAGTGTGTGTTCCATGTGACCAAAATTACATTACATTTGTGGCACATTTCATTAGAATTAGGTTAAGCTTGGTGGTCACCCTTTAGCTTATAAAAAAGGGTAGCCTACACCTTGTATTCTCAAGATTAATATGAGTAAAGTTATGCTGCCAAACTTGTGCCAAGCTTTGCTCTCTCCTAGCTTCTAGGAATTGATCTTCATTTTCTTTCACCTCACCAAGGGTTGGCCAAACCTCCCTACTCTCATACACTTCATGCACCTTCAAGATCACCATCACTCCTAGGAGGGTCTTGCTCATTTCAACCATTGCTTCCGCACCATCCTCGACATCCAAGGAGAGCTCAACATGTGAAGGCCATCAAAGGCTAACTCTAAAGTGCAACCCCATGGCTTGTATACCCCTCTTCCAATTCCTACAATGCCTTGGGTAGATATTTCAATGGATTTTATCTTAGGTCTTCCCAAGACATCAAAAGGAATGGATTCTATCTTTGTGGTTGTGGATAGATTTTCTAAAATGACTCATTTTATAATATACCATGCCACAAAGTTGATGATGCTTGTTATATTGCAAATCTCTTCTTTAAGGAAGTTGTTAGATTACATGGCATTCCTAGAAGCATTGTTTCTAATAGAGACCATAAATTCTTAAGCCACTTTTGGAGGACCTTATGGGGAAAACTTGGCACAAAACTCTTGTTTTATACTACTTGCCACCCCCAAACTGATGGTCAAACTGAGGTGGTTAATAGAACTTTGGGTCAAATGTTGAGATGCTTTATTTCTGGGAATCCTAGGGTATGGGAGAATTTACTACCTCACATTGAGTTTGCTTATAATAGAGTAGTAAATTCTACCACATCCCATTCTCCTTTTGAGGTTGTTTATGGTTTCAATCCCTTAACACCTCTAGATCTTCTTCTAATTCCTGTACTTGATGATGTTTTATGCAAGGATGGTTTTGAAAAAGCTTCTTTTATAAAAGACTTGCATAATCAAATCAAGCTACAAATTGAGAAGAAAGTTGGTAAGTATGCTGAAAATGCCAACAAAAGGAGAAAGGCATTAATCTTTGAAGCTGGTGATTGGGTTTGCCTCCATTCGAGAAAGGATAGATTCCCAACTCAAAGAAAGTCAAAGCTTATGCCTCGTGGAGATGGTCCTTTTCAGGTCATCAAGAGGATTAATGATAATGCCTATGAGTTGGATATGCGTGATACTTTTCTTGGTAGTCATACTTTTAATATCAGTGATCTAACTCCCTTTTCAGCAGGTCTTCAAAATTCGTGGACGAATTCTTTCCAACCCAGGGAGCATGATGGAGATCAAGTAGAAGAGGAAAGTGAGGTTCAAGGCCAAGAAGCTCAAGGAAAAACTAGCTCAAATCTTCATAGCTCAAAGGATTACAAGGAGCAAGGCTAAAGTTTGGGGTAAAGAGTATCAAATGCTATCTCTTTTTGTAATTACCCTTGTATAAAATTTGTAAACAATATAGAAATAACATTAGGAGAATTCCAAAAGAGGAAAACCAAAAGACACCTCTCATGTAAGGCATCATAGGCGCAAGCTTTAGGAGAAGGAACTAGAACAGTGACTCTTCCAACTCCTTCTTCCCTTGTGAATGACAGGCCCTCTTCATTATAAATAGAGGTGCATGGTACCTTATATCATAAGTTGAATTTTGAAGTAAAGAAACTATCTAGAATTGTTGTGAGAGAGAGTTTGTGAGACTAGTTCTCTTCTCTTCTTCTTCCATGTCTTATCTTGTGAGCTTTGAAGACTCTCAAGTGGCAGCACTCCTCACTCATCTTAGAAGAACCACCCTACAAGTGGCGTGAAGCACATCTCCAAAAGACTACAACCACATAAGTCCATTTCTCTTCATTTTTCCAAATTACCCATTTGTGTTCTACTTGTTTGTTTTCGATTCTACTTGGTTCAATCTATTCCTTATTGATCCGGTCGGTCATCGGTAGTCGATGACGTCAGCAGCAGAGAGGAGATCACTAAGAATGGTGATCGGTGGTCAGTTATCGAGTGGCCACCACCCCCAGATAAGCCTCGCATGATTCTGGAAGCAGAGCGCGGAAAGTAATAAGGCATCGATCGGTCATCAGTGCGTGAAGAGCGTGATCGGTCATCAGTGCGTGAAGAGCGCGATCGGTTGTTAGTGCATGCAGAGCGCGATCGGTCGTTAGTGCGTGCAGAGCGCGATCGGTCATCAGTGCATGCAGAGCGCGATCGGTCATCAGTGCATGCAGAGCGCGATCGGTCATCGGGGTTCTTGCCAACACGTGTTAAGCTGGGACCCAGGTTCTCAGCGAGAGCATTACGCATGCACCTCGCATGATGCCCACTCAGAGGACGTGCGGTGAGACCATGTAGGCAGGATGCGCCTGGTGAGTGTGCTTAGAACAGCCACACCTGGTGCTCTCCTGGGAGCATGCATCCACTCAGAGGATGTACGGTGAGACCATGCAGGCAGGATGCGCCTGGTGAGTGTGCTCAGACCAGCCACACCTGGCGCTCTCCTGGGAGCATGCAACTCACTCAGAGAGAAGAAACGCGCTAAGTTACTCCGCAAGAGGATAACTTAGCCGCACAGAGAAAAGCGCAGAAGCCCTTCAGATGTGACACGTGTACGGTTAGATGTCAGCTGCATGCCTCCACGTGTCACCATCTGAGGGAGAGGCGCAGCCCAATATAAAGGTACTCCACCTCATGTAAGGTACACACATTCTTACACAGTTTTACAGACCCTCACAAAATTACACTTCTTACAGTTTTTACAGTAACACAGTTTCTGAGTCATTGTGGGGACGTTTATACACGTTGCACAGTGATAACAGAATTCAGTTACACAGAGAGAGAAAGTGGATCTGAGCACACACGAGTCTCACAGAGAGATTCAGTGACAGGTTTTGGTGTTCCTGTTGCCTGACTTGAGCGTCGGAGTGCACACGGCCGTTAGAGGCGCCGTCTGTGTTGTTTTGTAGGCATCGTTTGGATTTCCAGAGGAGGTTCTTGGAGCGTTCTTGCAGAACGCGCAGTTGCAGAAGGCTAGACGAAGGAGTGACGAGGCATATCCTCCACGTTCGAGTCAGCGGCAGGATCATTTGGCGCCCACCGTGGGGCCATGTGAATCTTGTTCCCATCCACATCGCAGTTCTTGAAGTTTCTTGAAGTTCTTGCAGTTTCTTGAAGCTTTCATCGAAGTTCTTGAGAAGATGAGTAGAAGAACCAGACAAACCATACCTGCGCCACCTGCGGAAGAAGGAGCTGTTACCATGGCGCAGGTCATGGAGATGATGCGCGCGCTGCAGGATAATGTCGCGGCATCGAAAGCGGAGGAGGAGAAGATGCGTCCAGAGCTGACTGCATCGCAGGGCAGAAATGAAGAGTTGAACGGTGTCAATGAGGAATTGCGTAGGGAGTTGCAGGCACAGAGGGAGCGCGCAGTCGAAGATAGGACGTCGATGCCGCCATCGCCTCCTAGAGCATTCCCTATGCCTTTCTCTCCCGAAATCATGAACACAGTGGTGCCTCCCAACCTGGTGGGAGTGAAGGCGTCGTTCACGAGGATGGAAGATCCAGAAGCACATCTGACAGCCTTCCACACTCAGATGATGCTGTCTGGAGGTTCAGATGCTGTGTACTGCAAGATGTTTATGAGCACGCTAAGCGGAGTAGCTTTGGAGTGGTTCGTGAGCCTGCCAGAGGGCCACATCACCTCTTTCCATTAGTTTTCGAAGCTGTTCACGGAGCAGTACATCGTCAACAGAGCGCCACCAGTGGTGTCCTATGATCTATTCGACGTGCGCCAGTACCAGGGGGAGTCGCTGAAGGACTTCCTCAACCGTTTCGGTGCGCAGGTGGTGAGGTTGCCTAGCAGGGACGAGAGCATGCTGGTGCATGCATTCAAGAAAGGCGTACTGCCTGGCCTTTTCAGTGAATCGCTCATCAGGAGCTACCCTGCCACCTTTGTTGAGATTCGGCGACGCGCGGTGGCGCACATAGTAGCAGAAACACAGGTCTCTGAGAAGAGAAGCGGTGCTGCACCGTCGAAGCCGCGCAGAAGTCACGGGAAGCAGCAGCAGCAGGCGCGGGTGTATGAAGCCAAGGAAGGGAAGAAGGCGCAGGGAAGGCCTCGTCCCTATGCACCCAGGAAGGACCAGACCAGGGGGGGTGCAAGGGAGAACAAATCACCCCCTAGGTATGATTTCATGGTGGAGTTGGCAGAGCTGATCGCCATCCCTGCCGTGGCTGCAAGACTCCGAGTACCAGAGAAAACTGACAAGGTACTTGGAGGGAGGAAGGACGAGTGGTGTGAGTTCCATCAGGCTTATGGACACACACTCCGCACCTGCCTGGCGTTGGGGCATCAACTTGCTGAGTTGGTGAATACAGGATTCCTGACCGATTACCTGCGGGAGGTGCAAGGTGATCGCGCTTCGGGGTCTCAGACAAGTGATCAGCAACACGAAATCCCTGTGCATGGGGACGTGAGGTGGTGGAGATGCAACGCTGGGGGGCTCCCAAGTAGCTCAGGAGGAAGCTCCTCGTGAATCAGGCATCGCCAGGGCGGTCATCACCTATGAAAGGAAGGGGTCCATACAGAGTGGTTGAGGCGTTGGAGAATGGAGATTATCGGCTGGAGACTCTGGATGGAGCAGCTATCCCAAGGATGTGGAATGTTACACACTTAAGTTTCTACTTCAGTTAAGTTGTAAAGTAGATGCGTTCTCGCGCTGTACACACCCTCAGTATATCTACTGCAAACAGTTGAGCAGATCAGGGGGCACTTTTTTAACAAGGCCACCCAATAAAAAAGATTTCAGTACATAAAGTGTGCAAGTGTTTCCCAGTTTAAAGTTCTCCTTACCCCAGGCGCAAGTGCAGGTGATCGGTGGTTAGTTACCGAGTGGCCACCACCCACAGATCAGTGCCTAGAGGAGCGCCTGGATCCAGAAGCAGAGCACTCGGTCGGTGCATGGTCATCGGGGTCTTGCCAATGCGTGTTAAGATGGGACCCAGGCTCCCAGCGAGAGCGTTACGCATGCACCTCGCATGATTCCAGAAGCAGAGCACTCGGTCGGTGCATGGCCATCGGGGTCTTGCCAATACGTGTTAAGCTGGGACCCAGGCTCCCAGCGAGAGCGTTATGCATGCACCTCGCATTATTCCACAAGCAGAGAACTCGGTCGGTGCATGGTCATCGGGGTCTTGCTAACACGTGTTAAGCTGGGACCCAGGCTCCCAGCGAGAGCGTTACGCATGCACCTCGCATGATTCCAAACCAGAAGAAGAAGAGTTGCCCACTCAAAGGGCGTGCGGTGAGACCATGCAGGCAGGATGCGCCTGGTGAGTGTGCTTAGACAGCCACACCTGGTGCTCTCCTGGGAGCATGCACCCACTCAGAAGGCGTGAGGTGAGACCATGCAGGCAGGATGCGCCTGGTGAGTGCACTTAGATAGCCACACCTGGTGCTCTCCTGGGAGCACGCACCCACTAAGAGAAAAAAGTCCTCACCTCGACTTTGTACAGCAAGGCTGAGGCGAGATAAGAAAGTCCTCACCTTAACTTTGTACAGCGAGGTTGAGGCGAGAGGAAAAAGACCTCACCTCGACTTTTTATAGCGAGGCTGAGGCGAGAAAAAAGACCTCACCTAGACTTTGTACAGCAAGGCCGAGGCGAGAGGAGAAAGACCTCACCCTCGACTTTGTACAGCGAGGCTGAGGCGAGAGCACAAAGACCTCACCCTCAACTTTGTACAGCGAGGCTGAGGCGAGAGAAGCAAGACCTCACCCTCGACTTCTTACAGCGAGGCTGAGGCAAGAGGGGTCATCGAGAAGCACTTTTCTTCCCCAAAACACAGGCATCATCTTTGGCGTTCAGGTCCTCTATGTGCTTAGCGCTGGAGTAAAAGGGAAGTAAAGCAAAGCCTGAAGCACGATGACTGATCAGTGGTGAACTAACATGTTAGTCGGTGGTTGATGGTGATTTAGGCCCGTCAAGTCAGTCGTCCAACATGAAGTTATGCATGAAAGTTGTTAAAGACAATGCTGAGGTAACAGTTAGGAGTGATCAAGTCAGAAACCAAGTTTGAAGGGTTACAGTGAGATCGCGCTAAAGCCTAAGCCAGTTAACGGTTAGTCACATGCAGAGAGTTAAAAATGGAAAGAGACATGCAGCTGGAGCAAAGATTTCATTCATATTGAAGTCAATACAGTGAGCCTTTACAGCTAAAAGGTTTATACAAGTTATGTAGCAGAAAAAGAAATTACACAGAAGGAGAAGTAGCAAGGGGAGAAGCTCAAGGAGGAGGAATGAGCTTGCCATCGACCGCTTAGTCTCTTAGCTGAGAACAAGTTCACAACTCGAGACTTGGGGGCTTGTGATCTGGTCGGTCATCGGTAGTCGATGACGTCAGCAGCAGATGACCACGTGGACCAGTCACAGGGTGACACGTGGCATTAGATAGCAGGTGAATCAGAGAGGAGCTCACTCAGAATGGTGATCGGTGGTCAGTTATCGAGTGGCCACCACCCCCAGATAAGCCTCATATGATTCTAGAAGCAGAGCGCGGAAAGTAATAAGGCATCGATCGGTCATCAGTTCGTGAAGAGCGCGATCGGTCGTTAATGCATGCAGAGCGCGATCGGTCGTTAGTGCGTGCAGAGCGCGATCGGTCATCAGTGCATGCAGAGCGCGATCGGTCATTGGGGTTCTTGCCAACACGTGTTAAGCTGGGACCCAGGTTCCCAGCGAGAGCGTTACGAGTGCACCTCGCATGATGCCCACTCAGAGGACGTGTGGTGAGACCATGGAGGCAGGATGCGCCTGGTGAGTGTGCTTAGAACAGCCACACCCGGTGCTCTCCTGGGAGCATGCACCCACTCAGAGGATGTACGGTGAGACCATGCAGGCAGGATGCCCCTGGTGAGTGTGCTCAGAACAGCCACACCTGGCGCTCTCCTGGGAGCATGCGACTCACTCAGAGAGAAGAAACGCGCTAAGTTACACCGCAAGAGGATAACTTAGCCGCACAGAGAAAAGCGCAGAAGCCCTTCAGATGTGACACGTGTACGGTTAGATGTCAGCTGCATGCCTCCACGTGTCACCATCTAAGGGAGAGGCGCGGCCCAGTATAAAGGTACTCCACCTCATGTAAGGTACACACATTCTTACACAGTTTTACAGACCCTCACAAAATTACACTTCTTACAGTTTTTACAGTAACACAGTTTCTGAGTCATTGTGGGGACGTTTATACACGTTGCACAGTGATAACAAAATTCAGTTACATAGAGAGAGAAAATGGATCTGAGCACACACGAGTCTCACAGAGAGATTTAGTGACAGTTTTTGGTGTTCCTGTTGCCTGACTTGAGCGTCGAAGTGCACACGGCCGCTAGAGGCGCCGTCTGTGTTGTTTTGCAGGCATCGTTTGGAGTTCCAGAGGAGGTTCTTGGAGCGTTCTTGCAGAACGCGCAGTTGCAGAAGGCTAGACGAAGGAGTGACGAGGCATATCCTCCACGTTCGAGTCAGCAGCAGGATCAGTTATGATGTCCTCTTTCATTTTCTGTATTTGTTTCTCATTTTAATCTGTTCAAACATGATATATGTGGCTGTTTTGGTTCGGCTTCCATTCATACCCATTTTCATGTTGAATTCTTGAGTTTCCATTAGTGGGTTTTGTTCCTTGTTGTGTTTCTATTGATAGTTTCAATTCTTGTTATGTTCTTGTTTCAAATCTTATGTTCTTGTGTTGTTCTTCTGTTCTTATTAAGTATATGTTGCTGTTCTTGAGTTTACCCATTTTGGTTTAATCATTGTGCATCATAATAGTCACCCATTCATGTGTTTTTCTCTTGGACCTTTAGAAATGAACCTTCACATCTACTTAGCACTAGCTAAGTTAATGTCCAATGGGGATTTTCTCCAAGTGACTCACCCTAATTGCTCTAAGAATCTTGATCCAATTCTTAATAAAGTGTTACAAATCAAATGAATATAAAATCAACTCACATCATCCAGGTTGGAAAGAATTCGTCCTCAAATTTAGAACTCCTGCAAATAACATACTTAGTTTCTTCACTTGATTTATATATGTGAGTGGTGAAGCAAACTTATGTTCATTGATTTTCCAAAGTTTGGGTGGAATGGTTCTAGTTACATGTAATGTTTGTAGAGAAAAGGGAACTTGGTGCAAAAAACTTCTTATAAGGTGTAAACCTTTAGAAGGATTTTGAAAAAATTTCCCACACTCTCTAACAAATATTGCATGTACTTAGAGCTATGAATAGATAAACAAGAGAAGGAAGGAAAGTACCAAAGTGAGCCTGATAGCATTCCTATGAGCTCTTCTTTGGATTTTGGAGTTCCTTTGTGATGATGGATGCGGAAGCTTATGGAGGAGGTGAGCAAGGCCTTCCTAGCAAGCATGGGTGCCTTGAAGGTGCATGAAGAGTGAGGAAATGGGGAGGTTTGGCCAGCCCCTTTGGTAGTGATGAATTGAAGACTAAAACCTAAGTGTTAGGCAAGGAGTAGTGTATGGCACAATTTGGGCAGCATAACAATACTCTATTTAATCTTGAAAATACAAGGTGTAGGCTCCTCCTTTTATAGGCTAAGGAGGACCATAATGCAACCCTAATGCTAGCCAAATGAAATGTAAATGTGAAGCACATGGGCCACATGGAAAGTGTGAGCACATGGGGAGGGGTGTGTCTAGTTTGTAAGTTCACCCCCTCCATGGGCTTTCTAGAATAGTGGGAAGGTTAACTTCTCCTTAATTCTAATGTGCAGAAAAATAAAAATTTGTCCACATGGCTATGCTATTTACACCCCAATTAAAGCTAAACTACATTTGATGGGCCTTCACGGAATATGTGCTAGTATGCCACTCTCCCATTCATAGCTTTGATCCAAGTCTTCTTGTCCTAGACGCTTCTAGCTTGGCCTTCTCGTCCTAGACGCTCCTAGCTTGTCTTAGACGCTCCTAGCTTGGTCTTAGATGCTCTTGACTTGGCTCTTGCCTTTCATGGAAGGTTGTGCTTGGCCCTCTTCCATCAGAGCCGGTAGTTTTTATTACAGATTTCACCACTTTTGGTAAGGTGATGAGCCCCGTCTTGTTATTTTCGTCTTATTTTTCATTTTTACTTGATTTTTATTTACCATCATGGTTCTTTTAGTTGGACAGTTGGATGCTATGTGCCCAAAATCTAAACATTTAAAACATTTTGTGCTTGAGGATTTGGTGGGTGACTCAAGAGGAGAATGTTTATCTTTAGAATCTTTATGATGTGGGGTGGTTTCTTTTGAGAAATTGGAAGGAGAATCTTGGTTTTGAAATTTGGTTTTGTCCTTCCAAGATGTTCTGTGAAAGCCATCATTATGAGTATTTTTAAAAGAATTTTTCTTCAAAACCTATGGTTCAACCTTGATGGCTAGGTGAACCAATTTGTCTAAAGAAGTATACTCATATAATTTTATAACATCTTGTATTTCTTGTTGTAATCCACTCACAAATCTAGCAATCTTTGACTCTTCACTTTCATGCATATTAATTTTAGTCAAAGTTATTTCTAAGTCTTCAAAAAATATGTCTTTACCGTCCTAGGTCCTTGATGAAGCCATTGGAGATTCAACAAGTGTTCCTTCCTCTGAGGAGGAACAAACTGCGCGCACATACATGCTTTCAAATCATACTAAGAGACCAAGGCTGGCCTATTGTTTGGCCCAATGTCCATTATAGTTTGTTGCCACCATTGGATGGCATAGTCTAAAAAAACTAGGGAAGCTAACCTAACCTTTTGGTCCACAGTCACCTTATACACATTAAAGAGATGTTCAACTTTAGCTTCCCATTCTAAATACAAAGTAGGGTCATTGGACCCACTAAAACTAGGTAACTTTACAAAATCAAAAGAATGTTGTGGTTGATGTTGGTGTTGATGGTGTCGGTTTGCAAAATTGTGCACTCGCCAATAATGTTCTTGACTCCCATAGTGCATGGAATGTCTAGTTGCTCTTGGCGGTTCCAATCTCCTTTCTTGATTTTTCCTCGCTTAAGCTTCTTCTAGTCTTTGCAATCTTTTCGCTAGTTAGCTTATTTCCTCGTCTTTGTGGGCCATTCGCTTCTTGAACTCCACAAGTTCTCCCAAAAGGTGGGCTTTGTGATACGATCGTGGTTTTGAAGATTCACCTAAAGACAAATGACCCATATTTTTGCACAAAGAAAACAAATAATTAGTGAAAACAATTTAAACACTCCTCACGTTTGCGTCACTTTTGGTGAAATTCAAGAAGAGAACACTCAAAGCACTTCAAAGAAATTCTTCCACTTCACAAAAGGTCTTTCTTGAGGTTGAAAACTCTCAAATGAAAAAGGCCAAAGCCTTGATCACTTGATCTTAATGGAAACTTCAACAAAACTTAAGAAGAAAATAAAAAGACAATGAAGAAAAGCTTAAGCAAGAAAAGCTAAACCAAATTTGAGGAAGAGATTAAGACAAAACTTTGAAGAAACACAAGCAAGAAAAAGGCACGCAAAAAGGACTCAAAGGTACTTACTTACTAAACTTTTAACAATGAAACTTTTTCTTTAGAAATTGTTAAAGTAAAAGGATACAAATTCCACAATGTTGAAATCAATTTGCCAATCTATATGAACCCCAAAATTTTGAAAAAAATTGGACAAACCCAAGTTCTTTTGTAACATCCCGCCAAAATGCTTTTCATATTTATATAATGAAAATAAAGGTAAACAAATATATTGAAGTGAACATAATTATATATATGTAATGAAGTTTCTCCTCACAGGGAGTTTAATACATAATCGGTCAATTCCAAAACTTAAACAAAATACAGCAAAATAAAGAAAAACAGGCGATCTCCTGATAGAAAACAGAAAACGGCGATCTCCTAACAGATAAGGCGATCTCCTATCAGAAAACAGAAAAAGGGGTGATCGCCTAACAGAAACAGAAACAGGCGATCTCCTTCCGGCAACCCCTCACTGAGGAGCTCTACTTCCTGCAACATCATCTGCTCCCGTGTAAAATCATACACGATCATCACAGGTTTAAGAAAACATCCACAAACAAGAACACAGGGTAAGCTAGATATTTTAAAGAGAATTTAGATATGAAACTTTAAAATCAAGATAAAACAAATTTAAGACACTCACGTAAAATCCATCAATTTTCCCATTCATTTCACACACTTCACAATTTCATCAAGTGTTATTTGTTTCACATAAACATTCAAGTGTCTACCAATTTCAATGTTTCTCATTTCTCCCGTCAGACTTCCACTGACTCATCACACACCGACACTTGACACTACTTCCGGAAGACTCGTGCGTTGAACTTAGCATCCAGAGACCTGCACCTGTCATACTTCATTGCTGTAATGTTCCCACAGCCATGCACATCAACATAATATCGATCTCAATCTCATCACTCTCACAGTATGACAGGGTTAATCCATATAACAGGTCAAGTCAGTTATCTTTCAAACGACTTACCCATACATATGGACCTCCTTCGACTCTCACCAACTGAATGACTTCATCTATGTGACTCCATCATATCAGTAGAGTCAGGATCGTCTCATTCACAGGATACTCACTGATCAATACACCTCATAACTAATCTCAACACGGTATTTCCTTTCCTGAAAATACTATGTCTTGATCCCACATTCAAACATTCAACACATCATATAACACTTAAATGAACGATTTCCCATCACAGCAACAATCATTCCAAGGTTCAGACTTTAAAATATCACATTTCAATCTCAAACAATTTCAAACGACACTAAAACAGGGGATTTCGAAAAACAATGCCAAAACCGGCGATCTCGTCCAAAAACAGGGGATTATGCAATAACACTTGAAAACCGGCGACCACGTCGCCCCATCATCAAAATCATCTAATATAAGGTTTTTCGTTGAAAATAAGGCTAGCTTCCCTTACCTGGATTAGCGCAAAACACCAAGAGCTCCGAAAACCCACTGAAGCTTAAAGATGCTTTCACTGTGTTTTGGCGTCCCGATCTGGAGAACTTGCAGAGAACCTCCCAGGTGTCCAAGGGCAGTCGTCGCTCGTCGTACTGGTGCTTGAGGGTGCCTAAATCGCAGCGCGAAGGAGAGAAAAGAGAAGGGTGAAGGTGAACTCACTCTTTTGCTCTTGAACTACTGCAACGTTCTTTGCCTCCCCGAAGTGGGTTTTTGAATCTACACTAACTTGTCCACACATGCTGCTGCCACCACCCACTCTGCAGGAAAGCCTGAGTGTACGTTTCCCTGAACAGTACGACCACGTTGTCTCTTGCGCATGCCAACCACTTCCCTGAACAGTACGGCCGTGGGTGTCTCTTGCGCATGCCAACTTTCTGATGTCACTATTCTGAACCACCCTTTTTGTCCACGTGGCACGCGTGCAGGACGTTTCATGCTGGGAGCCTGGGTCCCACCTTATCTGTGTGAAATACGACATCGCGCGATAACCTTCCACCGATGACTCATCCTGGAGGACGACCGATGTCTCTCTCTGGGAGACGACCGATGTCTATCCCTGGCGACGCCCGCATGTCTCTCGCGCCCTGGCGATGCCCGCATGCCTCGCGCCCTGACGATGCCCGCATGTCTCTTGCGCCCCGGCGATGCCCGCATGCCTCTCGCGCCCCGGCGATGCCCGCATGCCTCTCGCGCCCTGGCGATGCCCGCATGCTTCGCGCCCTGGCGATGTCCGCATGTCTCTCGCGCCCTGGCGATGTCCGCATACCTCGCGCCCTGGCGATGTCCGCATACCTCGCGCCCTGGCGATGTCCGCATACCTCGCGTCCTGGCGATGTCCGCATACCTCGCGCCCTGGCGATGTCCGCATATGTAGCCTAGGCGACAGGCGATTATGTACTAACCAGGCGATTATGTACTAACCAGGCGATCTCATAGTCTTCTAAGCTACACTTTCCTCCCTTTTTATTTTAAATAAAAACATACTTAGAATTCATTTAAAATATATTCCTTTTATTCCAATTTAATTTTACAGGTCCTTACATCTTTTGCACAACTTCCTCTTATATATATATATATTTGTGCAAATTCCCTTTTCTCTTCTTTTTGTTTTTTAATACTTGTTCTTGGATTATGGGAATGAAATGTCAACATTTTTGACCGTGCATATTTTCATCTAACTCCAATTTTCACAAAAAGTTTGGGATTCAAAATAATTTATACCTTGAAATCTTTTGTTTGGTACTTAAATCTACTTCTACTAAAACAAGTTTCTAATTACTTATAAACTTTCACAATTAAAAGCAAGTAAATGCAAAAATATAAGGATTCCTAGAACACTAAAGAACATGACTCAAGGCAAAGAAGCAAGAACAAAAAAAGACATAAAGGAACATGTTCTCGCCGGTTGACTCAGTTGTCGTTGACTCTGAGGCAGATGGTGGCTCCTCCTATCTTCGCAGCTCAAGTCAGGCAACAGGAACACCAAAAACTAACATTGATTCTCTCTGTGAGACTCATGTGTGCTCAAATCCACCCTCTGTTATCACTGTGCAACGTGTAGAAACGCTCCCACAGTGACTCAGAGAAAACTGTGTGTAACTGTCAAAACTGTAAGAAGTGTGATTCTGTGTTTTCCTTACATGAAGTGGAGTACCTTTATACTTATAAACTTTCACAATTAAAAGCAAGTAAATGCAAAAATATAAGGATTCCTAGAACACTAAAGAACATGACTCAAGGCAAAGAAGCAAGAACAAAAAAAGACATAAAGGAACATGTTCTCGCCGGTTGACTCAACTGTCGTTGACTCTGAGGCAGATGGTGGCTCCTCCTATCTTCGCAGTGATTCTGTGCTTTCCAAAGGATGGCTCTGTTGAGACAGAGGGGGCCCTACCTGTAATTGCACTCCAACGCTCAAGTCAATACAGGGCAAGAAACATCAAACAAGCAAAAGTGCTTAAGTTTATAATATGTATGTGTAAGAACTATGTCTTGCATAGAAGACAGCATGTGTTTACCTTGGGTCTTACCCCCTTATATCATTATTTCTAGGTTAACATGTCGCTGACATTCTCTTGCCAGAGCCTTGCCTCTATCGAATTTAGGGTTACCTTTTCGGGATACTATCGCACAGTCTTAGTGCAACTCCTGTGGCAACATTCCTTTTTTAGAGTGCAACACTCGTGGCAACATTCTTTTTCCAAAGTGCATATCTAACGGCATGGCCACTAGGGTTACAACGTGTGTACTAGCGGCGCGAGACCAACCCGTTCTTGTAAGTGCCCTAATTTCTCACGTACCTTACATGTAGCTTTCTTTGAAAACCCTAGCGCTCTTGGGCATTGGCGCCCTTAGGGGTAATCTACTTGTGCTAGACCCAAATGTCTTATACTCGTTCTGCATGCAAGGTATATCTATAAATCGGGCTTTCACTAACATAATACTTAACACGTGTAATTTCTAAGGACCCTTCTGTGGATCCTACTGTGCCGACCTCTACTATACACTGCTAATGTCTGAGGTCTGGCCACTACACAAGCCCCCCATGCTTGAGCTTGAGCCTGCTTCAGCGAAAAGCCTAACTGCTCGTCCTGGCGACCTACATGGCACTGAGGTGGCTCTGAGTGATTGGATGTGCACAGTTCCTCGAGGTGACGTCCCACCACACTTTTTCTGAAGCGTACACATGGAAATTTCAGCGGCTAGGAGGCATTGTCGCTTCGCGCTTCTGCTATACGTTACTTTTTCTGGAGCGCACACGTGGCAACTTCAACGGCTGGGAAGCGTTGTCGCTTCACGCTTCCCCTATATGTTAAACCCTTTTCCCCATACGCCCTTCATTGTTTCATTTCCTCTCTTGTTCATCTTTCAAACATCTCTGCTTCTTAAGCGCTCTACTTCCTTTCTCGATACCTCATCACCTCTACTTTGAATCACTTAAAGCTATGTTCCTTTCACCATTTCTGTCTTCGTTTCTACCGTTGTGATGCTTTTTAATCTGTTATAACTGTCTGGGACAATTTATGATTCTCGCATTTTACTTTTCTTCGTTCTCTGTTTTTCTGTTTCGCTGCATTCTTTGAACGCACACATTCTTCCCTTTCTAAGCCTCGCCTTCCTTTTCTTTTCTTTGTTTTATCCATTTCTTCATACAATGGATCATTCTAACTCACCTCAGCCCATGGATGAATTGAACTTCCCCCAACCCTCGACTCCCCCAACAACCCTAGCTCCTCCCCCCACTTATTACCAAACACTGTACCCCTAGACTTCCAATGGACTCCTGAGGGAGGTCTTTGAGTTCACCACCTCCAAGAGCATAGTGGACTATAGGAAGAGCAAGACCTACCACCCTCTCGTATCTTCGCGAAAGAACACGACAAGTTCATGTGGGTGACCCCCTGTAGGGTAGGGGAGCCCGTTTACTATGACGAGGCGTCCGGCCAGGAGGGTCTGTTCTGCTTCATCTACTCGACGATTTTAAGGAAGGTCCTCCTCTGCCGTCCCCTTACTGGTTTCGAGCGGGCGCTATTGACAGAGATGAACGTCGCCCCCGCTCAACTCCATCCCAATGGCTGGGCCTTCGTTAGGGCCTTCGCCATTTTGAGCGAACAGTTTGGCAACCTACCCTCCGTGGACGCCTTCCTGTACTTCTTCGAGGCCAAGAGTCCGGGGAAGAACTTATGGGTGAGCATCAATGGGGTTGCTGGAAGAGCACTGCTGACTCTCTTCCAGCAATCATATAAGGGCTTTAAGGGGAAATTCTTCAAGGTTCGCTGCAACGACCGCGACCCCGCCCTCGTAGATGGGTTTTCCCTGTACTAGGTCGAGAAACCCACACTAGCGAAGCCTAGGAGTCTCCTAGACTTGCACCCCAAAGATCGAGAGGTGTGCGAGTTCCTCTCTAGCCTCCAAACTATATTCAGCACTGTTGACTTGATAAAGAACGAGTACAGCCCTAAAGCCTTGAAGGGCTATATCGGTACTTGTCTTGTTTCTATTATCATTACTTGTTCTACATATCCTCTCTAGCCTCCAAACTATATTCAGCACTGTTGACTTGATAAAGAACGAGTACAGCCCTAAAGCCTTGAAGGGCTATATCGGTACTTGTCTTGTTTCTATTATCATTACTTGTTCTACATATGTTTGTGATCCACTTATCCTTCCCCTATTGCTAACTGAGTCTTCCTGTTTTATTGTAGGCATGACGATTGGTGTTGATAGAAGGAGGCGCCTGGCTGCCCTAGCTGCAAAGAAGGGTGGTGTTGGCCCCTCCACTACTGCTCTATCTGACGTTGTTGCCACTGCTGCCGACCCTTCTGCCGCCATGCTCCCCCTTCCACCTGCTCCAAGCCACTCCTACGCTGCTAGGTCCCAAGGTGTGGTCGTGGTCGCTGAGGCCACTTGATCCGGTTGGTCATTGTTAGTCAATAACGTCAGCAACAGATGACCACGTGACCAATCACAGGGTGCCACGTGGAACGAGATAGCAGGTGAATCAGGAAGGAGACCATAGAGAATGGTGATCGGTGGTCAGCTACTAAGTGGCCATCACCCCCAGAGCAGTGCCTAGATAAGCGCCTGGAAGCACCGCACGGATGTCGGTGGAAGGTCATGAGCCACCGTACGGACGTCGGTGGAAGGACATGAGGTACCGCGCGATCGGTCGTAAGGTGCGAGAAGAGTGCGATCGGTCGCTAGGGCATGAAGAGTGCGATCGGTCGCTAGTGCGTGAAGAGTGCGATCGGTCGTAAGGTGCGAGAAGAGCGCGATCGGTCGTAAGGGCATGAAGAGTGCGATCGATCGCTAGTGCGTGAAGAGTGCGATCGGTCGCTAGTGCATGAAGAGTGCGATCGGTCGTAAGGTGCGAGAAGAGTGCGATCGGTCGCTAGGGCATGAAGAGTGCGATCGGTCGCTAGTGCGTGCAGAGTGCGATCGGTCATCGGGGTTCTTGCCAACACGTGTTAAGCTGGGACCCAGGTTCCCAGCGAGAGCGTTACGCATGCACCTCGCATGATGCCAGAATAGAAGAAGAAGAGCTGCTCGCTGGTGGGGTCGTGCATGAGGATGGCGTAAGGGAGCTAGTTAAGCTGGACAGTGATCAATGTTTCTCTTAGCCCATTACATGCATAGCACTGCGCGATGAGGCCATGCAGGCAGGATGCGCCTGGCGTGTGCGTTCAGACCAGCCACGCCAGGGGCTCTCCTGGGAGCATGCACTCAGTCAGAGAGAAGAAAGGCGCTAAGTTACTCCGCTAGAGGATAACTTAGCCGCACAAAGAAAACCCAAGAGCCCTTCAGGTGTGATACATGAACGGTCAGATGCCAGTTGCATGCCTCCACGTGTCACCATCTGAGAGAGAGGCGCGGCCCAAGTATAAAGGTACTCCACTTCATGTAAGGAAAACACAGAATCACACTTCTTACAGTTTTGACAGTTACACACAGTTTTCTCTGAGTCACTGTGGGAGCGTTTCTACACGTTGCACAGTGATAACAGAGGGTGGATTTGAGCACACATGAGTCTCACAGAGAGAATCAATGTTAGTTTTTGCTGTTCCTGTTGCCTGACTTGAGCGTCGGAGTGCACACGGCCGCTAGATGCGCCGTCTGTGTGTTTTGCAGGTATCGTTTGGAGTTTCAGAGGAGGCTCTCGGAGCATTCCTGCAGAACGTGCAGTTGCAAAAGGTTAGACGAAGGAGTGACGAGGCATATCCTCCATGTTCAAGTCCGCGGCAGGATCACCACTCCTTTAGATGATGAGGACACCTGTTCTAGCTTGGTCTTCAAGAGGAAACGAAAAGCCGAATCTACCATCCCCATTGCTTCAAGCTCAGAAGATGGAGGGACCCCTTCCTTTAGGGAGTGCCCACCGAGTGCTGTAAGGACCTGGAAAATCTTATTAGAATAAAAGTGTCATATTTAAATGGATTCGAAGTATGTTGTATTTAAAATGAAAAGGAAGGAAAGTGTAGTTTAGAAGACTATGAGATCGCCTGGAACATGATCGCCGGTCGCCTACTACACATGATCGCCAGGGCGCGAGAGGCATGCGGACATCGCCAGGGCGCGAGAGGCATGCGGGCATCGCCATGGCGCGAGGCATGTGGGCTTTGCCCGGGCGCGAGAGGCATGTGGGTGTCGCCAAGAGGAGACCTCGGTCGGTCTCCAGGAGGAAGAGACCTCGGTCGGTCTCCAGGAGGAGGAGACATCGGTCGGTCTCCAGGAGGAGGAGACATCGGTCGTCTTCCAGAGAGAGACATCGGTCGTCCTCCAGGATGAGTCATCGGTGGATAGCCTTCGCGCAGAAGGTCATCGGTGGAGAGTCTTCGCGAGGAAGGTCATCGGTGGAGATTCTTCGCGCAAGAGGTCATCGGTGGATTGTCA
Organism: Phaseolus coccineus; assembly: GCA_037954025.1. Taxonomy (NCBI): domain Eukaryota; kingdom Viridiplantae; phylum Streptophyta; class Magnoliopsida; order Fabales; family Fabaceae; genus Phaseolus; species Phaseolus coccineus. Next base: position 15,394,917 of record CM075686.1, on the reverse strand, counting down.
TCGCGCGAGAGGTCATCGGTGGATTGTCATTGCGCGAGAGGTCATCGGTGGATTGTCTTTGCGGGTTCTGTTATACGCGGATGAGGTGGGGCCCTGGTTTCCAGGATGAACGTGCTGCATGTGCGACATGTAGGCAGTGAAAGTCCTTCGGAAAAGTAGCTCCATGTGCGCTGAGACGCCACGTGGCCATACTGTCAGGTTTGCATTTAATTCGAGGAAGAAAACCCACACGGAAGGGTTAGTTAGAGAGTAGGTAATGATAGCTACATGGCAGGCCTATGTTCCTAGTATCGGAATGCACCGCCTCTTAGTGAGTTTAGAAACGCAGTGAGAGTATAAAAGGTGACAGAGTGAGTTCACCTTCACCTTTCTCTTTTCTCTCCTTTGCGCTGCGACTCAGTAATTCCAGGCACCAGTTTATTTACCAGCGATTGCCATAGAGCATTTGAGAAGGTTCTCTACAAGTTTTACCGGTTAGAACGCTTAGGCAGAGTTCAGGCATCCTTTACGTTCGGTGGTTAGAGCTTGAAGTGAGTTTCACGCTGATCCAGGTAAGGGAAGCTAGCCTTGTTTCAAATGAAAACTGTGTACTTACTGATTGAGATGTGGGGCGACGGGGTCGCCGGTTTTGTTTCTTGTTCTGGTGTTCTGATGTTGGAGGCGAAGTGGTTACTGTAATCGATTCTGTTTTGATGTTGGGGGCGACGTGGTCGCCGGTTTTCAAAATGTTCTTGTTTAAAACCCAGTTATGTTCGTGATCGCCGGTTCCTTGAGGTGATCGCCGGTTTTTCATCTGTTATTGAAATATCCCCTGTTTTTGTATTGTTTGAGAACTGTTTGAGGTTTATATGTGAAATGCATGTGATATTTGAATATCTGAACCTTGGCATGAGTTTTGCTGTGACTGGAATCATTTGTTGAAATGTTATGTGAATGTGTGGATTTCACAGCGACCATGTGAGGATGTGTGGATTCCTCTATACGCTTGTGAATGTGTGGATTTCACAGCGACCATGTGAGGATGTGTGGATTCCTCTATACGCTTGTGAATGTGTGGATTTCACAGCGACCATGTGAGGATGTGTGGATTCCTCTATACGCTTGTGAATGTGTGGATTTCACAGCGACCATGTGAGGATGTGTGGATTCCTCTATACGCTTGTGAATGTGTGGATTTCACAGCGACCATGTGAGGATGTGTGGATTCCTCTATACGCTTGTGAATGTGTGGATTTCACAGCGACCATGTGAGGATGTGTGGATTCCTCTATACGCTTGTGAATGTGTGGATTTCACAGCGACCATGTGAATGTGTGGATTTCACAGTGGTATGTGAATTGAGAAATTGAATTGTTAGGCACTTGATTGCTGATATGAATTGAAAGACTCTTGGATTGATCTGTGAAATATGTGATTACCTGATGGTTTTGTGGAAAATGAGAAAGTTGATGGTTTTATGTGGATGTCTTAAATTGGTTTCATGATTGGTTTTTAAGTTCATATTCAAACTCTCTTTTAAATGTCTAGCTTACCCTGCGTTTTGGTTCTGTGGCTGTTTTCTTAAAACCTGTGATGATCGTGTAATCTTTACACGGGAGCAGATGATCTTGCAGGAAGAAGAGCTCCTCAGTGAGTGGTCGCCGGGAGGAGATCGCCCGTTTTGCTTCTGTTGGGCGATCACCCGTTTCCTGTTCTCTGATCGGAGATCGCCCTTTTGATCGGAGATCGCCCTTTTGTTAGGAGATCGCCCTTTTTATGTTGGGAGATCGGTTGTTTGGTTGTTTTTGCTGTTTTTATGTTTAAGTTTTGGAAAATGACCGTTTTGTATTAAACTCCCTGCGAGGAGAAACATCATTACATATATATAATTATGTTCATTTCAACATTTTGGTTTTACGTATATTTTCATTATATATTTGTGAAAGGGTATTTGGCGGGATGTTACATTAATGGTATCAGAGCAGTTCGTCCTTAGGATGACCTGAGGGCTGTGGATCCATTGTGTTTTCTTTTGCTCATGAAAACTTATTTGAGTTTAAGTAACAACTATTGTGAAAGGTTTTCAAACGTTTTTGGTATTGAAATTTTTGTGTGTGCTGTAGTGAATGTATGCCTAACTGAAAATCTTAGTATTTAGAATGAGAGGGTCTTGATAAGGTGGTGAGGGTGCACACTCATGACCGGATCGGGGTGATTCTCAATCTAAATTCCAGAGGTTTAATGTTTAGCATACTTTGAATTCTGGTGTGATCTATTTCATGTTATTGAGTGTTCTTGTAATTGATTGTGAGTGGCTGTGTGGATTGATGGTTGCACACCAGTAGCTGTTCTGGTGTTTTGCTTGAGGTTATAAGCTTTATGGTTCTGTAGATGGACTCAAATTCCTAAGGAATTTGAGAAGCTGACCTTGTAAGGTCGTGATGTTACCCCCTTGAATGAATTGATTTCCTTATCGATTGCATTCTTGTAGTTGTAGGGAATATAGAAGCTAGTAGTTTCGGAACCTGAGAAAGAAGGAAGATGCCTCGTAGACCTCCTACCCCTTCCCAACCTTCTTCTGAGATGGGCCAGATCGCCAGGGCCATTGAGATGATGGCAGGTGCCATCCAGCAGCAGAATGCAGCGATGGCGCAGAACCATCAAGCTACCATGCAGCACTGGGAAACTGCTCGGTCGGCAGATACGAATTCGCCCGTCGGTCAGCCCCAAGAACGGATGGGACTGGCCGAGTTCATGAGGTACAACCCACCCAAGTTCTGTGGGGATGCTACCCCTGATCAAGCAGATCAGTGGGTCAGAGAGTTGGAGAAAATCTTTAGGGCGACCTCCTGCCCTGAAGAGAAGAAGCTGTTGTTCGCCACTTATCTGCTATCTGGAGAAGCAGAGTTCTGGTGGATGGGAGCTCAGCAGATGATGGAGGCACGGGAGGATGTGTTGGACTGGGAAAGCTTCAGGGTGAGGTTCATGGAGAAATACTTCCCAGACAGCGCAAAGTTTACGCGGGAAGCGGAGTTCTTAAAGTTGGAGCAGCGGGATATGTCTGTGAACGCCTATGCTGCTCGGTTTGAGTACCTCGCCCGATTTTATACCCAGGCGACCTCCGAGGCTTGGAGGTGCAGGAAGTTTGAGGAGGGGCTGAAGCATGGGCTGAAGAGGGCTATAGCCCCGATGTGCATCAGGGAATTTCACGCCTTAGTAGAGAAGGCGAAGATGGTGGAAACCCTGGAAAAGGGTGATTCTCGGGTGATCAGGTCACACCCAGGGGGTTCTTCCAGTGGGAAGATGAGGATGCAGCAACCGCAGTTGGAGCCTTATGCGAGACCTCCACAGCATAGGGCAGGAGCAGCACCGCCCCAGTCTCAGCAACAACAACCCTGGCAGCTTAAATGTTTCCATTGTAGTGGACCACACCTAGCCAAGGTGTGCCCCAAGAAAGATTCAGAGAGAAGATGTTTTGCCTGCCAGAAGACGGGACACTTTGCTAGAGATTGTCCTACTCAGAATGGGATGACTCAATCCGGTAGACTCCAGCATGTGAGGAACGAAGGCAGCAGACCTCAGGCAACAGGGAGAGTGTTTGCCATGGCCGGAGCTGAGGCGTCCCAGTCAGGTAATTTGGTGTAAGATGCTTGTTTTATTGCTGGTAGAAGTATAAGAGCCTTGTTTGTTTCTGAGCGACACACTCTTTTGTGTCAAGTCGGTGTAGCCGAGCTGGACCTTCTAGTGAAGGAGTTACCCTTCGAAACTGTTGGTCTCTACACCTGTGTCAGGGCAGGTGTTGACCTCTACAGTTGCCCCGAATGTTCAGTGATAGTAGAGGGACGCAGATTCAAAGTGAATTTGATCTGTCTACCTCTGCAGGATCTGGATGTTATCCTGTGAATGGATTGACTGTCTGCCGATCACGTTCCCATAGTTTGCGGTAGGCAGAAAGTGGTGTTTTCCGATCTCCAAGAGCCAGATGTGAGATCTGCTCGGCATGGGCGATCAGAGTCGGAAGAAGGGGCGAGGTGTTTCGTGATGGTAGCTCGGTTGGAAGTGAAGGATGAAGAGGACGTAAGCAGGATTCATGTGGTGAAAGATTGGATGGATGTATTTCCAGAAGAAGTACCTGGGTTACCTCCTAAGAGGGAAGTGGAATTCTCTATTGTTTTGATACCCGGAGCTGGACCAGTGTCAATGGCACCTTGCAGGATGGCTCCAGCCGAGTTGGTAGAATTGAAGAAGCAAGTGGAAGAGCTGTTGGAGAAGCATTTCATCAAACCCAGCGTATCTCCATGAGGTACTCCAGTGCTGGTAATTCCAGAGGTCGGAAGACCTCTTGACGTCTACTGTGGTGCTTCACATCAAGGGTTGGGATGCGTTTTGGATGCAAGAGAAGAGAGTGGTTGCATATGCTTCAAGGCAACTCAAAGTTCATGAGAGATAATTATTCTACTTATGATTTAGAATCGGCAGTGGTAGTGATGTTATGGAGTTTGGAAGTCAGTGATTGTATGAAGCTCTGTATTGGGGAAAATGCAGAACTCCCTTATTGTTGGAACCAGGAGGGCGAACCAGTTTTGATTGAACAATTAGGGGAGCCTAGTCTAAAGCGTATTATGGGAGTTCTAGGCACCGAGCAAGCTAAAGGCTTTGTAATGGGGGAAGATGGGATATTAAGATTAAGGGCAAAAATTTGCATACCAGTAAATGAATAATTTAAGGGATAACAGAAAATTTAACTTTGCTCTTTTGGCGAAATGGAAGTGGTGAATGATGAGTGATGAGAAAGGGAAATGGAATTTGATGAAGTATTGGAGTAGTAAGAGTTGGTTCAGCAGACAACCGAGGAGCTGAAGCTGATACAAGGCAGAATGAGAGCTTCTCAAAGTCGGCAGATTCAGAGGAGAAGACCTTTGGAGTTTGCTGCTGGAGACCATGTGTTTATGAGAGTGACACCAACCAAGGGTGTAGGACGAGCTATCAGATCAAAGAAGCTGTCTCCTAAGTTTGTTGGACCATACCAGATCTTGAGGAAGAAAGGTCCTGTAGCGTACGAGATCGCCCTATCTTCCCTTTTAGCGAATCTGCATAATGTCCTTCACATATCACAGATGAGGAAGTACATGGCAGACCCTAGTTATGTGCTGGGAGAGGACGATGGCAGATCAGGGATGACTTGTCCTTTGGAGTAAAACCAGTAAGGATTGATGATCAGCGAAGTAAACAGCTCAGAGGTATGACCATCAACATCGTGAAAGTGGTGTGGAATGAGAGATCGGGTGATTCAACTTGGGAGTTGGAAGAGACCATGAAAAAGGGCTATCCACATCTCTTTTCCTTGTAATTCAATTTTCGAGGACGAAAATTTTTGTTGTTAGGGAGATTGTAAGGACCTGGAAAATCTTATTAGAATAAAAGTGTCATATTTATATGGATTCGAAGTATGTTGTATTTAAAATGAAAAGGAAGGAAAGTGTAGTTTAGAAGACTATGAGATCGCCTGGAACATGATCGCCGGTCGCCTACTACACATGATCGCCAGGGCGCGAGAGGCATGCGGACATCGCCAGGGCGCGAGGCATGCGGGCATCGCCAGGGCGCGAGAGGCATGCGGACATCGCCAGGGCGCGAGAGGCATGCGGGCATCGCCATGGTGCGAGGCATGTGGGCTTTGCCCGGGCGCGAGAGGCATGTGGGTGTCGCCAAGAGGAGACCTCGGTCGGTCTCCAGGAGGAAGAGACCTCGGTCGGTCTCCAGGAGGAGGAGACATCGGTCGGTCTCCAGGAGGAGGAGACATCGGTCGTCTTCCAGAGAGAGACATCGGTCGTCCTCCAGGATGAGTCATCGGTGGATAGCCTTCGCGCAGAAGGTCATCGGTGGAGAGTCTTCGCGAGGAAGGTCATCGGTGGAGATTCTTCGCGCAAGAGGTCATCGGTGGATTGTCATCGCGCGAGAGGTCATCGGTGGATTGTCATTGCGCGAGAGGTCATCGGTGGATTGTCTTTGCGGGTTCTGTTATACGCGGATGAGGTGGGGCCCTGGTTTCCAGGATGAACGTGCTGCATGTGCGACATGTAGGCAGTGAAAGTCCTTCGGAAAAGTAGCTCCATGTGCGCTGAGACGCCACGTGGCCATACTGTCAGGTTTGCATTTAATTCGAGGAAGAAAACCCACACGGAAGGGTTAGTTAGAGAGTAGGTAATGATAGCTACATGGCAGGCCTATGTTCCTAGTATCGGAATGCACCGCCTCTTAGTGAGTTTAGAAACGCAGTGAGAGTATAAAAGGTGACAGAGTGAGTTCACCTTCACCTTTCTCTTTTCTCTCCTTTGCGCTGCGACTCAGTAATTCCAGGCACCAGTTTATTTACCAGCGATTGCCATAGAGCATTTGAGAAGGTTCTCTACAAGTTTTACCGGTTAGAACGCTTAGGCAGAGTTCAGGCATCCTTTACGTTCGGTGGTTAGAGCTTGAAGTGAGTTTCACGCTGATCCAGGTAAGGGAAGCTAGCCTTGTTTCAAATGAAAACTGTGTACTTACTGATTGAGATGTGGGGCGACGGGGTCGCCGGTTTTGTTTCTTGTTCTGGTGTTCTGATGTTGGAGGCGAAGTGGTTACTGTAATCGATTCTGTTTTGATGTTGGGGGCGACGTGGTCGCCGGTTTTCAAAATGTTCTTGTTTAAAACCCAGTTATGTTCGTGATCGCCGGTTCCTTGAGGTGATCGCCGGTTTTTCATCTGTTATTGAAATATCCCCTGTTTTTGTATTGTTTGAGAACTGTTTGAGGTTTATATGTGAAATGCATGTGATATTTGAATATCTGAACCTTGGCATGAGTTTTGCTGTGACTGGAATCATTTGTTGAAATGTTATGTGAATGTGTGGATTTCACAGCGACCATGTGAGGATGTGTGGATTCCTCTATACGCTTGTGAATGTGTGGATTTCACAGCGACCATGTGAGGATGTGTGGATTCCTCTATACGCTTGTGAATGTGTGGATTTCACAGCGACCATGTGAGGATGTGTGGATTCCTCTATACGCTTGTGAATGTGTGGATTTCACAGCGACCATGTGAGGATGTGTGGATTCCTCTATACGCTTGTGAATGTGTGGATTTCACAGCGACCATGTGAGGATGTGTGGATTCCTCTATACGCTTGTGAATGTGTGGATTTCACAGCGACCATGTGAGGATGTGTGGATTCCTCTATACGCTTGTGAATGTGTGGATTTCACAGCGACCATGTGAATGTGTGGATTTCACAGTGGTATGTGAATTGAGAAATTGAATTGTTAGGCACTTGATTGCTGATATGAATTGAAAGACTCTTGGATTGATCTGTGAAATATGTGATTACCTGATGGTTTTGTGGAAAATGAGAAAGTTGATGGTTTTATGTGGATGTCTTAAATTGGTTTCATGATTGGTTTTTAAGTTCATATTCAAACTCTCTTTTAAATGTCTAGCTTACCCTGCGTTTTGGTTCTGTGGCTGTTTTCTTAAAACCTGTGATGATCGTGTAATCTTTACACGGGAGCAGATGATCTTGCAGGAAGAAGAGCTCCTCAGTGAGTGGTCGCCGGGAGGAGATCGCCCGTTTTGCTTCTGTTGGGCGATCACCCGTTTCCTGTTCTCTGATCGGAGATCGCCCTTTTGATCGGAGATCGCCCTTTTGTTAGGAGATCGCCCTTTTTATGTTGGGAGATCGGTTGTTTGGTTGTTTTTGCTGTTTTTATGTTTAAGTTTTGGAAAATGACCGTTTTGTATTAAACTCCCTGCGAGGAGAAACATCATTACATATATATAATTATGTTCATTTCAACATTTTGGTTTTACGTATATTTTCATTATATATTTGTGAAAGGGTATTTGGCGGGATGTTACATTAATGGTATCAGAGCAGTTCGTCCTTAGGATGACCTGAGGGCTGTGGATCCATTGTGTTTTCTTTTGCTCATGAAAACTTATTTGAGTTTAAGTAACAACTATTGTGAAAGGTTTTCAAACGTTTTTGGTATTGAAATTTTTGTGTGTGCTGTAGTGAATGTATGCCTAACTGAAAATCTTAGTATTTAGAATGAGAGGGTCTTGATAAGGTGGTGAGGGTGCACACTCATGACCGGATCGGGGTGATTCTCAATCTAAATTCCAGAGGTTTAATGTTTAGCATACTTTGAATTCTGGTGTGATCTATTTCATGTTATTGAGTGTTCTTGTAATTGATTGTGAGTGGCTGTGTGGATTGATGGTTGCACACCAGTAGCTGTTCTGGTGTTTTGCTTGAGGTTATAAGCTTTATGGTTCTGTAGATGGACTCAAATTCCTAAGGAATTTGAGAAGCTGACCTTGTAAGGTCGTGATGTTACCCCCTTGAATGAATTGATTTCCTTATCGATTGCATTCTTGTAGTTGTAGGGAATATAGAAGCTAGTAGTTTCGGAACCTGAGAAAGAAGGAAGATGCCTCGTAGACCTCCTACCCCTTCCCAACCTTCTTCTGAGATGGGCCAGATCGCCAGGGCCATTGAGATGATGGCAGGTGCCATCCAGCAGCAGAATGCAGCGATGGCGCAGAACCATCAAGCTACCATGCAGCACTGGGAAACTGCTCGGTCGGCAGATACGAATTCGCCCGTTGGTCAGCCCCAAGAACGGATGGGACTGGCCGAGTTCATGAGGTACAACCCACCCAAGTTCTGTGGGGATGCTACCCCTGATCAAGCAGATCAGTGGGTCAGAGAGTTGGAGAAAATCTTTAGGGCGACCTCCTGCCCTGAAGAGAAGAAGCTGTTGTTCGCCACTTATCTGCTATCTGGAGAAGCAGAGTTCTGGTGGATGGGAGCTCAGCAGATGATGGAGGCACGGGAGGATGTGTTGGACTGGGAAAGCTTCAGGGTGAGGTTCATGGAGAAATACTTCCCAGACAGCGCAAAGTTTACGCGGGAAGCGGAGTTCTTAAAGTTGGAGCAGCGGGATATGTCTGTGAACGCCTATGCTGCTCGGTTTGAGTACCTCGCCCGATTTTATACCCAGGCGACCTCCGAGGCTTGGAGGTGCAGGAAGTTTGAGGAGGGGCTGAAGCATGGGCTGAAGAGGGCTATAGCCCCGATGTGCATCAGGGAATTTCACGCCTTAGTAGAGAAGGCGAAGATGGTGGAAACCCTGGAAAAGGGTGATTCTCGGGTGATCAGGTCACACCCAGGGGGTTCTTCCAGTGGGAAGATGAGGATGCAGCAACCGCAGTTGGAGCCTTATGCGAGACCTCCACAGCATAGGGCAGGAGCAGCACCGCCCCAGTCTCAGCAACAACAACCCTGGCAGCTTAAATGTTTCCATTGTAGTGGACCACACCTAGCCAAGGTGTGCCCCAAGAAAGATTCAGAGAGAAGATGTTTTGCCTGCCAGAAGACGGGACACTTTGCTAGAGATTGTCCTACTCAGAATGGGATGACTCAATCCGGTAGACTCCAGCATGTGAGGAACGAAGGCAGCAGACCTCAGGCAACAGGGAGAGTGTTTGCCATGGCCGGAGCTGAGGCGTCCCAGTCAGGTAATTTGGTGTAAGATGCTTGTTTTATTGCTGGTAGAAGTATAAGAGCCTTGTTTGTTTCTGAGCGACACACTCTTTTGTGTCAAGTCGGTGTAGCCGAGCTGGACCTTCTAGTGAAGGAGTTACCCTTCGAAACTGTTGGTCTCTACACCTGTGTCAGGGCAGGTGTTGACCTCTACAGTTGCCCCGAATGTTCAGTGATAGTAGAGGGACGCAGATTCAAAGTGAATTTGATCTGTCTACCTCTGCAGGATCTGGATGTTATCCTGTGAATGGATTGACTGTCTGCCGATCACGTTCCCATAGTTTGCGGTAGGCAGAAAGTGGTGTTTTCCGATCTCCAAGAGCCAGATGTGAGATCTGCTCGGCATGGGCGATCAGAGTCGGAAGAAGGGGCGAGGTGTTTCGTGATGGTAGCTCGGTTGGAAGTGAAGGATGAAGAGGACGTAAGCAGGATTCATGTGGTGAAAGATTGGATGGATGTATTTCCAGAAGAAGTACCTGGGTTACCTCCTAAGAGGGAAGTGGAATTCTCTATTGTTTTGATACCCGGAGCTGGACCAGTGTCAATGGCACCTTGCAGGATGGCTCCAGCCGAGTTGGTAGAATTGAAGAAGCAAGTGGAAGAGCTGTTGGAGAAGCATTTCATCAAACCCAGCGTATCTCCATGAGGTACTCCAGTGCTGGTAATTCCAGAGGTCGGAAGACCTCTTGACGTCTACTGTGGTGCTTCACATCAAGGGTTGGGATGCGTTTTGGATGCAAGAGAAGAGAGTGGTTGCATATGCTTCAAGGCAACTCAAAGTTCATGAGAGATAATTATTCTACTTATGATTTAGAATCGGCAGTGGTAGTGATGTTATGGAGTTTGGAAGTCAGTGATTGTATGAAGCTCTGTATTGGGGAAAATGCAGAACTCCCTTATTGTTGGAACCAGGAGGGCGAACCAGTTTTGATTGAACAATTAGGGGAGCCTAGTCTAAAGCGTATTATGGGAGTTCTAGGCACCGAGCAAGCTAAAGGCTTTGTAATGGGGGAAGATGGGATATTAAGATTAAGGGCAAAAATTTGCATACCAGTAAATGAATAATTTAAGGGATAACAGAAAATTTAACTTTGCTCTTTTGGCGAAATGGAAGTGGTGAATGATGAGTGATGAGAAAGGGAAATGGAATTTGATGAAGTATTGGAGTAGTAAGAGTTGGTTCAGCAGACAACCGAGGAGCTGAAGCTGATACAAGGCAGAATGAGAGCTTCTCAAAGTCGGCAGATTCAGAGGAGAAGACCTTTGGAGTTTGCTGCTGGAGACCATGTGTTTATGAGAGTGACACCAACCAAGGGTGTAGGACGAGCTATCAGATCAAAGAAGCTGTCTCCTAAGTTTGTTGGACCATACCAGATCTTGAGGAAGAAAGGTCCTGTAGCGTACGAGATCGCCCTATCTTCCCTTTTAGCGAATCTGCATAATGTCCTTCACATATCACAGATGAGGAAGTACATGGCAGACCCTAGTTATGTGCTGGGAGAGGACGATGGCAGATCAGGGATGACTTGTCCTTTGGAGTAAAACCAGTAAGGATTGATGATCAGCGAAGTAAACAGCTCAGAGGTATGACCATCAACATCGTGAAAGTGGTGTGGAATGAGAGATCGGGTGATTCAACTTGGGAGTTGGAAGAGACCATGAAAAAGGGCTATCCACATCTCTTTTCCTTGTAATTCAATTTTCGAGGACGAAAATTTTTGTTGTTAGGGAGATTGTAAGGACCTGGAAAATCTTATTAGAATAAAAGTGTCATATTTATATGGATTCGAAGTATGTTGTATTTAAAATGAAAAGGAAGGAAAGTGTAGTTTAGAAGACTATGAGATCGCCTGGAACATGATCGCCGGTCGCCTACTACACATGATCGCCAGGGCGCGAGAGGCATGCGGACATCGCCAGGGCGCGAGGCATGCGGGCATCGCCAGGGCGCGAGAGGCATGCGGACATCGCCAGGGCGCGAGAGGCATGCGGGCATCGCCATGGCGCGAGGCATGTGGGCTTTGCCCGGGCGCGAGAGGCATGTGGGTGTCGCCAAGAGGAGACCTCGGTCGGTCTCCAGGAGGAAGAGACCTCGGTCGGTCTCCAGGAGGAGGAGACATCGGTCGGTCTCCAGGAGGAGGAGACATCGGTCGTCTTCCAGAGAGAGACATCGGTCGTCCTCCAGGATGAGTCATCGGTGGATAGCCTTCGCGCAGAAGGTCATCGGTGGAGAGTCTTCGCGAGGAAGGTCATCGGTGGAGATTCTTCGCGCAAGAGGTCATCGGTGGATTGTCATCGCGCGAGAGGTCATCGGTGGATTGTCATTGCGCGAGAGGTCATCGGTGGATTGTCTTTGCGGGTTCTGTTATACGCGGATGAGGTGGGGCCCTGGTTTCCAGGATGAACGTGCTGCATGTGCGACATGTAGGCAGTGAAAGTCCTTCGGAAAAGTAGCTCCATGTGCGCTGAGACGCCACGTGGCCATACTGTCAGGTTTGCATTTAATTCGAGGAAGAAAACCCACACGGAAGGGTTAGTTAGAGAGTAGGTAATGATAGCTACATGGCAGGCCTATGTTCCTAGTATCGGAATGCACCGCCTCTTAGTGAGTTTAGAAACGCAGTGAGAGTATAAAAGGTGACAGAGTGAGTTCACCTTCACCTTTCTCTTTTCTCTCCTTTGCGCTGCGACTCAGTAATTCCAGGCACCAGTTTATTTACCAGCGATTGCCATAGAGCATTTGAGAAGGTTCTCTACAAGTTTTACCGGTTAGAACGCTTAGGCAGAGTTCAGGCATCCTTTACGTTCGGTGGTTAGAGCTTGAAGTGAGTTTCACGCTGATCCAGGTAAGGGAAGCTAGCCTTGTTTCAAATGAAAACTGTGTACTTACTGATTGAGATGTGGGGCGACGGGGTCGCCGGTTTTGTTTCTTGTTCTGGTGTTCTGATGTTGGAGGCGAAGTGGTTACTGTAATCGATTCTGTTTTGATGTTGGGGGCGACGTGGTCGCCGGTTTTCAAAATGTTCTTGTTTAAAACCCAGTTATGTTCGTGATCGCCGGTTCCTTGAGGTGATCGCCGGTTTTTCATCTGTTATTGAAATATCCCCTGTTTTTGTATTGTTTGAGAACTGTTTGAGGTTTATATGTGAAATGCATGTGATATTTGAATATCTGAACCTTGGCATGAGTTTTGCTGTGACTGGAATCATTTGTTGAAATGTTATGTGAATGTGTGGATTTCACAGCGACCATGTGAGGATGTGTGGATTCCTCTATACGCTTGTGAATGTGTGGATTTCACAGCGACCATGTGAGGATGTGTGGATTCCTCTATACGCTTGTGAATGTGTGGATTTCACAGCGACCATGTGAGGATGTGTGGATTCCTCTATACGCTTGTGAATGTGTGGATTTCACAGCGACCATGTGAGGATGTGTGGATTCCTCTATACGCTTGTGAATGTGTGGATTTCACAGCGACCATGTGAGGATGTGTGGATTCCTCTATACGCTTGTGAATGTGTGGATTTCACAGCGACCATGTGAGGATGTGTGGATTCCTCTATACGCTTGTGAATGTGTGGATTTCACAGCGACCATGTGAATGTGTGGATTTCACAGTGGTATGTGAATTGAGAAATTGAATTGTTAGGCACTTGATTGCTGATATGAATTGAAAGACTCTTGGATTGATCTGTGAAATATGTGATTACCTGATGGTTTTGTGGAAAATGAGAAAGTTGATGGTTTTATGTGGATGTCTTAAATTGGTTTCATGATTGGTTTTTAAGTTCATATTCAAACTCTCTTTTAAATGTCTAGCTTACCCTGCGTTTTGGTTCTGTGGCTGTTTTCTTAAAACCTGTGATGATCGTGTAATCTTTACACGGGAGCAGATGATCTTGCAGGAAGAAGAGCTCCTCAGTGAGTGGTCGCCGGGAGGAGATCGCCCGTTTTGCTTCTGTTGGGCGATCACCCGTTTCCTGTTCTCTGATCGGAGATCGCCCTTTTGATCGGAGATCGCCCTTTTGTTAGGAGATCGCCCTTTTTATGTTGGGAGATCGGTTGTTTGGTTGTTTTTGCTGTTTTTATGTTTAAGTTTTGGAAAATGACCGTTTTGTATTAAACTCCCTGCGAGGAGAAACATCATTACATATATATAATTATGTTCATTTCAACATTTTGGTTTTACGTATATTTTCATTATATATTTGTGAAAGGGTATTTGGCGGGATGTTACAAGTGCCTCCTCTCTCCTAACGCTGAAGAGCAAGAAGGTCAGGGGGAGAGTGCCCCCGGGGGTGAAGCATGGGTGTAAGGATCTAGATAATTATTTGGAATAGAAGAAGTATAATTTTAATGAATTCTGAATATGTTATTACTTAAAACGAAAAGAGCTTGTAATGGAAATTTCATGGTGGTCAGACCTCGGATGTCGCCCAAGGTCTGAGGGCGGCGTGGTAGAGGTCGGTCGATGGACCATAGTGGGTTCCAGAAATCACATGTAGGGAGGTGTGATTTGAACCTTAGGAGCGCCATGCATGCAGAATAACTACGGGACTTTACGCTTGGACATAAGGGATTTACCTTAGTGTTGCATGCTTAGGAACGTAAGGATTGAGTACTGAGCTGCCCTCGGGCAGGAGAAACTACAGACGTCACCGAGCCATGTGGGGGTGATAACACAGGCGTGGAGTAGTGGTAGGACGAGCCCTCAACAGGGTGTGACGATGTGGCATCAGTCGGCAGAAGCAAGGCGATGTGTCCTCGCCATATCAAGGACGATGAGAGATCGCCAGGGCGAGAGACACGCGGGGATCGCCAGGGCGAGAGACACGCGGGCATCGCCAGGGCGAGAGACAGACGGTCATCGCCAGGATGAGGGACGCATCGGTCGACTTCCAGGGGGAGACATCGGTCGTCTTCCAGGGAGAGACATCGGTCGTCTTCCAAGGAGAGACATCGGTCGTCTTCCAGGGAGAGACATCGGTCGTCTTCCAGGGAGAGACATCGGTCGTCGGCCAGGATGAGGCATCGGTCGTCTGCCAGGGTGAGGCATCGGTCGTTTGTGAGGATGAGGCATCGGTCGTCTTTCAGGGAGAGACATCGGTCGTCTTCTAGGGAGAGACATCGTTCGTCCGCAAGGATGAGACATCGGTGGATGGTCATCGCGCGAGGTCGTGTTCCACACAGATGAGGTGGGGCCCAGGCTCCGAGCATGAGCGTCTTGCATGCGCAACACGTAGTCAGTGAGAGTGCTTCAGAACAGTGGCTCCAGAGAGTTGGTATGGAAAGTGACCCAGAGTTGGTGTGCGCAGAGACCCACGTGGCCATACTGTTAGAGGAAACCCACACGCAAGGTTGCTCAGAGAGTGGGTAATGGCAGTGAAGGCTAAAGAGTCGTTCGACCTTAAGAGCTGAGGGGATCAGCTCATTTAGTTCCCCTTCCTCCTTTCTCCTCCACTCGAAGATGCAGCTATCCTCACGTACCAGTGCTACTATCGGCGACTGCCATTGTCCTTCTGGGAAGTCTCTGCAAGTTCTCCCATCAGGACGCTAGAACAGAGTAAGTCGTTTTACTCTATTTTTCGAGTTGAATCTGAGCTTGAGGGGGTTGCCTCTGCATAGGCGTTGCCGGCGACTCCCTTAGCTCCAGAAATCGTCTCTGTTAGCGTAGAAAATGAGTAGTATAGTCAGTTTTGTGATAAAGGCTCCATGGTGCAGGTTAGGACATCTTTAAGCTTCGGTGGGTTTTGGAGCTCTTAGTGATTTTGCGCAAGTTCAGGTAAGGGAAGCTAGCAATTTCGTTTATAAAAACTTTAGGCGAGTAGGTTCTGAAATGAGGGCGACGTGGTCGCCGGTTTCATATTCTATTTCACGATGCTCTGTTTTTATGTGTGGGGCGACGTGATCGCCGGTTTTAATGCAAATTTAGAAATCCCCTGTTTTAGTGTCGTCTTGAAATTGTTTGAGATTGAAAGGTGAAATGCATATGATATTCGAAAATCTGAACTTTGGTATGATTGTTCTGTGATTGGGATTGTTTAAGAAAAGATTCAAAATATTATATGATGGAATTGTGCTTTTACGTGTGGTATGATGTACTGGATGAATGTGAAAGAGTGATCAAAGCATAGTATTTTCAGGAAAGAAAATACCGTGTGGAGATTTTATGAGGGTGTATTGATCTGTGAGTATCCTGTGAATGAGGCGATCCTGACTCTGCTGATATGATGGAATCACATAGATGAAGTCATTCAGTTGGTGAGAGTCGAAGGAGGTCCATATGTATGGGTAAGTCGTTTGAAAGATAACTGACTTGACCTGTTATATGGATTAACCCTGTCATACTGAGAGAGTGAGGATATTGAGATTGAGATCGAGATTATGTTTATGCGCATAGCTGTGGGAACTTTACAGCAATGTAGTATGACAGGTGCAGGTCTCTGGATGCTAAGTTCAACGCACGAGTCTTCCGGAAGTAGAGTCATGTGTCTATGTGTTATGAGTCAGTGGAAAGTCTGACATGTGAACCATGAGTATTGAATGTATTGAATAGACACTTGACGAGTTTGTGGAATATGGGGATATTGATGGTTGAAATTGATATAGATTATGAATGGTGTGAAGATTTATGCTTTCTATTGATATAAAGTTTCATATTTAAAGTTTTAAAAATATCTAGCTTACCCTTTTGTTTTGTATCGTGGTTGTTTTCCTTAAACCTATGATGATCGTGTATATTTGCACGGGAGCAGATGAGGTTGCAGGTAGTAGAGCTCCTCAGTAAGCATTTCTGGAGGAGGAGATCGCCGGTTTTTGAATGCTGTTGTTTTGTTTTATTTTGAAAACTCCTGTATGGAGATGTATTAAAACTTCCTCGAAAAGGGATATTATTTTGAGGCACATTTGTATTAATGGATGAATTATATTATGTATATATCTATGTTAAATGTTGATATTATTGTTTCACCTTTATTTTATTATATAAAAATGAACAATATTTTGAGGGGCGTTACAATGGGGCCCTCCCACTGCCCTCTCCCCTTTCCTCCAAAGGGTGTTGAACTCCACCCAAGCTCGAGAGGACCTGGAAAGCATGAAGATGGGCACTCTGTCAAAACGAGTGGCCAGGAACTTCGAGGAGGCTCGGTCATCAGTAGTTGATGACGTCAGCAGAAGGTGACCACGTGGACCATACACAGAGTGGCACGTGGTATAAAGAGCAAGTGAATCAGGGAGGATATTGCTTACAACGGTGATCGGTAGTCAGATACCTAGTGGCCGCCACCCCTAGAGCGGTGCCTAGATAAGCGCCTGGAGGCACCGCACGGACGTCAGTGGATAGTCAGGAGGCACCGCACGGACGTCGGTGGATGGTCATGAGGCACCGCACGGACGTCGGTGGATAGTCATCAGGCACCACATGGACGTCGGGGGATAGTTATGAGGCACCGGTCGGTCGTAAGCGCATGCAGAGGGCGATCGGTCATCGGGGTTCTTGCCAACGCATGTTAAGTTGAGACCAAGGTTCCCGGCGAGAGCTGATACGGTCGGTCATCAGTAGTTGATGACTTCAGCAGTAGATTGCCACGTGGATCAATCACAGGGTGCCACGTGGAACGACATGGAGGGAGAATGCATGGATCAAGAAGGGCAAGAGAAAAGAGGATGTAGCTTGGAAGTTGAGGGAATCGCCGTTTGTTGAAGAAGGCGGCGGTCTCCTACTTCTCTCGTATGAAATCAGTAAACGCCTGGATTGCACGTGATCGCCGTATGTGAGGACATCGCCGAAAGAGGACATCGCCGAAAGAGGACATCGCCGAAAGATGACATCGCCGGGTATTGGAGAAGACTTGGTGAACGTTTATTACATGGTCTAAATACAGGAGATAGGTGGTATATTGGCCCGTGTGCTCTAAGAACCGTAATAACCAGTATTAGCCAGCTTTAAGGCTGTGACCAGAGCGGCCTGCATGCTAAGTTACTCCCTGTGTGGATAACTTAGTCGCAGGAGTAAAGGGAAAGTAACGTTTCAGTTGCAGGTACTCCCGATGGTGACACGTGTACGATCAGATGCGGTCCACGTGGCGAGAGGAATAACCGTCAGGAGAGAGAAAAACACAGGTATATATACAGAATTCCTAACGGTATTGGGGGGAGGATTCATTTTAGTAACAATTCACTTGCACGGTTCCTAGTTTTCTCTGAGAGAATTTGTTGATTTGTCCACTGACTTGAGCGTCGGAGCTACACTGGCCACAGAGGCGCCTTTCTGTTCTTTCAGGTTTCTTGGAAGGTTGGAGTTGGTGAGGAGGAGTGTTGACGTTCGAGTCAAGCGGCAGGATCATCAGGCGCCCACCGTGGGGCCGTGTAAACTGTGATTCCCATCCACTGTTGAGTTTGTGAGGTTTTCGGTTGTTTCTGTTCGATTGCTTGCTGTCGCAATCGGTTTTTGGAGTGTTTAACCGTTTGAGTTGCGTTCAATCGGTGAAGAATTGTTCCTGGAGGTTTCTACCGATTGATTACTGAATCGATCGTTGTGCGAAGGAAGTTGAAGCATTTCTTGAGCGCTGGTGCGAGATAACTTTTGCGTGCTGAAAGGCAGCCGCGTGAAGGTAGTAGAAGTTTCATGAGGAAGATGAGGACAACCAGATCAAGTTCAGTCGCAGCGCAGTCTGGAGAGAACACCGTGACGATGGCGCAAATGCTGGAGATGATGCGTACTTTGCAAGAAAATGTGGCAGCGTCGCGTGTCGAACAGACGAAGATGCACGATGACCTGGTCGCTTCTCAGGCCAGGAATGAAGAGCTGAGCAAGGTTAATGAAGAGTTGCGCAAGGCTCTTCGTGAGCAAAGGGAAAGTGCTGCGACTAGTGGAGGCGCGCCACCGTCTCCACCGCGAGTTTTTCCAATGCCGTTTTCGCAGGCGATCATGGACGCTGTGATTCCTGCAAATGTCGCGGCGGTGAAGGCCTCTTTTACTGGAGTGGAAGATCCAGAGGCTCACCTCATTGCGTTCCATACGCAGATGATGCTGTCGGGAGGATCGGATGCAGCCTATTGTAAGATGTTCATGAGCACCCTCCACGGCACCGCGTTGGATTGGTTTGTGAGCCTACCTACTGGATACATTTCCAGTTTTCAACAATTCTCCAAGCTGTTCGTCGATCAGTACATTGTGAATAAGGCGCCGCCTATGGTGTCGTATGACCTGTTCGATGTGAGGCAGTTTCAGGGGGAATCTTTGAAGGACTACTTGAATAGATTTGGAGCTCAGATAGTCCGACTGCCAGGTAAAGATGAGGAGATGTTTGTGCACGCCTTTAAGAAGGGCGTGCTGCCTGGACCCTTCAGCGAGTCATTGATCAGGAGCCATCCTGCAATGTTTGCAGAGATTCGGCGACGTGCTGTGGCTCACATCGCCGCCGAAAATGAAGTAATAGAGAAGAGAGGAAATGCGGCTCCTGCAAAGCCACGCGCCCAAACCAAACCTCAGCCCCAGAGGGTATTGGAGACGGCGGCGGTGAAGAAGGATGAAAGGACATACCGTCCTTATGACCTAAAGAAAAACAAAGGCGATGGCAGTAGTAGAGGAAGAGCGCCAGGTCGCCAGAGGGATTTCAAGCGCCCTCCAAGGTATGAGTTCGTGATGGGATTGGCAGACCTGATCGCCATCCCCAATTTAGCTGCCAAGCTGAAGGTGCCTGAGAAGGTGTCGGATAAGGTGTTGGGGCCAAAGCCAAACGCGTGGTGTGAATTCCACAAAAGTTTTGGTCACGCCCTTGACTCCTGCCTGTTGTTGGGATACCAACTGGACGAGCTGGTGAAAAGTGGATTTTTGAAAGACTATTTGCTGGAGAAGAAGGCAGCCAGTACGTCGACCTCCCATCCGGCGAGCAGTGAGAGCCAACAGCACGAAGTGCCCATTCACGGGGAAATTCACACTATAGCTGGGGGTTTCTCAGGAGGTGGGTGCACTGCATCACAGCGCAAGAAGTATGCTCGGTCCGTGATGGCAGTGGAAGCGTTTGAGGATCACTCGCCCGATGTGGACATCACGTTTACCAAAGAAGACCGAAGGGATGTTGTACCGCATGACAACGATCCTATAGTGGTTTCTCTTGTCACGGCAGGAAGGAAGGTCCATCGGGTGCTGGTTGATCAGGGAAGTTCGGCCGATGTAATGTTCTGGCCAACTTTCAACAAGTTGCATTTACCCCTTGATCAGTTGAGACCTTATGGAGGTTGCTTGTATGGTTTCACCGGTGATCAGGTGGAGGTCAGGGGGTATATTGAGTTGAGAACCACCTTCACGGATGGGGCGGCTTCAAGAATAGAGAAAATCAAATACCTTGTCGTGAATGCCCCCTCAGCATACAACATCCTGTTAGGGAGGCCAACTCTCAACCGGATAGGGGCGGTGCCTTCAACAAGGCACATGAAGGTTAAGCTCCCTTCAATGGAAGGTGTTGTAATAACCCTGCGGTCTGATCAAAAGGAGGCAAAGAAGTGTTACGAAAACAACCTCAAGAATAAACGATCAATAAGCTACATCTCAACCACACCGCCTCCCGGCGTGGGGTCTAGGCGACAAGGGGGGGAAGCAGTTGATGTTGCGATGGAGGTGATCGCCGAGGGGAATGCACACGTGGTAGATGTTGGGAAAGGAGTTAATAATGCCGATCGCCCAGAAGAGGCTAAGGCTACAGGGATCGCCAAAGCGGTGATCGCCAGTGAAAGGAGGCCTCAACCAGTGGAGGAGTGGGTTGAGAGGAAAATACAAGGCAAGGTCTTCAAGTTGGGAAAATCTCTGGATCGTGAAGCACAAGACCAGATCGTCGGGGTGATAGAAAGGCATCTGGATGCGTTTGCATGGTCTGCTTTGGATATGCCTGGAATCGACCCTGACTTCTTGTGCCACCACCTGGCGATGGACCCCCAGATTAGACCAGTGCGACAAAAGGGAAGAAAGTTCAACGAGGAGAAGAGGCAGGCGATTAGAGATGAAACGCAGAAGCTCCTCGCCGCAGGTCACATTCGGGAAATCCAGTACCCCGAGTGGCTCGCTAACGTTGTGCTGGTTAAGAAGAGCAGCGGGAAATGGCGCATGTGTGTCGATTTCACAGATTTGAACAAGGCTTGTCCGAAGGACTCATATCCTTTGCCAAGTATAGACGCCCTGGTTGACAGTGCAGCAGGGTGTAAGTTGTTGAGCTTTCTGGATACCTTCTCGGGGTATAATCAGATCAAGATGCATCCTATGGATGAAGAAAAGACTGCCTTCATGACAGAGAGGTCGTGTTTTTGCTATAAAGTAATGCCGTTTGGGCTGAAGAATGCTAGGGCCACATACCAAAGGTTAATGGATAAGGTACTTGCACTGATGCTGGGAAGGAATGTGCAGGCCTATGTTGATGATATGGTGGTGACCTCCTTGGAGAGGAGCAGGCACGTCTTGGACTTGGAAGAGTTATTTGTAACGATAGCCAAGTATAAGCTGAAACTGAACCCAGAGAAGTGCATTTTTGGCATGGAAGCAGGAAAATTTTTAGGTTTTCTTTTGACGGAGAGAGGAATAGAGGCAAATCCTGACAAGTGTGCTGCTATTATAGCGATGAGAAGCCCAGCTACGGTGAAGGAGGTACAGCAGTTGACAGGTCGGATGGCTGCTCTCTCACGTTTTGTGTTAGCTAGCGGCGAGAAGGGCCACCCATATTTCCAATGTTTTAAGAGAAACAATAGGTTTGTCTGGACCCAGGAGTGTGAAGAGGCTTTCGTGAAGCTTAAGACATATTTAGCAAGCCCGCCGGTTCTGTGCAAACCGTTAGTAGGGGTGCCTCTCAGGTTGTATTATGCTGTAACTGAGAGAGCGGTGAGTGCGGTGCTTGTTCAAGACCAAAACCAGGTCCAGAAGCCTATTTATTTTGTGAGTAAAGTGCTACAAGGTCCCGAAGTGAGGTATCAGGCCTTGGAGAAAGCTGCTCTAGCGGTGGTATTTTCGGCGAGGAGGTTGCGTCATTACTTTCAGAGCTTCACCATCCTGATAATGACCGATTTGTCAATTCAGAAGGTCCTGAAGAAACCTGATGTCGCTGGAAGAATGGTGAAGTGGGCGGTAGAGCTGTCAGAGTTCGACATTAACTTTGAACCCCGAGGGCCAATTAAGGGGCAGGTTTTCGCTGATTTTCTTGTCGAGCTGTCGTCAGAGGCAACTCACGTTGAAGAAAATGGCTTTCGATGGGTCCTTTCGGTGGATGGATCGTCGAACCAGCAGGGTAGCGGTGCTGGAGTCATTCTAGAGGGGCCCAACGGCGTGCTGATAGAACAGTCCCTGAGGTTTGCTTTCAAAGCCAGCAACAATCAAGCAGAGTATGAGGCATTGATTGCAGGTATCCTGTTGGCAAAGGAAATGGGAGCTAAAGTGTTGGTGGCCAAAAGTGACTCGATGCTGGTCACAGGGCAAGTAGTTGGCAAGTTCCAGGCCAAGGACCCGCAGATGGCGGCTTACTTGGCATATGTGCAGGAGTTGAAGGGTTCTTTTACCTCATTTGAGGTAGTGCACGTACCAAGGGAGCAAAATGCCCGAGCTGACTTGCTTGCCAAGCTCGCCAGTTCAGGCAAGGGGGGTAGGCAGAGGACTGTTATTCAAGAAACATTGAAGACACCAAGGGCGTTCATGGCAGATCACCAGGTGTTTCAGGTGACCAAGTCGACGGGGGGAACGGCGAGGAGTCACAGGTCTTTGACGCAGGAGACCTTGAGAACGCCAAGGATAAGAGCATTCCTTGTGATGGGAGTGAACGTCGCACAGGTCTATACCACACATAAGCCAGATACGTGGATTACGCAATACCAGCGTTACTTAGCCGATGGCGTGCTTCCAATGGATCCAGTAGAGTCCAGGAGGATCAAGAAGAACTCCACCAGGTTCACCCTGGTAGATGGTGAGTTGTACAGGTTCGGGTTCACACACCCACTCCTGGTATGTATACACGGGGAGAAATGAACAAGGATTATGGCTGAGCTCCATGAAGGTATATGCGGAAGTCACATCGGGGGTCGAGCTCTAGCCGCTAGAACTCTTCGTGCAGGATATTATTGGCCGTCGATGAGAGAGGATTGCAAGAAGTACGCCCAGTGCTGCAAGCAGTGCCAGCAGCACGCCGATTGGCACAAGTCGCCCCCAGAAGAGCTTAAGTCGATTTATAGCCCTTTGCCATTTCATACATGGGGAATTGATATTCTGGGGCCTTTCCCGATGGCGATCAGGCAGAGGAAGTACTTGGTGGTGGCGATTGAGTACTTCACTAAGTGGATTGAAGCGGAGCCAGTTGCCCAAATCACGGCACCCAAGATCAAAAACTTTGTGTGGAAGAACATTGTGTGCCGATTTAGGGTGCCTAAGCGTCTAGTATCGGATAATGGGACTTAGTTTGCAAGCCACCTGTTGAAGAAGCTGTGTGAGGATGTGGGAATTCAACAAGTGTTTGCATCTGTGGAGCACCCACAGACGAATGGCCAGGTAGAATCTGCTAATCGGGTTCTGTTGAGAGGTTTGAAGAAGAGGTTAGAGAAAGCTAAAGGATTGTGGGCTGATGAGGTACCTCGCATAATTTGGGCATACCACACAACTGAGCAGTCAGGTACCCACGAAACTCCTTTTAGTTTAGTGTATGGCTGTGACGCAATGATTCCAGTTGAGATCCAGGAGAGCTCGCCGAGATTTCAACACTTTGTAGTAGAAGAATCAAATGAAGAGAGAAGAATGAACCTGGATTTACTAGATGAGGTCAGAGAGGAAGCAAGAGTGAAAGCTGAAGCGGTGAAAAGAAGAATTGAACGAAGATATAATTCTAAGGTAATACAGAGGCAGTTTAAAACCGGCGATCTGGTGATGAGGAAAGCCCACCAGTACGAGATGGAGAATAAGTTGTCGCCCAAGTGGACAGGACCGTTTAGAATAACCGAAGCACTCGGGAACGGCGCCTACCGCTTGGAGACACTAGAAGGAGGGGCGATTCCTCGTACTTGGAACGCCACTCACCTCAAGTTTTATTTCAGTTAAAGCTTTGTAAGTAGCACAAACTCAGAGGAATCATTAACAGTTTTGTAAAAACAGATGCAAAGGGGGCACTCTTTTTTCCCTAAGGAGGGTTTTTAACGAGGCCACCCAAGAAATAAGAAAGTCAAAATTGAAATTTTGAAGTCTACTAAGGTGTGAGTGCTTATCGATTTAAAGAAGTTTTTGAAAAAAAAAAAAAAAAAAAAAAAAAAAACCTCATCACCTAAAGTGATTCAAGGTAGAAGTAAAATAAGTGCGCGCCCTTCAAGTGAAAGGTTTTAAAAGTCCTCATCGCCCTCAGGTGATGAGAGGCACAAGTGAAAGGTTTTAAAAGTCCTCATCGCCCTTAGGCGATCAGGGGCACAAGTGAAAGGTTTTTAAAGTCCTTATCGTCCTTTGGCGATCCGAGGCATCCAGCGAAGTTCAAAGTCCTCCTTGCCTTTGAGCAAGTGCAGGCACCAGAGGAAGTCCTCCTTGCCTTTGAGCAAGTGCAGGCACCAGAGGAAGTCCTCCTTGCCTTTGAGCAAGTGCAGGCACCAGAGGAAGTCCTCCTTGCCTTTGAGCAAGTGTAGGCACCAGAGGAAGTCCTCCTTGCCTTTGAGCAAGTGCAGGCGAGAACAGAGGAAGACCTCCTTGCCTTTGAGCAAGTGTAGGCACCAGAGGAAGACCTCCTTGCCTTTGAGCAAGTGCAGGCGAGAACAGAGGAAGACCTCCTTGCCTTTGAGCAAGTGTAGGCACCGGAGGAAGTCCTCCTTGCCTTCAAGCAGGTGCAGGCAAGAGGAGCTCGTATAAAGGAATGACAGGTGAAAAAGTGAATAGAAGGTTGCGAAAGGTGATCCCACAGAGGACGTCTTATTTGGGTAAAGACGGCAACATCGCCCAAATTTAATTCGGCGAGTACCAGACCAGAGGAATTTCTGGCGATGATGCAGAACACTTGGCATGTCAGTCAAACGCACAAAGAAACAAAGCTAAGTGAAGAGAGCGGAAGATGACCTTTACAAACAACCCACACAAGGTGAAAGTTGAGTTGTAAAGGAGAAAGAGTACTTCGAATTGTAAAGACAAGATTTATAATTCATTTGTTACATGACCTCGGTCATCGGCAAAAAGGTGAGAGCCCGTCAGCCCGGTAGGTCCGATAGCGATCAGGCGAGTTGTAAGGCTCTTCGTTGAGACAGGTTCACAGCTCGAGCCTGGGGGGCTTGTGTAGTGGCCAGACCTCGGTCGTCGAGAACGGATAGCAAAGAGCGATCCATGTCAGCTGGGTCCCGCAGCATAGACCAACGCCACGTGGAGCGGACCTAGCAGGCAGCTTGGATTAGCGGGTGATCAGTTGTCAGTAGAAGAGATAAGAGGCTACCTTTGGGTGATCAGAAAGACGTCGGACGAAGATTGGAGGTTGAAGAAGTCGAAAGGTGTCACAGAGATATGCTTTGAATGTCTGAAGGCGAAGAAGAAGAAATGAAACAGTGTTATTGCCAGAGTGTGCGCTCCTGTAGACCGCCAGAAGACGACTTCTTAGTCTCTTTTCTGTGAACAGGTTCACAGCTCGAGACTGGGGGGCTTGTGTTGCGGTCGGTCATCAGTAGTTGATGACGTCAGCAGAAGGTGACCACGTGGACCATACACAGAGTGGCACGTGGTAGAAAGAGCAAGTGAATCAGGGAGGATATTGCTTACAACGGTGATCGGTAGTCAGATACCTAGTGGCCGCCACCCCCAGAGCGGTGCCTAGATAAGCGCCTGGAGGCACCGCACGGACGTCGGTGGATAGTCAGGAGGCACTGCACGGACGTCGGTGGATGGTCATGAGGCACCGCACGGACGTCGGTGGATGGTCATGAGGCACCGCACGGACGTCGGTGGATAGTCATCAGGCACCACACGGACGTCGGGGGATAGTTATGAGGCACCGGTCGGTCGTAAGCGCATGCAGAGGGCGATCGGTCATCGGGGTTCATGCCAACGCATGTTAAGTTGAGACCAAGGTTCCCGGTGAGAGCTGATACGGTCGGTCATCAATAGTTGATGACTTCAGTAGTAGATTGCCACGTGGATCAATCACAGGGTGCCACGTGGAACGACATGGCGGGAGAATGCATGGATCAAGAAGGGCAAGAGAAAAGAGGATGTAGCTTGGAAGTTGAGGGAATCGCCGTTTGTTGAAGAAGGCGGCGGTCTCCTACTTCTCTCATATGAAATCAGTAAACGCCTGGATTGCACGTGATCGCCGTATGTGAGGACATCGCCGAAAGATGACATCGCCGGGTATTGGAGAAGACTTGGTGAACGTTTATTACATGGTCTAAATACAGGAGATAGGTGGTATATTGGCCCGTGTGCTCTAAGAACCGTAATAACCAGTATTAGCCAGCTTTAAGGTTGTGACCAGAGCGGCCTGCATGCTAAGTTACTCCCTGTGTGGATAACTTAGTCGCAGGAGTAAAGGGAAACTAACGTTTCAGTTGCAGGTACTCCAGATGGTGACACGTGTACGATCAGATGCGGTCCACGTGGCGAGAGGAATAACCGTCAGGAGAGAGAAAAACACAGGTATATATACATAATTCCTAACGGTATTGGGGGGAGGATTCATTTTAGTAACAATTCACTTGCACGGTTCCTAGTTTTCTCTGAGAGAATTTGTTGATTTGTCCACTGACTTGAGCGTTGGAACTACACTGGCCGCAGAGGCGCCTTTCTGTTATTTCAGGTTTCTTGGAAGGTTGGAGCTGGTGAGGAGGAGTGTTGACGTTCGAGTCAAGCGGCAGGATCACTTACCAAGGTGCGGAGGGCCCAGGAAGAGGCTGAACGAAGGGTCCTCGCGGCTACTGGGGCGGAGCGTTGCCTAATGGGGCTCACCTTGGAGGTGGTTGAGCTTCGCAAGGCTGACAAAGAGACCAAGGATCTCTTGTTTGCGAAATTGCAAGAGGCCCTTCGGTTATATGCTAGGATTAACGACCTTCACCTCTCCGTGGAGGACATGAAGAAAGAACTGGGTCGCAAGGATGAGGCCATGGCCCAGGTCGCTGAAGAGTTAGGCCAGAAGAATGAGGATTTGGCCCGACAAGATGTGGAGCTGGCCAAGCTGAAGGAGGAGATGGGCTAACTGAAGGAGGATATGGCCCGCAGGGAGCAGCTCTACCAAAAGACCAACGACTATCTCACCAACGAGGCAGCTGAAGCCTATGGTGCCAGCTTTGGGGATGCCATCGCCCAGGTTGCCTGCGTGCATCCTGGGGTGGATCTTTCCCAAACCGGGCTAACAAAGGTTATTGTCGATGGGCAGCTGGTGAAGGCTCTTGCTGACTCCTGATCTTCTTCTTCTTCGTAAATTTTTGTAATCAATCATGTACATTGTAACTCGTACAACCTATCTTAATGAATTTATTTTTCAACATTTTAGTCTTCTCTTGATAACTTGATCTTTCTGCGCATAGCTAAATATGATCCTACAACACTCCCACTTTCGACATTGTCTTTGTTTTCTTTTGAACTGTATTTGTGTGTCCTTTTCTTTTTAACAAACTTGCATGGCCTCTATTTGATGAACTCATGAACTTGCGATGTTCTATCTGTACTCTTCTTTTTTCATCTTTGCATCTGTTTCTATGGCAATCTTGTCAATTCCAAAGTATCCAATGACTGTCTTTGCCCAAACATCACAATACCTACTTAACCTGTTCCCTCAATCTCGTGTACTGGCCTCTGCCTTGGCATGTCAGTTGTGGAAGGAAACTTTGCTTGTGTCGACCTTGGCTAATGAATCCAAGAGGGCCTTTTACCGACCCCGACCTTGCTGTACAAAAACAAGGGTGAGCACTTGTACTGGCGTTGACCTTGGCTGACAAGTCAAGGAAGACCTCTAACTTGCCTCAACCTTGTTGTACAAAGCCAAGGAAAAGGACTTTCACTGTGTCGACCTTGGCTGACAAGTCAAGGAAGACCTCTTACTTGCCTCAACCTTGCTGTACAAAGACAAGGAAGAGGACTTTAACTGTGTCGACCTTGGCTGACAAGTCAAGGAAGACCTCTTACTTGCCTCAACCTTGCTATAAAAAGACAAGGAAGAGGACTTTCACTGTGTTGACCTTGGCTGACAAGTCAAGGAAGACCTCTTACTTGCTTCAACCTTGTTGTAGAAAGAAAAGGAAGAGGACTTTCACTGGTGTCGACCTCGACTGACAAGTCAAGGAAGACCTCTTACTTGCCCCAACCTTGCTGTACAAAGACAAGAAAAAGGACTTTCACTGGTGTCGACCTCGACTGACAAGTCAAGGAAGACCTCTTACTTGCCTCAACCTTGCTGTACAAAGACAAGGAAGAGGACTTTCACTTGCCTCGACCTCACTGTACAAAGACGAGGAAGAGGACTTTCACTGTGGAACCATACTATTCTCATCCTTGGCGTATAAGGAAAAGGAGAGGTTCACTTACTGCTCAACACAAACATGTCTTTCTCAATTCTTTTTTCTTTTATTGGCTGACCTCGTTAAAAAACCCCGTGGGAAAAAAAGTGTCCCCTTAACTGAATACATCTGAAATACAATTTAACTAAATGTAACTAATTGAAATCTCAATACAATGTAATTAACTGAAATAGAATTTGAGGTTGGCACCGTTCCATGTGCGGGGAATTGCCCCACCTTCCAAGGTCTCCAGCCTGTATGCTCCATTCCCAAGGGCCTCTGTCACACGGAATGGACCAGTCCACTTGGGAAACAACTTGTTCTCTAGCTGGTAGGGATGAGCCTTTCGAATTACCCAGTCAGCTACCTAGAACTGCCGAGGTTTCAGCTTGGATTTGTGCTTATACTCTCTTTAAAGCTTCAGATTTGATGTGGGCCTCTTCCCTGACCTTATCTAGCAAATCTAAATTCACTCTCCTTTCCTCATTGGATTCCTCAGCTACAAAGTTCTGAAAGTGAGGTGAGCTCTCCTGGATTTCTACGGGAATCATGGCATCTGGCCCATACACCAAGCTAAAGGGTGTTTCTTTGGTAGTGGACTGTGGGTGGTGTGATACGCCCACACAATCCTGGTAACCTCTTCTTCCCACGTTCCTTTAGCTTTCTCTAATCTTCTCTTTAAACCCTTGAACAGGACTCTGTTGGCCGATTCGACCTGTCCGTTAGTCTGGGGGTGCTCAACCGATGCGAATACCTGCTTGATGCCGAGCTCTGTGCACAACTTGCCCAACTGCTGGCTTGCGAACTGGCTGCCATTGTTAGACACCAAACGCTTTGGGATCCCAAAATGGCAAACTATATACTTCCCCACAAAGTGTTGGACTTTTTGAGTTGTGATTTGTGCCACAGGTTCAACCTCGATCCACTTAGTAAAATATTCTATGGCCACCACAAGGTACTTCATCTGTCGAATCGCTAAGGGAAAAGGCCCCAAGATATCGATCCCCCATGTATGGAAAGACCATGGGCTGTGGATCGACCTCAATTCCTCTGGTGGCGCATTATGCCAGTCGGCGTGCTACTGGCACTTCTTGCACCGCTGTGCATATCTCATGCAATCCTCTCTCATAGTTCGCCAATAGTACCCAGCTCGAACGGCTTTGGACGACAGAGCCCGGTCGCCGATGTGACTTCCGCATATGCCTTCATGGAGCTCAGACATGACACGGGTACACTGCGCTTCGCTTACACAGGTCAAGATAGGATGAGTGTAGCCATGCTTAAACAAGTTGCCATCGATCAAAGTGTAGCGAGCTGCATTCTTTTTCAATATTCTGCCTCTGTTGGGTCCATGGGGAGCACTCCGTCAGCCAGGTAATGTCTGTAGGGGGTCATCCAGGTTTCCCCTTCCTCGACCAGGTGAACCTGTGACGATCTCTCCTCTGGCAGACCATATGCGCTTATGCGGGGTGTTTTTAGTGTCTCCTGGGTTTGAAACCTATGAGTTCTTTTTCCTTCTTCTGAAACGCCTATCATCTGAACATCACCCATGCTGTCTGTGGCTGTTCAAGGTGCTCTAAGAGTCTCCTGTATGAATGTCCTCTGCCTGCCCCCCTTGCCTGAGTTGGCGAGCTTTGCCAGCAAAACAGCTCTGGCATTCTGTTCTCGAGGGACATGTAGCAACTCAAACTCTATGAAAGTTCTCTTTAGGAGCTCCACATACTCGAGGTAAGCAGCCATCTAAGGGTCCTTGGCCTGGTACTCACCCGTCACCTGCCCTATTATCAGTAGTGAATCACTCTTGGCCAACAGACATTCCACACACATCTCCTTAGCTAGCAGCATTCCTGCGACCAAAGCCTCATATTCTGCTTGGTTGTTACTATCTTTGAAGGCAAAACGCAGGGCTTGCTTGATCAGGACCCCACCTGGTCCCTCCAAGATCACTCCAGCATTGCTGCCCTGCTGGTTCGATGACCCGTCTACTAAGAGTATCCATCTGAAGTTTGCCTCTCCCTGCTATGTGGCTTCTGAGGACAACTCCACTACAAAATTGGCATAAAGTTGGCCCTTGATTAACCCTCTGGGTTCAAACAGCACCTCGAATTCAAATAACTCAATCGCCCAGCGGACCATTCTCCCTGCTACATGAGGTTTCTGCAAGACCTTGCGAATAGGGAGGTCCGTCATCACAATTATAGTGAAGCTGTGAAAATAATGTCGGAGCCTCCGTGCTCAAAATACTATAGCTAGCATTGCCTTCTCTATGGCCTGGTAGCGCACCTCAGGTCCCTACAAGACCTTGCTAACAAAATAAATGGGTTTCTGCACTTGGTCCTGTTCCTGGACGAGGAATGAACTGATCGCCCGCTCTATGATGACGAAGTACAGGTGGAGTGGAGTACCTGGTAGCGGTTTTCACAACACTGGGGGACTGGCCAGATACTCTTTCATCTTGAGGAATGATTCCTCACACTCATCAGTCCATATGAACCTGTTGTTTCTCTTCAAACACTGGAAGTAAGGATAGCCCCTGTCCCCTCCTACGGAAACAAACCAAGACAGGGCGACCATCCGACCTGTCAACTTTTGTACTTCCTTCACTAAGACCGGGCTCCTCATGGACATGATTGCCGCACACTTCTCAGGGTTTGCTTCTATTCCATGCTCTGTCAGCAAGAACCCCAAGAACTTTCCCGCTTCTACCCTAAACATGCATTTTTCTGGGTTCAGTTTTAACTTGTACCAGGCTATGGTGTTGAATAGCTCTTCCAAGTCAGCGACGTGTTGGTCCTTCTCTCAGGAGGTGACGACCATGTTGTCCATGTATGCCTACACATTTCGCCCGATCATAGGGGCGAGTATCCTGTCCATCAGTCTCTGGTAGGTCGCTCCAGCGTTCTTTAATCCAAAGGGCATCACTTTGTAACAATAACTTGAGAGCTCTGTCATAAATGTTGTCTTGCATTCGACTCTAGGGTGCCTCTAGATCTGGTTGTGATGGCCTTCACATGTTGAGCTCTCCTTGGATGTTGAAGATGGTGCGGAAGCAATGGTTGAAATGAGCAAGACCCTCCTAGGAGTGATGGTTGTAACGCCCCTCAATATCTTATTCTTATTTATATAATAAAATAAAGGTAAAACAATAATATCAAAATTAATATATGCATATATAATAAAATACATCCATTAGTACATTGTATTTCAAAATAATATCCCTTCTCTAGGGAATTTTAATACATAATCATCCAGTTTTCAAAATAAAATAAACTACAGCACAAGAACAGGCGATCTCCTTGTCCATCCACTCACTGAGGAGCTCCACTGCCTGCAACATCATCTGCTCCCGTGTAAATTACACACGATCATCACAGTTTTAAAGAAAACAAACACAAAGCAAAACGCAGGGGTAAGCTAGATATTTTTAAAACTTTAAAACATGATTCTTGATATTAACGTAAACCATCCAATATTCACACATTTCACAATTCCCTCAAGTGTCATTCATTTCACATAATCCATCAAGTGTCTATCAAATTTCAATATTTCTCTTTCTCACGTCAGACTTCCACTGACTCATCACACATAGACACTTGACACTACTTCCGGAAGACTCGTGCATTGACTAGACTCAGAGATCTGCACCTGTCATACTACATTGCTGTAAAGTTCCCACAGCTATGCGCATAAACATAATCTCACTCTCAATCTCATCACTCTCCTAGTATGATAGGGTTAATCCATACAACAGGTCAAGTAGTTATCTTTCAAACCACTTACCCATACATATGAACCTCCATCGACTCTCAACGCCTGAATAACTTCATCTATATGATTCCATTATATCAGGAGAGTCAAGATATCTCATTATAGAAATCACCGATCAATGCACATTCTACACAATCTTACACGGTATTTTCTTTCCTGAAAATACTATGCCTTGATTCCACATTCACAACATTCAACACATCATATAACACTTAAATGAACGATTCCAATCACAGCAACAATCATTCCAAGGTTCAGATTTTCGAATATCACATGCATTTCACATTTCAATCTCAAACAGTTTCAAACGACACTAAAACAGGGGAGTTCGAAATCAACATTAAAACCCGCGATCATGTCGCCCCACACATAAAAACAGAGCATCGTGAAAAAGAATATGAAACTAGCGACCACGTCGCCCTCACTTCAGAACCTACTCGCCTAAAGTTTTTATAAACGAAAATGCTAGCTTCCCTTACCTGGACTTGCGCAAAATCACTAAGAGCTCCAAAACCCACCGAAGCTTAAAGATGTCCTAACCTGCACCATGGAGCCTTTATCACAAAACTGACTATACTACTCATTTTCTACGCTAACAGAGACGATTTCTGGAGCTAAGGGAGTTGCCGGCAACGCCTATGCAGAGGCAACCCTCTCAAGCTCAGATTCGACTCGAAAAATAGAGTAAAATGACTTACTCTGTTCTAGCGTCCTGACGGGAGAACTTGCAGAGACTTCCCAGAAGGACAATGGCAGTCGCCGATCGTAGCACTGGTACGTGAGGATAGCTGCGTCTTCGAGTGGAGGAGAAAGGAGAAAGGGGAACTAAATGAGCTGATTCCCTCAGCTCTTAAGGTCGAACGGCTCTTTAGCCTTCACTGCCATTACCCACTCTCTGAGCAACCTTGCGTGCACACTTCCTTGAACAGTATGACCACTTGGGTTTCTGCGCATACCAACTCTCTGATGCTAACTATTCTGAAACACCCTTTTTGTCTACGTGTCGCGCATGCGGGACGTCTCATGCTGGGAGCCTGGGTCCCACCTTATCTGTGTGAAACACGACATCGCGCGATAACCTTCCACCGATGACTGCTCGCGCGATGACTATCCACCGATGTCTCATCCTGGCGGACGAACGATGTCTCTCTCTGGAAGACGACCGATGTCTCTCCCTGGAAGACGACCGATGTCTCCCCCTAGCGGACGAACGATGTCTCTCCCTGGAAGACGACCGATGTCTCTCCCTGGAAGACGACCGATGTCTCTCCCTGGAACACGACCGATGTCTCCCCTTGGAAGTCGACCGATGCGTCCCTCATCCTGGCGATGACCGTCTGTCTCTCACCCTGGCGATCTCTCATCGTCCTTGATGTGGCGAGGACACATCGCCTTGCTTCTGTCGACTGATGCCACATCGTCACACCCTGTTGAGGGCTCGTCCTACCAATACTCCACTCCTGTGTTATCACCCCCACATGGCTCGGTGACGTCGGTAGCTTCTCCTGCCCGAGGGCAGCTCAGTACTCAATCCTTACATGCCTAAGCATGCAACACTAAGGTAAATCCCTTATGTCTAAGCGTAAAGTCCCGTAGTTATTATGCATGCATGGCGCTCCTAAGGTTCAAATCACACCTCCCTACATGTGATTTCTGGAACCCACTATGGTCCACCGACCGACCTCTACCACGCCGCCCTCAGACCTTGGGCGATATCCGAGGTCTGACCACCATGAAATTTCCATTACAAGCTCTTTTCGTTTTAAGTAATAACATATTCAGAATTCATTAAAATTATACTTCTTCTATTCCAAATAATTATCTAGGTCCTTACAATCTCCCTAACAAGAAAAATTTTCGTCCCCGAAAATTGAATTACAAGGAAAAGAGGTAGGGATAGGCTTCTCTCATGGTTTCTTCTAATTCCCAAGTTGAATCACCCGATCTGTCATCCGACACCACCTTTACCATGTTGATGGTCTTGCCTCTGAGCTGCTTACTCTGCTGATCGTCAATCCTGACTGGTTTCGCTTCAAACGACAAGTCATCCCTGATCTGCACATCGTCCACTTCCAACACGTGACTAGGGTCTGCAAGATACTTCCTTAGTTGTGACACGTGAAAGACATTATGCAGATTTGCTAATTGGGGAGGTAGAGCAATCTCATAAGCTACAGGACCTATCTTCCTTAAGATCTGATATGGTCCAACAAACTTAGGAGACAACTTCTTTGATCTGATAGCTCGTCCTACACCCTTGGTCGGTGTCACTTTCATAAATACATGATCTCCAACTACAAACTCCAAAGGTTTTCTCCTCATTGTCAACATCATCACTGCCTCTACAAGAGTTATTATCCTTGTGTTCATTTAAGGCCAGAAGTGTCTTCACAGCCTTGTCAGCTTCATCATCACAGCCACCACCAGAGTTGTTACCCTTGTCCTCATGAACGACATAGAGTGGCTCCCTCAAAGTTATTCCCTTCATATTTTCCAGATCCACAGGGGTTTCCAAACCAAACGATTCTTGCTCAACCTTCTTAGCAACTTCAACTTTGGGGATGGATGATGATTCACTTTCTAAGGCAGAGCAATCTGACGAAGATCCATCTACCACTGACATTAGCTGCAGTTACAACACCTTCCCACCATCCATCACACCACCAGGCATCCACTGCTGATTCAAACTCAAGAGTGCGACCTGAAAGGCGTTCAGGAGAGCATGGCTTGACTGTTAAGCGGCCTGAACATCGCATACCCAATTAATCAGTAGCTGCCCCTCTAGATGAAGGGACCCATTCCTCTAGTTTCTGTGGTCCCTCTTTATCAAGTAAATCATCGTACTGGACCTTCAGCAGCCTTGGAGACACACTCCAGATTTTTCATCTAAACCAGCATTCTCTAATGCCACTATCTTGCCAAAGTACCTCTATCCTAGCACCGACCTGAAAGGACAGTTTAGGCTTTGGTCCACATTTTGTCATTTCATTGGTAGGAGTAGAGACTTGCAGACCAGAAAACCCTTCTCAAAATTTGATCCTTAAACTTCTAATTCCTCTTGTTTCAGATGTCCATCATTGGCACGAACTGATTTGCCATGACTTGGGTTGGCATCAACATTGTTATTCTGTCTAGAAACTGCAGAGATAGAGTTTCTTCCAGGATTTTCACTTTTCAGTTCAAAAACGACAGGTTTGTAGCTCGAATTCACATTAGGCACCGTTTCTTGTCGAACCGATTGTGAAGCAGCAAAAGACTGAAAGAGAACGGCTTCTTTCCTTCAGGCGTCCATCTGGTTCATTTCTTCTTTGATTACTAACAGCAGATTATGAAAAACCCACCTCTTTAGCAACTGGTTGGGATTTCAGAGCTGCTAACTTAGGAATTCCAATGGATGCATCCATATTAGCATTGCATGGGATCTCAGGGTGCTCAGTATTCAACACACAGATCATAAATCCCTCACTGTGTTCAGGGTGAGGACTTGTTGCTACAGCTGACAATGCAGCATTGTTTCTAGGATCAGAAACGAGATGCTGATCACCACAACTGCCACCTAATGGATTAGCTGCAAATCCCATCCCATCAGAAACACAAGGCACAGAAAGTTTTGCTTCCACATCCAACTTTGTGCAATTCACTAACATCACCAGAAGAACTCAACGGAAGTGAATCAACACCATCATAACATGGCTTATCCTTATTCTTATCCGTGGCCATTACCTCCTTCCCTTCTACATTCACAGACAGAGCTGCATCCTCATTTGCCAAGTTCAGGAGACTTTCGGCATCAGGAGCCTTTAACTTCAACCCACCATTCCCACACTCATCTTTCAAATCCCGATCAACAAAACAACACCCATTCTGCGTGAAACCTTCTCTCTTAGGAGGTAGTCCAGGTATTTCTTCTAGAAATACATCCATGAAATCCTTCACCACAGGTATACTGCCCATATCTTCTTCATTCTTCACTCCCCCTTGAGCTAGGATTACAAAGCACCTCGCCCCTTTTTCCAACTCCGACCACCCATGCTGAGCAGATATCGCATCTGACTCTTGGAGGTCTGGAAACACTATTTTCTGACTACCGCTGTCTATGAGAACGTGATTGGCAGATAGCCAATCCATTCCCAGGATAACATCCAGGTCCTGAAGAGGTAGGCAGATCAAGTTTACATTGAACCTGCGTCCCTCTACCATCACTGGACATTCAGAGCAAACTGTTGAGGTCGCACCTGTCCTGATGCAGGTGTAGAGACCAACAGTTCAAACGGCAGCTCCTTCACTAGAAGGCCCAACTCGGCTACACACAGACTTGACACAAAAGAGTGTGTCGCTCCGGAATCAAACAAAATTCTAACGCATCTACCAGCTATAGAGCAAACACTTTGTACTAAGCTACCTGACTGAGATGCCTCAGCTCCCGACATATCAAACACTCTCCCTGCTGTCTGAGGTCTACGGTCTTCATTCCTAAACTGCCGAGAACCACCGGGTTGAGTCATCCTATTCTTGTTAGGACACTCTCTAGCAACATGTCCCATCTTTTGGCATGTGAAACATCTGGGTTTCCATGTTTGTTGCTGCTGAAACTAGGGCGGAACTGCTCCTGCCCGATGTGGTGGAGGTCTCGCATAAGGCTTGCTTTGTGGGTGCTGCACCTTGGCCTTCCCACTGGAAGAACCCCCTGGGTGTGATCTGATCACCCGAGAATTACCCCTTTCCAAGGTTTCCACCATCTTTGCCTTCTCTACTAAGGCATGAAACTCCCTGATGCACATGGGTGCTATGGTCTTCTTCAGCTCATGCTTTAAACCTTCTTCAAACTTCCTACACCTCCAAGCCTCAGAGGTAGCTTGGGTATAAAATCTGGCTAGGTATTCAAACCTAGCAGCATAAGCGTTCACGGACATCTCCCTTTGCTCCAACCTGAGAAATTCCGCTTCCTTCGCAAACCTTGCACTATCTAGAAAATATTTCTCTAGGAACCTCTCTCAGAAACTTTCCCAGTCTAAAACATCAGCTCTGGCTTCCATCATCTGCTGAGCTCCCATCCACCAGAACTCGGCTTCTCCAGATAGCAAATAGGTGGCGAACACCAATTTCTTCTCTTCAGGGCAGGAGGTCGCCCTAAAGATTTTCTCCAACTCCCTGACCCACTGATCTGCTTGATCAGGGGTAGCATTCCCACTGAACTTGGGTGGGTTGTGCCTCATGAACTCGGTCAGTCCCATCTGTTCCTGAGGCTGACCAACGTGGGAAGCTGTTTCAGCTGACCGAGCAGTTTCCCAATGGTGCATTGCAGCTTGATGATTCTGAGCCATTGTTGCATTCTGTTGTTGGATGGCAGTTGCCATCATCTCAATAGCCTTGGCAATCTGGCTCATTTCCGAAGAAGGTTGGGGAGGGGTAGGAGGTCTACGAGCCATCTTTCTTCGTTTCAGATTTTGAAACTATTGGTTTCTATATCCCCTACCACTATAAGAATGAGATCGATAAGAAATCAATTCATTCAGGAGGTAACATCTAGACCTTACAAAGGTCAGCATCTCGAAGTCATTTAGAATTTGAGTTCATCAACAGAATCATAATGCTCAAAATAGAAAGCATAACACCGAACAGTCATGGGTACAAAACTATCAATCAAATATCACCACACTTAATAATTGGGATAAAACACACCAGAAGTGGATATATGCTCAACATCAAACTTTTAGAATTAAGATTGAGAACATCTCGATTCAGTTATGAGTGTGCACCCTCACTACTTTATCAAGATCCTTTCACTCTTAATACTAAAATTTTTCATTTAGAGCCTATATCTACTAAAGCACAAACAAGATTTCAATCAGAAAACATTTGAAAACCTTTCACTATAGCTTTGATTAAGACTCCAATAGCAGAAGAAACACAATGAACCCACTCTCCTCAGGTCATCCTAAGGACGAACTGCTCTGATACCATTAATGTAACGCCCCTCAATATCTTATTCTTATTTATATAATAAAATAAAGGTAAAACAATAATATCAAAATTAATATATGCATATATAATAAAATACATCCATCAGTACATTGTATTTCAAAATAATATCCCTTCTCTAGGGAATTTTAATACATAATCATCCAGTTTTCAAAATAAAATAAACTACAGCACAAGAACAGGCGATCTCCTTGTCCATCCACTCACTGAGGAGCTCTACTGCCTGCAACATCATCTGCTCCCGTGTAAGTTACACACGATCATCACAGTTTTAAAGAAAACAAACACAAAGCAAAACGCAGGGGTAAGCTAGATATTTTTAAAACTTTAAAACATGAAACTTGATATTAACGTAAACCATCCAATATTCACACATTTCACAATTCCCTCAAGTGTCATTCATTTCACATAATCCATCAAGTGTCTATCAAATTTCAATATTTCTCTTTCTCACGTCATACTTCCACTGACTCATCACACATAGACACTTGACACTACTTCCGGAAGACTCGTGCATTGACTAGACTCAGAGATCTGCACCTGTCATACTACATTGCTGTAAAGTTCCCACAGTTATGCGCATAAACATAATCTCACTCTCAATCTCATCACTCTCCTAGTATGACAGGGTTAATCCATACAACAGGTCAAGTAGTTATCTTTCAAACCACTTACCCATACATATAACCTCCATCGACTCTCAACGCCTGAATAACTTTATCTATATGATTCCATTATATCAGGAGAGTCAAGATATCTCATTATAGAAATCACCGATCAATGCACATTCTACACAATCCTACACGGTATTTTCTTTCCTGAGAATACTATGCCTTGATTCCATATTCACAACATTCAACACATCATATAACACTTAAATGAACGATTCCAATCACAGCAACAATCATTCCAAGGTTCAGATTTTCGAATATCACATGCATTTCACATTTCAATCTCAAACAGTTTCAAACGACACTAAAACAGGGGAGTTCGAAATCAACATTAAAACCCGCGATCACGTCGCCCCACACATAAAAACAGAGCATCTTGAAAAAGAATATGAAACCGGTGACCACGTCGCCCTCACTTCAGAACCTACTCGCCTAAAGTTTTTATAAACGAAAATGCTAGCTTCCCTTACCTGGACTTGCGCAAAATCACTAAGAGCTCCAAAACCCACCGAAGCTTAAAGATGTCCTAACCTGCACCATGGAGCCTTTATCACAAAATTGACTATACTACTCATTTTCTACGGTAACAGAGACGATTTCTGGAGCTAAGGGAGTCGCCGGCAACGCCTATGCAGAGGCAACCCTCTCAAGCTCAGATTCGACTCGAAAAACAGAGTAAAACAACTTACTCTGTTCTAGCGTCCTGACGGGAGAACTTGCAGAGACTTCCCAGAAGGACAATGGCAGTCGCCGATTGTAGCAC
Organism: Phaseolus coccineus; assembly: GCA_037954025.1. Lineage (NCBI taxonomy): Eukaryota > Viridiplantae > Streptophyta > Magnoliopsida > Fabales > Fabaceae > Phaseolus > Phaseolus coccineus. The sequence continues at coordinate 15,355,691 of CM075686.1, read as the reverse complement.
TGGTACGTGAGGATAGCTGCATCTTCGAGTGGAGGAGAAAGGAGAAAGGGGAACTAAATGAGCTGATTCCCTCAGCTCTTAAGGTCGAACGACTCTTTAGCCTTCACTGCCATTACCCACTCTCTGAGCAACCTTGCGTGCACACTTCCTTGAACAGTATGACCACGTGGGTTTCTGCGCATACCAACTCTCTGATGCTAACTATTCTGAAACACCCTTTTTGTCTACGTGTCGCGCATGCAGGACGTCTCATGCTGGGAGCCTGGGTCCCACCTTATCTATGTGAAACACGACATCACGCGATAACCTTCCACCGATGACTGCTCGCGCGATGACTATCCACCGATGTCTCATCCTGGCGGACGAATGATGTCTCTCTCTGGAAGACGACCGATGTCTCTCCCTGGAAGACGACTGATGTCTCCCCCTGGCGGATGAACGATGTCTCTCCCTGGAAGACGACCGATGTCTCTCCCTGGAAGACGACCGATGTCTCTCCCTAGAACACGACCGAAGTCTCCCCCTGGAAGTCGACCGATGCGTCCCTCATCCTGGCGATGACCGTCTGTCTCTCGCCCTGGCGATCTCTCATCGTCCTTGATGTGGCGAGGACACATCGCCTTGCTTCTGTCGACTGATGCCACATCGTCACACCCTGTTGAGGGCTCGTCCTACCACTACTCCACGCCTGTGTTATCACCCCCACATGGCTCGGTGACGTCGGTAGCTTCTCCTGCCCGAGGGCAGCTCAGTACTCAATCCTTACGTGCCTAAGCATGCAACACTAAGGTAAATCCCTTATGTCCAAGCGTAAAGTCCCGTAGTTATTCTGCATGCATGGCGCTCCTAAGGTTCAAATCACACCTCCCTACATGTGATTTCTGGAACCCACTATGGTCCACCGACCAACCTCTACCACGCCGCCCTTTGACCTTGGGCGACATCCGAGGTCTGACCACCATGAAATTTCCATTACAAGCTCTTTTCGTTTTAAGTAATAACATATTAAGAATTCATTAAAATTATACTTCTTCTATTCCAAATAATTATCTAGGTCCTTACAATGGTGATCTTGAAGGTGCATGAAGTGTATGAAAATGAGAGAGGTTTGGCCAGCTCTCTTTGGTGGTGAAGGAGTGAAGATTAAAATCATAAATCAAGAGATTTAGGCAAGGGAGTAAGTATGGCACAAATTTGGCAGCATAACTTTACTCAAATTAATCTTGTTAATACATGAGGTAGGCCTCCTTATTTATAGATTTAGGAGCCTTGGTGAGCAAGCTTAAAGGGTAGGGATGGAAATACAAAAAGTGGGGGCTGCCTAGGGTATTGACTTTAGTCAAACCACACCATCATCCTAATATTCTAGAAGATAGGTCAAAAATGCAACATTTGATAGTACACCCCTCCTTCTTTTGCTAAAGGCACCTATTTGCTAGCACACCCCTCCTTCTATTGCTAAGGGCACCTTTTTGATAGCACACCCCTAAGTGAGCAAGTTTTGCTTTCTACACTACACTAATCTACTAAGCTACCCCTAATGGGCCTCCAAGTAGCATGTACAAGGTCTTCTCCCTCCCATCCGTGGCTTGACTCATTTGGGCATGAATGTGCTTGGCCATGGACCTTGTGTTGGGCCTGAACTTGGGTTGGAGCTTGGGCCTCTTCCATCAGGTTGTATCCAGAGAATGCATCCAAAAAGCTGAGGAGTTTGCATCCTGACGCGTTGTCCACCAAGGCATCAATGTTGGGCAATGGGTAAGAGTCCTTAGGGTAGGCTTTATTCAGATCTGTGAAGTCGACGCACATCCTCCACTTGCCATTGGCTTTCTTGACTAACACCGTATTGGCCAACCACTCAGGGTATTGGATTTCCCTGATCTCGCTGGCCTCCAGCAGCTTCCATGTTTCCTGCCTGATGATCTACCGCCTCTCCTCATTGAATTTTTTACATCTCTGGCGTATAGGTCGGACCTGTTGGTACATGGTAAGATGATAGCACAAGAAGTCAGGGTCTAAACCTGGCATGTCTGAGGCAGTCCACCCGAAGGCATCTAGATGTCGGGCCAAGACCCCGGCGACCTGGTCCTGTGCTTCCTGACTCAGGGACTTACCAAGTTTGAACTGTTTGCCCCCGATCTCTCGTTCCACACCCTCTTCTATGGGCTCAGTTCAACTCTCAGGGGCGACCTCTCCACGGACGATGCCCTCATCCCTGGGTGGTCGAATGGTGACAGAGCACACCCCTCTCTTTGTTTTGAGGCTATTCTAATAACACTTCCAAGTTGTTTTCTGGTCAGACTTCATGGTGATCACCGTTCCATCAAGGGAGGGCAACTTCATCTTCATGTGTCCTGTTGAGGGTACTGCTCCTAATCTCTTCAAAGCTGGCCTGCCCAAAAGAATGTTATAAGCAGAAGGAGCGTTTACCACAAGATACCTTATGTTGACAATGCGAGATGCATTGCCATCTATGACCGTTGTTCTCAATTCGACGTAACCTCTGAGCTCCACTTGGTCTCTCGCAAAACCATATAGGCAGCCATCGTAAGGCCTCAGCTAGTCAGGGGATAGCTGCAGTTTGTTGAAGGTCGGCTAGAACATCATATCCGTCGAACTCCCCTGGTCGACGAGGACCCGGTGTACCTTCCTTCCTACTGTCACCACTGAAATCACCACCAAGTCTTTGTCGTGTGGGACAATGTCCAGCCAATCAGCCTTCATAAAAACGAGGTCAGGTTTTGGGAACTGGTCAGCTTCCTCCTCCTCGACAGTCATCACTCCTCCTGAGAACCCTTCAGAGATGGTATTGATCTCTCCATGGATGGGTATCTCGTGCCCTTGGTGTCCTACTGGGGCCACCGTCACTAGGGTCTCCTGTTGTTCCTGCAAGTAATCTGTTAGAAAACCGTTTCTTACCAATTCATCGAGTTGGTGTCCTAGGGCTAGGCAGTTGCCTAGACCGTGACCACGCACCTGGTGGAAGTCACACCACTTGTCTTTGCTAAGTCCCAGCCTCTTGTCAGTCTTCTAGGGAAACTTTAGTCTGCTAGCCACCTCGAGAATGGCGATCAGCTCCTTAAGGTCTACTCTAAAGTGTGCCTGGTAGGCTTAGGCTTCTTCGACTCATATGGCGTCGACTTAGCCTTCTTTCCTGTTGTGGCCTCATGCACCGTCATAGGTTGAATGCGACGTGCTGCACGAGGTTTGGACAGATCAACCTCGCACGCTTTTCTGTTACCTGCTCTTCTATGCTGATGTAGGCCACAGCTCGATGACAGATTTCGTTGAAAGTCTTAGGTTGACACCTGATCAAGGAATCACTGAAAGGTCCTAGTAGGATCCTCTTCCCAAAGGCGTATACCATCATGGCCTCGTCTTTGGTGTGTAACTTTACCATAAGCACTCCAAAGCAATTCAGGAAGTCCTTTAGTGGTTCTCCCTGGTATTGCTTTATATCAAAAAGCTCGAAGGAAACGGGAGCGAGAGCCTGGTTGACGATGAACTGCTCCTTGAAAGTGACAAGAACTGGTCAAACGACGTGATGTGATCATCGGGGAGGCTAATGAACCAGTCTAGTGCCATTCCGTAAACGATTCCCATAAATAACTTACAGTGCATGACATCGGTCCCTCCCAAAATCATCATCTGTGTATGTAAGATCGTGATGTGAGCTTCGGGGTCTTCAATACCAGTAAAGGTGATCTTTGGGACCATGAACATTGAGGGGATTGCTGCTTCCATGATCGCCTGGGAGAAAGGCATGGGGCGTGCCCTAACTGGTGTGGGTGCGCCTGTCTCTCCAGTCGCGCGCTCTCCCATTCCCCTTCTCAACTCTTCATTGGCCCTGCACAGCTCTTCATTGGTTGCCAATGATGCATACAAATCAACCCTAAATTGATCCTGTCTGAGGGTCTGTTCATCACGAACCTCAGCTAGAACCCTCTCCTGGTCAGCCCTGGATGCCGCGAATGCCTGCTGAAGGTTGCGGATAGTCCCCATGAGTTCCTGCATGGTCACGTGATTGTCCTCCTCCCTTCCAGCAGTGCCTTGCCTAGTATTCCTCATGCCGTTTGGTATCTCTGATCACAACTATGGATGGGACCTAGTTTTACCGGGCCCCATAATGGGCGCCAAATGTTCTCGCCAGTTGACTAAGCTGTCGTTGACTCTGAAGTAGATGGTGGCTCCTCTTATCTTCGCGGTGGTTTTGTGCTTTCCAAAGGATGGCTCCATTGAGACAAAGGGGGCCCTACCTATAACTGCACTCCGACGCTCAAGTTAATACAGGGCAAGAAACATCAAACAAGCAAAAGTGCTTAAGCTTATAATATGTGTGTGTAAGAACTATGTCTTGCATAGAAGACCGTGTGTGTTTACCTTGGGTCTTACCCCCTTATATAATTGTTTCTAGCTTAACCTGCCGCTGACATTCTCTTGCCAGAGCCTTGCCTTTAGCGAATTTAGGGTTACCTTTTCGAGATACTATCGCACAGTCTTAGTGCAACTCCCGTGGCAACATTCCTTCTTAGAGTGCAACACTCGTGACAACATTATTTTTCTGGAGTGTTGTTCTTGTCGGTTGACTCTCCTATCGGTTGTGATGGAGAGAGGCCAAGCTCACCCCACCATGAAAGCCAAGGGCCAAGACTAGACCGTCTAGAACCACATGGAGAGCGTCTAGCACAAGACAAGGGGGAGCTACATGAGGAGCATCTAGGAGGGAGCCTAGACCGTCTAGGACCTCTCACAAGGTCCATGGCCAAGCATATTCACGCCCAAACAAGTCAAGCAACGGATGGGAGGGAGAAGACCTTGTACATGCTACTTAGAGGCCCATTAGGAGTAGCTTAGTAGATTAGTGTAGTGTAGAAAGCAAAACTTGCTCACTTAGGGGTGTGCTATAAAAAAGGTGCCCTTAGCAATAGAAGGAGGGGTGTGCTAGCAAATAGGTGCCTTTAGCAAAAGAAGGAGGGGTGTACTATCAAATGTTGCATTTTTGACCTATCTTCTAGAATATTAGGATGATGGTGTGGTTTGACTAAAGTTAATACCCTAGGCAGCCCCATTTCTGGAATACCCCCGCGCCGCTATCACCCAAACTTAGTGTAATCTAGCACATAAGGTTTCCTTAACTGGAGTGCAAATTCTAACAGGATGGCCACCTGGGTACCCCCTCGTGCACCTAATCTCTGGGGCCACCTGTCCTAGGAGCGCCTTCACTGTTCACGTGCCATGCATGTAGCTTCACTGGGAAACCCTAATCCTGATGAGTACTCGACCCTTCAGGACTCTGCACCTAACTGTTCTTTCCCTGCCATACGCATGGGCGCTTCGTGACTTAGGCTTCTCCCTACCTCTGGGCATTTCACTGATAACTGGTCTTCTTTCAGGATCCACGTCAGATGCTCTAATCCTGTTGTTCGAAACACCCAAGACCAATGTCACCTCGTCACACCAAGTTGCCGAGGACTCATCACCCTGCTGAGTGACGAGGACACCTCAGTCCCTCTTTAGTGATCGACCCACTGACTACTCATCGACCCACTATTCCACTCTACCCGTGGGACCATGCCCACATGGCTCTGGCCCGCACTGTAGGGCCCAGATGACGTGGCCTGCTGTCATCAGTAGTTCTCCATGTTCGAGGACTGGTCGGTACACAAGCCCCCCAGTCTCAAGCTGTTAACTTGTTTCAGCGAAAAGACTAAGTAATCGGCCTGTCGACCTACGTGGCTTTGTGCATAAGGACGTGAACAGTGCGCTGAGGGGATGTTTCACTAACCCCCCTTTATCTGTAGACACGTGGCCGCATCAACGGTCTGGGTTCCTTAACGTTTGCGCTCCCTAGGGCTACGTTAAACCCCTTCAAAATCCCGCGCCACTTCACTCTTTCATCACTTTTCATTCTCAACTTCTGCAAACTCTATCTTTTTACGCACACTTCCACTTCCACACTATCCCCCTCAACCTTTTCGCCTTCGCTCATTAAAGGTATGATTTTTATATCTCTTTCCTTCTTTTGTAGTATGATTTTAACCTTCCTTGCATGCTGTAACTGTCCTGGACCTGCCTTTGATTTCTGCATTTAGGGTTTTTGTTCTTCTTTTCTGTGTTCGTTCTTCCTTTGAGTCTTCGCCCACCATTGTTTTCGTCATCGCTTCTTCTAAGCGCTCTTTTCTTCCTGCTTCTCATTTGTTTTAGATTCGAGATGGCCAGAACCAAAACCACCTCCAACACTCCTCCAATCGTAGTGGTTGATTACAAGGCCCTGTACTCCTGGGCTTCTGAGGAGCTCCTTGCTGAGACCTCTAAACTCACGACCTATGAAGACTTGAGAAAACACAGGGACGATGAGAACGAGATCAAGGGGCGCGTCTTTGGCAGGGAGACTGACGCGTATATCTCGGTGCGACCCTACACAAAGGGTGAACCCGTATGTGTTGATGACCCTGCAATGACGGGGAACCCTTCTTCTTCTTCTATGCCACCGTCTTCAAACGAGTCAAAGTCTGTCTTCCCTTCACCGGGTTCGAGAGGGCTTTGCTCACAGAGCTGAACATGGCGCCCGCCCAACTGTACCTCAACAGCTGGGCCTTCATCAGGGCTTTCTCCATTCTTTGCAACAACCTAGGGTTCACTCCCTCGGTAGATGTATTTCTTTACTTCTTCGAGGCGAAGAGCCCTGGGAAAAGGCTTTGGGTAAGCTTTAACGGAGTGGCAGGGAGGGTTCTGCTTACCCTCTTCTCCCAGTCGTACAAGGGCTTCAAGGGGAAGTTCCTTCGAGTCTGCAGTAGCTCCTACGACTCCACCATGCTCGATGGGTTCCCACTAAATTGGGTGGAGAGGTTGAAGTTTAAGAAGCCCCACGGACTCGAGGAGCTGACGCCCTTCGACCGTGATGTGTGTCAAACCCTCTCCAGCTCGGGCGTGGTGTTCGACACCACCCAGCTGATTAGGCACGAGTATGATGCTGAGACCCTCGGCGTCTACATTGGTACATTCCTTTATCTCTTATCTGCCTGCCTTTGTGTTTTATGCATGACTCTTCTCACCCTTTCTTGTTGTCCATTGCAGGTATGGTACTAGACGCTGAGAAGAAGAAAAGGCTGGCCGATGTGCTGAGTCGCCGCACTGCAGGTGGCTCAGGCCCTGCTGGCCCTTCTTCGCCTGCTGTGGCTGCCCCAGGACCAACTGCTAATAAATCAAAGAGGGCAGCCCTAGTAGAGATCTCTGAATATGAAGACACCTGCTCTGGTCTCGTCTTCAATAGAAAGAGGGTGGAGGTTGCTGCAGAGGTCTCTTCTGCAACAGAGGGGCAACCTCCTTCCTTTAGGGAGCACCCTCCCAGTGCTTCATCTCCCCCGAGCCAATCTTGGCGCTCGAGGGTGGAAGGGAGAGTGCCCCTTCGTCCAGCCAAGCGCCTCCTACTCCTGAACTGCCTCCTCTCCTCCAGTGAACCCTTGCTCAAATGCCTAGCCAAGCTGCCATGGAGGCCATGGACAGGAACTCTCTGGGGGACCTCATCAGTCATGGCCTTAGGGAGTTCCTTGCTGCCTCCAACTTCTTACTGGTCAGAGGCAACGCAGAAGCAGAGCTGCTGGAGAAAGTTGCCAAACTAGAGAGGGAGCTGGAGCAGAAAAAAGACTTGGATCTCCAACTCCAACAAGCTGCCAAGCGCGAGACTGCTCTGAACCAGGAGCTTGGCAGTCTCCGCCAATCTGAGAAGGAGGCCAAGAAGCTCCTCTTCTCCAAAGGGCAGGAGGCCCTCCAGCTTGAGGTCAAAATCCTCCCCCTCCGCAACAAGATCATCAAACTGGAAGAGCAGCTGGAGGGGGCTCAAACCAAAATGACCAAGCTGGAGGAAAGGGCTACAAGCCAAGAGGTTCAGCTGGGCAAAGTCGAGGAGGAACTTGCCCAACAAACAGAGCTGCTTAAGAAGACCGAGGCTGAGCTCACTGAAGATGCCGCCGACGCCTATGGGGAGGGGTTTAGCGATGCCCTTGCTCAGTTTGCCTGAGATGGACCTCTCACCATTCTCTATAACTATGCAGGTAGTCGACGGGCAAATAGTGCCTAGAAAAGTCTACTGAGCAGCTATATCTTATAGCTGGATGTCTTCTACTAAACCTCCATTGTAACATAATTAACTCGTTTACTTGCCTTCACACTTGTTTACCTTTATGCTTCAATTTACTTGCATTCGTATCTCTGCCGTTGTTTGACTATTTTGGCATACTTTGTTGAACTCACTACTCAACATAGAGTCAACCGATAAGTAGCACGCTTGACTCAAAATAACCCATAGGTAGCACGTTTAATTCTGTTGAGTCGCTATGGGCAAGACTTTGTAAGAACTTCTCTGCTGAAAAGTACCTCATCACCTCGTCATCGCCCACATCTCTTAGCCTTATGAGGACTTCAACGCCGATCTGTATGCACCTGACCCCTTCTTGCTCGAGGCAGAAGGGAATGCTAATGAATTTTGTTTGGCCACTCATCGCCCTTAGGCGAAGGTGGACCTCACTGGTGAACCCTTATGTTCAAGTTGGGAGTTCTCACTCGTAGAGGAGGTGTTCTTTACGAACCTACCTTCCCACTTACGAGACCTCTAACCCCACTTGAAAGGCTCAAGCTGACCTCACATCGCTCATAAGCGAAGGAGGATTTCACTGGTACAAGTCGTCCTTGGTGTTCTCACTCGAAGGGGGAGGCATTCTCTATGAACCTTCCTTTCCCACCTTCAAGGCTCCTAACCCAATCTGACAAGTCCTTACTGACCTCACATTGCCCAAAGGCAAAGGAGGATTTCGCTGCGTGAACATTTCTGTTCAAGTTGGGAGTTCTCACTCGAAGAGGAGGTGATGTGAATTCAAGAACATAATATGAAAAGTTCTTGACATTCTTAGGAGACATCTTGAGTTGGTCATATGAGAGGCACTTTCTCTTAGAATTGGATTAATGTTCTAAGATAAGAACTCACCAAAACTAATGCCAAAACACAATCTCAATTAGACGTTCCATCTATTGTCAAATTGAACCGATTGAAATACAAGAAAAAGGAAAAGAAACAGAACATAGGTGCTGGAAAATGAAAAAATGCTGGACAGATTTGAAAATAGGAACAAAAAACACCGAATAGAATTGCAAGATAAGAACAAAATAGGAAATGGAATGGAGAATGGATTAGAAGACTTATGAAGAGGAGACTTGGAGATGATCTCGCCACTTGAAGGTTGGATTGCTTCAAGATAAGAGTGTGATGCTGCCACTTGAGTTCCAAGAGCTCTCAAGATGAAGCAAGGAAGAAGAGACACACAAGTGCTCACAAATGCTCTCAAAAAATGAGTAGAGTTTTCTTACTAATAATTTCCAATCTGCATATACAAGGGGCAACACCTCTATTTATAGTTTTTAGGTGCTGAAAAATAGGTGGGAAAATTCAAAAGAAACTCTTTTGAAATTCCCACCAAAACAAGTCACATGGGAGGTGTGACCTTTTTCTACTATGACACCTCCTAAAAACTATACTTACACCTACTCTCCTAAGTCACATGTACAATGTGACTTTATTTTACATATTCACACTCCTATATTTAATATCCACACCTCCTACAACTTATACAAAAGAAATACAAATGATGCTCTTTTATTTAATGCTTGGCCTTGCTTCTCATGGATTGGACTTGGGCTTCTTGGGCTTGGCCTTTTTGGGCTTAGGCTTTGGGCTTGGGCCTCCTCTTTTGAAAAGACTAATAAGAAAAACTTTAAATGTTTTGGTGGATGGCCTCTTCCTCCATTAGTGAAATCCTCTCTTCCTTGATATCCATCAGGAGGTGTCCTTACGAACCTACCTTCCCACTTACGAGACCTCTAACCCCAAATGACAGGTTCGAACTGACCTCACATTGCTCTTAGGCAAAGGAGGATTTCGCTGGTGAACCTTTCTTTCAAGTTGGGAGTTCTCACTTGAAGAGGAGGTGCTCCTTACAAACCTACCTTCCCACTTACGAGACCTCTAACCCCAAATGACAGGTTCTATCTGCATTGTACACACACATTCAGAGATATATCTTTAACTAAAAATTTTATTGGGTGACCTCATTAAAAACCCTTAAAAGGGAAAAAAGAGTGTCCCCTAAACTGTGTACAATATTACATGGCTTTAGCTAAAATAAAACTTTAGGTGAGTCGCATTCCATGTACAAGGAATCGGACCACCTTCTAAAGTCTCAAGCCTATATGCTCCATTCCCCAGGTCCTCTGTCACTCTAAAGGGACCAGTCCACTTAGGGGATAGCTTGTTCTCTATCTGGTAGGGAGATGCCTTTCGCATGACTAGGTCAGCCACCTGGAATTGCCGAGCTCTCAACCTAGAACTATGGATGAGCTCAAACCTCCTTTTCAACGCTTCGGCTTTGATTCCTGCCTCTTCCTTAACTTCGTACAAGAGATCCAAATTCACCTTCCTTTCTTCATTGGACTCCTCCGCCACAAAGTTCTGGAAACGCGGTGAGCTCTCCTGGATCTCTACAGGAATCATGGCATCTAAACCATACACCAAGCTGAAAGGAGTCTCCTTGGTAGTAGACTAGGGAGTGGTATGGTAGGCCCATACAATTCTGGGAACCTCCTCAGCCCATATCCCCTTCGCCTTTTCCAGCCTTCTCTTCAGTCCTCTGAGTAGGACTCGATTGGATGACTCGACCTGCCCATTGGTTTGAGGATGTTCGACCGATGCGAATACCTGCTTGATCCCCAACTCTGTGCATAGCTTTCCCAACTGTTGGCTTGCGAACTGGGTGCCATTATCAGACACCAGGCGCTTGGGTACACCAAAGCGACACACTATATTCTTCCACACAAAGTGTTGGATCTTATGGGTTGTGATCTGTGCCACTGGCTCAGCCTCGATCCACTTCGTGAAGTATTCTATGGCGACCACGAGGTACTTCATCTGCCGCACCGCCAAAGGAAAGGGCCCCAGGATGTCAATTCCCCAGGTGTGGAATGGCCAAGGGCTGTATATAGACCTAAGCTCCTCCGGAGGCACCTTATGCTAATCAGCATGCAATTGGCACTGCTTGCATTGTTGCGCATACTTAGTGCAATCCTCCCTCATAGTCGGCCAGTAGTACCCTGCGCGAATGGCCTTGGATGCCAAAGCGCGACCTCCGATGTGACTCCCGCATATGCCTTCATGAAGTTCTGCCATTATCCTCACGCACTGCTAACAATGCACACACACCAGGATGGGGTGGGTAAACTCATGCCTGTACAACTCGCCATCAATGAGTGTGTACTTGGCCGAATTCTTCTTTATCTTCCTTGCTTCCATGGGCTCCATCGGGAGCATCCCATCAGCTATGTAGTGCTTATAGGGCGTCATCCATGTCTCTCCACTCTACAACAGGCAAACTTGCGATGACCCCTCCTCTAGTGGCGTTCACGCGTTGACCCGTGGCTTCTTCAGAGTTTCTTAGGTCAACGACCGATGACTCCTCTTCTCACCGTCTGACTGGCTGATCTGATGGACTCCCACCAAATTATCAGCTGTATAGGTGTGAGGTGCCCTCAGGGTCTCCTAGATGACTGTCCACTGCCTTCCCCCTTTGCCTGAGTTGGCGAGTTTGGCCAACAAGTCAGCTCGGGCATTCTGCTATCTGGGCACATGCACTAGCTCGAAGGTTTCAAAAGAACTTTTCAACTGCTGGACATACTCCAAGTAGGAGGCCATCTGGGGATCTTTGACCTGGTACTCGCCCGTCACATGACCTGTGACCAACAAGGAATCACTCTTCGCCACAAGACTCTGCGCTCCTATCTCCTTGGCCAACAACATTCCCGCAATCAAAGCTTCGTATTCTGCTTGGTTGTTGCTGGCTTTGAAGGCGAACCGTAGGGCCTGCTCTATCAACAACCCCTTGGGACCTTCCAGAATTACCCCCGCTCCACTACCTTGCTGATTTGAGGACCCATCCACCAACAACACCCACCTGAAACTAGGTCCCTCCTGCTGGGTCTCTGTCGAGGACATCTCAGCCACAAAATCAACGTAGACCTGTCCCTTGATCGAACCTTTGGGCTCATACTGAATGTCGAATTCTGACAACTCGACCGCCCATCGCACTATTCTTCCAGCCACATCTGGTTTTTGCAAAACCTTACGTATGGGCAGATATGTCATCACCACCACAGTAAAACTCTGAAAGTAGTGACGAAGTCTACGCGCTGAGAACACAACGGCCAAGGCTGCCTTTTCTATGGCCTGGTATCTTGCCTCTGGCCCTTGTAACACTTTGCTAACAAAGTAGATGGGCCTTTGGCTCTACTCTTGTTCCTGGACCAAGACCGAACTCACCGCCTTCTCTATGACTACGAAGTACAGTCGTAGTGGGGTGCCGAACTGAGGTTTGCACAAGACCGGCAGGCTAGCCAGGTACTCCTTAAGCTTGAGGAATGCTTGTTCACACTCCGGGGTCCACGAGAATCTGTTGTTCCTCCTCAAGCATTGGAAATAGGGGTGGCCCTTATCTCCTCCTGCTGACACAAACCTGGAAAGCGCAGCCATCCGACCTGTCAATTGCTGCACTTTCTTAACCAACGTCGGGCTCCTCATGGCCAAGATCGCTGCGCACTTGTCTGGGTTGGCCTCAATCCCTTGTTCGGTGAGTAAGAATCCGAGAAACTTGCCTGCTTCTACCCCAAAGACACACTTCTCTGGGTTTAGCTTCAACCCGTACTTGGCTATTGTATTAAATAGCTCTTCCAAATCAATGACATGCTGATCTCGCACCTAGGACGTCACCACCATGTCATCCACGTAGGCTTGCACATTTCGCCCTAGCATGGGTGCAAGGACCTTGTCCATCAGCCTTTGATAGGTGGCGCCTGCATTCTTCAGCCCAAATGGCATGACTGTGTAGCAGTAGCAGGATAGCTCAGTCATGAACATCGTCTTGCTTTCATCTCTCAGGTGCATCTTTATCTGATTATACCCAGAGAAGGCATCCAAGAAACTGAGCAACTTACACCCCGAGGCGTTATCTACCAACGCATCAATGTTGGGTAAAGGGTAGGAGTCTTTCGGGCATGCCTTGTTGAGGTCAGTGAAATCTACGCACATCCTCCACTTCCCATTGGCCCTTTTTTACCAACACGACATTCGCCAGCCACTCAGGATACTGGATTTCCCGTACGTGGCCTGTGTTGAGCAGCTTCTGCGTCTCCTCCCTGACCACCTGCCTCCTTTCTTCGTTGAACTTACGCCTCCGCTGTTGAATAGGTCTGGCTTGGGGATCCAACACAAGGCGATGACATAAGAAATCTGGATCAACACCTAGCATGTCCGAGGCAGACCAAGCAAAAGCGTCCATGTGCCGCTCTATGACTCCCGCTACTTGGTCCTGTGTCTCCTGGCATAGAGACTTGCCAAGTTTGAACTTCTTGCCTCCGATCTCCCTCTCTACCACCTCCTCTGTTAGTTCAGGTCACCTCTCCCAGGCGACCTCTGCTCGCGCGACCCCGATGTCTCCTCGGGGCAGGTCAGTGTCGTCGCGCTCCCCACCTGGAGGTTGGGTGGTCACCGTGCACACTCCCTTCCTTGTCTTGAGGCTGTTTTCATAACACTTCTTAACCTCCTTTTGGTCTGATTTGATGGTGATCACCACCCCTTCCATCGAGGGCAACTTCACCTTCATATGTCTCGTGGACGCCACTGCCCCCAACCTGTTCAGGGTTGGTCTACCCAACAGCATGTTATAGGCAGACGGGGTGTTCACCACTAGATACTTGATGTTCTCGGTGCGGGAGGCCACTCCATCAGTGAAAGTGGTCCTTAACTCTATGTACCCCTGCACTTCTACCTGATCTCCCGCGAATCCATACAGACAGCCTACATAAGGCCTCAACTGGTCAGGAGACAACTGCAACTTGTTGAAGGTTGACCAGAAATCAACATCGGCTGAACTCCCCTGATCCACCAGGACTCGATGCACCCAGCGTCCCGTAGTAACCACTGATATTACCACTGGATCGTTATCGTGGGGGACAACATCCCGACGATCGGCCTTTGTGAAGGTAAGGTCGATGTCTGGGAAGTGGTCCTCCTCACATGCTTCCATCATCATCACCGAACGCGCATACTTCTTGCGTTGCGATGAGGTGCATCCTCCTCCTGAGAATCCACTCGCTATGGTGTGGATCTCACCATGTATGGGCACTTTGTGCCCCTGATTAGCCCTCGGGGCTACCACCACCTCGCCCCCTTGTGTCTCCCTCAGGTAATCACTCAAAAACCCGCTCTTGACCAACTCGTCCAACTGATGCCCTAAGGCCAGACAGTTGCGAATGGTATGGCCAAAAGCATGATGGAACTCGCACCAGGCGTTCTTATTGGGCCCCAGCCTCTTGTCTGTCTTTGGGGGCATCTTCAACTTTCTGCCACATTAGGAATGGCGATCAACTCCTTTAGGTCCACCAGGAAGTCATGTCTAGGGGGCACATCCTCCTTAGCGCGTGCCCTAGTCTGGGGCTTTCTGGCCTCATAGGGCTTCTGCTTTCCTTGAGCCTTCTTTTCTGTTGTCGCCTCATGCAACCGCAGGGGTGGAGGTCGACTAGGTGCTCGCGGCCTTGAAGCGACTGCGCTCTCTCGCTTCTCATTGAGCTCTCCTTCTGCGACAATGTGTGCAACAGTACGTCGTTTGATGTCACCAGAGGTCTTGGGGCGATTTCGGATAAGGGACTCGCTAAAAGGCCCTGGCAATATTCCCTTCCTGAAGGCATGCACCACCATATCTTCATCTTTGGTGTGTAACCTCACCACCATTGCCCCAAATCTGTTGAGGTAATCTTTAAGGGACTCCCTCTGTTGCTGCCTTACGTCGAAGAGATCATAAGACACTGGTGGAGGGGCCCGGTTGACAATGTATTGTTCTCTGAAGAGCGTGGAGAATTGCGCGAAAGACATGATATGTCCCTCGAGCAAGCTAACGAACCACTCCAGCATTGTCCCTGTCAACGTGGTCATGAAGAGCTTGCAATGCACTGCATCAGACCCTCCTGACAGCATCATCTGCGTGTGGAACGCTGTGAGATACGCTTCAGGATCCTCTACCCCGGTGAACACGGTCTTAGGCCCCACGAAGGTGGCTGGGACCACCGTGTCCATGATCGCTTGGGAGAAGGGCATGGGGAAAGCCCTTGGCAGCGTTGGTGGAACTCGATCATCCACCACGCGATCCCCAATTTGCTGCAAATGGTGCAGGTTTAAACGTAACTCCTCATTTTCCCTGTGTCATTCCCGAGGTAGCTAGCAGACTGAAGTTTCCTCAGAAGACTAACAAGAGACTCGACCCAGCAAAGACAAGTGGTGTGATTTCTACCAGGCGCATGGTCACGGTCTAGGAAACTACTTAGCGCTAGGACACCAACTCGATGATTGGTAAGAAACGGTTTTCTAATAGATTACTTGCAGGAACCACAGGAGACTCTAGCAACGGTGGCCCCAGCAGAAGACCAAGGGCACGAGATACCCATCCATGGAGAGATCAATACCATATCTGGAGGGTTCTCAAGAGGAGGGTGTACCGCTTCTCAGTGAAGGAAGTACACCAGAGGAGCGATGACTGTCAAGGAAGGGGAAGCTAACCAGTTCCCAAAACCTTACCTCATTTTTACGAAGGTTGATCGGTTGGATGTGGTCCCACACGACAACGACCCGGAGGTGATTTCAGTGGTGACGGTAGGAAGGAAGGTACATCGGGTCCTTGTCGACCAGGGGAGTTCGGCGGACATGATGTTCTGGCCGACCTTCAACAAACTGCAGCTATCCTCTGACCAGCTGAGGCCTTATGATGGCTGCCTATATGGTTTTATGGGAGACCAAGTGGAGGTCAGAGGTTATGTCGAGTTAAGGACAACGTTCACAGATGGCAATGCGTCTCGCACTGTCAACATAAGGTATCTTATGTTAAACGCTTCTTCTGCTTATAACATTCTTTTAGGCAGGCCAGCTTTAAACAGATTGGGAGCAGTACCCTCAATGAGGCACATGAAGATGAAGCTGCCTTCACTTGATGGAACGGTGATCACCATCAAATCTGACCAGAAGACGGCTAGGAAGTGTTATGAGAACAGCCCTAAGACAAAGAGAGGGGTGTGCTCTATCACCAGTCGCGCACCCATGAATGAAGGAATTATCCGTGTAGTGGTCGCCCCAGAGAGACAAACCGAGCCAACAGAAGAGGTTGTGGAACGAGAGATCGGGGGTTGACAGTTCAAACATGGTAAGTCCCTGAGCCAGGAAGCACAGGACCAGGTCACCAAGGTTTTGGCCCGACATCTGGACGGCTTCGCGTGAACTGCCTCAGACATGTCAGGTATTGACCCAGATTTCTTGTGCCATCATCTTACCATGGACCCACAAGTCTGACCTGTACACCAGAGACGGAGAAAGTTCAATGAGGAGAGGCGGCAGGTCATCCGGCAGGAAACCTAGAAGCTGTTGGAGGTCAGTTACATCAAGGAGATCTAATACCCCGAGTGGTTGACCAATGTGGTATTAGTGAGGAAAGCCAATGGCAAGTGGATGATGGGCGTCGACTTCACAGACTTGAATAAAGCCTGTCCCAAGGACTCTTACCCATTACCCAACATTGATGTCTTGGTGGACAGTGCGTCAGGATGTAAACTCCTCAGCTTTTTTGATGCGTTCTCTGGATACAACCAAATCCGGATGCACCCCAGAGATGAATGCAAGACAGCATTCATGACAGAGCTCTCAAGTTATTGTTACAAAGTGATGCCTTTCAGATTGAAGAACACTGGAGCAACCTACCAGAGACTGATGGACAGGATACTCGCCCCTATGATAGGGTGAAATGTGCAGGCATACATGGACGACATGGTAGTCACCTCCCAAGAGAAGGACCAGCACGTCGCTGACCTGGAAGAGCTGTTCAACACCGTAGCCAAGTACAAGTTCAAACTGAACCCAGAAAAATGCGTGTTTGGGGTCAAAGCGGGGAAGTTCTTAGGATTCTTGCTGACAGAGTGTGGAATAGAAGCAAACCCTGAGAAGTGTGCGGCAATCATGGCCATGAGGAGCCCGGTCTCAGTGATGGAGGTACAACAGTTGACAGGTCGGATGGCCGTCCTGTCCCGGTTAGTTTCAGCAAGAAGGGAAAGGGGCTATCCTTACTTCCAGTGTTTAAAGAGAAACAATCGGTTCATATGGACTAACGAGTGTGACGAATCATTCCTCAAGCTGAAGGAGTATCTGGCCAGTCCCCCAGTGTTGTGCAAGCCTCTACTAGGTACTCCACTCCGTCTGTACTTCGTCATCACGAAGTGAGCAATCAGTTCAGTCCTCGTCCAGAAGTAGGACCAGGTGCTGAAACCCATTTACTTTGTCAGTAAGGTCTTCCAGGGACTTGAGGTGCGCTACCAGGCCATAGAGAAGGCAACACTAGTTGTAATATTTTCAGTACGAAGGCTCCGGCATTATTTTCACAATTTCACTATCATTGTGATGACGGACCTCCCCATTCGCAAGGTCCTACAGAAAACTGATGTAGCAGGGAGGATGGTCCGTTAGGCAGTTGAGTTATCTGAATTCGAGGTGCAGTTTGAGCCCTAAGGGCTAACCAAAGGCCAAGTTTATGCCGATTTTGTAGTAGAACTGTCCTTAGAAGCCACACAGCAGTGAGAGGCAGACTTCAGGTGGGTCCTCTCAGTAGAAGAGTCGTCGAACCAGCAGGCAGTGGTGCCGGAGTGATCTTGGAGGGACCAGGTGGGGTCCTGATTGAACAGGCCCTACGTTTCGCATTCAAAGCCAGTGACAACCAGGCAGAATATAAGGCTTTGATCGTGGGAATGCTGCTACCTAAGGAGATGGGTGCGGAATGTCTGTTGGCCAAGAGTGATTCATTATTGATAACAGGGCAGGTGACAGGTGAGTACCAGGCCAAGGACCCCCAGATTACCGCTTACCTCGAGTATGTGGAGCTCCTAAAGAAGACTTTCGTAGTGTTCAAGTTGCTATATGTCCCCCGAGAACAGAATGCCAGAGTTGACTTGCTGGCAAAGCTCGCCTGCTCAGCCAAGGGGGGCAGGCAAAGGACAGTCATACAGGAAACTCTTAAAGCACCTCGAATAGCCACAGATAGCATGGGTGAAGTCCAAATGATAGGCATTCTAGAAGAAGGAAAAAAAAGCCACAGATTGCTAACCAAGGAGACGTTGAAAACACCCCGCATAAACGCATATGGTCCGCCAGAGGAGAGATCGTCCCAGGTTCACCTGGTAGAAGAAGGGGAAACCTGGATGACCCCCTACAAAGAACGTAGCTTGCTACACTTTCATCGATGGTAACTGTTTAGGCATGGTTACACCCATCCTATCTTGACCTGTGTAAGTGTACCCGTATCATGTCTGAGCTCCATGAAGGCATATGCGGAAGTCACATTGGCGGCCAAGCTCTGTCGTCTAAAGCCGTTCAAGCTGGATACTACTGGCCAACTATGAGAGAAGATTGCGTGAGATATGCACAGCAGTGCAAGAAGTGCCAACAACACAGTTGAGGTTGACACAGTAAAAGTCCTTTTCCTTGTCTTTGTACAGCAAGGTTGAGGCAAGTGAAAGGTCTTCTTTGACTTGTCAGTCGAGGTCAACACAGTGAAAGTTTTCTTCCTTAGCAAGGTCGAGGCGAGTAAGAGGTCGCCTCTAGACTCATCAACCAAGGTCGATACCAGCAAAGTTTCCTACCACAACTAACACGCCAAGGCAGAAGCCAATGCAAGAGATTGAGTTAAGCAGGCGTTATGATGTTTGGGCAAAAGCAGTCATGGGGTACTTTCAAGTTGACGAGGTTTCCTCAGAAACAGATACAAAAAATGAAAAAGAATATATACAAATCAGCGCAGGTTCATGAGTTCATCAGATAAGGGTCATACAAGTCCATCATGAGTTAAGAAGGCCACACAGATACAAAGACAATGTTGAAAGAAGAAGCATTGCATAATAATGTTCGCTCATACACAGAAACATAAGAGTTATAAAGAAAAAGTTGAGACAATGAAGAATGAATTAATTGAAGATAGGACGTACAGGTAATTACAATATTTTACAAAGAAGAAGGAAATCAAGAGTCCACAGGGGCCTCCACCAGTTGCCCATCAACGATGACCTTTGTCTGGCCAATTTGGGAAAGATCCACCCTAGGATGCACGCAGGCAACCTGGGCGATGGTGTCCCCAAAACCGATACCATAGGCTTCAGCTGCCTCGTTGGTGAGATCATTGTTGGTCTTCTGGAAGAGATCCTCCTTGTAGGCCAATTCCTCCTTCAGTTGGCCCGTCTCCTCCCGTAGCCCAGCCAGCTCCACCTCCCGTTGGGCCAAGTCTTTGTTCCTTCGCCCCAACTCCTCAGCCACCTGGGCCATGGCCTCATCTTTGCCACCCAGCTCTTTCTTCAGGTCCTCCATGGAGAGGCGGAGTTCGTTGTGTCTTGCATACAACCGAAGGTCCTCTTGCAATTTTGCAAACAAAAGGTCCTTGGTTTCTTTGTCAGGTGTAACATCCCGCCAAATTCTTTCCATATTTATATAATAAAATAAGCGTAGACATTTATTTATAAAATCACATATGTATGTATATTGAAAGTACATCATCCCATACATTGTATCTCAAAAAGAAACGTCCCTCTTATAGGGGTTTTAATACATTCCATCAACTGTTGCAAAATAAAACTAAAATACAGCATAAAAAGAAAACAGGCGATCTCTTCCTCCAACTGCTCACTGAGGAGCTCGACTACCTGCAACATGATCTGCTCCCGTGTAAAATACACGATCATCACAGTTTTAAGAAAAACAGCCACAGAACAAAAACGCAGGGTAAGCTAGATATTTTAAAGAGAATTTAGATATGAAACTTTAAAATCAAGATAAAACAAATTTAAGACACCCACGTAAAATCCATCAATTTCCCATTCATTTCACACACTTCACAATTTCATCAAGAGTTATTTGTTTCACATAAAACATCAAATGCCTATCAAATCTTAATATTTCTCTTTCTCACGTCCGACTTCCACGGACTCACCACACATAGACACATACCACACCACTGTAAAGTCCACACAGGACAGCTAGTGAAGTCCACACAGGACAGCTAATGAAGTCCACACAGGACAGCTAATGAAGTCCACACAGGACAGCTACTGAAGTCCACACAGGACAGCTACTGAAGTCCACACAGGACAGCTACTGAAGTCCACACAGGACAGCTACTGAAGTCCACACAGGACAGCTACTGAAGTCCACACAGGACAGCTACTGAAGTCCACACAGGACAGCTACTGAAGTCCACACAGGACAGCTACTGAAGTCCACACAGGACAGCTAATGAAGTCCACACAGGACAGCTACTGAAGTCCATACAGGACAGCTACTGAAGTCCACACAGGACAGCTACTGAAGTCCACACAGGACAGCTACTGAAGTCCACACAGAACAGCTACTGAAGTCCACACAAGACAGCTACTGAAGTCCACACAGGACAGCTACTGAAGTCCACACAGGACAGCTATTTAACATCAATTCACCCAATGCACCATACAACACTTAAATGAACACAGCAACAATCATTCCACGGTTCAGATTTTCGAATATCACATGCATTTCACATTTAAATCTCAAACAGTCTCAACGACACTAAAACAAGGGAGTTCGAAATCAATAATAACACAGGCGATCACGTCCAACACAGGGGATTTCGAAATCTGTATTTAAAACTGGCGATCACGTCGCCCAAATACATAAGAACAGAACATCATGAAAAAGGGGTTTAAACCCGGCGACCACGTCGTCCAAACACATAGAACAGAGCATCACGAAAAGAATATGAAACCGGCGACCACGTCGCCCTCACTTCAGAAACAGCTAGCCTACGGCTTTTATTGAAAATAAAGCTAGCTTCCCTTACCTGAACTTGCGCCAAAACACCAAGAGCTCCAACACCCACCGAAGCTTAAAGATGTCCTAACTCTGTTCTAGCGTCCTGACGGAAAACTCGCAGAGAACTCCCCAGGTATCCAAGTGCAGTCGTCGCTCGTCGTACTGGTGCTTGGGGATGTCTGAAATGCAGCGCGAAGGAGAGAAAAGAGAAGGATGAAGGTAGACTCACTCTGTCACTCTTGAACCACCGCAACGTTCTCCCTCTCAGAAGTGGTTTTTGAATCTAAACCAACTTGTCCACAAATGCCGCTGCCACCACCCACTCTGCAGGAAGGCTTGCGTGCACGCTTCCTTGAACAGTACGGCCACGTGTGTCTCTGCGCATGCCAACTCTCTGATGTCACTCTTCTGAAACACCCTTTTTGTCTACGTGTCGCGCGTGCAGGACGTTTCATGCTGGGAGCCTGGGTCCCACCTTATCTGTGTGAAACACGACATCGCGCGATAACCTTCCACCGATGACTCATCCTGGCGAACGACCGACGTCTCTCTCTGGAAGACGACCGATCTCTCTCTCTGGAAGACCACCGATGTCTCTCCCTGCAAGACGACCGATCTCTCTCTCTGGAAGACGACCGATGTCTCTCCCTGCATGACGACCGATGTCTCTCTCTGGAAGACGACCGATGTCTCTCCCTGGCGACGCCCGCATGCCTCTCGCCCTGGTGATGTCCGCATGTGTCTCGCCCCCTGGCGATGCCCGCATGTCTCTTGCGCCCTGGCGATGCCCGCATGCCTCGCGCCCTGGCGATGTCCGTGTGCCTCTCGCGCCCCGGCGATGCCCGCATGCCTCGCGCCCTGGCGATGTCCGCATGCCTCTCGCGCGCTGGCGATATCTGCATGTCTCGCGCCCTGGCGATGACTGATGACAATCGCCATGCCTGGCTTAAGGTTCTTCATCCCACAATGTTACGTCCAAGGTATCACCTCCACATGATTACCTCACGATAAAGTCATCGCACCTGACTACTTGGTTAATAAAATGGTCAGCCGACCGACCTCTACCAGCTGACCCCAGACCTTGGGCGATGTCCGAGGTCCGACTACTACGAAACTTCTATTACCAGCTCTTTGTATTTTAAATAATAACATCTTCTGAAATTATTTAAATATAACACTTTTATTCCAATTAAAGTTTCTAGGTCCTTACATCAGGTTTGTGAAGCTCAGCCACCTCCACGGTGAGCCCCGTTAGGTGACGCTCCGCCCCAGCAGTCACGAGAACCCTTCGTTCAGCCTCTTCCTGGGCCTTTCGCACCTTGGTGAGAAGGAGGTTGGACCCAACAAGAGCCTCCCCGAAACTCTTGGCCACTTGTTCCGTGAGAGAGCCCACCTCCATGCTCTCCAGATCCTCTTGAGCTTGAGTGGACTTTAGTACCCGTTGGAGGAATGGAGAGAGGGTAGTAGGAGGACCCCATGTGATGGAAGAGGGCCAAGCACAACCTTCCATGAAAGGCAAGAGCCAAGTCAAGAGCGTCTAAGACCAAGCTAGGAGCGTCTAAGACAAGCTAGGAGCGTCTAGGACGAGAAGGCCAAGCTAGAAGCGTCTAGGACAAGAAGACTTGGATCAAAGCTATGAATGGGAGAGTGGCATACTAGCACATATTCCATGAAGGCCCATCAAATGTAGTTTAGCTTTAATTGGGGTGTAAATAGCCTAGCCATGTGGACAAATGTTTATTTTTTTGCACATTAGAATTAAGGAGAAGTTAACCTTCCCACTATTCTAGAAAGCCCATGGAGGGGGTGAACTTACAAACTAGACACACCCCTCCCCACGTGCTCACACTTTCCATGTGGCCCATGTGCTTCACATTTACATTTCATTTGGCTAGCATTAGGGTTGCATTATGGTCCTCCTTAGCCTATAAAAGGAGGAGCCTACACCTTGTATTTTCAAGATTAAATAGAGTATTGTTATGCTGCCCAAATTTGTGCCAAGCTTTACCTTCCTCCAAGTGATTTGGCCTAACCTATCACTCTCCATACCTTTCATGCACCTACAAGGAACCCATAGCTCTATATGAGTCATCCTTGACCCATATCATCCATAGCTTCCACCACCTTTTTACCTCATATTTTAAGAAGAACAAATGGTCATGAAGAACAACCTATCATTTGGTATCTAGAGCTATGGTTCTTCAAAGATGAGTATCTCTTTTCATTTTCTTTTTGAGTTCTTCTTTTCTCCAAGTTGTTCATCTTTATTCCAAGTTGTCTTGCTGTGTTTTGTGTTTTAATATGATTTGAATGCTTGTTTATTCATTTCATTTGGTGGGTTTGTTCAAACTTGTGCTTGAACATCTATTTTCAATTTTGTGTAGGATTCTTGATATATTTGTGTTGCTGTTTTTATTTTTAGGTATTTGAGTCTTCCTTGAAATTTCATTTGGGTCATATGATGTTCTTGAGTCTTTTCATTTTATGAATCCATAAGTTTTGTCTAAGTCATGTGTTTCCATATTTGTCATCAAATCCTAGTAGTACTCTTTTTGATTTATTTGTTTCTTGTTTTTGGTCTGAATGTTTGACCTGAAATCTGTTTTGTGTTGATCCTTTGGTGCATTTTTAATTTTAGTTTGAGTTCTTATTTGTGTGTTAGATCCACACAAATTCCATCATATTAACTCTGATCCGGCCGCTTGACTCGAACGTGGAGGATTGCCTCGTCACTTCTTCGTCTAGCCCTCTGGCCTGCAGGAACGCTCCAAGAACCACCACCGGAACTCCAAACGCTGCCTGCAAAACACACGAACGGCGCCTCTAGCGGCCGTTGTAGCTCCGACGCTCAAGTCAGGCAATAGGAACACCAAATCTATCACTGAATCTCTCTGTGAGACTCGTGTGTGCTCTCAGATCCACTTTCTCTCTCTATAACTGTTTTCTGTTATCACTGTGCCACGTGTAAAAACGCTCTCACAGTGACTCAGAATCCCAGTGTAGAGAGCCTGTGTAAACTTGGAAAAGAATGAAAGGAATCCCCTTACTTTACATGATGTGGAGAGCTTTATACCTGAGCCGCGTCTCACTCCCAGATGGTGACACGTGGAGTCACCAGCTTGAATCTACCGTACACGCGTCACACCCGGAGGGCTTCTGCGCTTCTCTCTGTGCGGGCCGCATGCTCCCAGGAGAGCGCCAGGCACATCCTGCCTGCATGGCCTCGCCGCACGTCCTCTGAGTGGGGCATCATGCGAGGTTCATGCGTAGCGTTCTTGCTGGGAACCCCGATGACCGACCTCCCTCTGCATGCAATCACGACCGATCTCCCTCTTAATGCCCGATCGCGCTCCTCATGCAGACACCCGGGCGGTCCCTCATGACTTGCCACCGACGTCCGTGCGGTGCCTCATGAATATCCACCGACGTCCGTGCGGTGCCTCATGACCTGCCACCGACATCCGTGCGGTGCCTCATGACCTGCCACCGACACCCGGGCGGTCCCTCATGACTTGCCACCGACGTCCGTGCGGTGCCTCCTGAATATCCACCGACGTCCGTGCGGGGCTTTCAGGCGCTTATCTATGCTCTGAACTGGGAGCGGTGGCCACTTGATATCTGACTACCGATCACCATTCTAGGTGATCTCCTCCCTGATTCACTTGCTCTTTCTACGACATGCCACCCTGTTCATGGTCCACGTAGTCAACGGCTGCTGACGTCATCAACTACTGATGACCGACCGGATCAAACTCCATTGTGTTTTTTAGGTATATCATTCTGTTTTTGATTCCAGTTTTCAGAACCCCTGTTTTCACATTTCTGTGCTGACTGTTTTGTCTTATGAAAATTACATACATCATCAAAAATTTCTGAGCCTCTGGATTTCACAAATTTGAGGTGTTAGAAAAAGGACAAAAAAAGAACCATCTGAAAAGAAGAAATAGAAAAAAAAAGATAAATATTACAAAAAAAGTGTGCAATCCTGACGTTCCAGCTGGCAGCTCTGAGCACTGATTTTATAAAATTTACCAAAATTAATTGGTACATGCGTTTGGAGTGAAACCAACGCCAAAAGTTTGTTAAGATCTTTTTCTGATTGTGTCTCAATTTTCATAATCAAATACAAAAGGGTCAGCTCAGCATAAATCTTTTAAAGATACGCTTTCTGGACCACAACAATATGTGCTTTTCTGTGGTGCTGTTTTTTTTGGTTTTTAAATCAAATCTAGTGCTATTCCTAGGTTCCTTTTTGTGTGCCATCCATTATTTGAGTACCTTTTATTTTCTTGTCTAATTTCATTTGAACTCTTTCTAGTTGTGTCACATTTAAATTCCATTTGTGTGGTACTGTTTTTCAAATTAATTTGTTTCTTGCTTTCTTTCTTTGGCCTCTAAGCTTGTTGGTGGATTAAATATCAATTGGTACTTGTTGAGTGAGAATTTGACTTGAGGGGAGTCTAGCTTGCTTAATAGGTGCTGGATTGAAGATTTTATTGACCTAATTCCAAGAGGAACAAAGGCAAAGGGCAGCAACAAACACCATACTACAAATACACCACACACTTTGGAAGGCCCAACAAGTAGAAAAGCAACAAAAGGGGTGCAACTAGAAGAACAACAAAAGGGGTGCAAATAGTAAAAGCAACAAAGGGAGTGTCATTTAATTTCTTTGCAATCTTGCTTGTGTTAATTACTTGTTAATCACGCAATTAGTCGGTGAGTGTGTCTTCAAGGGCTCCAAGTGTCCAAGAAACCTCACCTAGGGCCGACTAGTGTAGACCTTACTTGTTTTAGCATGTGTTAATTGTTTTAATTGCTTTCCTTGCTTAATTAGTTACGTTTGGTAATTGTTTTGTTTTGTTTAAGTTCGTTAATTCTTTTGCTTGGTTAATTAGCTAGTTTGCATTGTTTTCTTGCATCAAAATTTGATTTCTTCAACCTAATTGTGTTTTAAGTGGTTTACTAAGAGAAAGCTTTGTGTGAAGACATTGAGGGATAGTCTTTGGCTAAGGCAAGGCTTGGTATTTAAGTAGTCCATTGTGACTCACCTCCCTTACCTGGAAGACTACCTTCTTTGACTTCCCTAAATTTTCTCAAGGTAAAATATTTCTATACACAAAGGTCTAGTCATGTCTTCTCATTCCTTTAAATCTTTTTAAAGTGAGGTGAAATCCATGAAATCTCTTTTGGAACAACTTTCCAAGAATATTCAATCAATTTCATCTAAACAATTGGAGAATGAGGCCAAAACTAATGAATTGACTAAATCAAAGGATGCGAAGTCTCACATTTCAAAAAAATTACCTTCTCATGCATCTATCTCTAAAAAGCATGATTCTTTTGGGGAGGGAAGACATAGAAGAGATAGAAAAGAACAAGAAAGCCCAAGAGAGGTTAGGGTAGACCTACCCCATTCCCATGGAAAAGAAAATATAGAAACTTGCCTAGATTGGGAAATGAGGGTAGAAAAATTGTTTGCTTCCCATAAAGAAAGAAAGGAAAGAAAGATACAAAAGAAAAGAGAGGAAGCCGAAAGGGAAGCTAAAGAAAAAGAAAAAGAAAAGCATGAGAAAACCCTTGAGAAACAAAAGGCGTGGGAGAATAGTGTTCCTTCTCACAAGGTCATTCAACAAGACAAAAGATTTAAAAATACCTTTGAAAATATGCGTCTTGTTGAACAACCTAGCCTTTCCTTTTGTAAAGGAACACTTGCAAGGATAGTAACAAAAAAAGAGTCTTTAAAAGAAGCTTGCATAGATAAAGAAAAAGTGGATTATTTCTCATATGTGCTAGGATATCACCAAGTGAATGTCAAGTTATTTACAAGCATCTACAAAAACAAATTTTTATGTGAAGTAGTGCCTAAAGAAACTTGTCATGTCGTATTGAGACAACCATTGCCAAGTGTGCAACTTCTCATAAACAATGGTTGTAACAACGAGACTATCTTTACACATAAGAGAAAAATTCTTCATGAAGGAGAACTCATGGACCAAATTAGAGTTGATAAAACTCTAGAGCTTTTAAAAGGAAAACTTTTGTCACCCATGAGAAAAGATGTTCAAAGACATTACCCTAGATACATTTCTTGTTTTAAAAATACACCTAAGGTGATGTCTCATGAACTCTATACTCCTTTACCTTTTGCAAATGATCCTTGGGAAGACATAAACCTCAATTTTATCTTAGAGCTTCCTAGGACAACAAAAGGTTTTGATTCCATTTTTATGGATATGGATAATCTCTTCTATATAGAAGTGACAAGTCTTCATGGTTTATCTTCAAGCATAGTATTGGACAGAGCTCCAAAATTTGAAAACCATCATTTGAGGAATCTTTTAGAAAAACTTGAAATTAAGTTGTACTCTTCAAATTTTTATCCTCAAAAGAATGGTCAAAATAAAATTGAAAACATAGCTCTTTTTACTATGCCTAGAGAAATCATGAAAGACAATCACAATTCTTGGGATGAGTATCCTTTTGAGCATGCATACAATGGAGTAGTCCACAAGACTACTAATATTTCTACATTTGAAATTGCATGTGGACTTAATCCTCTTTCGCTTTTTAAGTTGTTACCCTTTCCTAAAGGTATTGTGCCTAAGGAAAAGGTAACCAATATTGAAAATTTTCAAATACATAAGAGGATTAGAGAACACATACAACCATCAAAAGAGAAATATTGTACAAAGTTGCCAAAAACAAAAGAAAAACAAAAATGGCAACTTCATACAATTAAGTTCTCTCCAATTGCTCACACTAACACCTTTACTTTGTTTGATGATTTCCATAGGTGGACGTTTGATCCGGGAGGACAAGCTTTGCCGAAACAATAGGCTGCTATCCGAGATCAAATCTGTAGATGTGAGGATAGATCTTCTCAAAGGAGGAGGAGATGATGGACACCATCCAGCCCCATCCATCCCCCTAGTTGAAGACAAAGCAAGGGATTTGAGGACAAATCCTTTTTCAAGAGGGAGGGGATGATGGAAGAGGGCCAAGCACAACCTTCCATGAAAGGCAAGAGCCAAGTCAAGAGCGTCTAAGACCAAGCTAGGAGCGTCTAAGACAAGCTAGGAGCGTCTAGGACGAGAAGGCCAAGCTAGAAGCGTCTAGGACAAGAAGACTTGGATCAAAGCTATGAATGGGAGAGTGGCATACTAGCACATATTCCGTGAAGGCCCATCAAATGTAGTTTAGCTTTAATTGGGGTGTAAATAGCATAGCCATGTGGACAAATGTTTATTTTTCTGCACATTAGAATTAAGGAGAAGTTAACCTTCCCACTATTCTAGAAAGCCCATGGAGGGGGTGAACTTACAAACTAGACACACCCCTCCCCATGTGCTCACACTTTCCATGTGGCCCATGTGCTTCACATTTACATTTCATTTGGCTAGCATTAGGGTTGCATTATGGTCCTCCTTAGCCTATAAAAGGAGGAGCCTACACCTTGTATTTTCAAGATTAAATAGAGTATTGTTATGCTGCCCAAATTGTGCCATACACTACTCCTTGCCTAACACTTAGGTTTTAGTCTTCAATTCATCACTACCAAAGGGGCTGGCCAAACCTCCCCATTTCCTCACTCTTCATGCACCTTCAAGGCACCCATGCTTCCTAGGAAGGCCTTGCTCACCTCCTCCATAAGCTTCCGCATCCATCATCACCAAGGAACTCCAAAATCCAAAGAAGAGCTCATAGGAATGCTATCACCATGCTCCGTCCTCAGGGGCACTCTCCCCCTAACCCTCTTCAGCATTAGGGTGAGAGGAGGCGCTTGGTGGGCACTCCCTGAAGGAAGGGGTCCCTTCGTCTTCTAAACTTGAAGCCACTGGGATGGCAACCTCAGCCTTGTGTTTCCTCTTGAAGACCAGGCCAGAACAGGTGCCCTCGTCATCAGAAGGAGTGGCCTCAGCCGCCACGGCCACGCCCTGGGACCTCGTGGTGGGGGAATGGCTTGGAGCAGGTAGGAGGGAGAGGACAGCGGCAAAGGAGCCAGCAGCAGCAGCAGCCTCGAATGGAGCAACGATGGTGGGGGCCAGCACCACCCTTCTTTGCAGCCAGGGCGGCCAGGCGCCTCTTTGTATCGGCACCAATCGTCATGCCTACAACAAAACAAGAAGACTCGGTTAGCAACGGGTAAAGGGTAAACAAAAAGCAGGCATATGTAGAACAAACAATGATAATCAAAGCAAGAAGAAAGGTACCGATATAGTCCTTCAAGGCCTTAGGGTTGTGTTCATTCTTTATCAAGTCAGCAGTGCTGAATATAGTTTGGAGGCTAGAAAGGAACTCGCACACCTCTCGATCTTTGGGGTGCAAGTCTGAGAGACTCCTTGGCTTCGCTAGTATGGGTTTCTCAACCCAATACAGGGGAAACCCATCTAGGAGGGTGGGGTTGCAGTCGTTGCAGTGAACTTTGAAGAATTTCCCCTTGAAGCCTTTGTAGGATTGCTGGAAGAGAGTCAGCAGTGCTCTTCCAGCAACCCCGTTGATACTCACCCACAAGTTCTTCCCAGGGCTCTTAGCCTCGAAGAAATACATGAAGGTGCCCACGGAGGGAAGGTGGCCAAAGTGTTCGTACAGGATGGCGAAGGCCCTGACGAAGGCACAGCCATTGGGATGGAGTTAGGTGGGGGTGACGTTCATCTCTATTAACAGCGCTCGCTCGAAATTGGTGAGAGGAAGGCAGAGGAGGACCTTCCTTAAGACCGTTGAGTAGATAAAGCAGAATGGGCCCTCCTGGCCGGACGCCTCGTCACAGCAAATCGGCTCCCCTACCTTACAGGGGGCCACCCACACGAAATTGTCGTGTTCTTTCATGAAAATACGGGAGGGGTGGCAGGTCTCGCTCTTCCTATAGTTCACTATACTCTTGGAGGTAGTGAACATAAAGACCTCATTCGTGAGCCTGCTGGAAGCCCAGGGATATAGTGTTTGGTAGTGAGCAGGAGGAAGAGCTAGGGTTGTAGGTGGAGTCGAAGGTTGGGGTGAGTTGGATTCATCCATGGGTAGGGGAGAGTTAGAGTGATCCATCTTATGAAGAAATGGCTAGAAACAAGGAAAAGAAAAAGAAAGGCGAGGTTTAGAGTGGGAAGAACGCGCATGTTTCCAAGAACGCCGTGAAACAGAAAAATAGAGAACGAGGAAACGTAAAATGCGAGAATCATAAATAGACCCAAGCAGTTATAGTAGATTAAAAGGCATTGCAATAGTAGAAATGAAGACAGAAATGGCAAAAAGAATGTACCTTTAAGTGATTCTAGTTGTAGATGATGAGGTATCGAGAAGGGAAGCAGAGCGCTCAAGAATCAGAAACGTTTGAAAGATGAGCAAGAGAGGGAATGAAACAGTGAAGGGTGTATGGGAGCAAAGGGTTTAACGTATAGGGGAAGCGCAAAGCGACAACGCTTCCCAACCGTTGAGATTGCCATGTGTACGCTCCAGAAAAACTAACGTGTAGGGGAAGCACGAAGCGGCAACGCTCCCTAACCATTAAGATTGCCATGTGTACGCCCCAAAAAGAGTATGGTGAGGCGTCACCTCGAGGTACTGTGCGCGTCCAATCACTCAGAGCCACTTCAGTGCCACGTAGGTCACCAGGAAGAGCAGTTAGGCTTTCCGCTGAAGCAAGTTCCAACTTAAGTGATGGAAGAGGGCCCAGCAACACCTCCATTGAAAGCCCACCAACATGTCAAAATGGGCCAATCACTAGAGCCATGGCTAGGAAGCAACAAGAAGATTGGAACACTGCTATTGATGGCAGAGAGACCTACCTATATATGCTGAAGATGCCATAAACTGTAGCGTAGAAGTAGCATTTAAATTCATGTCAAAATTAAAATAGGAAAATAATTGTAATTTTCTTATAATTAATTTTGGTACCTAAAACACCAACCTAGGTTAATTTAAGGTTTTTAAAACCACTAAATTAACTAATCCGGTCGGTCATCGGTATCCAATGACGTCAGCAGCAGATGACCACGTGGGCCAGTCACAGAGCAACACATGGCATGAGATAGCAGATGAACCAGGGTGGAGATCGGCTCCTACATGAACGCCTGGAACCAGAAGCGCGAGAGTGATGAAGCACCGATCAGTCATCGGTGTATACAGAGTGATCAGTCATCGGTGTATACAGAGTGATCAGTCATCGGTGTATACAGAGTGATCAGTCATCGGTGCATGCGGAGTGATCAGTCGTCGGGGTTCCTTGCCAACACGTGTTAAACTGGGACCCAGGCTCCCAGCAAGAACGTTACTCAAGGGACCTCGCCTGATTCCATAAGCAGAGCACAACAACGTGAAGAAGCGCCATCGGACATCGGCCAGGATGAGAGATACCTCGGTCATCGGCGTGTGTCGAGGCGACATCGGCCGCGCGATGTGAGCAACGCAGCCAATGATCAGTAAAGCGCCCAGAGGCAGGGAATGGCCTTAGTCGCGAGACGACCACGCATGAAGACGAGAAGACGCAGTTAGATGCAGAATCCTGCTGAGACAAGAACCCATCAAGTTTAGAGTCTCCCAGTGGGGTTGCATGTCTGCCACGTGGACGGTGAAGATGTTCCCAGAGAATAGGTAGGGCAGATAGGCACAGAAGTCGAGGGGTACAGAGGCACCCACGCAGCCTCCCCTGTCAGACTTTGCACTCAAGTGAAGAAGGCTGGCACGCAAGGTAGCCCTGGGGAGTAGAAACGACAGTGCAGAGTAATCAAGTGGCCCTAGAGGTAGCCAGTAGGGGCTACGCGGGTTTATATGAGGAAGAAGAACACCAAACCAGGTATGCAGTCTTTGCCTCAGAATACACAACACAAAACCAAGAACACTCAGTTTTCGAATCAAAGAGGACTGAGGGCACACACACACGGGTCTTACACAGAGAGATCCGGGAGAGAGTTTTGGTGTTCCCGTTGCCTGACTTGAGCATCGGAGCTACAACGGCCGCTAGAGGCGCCGTCTGTGTGTTTTGCAGGCATCGTTCGGAGTTCTGTCGAAGGTTCCTGGAGCCTCCTTGCAGAACGCGCAGCAGCTGGAAAGCTAGACGAAGGAGTGACGAGGCATTTCCCCACGCTCGAGTCCGCAGCGAGATCATTAACCAAGGCCGGTTGGAAAGCCCACAGAGGGAGTGAGCTTGCAACACTACTCACACCCCTCCCATGTGCTTACATTTAGGCGCCACTTTTGGTGGAAATATCATTTGAATTTCCCTCCATTTTCATTTGAATTTTCAGCCCTCTAACACTATAAATAAGAGGGCTTGCTTCATGTATTTTCAAGATTAATATACTTAGTGAATTGCTGCCAAGTTGGAGCCAATTTCAGTTCTTGCCCAAAAACCTCTCAAGGTTAGGCTATTGATCTTCAATTCTCACCTTACCAAAGAGAGATGGCCTCACCACTCTCATTCCCTACCTAGCATGCACCTCCAAGGTCACCACACCTCTTAGGAAGACCTTGTCCGTTTTCAATCCAAAATTGCTTCCGCTCACCAACAATTTCTCCAAGTATGAAGGCACTCTTCCATCATTAAGCATTGGGGGCCTGTGTAGTGGCCGGACCTTGGAGGTCGGCAGTATACAGTAGAGGTCGACGTGGCAAAGGTCGGCACAGTAGGATCCCAAGAGGGACTGATGGCCTTCACATGTTGAGCTCTCCTTGGATGTTGAAGATGGTGCGGAAGCAATGGTTTAAATGAGCAAGACCCTCCTAGGAGTGATGGTGATCTTGAAGGTGCATGATGTGTATGAAAATGAGAGAGGTTTGGCCAGCTCTCTTTGGTGGTGAAGGAGTGAAGATTAAAACCATAAATCAAGAGATTTAGGCAAGGGAGTAAGTATGGCACAAATTTGGCAGCACAACTTTACTCAAATTAATCTTGAAAATACATGAGGTAGGCCTCCTTATTTATAGATTTAGGAGCCTTGGTGAGCAAGCTTAAAGGGTAGGGATGGAAATACAAAAAGTGGGGCTGCCTAGGGTATTGACTTTAGTCAAACCACACCATCATCCTAATATTCTAGAAGATAGGTCAAAAATGCAACATTTGATAGTACACCCCTCCTTCTTTTGCTAAAGGCACCTATTTGCTAGCTGTAACATCCCGCCAAATTCTTTTCATAATTATAAAACGAAGTAGAGATAAAATAATAATATTGAAGTGAACATAATCGTATATATGTAATGAAGTTTTCTCCTCGCAGGGAGTTTAATACAAAATCGGTCAGCTTTCCAAAAACGTAAACTAAATACAGCAAAATAAGTAAAAACAGGCGATCTCCCAACAGAATAGGCGATCTCCTATCAGAAAAGGGCGATCTCCCTTCAGAATACAGAAAAGGGTGATCGCCTAACACAAACGTAAATGGGCGATCTGCTTCCGGCGCCCACTCACTGAGGAGCACTACCACCTGCAACCTCGTCTGCTCCCGTGTAAAAATACACGATCATCACAGGTTTAAGAAAGCAATCACAACAACAGATAAAAGGGGTAAGCTAGATGTTTTTAAAAACTTTAAATCCATAGAACACGTAAATTTCCACTCCATACATAAGCCATATCAAATGCAACCATCAAGATTTCCATAATCCACATACTCGTCAAGTGTCTCTTTGCTACATTCAGTATTCAAGATTCACACGTCAGACTTTCCACTGACCCACAATGCATGGACACATGACTCTACTTCCGGATTGACTCGTGCGTTGACTCAGGCTCAGAGATCTGCACCTGTCATACCATACCACTGTGAAATCCACACAGGGTCGCTGTGAAATCCACACAGCATGCGCATATATAATCTCAATGTTATCACTCTCCCGGTATGACAAGGTTAATTCATATAACAGGCCGAGCTCGTTCTTTTTCACACTACTCGCCCATTCATATGAACCTCCTCCGACTCTCCACAACTGAATAACTTCATCTACGTGATTCCATTATATCAGCAGAGTCAGGATATCTCCTTCTAGACAAGCCCCTAGTCAATACACATTACACAAATGATCTTACACGGTATTTCCTTTCCTGAAAATACTATGCCTTGATCTCACATTCACAACATTCAAAACATCATACCACTCAATCGAATGATTCAAATCACAGCAACAATCATTTCAAAGGTTCAAACTTTCGAATATCACATTTAAATCTCAAGCAGTCTCAAAACAACACCAAAAATAGGGGAGTTCGCAAAACAACGCCAAAACCGGCGATCTGATTCAAAAGCAGGGGATTTCGAAATCTGTATTTAAAACCGGCGACCACGTCGCCCAGACACATAGAACAGAGCATTCACGAAGATGAAAACGAAACCGGCGACCACGTCGCCCTCACTTCAGAAACAGCTAATCTATGGCTTGTATTGAAAATGAAGGCTAGCTTCCCTTACCTGGACTTGCGCAAAATACCAAGAGCTCCTAAATCCAGCGAAGCTTGAAGAATGCCTTGGCTCTGTTTTTTCGTCTGGTTTGAAGGACTTGCAGAGAACTTCCCAGGTGCTCTAATGGTGGCTGTCGCTCGTCGTACTCTTGTGTGAAGGTACCAGAATCGCAGCGCGAAGGAGAGGAATGGAGGAGAAAGGAGGTAGCTCACTCTTTCGTTCTTGAACAACTGCAACGTTCTTTTCCCTCTCAGAAGTGGGTTTTTGCATCTTAAACTAACTTGTCCACAAAAGCTGCTGCCACCACCCACTCTGCAGGGAAGTTGCGTATACGCTGCACTGAACAGTACTACTAAGCGTGCCTCTGCGCAGGCTAACACTCTGAGGTCACTATTCTGAACCACCCTTTTTGTCTACGTGGCGCGCGTGCAGGACGTTTCATGCTGGGAGTCTGGGTCCCACCTTTTCTGCGTGCAACTCGACATCGCGCGATAACCTTTCGCCGATGACCACTGGCGCGAAGACTATCCACCGATGACCTCTCGCGCGAAGACTATCCACCGATGACCTCTCGCGCGAAGGCTATCCACCGATGACCTCTCGCGCGAAGACTATCCACCGATGACCTCTCGCGCGAAGGCTATCCACCGATGACCTCTCGCGCGAAGGCTATCCACCGATGACCTCTCGCGCGAAGGCTATCCACCGATGACCTCATCCTGGCGGATAACCGATGTCTCCCCCTGGAAGATGCCCGCATGCCTCACGCCCTGGCGATGCCCGCATGCTTCACGCCCTGGCGACGTCTGCATGCCTCGCGCCCTGGCGATGACGTGTAGTCTAGGCGACCGGCGATTATGTACTAACAAGGAAATCTTATAATCTACTAAACTACACTTTCCTTCCTTTTCATTTTAAATAAAAACATACTTAGAATTCATTTAAAATATACCCTTTTATTCCAATTTAATTTTACAGGTCCTTACACTAGCACACCCCTCCTTCTATTGCTAAGGGCACCTTTTTGATAGCACACCCCTAAGTGAGCAAGTTTTGCTTTCTACACTACACTATTCTACTAAGCTACCCCTAATGGGCCTCCAAGTAGCATGTACAAGGTCTTCTCCCTCCCATCCGTGGCTTGACTTATTTGGGCGTGAATGTGCTTGGCCATGGACCTTGTGAGAGGTCCTAGACGGTCTAGGCTCCCTCCTAGATGCTCCTCATGTAGCTCCCCCTTGTCTTGTGCTAGACGCTCTCCATGTTGTTCTAGACGGTCTAGTCTTGGCCCTTGGCTTTCATGGTGGGGTGAGCTTGGCCTCTCTCCATCATCCCCTCCCCCTTGGAAAGGATTTTTCCTCAAATCCAAGTCTTCATTGGTACCTACAAATGGAGATAGGTCAATTACATTAAATGTGTCATGCACTCCATATTCAAGAGGTAGGTCCAACTTGTATGCATTGTTGTTGACTCTCTTGAGGACTTGAAAGGGTCCATCTCCTCGGGGACTTAGTTTGGACTTCCTTTGAGTGGGAAATCTATCTTTTCGAAGATGAAGCCAAACTAAGTCTCCTTCCTCAAAAATCATTTCCCTCTTCCCCTTATTGTGGTATTTTGCATACTTCTCATTTTGTTGTTGTATTTGAAGTTTAACCTTCTCATGAATTTTCTTAACAAAATCGGCCTTGATTGCTCCTTCCTTATGCACAAAATCTTGTGGATTAGGAAGGGATAACAAGTCCATAGGTGTGAGAGGATTAAATCCATATACTACTTCAAAAGGAGAAGCATTAGTAGTCTTGTGGACTACTCTATTATAAGCAAACTCAATGTGGGGAAGGTGCTCATCCCAAGACTTGTGGTTTCCCTTCATGATAGCCCTAAGCATAGTTCCTAGAGATCTATTGACTACTTCGGTTTGACCATCCGTTTGAGGATGACAAGAAGTGGAAAATTGTAGTCTTGTTCCAAGTTTACTCCAAAGAGTTTTCCAAAAGTGGCTTATAAACTTGGGATCTCTATCGGACACTATACTTCTAGGTATACCATGGAGTCTCACCACTTCTCTAAAGAAGAGCCTAGAAATATTTTGAGCATCATCTACCTTGTGGCATGGAATAAAATGGGACATTTTGCTAAAACGGTCCATGTAACATCCCGCCAAATTCTTTTCATAATTATAAAATGAAATAGAGAGAAAATAATAATATTGAAGTGAACATAACTGTATATACGTAATGAAGTTTTCTCCTCGCAGGGAGTTTAATACAAGGTCGGTCGGTATTCCAAAAACGTAAATTAAATACAACAAAATAAATAAAAACAGGCGATCTCCCAACAGAATAGGCGATCTCCTATCAGAAAAGGGCGATCTCCCTTCAAAATACAGAAAAGGGTGATCGCCTAACACAAACGTAAATGGGTGATCTGCTTCCGGCGACCACTCACTGAGGAGCACTACCACCTGCAACCTCGTCTGCTCCCGTGTAAAAATACACGATCATCACAGGTTTAAGAAAGCATCCACAATAACAGATAAAAGGGGTAAGCTAGATGTTTTAAAAACTTTAAATCCATAGAAAAAGTAAATTTCCACTCCATACATAAGCCATATCAAATGCAACCATCAAGATTTCCATAATCCACATACTCGTCAAGTGTCTCTTTGCTACATTCAGTATTCAAGATTCACACGTCAGACTTTCCACTGACCCACAATGCATAGACACATGACTCTAATTCCGGATTGACTCGTGCGTTGAACTTAGCATCCAGAGACCTGCACCTGTCATACTTCATTGCTGTAATGTTTCCACAGCTGTGCACATAACCATAATCTCAATCTCATCGTTCTCACAGTATGACAGGGTAAATTCATATAACAGGCCGAGCTCGTTCTTTTTCACACGACCCACCCATTCATATGAACCTCCTTCGACTCTCACCAACTGAATAACTTCATCTACGTGATTCCATTATCTCAGCAGAGTCAGGATCGCCTCATTCACAGGATACTCACAGATCAATACACCTCATAACCAATCTCAACACGGTATTTCCTTTCCTGAAAATACTATGCCTTGATCTCACATCCACAACATTCAAAACATCATACCACTCAAATGAACGATTCAAATCACAGCAACAATCATTTCAAAGGTTCAAACTTTCGAATATCACATTTAAATCTCAAGCAGTCTCAAAACGATACCAAAAACAGGGGAGTTCGCAAAACAACGCCAAAACCGGCGATCTGATTCAAAAGCAGGGGATTTCGAAATCTGTATTTAAAACCGGCGACCACGTCGCCCAGACACATAGAACAGAGCATTCACGAAGATGAAAACGAAACCGGCGACTGTAACATCCCGCCAAAATAAACAATCTCATACATGTAATATGAAAATAAGGTAAACCAATAATGTTGAAGAATACAAGATAATATATATACATAAGTAAGGGAGTTGCTCCTCTTAGGGAGATTAGTACATAATCCTTCAAATGTTTTCTTTTTTTTTTTTCCAAAATTTAAAGAATAATAAAAAAAATCAAATACAGCAAGACCGGCGGTCTCCATACAAAAAAAACGGCGATCTCCAACACAAACCGGCGATCCCAAAACAGAAGACCCCAAGACAGGCGATCTGCTATCAGGACACAAATCCGGCGATCACCCCCGAGAGGTGGAAATGGGCGATCTCTGCCCTCGACGACCACCCATTAGGGAGCTCTTCTTCCTGGAAGATCATCTGCTCCCGTGTACACATTTACACGATCATCACAGTTTTGAGAAAACCACCACAATAACAGATAAAAGGGTAAGCCAGACATTTTAACGAGAGTTTAGAATAAGGCATTTAAAATCATGAACATAATAGATCAAGGTAAAACATTTTCCAAGATATCCATGTAAAACGTGGAGCTACTCATAGCATTCAACTGCTCGCCCAAAACCACAGACTTCACAACATTCACCCATAGTCATTTCCATTTCACAATACAGCATCAAGTGTCTATCAATATTCCAGTTTCTCATTTCCCATGCCAGACTTTCCACTGACCCACAATGCATAGACACATGACACTACTCCCGGATTGACTCGTGCGTTGACTCAGGCCCAGAGATTTGCACCTGTCATACCTACCACTGTGAATCCACACAGCATGCGCATATACCATCACATTGTTACCATTCTCTCGGTATGACAAGGTAAATTCGTATAACAGGCCGAGCTCGTTCCCATTTGAACAACTCACCCATACGTACGAACCTCCTTCGACTCTCACCAACTGAATAACTTCATCTACTTGATTCCATTATCTCAGCAGAGTCAGGATATCTCCTTCTAGACAAGCCCCTAGTCAATACACCTATACAGATCTTACACGGTATTTCCTTTCCTGAAAATACTATGCCTCGATCCCACATTCACAGCATTCCAAACATCATACCACTCAAATACATGATTCAATCATAGAACAATCATTTCAAAGGTTCAGATCTTCGAATATCTCGTTTAAATCTCAAGTAGTTTCAAAGCAAC
This sequence comes from Phaseolus coccineus, assembly GCA_037954025.1. Lineage (NCBI taxonomy): Eukaryota > Viridiplantae > Streptophyta > Magnoliopsida > Fabales > Fabaceae > Phaseolus > Phaseolus coccineus. The sequence goes on along the minus strand of CM075686.1, from coordinate 15,316,803 downwards.
ACCCAGAAACAGAGAGTTCACAAACAACGCCAAAACCGGCGATCTAGTTCAAAAACAGGGCGTTTCGAAGGCTTTATATAAAACCGGCGACCACATCGCCCAAACACATAAAACAGAGTATTTCACGAAGACGAAAGCGAAAACGGCGACCACGCCGCCCACACTTCAGAAAATAGCTAAACTATGGCTCGTATTAAAGATGGAGGCTAGCTTCCCTTACCTGGACTTGCGCAAAACCCCAGGAGCTCCGAAACCCAACGAAGCTTAAAGAATGCCTTGGCTCTGTTTTTGCGTCTGGTTTGAAGGACTTGCAGAGAAGTTCCCCGGTGCTCTAATGGTGGCCGTCGCTCTTCGTACTCTTGTGTGAAGGTGCCAGAGTCGCAGCGCGAAGGAGAGAAATGGAGGAGAAAGGAGGTAACTCACTCTTTGGCTTTTGAACAACTGAAATGTTTTCTTTCCCTCAACAGTGGGTTTTTCCCTCTTAAACCAACTATTCCACAAAAGCCGCTGCCACCAACCACTCTGCAGGGAAGTTGCGTGTACGCTGCACTGAACAGTACTACTAAGCGTGCCTCTGCGCAGGCTAACACTCTGAGGTCACTATTATGAACCACCCTTTTTGTCTGCGTGGCGCACGTGCAGGACGTTCCATGCTGAGAGTCTGGGTCCCACTTTCTCTACGTACAACTCGACATCGCGCGCTAACCTTCCACTGATCTCTCTCTCTGGAAGACGACCGATGTCTCTCTGTGGCGATGTCCGCATGCCTCTCGCGCCCCGGCGACACCCGTATGCCTCAATCCCCGGCGACACCTGCATGCCTCACGCCCCGGCGATGCCCGCATGCCTCACGCCCCGGCGATGCCCGCATGCCTCACGCCCCGGCGACGCCCGCATGCCTCACGCCCGGCGATGACCGACGACACTCCTTGCTGAAGGTTCCTCATTGCACTATGTTACGTCCAAGGTATCATCTCCACGTGACTCGGTGACGTCGGTAGCTTCACATTTCCAAGGGTGGATTGGCACTTGCCCTCGTGCGCCCATGCATGCAACACTAAGGACGATCTCCAATACCCAAGCATAGAGCTTCGCATGCACAGCGTGTCTAAGGCTTAACCCACACCTTGATGCACGTGGTCTTTGGGAACCCACTATGGTAGATCCAACATCTTGACTACACACTAAGTGTAGTTTCGGCGATCATGTGTACCCTAGGCGACAGGCGACTAGGTACACTACAGGCGATAGGCGTTCTGTGAAATCAAGGCGACAGGCGATCATGTGCCTACTCTTTCAATTACGGCGGTCTCGTAGACTTTTAAGCTATACTTCCCTTCCTTTATATTTTTAAATAAAGACATACTTAGAATTGACTTAAAATATATCACTTTTATTCCAATAAGATTTTCCAGGTCCTTACAATCTCCCTAACAACAAAAATTTTCGTCCTCGAAAATTGAATTACAAGGAATTACAAGGAAAAGAGATGTGGATAGTCGTTTCTCATGTTCTCTTCCAACTCCCAAGTCGAATCACCGGATCTCTCATCCCACACCACCTTAACCATATGGATGGTCTTACCCCTGAGCTGTTTGCTTTGGTGATCGTCTATCCTGACTGGTCTTGCTTCAAAAGACAAGTCGTCCCTGATCTGCACGTCGTCCACCTCCAACACGTGACAAGGGTCGGCGAGATATTTCCTTAACTGTGATACGTGGAAGACATTATGCAGATTTGCTAAATGTGGAGGTAGGGCGATCTCATACGCTACTGGGCCAATCCTTCTTAAGATCTGGTATGGTCCCACGAACTTAGGGGACAGCTTCTTTGGCCTGATCGCCCGCCCTACACCCTTGGTTGGTGTCACTTTCATGAACACGTGATCTCCAGCAGCAAACTCCAAAGGCTTTCTCCTCTGATCTGCATAGGACTTCTGCCTACTCTGAGAAGCTTTCATTCTGTTTTGTATCTGCTTCACCTTCTCGGTCGTCTGCTGAATCAACTCTGGCCCAACCAAGACTGCCTCGCCCTCCTGGTACCAACATAAGGGAGTTCTGCATTTTCTCCCATACAGGGCTTCATATGGTGCCATCCCAATACTGGCGTGATAGCTATTGTTATAGGTAAACTCTACCAGCGGCAACACCTCCTCCCATCCTCCCAATTGATCCAAGACGCACGCCCTCAGCAGATCTTCTAGAGATTGGATCGTCCTCTCTGACTGACCATCTGTTTGGGGATGATATGCAGAGCTCATCCTCAACTTAGTTCCCAAGCACTCTTGCAAGGTCTGCCAAAACCTTGAAGTGAACCTGGGATCTCTATCTGAAACGATGCTGGAAGGCACTCCATGCAGCCTTACTATTTCTTGGATGTATAGCTGTGCCAGCTTGGCCATAGGCATCTTCATATTCACTGGAAGGAAGTGGGCACTCTTCGTCAGCCTATCAATGATGACCCAGATTGCATCATGACTCTTTACCGATCTGGGTAAGTGGGTGACAAAATCCATGGCGATGCTGTCCCATTTCCACTCAGGGATATCCAGTTGCTGCAACAGCCCGCCAGGTCTTTGATGCTCTACCTTCGCTTTCTGACACGTTAAGCAGGTTGCCACATACTGGGCGATGTCCCTCTTCATGCCTGACCACCAAAATGACTCCTTCAAGTCATGGTACATCTTGTTCATGCCTGGGTGGAGGTTAAGGCGACTCTTATGACCTTCCTCTAGGATCATCTTCTTCAACTCATCATTTGCAGGTATGCAAATCCTGCCATCAAACCTCAAGATCCCATCATCGCCCATCTCAAAGCCTCTCGCCTGATCTGCCCCTAGTGACTCCACAGTGCGCTTCAGGCTAGGGTCCTCCAATTGTGTATCCTTCAACATCTCAAGGAAGTCATTAGTTATAGTCAGCTTACTACAACTAATGTGATTCGCGTGAAATTCCACTCCAAGGTTTAAGTCCCTGAACTGCTCGATCAGTTTCTGCTCTTCCATCATCATGGTGGCGACTTGTATAGACTTCCTACTCAAGGCATCGGCCACTACATTGGCCTTCCCTGGGTGATACATGAGTTGAAAGTCGTAGTCCTTTAGGAATTCCATCCACCTTCTTTGCCTCATGTTTAGTTCCTTCTGATCGAACAGGTACTTCAAGCTCTTGTGGTCACTGAACACCTGGAACCGAGCTCCATATAGATAGTGCCTCCAGATCTTCAAGGCAAAAACCACAGCCGCCAACTCCAAGTCATGCGTAGGGTAGTTCCTCTCATGAACCTTGAGTTGCCTTGAAGCATATGCAACTACTCTCTTTTCTTGCATTAAAACACATCCCAAGCCTTGATGTGAAGCGTCACAGAAGACATCAAAAGGTCTTCCTACCTCGGGGATTACCAGCACTGGAGCACTGGTCAACCTCTCCTTTAGTTCCCTGAAGCTCTGTTCACATCGGTCGGTCCAAGCAAAGGGTTGGTCCTTGCGGGTTAGCTGTGTTAAAGGAGCCACTATCTTGGAAAAATCCTCAATAAACCTCCGATAGTAGCCCGCCAACCCCACAAAGCTCCTTATCTCAGTCACGGTCTTAGGACGTTCCCATTGCAGCACTGCCTCTACCTTGGCTGGATCTACCGAGATCCCTTGGGCAGATATCACGTGTCCTAAGAAGTTGACTTCCCTCAGCCAGAACTCACACTTGGAGAACTTGGCATAGAGTTGCTTCTCTCTCAGTATTTCCAATACTGTCCTCAGGTGTTCCTCATGCTCTTCCTCGGTCCTTGAATAAATGAGGATGTCATCTATGAAGACCACCACAAACTTATCCAAGAAAGGGCGAAAGATCCTATTCATGTAGTCCATGAATAGAGCTGGAGCGTTGGTGACTCCAAATGGCATCACTACATACTCGTAGTGCCCATATCTAGACCTAAAAGCTGTCTTCTGTACATCTTCAGCTTTTACCAAGATTTGGTGATACCCCGATCTCAGGTCAATCTTGGAGAACACCGAGGCCCCATAAATTTGGTCCATCAAATCATCGATCCGAGGTAGGGGGTACTTGTTCTTGATGGTCAATTTGTTCAATTGCCTGTAGTCTATACACAGCCGAGACCCTCCATCCTTCTTCTTGACTAGGAGCACTGGAGCTCCCCATGGGGATACGCTGGGTCTGATGAACTGCTTCTCCAGCAACTCTTCCACTTGCTTCTTTAACTCCACTAACTCGGCTGGTGCCATCCTGTAAGGTGCCATTGATATTGGTCCAGCTCCAGGTACCAAGTCAATAGAGAATTCCACTTCTCTCTTAGGGGGTAACCCAGGCACCTCCTCTGGGAATACATCGGTGAAATCTCTCACCACTTGTATCCTGTTTACGTCCCCTTTATTCTCCACTTCCAACCGGGCGAGCACCACGAAGCACCTCGCCCCTTCTTCCAACGCTGATTGCCCTTGTTGAACTGTTAACACATCCGATTCTTGGGGGTCTGGAAACGCTACCTTCTGCCTACCACAGTCTATGAGGACGTGATTGGCAGCCAACCAATCCATTCCCAGGATAACATCTAGGTCCTGAAGAGGTAGGCAGATCAAGTCCACCTTGAATCTGCGTCCTTCTACAATCACTGGACATTCAGGGCACACTGTAGAGGTCGACACCTGTCCTGACGCAGGTGTAGAGACCAACAGTTCGAAAGGTAACTCCTTCACTAGGAGATCCAACTCGGCTACACACAGACTTGACACAAATGAGTGTGTCGCTCCAGAATCAAACAAAGCTCTTACACTTCTACCAGCAATAAAACAAACACCTTTGATGAGGTTACCTGACTGAGCTGCCTCTGTTCCAGACATGGCGAACACCCTCCCTGTTGCCTGAGGTCTGCTGCCCTCGTTTCTCGTCTGCTGAGAGCCACTGGGCTGGATCGCCCCATTCCGGTTAGGGCATTCTCTAGCAAAATGCCCCGTCTTTTGGCAGATGTAGCACCTTTTCTCTGAACTCTTCTTGGAGCATGCGTTGGAGGCGTGTGGTCCACCACAATGGAAACACTTGAGTTTCCATGGTTGCTGCTGCTGGAACTGGGGAGGTGCTGCTCCTGCCCGATGTGATGGAGGTCTCGCATAGGGCTTGCTTTGTGGGTGCTGTGCCTTAGCTCTCCCACTGGAAGGACCTCCTGGGTGTGACCTGATCACCCGAGACTCACCCTTTTCCAGGGTCTCCACCATCTTCACCTTCTCCACTAAGGCGTGGAACTCCCTGATGCACATCGGGGCTATAGTCCTCTTCAGCCCATGCTTCAGCCCTTCCTCGAACTTCCTACACCTCCAGGCCTCGGAGGTCGCCTGAGTATAGAACCGGGCGAGGTACTCAAAACGGGCAGCATAGGCGTTTACCGACATGTCCCCCTGCTCCAACTTCAGGAACTCAGCTTCCCTTGCAAACTTGGCGCTGTCTGGGAAGTACTTCTCTAAGAACTTCACCCTGAAGCTCTCCCAATCCAATACATCCTCTCGTGCCTCCATCATCTGCTGAGCTCCCATCCACCAGAACTCAGCTTCTCCTGATAGCAAATAAGTGGCGAACAGCAGCTTCTTCTCTTCAGGGCAGGAGGTCGCCCTAAAGATTTTCTCCAACTCTCTGACCCACTGATCTGCCTGGTCAGGGGTAGCATTCCCACTGAACTTAGGTGGGTTGTGCCTCATGAACTCGGCCAGTCCCATCTGTTCTTGGGGCTGACCGACGTGGGAGTTTGTCTCAGCAGATCGGGCAGTTTCCCAGTGTTGCATTGTGGCTTGATGGTTCTGGGCCATCGCTGCGTTCTGTTGCTGAATGGCAGTCGCCATCATCTCGATGGCCTTAGCGATCTGGCTCATCTCTGAGGAAGGTTGGGGTGGGGTAGAAGGTCTACGTGCCATCTTCTGAATCTATTGACTTCTATATTCCCTACAACTGTAAGAATGAAATCGATAAGAATCAATTCATTCAAGGGGGGGGTAACAGCTAGACCTTACAAAGGTCAGCATCTCAACGTCATCTAGAATTTGAGCTCATCAACAGATTCATAATGCTTATAACTTCAAACAAAACACCAGATCAGTTACTGGTGTGCAAACATCAATCCAACTAATCACCCACAGTCAATTACAAGAACACGAAATACATCACACCTGACTTCAAGGTGGGCTAAACATCAACCTTTGGAATTAAGATTAAGAATTATCTTGATCCAGTTATGAGTGTGCACCCTCATTACTTTATCAGGATCTTCTCATTCTTAATACCAAGATTTTCAATTAGCGCATACATTCACTAAGGCACACACAAAATTTCAATACCAAAAACGTTTTGAAAACCTTTCACTATAGTTGTTATTTAAAACTCAAATAGATTTTATGAGCAGAAGAAACACAATGGATCCACAGCCCTCAGGTCATCCTAAGGACGAACTGCTCTGATACCATTAATGTAACATCCCGCCAAAATAAACAATCTCATACATGTAATATGAAAATAAGGTAAACCAATAATGTTGAAGAATACAAGATAATATATATACATAAGTAAGGGAGTTGCTCCTCTTAGGGAGATTAGTACATAATCCTTCAAATGTTTTCTTTTTTTTTTTTCCAAAATTTAAAGAATAATAAAAAAATCAAATACAGCAAGACCGGCGGTCTCCATACAAAAAAAACGGCGATCTCCAACACAAACCGGCGATCCCAAAACAGAAGACCCCAAGACAGGCGATCTGCTATCAGGACACAAATCCGGCGATCACCCCCGAGAGGTGGAAATGGGCGATCTCTGCCCTCGACGACCACCCATTAGGGAGCTCTTCTTCCTGGAAGATCATCTGCTCCCGTGTACACATTTACACGATCATCACAGTTTTGAGAAAACCACCACAATAACAGATAAAAGGGTAAGCCAGACATTTTAACGAGAGTTTAGAATAAGGCATTTAAAATCATGAACATAATAGATCAAGGTAAAACATTTTCCAAGATATCCATGTAAAACGTGGAGCTACTCATAGCATTCAACTGCTCGCCCAAAACCACAGACTTCACAACATTCACCCATAGTCATTTCCATTTCACAATACAGCATCAAGTGTCTATCAATATTCCAGTTTCTCATTTCCCATGCCAGACTTTCCACTGACCCACAATGCATAGACACATGACACTACTCCCGGATTGACTCGTGCGTTGACTCAGGCCCAGAGATTTGCACCTGTCATACCTACCACTGTGAATCCACACAGCATGCGCATATACCATCACATTGTTACCATTCTCTCGGTATGACAAGGTAAATTCGTATAACAGGCCGAGCTCGTTCCCATTTGAACAACTCACCCATACGTACGAACCTCCTTCGACTCTCACCAACTGAATAACTTCATCTACTTGATTCCATTATCTCAGCAGAGTCAGGATATCTCCTTCTAGACAAGCCCCTAGTCAATACACCTATACAGATCTTACACGGTATTTCCTTTCCTGAAAATACTATGCCTCGATCCCACATTCACAGCATTCCAAACATCATACCACTCAAATACATGATTCAATCATAGAACAATCATTTCAAAGGTTCAGATCTTCGAATATCTCGTTTAAATCTCAAGTAGTTTCAAAGCAACACCCAGAAACAGAGAGTTCACAAACAACGCCAAAACCGGCGATCTAGTTCAAAAACAGGGCGTTTCGAAGGCTTTATATAAAACCGGCGACCACATCGCCCAAACACATAAAACAGAGTATTTCACGAAGACGAAAGCGAAAACGGCGACCACGCCGCCCACACTTCAGAAAATAGCTAAACTATGGCTCGTATTAAAGATGGAGGCTAGCTTCCCTTACCTGGACTTGCGCAAAACACCAGGAGCTCCGAAACCCAACGAAGCTTAAAGAATGCCTTGGCTCTGTTTTTGCGTCTGGTTTGAAGGACTTGCAGAGAAGTTCCCCGGTGCTCTAATGGTGGCCGTCGCTCTTCGTACTCTTGTGTGAAGGTGCCAGAGTCGCAGCGCGAAGGAGAGAAATGGAGGAGAAAGGAGGTAACTCACTCTTTGGCTTTTGAACAACTGAAATGTTTTCTTTCCCTCAACAGTGGGTTTTTCCCTCTTAAACCAACTATTCCACAAAAGCCGCTGCCACCAACCACTCTGCAAGGAAGTTGCGTGTACGCTGCACTGAACAGTACTACTAAGCGTGCCTCTGCGCAGGCTAACACTCTGAGGTCACTATTATGAACCACCCTTTTTGTCTGCGTGGCGCACGTGCAGGACGTTCCATGCTGAGAGTCTGGGTCCCACTTTCTCTACGTACAACTCGACATCGCGCGCTAACCTTCCACTGATCTCTCTCTCTGGAAGACGACCGATGTCTCTCTGTGGCGATGTCCGCATGCCTCTCGCGCCCCGGCGACACCCGTATGCCTCACGCCCCGGCGACACCTGCATGCCTCACGCCCCGGCGATGCCCGCATGCCTCACGCCCCGGCGATGCCCGCATGCCTCACGCCCCGGCGACGCCCGCATGCCTCACGCCCGGCGATGACCGACGACACTCCTTGCTGAAGGTTCCTCATTGCACTATGTTACGTCCAAGGTATCATCTCCACGTGACTCGGTGACGTCGGTAGCTTCACATTTCCAAGGGTGGATTGGCACTTGCCCTCGTGCGCCCATGCATGCAACACTAAGGACGATCTCCAATACCCAAGCATAGAGCTTCGCATGCACAGCGTGTCTAAGGCTTAACCCACACCTTGATGCACGTGGTCTTTGGGAACCCACTATGGTAGATCCAACATCTTGACTACACACTAAGTGTAGTTTCGGCGATCATGTGTACCCTAGGCGACAGGCGACTAGGTACACTACAGGCGATAGGCGTTCTGTGAAATCAAGGCGACAGGCGATCATGTGCCTACTCTTTCAATTACGGCGGTCTCGTAGACTTTTAAGCTATACTTCCCTTCCTTTATATTTTTAAATAAAGACATACTTAGAATTGACTTAAAATATATCACTTTTATTCCAATAAGATTTTCCAGGTCCTTACAGCGACCACGTCGCCCTCACTTCAGAAACAGCTAATCTATGGCTTGTATTGAAAATGAAGGCTAGCTTCCCTTACCTGGACTTGCGCAAACACCAGGAGCTCTGAAATCCAACGAAGCCTAAAGAACGCCTTGGCTCTGTTTTTGCGTCTGGTTTGAAGGACTTGCAGAGAACTTCCCAGGTGCTCTAATGGTGGCTACCGCTCGTCGTACTCTTGTGTGAAGGTGCCAGAATCGCAGCGCGAAGGAGAGAAAAGGAGAAGAATGGAGGTAAACTCACTCTTTTGCTCTTGAACCACTGCAACGTTTCTTTTTCTCAGAAGTGGGTTTTTGAATCTTAAACCAACTTGCCCACAAAAGCCGCTGCCACCACCCACTCTGCAGGGGAGTTTGCGTGTACGCTTCCCTGAACAGTACAACTACGCGTGCCTCTGCGCAGGCTAACACTCTGAGGTCACTATTCTGAACCACCCCTTTTGTCTACGTGGCGCGCGTGCAGGACGTTTCATGCTGGGAGTCTGGGTCCCACTTTATCTGTGTGAAACTCGACATCGCGCGATAACCTTTCACCGATGACCTCTGGCGCGAAGACTATCCACCGATGACCTCTCGCGCGAAGGCTATCCACCGATGACCTCTCGCGCGAAGACTACCCCGCATGCCTCGCGCCCTGGCGATCACGTGTAGTCTAGGCGACCGGCGATTATGTGTTAACAAGGAACTCTTGTAGTCTTCTAAGCTACACTTTCCTTCCTTTTTATTTTAAATAAAAACATACTTAGAATTCATTTAAAATATACCCTTTTATTCCAATTTAATTTTACAGGTCCTTACAGTCCACTACCACAAAGATAGAGTCATGGCCTCTTGCAGTCCTAGGGAGTCCTAAAATGAAATCCATGCTAATGTCTTCCCAAGGAGCATTTGCAATCGGCAAGGGAGTGTAGAGTCCATGAGGCATTGCTTTAGATTTTGCTTTCAAACATGCTATGCATCTAGAACAATGTCTTTGGACATCTTTCCTCATGTGTGGCCAACAAAATTTTACTTTCAAAATGTCTAGAGTCTTATCAACTCCAAAATGGCCCATGAGTCCCCCCTCATGTGATTCTTTGACAAGGAGTTTCCTATGTGTGCCTTGGGGAATGCAAAGTTTTCCTTCTTTAAAAAGATATCCCTCGGACACATAGTAACCTCCTTGCGCTCTATGTTGACATTGGGCATAGATGGATGAAAATTCTTGATCATCTTGATAAAGCTCTCTTATGTGATCAAATCCAAGAATTTGAGCACCCAATTTTGAAAAGAGTGTGTGCCGTCTTGAAAGAGCATCGGCCACTATATTGGTGCTTCCTTTCTTGTACTTGATTACATAAGGAAATTGTTCAAGAAATTCCATCCATTTAGCATGTCTCTTGTTGAGCTTGTGTTGGCCCTTTAGATATTTTAAAGACTCGTGATCACTATGGATTACAAATTCTTTGGTCACAAGGTAGTGTTCCCAAGTCTTTAGGGCTCTCACAAGAGCATAAAGCTCTTTGTCATAGGTGGGGTAATTGAGGGTGGCACCATGGAGTTTTTCACTAAAATATGCAATGGGGTGACCACCTTGCAATAATACCGCACCTATGCCTACTCCCGATGCATCACATTCTATCTCAAAAGTTTTGGAAAATTTTGGGAGAGCTAGAATTGGTGCATTGGTGAGTTGAGCTTTAAGCCTTTGGAAGGCTTGCTCATGCTTATCATTCCAACAAAATGCAACATTCTTTTTCACAAGTTCATTCAAAGGAGAAGCTAGACTTGAAAAATTAGGCACAAACCTTCTATAAAAGCTAGCTAACCCATGGAAACTTCTTACATCACTTACATTTTGTGGAGTGGGCCACTCTTGGATGGCTTTGATTTTCTCGGGGTCAACATGCACCCCCTTTTGGTTGACTATGAAACCTAAAAACACTACACTATCTACACAAAAAGTGCATCTATCTATATTGGCAAACAAACTATTTTTCCTAAGCACTAAAAGAACCTCCCTAAGGTGACTTAGGCGGGACTCTAGGCTTTGACTATATACTAAGATATCATCAAAATAGACTACTACATACTTACCTATGCAATCCCTAAAGACATGATTCATAAGCCTCATGAAAGTGCTAGGTGCATTAGTGAGTCCAAAAGGCATCACTAACCACTCATATAGTCCAAATTTGGTCTTAAAAGCAGTTTTCCACTCATCACCTTCTTTAATTCTAATTTGGTGATATCCACTTTTAAGGTCAATTTTGGAAAACATGGTGGACCCATGCAATTCATCAAGCATGTCATCAAGCCTTGGGATTGGATGCCTATACTTGATGGTGATGTTGTTGATTGCTCTACAATCACAACACATGCGCCATTTTCCATCTTTTTTGGGCACCAACAATACAGGTACAGCACAAGGGCTTAGGCTCTTTTGAACCCAACCCTTCTCCAACAAGTCTTGAACTTGTGACTCTATCTCCTTGGTCTCCTCGGGGTTAGTTCTATAGGCGGGCTTATTTGGTAGGCTTGCCCCCGAAATAAGGTCAATTTGGTGTTCTATACCTCTAATGGGAGGGAGTCCATTGGGCCCCTCATTAGAGAATACATCATCAAATTCACTTAAAAGTTTTTCTACTTTAGGAGGTAGACTCATAAGTTCACTACTTGTGGCAGTGCATGCAAGTGTTCCTTTACAAAAGACAAGGCTTGGTTGTTCAACAAGAAGCAAATTTTCCAAGATGTTTTCACAAGGCTTCTCTTGTTGAGCAACCTTGGGGGAAGGAACACTCTTCTCCCTCTCCTTCCTATCCCTAAGAACCTTTTCTTTTTCAAGCTCTCTTTTCTTTTTCTTTTCCTCATCCCTCTTTTCTTTCATTTGTATTTGATCTTTCACCACTTGGGAATGTGGTAAAGGACTAAGTACAAACTTTTTATGCTTATGGGTTAAGGAAATCTCATTAGTAAGACCATCATGCAAGGTTTTTTTATCAAATTGCCATGGTCTTCCTAAGAGAATATGGCAAGCTTCCATAGGCACTACATCACATAAAACCTTGTCTTTGTAGTTCCCTATGGAAAACTTGATTTCCACTTGCTTATCTACACTTAGTTCCCCATTCTCATTTATCCATTGCAACTTGTATGGCTTAGGATGAGGAACTACTTGTAGATTGAGCTTTTCAATCATTCTAGAGCTACAACAATTGCAGCTTGATCCACTATCCACAATGAGAGAACATATATTTTCTAAAACTTTACATCTTGTGTGAAAGATGTTCTCTCTTTGTGTCTCCATAGATGCACTAGGATGATTGTTGAGGGTTCTCCTAATCATTAGCAATTCTCCCTCTAATGGATCTACCCTCTCATCCTCTCCCCCTTCCTCTCTTTCACTTGGCTCATCCTCGCCACTAGTGTATTCATCGACACCTTTCAAAAACAAAGTCCTTTGGTTTGGGCATTGTGCTTGCACATGCCCTCTTCCATGGCACTTAAAGCACTTAACGTCCCTAGCTCGGATGGGTGGGGTGGAGGCATCTTTGGCTAAGGGTTTGGTAGTTTCCCTAGGTTTTTCTTTTGATGTACTACCCTCCCTTCTATATTCTCTCTTGGGATAGAGGTTAGAGTAGGATCCAACCTTTAGACTTGAAGTTTTGCGTAAATTTTGTTGCTCAACTTTAATGCAAAGTTGGACCAAGTCATTCAAGTCTTGGTATGGAAGGAGTTCTACTCTATCCCTTATCTCAAGCGAGAGGCCACTAAGGAACCTAGCTATGGTGATATGCTCCTCTTCTCTAATGGAGGCTCTCATCATGTAGAGCTCCATTTTTTGTCTATACTCCTCAACACTCATATTGTTTTGCTTGAGTCTTTGGAGCTTGTCCATCAACTCCCTATGGTAGTATGAGGGTATGTGGCGACGTCTTAGGGCTCCCCTAAGGTCATTCCAATATTCAATTGGAGGTTCCCTATGAAGACGTCTTTCTCTTTCGAGAGAGGTCCACCAATACATGGCGTTCCCTTGGAAGCTAAGGGTGGCTAGAGGTACCTTGCGTTCTTCACTCACCCTATGGCAAGCAAAGAGTTGCTCTACTTTCATCTCCCAATCTAGGTAGGTTTCTACACTCTCCTTACCATGGAAATGAGGTAGGTCTACTCTAACCTCCCTTGGGCCCTCTTGCTCCCTTTGCCTATTTGTTCTAGGGGGTGGTTGGTAGTAGTTGATCCGGTCGGTCATCGGTATCCAATGACGTCAGCAGCAGATGACCACGTGGGCCAGTCATAGAGCAACACGTGGCATGAGATAGCAGATGAACAAGGGTGGAGATCGACTCCTACATAAGCGCCTGGAAGCAGAGCGCGAGAGTGACGAAGCACCGATCAGTCATCGGTGTATACAGAATGGTCAGTCATCGGTATATACAGAGTGATCAGTCATCGGTGCATGCAGAGTGATCAGTCATCGGTGTATACAGAGTGATCAGTCATCGGTGTATACAGAGTGATCAGTCATCGGTGTATATAGAATGATCAGTCGTCGGGGGTTCCTTGCCAACGCGTGTTAAACTGGGACCCAGGCTCCCAGCGAGAACGTTACCCAAGGACCTCGCCTGATTCCATAAGCAGAGCACGACAACGTGAAGAAGCGCCATCGGACATCGGCCAGGATGAGAGATACCTCGGTCGTCGGTGTGTGTCGAGGCGACCAGTGACCAGTAAAGCACTCAGAGGCAGGAAGTGGCCATAGTCGCGAGACGACCATGCATGAAGATGAGAAGACACAGGCAGGTGTAGAATCCTGCTGGGACGAGAACCCATCAAGGCTAGAGTCTCCCAGTGAGCTTGCACGCATGCCACGTGGACCGTGAAGATGTTCCTAGAGAATAGGTAGGGCAGATAGGCACAGAAGTCGAGGGGTCCAGAGACACCCACGCAGCCTCCCCTGTCAGACTTTGCATTTAAGTGAAGAAGGCTGGCGTGCAAGGTAGTCCTGGGGAGTGGAAACGACAGTGCAGAGTAATCAAGTGGCCCTAGAGGTAGCCTGTAGGGGCTACACCGGTTTATATGAGGAAGAAGAACACCAAACCAGGTATGAGTTTTTGACCTCAGAATACACAACACAAAAAGAAAGAACACTCAGTTTCCGAATCAAAGGGGACTGAGGGCACACACACACGGGTCTCACACAGAGAAAGATCCGAGAGAGAGTTTTGGTGTTCCCGTTGCCTGACTTGAGCGTCGGAGCTACAACGGCCGCTAGAGGCGCCGTCTGTGTGTTTTGCAGGCATCGTTCGGAGTCCCGTCGAAGGTTCCTGGAGCCTCCTTGCAGAGCGCGCAGCAGCTGGAAAGCTAGACGAAGGAGTGACGAGGCATTTTCCCCACGCTCGAGTCCGCGGCGAGATCATTTGGCGCCCACCGTGGGGCACGAAGTAAAACGAAGCCCCCATACACAAGAACGAGAGCAGGAATCGCACAGATGAGTAGGAGAACCAGACAAACGACACCTCCACCGCCCGCTGGTGAAGGAACTGTGACCATGGCGCAGGTCATGGAGATGATGCGCGCGTTGCAGGATAACGTCGCGGCGTCGAGAGTTGAGCAGGAGAAGATGCATGCAGAGCTGACTGCATCGCATAGCAGAAATGAAGAGTTGAACCGCGTCAACGAGGAGCTGCGTAGGGAGTTGCAGGCGCAGAATGAGCGCGTATCCGAAGATAGGACGTCGATGCCGCCGTCGCCCCCTAGAGCATTTCCTATGCCCTTCTCCCCCGAGATCATGAACACGGTGGTGCCACCCAACCTGGTGGGAGTGAAAGCGTCATTCACGGGGGTGGAAGACCCAGAGGCACATTTGACAGCCTTCCACACTCAGATGATGCTGTCTGGAGGTTCAGACGCAGTGTACTGCAAAATGCTTATGAGTACGCTGAGCGGAGTAGCCATGGAGTGGTTCGTGAGCTTGCCGGAGGGCCACATCACCTCCTTCCATCAGTTCTCAAAGCTATTCACAGAGCAGTATGTCGTCAACAGAGCGCCGCCAGTGGTGACTTACGACCTGTTCGACGTGCGCCAGAACCAGGGGGAGTCACTGAAGGACTTCCTCAACCGCTTTGGCGCGCAGGTAGTGAGATTGCCCAGCAAGGATGAGAACATGTTAGTGCACACGTTCAAGAAAGGCGTGCTGCCTGGTCCTTTCAGTGAATCCCTGATCAGGAGCCACCCCGCCACCTTTGCTGAGATACGGCGACGCGCGGTGGCGCACATTGTGGCAGAGACAGAGGTCTCTGAGAAGAGAGGCAACACTGCGCCGACGAAGCCGCGCGGAGGTCAGGGGAAGCAGCAGCAGCAGGTGCGGGTATATGAGGCCAAGGAAGGGAGGAAGGTGCAGGGAAGGCCTCGTCCGTATGCGCCCAGGAAGGATCAGCCCAGGGGGCGTGCAAGGGAGAACAACACACCCCCTAGGTATGATTTCGTGATAGAATTGGCAGAGCTGATCGCCATCCCTGCCGTGGCTGCAAGACTCCGAGTACCAGAGAAAACCGACAAGGTACTTGGAGGGAGGAAGGACGAGTGGTGTGAGTTCCATCAGGCTTATGGACACACACTCCGATCCTGCCTGACGTTGGGGCATCAACTCGCTGAGTTGGTGAAGACAGGATTCCTGACCGATTACCTGCGGGAGGCCCAAGGTGATCGCGCTTCGGGGTCTCAGACAGGCGATCAGCAACACGAGATCCCTGTGCATGGGGACGTGAGGTGATGGAGGATGCAACGCTGGGGGGGCTCCCAGGCAGCTCAGGAGGAAGCTCCTCATGAATAAGGCGTCGCCAGGGCGGTCATCGCCTATGAAAGGAAGAGGCCCATACAGAGTGGAGCTTATTGGCTGGAGACTCTGCGTGGGGCACCTATCCCAGAGCATGGAACGCTACACATTCAAGTTTCTACTTCAGTTAAGTTGTAAGGTAGATGCGTTCTTGCGCTGCACACACACCCAATGTATGTACTGTAAATAGTTGAACAGATCAGGGGGCACTCTTTTCCCGATGAGGGTTTTTAACGAGGCCACCCAATAAAAAAGATTTCAGTATGTCAAGTGTGCACATGTTTCCCAGTTTCAAGTTCCGCTTGCCCCAAATGCAAGTCCAAGGGATCGGTTGGAGCCTGCTCGCCCCAGGCGCGAGTACGGACCACTGGCCTATATTCTCCTCACCCCAGGGGTGAGTGCAGGTGGCCAAAGTTTGGGAACTCGGGAGTACTAGTAAGACTGAGAGAGGGAAAGGGAAGATTTCGAGAAACGTCCAAACAGGAAAAACTCTTCTTCCCCAAAGCAAGACATCATCTTTGCGTTTAATCACTAAGGAGCAGAACGCGATCATTCATCGGTGCACCCAAAGGACGATCAGTCATCGGTGCACCCGAAGCAGAGCACTCGGTCGGTTCATGGTCATCGGGGTCTTGCTAACATGTGTTAAGCTGGGACCCAGGATCCCAGCGAGAACGTTACGCATGCACCTCGCATGATTCCAGAAAGAAGGTTGGTCATCGGGGTCTTGCTAACACGTGTTAAGCTGGGACCCAGGTTCCCAGCGAGAACGTTACGCATGCACCTCGCATGATTCCAGAAAGAAGGTTGGTCATCGGGGTCTTGCCAACACGGGTTAAGCTGGGACCCAGGCTCCCAGCGAGAACGCTACGCATGCGCCCCACGTGATTTCAAACCAGAAGAAGAGGAGTTGCCCACTCAAAGGACGTGCGGTGATACCATGCAGGCAGGGATGCGCCTAGCGAGTGCGCTTAGACAGCCACCCCTGGTGCTCCCCTGGGAGCATGCACCCACTCAGAAAGAAAGTCCTCATCCTCGACTTTGTACAGCGAGGTGCAGGCAGAGAAAGTCCTCTTCCTCTGCTTTTTACAGCAAGGTTGAGGCGAGATAGAAAGTCCTCGCCCTCGACTTTATACAGCGGGGTGCAGGCGAGAGAAAGTCCTCTCCCTCGACTTCGTACAGCGAGGCATGGGCCAGATAAAAAAGTCCTCGCCCTCGACTTTATACAGCGGGGTGCAGGCGAGAGAAAGTCCTCTCCCTCGACTTCGTACAGCGAGGCATGGGCCAGATAAAAAAGTCCTCACCCTCGACTTTATACAGCGGGGTGCAGGCGAGAGAAAGTCCTCCCCCTCGACTTCGTATAGCGAGGCATGGGCCAGAGAAGAAAGTCCTCACCTCGACTTTGTACAGCGGGGTGCAGGCAGAGAAAGTCCTCTTCCTCTGCTTCTTACAGCAAGGTTGAGGCAAGAGATCCAAGTCCTTCTCCTCTGCTTCATACAGCAAGGTTAAGGCAACAGAGAAAGTCCTCTTCCTCTGCTTTTACAGCAAGGCTGAGGCGAGAGGAGAAAGACCTCACTTGACCTCTTACAGCGAGGCTGAGGCAAGAGGGGTCATCAAGAAGCATTCCCCAAAACACAGACATCATCCTTGGCGTTCGGGCCCTCTATGCAACTAGCGCTGGAGTGACACAGAAGTAATGCGAAACCTGAAGCACGGTGACTGATTGGTGGTGCGCTAACATGCTAGTCGGTGGTCGGTAGCAAAGCTCTGAGTAGGAGAGCTTCCCCGAATAAGCTCTTGGGCGATCAGTCGAAGCACTTAGACACCATCAGGTCAGTCATCCAACATGAATTTACGCATAAAAACTGTTAAAGAGAATGCTAAGGTACAGTTGGTCGCGATCAAGTTAGAGGCCAAGTTTGAAGGGTCACAGTGAGATCGCGCTGAAGCCTAAGCCAGTTAACAGTTGGCCACAGGCAGAGTGAGTTAAAGATAGAGAGGGCGAAAGGCAGTTGAGAAAAAGAGATTACACAAGAGGAGAAGCCGCAAGAGAAGAAGCTCAAGGAGGAGAAATGAGCTTGCTATCAACCACTGAATGGTGGAGGCTAGGTTGGGTAGAGTCCAAGTCTGGAAGGACGCAGTGAACCTGCTGCCAGCCCATGGAACCCATCTATCAGAGCCTCGACACCAGCAGCCATGGTCTCAGGTACATCGGCTTCGACCTCCTTCTTCTCTTTGGCAACGGAGAGCACTTAGTCTCTTCGCTGAGAAACAAGTTCACAGCTCGAGACTGGGGGGCTTGTGATCCGGTCGGTCATCGGTATCCAATGACGTCAGCAGCAGATGACCACGTGGGCCAGTCACAGAGCAACACGTGGCATGAGATAGCAGATGAACAAGGGTGGAGATCGACTCCTACATAAGCGCCTGGAAGCAGAGCGCGAGAGTGACGAAGCACCGATCAGTCATCGGTGTATACAGAATGGTCAGTCATCGGTATATACAGAGTGATCAGTCATCGGTGCATGCAGAGTGATCAGTCATCGGTGTATACAGAGTGATCAGTCATCGGTGTATACAGAGTGATCAGTCATCGGTGTATATAGAATGATCAGTCGTCGGGGGTTCCTTGCCAACGCGTGTTAAACTGGGACCCAGGCTCCCAGCGAGAACGTTACCCAAGGACCTCGCCTGATTCCATAAGCAGAGCACGACAACGTGAAGAAGCGCCATCGGACATCGGCCAGGATGAGAGATACCTCGGTCGTCGGTGTGTGTCGAGGCGACCAGTGACCAGTAAAGCACTCAGAGGCAGGAAGTGGCCATAGTCGCGAGACGACCATGCATGAAGATGAGAAGACACAGGCAGGTGCAGAATCCTGCTGGGACGAGAACCCATCACGGCTAGAGTCTCCCAGTGAGCTTGCACGCATGCCACGTGGACCGTGAAGATGTTCCTAGAGAATAGGTAGGGCAGATAGGCACAGAAGTCGAGGGGTCCAGAGACACCCACGCAGCCTCCCCTGTCAGACTTTGCATTTAAGTGAAGAAGGCTGGCGTGCAAGGTAGTCCTGGGGAGTGGAAACGACAGTGCAGAGTAATCAAGTGGCCCTAGAGGTAGCCTGTAGGGGCTACACCGATTTATATGAGGAAGAAGAACACCAAACCAGGTATGAGTTTTTGACCTCAGAATACACAACACAAAAAGAAAGAACACTCAGTTTCCGAATCAAAGGGGACTGAGGGCACATACACACGGGTCTCACACAGAGAAAGATCCGAGAGAGAGTTTTGGTGTTCCCGTTGCCTGACTTGAGCGTCGGAGCTACAACGGCCGCTAGAGGCGCCGTCTGTGTGTTTTGCAGGCATCGTTCGGAGTCCCGTCGAAGGTTCCTGGAGCCTCCTTGCAGAGCGCGCAGCAGCTGGAAAGCTAGACGAAGGAGTGACGAGGCATTTTCCCCACGCTCGAGTCCGCGGCGAGATCAGTAGTCATACATTCTAAGGCTTCCCTCCCCTAGAGACTCTTGGACTTGTGAATGAGATGCATGAGTTTGAGATTTTTTTGATTTTTGTGACTTCTCTTCTTGGGCTTTAGTCAACTCATTAATTTTAGACTCATTCTCCAATTGTCTAAAAGAAATCATTTGCACGGCTTGTGAAACTTCTTCCAAAAGAGTTTTCATAGATTTTAATTCATTTTCAATAGGCTTTGGAGAATGAGAAGAAGAAGACATGACTAAAGCTTTGTGTGTAGAAGTATTTTACCTTGAGAAAATTTAGGGAAGTCAAAGAAGGTAGTCTTCCAGGTAAGGGAGGTGAGTCACAATGGACTACTTAAATACCAAGCCTTGCCTTAGCCAAAGACTATTCCTCAATGTCTTCACACAAAGTTTTCTCTTAGTAAACCACTTAAAACACAATTAAGTTGAAGAAATCCTTTTTGATGCAAGAAAACAATGCAAACTAGCTAATTAACCAAGCAAAGAATTAACAAACTTAAACAAGGAAAGACAATTAGCAAACGTAATTAATTAAGCAAGGAAAACAATTAAAAACAATTAACACATGCTAAACCAATTAAAGTCTATACTAGTCGGCCCTAGGTGAGGCTTCTTGGACACTTGGAGCCCTTGAAGACACACTCACCGTCTAATCACGTAATTAAAGAAGTAATTAAAAAGGTTAAGTTGCAAAGAAGATTAAGAAAATCCCCTTTTGTTGATCCTTGTTTTGCTATTGGCACTCCCTTGGTTGTCTTTTTCTTTATTGGGCCCTCCAAGTGTTTGTGGTGTTTTTTTTTTTTTTTTTGGGTAATATTTGTTTGCTGCCCTTGCTTTGGCTCCTCTTAGAATTAGGAAATTAATTCTCCAATCCAGCACCTATCACACAAGCTAGACCTCACTCAAGTTAAATTTCTACTCAAATAGGCACCAATTGAGAAACAATTCCAGCACCAAATTTAGAGGCCAAAGGATTAAAGCAAGAAACAAATTAATTGCAAAAAATAGGACCACACAAATGGAGTTATAATGTGACACAACTAGGAAGAGTTGCAATAAAATGTGACAAGCAAATAAAAGGTACACAAATAAAGTGGGCACAAAAAAGGAATCCTAGAATTGTACTAGAATTGATTTGAAAAACCAAAACAGCACTACTGAAAAAGTTTCCCTGGCACAAAAAGCGTCACTTAAAACGTGTGTACTGAGCTGGATATTCTGACTTTGCTTTTGAAATTTGAGAAACAATTAGGTCAAGATCTTAACAAACTTTTGGAGTTGGTTTCACGCCAAACGCATGCACCAATTAATTTTGATAAATTTTTTACTACCAGTGCTCATTTTCCGCCTGCTGGAACAACAGATTGCACACTTTTTTTGTATGATTTATCATTTTTTTTCTATTTGTTTTTTTTTACCTGATTCTTTTTGTATTCTTTTGCTAAGATCTCAAGTGACTCAAATCCAGAGGCTCATAAATTTCTTGTGACGTATTTAATTTTAACACATAAAAACAGCCAGGCCATTTGCAGTGAAAACAGGGGATCCTAAAGCTGGAACCAAAAACAGCAAACAAAATTTTTCAAGAACACAATGGAGTGAAGATATAGGAATTTGCGTGGATCTAACACCCAAATATGAACTCAAACTAAAAGAAAAATGCACCAAAAGATCATCCAAAACAGCAAAATAAAAGCTGGACCCAAAATAAAGCAAGAAACCAAATCATCAAGAACAAGTACCACTAAGATTTTGATGACAAATTTGGAAACACATGACTTAGACAAAACATATGGATTCATAAAATAAAAAGACTCAAAGCATCATATGACCCAAAAGAAAATAAAAACAAGCAAGACTCAAATACCTAAAAATAAAAACAGCAACACAAAGGTGTATGGAATCCTACCAAAAATTGCACAAAGATTGCTCAAGAACAATTGAACAAGATGCACCAATTGGAATTTCCAAACAGCACACTAATGCAAATTAAAAATTAAAAAAACAGCAAGACAAGTATGGAAAACAAAGATGAACAACAAGGATTAAAGAAGAACTCAAAATGAAAAAGGACCAAGAACTACTCATCTTTGAAGAACCTGGCTCTGATACCAAATGATGGCCTTCACATGTTGAGCTCTCCTTGGATGTTGAAGATGGTGCGGAAGCAATGGTTTAAATGAGCAAGACCCTCCTAGGAGTGATGGTGATCTTGAAGGTGCATGATGTGTATGAAAATGAGAGAGGTTTGGCCAGCTCTCTTTGGTGGTGAAGGAGTGAAGATTAAAACCATAAATCAAGAGATTTAGGCAAGGGAGTAAGTATGGCACAAATTTGGCAGCACAACTTTACTCAAATTAATCTTGAAAATACATGAGGTAGGCCTCCTTATTTATAGATTTAGGAGCCTTGGTGAGCAAGCTTAAAGGGTAGGGATGGAAATACAAAAAGTGGGGCTGCCTAGGGTATTGACTTTAGTCAAACCACACCATCATCCTAATATTCTAGAAGATAGGTCAAAAATGCAACATTTGATAGTACACCCCTCCTTCTTTTGCTAAAGGCACCTATTTGCTAGCACACCCCTCCTTCTATTGCTAAGGGCACCTTTTTGATAGCACACCCCTAAGTGAGCAAGTTTTGCTTTCTACACTACACTATTCTACTAAGCTACCCCTAATGGGCCTCCAAGTAGCATGTACAAGGTCTTCTCCCTCCCATCCGTGGCTTGACTTATTTGGGCGTGAATGTGCTTGGCCATGGACCTTGTGAGAGGTCCTAGACGGTCTAGGCTCCCTCCTAGACGCTCCTCATGTAGCTCCCCCTTGTCTTGTGCTAGACGCTCTCCATGTTGTTCTAGACGGTCTAGTCTTGGCCCTTGGCTTTCATGGTGGGGTGAGCTTGGCCTCTCTCCATCAGGGACCCCCAGAGATTACATGTCATAGTAGCCAGACCTCGGATGTCGGCAGTGTACGGTAGAGGTCGACATGGCAGAGGTCGGCGCAGTAGAGTATTACATTAGTGAAAGCCTGATTCACAGAGATACCTTGCATGCAAAACATGTATAAGACATTTGGGTCTAGCACAAGCAGATTACCCCTAGGGGCGCCCATGCCCAAAAGCGTTAGGGTTCTCAGAAAAAGCTACATGCAAGGCACGTAAGAAATTATGGCACTTACAAGAATAGATTGGTCTCGTAGCGCTGGTACACACGTTGTAACCCTAGCGGCTATACCGTCAGATATGCACTCCAGAAAAGGAATGCTGCCACGAGAGTTGCACTCTCAGAAAGGAATGTTGCCACGGGAGTTGCACTAAGACTGTGCGAAAGTATCCCGAAAAGGTAACCCTAAATTCACTATAGGCAAGGCTTTGGCAAGCGAATGTCAGCGACAGGTTAACCTAGAAACAATTATATAAGGGGGGTAAACCCCAAGGTAAAGGCACGCTGTTTTTTGCACAAGACATTGTTCTTACACACACATTATAAGCTTAAGCACTTTTTCCTTGTTTGATGTTTCTTGCCCTGTATTGACTTGAGCGTCGGAGTGCAGTTACAGGTAGGGCCCTCCCTCTGTTTCAACGGAGCCATACCTTGGAGAACCACCACAAAGATAGGAGGAACCATGTAAGGACCTGTAAAATTAAATTGGAATAAAAGGAATATATTTTAAATGAATTCTAAGTATGTTTTTATTTAAAATAAAAAGGAAGGAAAGTGTAGCTTAGAAGTCTACGAGATCGCCGTTGTTGAAGACGGAGGCGACCTCCGACTTCTCTGGTACATAATCGCCAGGGCGCGAGAGACATGAGGACATCGCCAGGGCGCGAGGCATTCGGGCATCGCCAGGACGCGAGGCATGCGGGCATCGCCAGGGCGCGAGACATGCGGGCATCGCCAGGGCGCGAGACATGCGGGCATCGCCAGGGCGCGAGACATGCGGGCATCGCCAGGGCATGAGACATGCGGGCGTCGCCAGGGATAGACATCGGTCGTCTTCCAGAGAGAGAGATCGGTCGTCTTCCAGAGAGAGACATCGGTCGTCCGCCAGGATGAGTCATCGGTGGAAGGTTATCGCGCGATGTCGTGTTTCACACAGATAAGGTGGGACCCAGGCTCCCAGCATGAAACGTCCTGCACGCGCGACACGTAGACAAAAAGGGTGTTTCAGAATAGTGACATCAGAGAGTTGGCATGCGCAGAGACACACGTGGCCGTACTGTTCAAGGAAGCGTGCACGCAAGCTTTCCTGCAGAGTGGGTGGTGGCAGCGGCATGTGTGGACAAGTTGGTTTAGATTCAAAAACCCACTTCTGAGAGGCAAAGAACGTTGCAGTGGTCCAAGAGTGAAAGAGTGAGTTTACCTTCATCCTCCTCTTTTCTCTCCTTCGCGCTGCGATTCAGGTACCCTCAAGCACCAGTACGACGAGCGACGACTGCCCTTGGACTCCTGGGAAGTTCTCTGCAAGTTCTCCAAACCGGACGCGAAAAACAGAGTTAAGGCACCTTTAAGCTTCGGTGGGTTTTGGAGCTCTTAGTGTTTTTTTTGCGCAAGTTCAAGTAAGGGAAGCTAGTATTTTCTTTTATAAAAACGTTAGGCGAGTAGGTTCTGAAGTGAGGGCGACGTGGTCGCCGGTTTCATATTCTTTTTCACACTGCTCTGTTTTTATGTGTGGGGCGACGTGATCGCCGGTTTTAAATGTTGTTTTCGAAATCCCCTGTTTTAGTGTCGTTTGAAACTGTTTGAGATTGAAATGTGAAATGCATGTGATATTCGAAAATCTGAACCTTGGAATGATTGTTTCTGTGATTGGGATTGTTTAAGAAAAGATTCAAAATATTATATGATGGAATTGTGCTTTTACGTGTTCTATGATGCATTGAATGTTGTGAATGTGGGATCAAGGCATAGTATTTTCAGGAAAGAAAATACCGTGTAAGATCGTGTGTAATGTGCATTGACTAGGGACTTGTCTAGAAGGAGATATCCTGACTCTACTGATATAATGGAATCACATAGATGAGGTTATTCAGTTGTGGAGAGTCGAAGGAGGTTCATATGTATGGGTAAGTTGTTTGAAAGATAACTGACTTGACCTGTTATATGAATTAACCCTGTCATACCGGGAGAGTGATGATATTGAGATTATGTATGCGCATGGCTGTGTGGATTTCACAACGACCCTGTGTGGATTTCACAGTGGTGTGGTATGACGGGTGCAGATCTCTGAGTCTGAGTCAACACACGAGTCTTCCGGAAGTAGAGTCATGTGTCTATATGTTATGAGACAGTGGAAAGTCTGACGTGTGAACCATGAATATTGAATGTAGTGAATAGACACTTGACGAGTTTCTGGAATATGGGAATGTTGATGGTTGAAATTGATATAGATTATGAATGGTGTGAAGAATTATGTTTTCTATTGATATAAAGTTTCATATTTAAAGTTTTTAAAAATATCTAGCTTACCCTTTTATCTGGTATCGTGGTTGTTTTTCTTAAACCTGTGATGATCGTGTATTTTTGCACGGGAGCAGACGAGGTTGCAGGTAGTAGAGCTCCTCTGTGAGTGGTCGTCGGAAGGAGATCGCCTGTTTCTGTTTCTGTTAGGCGATCGCCCGTTTTCTGTTTTCTGTTAGGAGATCGCCTGTTTTTCTATTTGCTGTATTTTGTTTAAGTTTGGAAAACTGACTGGATATGTATTAAACTCCCTGTGAGGATAAATTTCATTATACATATATATATATATATATATACATATGTTCACTTCGATATATTTGTTTTACCTTTATTTCATTATATAAATATGAAAAGTATTTTGGCGGGATGTTACAAACCACCCCCTGCCTCAGAGTCAACGGCAGCTGAGTCAACCGGCGAGAACAATGTGCAATCTAAAATCAACTCTCACCAATTTGGCTATAATAACAGTTACCACGCCAGTATTGGGATGGCACCATATGAAGCCCTGTATGGGAGGAAATGCAGAACTCCCTTATGTTGGTACCAGGAGGGCGAAGCAGTCTTGGTTGGGCCAGAGTTGATTCAGCAGACAACCGAGAAGGTGAAACAGATACAAGACAGAATGAAAGCTTCTCAAAGCCGGCAGAAATCCTATGCAGATCAGAGGAGAAGACCTTTGGAGTTTGCTGCTGGGGATCATGTGTTTATGAGAGTGACGCCAACCAAGGGTGTAGGACGAGCTATCAGATCAAGGAAGCTGTCTCCTAAGTTTGTTGGACCATATCAGATCTTAAGGAAGATAGGTCCTGTAGCTTATGAGATTGCTCTACCTCCCCAATTAGCAAATCTGCATAATGTCTTTCACGTGTCACAGCTAAGGAAGTATCTTGCAGACCCTGGTCACGTGTTGGAAGTGGACAATGTGCAGATCAGGGATGACTTGTCGTTTGAAGCGAAACCAGTCAGGATTGACGATCGGCAGAGTAAACAGCTCAGAGGCAAGACCATCAACATGGTGAAAGTGGTGTGGGATGAGAGATCGGGTAATTCAACTTGGGAGTTAGAAGAACCCATGAGAGAAGCCTATTGTAAGGACCTAGAAACTTTAATTGGAATAAAAGTGTTATATTTAAATAATTTCAGAAGATGTTATTATTTAAAATACAAAGACCTGGTAATAGAAGTTTCGTAGTAGTCGGACCTCGGACATCGCCCAAGGTCTGGGGTCAGCTGGTAGAGGTCGGTCGGCTGACCATTGTATTAACCAAGTAGTCAGGTGCGATGACTTTATCGTGAGGTAATCACGTGGGGGTGCTCGAGGAAGACATGTGGATCAAGAACAGTAAAGGAAGAAAAGTATAGCTTAGAAGTCTACGAGATCGCCGTTGTTGAAGACGGAGGCGATCTCCGACTTCTCTGGCACATAATCGCCTGTTGCCTAGAGTACACATGATCGCCAATCGGCTATGGTGTACGTGATCGCCGGGAGTGCACTTAGTATGTGGTCAAGATGCTGGATCAACCATAGTGGGTTCCAAAAACCACGCGTATCGAGGTGTGGGTTAAACCTTAGATACGCTGTGCATGCGAAGCTCTATGCTTGAGCATAAGAAATCGTCCTTAGTGTTGCATGCATGGGCGCATGAGGAGTAGTGCTGATCTATTCTTGGAAATGTGAAGCTACCGACGTCACCAAGTCATGTGGAGGTGATACCTTGGACGTAACATAGTGGGATGAAGAACCTTCAGCAAGGCGTGGCGATGTGTCATCAGTCATCGCCAGGGCGCGAGACATGTGGGCATCGCCAGGGCGCGAGACATGCGGGCATCGCCAGGGCGCGAGACATGCGAGCATCGCCAGGGCGCGAGACATGCGGACATCGCCAGTGCGCGAGAGGCATGCGGACATCGCCAGGGCGCGAGGCATGCGGGCATCGCCAGGGCGCGAGAGGCATGCGGACATCGCCAGGGCGCGAGGCATGCGGGCATCGCCAGGGCGCGAGAGACATGCGGGCGTCGCCAGGGATAGACATCGGTCGTCTCCCAGGGAAAGACATCGGTCGTCCGCCAGGATGAGTCATCGGTGGAAAGTTATCGCGCGATGTCGAGTTTCACACAGACAAGGTGGGACCCAGGCTCCCAGCATGAGACGTCCTGCACGCGCGACACGTAGACAAAAAGGGTGGTTCAGAATAGTGACATCAGAGAGTTGGCATGCGCAGAGACACACGTGGCCGTACTGTTCAGGGAAGCGTGCACGCAAGCCTTCCTGCAGAGTGGGTGGTGGCAGCTGTAACATCCCGCCAAATTCTTTTCATAATTATAAAACAAAGTAGAGATAAAATAATAATATTGAAGTGAACATAATCGTATATATGTAATGAAGTTTTCTCCTCGCAGGGAGTTTAATACAAGGTCGGTCGGTTTTCCAAAAACGTAAACTAAATACAGCAAAATAAGTAAAAACAGGCGATCTCCCAACAGAATAGGCGATCTCCTATCCGAAAAGGGCGATCTCCCTTCAGAATACAAAAAAGGGTGATCGCCTAACACAAACGTAAATGGGCGATCTGCTTCCGGCGACCACTCACTGAGGAGCACTACCACCTGCAACCTCGTCTGCTCCCGTGTACAAATACACGATCATCACAGGTTTAAGAAAGCAATCACAAACAACAGATAAAAGGGGTAAGCTAGATGTTTTTAAAAACTTTAAATCCATAGAAAACGTGAATTTCCACTCCATACATAAGCCATATCAAATGCAACCATCAAGATTTCCATAATCCACATACTCGTCAAGTGTCTCTTTGCTACATTCAGTATTCAAGATTCACACGTCAGACTTTCCACTGACCCACAATGCATAGACACATGACTCTACTTCCGGATTGACTCGTGCGTTGACTCAGGCTCAGAGATCTGCACCTGTCATACCATACCACTGTGAAATCCACACAGGGTCGCTGTGAAATCCACACAGCATGCGCATATATAATCTCAATGTTATCACTCTCCCGGTATGACAAGGTTAATTCATATAACAGGCCGAGCTCGTTCTTTTTCACACTACTCGCCCATTCATATGAACCTCCTCCGACTCTCCACAACTGAATAACTTCATCTACGTGATTCCATTATATCAGCAGAGTCAGGATATCTCCTTCTAGACAAGCCCCTAGTCAATACACATTACACAAATGATCTTACACGGTATTTCCTTTCCTGAAAATACTATGCCTTGATCTCACATTCACAACATTCAACACTCAAATGAATGATTCAAATCACAGCAACAATCATTTCAAAGGTTCAAACTTTCGAATATCACATTTAAATCTCGAGCAGTCTCAAAACAACACCAAAAACAGGGGGTTCGCAAAACAACGCCAAAACCGGCGATCTGATTCAAAAGCAGGGGATTTCGAAATCTGTATTTAAAACCGGCGACCACGTCGCCCAAACGCATAAGAACAGAACATCATGAAAAAGGGATTTAAAACCGGCGACCACGTCGCCCAACCACATAGAACAGAGCATCGCGAAAAAGAATATGAAACCGGCGACCACGTCGCCCAAAATCATAGAACAGAGCATCACGAAAAAGAATATGAAACCGGCGACCACGTCGCCCAAAATCATAGAACAGAGCATCACGAAAAAGAGTTTAAAACCGGCGACCACGTCGCCCTCACTTCAGAAACAGCTAATCTACGGCTTTTATTGAAAATAAAGCTAGCTTCCCTTACCTGGACTTGCGTAACTTCACTAAGAACTCCAAACCCACAAGCTTCAAGGATGCCTTAAGCTCTGTTTTAGCGTCTGTTTCGGAGAACTTGCAGAGAACCTCCCAGGTGCTCTAAGGGCGGACGTCGTACTGGTGCTTGAGGATGCCTGAAACGCAGCGTGAAGGAGAGAAAGGAGAAGGATGGAGATGCTCTCACTCTTTCACTCTTGGGCCACTCCAACGTTCTTCGCCTCCCCGCAGTGGGTTTTTGAATCCAAGCATACTTGTCCACGTATGCTGCTGCCACTCCCTTCTGCAGGACCCTGAGTGTACGTTTCTCTGAACAGCACGACCACGGTTGTCTCTTGTGCATGCCAACCACTGCTCTGAATGTTACGACCACTGTTGTCTCTTGTGCATGCCAACCACTGCTCTGAACAGTACGACCGCGAGTGTTTCTTACGCATGCCAACATTCTGATGTCACTGTTCTGAACCAACACTTTTTGTCTACGTGTCGCGCGTGCCGCGTGCCTTCTGCTGCGAGTCTGGGTCCCACTTTAACTGTGTGCAACACGTCATCGCGCGATAACCTGGAAGACGACCGATCTCTCTCTCTAGAAGACGACCGATCTCTCTCTCTGGGAGAGGACCGATGTCTATCCCTGGCGACGCCCGCATGTCTCTCGCGCCCTGGCGATGCCCGCATGCCTCGCGCCCTGACGATGCCCGCATGCCTCTCGCGTCCCGGCGATGCCCGCATGCCTCGCGCCCTGACGATGCCCGCATGCCTCTCGCGTCCCGGCGATGCCCGCATGCCTCTCGCGCCCTGGCGATGTCCGCCTACCTCGCGCCCTGGCGATGCCCGACGACACATCGCCACGCCTTCCTGAAGGTTCTTCATTCCACTATGTTACGTCAAATGTATTATCTCCACATGACTCGGGGACGTCGGTAGCTTCACATTCCAAGAGAAGATCAGCACCACTCCTCTTGCGCCCATGCATGCAACACTAAGGACGATCTCTTTTGCTCAAGCCTAGAGCTTCGCATGCACAGCGTATCTAAGGCTTAACCCACACCTTGATAAGCGTGGTTGTTGGAACCCACTCTGGTTGATCCAGTATCTTGACCACATACTACGTGCACTCCCGTCGATCACGTACGCCCTAAACGATTGGCGGTCATGTCTCCTCTAGGCAACAGGCGATTATGTGCCAGAGAAGTCGGAGATCGCCTCCGTCTTCACTAACGGCGATCTCGTAGAAGACTTCTTAGCTACACTTTTCCTCCTTTACTCTTCTTGATCCACATGTCAGTCGACCGACCTCTACCAGCTGACCCCAGACCTTGGGCGACGTCCGATGTCCGACTACTACGAAGCTTCATTTACCAACTCTTTGTATTTTAAATAATGACATCTTCTGAAATTATTTAAATATAACACTTTTATTCCAATTTAATTTTACAGGTCCTTACAGCAGCGGCATTTGTGGACAAGTTGGTTTAGATTCAAAAACCCACTTCTGAGAGGGAGAACGTTGCTGTGGTTCAAGAGTGACAGAGTGAGTCTACCTTCATCCTTCTCTTTTCTCTCCTTCGCGCTGCATTTCAGACATCCCCAAGCACCAGTACGACGAGCGACGACTGCACTTGGATACCTGGGGAGTTCTCTGCGAGTTTTCCGTCAGAACGCGAGAACAGAGTTAGGACATCTTTAAGCTTCGGTGGGTGTTGGAGCTCTTGGTGTTTTGGCGCAAGTTCAGGTAAGGGAAGCTAGCATTTTCGTTTATAAAAACGTTAGGCGAGTAGGTTCTGAAGTGAGGGCGACATGGTCGCCGGTTTTCATATGCTTTTCACGATACTCTGTTTTTATGTGTGGGGTGACATGATCGCCGATTTTAATACTGTTTTCGAAATCCCCTGTTTTAGTGTCGTTTGAAACTGTTTGAGATTTAAATGTGAAATGCATGTGATATTCGAAAATCTGAACCGTGGAATGATTGTTGCTGTGATTGGAATCGTTCATTTAAGTGTTGTATGGTGCATTGGGTGAATTGATGTTAATTAGCTGTCCTGTGTGGACTTCATTAGCTGTCCTGTGTGGACTTCACTTGCTGTCCTGTGTGGACTTCACTAGCTGTCCTGTGTGGACTTTACAGTGGTGTGGTATGTGTCTATGTGTGGTGAGTTAGTGGAAGTCTAACGTGAGAAAGAGAATTGTTGAAATTTGATAGACACTTGAATGTTTATGTGAAACAAATAACACTTGATGAAATTGTGAAGTGTGTGAAATGAATGGGAAAATTGATGGATTTTACGTGAGTGTCTTAAAATTGTTTTATCTTGATTTTAAAGTTTCATATCTAAATTCTCTTTAAAATATCTAGCTTACCCTGCGTTTTTGTTTTGTGGATGTTTTCTCAAACCTGTGATGATCGTGTATAATTTACACGGGAGCAGATGATGTTGCAGGAAGTAGAGCTCCTCAGTGAGTGGTCGCCGGAAGGAGATCGCCTGTTTTCTATTTTGCTGTATTTTGTTTAAGTTTTGGAAATTGACCGATTATGTATTAAACTCCCTGGGAGGAGAAATTTCATTACATATATATATATGTTCACTTCGATATTATTGTTTTACCTTTATTTCATTATATAATTATGAAAAGCATTTGGCGGGATGTTACACCTATCCATACCTCTTTTCCTTGTAATTCAATTTTCGAGGACGAAAATTTTTCTTGTTGGGGAGAATGTAAGGACCTGTAAAATTAAATTGGAATAAAAGGAATATATTTTAAATGAATTCTAAGTATGTTTTTATTTAAAATAAAAAGGAAGGAAAGTGTAGCTTAGAAGTCCACGAGATGGCCGTTGTTGAAGACGGAGGCGACCTCCGACTTCTCTGGTACATAATCGCCAGGGCGCAAGAGACATGCGGACATCGCCAGGGCACGAGGCATGCGGGCATCGCCAGGACGCGAGGCATGCGGGCATCGCCAGGGCGCGAGACATGCGGGCATCGCCAGGGCATGAGACATGCGGGCGTCGCCAGGGATAGACATCGGTCGTCTTCCAGAGAGAGAGATCGGTCGTCTTCCAGAGAGAGACATCGGTCGTCCGCTAGGATGAGTCATCGGTGGAAGGTTATCGCGCGATGTCGTGTTTCACACAGATAAGGTGGGACCCAGGCTCCCAGCATGAAACGTCCTGCACGCGCGACACGTAGACAAAAAGGGTGTTTCAGAATAGTGACATCAGAGAGTTGGCATGCGCAGAGACACACGTGGCCGTACTGTTCAAGGAAGCGTGCACGCAAGCTTTCCTGCAGAGTGGGTGGTGGCAGCGGCATGTGTGGACAAGTTGGTTTAGATTCAAAAACCCACTTCTGAGAGGCAAAGAACGTTGCAGTGGTCCAAGAGTGAAAGAGTGAGTTTACCTTCATCCTCCTCTTTTCTCTCCTTCGCGCTGCGATTCAGGTATCCTCAAGCACCAGTACGACGAGCGACGACTGCCCTTGGACTCCTGGGAAGTTCTCTGCAAGTTCTCCAAACCGGACGCTGAAAACAGAGTTAAGGCACCTTTAAGCTTCGGTGGGTTTTGGAGCTCTTAGTGTTTTTTTTGCGCAAGTTCAGGTAAGGGAAGCTAGTATTTTCTTTTATAAAAACGTTAGGCGAGTAGGTTCTCAAGTGAGGGCGACGTGGTCGCCGGTTTCATATTCTTTTTCACAATGCTCTGTTTTTATGTGTGGGGCGACGTGATCGCCGGTTTTAAATGTTGTTTTCGAAATCCCCTGTTTTAGTGTCGTTTGAAACTGTTTGAGATTGAAATGTGAAATGCATTTGATATTCGAAAATCTGAACCTTGGAATGATTGTTTCTGTGATTGGGATTGTTTAAGAAAAGATTCAAAATATTATATGATGGAATTGTGCTTTTACGTGTTGTATGATGCATTGAATGTTGTGAATGTGGGATCAAGGCATAGTATTTTCAGGAAAGAAAATACCGTGTAAGATCGTGTGTAATGTGCATTGACTAGGGACTTGTCTAGAAGGAGATATCCTGACTCTACTGATATAATGGAATCACATAGATGAGGTTATTCAGTTGTGGAGAGTCGAAGGAGGTTCATATGTATGGGTAAGTTGTTTGAAAGATAACTGACTTGACCTGTTATATGAATTAACCCTGTCATACCGGGAGAGTGATGATATTGAGATTATGTATGCGCATGGTTGTGTGGATTTCACAGCGACCCTGTGTGGATTTCACAGTGGTGTGGTATGACGGGTGCAGATCTCTGAGTCTGAGACAACGCACGAGTCTTCCGGAAGTAGAGTCATGTGTCTATATGTTATGAGACAGTGGAAAGTCTGACGTGTGAACCATGAATATTGAATGTAGTGAATAGACACTTGACGAGTTTCTGGAATATGGGAATGTTGATGGTTGAAATTGATATAGATTATGAATGGTGTGAAGAATTATGTTTTCTATTGATATAAAGTTTCATATTTAAAGTTTTTAAAAATATCTAGCTTACCCTTTTATCTGGTATCGTGGTTGTTTTTCTTAAACCTGTGATGATCGTGTATTTTTGCACGGGAGCAGACGAGGTTGCAGGTAGAAGAGCTCCTCTGTGAGTGGTCGCCAGAAGGAGATCGCCTGTTTCTGTTTCTGTTAGGCGATTGCCCGTTTTCTGTTTTCTGTTAGGAGATCGCCTGTTTTTCTATTTGCAGTATTTTGTTTAAGTTTGGAAAACTGACTGGATATGTATTAAACTCCCTGTGAGGAGAAATTTCATTATACATATTGATCTCGCCGCGGACTCGAGCGTGGGGAAATGCCTCGTCTCTCCTTCGTCTGGCTTTCCAGCTGCTGCGCGTTCTGCAGTGAGGCTCCAGGAACCTTCTTGGAACTCCGGACGATGCCTGCAAAACACACAGACGGCGCCTCTAGCGGCCGTTGTAGCTCCGACGCTCAAGTTAGGCAACGGGAACACCAAAACTTACTCTCGGATCCCTCTGTGTGAGACCCGTGTGTGTGTGTCCTCAGTCCCCTTTGATTCGGAGCCTGAGTGTTCTCTGTTTTTTGTGTGTGTATTCTGAGGTCAAAAACTCATACCTGGTTTGGTGTTCTTCTTCCTCATATAAACCAGTGTAGCCCCTACAGGCTACCCCTAGGGTTACTTGATTACTCTGCATTGTCGTTTCCACTTCCCCGCACCACCTTGCACGCCAGCGTTCTTCACTTAAATGCAAAGTCTGACAGGGGAGGCTGCGTGGGTGTCTCTGGACCCCTCGACTTCTGTGCCTATCTGCCCTACCTATTCTCTAGGAACATCTTCACGGTCCACGTGGCATGCGTGCAAGCTTACTGGGAGACTCTAGCCTTGATGGGTTCTCGTCCCAGCAGGATTCTGCACCTGCCTGTGCCTTCTCATCTTCATGCATGGTCGTCTCGCGACTATGGCCACTCCCTGCCTCTGAGTGCTTTACTGGTCACTGGTCGCGTTGTTCACATCGCGCGGCCGATGTCGCCTCGACACACACCGACGACCGAGGTATCTCTCATCCTGGCCGATGTCCGATGGCGCTTCTTCACGTTGTCGTGCTCTGCTTATGGAATCAGGCGAGGTCCTTGGGTAACGTTCTCGCTGGGAGCCTGGGTCCCAGTTTAACACGCGTTGGCAAGGAACCCCCGACGACTGATCATTCTATATACACCGATGACTGATCACTCTGTATACACCGATGACTGATCACTCTGTATACACCGATGACTGATCACTCTGTATACACCGATGACTGATCACTCTGCATGCACCGATGACTGATCACTCTGCATACACCGATGACTGATCACTCTGCATGCACCGATGACTGATCACTCTGTATACACCGATGACTGATCACTCTGTATACACCGATGACTGATCACTCTGTATACACCGATGACAAATCACTCTGTATACACCGATGACTGATCACCCTGCATGCACCGATGACTGATCATTCTGTATACACCGATGACTGATCGGTGCTTCATCACTCTCGCGCTCTGCTTCCAGGCGCTCATGTAGGAGTCGACCTCCACCCTTGTTCATCTGCTATCTCATGCCACGTGTTGTTCTGTGACTGGCCCACGTGGTCATCTGCTGCTGACGTCATTGGATACCGATGACCGACCGGATCACAAGCCCCCCAGTCTCGAGCTGTGAACTTGTTCTCAGCGAAGAGACTAAGTGCTCTCCGCTGCCAAAGAGAAGAAGGAGGTCGAAGCCGGTGTACCTGAAACCATGCCTGCTGGTGTCGGGGCTCTGATAGATGGGTTCCATGGGCTGGCAGCAGGTTCACTGCGTCCTTCCAGACTTGGACTCTACCCAACCTAGCCTCCACCATTCAGTGGTTGATAGCAAGCTCATTTCTCCTCCTTGAGCTTCTTCTCTTGGGGCTTCCCCTCTTGTGTAATCTCTTTTTCTCAACTGCCTTTCTCCCTCTCCATCTTTAACTCACTCTGCTTGTGGCCAACTGTTAACTGGCTTAGGCTTCAGCGCGATCTCACTGTGACCCTTCAAACTTGGCCTCTAACTTGACCGCGACCAACTGTACCTTAGCATTCTCTTTAACAGTTTTTATGCATAAATTCATGTTGGATGACTGACCTGATGGTGTCTAAGTGCTTCGACTGATCGCCCAAGAGCTTATTTGGGGAACCTCTCCTACTCAGAGCTTTGCTACCGACCACCGACTAGCATGTTAGCGCACCACCGATCAGTCAGCGCGCTTCAGGTTTCACATCACTTCTGTCTCACTCCAGCGCTAGGTGCATAGAGGGCCCGAACGCCAAGGATGATGCCTGTGTATTGGGGAATGCTTCTTGATGACCCCTCTTGCCTCAGCCTCGATGTAAGAGGTCAAGTGAGGTCTTTCTCCTCTCGCCTCAGCCTTGCTGTAAAAGCAGAGGAAGAGGACTTTCTCTGTTGCCTTAACCTTGCTGTATGAAGCAGAGGAGAAGGACTTGGATCTCTTGCCTCAACCTTGCTGTAAGAAGCAGAGGAAGAGGACTTTCTCTGCCTGCACCCCGCTGTACAAAGTCGAGGTGAGGACTTTCTTCTCTGGCCTATGCCTCGCTGTACGAAGTCGAGGGAGAGGACTTTCTCTCGCCTGCACCCCGCTGTATAAAGTCGAGGGCGAGGACTTCTTTATCTGGCCCATGCCTCGCTGTACGAAGTCGAGGGAGAGGACTTTCTCTCGCCTGCACCCCGCTGTATAAAGTCGAGGGCGAGGACTTTCTATCTCGCCTCAACCTTGCTGTAAAAAGCAGAGGAAGAGGACTTTCTCTGCCTGCACCCCGCTGTACAAAGTCGAGGATGAGGACTTTCTTTCTGAGTGGGTGCATGCTCCCAGGGGAGCACCAGGGGTGGCTGTCTAAGCGCACTCGCTAGGCGCATCCCTGCCTGCATGGTATCACCGCACGTCCTTTGAGTGGGCAACTCCTCTTCTTCTGGTTTGAAATCACGTGGGGCGCATGCGTAGCGTTCTCGCTGGGAGCCTGGGTCCCAGCTTAACCCGTGTTGGCAAGACCCCGATGACCAACCTTCTTTCTGGAATCATGCGAGGTGCATGCGTAACGTTCTCGCTGGGATCCTGGGTCCCAGCTTAACACGTGTTAGCAAGACCCCGATGACCATTAACCGACCGAGTGCTCTGCTTCGGGTGCACCGATGACTGATCGTCCTTTGGGTGCACCGATGAATGATCGCGTTCTGCTCCTTAGTGATTAAACGCAAAGATGATGTCTTGCTTTGGGGAAGAAGAGTTTTTCCTGTTTGGACGTTTCTCGAAATCTTCCCTTTCCCTCTCTCAGTCTTACTAGTACTCCCGAGTTCCCAAACTTTGGCCACCTGCACTCACCCCTGGGGTGAGGAGAATATAGGTCAGTGGTCCGTACTCGCGCCTGGGGCGAGCAGGCTCCAACCGATCCCTTGGACTTGCATTTGGGGCAAGCGGAACTTGAAACTGGGAAACATGTGCACACTTGACATACTGAAATCTTTTTTATTGGGTGGCCTCGTTAAAAACCCTCATCGGGAAAAGAGTGCCCCCTGATCTGTTCAACTATTTACAGTACATACATTGGGTGTGTGTGCAGCGCAAGAACGCATCCACCTTACAACTTAACTGAAGTAGAAACTTGAGTGTGTAGCGTTCCATGTTCTGGGATAGGTGCTCCATGCAGAGTCTCCAGCCAATAAGCTCCACTCTGTATGGACCTCTTCCTTTCATAGGCGATGACCGCCCTGGCGACGCCTTATTCATGAGGAGCTTCCTCCTGAGCTGCCTGGGAGCCCCCCCAGCGTTGCATCCTCCATCACCTCACGTCCCCATGTATAGGGACCTCGTGTTGCTGATCGCCTGTCTGAGACCCCGAAGCGCGATCACCTTGGGCCTCCCGCAGGTAATCGGTCAGGAATCCTGTCTTCACCAACTCAGCGAGTTGATGCCCCAACGTCAGGCAGGATCGGAGTGTGTGTCCATAAGCCTGATGGAACTCACACCACTCGTCCTTCCTCCCTCCAAGTACCTTGTCGGTTTTCTCTGGTACTCGGAGTCTTGCAGCCACGGCAGGGATGGCGATCAGCTCTGCCAACTCTATCACGAAATCATACCTAGGGGGTGTGTTGTTCTCCCTTGCACGCCCCCTGGGCTGGTCCTTCCTGGGCGCATACGGACGAGGCCTTCCCTGCACCTTCCTCCCTTCCTTGGCCTCATATACCCGCACCTGCTGCTGCTGCTTCCCCTGATCTCCGCGCGGCTTCGTCGGCGCAGTGTTGCCTCTCTTCTCAGAGACCTCTGTCTCTGCCACAATGTGCGCCACCGCGCGTCGCCGTATCTCAGCAAAGGTGGCGGGGTGGCTCCTGATAAGGGATTCACTGAAAGGACCAGGCAGCACGCCTTTCTTGAATGCGTGCACTAACATGTTCTCATCCTTGCTGGGCAATCTCACCACCTGCGCACCAAAGCGGTTGAGGAAGTCCTTCAGTGACTCCCCCTGGTTCTGGCGCACGTCGAACAGGTCGTAAGTCACCACTGGCGGCGCTCTGTTGACTACATACTGCTCCGTGAATAGCCTTGAGAACTGGTGGAAGGAGGTGATGTGGCCCTCCGGCAAGCTCACGAACCACTCCATGGCTACCCCGCTCAGCGTGCTCATAAGCATTTTGCAGTATACTGCGTCTGAACCTCCAGACAGCATCATCTGAGTGTGGAAGGCTGTCAAATGTGCCTCTGGGTCTTCCACCCCCGTGAACGACGCTTTCACTCCCACCAGGTTGGGGGGCACCACCGTGTTCATGATCTCGGGGGAGAAGGGCATAGGAAATGCTCTAGGGGGCGACGGCGGCATCGACGTCCTATCTTCGGATACGCGCTCATTCTGCGCCTGCAACTCCCTACGCAGCTCCTCGTTGACGGTTCAACTCTTCATTTCTGCTATGCGATGCAGTCAGCTCTGCATGCATCTTCTCCTGCTCAACTCTCGACGCCGCGACGTTATCCTGCAACGCGCGCATCATCTCCATGACCTGCGCCATGGTCACAGTTCCTTCACCAGCGGGCGGTGGAGGTATCGTTTGTCTGGTTCTCCTACTCATCTGTGCGATTCCTGCTCTCGTTCTTGTGTATGGGGCTTCGTTTTACTTCGTGCCCCACGGTGGGCGCCAAATGATCTCGCCGCGGACTCGAGCGTGGGGAAATGCCTCGTCTCTCCTTCGTCTGGCTTTCCAGCTGCTGCGCGTTCTGCAGTGAGGCTCCAGGAACCTTCTTGGAACTCCGGACGATGCCTGCAAAACACACAGACGGCGCCTCTAGCGGCCGTTGTAGCTCCGACGCTCAAGTCAGGCAACGGGAACACCAAAACTTACTCTCGGATCCCTCTGTGTGAGACCCGTGTGTGTGTGTCCTCAGTCCCCTTTGATTCGGAGCCTGAGTGTTCTCTGTTTTTTGTGTGTGTATTCTGAGGTCAAAAACTCATACCTGGTTTGGTGTTCTTCTTCCTCATATAAACCAGTGTAGCCCCTACAGGCTACCCCTAGGGTTACTTGATTACTCTGCATTGTCGTTTCCACTTCCCCGCACCACCTTGCACGCCAGCGTTCTTCACTTAAATGCAAAGTCTGACAGGGGAGGCTGCGTGGGTGTCTCTGGACCCCTCGACTTCTGTGCCTATCTGCCCTACCTATTCTCTAGGAACATCTTCACGGTCCACGTGGCATGCGTGCAAGCTTACTGGGAGACTCTAGCCTTGATGGGATCTCGTCCCAGCAGGATTCTGCACCTGCCTGTGCCTTCTCATCTTCATGCATGGTCGTCTCGCGACTATGGCCACTCCCTGCCTCTGAGTGCTTTACTGGTCACTGGTCGCGTTGTTCACATCGCGCGGCCGATGTCGCCTCGACACACACCGACGACCGAGGTATCTCTCATCCTGGCCGATGTCCGATGGCGCTTCTTCACGTTGTCGTGCTCTGCTTATGGAATCAGGCGAGGTCCTTGGGTAACGTTCTCGCTGGGAGCCTGGGTCCCAGTTTAACACGCGTTGGCAAGGAACCCCCGACGACTGATCATTCTATATACACCGATGACTGATCACTCTATATACACCGATGACTGATCACTCTGTATACACCGATGACTGATCACTCTGTATACACCGATGACTGATCACTCTGTATACACCGATGACTGATCACTCTGCATGCACCGATGACTGATCACTCTGCATACACCGATGACTGATCACTCTGCATGCACCGATGACTGATCACTCTGTATACACCGATGACTGATCACTCTGTATACACCGATGACGGATCACTCTGTATACACCGATGACTGATCACTCTGTATACACCGATGACTGATCACCCTGCATGCACCGATGACTGATCATTCTGTATACACCGATGACTGATCGGTGCTTCATCACTCTCGCGCTCTGCTTCCAGGCGCTCATGTAGGAGTCGACCTCCACCCTTGTTCATCTGCTATCTCATGCCACGTGTTGTTCTGTGACTGGCCCACGTGGTCATCTGCTGCTGACGTCATTGGATACCGATGACCGACCGGATCACATATATATATATATATATATACATATGTTCACTTCGATATATTTGTTTTACCTTTATTTCATTATATAAATATGAAAAGTATTTTGGCGGGATGTTACAAACCACCCCCTGCCTCAGAGTCAACGGCAGCTGAGTCAACCGGCGAGAACAATGTGCAATCTAAAATCAACTCTCACCAATTTGGCTATAAGTCCTTGAACAAAGCTCTAGGTCTTCAATCTCCTTATTTTGTGGATGTTGTGACTGAATGGTTTTCCATCAACATACCTTTGAAGGCTTTATCTCACTAAAATCACATAATGAGTCAGGGAAGTTAGATATTATAGTGAAGACCAATAAGGCATTCCTAAATATACCCCCTTAAGGATAAATTTAGGTTACCATATGATGAAGACCAAGTAGAGGAGGCGCCTGAGGCCCAAGCCCAATAAGCCCAAGCCCAACCCATGAGCTCAACATCCTTCATGCCTCAAAGGATTAGTAGGTGCAAGGCTAAAGCTTTAGGAGATGAGCATCAATGGATGTCTCTTTTTGTAATTTCTTTTGAGTAGTTTTTTTAGTAAGACATAAAAGGAAGGTGTTGATATAGAAATAAGGGGTGCCAATGTACAAAGATAAGTCACACCTTCCATGTGACATAAAAAAAAAGGTGTAGGAGTAGATTTAGAAGGTGCCAAAGAAAGTGTACCGACCTGTCCTCGGACGTTGGGGACAGATTGTAAAGGGGTGAACCACGTCAGCTGGGTCCCACAGCATGGGCCAAAGCCACGTGGAATGGACCCCGCAGGTGGTATTGATTAGAGGGTGATTAGTCATCGGCATGTTCCCACAGAGAAGGGTGATTAGTCATCAGCATGTTCCCACAGAGACGGGTGATTAGTCATCAGCATGTTCCCACAGAGACGGGTGATTAGTCATCAGCATGTTCCCACAGAGAAGGGTGATTAGTCATCAGCGTGACGATCACCAGAAAGGGCTGATGTGTCCTCGTCACTCCGCAGGGTCATTAGTCCTCGACAACAGAGTGTGACGAGGTGACACCGGTCTTGGGTGATTTGAACAGCGTAGACAGAACAGCTAAGATTGGTTCCCAGTGTGGGCCAATGACCAATTAAATACCCAGAGGTAGGGAGAGGCCTAAATCACGAAGAGCCTATGCGGGTAGCAGGGAGAGCACAGTTAGGTGCAGAGTCCTGAGGGGTCGAGTACTCATCAGAACTAGGGTTTCCCAGTAAAGGCTACATGCATGGCACGTGAACAGCAAGGGCACTCCCAGAACAAGTGGCCCCAGAGACTAGGTGCACAAGGAGGCATCCAGGTGGTCACCCTGTTAGAGTTTTCACTCCAAAGGAGGAAACCTTATGTGCTAGATTACCCTAAGAGTGGCTGATAGCGGCGCAAGGGTATTCCAGTAAACTCTGAATATGGCTAGCAGCGCAGTGAACCCTAATTAGGGCTAGCGGCGCAGTAAACCCTAATTAGGGCTAGCGGCGCAGTAAACCCTAGACTATATAAGGGACAGTAAAATACTTCACAAAGGTACGCAGTTTCTAGACCTAAACACAGAGAGACTCAATACACTTGGTGTTTCTTGCCCAATATTGACTTGAGCGTCGGAGTGCAAACGGCCTCTAGGGCGCCCCCTTTCTCTTTTGCAGGTGCAGATTGATTTGAAAGAATCAAGCACGTATCAACGTGAGAAGGGAGGCGTGTGAGTGTCATGGAGTCAACTGACAGGCGAGTCAACCGGCAAGAACAGAAAGAAACCAAGTCACACTTCCCTTGTGACTAGGAATAGACGCTGAATTCAAACACTCTCCATTTGAATTTTCCCTCTTCAAATTCAGCCCTCTCACACTATAAATAAAGGTGCTTGTCTCTTGTAAATGGACATTGAATTTGAAGTAAAGAAACTATACACATTTTGTGTTAGAGTTGTGAGAATTGTTTTCTCCTAGCTTA
This sequence comes from Phaseolus coccineus, assembly GCA_037954025.1. NCBI lineage: Eukaryota > Viridiplantae > Streptophyta > Magnoliopsida > Fabales > Fabaceae > Phaseolus > Phaseolus coccineus. The sequence goes on along the minus strand of CM075686.1, from coordinate 15,275,095 downwards.
GTCTTATCTTGTGAGTGTTTGGGAAGCTCTCAAGTGGCAGCATCTTGCACTTATCTTGGATCATCACCATCCAAGTGGCGTGTTCTTCCCTTCCATGGCTTCAACCACATAAGTCTTTCTTGATTCATCTTCCATTTCCATTTCTGCACCTTAGTACTTCATTCTAATCAGTTATTTTGCCTTGTTCTTCAATTTGAACTGATTGTTCTTATTGTTTTTGTGTTTCCTTTTCAATTCTGTACTTGATTCTCCATTTCAATTGGTTCATTTTCTTTAGCTTGTGATTCTATTCGGTTCTTTGTTCTCCTTTTAATTTCCGCACCAATATCTTGTTCTTGTATTTGTATTATTGAAGATGGATGATGCTCCTTAAAGACTATATATGTGTTTGATGTAGCAAATGTTGTGCTTTGCTTTGAAACTAGTCATAATGCATTAGGTGGTCTTATATATAGGTTAGAGTGAGTTTAAGGTAGACTTTTACTTCGTGACCTACCTCATATGCCTAATCAAGGTGGTAAGATCAAGCACAAGAAGTTATTCAAAGTTTTCCTAAACACTACCTTAAGCTTTTTCTAAAAATCAGTTTTCTGCAGAAAAATAAATCTGTTGTTCTGTAAAACAACAGGTTCTTTCTAAACTGTGCCTTTTGCTTTAAATTTTTTCACAAAGTTTTGTTTCGGCACAAGTGAACCTATCCCAACCTTTTTGTTACAGTTATGCTAAGCTGGAGATAGTTGGAAAAATCTCTCTTTGCCTTTTTGAAAATAAATTTGTTCATTTTATTTTCAATCTGTTCTTTTTATAACAACTTTTTATCTATTTTTTGAAAGTCTGTTATAAACCATTTCTTATATAAAGAGAGGCACATCTCACTTGAAAAAGGCTGAGCAATCAAGTTCTAAATAGAGACTAAAAGTTTTTCAGTTGAAAAAAATTTGCACATGTTTTTTGTTCTTGTGGGCCTTAAGCTTGGTGGAGGTGCTGTCACTCATGTGCTGCAATCGGTTCTACTAGTTTTTCAGTTTCTTGCATTCTCTTTTCAGGTGTATTCGATTCCATCATTCTTGGACACTTCTTGATAGTGTTTCTTGAAGTGTTGGTTGTGCTGAAATAGTGTTTTTCAGCTTGGTGGGCCTTATTCTTGTAGGGTTCAAGAACTTAAGGTTTTGTAATTGATTTGTACTGTTTTTAGTGGATTTCACCTTGGGTAAGGTGAGACTGGATGTAGCTCTTATTGAGTGAACCAGTATAAACGTTTGGTGTTCAATCTCTCTTAATCTCTACACTCAATTACAGGTTCTTGTGTTGATCTACCTTAAAATAAATCTGTTCAATTAGAATTGAATCTGTTCTTTCTGGGTGTGTTCATACTGCTCTTTATATTTTGAAAAATGATCAAAACAGTTTGTACTTAACTGTGTTTCTACTTTGGTTGTGTTAGAAGTAATCCTGATGTAAGTTGATTTTAGATTCATTAATATTGTGACACTTTTTAAGAATTAGGATCAAGATTCTTAGCAATTTAAGGTGAGTCACCTAAGGAAAATCCCCACTGGACATTAACTTAACAAGTGAAGTAGATGTGAAGGTTCATTTCCAAAGGTCCAAGGTAAAAACACAAATAGAGATATGAATGGATGATAAATAAGGTGCAGAAAACATAATAGAATGGCGCTAAACAAAGTTGGAAACAGAATAGAAACAACATTCAAACTCAAGGAAGCTTAAGGAATCATCAATGGAGTCAATGCCTTCCAAATGATGAACCAAACTCAATTATGAGTGTTATATCCTTGTACACAACAATTGAATATAAGAAGAACACAAAAATAAAACAGAATTGGAAATTAAAATTGAACTACCGAATAGAAACACAAGATAAAGCCATTGCACCGATTGGAATTGAAGAATAAGGCATAGAATCAAAATCTACCGAATGAAATGACTACGGAAGATGAAAGAAGATGAAACTTATATGGTTGTAGCCATGGATTGGGAATGGACACGCCACTTGGAGGTGATGATCCAAGATAAGTGTTGGAATGCCGCCACTTGAGAGCTCCCAAAGCATCACAAGATGAGACAAGGAAGAGGAGAACAAGTCTCACAAAATTCACTCACAATTTGAGTATAGTAACTTTTCTTCTAATTTCGATATATTTTTACAATGACCAAGCACCTCTATTTATAGTTTTAGAGGACTGAAATGAAAGTGAAAGAAATTAAAATTACATCCAAATTCAAACTCTAATTTGGCACCAATCTTGAGTCACATGGGAGCTGATCCCGCTGCGGACTCGAGCGTGGATGGGCTCCGCGTTCCTCCCGCGTCCGTGTCCGTTCCTCCGGTTGGCTTCCCTTCGAACGAAGCAAACGGTTCCTGCAAACACAGAGGGACGCCCTAGCGGCCGGTGTAGCTCCGACGCTCAAGTCAGTTTTTGGGCAAGGGAACACCAAGAACTCTCTGTCTAATTTCTGGGATACGAATCTCATACCTGGTTCAGCGTTCTTCTTCCTCATATAAACCCGCGTCGCCCCTACTGGCTACCTCTAGGGCCACTTGATTACTCTGCACCACCGTTTCTACTCCCCAGGGCTACCTTGCGTGCAGGCCTTCTTCACTTGAGTGCAAAGTCTGACAGGGGAGGCTGCGTGGGTACCTCTGTACCCCTCGATTTCTGTGCCTATCTGCCCTACCTATTCTCTGGGAACATCTCCACGGTCTACGTGGCAGGAATGCAACCTCACTGGGAGACTCTAACCTTGATGGGTTCTTGTCCCAGCAGGATTCTGCACCTGACTGCATCTTCTCATCTTCATGCATGGTCGTCTCGCGACTAAGGCCACTCCCTGCCTCTGAGCGCTTTACTGATCACTGGTCGCGTTGTTCACATCGCGCGGCCGATGTCACCTTGACACACACCGATGACCGAGGTATCTTTCATCCTGGCCGATGTCCGATGGCCCTTCTTCACGTTGTCGTGCTCTGCTTTATGGAATCAGGCGAGGTCCTTGAGTAACGTTCTCGCTGGGAGCCTGGGTCCCAGTTTAACACGTGTTGGCAAGGAACCCCCGACGACTGATTACTCTGCATGCTCCGATGACTGATCACTCTGCATGCACCGATGACTGATCGGTGCTTCATCACTTCTCGCGCTCTACTTCCAAGCGCTCATGTAGGAACCGATCTGCTGGTGGAGGTCACCCGGTAACTGGCCACTGATCGCCGTTCTTGAACGATCTCCACCCTGGTTCATCTGCTATCTCATGCCACGCGTCACTCTGTGACTGGCCCACGTAGTCATCTGCTGCTGACGTCATCAACTACCGATGACCGACCGGATCACAAGCCCCCCAGTCTCGAGCTGTGAACTTGTTCTCAGCGAAGAGACTAAGTGGTCTTCCTTGCCAAAGAGAAGAAGGGGCTCGAAGCCGATGTACCTGAGACCATGGCTGCTGGTGCCGAGGCTCTGATAGATGGGTTCCATGGGCTGGCAGCAGGTTCACTGCGTCCTTCCAGACTTGGACTCTACCCAACCTAGCCTCCACCATTCAGTGGTCGATGGCAAGCTCATTCCTCCTCATTGAGCTTCTTCCCTTGCGACTTCTCCTTTTGTGTAATCTCTTTTTCTCAGCTGCCTTTCTCTCTCTCCACCTTTAACTCACTCTGCATGTGGCCAACTGTTAACTGGCTTAGGCTTCAGCGCGATCTCACTGTGACCCTTCAAACTTGGCCTCTAACTTGATCGCGACCAACTGTACCTTAGCATTCTCTTCAACAGTTTTTATGCATAAATTCATGTTGGATGACTGACCTGATGGCGTCTAAATGCTTCGACTGATCGCCCAAGAGCTTGTTTGGGGAAGCTTTCATACTCAGAGCTTTGCTACCGACCACCGACTAGCATGTTAGCGCACCACCGATCAGTCACCGCGCTTCAGGTTTCGCATTACTTCTGTGTCACTCCAGCGCTAGTTGCATAGAGGGCCCGAACGCCAAGGATGACGCCTGTGTTTTGGGGAATGCTTCTCGATGACCCCTCTTGCCTCAGCCTCGCTGTAAGAAGTCGAGGTGAGGTCTTTCTCCTCTCGCCTCAGCCTCGCTGTACAAATTCGAGGTGAGGACTTTTTATCTCGCCTCAACATTGCTGTAAAAAGCAGAGGAAGAGGACTTTCTCTGTTGCCTTAACCTTGCTGAATGACGCAGAGGAGAAGGACTTGGTTCTCTTGCCTCAACCTTGCTGTAAGAAGCAGAGGAAGAGGAATTTCTCTCGCCTCAACCTTGCTGTAAAAAGCAGAGGAAGAGGACTTTCTCTGCCTGCACCCCGCTGTACAAAGTCGAGGGTGAGGACTTTCTCCTCTGAGTGGGTGCACGCTCCCAGGGGAGCACCAGGGGTGGCTGTCTAAGCGCACTCGCTAGGCGCATCCCTGCCTGCATGGTATCACCGCATACCCTTTGAGTGGGCAACTCCTCTTCTCGTTTGGAATCATGCGAGGTGCATGCGTAACGCTCTCGCTGGGAGCCTGGGTCCCAGCTTAACACGTGTTAGCAAGACCCCGATGACCATGCACCGATGAGTGCTCTGCTTCTGGAATCATGCGAGGTGCATGCGTAACGCTCTCGCTGGGAACCTGGGTCCCAGCTTAACACGTGTTAGCAAGACCCCGATGAGCAATCTTCTTCTGGAATCATGCGAGGTGCATGCGTAATGCTCTTGCTGGGAACCTCGGTCCCAGCTTAACACGTGTTAGCAAGACCCCGATGAGCAATCTTCTTCTGGAATCATGCGAGGTGCATGCGTAACGCTCTCGCTGGGAACCTGGGTCCCAGCTTAACACGTGTTAGCAAGACCCCGATGACCATGCACCGACCGAGTGCTCACTACCGACATGCACCGACGGCTGATCGCGCGTTGGGTGCACCGATGATTGATCGCGCTCTGCTTCCAAGCGCTTATCTTAGGGTCTGATCTGTGGGTGGTGGCCACTCGGTAACTGACCACCGATCACCTGTACTTGCACCTGGGGCAAGGAGAACTTTAAACTGGAAAACATGTGCACACTTGGTATACTGAAACCTTTTTATTGGGTGGCCTCGTTAAAAACCCTCATCAGGGAAAAGAGTGCCCCCTGATCTGCTCAACTATTTACAGTATATACATTGAGTGTGTGTACAGCGCAAGAACGCCTCTACCTTACAACTTAACTGAAGTAGAAACTTGAGTGTGTAGCGTTCCATGTCCTGGGGATAGGTGCTCCATGCAGAGTCTCCAGCCAACGAGCTTCAATCTCCGACGCCTCAACTACTTTGTGTGGACCTTGGCGATGACCGACCTGGCGAGCACACCATCCTTCCAGCAACGACGAAAAGCTTTGTCCTTCACTTCAAACTTGCTCGCGCTTCCCAAGCTCTCCATAAGCTCGGTGCTTCCCCTTCGTTACACCATCGCGAGGTGTGTTAAAGCGAACTGACTGGACTTCCTCGAACTCGTGCGGGAAGCTCATGATTTCAAGTGCTTCTCCAATCCCTCTTTCTCCTGCAAACGTGCAGAAATCCCACACTACCTGGGGTCTGGCGAAGTTCACAGAAGCGTAACCCTCGTTCATCTCTGCCTCAACTTCCACCTGAGCTACCTGGGAGCCCCCCCAGCGTTGCATCCTCCATCACCTCACGTCCCCATGCACAGGGACCTCGTGTTGCTGATCGCCTGTCTGAGACCCCGAAGCGCGATCACCTTGCGCCTCCCGCAGGTAATCGGTCAGGAATCCTGTCTTCACCAACTCAGCAAGTTGATGCCCCAACGTCAGGAAGGATCGGAGCGTGTGTCCATAAGCCTGATGGAACTCACACCACTCGTCCTTCCTCCCTCCAAGTACCTTGTCGATTTTCTCTGGTACTCGGAGTCTTGCAGCCACGGCAGGGATGGCGATCAGCTCTACCAACTCTATCACGAAATCATACCTAGGGGGTGTGTCGTTCCTGGGTGCATACGGACGAGGCCTTCCCTGCGCCTTCCTCTCCTCCTTGGCCTCATACACCCGCACCTGTTGCTGCTGCTTCCCCTGACCTCCGCGCGGCCTCGTCGGCGCAGTGCTGCCTCTCTTCTCAGAGACCTCTGCCTCTGCTACAATGTGCGCCACCGCGCGTCGCCGTATCTCAGCAAAGGTGGCGGGGTGGCTCCTGATGAGGGATTCACTGAAAGGACCAGGCAGCACGCCTTTCTTGAACGCGTGCACTAACATGTTCTCGTCCTTGCTGGGAAATCTCACCACCAGCGCAGGGAAACGGTTGAGAAAGTCCTTCAGCGACTCTGCCTAGTACTGGCGCACGTCGAACAAATCGTAAGAAACCACTGGTGGCGCCCTGTTGACGATGTACTGCTCCGTGAACAACTTTGAAAACTGATGGAAAGAGGTGATGTGGCCCTCCGGCAAGCTCACGAACCACTCCATAGCTACTCCGCTCAGCGTGCTCATAAACATTTTGCAGTACACAGCGTCTGAACCTCCAGACAGCATCATCTGAGTGTGGAAGGCTGTCAAATGTGCTTCTGGGTCTTCCACCCCCGTGAAAGACGCCTTCACTCCCACCAGGTTGGGAGGCACCACCGTGTTCATGATCTCGGGGGAGAAAGGCATAGGAAATGCTCTAGGGGGCGACGGCGGCATCGACGTTCTATCTTCGAATACGCGCTCATTCTACACCTGCAATTCCCTATGCAACTCCTTGTTCACGCGGTTCAGCTCTTCATTTCTGCTATGCGATGCAGTTAGCTCTGCATGCATCTTCTCTTGCTCAGCTCTCGATGCCGCGACATTCTCTTGCAGCGCACGCATCATCTCCATGACCTGCGCCATGGTAACAGCTCCTTCTTCAGCAGATGGCGCAGGTACCGTTTGTCTGGTTCTTCTACTCATCTGTGCGATTTCTACTCTCGTTCTTGTGTATGGGGACTTCGTTTTACTTCGGACCCCACGGTGGGCGCCAAATGATCCCGCCGCGGACTCGAGCGTGGATGGGCTCCGCGTTCCTCCCGCGTCCGTGTCCATTCCTCCGGTTGGCTTCCCTTCGAACGAAGCAAACGGTTCCTGCAAACACAGAGGGGCACCCTAGCGGCCGGTGTAGCTCCGACGCTCAAGTCAGTTTTTGGGAAAGGGAACACCAAGAACTCTCTGTCTAATTTCTGGGTTACGAATCTCATACCTGGTTCAGCGTTCTTCTTCCTCATATAAACCCGCGTCGCCCCTACTGGCTACCTCTAGGGCCACTTGATTACTCTGCACCGCCGTTTCTACTCCCCAGGGCTACCTTGCGTGCAGGCCTTCTTCACTTGAGTGCAAAGTCTGACAGGGGAGGCTGCGTGGGTACCTCTGTACCCCTCGATTTCTGTGCCTATCTGCCCTACCTATTCTATGGGAACATCTCCACGGTCCATGTGGCAGGCATGCAACCTCACTGGGAGACTCTAACCTTGATGGGTTCTTGTCCCAGCAGGATTCTGCACCTGACTGCATCTTCTCATCTTCATGCATGGTCGTCTCGCGACTAAGGCCACTCCCTGCCTCTGAGCACTTTACTGATCACTGGTCGCGTTGTTCACATCGCGCGGCCGATGTCACCTCGACACACACCGATGACTGAGGTATCTTTCATCCTGGCCGATGTCCGATGGCCCTTCTTCACGTTGTCGTGCTCTGCTTTATGGAATCAAGCGAGGTCTTTTTTCCCTAAGGAGGGTTTTTAACGAGGCCACCCAAGAAATAAGAAAGTCAAAATTGAAATTTTTAAGTATACTAAAGTGTGAGTGCTTATCGATTTAAAGAAGTTTTTGAAAAAAAAAAAAAAAAAAACCTTATCACCTAAAGTGATTCAAGGTAGAAGTAAAATGAGTGCGCACGTTTCAAGTGAAAAGTTTTAAAGTCCTCATCGCCCTCAGGCGATGAGAGGCACAAGTGAAAAGTTTTAAAGTCCTCATCGCCCTCAGGCGATCAGAGGCACAAGTGAAAAAGTTTTAAAGTCCTCATCGCCCTCAGGCGATGAGAGGCACAAGTGAAAAGTTTTAAAGTCCTCATCTCCCTTAGGCGATCAGGGGCACAAGTGAAAGGTTTTTAAAGTCCTCATCGTCCTTTGGCAATCGGAGGCATCCAGGGAAGTTCAAAGACCTCCTTGCCTTTGAGCAAGTGTAGGCACCAGAGGAAGTCCTCCTTGCCTTTGAGAAAGTGCAGGCGAGAACAGAGGAAGTCCTCCTTGCCTTTGAGCAAGTGTAGGCAACAGAGGAAGACCTCCTTGCCTTTGAGCAAGTGTAGGCAATAGAGGAAGACCTCCTTGCCTTTGAGCAAGTGTAGGCAACAGAGGAAGACCTCCTTGCCTTTGAGCAACTGCAGGCGAGAAAGGAGAAGTCCTCCTTGCCTTCGAGCAGGTGCAGGCAAGAGGAGTTCGTATAAAGGAATGACAGGTGAAAAAGTGAATAGAAGGTTGCAAAAGGTGATCCCACAGAGGACGTCTTATTTGGGTAAAGAAGGCAACATCGCCCGAATTTAATTCGGCGAGTACCAGATCAGAGGAATTTCTGGCGATGATGCAGAACACTTGGCATGTCAGTCAAACGCACAAAGAAACAAGGCTAAGTGAAGAGAGCGGAAGATGACCTTTACAAACAACCCACAGAAGGTGAAAGTTGAGTTGTAAAGGAAAAAGAGTACTTCGAATTGTAAAGACAAGATTTATAATTCATTTGTTACATGACCTCGGTCATCGGCAAAAAGGTGAGAGCCCGTCAGCCCGGTAGGTCCGATAGCGATCAGGCGAGTTGTAAGGCTCTTCGTTGAGACAAGTTACAACTCGGGCCTGGGGGGCTATTGTAGTGGCCAGACCTCGGTCGTCGAGAACAGATGGCAAAGGGTGATCCATGTCAGCTGGGTCCCGCAGCATGGACCAAAGCCACGTGGAGTGGACCTCGCAGGCAGCTTGGATTAGCGAGTGATCAGTCATCAGTAGAAGAGATAAAAGGTTACCTTTGGGTGATCAGGAAAGCGTCACGAAGGTTGGAGGTTGAAGAAGTCGAAAGGTCTCACAGAGAGATGCTTTGAATGTCTGAAGGCGAAGAAGAAGGAATGAAACAGTGTTATTGCCAGAGTGTGCGCTCCTGTAGACCGCCAGAAGACGACTTCTTAGTCTCTTTGCTGTGAACAGGTTCACAGCTCGAGACTGGGGGGCTTGTGTTCCAGTCGGTCATCAGTAGTTGATGACGTCAGCAGTAGGTGACCACGTGGACCATACACAGAGTGAATCAGAGAGGATATTACCTACAACGGTGATCGGTAGTCAGATACCTAGTGGTCGCCACCCCCAGAGCAGTGCCTAGATAAGCGCTTGGAGACACCGCCCGGTCATCGGGGGGAAGTTATGAGGCGCCGCACGGTCGTCGGTGGATAGTCAGGAGGCACCGCATGGACGTCGGTGGATAGTCAGGAGGCACCGCACGGACGTCGGTGGACGGTCATGAGGCACCGCACGGACGTCGGTGGATGGTCATGAGGCACCGCACGGACGTCGGTGGATAGTCATGAGGCACCACACGGACGTCGGTGGATAGTTATGAGGCACCGGTCGGTCGTAAGCGCATGCAGAGGGCGATCGGTCATCGGGGTTCTTGTAACATCCCGCCAAAATGCTTTTCATATTTATATAATGAAAATAAAGGTAAACAAATATATTGAAGTGAACATAATTATATATATGTAATGAAGTTTCTCCTCACAGGGAGTTTAATACATAATCGGTCAATTCCAATACTTAAACAAAATACAGCAAAATAAAGAAAAACAAGCGATCTCCTGATAGAAAACAGAAAACGGTGATCTCCTAACAGATAAGGCGATCTCCTATCAGAAAACAGAAAAAGGGGTGATCGCCTAACAGAAACAGAAACAGGCGATTTCCTTCCGGCGACCACTCACTGAGGAGCTCTACTTCCTGCAACATCATCTGCTCCCGTGTAAAATCATACACGATCATCACAGGTTTAAGAAAACATCCACAAACAAGAACACAGGGTAAGCTAGATATTTTAAAGAGAATTTAGATATGAAACTTTAAAATCAAGATAAAACAAATTTAAGACACTCACGTAAAATCCATCAATTTTCCCATTCATTTCACACACTTCACAATTTCATCAAGTGTTATTTGTTTCACATAAACATTCAAGTGTCTACCAATTTCAATGTTTCTCATTTCTCACGTCAGACTTCCACTGACTCATCACACACCGACACTTGACACTACTTCCGGAAGACTCGTGCGTTGAACTTAGCATCCAGAGACCTGCACCTGTCATACTTCATTGCTGTAATGTTCCCACAGCCATGCGCATCAACATAATCTCGATCTCAATCTCATCACTCTCACAGTATGACAGGGTTAATCCATATAATAGGTCAAGTCAGTTATCTTTCAAACGACTTACCCATACATATGGACCTCCTTCGACTCTCACCAACCGAATGACTTCATCTATGTGACTCCATCATATCAGCAGAGTCAGGATCGTCTCATTCACAGGATACTCACTGATCAATACACCTCATAACTAATCTCAACACGGTATTTCCTTTCCTGAAAATACTATGTCTTGATCCCACACTCAAACATTCAACACATCATATAACACTTAAATGAACGATTTCCAATCACCGCAACAATCATTCCAAGGTTCAGACTTTAAAATATCACATTTCAATCTCAAACAATTTCAAACGACACTAAAACAGGGGATTTCGAAAAACAACGCCAAAATCGACGATCTCGTCCAAAAACAGGGGATTATGCAATAACAGTTGAAAACCGGCGACCACATCGCCCCATCATCAAAATCATCTAACGTAAGGTTTTCGTTGGAAATAAGGCTAGCTTCCCTTACCTGGACTAGCGCAAAACACCAAGAGCTCCAACACCCACCGAAGCTTAAAGATGTCCTAACTCTGTTCTAGCGTCCTGACGGAAAACTCGCAGAGAACTCCCCAGGTATCCAAGTGCAGTCGTCGCTCGTCGTACTGGTGCTTGGGGATATCTGAAATGCAGCGCGAAGGAGAGAAAAGAGAAGGATGAAGGTAGACTCACTCTGTCACTCTTGAACCACAGCAACGTTCTTTGCCTCCCCGAAGTGGGTTTTTGAATCTACACTAACTTGTCCACACATGCTGCTGCCACCACCCACTTTGCAGGAAAGCCTGAGTGTACGTTTCCCTGAACAGTACGACCACGGTGTCTCTTGCGCATGCCAACCACTTCCCTGAACAGTACGGCCGTGGGTGTCTCTTGCGCATGCCAACTTTCTGATGTCACTATTCTGAACCACCCTTTTTGTCCACGTGGCGCGCGTGCAGGACGTTTCATGCTGGGAGCCTGGGTCCCACCTTATCTGTGTGAAACACGACATCGCGCGATAACCTTCCACCGATGACTCATCCTGGAAGACGACCGATCTCTCTCTCTGGGAGACGACCGATGTCTCTCTCTGGGAGACGACCGATGTCTATCCCAGGCGACGCCCGCATGTCTCTCGCGCCCCGGTGATGCCCGCATGCCTCTCGCGCCCCGGCGATGCCCGCATGCCTCTCGTGCCCTGGCGATGCCCGCATGCCTCTCGCGCCCTGGCGATGCCCGCATGCTTCGCGCCCTGGCGATGCCCGCATGCTTCGCGCCCTGGCGATGCCCGCATGCCTCTCGCGCCCTGGCGATGTCCGCATGTCTCTCCCGCCCTGGCGATGTCCGCATGTCTCTCGCGCCCTGGCGATGTCCGCATGCCTCGCGCCCTGGCGATGTCCGCATACCTCGCGCCCTGGCGATGTCCGCATGGGTAGTCTAGGCGACAGGCGATTATGTACTAACCAGGCGATCTCATAGTCTTCTAAGCTACACTTTCCTCCCTTTTTATTTTAAATAAAAACATACTTAGAATTCATTTAAAATATATTCCTTTTATTCCAATTTAATTTTACAGGTCCTTACAGTTCTTGTCAACACGTGTTAAGTTGAGACCAAGGTTCCCAGCAAGAACTGATCTGGTCGGTCATCGGTAGTTGATGACTTCAGCAGTAGATTGCCACGTGGACCAATCACAGGGTGCCACGTGGAACGACATGGCGGGAGAATGCATGGATCAAGAAGGGCAAGAGAAAAGAGAATGTAGCTTGGAAGTTGAGGGAATCGCCGTTTGTTGAAGAAGGCGGCGGTCTCCTACTTCTCTCGTATGAGATCAGTAAACGCCTAGATTGCACGTGATCGCCGTATGTGAGGACATCGCCGAAAGAGGACATCGCCGGGTATTGGGGAAGATTTGGTAAACGTTTATTACGTGGTCTAAATACAGGAGATAAGTGGTATATTTGCCCGTGTGCTCTAAGAACCGTGATAACCAGTGTTAACCAGCTTTAAGGTTGTGCCCAGAGTAGCCTGCATGCTAAGTTACTCCCTGTGTGGATAACTTAGTCACAGGAATAAAGGGAAAGTAACGTTTCAGTTGCAGGTACTCCAGATGGTGACACGTGTACGACCAAATGCGACCCACGTGTCGAGAGGAATAACCGTCAGGAGAGAGAAAAACACAGGTATATATAGAATTTCTAACGGTATTCAGGGAGAGTTTTTCATTTGGGAACAATTCACTTGCACGGTTCCTAGTTTTCTCTGAGAGAATTTGTTGATTCGTCCACTGACTTGAGCGTCGGAGCTACACTGGCCGCAGAGGCGCCTTTCTGTTCTTTCAGGTTTCTTGGAAGGTTTGGAGCTGGAGAGGAGGAGTGTTGACGCTCGAGTCAAGCGGCAGGATCAGGAACACCAAGAACTCTCTGTCTAATTTCTGGGTTACGAATCTCATACCTGGTTCAGCGTTCTTCTTCCTCATATAAACCCGCGTCGCCCCTACTGGCTACCTCTAGGGCCACTTGATTACTCTGCACTGCCGTTTCTACTCCCCAGGGCTACCTTGCGTGCAGGCCTTCTTCACTTGAGTGCAAAGTCTGACAGGGGAGGCTGCGTGGGTACCTCTGTACCCCTCGATTTCTGTGCCTATCTGCCCTACCTATTCTCTGGGAACATCTCCACAGTCCACGTGGCAGGCATGCAACCTCACTGGGAGACTCTAACCTTGATGGGTTCTTGTCCCAGCAGGATTCTGCACCTGACTGCGTCTTCTCATCTTCATGCATGGTCGTCTCGCGACTAAGGCCACTCCCTGCCTCTGAGCGCTTTACTGATCACTGGTCGCGTTGTTCACATCGCGCGGCCGATGTCACCTCGACACACACCGATGACCGAGGTATCTTTCATCCTGGCCGATGTCCGATGGCCCTTCTTCACGTTGTCGTGCTCTGCTTTATAGAATCAGGCGAGGTCCTTGAGTAACGTTCTTGCTGGGAGCCTGGGTCCCAGTTTAACACGTGTTGGCAAGGAACCCCCGACGACTGATTACTCTGCATGCTCCGATGACTGATCACTCTGCATGCACCGATGACTGATCGGTGCTTCATCACTTCTTGCGCTCTGCTTCCAGGCGCTCATGTAGGAACCGATCTGCTGGTGGAGGTCACCCGGTAACTAGCCACTGATCGCCGTTCTTGAACGATCTCCACCCTGGTTCATCTGCTATCTCATGCCACGCGTCACTCTGTGACTAGCCCACGTAGTCATCTGCTGCTGACGTCATCAACTACCGAGGACCGACCGGATCAGGAGGTGTGACCTTTTTTCTACTTTGGCACCTCCTAAAAACTACACCTACACCCTCTTTCTATGTCACATAGAAGGTGTGACTTATCTTTGTACATTAACACCCCCTATTCCTATATCTACACCTTCCTTTATTATTCTTTTACAAACTACTCAAAAGAAATTACAAATAGAGACATCTATTGATGCTTATTTCCCAAAGCTTTAGCCTTGCTCCTAATAAACCTTTGAACTCATGGATTGGGCGAGCCCCCTCTTGACTTTGGGCTTCTTAGGCTTCGGCTTTTTTGGGCTTGGTGTAAGGACCTGTAAAATTAAATTGGAATAAAAGGGTATATTTTAAATGAATTCTAAGTATGTTTTTATTTAAAATGAAAAGGAAGGAAAGTGTAGTTTAGTAGATTATAAGATTTCCTTGTTAGTACATAATCGCCGGTCGCCTAGACTACACGTCATCGCCAGGGCGCGAGGCATGCAGACGTCATCAGGGCGCGAGGCATGCGGGCATCGCCAGGGCGTGAGGCATGCGGGCATCTTCCAGGGGGAGTCATCGGTTATCTGCCAGGATGAGGTCATCGGTGGATAGCCTTCGCGCGAGAGGTCATCGGTGGATTGTCTTCGCGCCAGTGGTCATCGGCGAAAGGTTATCGCGCGATGTCGAGTTGCACGCAGAAAAGGTGGGACCCAGACTCCCAGCATGAAACGTCCTGCACGCGCGCCACGTAGACAAAAAGGGTGGTTCAGAATAGTGACCTCAGAGTGTTAGCCTGCGCAGAGGCACGCTTAGTAGTACTGTTCAGTGCAGCGTATACGCAACTTCCCTGAAGAGTGGGTGGTGGCAGCGGCTTTTGTGGACAATTTAGTTTAAGATGCAAAAACCCACTTCTGAGAGGAAAAGGAATGTTGCAGTTGTTCAAGAACGAAAGAGTGAGCTACCTCCTTTCTCCTCCATTCCTCTCCTTCGCGCTACGATTCTGGCACCTTCACACAAGAGTACGACGAGCGACAGCCACCATTAGAGCACCTGGGAAGTTCTCTGCAAGTCCTTCAAACCAGACGAAAAAAACAGAGCCAAGGCATTCTTCAAGCTTCGTTGGATTTAGGAGCTCTTGGTATTTTGCGCAAGTCCAGGTAAGGGAAGCTAGCTTTATTTTCAATAAAAGCCGTAGATTAGCTGTTTCTGAAGTGAGGGCGACGTGGTCGCCGGTTTTAAACTCTTTTTCGTGATGCTCTGTTCTATGATTTTGGGCCACGTGGTCGCCGGTTTCATATTCTTTTTCGCAATGCTCTGTTCTATGTGGTTGGGCGACGTGGTCGCCGGTTTTAAATCCCTTTTTCATGATGTTCTGTTCTTATGCGTTTGGGCGACGTGGTCGCCGGTTTTAAATACAGATTTTGAAATCCCCTACTTTTGAATCAGATCGCCGGTTTTGGCGTTGTTTTGCGAACCCCCTGTTTTTGGTGTTGTTTTGAGACTGCTCGTGATTTAAATGTGATATTCGAAATTTTGAACCTTTGAAATGATTGCTGCTGTGAATTGAATCATTCATTTGAGTGTTGAATGTTGTGAATGTGAGATCAAGGCATAGTATTTTCAGGAAAGGAAATACCGTGTAAGATCATTTGTGTAATGTGTATTGACTAGGGGCTTGTCTAGAAGGAGATATCCTAACTCTGCTGATATAATGGAATCACGTAGATGAAGTTATTCAGTTGTGGAGAGTCGGAGGAGGTTCATATGAATGGGCGAGTAGTGTGAAAAAGAACGAGCTCGGCCTGTTATATGAATTAACCTTGTCATACCGGGAGAGTGATAACATTGAGATTATATATGCGCATGCTGTGTGGATTTCACAGCGACCCTGTGTGGATTTCACAGTGGTATGGTATGACAGGTGCAGATCTCTGAGCCTGAGTCAACGCACGAGTCAATCCGGAAGTAGAGTCATGTGTCTATGCATTGTGGGTCAGTGGAAAGTCTGACGTGTGAATCTTGAATACTGAATGTAGCAAAGAGACACTTGACGAGTATGTGGATTATGGAAATCTTGATGGTTGCATTTGATATGGCTTATGTATGGAGTGGAAATTCACGTTTTCTATGGATTTAAAGTTTTTAAAACATCTAGCTTACCCCTTTTATCTGTTATTGTGATTGCTTTCTTAAACCTGTGATGATCGTGTATTTGTACACGGGAGCAGACGAGGTTGCAGGTGGTAGTGCTCCTCAGTGAGTGGTCGCCGGAAGCAGATCGCCCATTTACGTTTGTGTTAGGCGATTACCCTTTTCTGTATTCTGAAGGGAGATCGCCCTTTTCTGATAGGAGATCGCCTATTCTGTTGGGAGATCGCCTGTTTTTACTTATTTTGCTATATTTAGTTTACGTTTTTGGAAAACTGACCGATTTTGTATTAAACTCCCTGCGAGGAGAAAACTTCATTACATATATACGATTATGTTCACTTCAATATTATTATTTTATCTCTACTTCGTTTTATAATTATGAAAAGAATTTGGCGGGATGTTACATTAATGGTATCAGAGCAGTTCGTCCTTAGGATGACCTGGGGGCTGTGGATCCATTGTGTTTCTTCTGCTCATAAAATCTATTTGAGTTTTGAATAACAACTATAGTGAAAGGTTTTCAAAACGTTTTTGTATTGAAATTTTGTGTGTGTCTTAGTGAATGTATGCCCTAATTGAAAATCTTAGTATTAAGAATGAGAGGATCTTGATAAAGTAATGAGGGTGCACACTCATAACTGGATCGAGATAATTCTCAATCTTAATTCCAAAGGTTTGATGTTTAGCCTACATTGAATTCTGGTGTGATTTATTGAGTGTTCTTGTAATTGACTGAGAGTGGTTGTTTGAAATGATGATTGTACACCAATGACTGTCTTGGTGTTTTGTTTGAGGTTATAAGTATTATGTTTCTGTTGATGAGCTCAAATTCTTAATGATTTTGAGATGCTGACCTTTGTAAGGTCTAGATGTTACCTCCTGAATGAATTGATTTCTTGTCGATCTCATTCTTGTAGTTGTAGGGAATATAGAAAACCTATAGATTCAGAATCCGAGAACGAAGAAAGATGGCACGTAGACCTTCTACCCTTCCCCAACCTTCTTCAGAAATGAGCCAGATTGCCAAGGCCATCGAGATGATGGCAACTGCCATTCAGCAACAGAATGCAGCGATGGCTCAAAACCATCAAGCTACAATGCAACACTGGGAAACTGCTCGATCTGCTGAAACAAATTCCCACGTCGGTCAGCCTCAGGAACGGATGGGACTGACCGAGTTCATGAGGCACAACCCACCCAAGTTCAGTGGGAATGCCACCCCTGATCAAGCAGATCAGTGGGTCAGAGAGTTGGAGAAAATCTTTAGGGCGACCTCCTGCCCTGAAGAGAAGAAATTGTTGTTCGCCACCTATCTGCTATCAGGAGAAGCTGAGTTCTGGTGGATGGGAGCTCAGCAGATGATGGAGGCCCGAGAGGATGTGTTGGATTGGGAGAGCTTCAGGGTGAGGTTCTTAGAGAAATACTTCCCAGACAGCGCAAGGTTTGCGAGGGAAGCTGAGTTCCTAAAGTTGGAGCAGGGGGATATGTCTGTGAACGCCTATGCTGCTCGGTTTGAGTACCTCGCCCGATTCTATACCCAGGCGACCTCCGAGGCCTGGAGGTGTAGGAAATTCGAAGAGGGGCTGAAGCATGGACTGAAGAGGACCATAGCCCCGATGTGCATCAGGGAATTTCACGCCTTAGTGGAGAAGGCGAAGATGGTGGAGACCCTGGAAAAGGGTGATTCTCGGGTGGTCAAGTCACACCAAGGAGGTTCTTCCAGTGGGAAGGCTAAGGTGCAGCATCCACACAGCAAGCCATATGTGAGACCTCCACCACATCGGGCGGGAACAACGTCATCCCAGTTTCAGCAGCAGCAACCTTGGAAACCCAAGTGTTTCCATTGTGGTGGACCACACGCCTCCAACGCGTGCTTCAAGAGGAGTTCAGAGAAAAGGTGCTACACCTGCCAAAAGACGGGGCACGTTGCTAGAGAGTGCCCTAACCGGAATGGGGCGACCCAACCCAGTGGCTCTCAGCAGATGAGAAACGAAGGCAGCAGACCTCAGGCGACAGGAAGAGTGTTTGCCATGTCTGGAGCAGAAGCATCTCAGTCAGGTAACCTCATACAAGGTGTTTGTTTTATAGCTGGTAGAGGTGTAAAAGCTTTGTTTGATTCGGGAGCGACACACTCCTTTGTGTCAAGCCTGTGTGTAGCCGAGTTGGGTCTTCTAGTGAAGGAGTTACCCTTCGAACTGTTGGTCTCTACACCTGCGTCAGGACAGGTGTTGACCTCTACAGTTTGCCCCGAATGTCCAGTGATAGTAGAGGGACGCAGATTCAAAGTGAACTTGATCTGCCTACCTCTTCAAGACCTGGATGTTATCCTGGGAATGGATTGGCTAGCTGCCAATCACGTTCTCATAGACTGCGGTAGTCAGAGGATAACGTTTCCAGACCTCCCAGAGTCAGATGTGATATCTGCTCAGCAAGGGCAGTCGGAGTTGGAAGAAGGGGCGAGGTGCTTCGTGATGCTAGCTCGGTTGGAAGTGAAGAATGAAGGGGACGTAAGCAGAATACACGTGGTGAAAGATTTCACGGATGTATTTCCAGAAGAAGTACCTGGGTTACCCCCTAAGAGAGAAGTGGAATTCTCTATTGATTTGGTACCTGGGGCTGGACCAGTGTCTATGGCGCCCTACAGGATGGCACCAGCCGAGTTGGTGGAATTAAAGAAGCAAGTGGAAGAGTTGCTGGAGAAACAATTCATCAGACCCAGTGTATCTCCATGGGGGGCTCCAGTACTCCTAGTTAAGAAGAAGGATGGAGGGTCTCGGCTGTGTATAGATTACAGGCAGTTGAACAAGTTGACCATCAAGAACAAGTACCCCCTACCCAGAATTGACGATTTGATGGACCAAATACATGGGGCCTCAGTGTTCTCCAAGATTGATCTGAGATCGGGGTACCACCAAATTTTGGTAAAGGCTGAAGATGTTCAAAAGACAGCTTTCAGGTCTCGGTATGGGCACTACGAGTATGTAGTGATGCCGTTTGGAGTCACAAATGCTCCAGCTCTGTTCATGGACTACATGAATAGGATTTTTCGCCCTTTCTTGGATAAGTTTGTGGTGGTCTTCATAGACGACATCCTCATTTATTCAAGGACCGAGGAAGAACATGAAGAACACCTGAGGACAGTATTGGAGATACTGAGGGAGAAGCAACTCTATGCCAAGTTCTCTAAGTGTGAGTTCTGGCTGAAGGAAGTCAACTTCTTAGGACACGTGATATCTGCCCAGGGGATCTCGGTGGATCCAGCCAAGGTAGAGGCAGTGCTGCAGTGGGAACGTCCTAAGACAGTCACTGAGATAAGGAGCTTTGTGGGTTTGGCGGGCTACTATCGGAGGTTTATTGAGGACTTTTCCAAGGTAGTGGCTCCTTTAACACAGCTGACCCGCAAGGATCAACCTTTTGCTTGGACCGACCGATGTGAGCAGAGCTTCATGGAATTAAAGGAGAGGTTGACTAGTGCTCCAGTGCTGGTGATCCCCGAGGTAGGAAGACCTTTTGATGTCTACTGTGATGCTTCACATCAGGGTTTGGGATGTGTTTTGATGCAAGAGAAAAGAGCAGTTGCATATGCTTCGAGGCAACTCAAGGTTCATGAGAGAAACTACCCTACGCATGACTTGGAGTTGGCGGCTGTAGTATTTGCCTTGAAGATCTGGAGGCACTATTTATATGGAGCTCGGTTCCAGGTGTTCAGTGACCATAAGAGCCTGAAATACCTGTTCGATCAGAAGGAACTAAACATGAGACAAAGAAGGTGGATGGAGTTTCTAAAGGACTACGATTTTCAACTCATGTATCATCCAGGGAAGGCCAATGTAGTGGCAGATGCTTTGAGTAGAAAATCAATACAAGTAGCCACCATGATGATGGAAGAACAGAAACTGATCGAGCAGTTCAGAGACTTAAACCTTGGGGTAGAATTTCACGTAAATCACATTAGTTGTAGTAAGCTGGCTATAACTAATGACTTCCTTGGGATGTTGAGGGATAAGCAGTTGGAGGACCCTAGTCTGAAGCGTACTGTGGAGTCACTAGGGACAGATCAGGCTAGAGACTTTGTGATGGGCGATGATGGGATCTTGAGATTTAATGGCAGAATTTGCATACCTGCAAATGAAGAATTGAAGAAGATGATCCTAGATGAAGGTCACAAGAGTCGCCTTAACCTACATCCAGGCATGAACAAGATGTACCATGACTTGAAGGAGTCATTTTGGTGGTCGGGCATGAAGAGAGACATCGCCCAGTATGTTGCTACCTGCTTGACGTGTCAGAAGGCAAAGGTAGAACACCAAAGACCTGGCGGGTTGTTACAGCAACTGGATATCCCTGAGTGGAAATGGGACAGCATCGCCATGGATTTTGTCACCCACTTACCCAGATCGGTAAAGGGTCATGATGCAATCTGGGTCATCATTGATAGGCTGACGAAGAGTGCCCACTTTTTTCCAGTGAATATGAAAATGCCTATGGCCAAGTTGGCACAGTTATACATCCAAGAAATAGTGAGGTTGCATGGAGTGCCTTCCAGCATTGTTTCCGATAGAGATCCCAGGTTCACTTCACGGTTTTGGCAGACCTTACAAGATTGCTTGGGAACTGGGTTGAGGATGAGCTCTGCGTATCATCCCCAAACAGATGGACAGTCAGAGAGAACAATCCAATCCTTGGAGGATCTGCTGAGGGCGTGCGTCTTGGATCAATTGGGAAGTTGGGATGAGGTATTGCTGCTGGTGGAGTTTACCTATAATAATAGTTACCACGCCAGTATTGGGATGGCACCATATGAAGCCCTGTATGGGAGGAAATGCAGAACTCCCTTATGTTGGTACCAGGAGGGCGAAGCAGTCTTGGTTGGGCCAGAATTGATTCAGCAGACGACCGAGAAGGTGCAACAGATACAAAGCAGGATGAAAGCTTCTCAAAGTAGGCAGAAGTCCTATGCAGATCAGAGAAGAAAGCCTTTGGAGTTTGTTGCTGGAGACCACGTGTTCATGAAAGTGACACCAACCAAGGGTGTAGGACGGGCGATCAGGTCAAAGAAGTTGTCCCCTAAGTTCGTGGGACCATATCAGATCTTAAGAAGGATTGGTCCAGTGGCTTATGAGATCGCCCTACCTCCCCATTTAGCGAATCTGCACAATTTCTTTCACGTATCACAGCTGAGGAAGTACATGGCAGACCCTAGTCATGTGCTGGAAGTGGACGATGTGCAGATCAGGGATGACTTGTCCTTTGAAGCAAAACCAGTCAGGATTGACGATCGGCAAAGTAAACAGCTCAGAGGCAAGACCATCGACATGGTGAAAGTGGTGTGGGATGAGAGATCGGGGGATTCAACTTGGGAGTTAAAAGAACCCATGAGAGAAACTTATCCATACCTCTTTTCCTTGTAATTCAATTTTCGGGGACGAAAATTTTTCTTGATGGGGAGAATGTAAGGACCTGTAAAATTAAATTGGAATAAAAGGGTATATTTTAAATGAATTCTAAGTATGTTTTTATTTAAAATGAAAAGGAAGGAAAGTGTAGTTTAGTAGATTATAAGATTTCCTTGTTAGTACATAATCGCCGGTCGCCTAGACTACACGTCATCGCCAGGGCGCGAGGCATGCAGACGTCATCAGGGCGCGAGGCATGCGGGCATCGCCAGGGCGTGAGGCATGCGGGCATCTTCCAGGGGGAGTCATCGGTTATCCGCCAGGATGAGGTCATCAGTGGATAGCCTTCGCGCGAGAGGTCATCGGTGGATTGTCTTCGCGCCAGTGGTCATCAGCGAAAGGTTATCGCGCGATGTCGAGTTGCACGCAGAAAAGGTGGGACCCAGACTCCCAGCATGAAACGTCCTGCACGCGCGCCACGTAGACAAAAAGGGTGGTTCAGAATAGTGACCTCAGAGTGTTAGCCTGCGCAGAGGCACGCTTAGTAGTACTGTTCAGTGCAGCGTATACGCAACTTCCCTGAAGAGTGGGTGGTGGCAGCGGCTTTTGTGGACAATTTAGTTTAAGATGCAAAAACCCACTTCTGAGAGGAAAAGGAACGTTGCAGTTGTTCAAGAACGAAAGAGTGAGCTACCTCCTTTCTCCTCCATTCCTCTCCTTCGCGCTGCGATTCTGGCACCTTCACACAAGAGTACGACGAGCGACAGCCACCATTAGAGCACCTGGGAAGTTCTCTACAAGTCCTTCAAACCAGACGAAAAAAACAGAGCCAAGGCATTCTTCAAGCTTCGTTGGATTTAGGAGCTCTTGGTATTTTGCGCAAGTCCAGGTAAGGGAAGCTAGCTTTATTTTCAATAAAAGCCGTAGATTAGCTGTTTCTGAAGTGAGGGCGACGTGGTCGCCGGTTTTAAACTCTTTTTCGTGATGCTCTGTTCTATGATTTTGGGCGACGTGGTCGCCGGTTTCATATTCTTTTTCGCGATGCTCTGTTCTATGTGGTTGGGCGACGTGGTCGCCGGTTTTAAATCCCTTTTTCATGATGTTCTGTTCTTATGCGTTTGGGCGACGTGGTCGCCGGTTTTAAATACAGATTTCGAAATCCCCTGCTTTTGAATCAGATCGCCGGTTTTGGCGTTGTTTTGCGAACCCCCTGTTTTTGGTGTTGTTTTGAGACTGCTCGAGATTTAAATGTGATATTCGAAAGTTTGAACCTTTGAAATGATTGCTGCTGTGAATTGAATCATTCATTTGAGTGTTGAATGTTGTGAATGTGAGATCAAGGCATAGTATTTTCAGGAAAGGAAATACCGTGTAAGATCATTTGTGTAATGTGTATTGACTAGGGGCTTGTCTAGAAGGAGATATCCTGACTCTGCTGATATAATGGAATCACGTAGATGAAGTTATTCAGTTGTGGAGAGTCGGAGGAGGTTCATATGAATGGGCGAGTAGTGTGAAAAAGAACGAGCTCGGCCTGTTATATGAATTAACCTTGTCATACCGGGAGAGTGATAACATTGAGATTATATATGCGCATGCTGTGTGGATTTCACAGCGACCCTGTGTGGATTTCACAGTGGTATGGTATGACAGGTGCAGATCTCTGAGCCTGAGTCAACGCACGAGTCAATCCGGAAGTAGAGTCATGTGTCTATGCATTGTGGGTCAGTGGAAAGTCTGACGTGTGAATCTTGAATACTGAATGTAGCAAAGAGACACTTGACGAGTATGTGGATTATGGAAATCTTGATGGTTGCATTTGATATGGCTTATGGATGGAGTGGAAATTCACGTTTTCTATGGATTTAAAGTTTTTAAAACATCTAGCTTACCCCTTTTATCTGTTATTGTGATTGCTTTCTTAAACCTGTGATGATCGTGTATTTGTACACGGGAGCAGACGAGGTTGCAGGTGGTAGTGCTCCTCAGTGAGTGGTCACCGGAAGCAGATCGCCCATTTACGTTTGTGTTAGGCGATCACCCTTTTCTGTATTCTGAAGGGAGATCGCCCTTTTCTGATAGGAGATCGCCTATTCTGTTGGGAGATCGCCTGTTTTTACTTATTTTGCTGTATTTAGTTTACGTTTTTGGAAAACTGACCGATTTTGTATTAAACTCCCTGCGAGGAGAAAACTTCATTACATATATACGATTATGTTCACTTCAATATTATTATTTTATCTCTACTTCGTTTTATAATTATGAAAAGAATTTGGCGGGATGTTACACTTGGGCCCTCTTTATTTATACTACTATTTGGATTCTTTAAGAGAACCCAATTATTTACAAAATGTTTTAATCTTTAAGAAGACTAGTAAGAAGAACTTCAAGTGCTTTGGAATATGGCCCTTTCTTCTTTTTGTGAAGTCTTCTTTTGTTTGTTGAGATGACCCCCTTTATATATATCATCTTTGGTCATCCTTAAGTGGTCTTGACTTGCATCAAATCCTTTTATTAAAACAAAACAAATCAATTGTCACGATTTATTCTGGTGTGAGGTTTAATAATCAAAGTTTGTTTCTTACTTTAACTCTTGGTTTCATCTTTGTTTTTTAATGTGATACATTGCTTTCTGCTTAATTCTCTAAATATTTGGAAAACATATAACTGAAACATTGTCTTGATAAAGTAAGCAGAAAAATAAATCTGCTCTTTTCGAAATAAATTGATTCTTTTGCTTTGTATTGGTCAAAACTCGAATCTGTTTGAAAATTTTATAAGCTCAATTCACCCCCCTTCTTGAACTTAGACACTAATAGACCAAGTAGAGGAGACGCCTGAGGCCCAAGCCCAAGTGGGGGCCCAAGCCCAACCCATGAGCTCAACATCCTTCATGCCTTAAAGGATTACTAGAAGCAAGGCTAAAGCTTTGGGAGATGAGCATCAATGGATGTCTCTTTTTGTAATTTCTTTTGAGTAGCTTTTTAGTAAGACATAAAAGGAAGGTGTAGATATAGAAATAAGGGGTGCCAATGTACAAAGATAAGTCACACCTTCCATGTGACATTAAAAAAAGGTGTAGGAGTTGATTTAGGAGGTGCCAAAGAAAGAAACCAAGTCACACTTCCCTTGTGACTAGGAATTGGCGCCGAATTCAAACACTCTCCATTTGAATTTTCCCTCTTCAAATTCAGCCCTATCACACTATAAATAGAGGTGCTTGGCTCTTGTAAATGGACATTGACTTTGAAGTAAAGAAACTATACACATTTTGTGTTAGAGTTGTGAGAATTGTTTTCTCCTAGCTTAGTCTCATCTTGTGAGTGTTTGGGAAGCTCTCAAGTGGCGGCATCTTGCACTTATCTTAGATCAATCACCATCCAAGTGGCGTGTTCTTCCCTTCCATGGCTTCGTCTTCCATTTCCATTTCCGCACCTTAGTACTTCATTATAATCGATTATTTTGTCTTGTTCTTCAATTTCAATCAATTGTTCTTATTGTTTTTGTGTTTCCTTTTCAATTCTGTACTTAATTCTCCATTCCAATCGGTTCATTTGCTTTAGCTTGTGATTCTATTCGGTTCTTTGTTCTCCTTTTAATTTCCGCACCAATATCTTGTTTTTGTGTTTGTATTTGTTTCTTTTCCATTCAATTGTTGTGTAAGGAGATAGCACTCATGTTCATGAGTTTGGTTCATCATTTGAAAGGATTTGTTCTCCATTGATGTTTCCTTAAGCTTCCTTTTAGTGTTTACCGTACCTATCTTCATCATTCATCTCATATAATTGTGTTTTTATCTTAGACCTTTGGAAATGAACCTTCACATCTACTTAACACTTGTTAAGTTAATGTCCAATGTGAATTTTCCTTAGGTGACTCACTTTAAATTGCTAAGAATCTTGATCCTAATTCTTAAAAAGTGTCACAAAATTAATGGATCTAAAATCAACTCATGCTACTACACAAAACCACTTAAAAGCAGTTTTGGAGAATTGGATAAAAAAAATATATCATATATTTGGATAAATATATCATATATTTGGATTTGGTTTTTCCTTCAAAGGAAGAGATAAATTCCTCTTGCATGATTTTATGCCACAATTCACAAGCCTCAAACCCTAAATAATGTTAAAACAAGATTTCAGTTGCAAAAGAGCAATGAGTTTCCAAAAGAATAACAATTTCAAGTTTACACATTAATTCCTTATCATGCTTTTTGCAGTTAGAATTAATTTCCCTACATATATCCCAACTTAAAGTATGCATATAGTTAATAATCATAACAAAAGAAAGAGATAAATTGAATTTACATTGATATATCACATTCCTATAGGATTGGATAATGTACCATTAGATGTTGAGTTGTTGATGGAAGAGGCCTAAGCTCAGGCCCAACAACTAGGTCCATGGCAAAGAGGATTCAAGAAGAGTGGGACTCTGCTACTGATGGCAGAGAAACTTTTCTCTACATATTCAAAGACCCTTCAGAGGACTACAAGGAGTAAAGCCCAAGCCATGGGAGCTGAGCATAAATTAATTTTAGTTTATTTATAATTTTAGTAGAGTAGGGTTCATTTAGCACAATCGGGGGTGTATTTAACAATTTAGCTTGTACCTAGGCCTTTTAGGGTAGGAATGTAGCCCTACCTTCTAGAAGCATGCTAAGGGGCTGCATTGACCTTTAGTCAACACCCTAGCAGCCCCCTCTTTTATGTATTCCCCATCCTACCCTTGTTCCTTACTCTCCAAGGCACCATCTCCTATAAATAGGGTGCTTTGGCTCATGTTTTTTTAAGATTAAATAGAGTATTGTTATGCTGCCAAAATTGTGCCATACACCACTCTTTGCCTAACACTTAGGTTTTAGTCTTCAATTCATCACTACCAAAGGGGCTGGCCAAACCTCCCCATTTCCTCACTCTTCATGCACCTTCAAGGCACCCATGCTTCCTAGGAAGGCCTTGCTCACCTCCTCCATAAGCTTCCGCATCCATCATCACCAAGGAACTCCAAAATCCAAAGAAGAGCTCATAGGAATGCTATCAGTTGTGATAGAAGCCTCTTCTTCTAATGTTGTTTATGATTTATTTTTTTGGATGGAGAGTGGATGAAGCATAATTTGCAGAGGCATTTGAGAAACTCAAGAGGAGTTCCAGTGATTAAATTGGAGGAAAGGATACTGTGCAAGTGATATGTGAGGCCAACTCACTAAGAAAGAGTTTAGGCTAAGTCTAAAAGGAGACTAACCTTGGGAGAACATAGGAAAAAGTGGAATGACCAAGATTGAACAGCATTTCATTATTAATTCCAAGTTAAAAATACAAGAGGGGAGAACACTCTTATTTATAGGACACTCGGACATCCATTTGAAAAAGAGATAAGGTGGGAAAAATCAAGTTTGAAAGTGTTCAAACTTGGAGCCAAAGCTAGTCATTGTTTTCCACATTTGAACAAGGCACGGAAAGCATGCATCCTTTAGCCTAAAGTGCGCCTTCTCCTCCTCATGACCGGTTGAGAATTTCTCTTGGGCCTTCAGAAGCTCAATCGAAACCCTAACTAGATTTAGAAAATCCGAATCTAACATAGGCCCAAATAGAAGCCCAGAATCTTACTCTACTTTGTCCAAATACAAGACCCAATTATTCTATGCTACTTGGCCCAATATATGACCCATGAAATCCAAATCTGCTCTATACAAATATTTAAACTAAAGCTTAACCCAATATGATAAGAACTTGAGTCGCAGTCTTCTTGTAATCTGCTTACCAAAGCTCTAGTTGTTGTTCCATGGTGTGGAGGTCTTCTATTAGATACTTTGTACATTTCCTCATCCTAGAGTTGTTCTCTTTATTAGGCCAAGAAAGGACAAATAAAGCCCAATTAGGCTCATTGTACTTGAAAGCTCTTGAATAAAGGCTTTAGGTCTTTAACCTCCTTATCTTGTAGATATTGTGATCGTATGGTTTTTCATCAAGTTCTCTTTATCTATAACATCTTTCCCCCAAAATCTTCATGGGATTTGTTGTCACATCTAATTTTTTTTTAAGACATGTTCATAATATGTTAGATGTTAACTTGTCCTCATCACTTTAATGATATCAACTATCTCTAACATTAATTAAATTTATAATGATTTGTTCACCTTTCTCAAGGTCTTAATGATCCCCCATCATTTGTTATTTTGTTTAGAATATCTAGTTTAATTCGTTTTGCCTCATTTTTGTGTGTGACAATCTTACCCTTAACCACTCCTTATTAGGGTTATGTTAACTTTAAGCAATTTAGCAATAGCAATGATAAGGGTAAACAATGCACTTTCATTAAAGTAAATAGTAAATCATATATACAGCAATATTTAATCCATCAAGTAGTTTATGATAGAGATATCTAAAAGTGATTAACGAACTGTTAAATAATGATAAAATATAATATAAGGACTACCATTAATAACATTTTCTCTAATTCACCATTGGTGTCAATCATGTCAAACCTGAAAAGATGTTTTATATTTTAAACGCATTGTCAAGAATTAATCTTCGTTTCATTGCACAGCTAATTTTATTTTTGTTTATAGTATATTTTCAAAACTTAAATGTCTACTATAACAACATATATTGTTAACCTTTTTCTAAATTTTAATACATAATTATCAAAATATATCAGAGTTCAAGTGATAAACTTCTGAAATTTTATTCTGTCAAAAGTTTCTAAAGAGAATAAGAACAACATACGTTGAGAATTCATTTATATTGCCCAAACTAATTTTATCATTAGTTGCACTTTGCAGATTGGGAGATAGGTTGACAAAATTCTACAACGACCTTTACTTGTCTCACCATTAGTTTGTTATCTATTCATCAAATCAAATAAAGAAGAAGAAAAATCAAACTATGCAAGTTGTGGAGGCTGGTATTTGGTAGTACATGATATTATTTTGAGTCAGTTTATTGGTATTATTCTTTAAAAAGAAGTATTTTTAATGAAATAAACAAAATTATATTCTGTGTTTATCTAATCTGGTTGAGTTGAAATAAGTATTTTTAATTTATTTTAGTAAGTGAATCCTCTGTTTCTTAACAAAGTATTTTTAAAAAAATTATTTATTCCAGAAACACTTATTTAAAGTTTAAACAAATGACCTAATATTAATCCATGAATTTAGGGTTTCTTTCTACTTTTTAGGAGTTCTTTAAATTATAATGAACCTGACTTCTTCTTTCTAAAAACTGGTCAAAGGGACTTTAAAAAAATTGAATTCAGTAAAATCTTTTCAAAATATTTTTTAATATCAAATTAAAATTTAAATATATTTATTAATTGTTCGATGCATAATTAAAAAATAGGGAAAAGAGAGGCATTCTACGTCTCTATATATTTTTGTAAAAATAAAAATAAAAGAATAAGAGATGGTGAATGCAGAGAATCCAAATCACATCCTACTTTAGGAACTATCATAAATCATTCAAGAGTGTAGGTGAATGTACATGCACTGCTATGTTAATACTAGATAGAGTTTATTTTAATCATCTCTGTAAAAGCAAAATCATTACTGTCATGCAGATGTGTGGCTACCACCAAGCCATTAAATCAAACAATTAATAAGGCTTTCAATTTCTGTGATTCGCCTTCATCTTTTAGTTGTGTTGACTTCATCTTGAGCTAAAAATTGAAAGAACCTGAAGTGGACAGAACAAATACAGACTTTTCCGATGGTTGATGGGATCATTAATAGCCCTTGTTTCCACGAATCCTAGCTCTCATGTCTACCTGATAAGAGTGGCAAAACAATAGCAGTTTACTTTTTAATATAATACTCAAGCTTACACATGAACATAAAACTATTCATCATCATCCTAATCTACTATTTACATGACTTGCAATGAAGATGGCCAATGGATCTGAGTCAATTTTATCAGAAGTACACAGACCATACATCATGAACTTAAAGCGTGTGAGCATTACTACTAACAAATACTAACAAATACTAACAAATACACTTGTTCTTAAGAACAACCTAGTTGAATTCCTTTCTCAAATAGAATAACACCTGGTCGGTCCTTTATTATTATTGTAAAAAATCAACACCAAACATGTACAATCACCGAAGTAATAATGTTTTGAAATCATCAGGAACATAAAGAATATGCTGACATTTCCATCGAGTAATGCAAAAGATCAAACAGACATAATCCTATAGACTGGTATTGCCAGCTTAACCATGAAATGATACGATACGAAAACCGAAAGCCTTGTAAAAGTATCATCCTTCAGTTATAAAAGTAAATTCAGTTTCTTGGCCCCAAGTTTAATGTTATTTTATTTTAATTTATTCTGCCTGGTAAACCCAAAATATATCTCAATACTCTGAATATTTTTTTCAGAAAATCCCTGGGGTGTAAATTAACCTGCCTTCCCCCACTTTCCAATTCCATACTAGCAACAACATATCAGTTACTGACATCTCTTCATACAGTATCAGATAATTTGGTTGAACTCCATTTGCATCATGTATACTACATCATACGCACGTGCCCACAAAAAATGTCCACACAAAATATGACCATAGCAACACCAAGAGTTTATGTATCGTCCAAAATTAACAGTTTTTGTTTGGGGTTCCCACGAAACCTAAACCATGACTGTAACTAAAAACCTTGGCAACACCCAATCATGAAATATTCAACAATAATTTCAAATTTTGTGAACTACAATTCATAGTTTGAAGCTTAAAATAAATCTAGCACTAGCAGCTAAACAATTGCTTAGAAAATGAATATCCCAAAACAAGGGCATCTGTATGCATTTGAAATCAGTATGACAGAAGGAACCATGATGAGAAGAAAAGGTAAACACTTGCCTGGCCTCTCTTGCAATTGAAATAGGTTTCCCTGAGTCCCACACAGTCACTGGGTATACATGGACTCTTCTCTCCAATACATTCCCTGTATGATCTCTTCTCAACCTATTCTCAAATACAAATACAAATACACAAACATTAATCATCACAACATTCAAGATGCACAAATCACACAATTTCTTTTAAATCCAACAACGCCATACAAATCATCAATGTCGAACCTTAACACAATCAGATTCACTGAGACACTTGACTAGCTCCGTGGCCAACCCTTTGCAAGACTTGGACATCGTCCCTCACCCACTTCTCTTAGCAGAATACAAGTACAACAAAGTTTGAATTTTGAGGATTTAAAGGGACAAAGGTTATACCTTACACCACTTCTTTTCTCGCAGAAACAAACGAACTTTCCTCCATTTTCATTTCTGACAAAAGATTCCCGAAAAACCCAGATCATACTTTTCGGATTGTTTTTGGGCTTAGGATATACAAAAAGGCCCGCATTGCAGTCAGGACCATATTGGGAGAAGAATATTCATATCCAATTTCAGAATTTGATTTTTTTAATTAAATATTTTTATTAGTAGTGATTAAAATTAATTTGTATAGATATAAAAAAAAATGTCTAATATTTGTCTTTTTTTTTAATGAATAATCAAAAGAACAGAAGTTTAATCTCTTAATCAAGTATTTATGGATATAGGATAATATTTATCCTTTTTATTGGATACATTCGAGAACACAATAAAAACGCATAATTCTATGTATCTCGATAAAAAAAAAGTGCTTTTAAACTTAAAGAGCCGTCATAATATCAAACTAGGTGATAAAACAATATCTAGCTAGGTGATAAAACAGGATAGGCCGAACATTTTGATCCAATTCGTTATTGATCCATAAAAATAAGATGAGAGGAAGTAAACTCTTGTAGTTAAGGGGACTAGAAATCTTAACTTATTTTTTTGAGATTGAGTTAATTTTTTTTTTTAATTTTTTTTATAATTTAATTTAATATATATATATTAAAAACACACTTAATTATATAAATATTTTTCTAAATTTTCAATTAGTTAATTAATATTTTTATTAGATAAATTAAAATGATTATTACTTGTTAATTGATCCATTATAATTAATAATAGAAACTTAATTTATAAATATTAATAATTTAAGTTATAATATTATTTCATATTTATATTATTTAAATAATATAATATAAAAATACTAATTTTTAAACTTTTTTATTTAATTTACAAACAAATGGATTAGTAGGGGATTCTATCTCGTCCAACCTTTAACAATCAGGATAATCAAACTATATTAGTTAAGAAAAGTAAACAAGTTAAAAATATCAATTCAATCTACTAAATTGAAGTAGAGTCCCAAGCCGATTGAGAACTTCTAACCCTTTTGATTATATCTATATCTAATTACTAATCTAAATTATAAAATCTTTAGTATATTACTTTGGACACAACTAAAATATTTTAACTAAATGTGAAAAATAAAACAAAACAATGAACTTATAATAATTATCTAATAAGTGAACTATATCTAAAAGTAAGAGAATAAAAAAGTATACATTAGCACACAATTTGAAACTTATCATTAGAACAAAGTCCTCGGACACCGAGAACAGGTGGTAGAGGGTGAACCACGTCAGCTGGGTCCCACAGCATGGGCCAAAGCCACGTGGAGTGGACCCCGCAGGCAACTTGGATTAGAGGGTGATCAGTCATCGGCATTCCCCTCAGAGTAGGGTGATCAGTCATCGGTGTGTTCCCTCAGAGTAGGGTGATCAGTCATCGGTGTGTCCCCTGAGAGAAGGGTGATTAGTCATCAGCATGTTCCCACAGAGAAGGGTGATTAGTCATCAGCATGTTCCCACAGAGAAGGGTGATTAGTCATCAGCCTACAGAGAGGGGTGATTAGTCATCAGCCTACAGAGAGGGGTGATGAGTCATCACCCTACAGAGGCAGGTGAGTAGTCGTCAGCTCACCAGGATGGGCGGAGGTGTCATCGTCACTCAACAGGTCGAGGAGTCCTCGGCCACAGGGTGTGGCGAGGTGACATCGGCCTTGGGTGATTTGAACAGCGTAAACAGAACAGCTAAGATTGGTTCCCAGAGTGGGCCAATGACCAGTTAAATACCCAGAGTTAGGGAGAGGCCTGGATCACGAAGTGTCCATGCGGGTAGCAGGGAGAGCACAGTTAGGTGCAGAGTCCTGAGGGGTCGAGTACTCATCAGAACTAGGGTTTCCCAGTGAAGCTACATGCATGGCACGTGAACAGTAAAGGCACTCCCAGAACAGGTGGCCCCAGAGACTAGGTGCACAAGGAGGCACCCAGGTGGTCACCCTGTGAGAGTTTGCACTCCAGAGAAGGAAACCTTATGTGCTAGATTACCCTAAGATTGGGTGATAGCGGCGCAAGGGTATTCCAGTAAACCCTAAATATGGCTAGTAGCGCAGTGAACCCTAATTAGGGCTAGCGACGCAGTAAACCCTAGACTATATAAGGGACAGTAAGATACTTCACAAAGGTACGCAGTTTCTAGACCTAAACACACACAGAGAAACTCAATACACTTGGTGTTCCTTGCCTACACTGACTTGAGCGTCGGAGTGCAAACGGCCTCTAGGGCGCCCCCTTTCTCTTTTGCAGGTGCAGATTGCTTCGAAAGGACCAAGCACATATCAACGTGAGGAAGGAGGCGTGTGAGTGTCGTGAGTCAACCGACAGGTGGGTCAACCGGCAAGAACACTAATTACTAATCTAAATTATAAAATCTTTGGTATATTACTTTGGACACAACTAAAATATTTTAACTAAATGTGAAAAATAAAACAAAACAATGAACTTATAATAATTATCTAATAAGTGAACTATATCTAAAAGTAAGAGAATAAAAAAGTATACATTAGCACACAATTTGAAACTTATCATTAGAACAAATGAGATGGATGTGGGTTGAAAAATAGCTAACTCTCATCGAATTTTTGGGACAAGGCTTGAAATGAAACAATTTAGTATCATATCTAGAGTGAGGCCCAAAACATGATTATATAGATCTTCAAAAATATTTCAGTAATCTCTAACTGTGCTATTTTAATGTAGTTTAAAAAGTTCGGCTTGTTGGTTGGTGATCCGGTCGGTCATCAGTAGTTGATGACGTCAGCAGCCGTTGACCACGTGGACCATGAACAGGGTGGCATGTGGTAGAAAGAGCAAGTGAATCAGGGAGGAGATCACCTAGAATGGTGATCGGTAGTCAGATACCAAGTGGCCACCACTCCCAGTTCAGAGCATAGATAAGCGCCTGAAAGCCCCGCACGGACGTCAGTGGATATTCATGAGGCACCGCACGGATGTCGGTTGTAACATCCCACCAAAATACATTTCACATTTATATAATGAAATAAAGATAAAACAAAAATTTCGAAGTGAACATATATATATATATATATATAATGAAATTGCTCCCCACAGGGAAAATTAATACATATCCAGTCAGTTTTCCAAACTTAACAAAATACAGCCAAATAAACTGAAACCGGCGGTCTCCCAATATAAAACAGGCGATCTCCTATCAGAAGACCCAAAACAGCCGATCTGCTATCAGAACAGAAAACAGGCGATCACCACATAGAGACAGAAACAGGCGATCTCCTTCCGGCGACCACTCACTGAGGAGCTCTACTCCCTGGAAGATCATCTGCTCCCGTGTAAAATACACGATCATCACAGTTTTAAGAGAAAGCAGCCACAGAACAATACAAAGGGTAAGCTAGATATTTTTAAAACTTTAAATTATAAACTGGACAACCAACATAGATCAGCCCTTTTTAAACATTCACAAGAGTCCATCACTTTCTCATTCATATCACACAACCATCAAGTGTCTATCAACAATTCTCAATATTTCACATTTCTCACGTCAGACTTCCACTGACTCATCACACATAGACACTTGACACTACTTCCGGAAGACTCGTGCGTTGACTCAGACCTAGAGATCTGCACCTGTCATACTACATCACCCACACAGGGTCGCTGTGAAACTCACACAGCCATGCGCATAAATGAATCTCAATATCTTCATTCTCCTAGTATGACAGGGTTAATTCATATAACAGGCCGAGCTCGTTCTTTTTCACACGACTCACCCATTCATATGAACCTCCTTCGACTCTCACCAACTGAATAACTTCATCTACGTGATTCCATTATCTCAGCAGAGTCAGGATATCTCCTTCTAGACAAGTCCCTAGTCAATACACTTTACTCATGATCTTACACGGTATTCCCTTTCCTGAAAATACTATGCCTTGATCCCACATCCACAACATTCAGACCATCATACCACTCAAATGAATGATTCAATTTACAGCAACAATCATTTCAAAGGTTCAGATTTTCGAATATCACATGCATTCCACATTTAAATCTCAAACAGTCTCAACGACACTAAAACAGGGGATTTCGAAAGCTGTAGTTTAAAACCGGCGACCACGTCGCCCAAACACATAGAACAGAGCATCGTGAAATAGAGTTTAAAACCGGCAACCACGTCGCCCAAACACATAGAACAGAGCATCACGAAATAGAGCTTAAAACCGGCGACCACGTCGCCCTCACTTCAGAAACAGCTAATCTACGGCTTTTATTGAAAAACAAAGCTAGCTTCCCTTACCTGGACTTGCGTAAACTTCACTAAGAGTTCCAACCCAACGAGCTTCAAGGATGCCTTAACTCTGTTTTAGCGTCTGGTTTGGAGGACTTGCAGAGAACCTCCCAGGTGCTCTATGGCAGTCGTCGATAGCCAAGCAGGGACGTGATAAGGCCTGAATCGCAGAGTGAAGGAGAGAAAAGAGAAGGATGAAGGTGAACTCACTCTTTCGCTCTTGAACTACTGCAACGTTCTCCCTCTCAGAAGTGGGTTTTTGAATCTAAACCAACTTGTCCACAAATGCCGCTGCCACCACCCACTATGCAGGAAGGCTTGCGTGCACGCTTCCTTGAACAGTACGGCCACGTGTGTCTCTGCGCATGCCAACTCTCTGATGTCACTCTTCTGAAACACCCTTTTTGTCTATGTGTCGCGTGTGCAGGACGTTTCATGCTGGGAGCCTGGGTCCCACCTTATCTGTGTGAAACACGACATCGCGCGATAACCTTCCACCGATGACTCATCCTGGAAGACGACCGATGTCTCTCTCTGGAAGACGACCGATGTCTCTCTCTCTGGGAGACGACCGATGTCTCCCTCTGGGAGACGACCGATGTCTCTCTCTGGGAGACGACCGATGTCTATCCCTGGCGATGCCCGCATGCCTCTCGCGCCCTGGCGATGCCCGCATGCTTCGCGCCCTGGCGATGCCCGCATGCCTCGCCCTGGCGATGTCCGCATACCTCGCACCCTAGCGATGTCCGCATACCTCGCGCCCTGGCGCTGTCCGCATGGGTAGTCTAGGCGACAGGCGATTATGTACTAACCAGGCGATCTCATAGTCTTCTAAGCTACACTTTCCTCCCTTTTTATTTTAAATAAAAACATACTTAGAATTCATTTAAAATATATTCCTTTTATTCCAATTTAATTTTTACAGGTCCTTACATCGGTGGCAGGTCATGAGGCACCGCACGGATGTCGGTGGCAGGTCATGAGGCACCGCACGGATGACGGTGGCAGGTCATGAGGCACCGCACGGACGTCGGTGGATATTCATGAGGCACCGCACGGACGTCGGTTATAAGTCATGAGGGACCGCCCGGGTGTGACTGCATGAGGAGCGCGATCGGGCGTTAGGAGAGAGATCGGTCGTAATTGCATGCAGAGGGAGGTCGGTCATCAGGGTTCCCAGCGAGAACGCTACGCATGCACCTCGCATGATGCCCACTCAGAGGACGTGCGACGAGGCCATGCAGGCAGGATGTGCCTGGCGCTCTCTTGGGAGCATGCGGCCCGCACAGAGAGAAGCGCAGAAGCCCTCCAGGTGTGACGCGTGTACGGTAGATTCAAGCTGGTGCCTCCACGTGTCACCATCTGGGAGCGAGGCGCGGCTCAGGTATAAAGCACTCCACATCATGTAAGGTAAGGGGATTCCTTCCATTCTTTTCCAAGTTTACACAGGCTCTCTACACTAGGTTTCTGAGTCACTGTGAGAGCGTTCTTACAAGTGGCACAGTGATAACAGAAAACATTTATAGAGAGAGAAAGTGGATCTGAGAGCACACACGAGTCTCACAGAGAGATTCAGTGATAGATTTGGTGTTCCTGTTGCCTGACTTGAGCGTCGGAGCTACAACGGCCGCCAGAGGCGCCGTTCGTGTGTTTTGTCCATCTTCAACATTTTGCAGGCAGCGTTTGGAGTTCCGGTGGTGGTTCTTGGAGCGTTCCTGCAGACCAGAGGGCTAGACGAAGGAGTGATGAGGCAATCCTCCACGTTCGAGTCAAGCGGCAGGATCATTAGGCGCCCACCGTGGGGCCCGTGTGAATCTGGTTCCCATCCACGTCGCAGTTTCTTGAGGTTCTTGCAGTTTCTTGGAGCTTCTTGATCTCTTCGTCGAGGTTTCTTAGAGTTTTCTTGAAGTTACGTCGAAGTGTTGATAAGATGAGAAGAAGAACCAGGCAAACCTCACCTGCGCCATCTGCTGAAGAAGGAGTTGTTACCATGGCGCAGGCAGTGGAGATGATGCGCGCGCTGCAAGATAGCGTCGCGGAATCGAGAGCTGAGCAAGAGAAAATGCGTGCAGAGCTGACTACATCGCAGAGAAGAAATGAAGAGTTGAACTGTATGAATGAAGAGCTGCGTAGGGAATTGCAAGCGCAGAAGGAGCGCGCAGCTGAAGAGAGGACGTCGACGCCACCGTCGCCTCCGAGAGCATTCCCTATGCCTTTCTCCCCCGAAATCATGAACACGGTGGTGCCTCCCAATCTGGTGGGACTGAAAGCGTCGTTCACGGGGGTGGAAGACCCAGAAGCACACCTGACAGCCTTCCACACTCAGATGGTGCTAACTGGAGGGTCAGATGCTGTGTACTGCAAGATGTTCATGAGCACGTTGAGCGGAGTGGCTATGGAGTGGTTCGTGAGCCTGCCAGAGGGCCACGTCACTTCCTTCCATCAGTTTGCGAAGCTGTTCACGAAGCAGTACATCATCAACCGACCGGCGCCAGTGGTGTCCTACGACCTGTTTGACGTGCGCCAGTATCAGGGGGAGCCATTGAAGGACTACCTCAATCGCTTTGGGGCGCAGGTGGTGAGATATCCCAGCAAGGACGAGGACATGCTGGTGCATGCGTTCAAGAGAGGTGTCCTCCCTGGTCCTTTCAGTGAATCGCTCATTAGAAGCCACCCTGCCACCTTCACCGAGATACGGCGATGCGCGGTGGCACACATAGTAGCAGAGACAGAGGTCTCTGAGAAGAGAGGAAGTGCTGCACCGTCGAAGCCACGTGGAGGTCAGGGGAATCAGCAGCAACAGGCGCGGGTGCATGAGATCAAGGAAGGGAGGAAGGAGCAGGGAAGGTCTCGCCCTTATGTGTAACATCCCGCCAAATACATTTCGCATTTTTGCATTTTCGTAATATGAAATAACGGTAAAACAAATATATTGAAATAAACATAATTGTATATATATACAAAGGAGTTCTCCTCGCAGGGAGTTTAATACAAAACGGTCGTTTTCCAAAACTTAAACATAAAGACAGCAAAATACAAAACTACCGATCTCCTAACAGAAAACGGAGATCGCCTATCAGAAAATGGCAAAAGGGGGCGATCGCCCAGCAAGAACAGAAAACAGGCGACCACATACGGCGATCACTCACAGGGGAATTCCACTTCCTGCAACCTCATCTGCTCCCGTGTAAAGATACACGATCATCACAGGTTTAAGAAAACAGCCACAGAAACAAAATACAGGGTAAGCTATATATTTAAGAAAACTTTGAATCAAGAGCATACATAAGAACTTCCCAACATCCATGAACCATATCAATATCAGCCATCACATTTCCATATTCCACAAGACTATCAGGAAATCCCATATTTCACAAATCAATCCAAGAGTATTTCAATTCACATCAGCAATCAAGTGTCTATTAATTCAATTTCTCATTTCTCACGTCAGACTTTCCACTGACTCATCACACCAGACACTTGACCACTATTTCCGGAGACTCGTGCGTTGATTAGACCCAGAGATTCGCACCTGTCATACCAAAAGGCTGGAAAGTTCCCACAGCCATGCGCATCACACCATCTCAATATTCTCATTATCACGGTATGA
Source organism: Phaseolus coccineus (assembly GCA_037954025.1). Classification (NCBI taxonomy): domain Eukaryota; kingdom Viridiplantae; phylum Streptophyta; class Magnoliopsida; order Fabales; family Fabaceae; genus Phaseolus; species Phaseolus coccineus. The sequence continues at coordinate 15,236,687 of CM075686.1, read as the reverse complement.
CAAGGTTAATCCATACAACAGGCCGAACTCGTTCTGTTTCACACGAGACACCCATACGTATGAACCTCCATCGACTCTCCACAACTGAGTAACTTCCTCTATGTGATTTCATTACCTCAGTAGAGTCAGGATGTCTCATTATAGGATCACCGATCAATACACCTCTTACACGACCTTACACGGTATTTTCTTTCCTGAAAATACTATGCCTCGATCCACAATCACAACATTCAACACATCACATAACACTTCAATGAACGATTTCAATCACAGCAAAACTCATACCAAGGTTCAGATTTTCGAATATCACATTTAAATCTCAAACAGTTTTCAAACAACACAAAAACAGGAGATCATTCAATAACAGATGAAAACCGGCGATCACCTCCAGGAACCGGCGATCACGAACAAAACTGGGTTTAAAGCAAGAACAGTTTGAACACCCGGCGACCACGTCGCCCCCAACATCAAAATCATCACACATACAGTTTTCATTAGAAGTAAGGCTAGCTTCCCTTACCTGGATCAGCGTGAAATCTCACTTCAAGCTCTAACCCACCGAACGTAAAGGATGCCCGAACTCTGCCTAAGCGTTCAAATCGGTAAAACTTGTAGAGAACCTTCCCAAAAGCTCTATGGCAGTCGTCGCTCGTCTTGCTTTTGCTTGAAGGTGCCTGGGAAATACTGAGTCGCAGTGCAAAGGAGAGAAAAGAGAAAGATGAAGGTGAACTCACTCTGTCACCTTTTATACTCCCACTGCGTTTCTAAACTCACTAAGAGGAGCCTTCTGAGGCTAAGGACGTAGGCCTGCTGTGTAGCCGCCCTAGTCTACTCTCTGAGATACCTAGCATGTGAGTTTTCCTTTACTCAAGCACAAACCTGACAGTAAGGCTGCGCGGCTGACTTTGCGCACACAAACACTGTGCACTACCGTACCAACTCTCTGGAGCCACTGACTACGTGTCGCGCATGCAAGACGTTCATTCTGGTGCGTATAACAGGACGACCGACGTCCCACCTTGGAAGACGACCGATGTCTCCTCCTCCTGGAGACCGACCGAGGTCTCCTCCTCCTGGAGACCGACCGAGGTCTCCTCTTCCTGGAGACCGACCGAGGTCTCCTCTTGGCGACGCCCGCATGCCTCTCGCGCCCGGGCAAAGCCCACATGCATCTCGCGCCCTGGTGATCATGTTCCAGGCGATCTCATGGCTTTCTAACTACACTTTCCTTCATTTTTATTTTAAATAAAAGCATACTTAGAATTCACTTAAAATATATCACTTTTATTCCAATAAGATTTTCCAGGTCCTTACATTATGCACCCAGGAAGGACCAGACCAGGGGGCGTGCAAGCAATGCACCCCCCAGGTATGATTTCATGATAAGTTTGGCGGAGCTGATCGCCATCCCTGCTGTGGCAGCAAGACTCCATGTGCCAGAGAAAACCGACAGGGTACTTGGAGGGAGGAAGGATGAGTGGTGTGAATTCCACGAAGCTTATGGACATACACTCCGTAACTGCCTGGCGTTGGGGCGTCAGCTTGCTGAGTTGGTGGAGACAGGGTTCCTGACCGATTACCTGCAGGAGACGCAAGGTGATCGCGCTTTAGGGTCCCAGGCAGGTGACCAGCAGCATGAATTCCCTGTGTTTGGGGAGGTGAGGTGATGGAGGAGGCTACGCTGGGGGGGCTCCCAGAGCTGAAGCGGAAGGCATGATCGCCCCACGTGTGTGCACCGCCAGGGCGGTCATCGCCGGTTTTAGGAGACCCCATCTGTAAGGACCTGGAAAATCTTATTGGAATAAAAGTGATATATTTTAAGTGAATTCTAAGTATGTTTTTATTTAAAATAAAAATGAAGGAAAGTGTAGTTAGAAAGCCATGAGATCGCCTGGAACATGATCGCCAGGGCGCGAGAGGCATGCGGGCATCGCCAGGGCGCGAGACATGCGGGCATCGCCAGGGCGCGAGAGGCATGCGGACATCGCCAGGGCGCGAGGCATGCGGGCATCGCCAGGGCGCGAGAGACATGCGGGCATCGCCAGGGCGCGAGATGCATGTGGGCTTTGCCCGGGCGCGAGAGGCATTGCGGGCGTCGCCAAGAGGAGACCTCGGTCGGTCTCCAGGAAGAGGAGACCTCGGTCGGTCTCCAGGAGGAGGAGACATCGGTCGTCTTCCAGAGAGAGACATCGGTCGTCCTCCAGGATGGGTCATCGGTGGAGAGTCTTCGCGAGGAAGGTCATCGGTGGATTGTCATCACGCGAGAGGTCATCGGTGGATTGTCTTTGCGCGAGTGGTCATCGGCGAAAGGTTATCGCGCGATGTCGTGTTTCACGCAGATGAAGTGGGGCCCTGGTTTCCAGGATGAACGTGCTGCATGTGCGACATGTAGGCAGTGAAAGTCCTTCGGAACAGTAGCTCCATGTGCGCAGAGATGCCACGTGGCCATACTGTCAGGTTTGCATTTAATTCGAGGAAGAAAACCCACACGGAGGGGTTAGTTAGAGAGTAGGTAATGATAGCTACATGGCAGGCCTATGTTCCTAGTATCGGAATGCACCGCCTCTTAGTGAGCTTAGAAAACGCAGTGAGAGTATAAAAGGTGACAGAGTGAGTTCACCTTCATCTTTCTCTTTTCTCTCCTTTGCGCTGCGACTCAGTAATTCCAGGCATCAGTTTATTTACCAGCGATTGCCATAGAGCATTTGAGAAGGTTCTCTACAAGTTTTACCGATTAGAACGCTTAGGCAGAGTTCAGGCATCCTTTACGTTCGGTGGTTAGAGCTTGAAGTGAGTTTCACGCTGATCCAGGTAAGGGAAGCTAGTCTTTTTCCAACGATAACTGGATATTTGATGTTTGTGATGATAGGGCGACGTGGTCGCCGGTTTTTACTTCGCTTTCACGGTGTTTGATGTTGAAATGTGAGATGTTTACGATAACAGTTCTGTTTGGATGTTGGGGGCGACGTGGTCGCCGGTTTTTCATCTGTTATTGAAATATCCCTTGTTTTATGCTGTTTCAAAAGTGTTTGAGATTTTAAATGTGGTTTTCGAAAATCTGAACCTTGGTATGAGTTTTGCTGTGATTGAAATCGTTCATTGAAGTGTTATGTGATGTGTTGAATGTTGTGATTGTGGATCGAGGCATAGTATTTTCAGGAAAGAAAATACCGTGTAAGGTCGTGTAAGAGGTGTATTGATCGGTGATCCTATAATGAGACATCCTGACTCTACTGAGGTAATGAAATCACATAGAGGAAGTTACTCAGTTGTGGAGAGTCGATGGAGGTTCATACGTATGGGTGTCTCGTGTGAAACAGAACGAGTTCGGCCTGTTGTATGGATTAACCTTGTCATACCGTGATAATGAGAATATTGAGATGGTGTGATGCGCATGGCTGTGGGAACTTTCCAGCCTTTTGGTATGACAGGTGCGAATCTCTGGGTCTAATCAACGCACGAGTCTCCGGAAATAGTGGTCAAGTGTCTGGTGTGATGAGTCAGTGGAAAGTCTGACGTGAGAAATGAGAAATTGAATTAATAGACACTTGATTGCTGATGTGAATTGAAATACTCTTGGATTGATTTGTGAAATATGGGATTTCCTGATAGTCTTGTGGAATATGGAAATGTGATGGCTGATATTGATATGGTTCATGGATGTTGTGAAGTTCTTATGTATGCTCTTGATTCAAAGTTTTCTTAAATATATAGCTTACCCTGTATTTTGTTTCTGTGGCTGTTTTTCTTAAACCTGTGATGATCGTGTAACTTTACACGGGAGCAGATGAGGTTGCAGGAAGTGGAATTCCCCTGTGAGTGATCGCCGTATGTGGTCGCCTGTTTTCTGTTCTTGCTGGGCGATCGCCCCCTTTTGCCATTTCTGATAGGCGATCTCCGTTTTCTGTTAGGAGATCGGTAGTTTTGTATTTTGCTGTCTTTATGTTTAAGTTTTGGAAAACGACCGCTTTGTATTAAACTCCCTGCGAGGAGAACCCCTTTGTATATATATACAATTATGTTTATTTCAATATATTTGTTTTACCGTTATTTCATATTACGAAAATGCAAAAAAAAAAAAATGCGAAATGTATTTGGCGGGATGTTACATTAATGGTATCAGAGCAGTTCGTCCGTTGGATGACCTGAGGGCTGTGGATCCATTGTGTTTTCTTCTGCTCATGAAAACTTATTTGAGTTTTAAGTGACAACTATTGTGAAAGGTTTTCAAACGTTTTTGTATTGAACTTTTTGTGTGTGCTGTAGTGAATGTATGCCTAACTGAAGATCTTAGTATTTAGAATGAGAGGGTCTTGATAAGGTGGTGAGGGTGCACACTCATGACCGGATCGGGGTGATTCTCAATCTAAATTCCAGAGGTTTAATGTTTAGCATACTTTGACTTCTGGTGTGATCTATTTCATGTTATTGAGTGTTCTCGTAATTGATTGTGAGTGGCTGTGTGGATTGATGGTTGCACGCCAGTAGCTGTTCTGGCGTTTTGCTTGAGGTTATAAGCTTTATGGTTCTGTAGATGGACTGAAATTCCTAAGGAATTTGAGAAGCTGACCTTGTGAGGTCGAGATGTTATCCCCCTTGAATGAATTGATTTCCTTATCGATTTCATTCTTGTAGTTGTAGGGAATATAGAAGCTAGTGGTTTCGGAATCTGAGAACGAAGAAGATGACTCGTAGACCTCCTACCTCTCCCCAACCTTCTTCTGAAATGGGCCAGATTGTAAGGACCTGGAAAATCTTATTGGAATAAAAGTGATATATTTTAAGTCAATTCTAAGTATGTCTTTATTTAAAAATATAAAGGAAGGGAAGTATAGCTTAAAAGTCTACGAGACCGCCGTAATTGAAAGAGTAGGCGATCTCCGACTTCTCTGGCACATGATCGCCTGTCGCCTTGATTTCACAGAACGCCTATCGCCTGTAGTGTACCTAGTCGCCTGTCGCCTAGGGTACACATGATCGCCGAAACTACACTTAGTGTGTAGTCAAGATGTTGGATCAACCATAGTGGGTTCCCAAAGACCACGTGCATCAAGGTGTGGGTTAAGCCTTAGACACGCTGTGCATGCGAAGCTCTATGCTTGGGTATTGGAGATCGTCCTTAGTGTTGCATGCATGGGCGCACGAGGGCAAGTGCCAATCCACCCTTGGAAATGTGAAGCTACCGACGTCACCGAGTCACGTGGAGATGATACCTTGGACGTAACATAGTGCAATGAGAAACCTTCAGCAAGGAGTGTCGTCGGTCATCGCCGGGCGTGAGGCATGCGGGCGTCGCCGGGCGTGAGGCATGCGGGCGTCGCCGGGGCGTGAGGCATGCGGGCATCGCCGGGGCGTGAGGCATGCAGGTGTCGCCGGGGCGTGAGGCATACGGGTGTCGCCGGGGCGCGAGAGGCATGCGGACATCGCCATGGCGCGAGGCATGTGGACATCGCCACAGAGAGACATCGGTCGTCTTCCAGAGAGAGACATCGGTCGTCTTCCAGGATGAGTCATCGGTGGAAGGTTATCGCGCGATGTCGAGTTGTAAGTAGAGAAGGTGGGACCCAGACTCCCAGCTTGAACGTGTTGCATGCGCGACACGTAGTCATTGGCTCCAGAGAGTTGGTACTGTAGTGCACAGTGTTTGTGTGCGCAAAGTCAACCACGCAACCGTACTGTCAGGTTTGTGCTTGAGTAAAGGAAAACTCACACGCTAGATATCTCAAAGAGTAGGCTAAAGCGGCTACACAGCAGGCCTACGTCCTTAGCTTCAGAAGGCTCCTCTTAGAGAGTCTAGAAACGCAGTGAGAGATAAAAAGGGGACAGAGTGAGTCCACCATCATCTTTCTCTTTTCTCCCCCTTGCACTGCAACTCAGTATTCCCAGGCACCTTCAAGCAAGAGCAAGACGAGCGACGACTGCCATAGAGCTTTTGGGAAGGTTCTCTGCAAGTTCTCCAGATCAAAACGCTTAGGCAGTATTTCGTGCATCCGTGAGTTCGGTGGATTAAAGCTTGAAGAGAGAGTTTCACGCTAGTCCAGGTAAGGGAAGCTAGTCTTTTTCCAACGAAAATGTTATATTTGCTGATTGAGATGTTGGGGCGACGTAGTCGCGGGTTCTTGCTTTCGTTCTGGGGTTCTCATGTTGAAATGCGAAGTGTTTACTGTAATCGATTCTGTTTTGATGTTAAGGGCGACGAGGTCGCCGGTTTCAAAATGTTCTTGTTTAAAACCCAGTTTTGTTCGTGATCGCCGGTTTCTGGAGGTGATCGCCGGTTTTCATCTGTCATTGAAATATCCTCTGTTTTTGTGATTATTTGGAACTGTTTGAGATTTAAATGTGATATTCGAAAATCTGAACCTTGGCATGAGTTTTTCTGTGACGGGAATCATTTGTTGAAATGTTATGTGATGTGTGAATGTTGTGAATGTGGGATCGAGGCATAGTATTTTCAGGAAAGGAAATACCGTGTAAGATCTGTGTAGGATGTGTATTGATCAGTGAGTGTCCTGGTGTAATGAGACGATCCTGACTCTACTGAGGTAATGAAATCACATAGAAGAAGTTACTCAGTTGTGGAGAGTCGAAGGAGGTCATACGTATGGGGGTCTCGTGTGAAACAGAACGAGTTCGGCCTGTAGTATGGATTTACCCTGTCATGCTGTGATAATGATGATATTGAGATTGTGTAATGCGCATGGCTGAGGGCACTTTCCAGCCTTTTAGCATGACAGGTGCATGTCTCAGGACGCTAAGTTCAATGCACGAGTCTCCGGAATAGTGGTCAAGTGTCTGGTGTGATGAGTCAGTGGAAAGTCTGACGTGTGAAATGAGAAATTGAATTGATAGACGCTTGATTGCTGATGTGAATTTTGAGACTCTGGAATTGATTTGTGAGATATGTGATTATCGAATGGTTTTGTGGAAAATGAGAAAGTTGATGGTTTTATGTGGATGTCTTAAATTGGTTTCATGATTGGTTTTTAAGTTCATATTCAAACTCTCTTTTAAATTGTCTAGCTTACCCTGCGTTTTGGTTCTATGGCTGTTTTCTTAAAACCTGTGATGATCGTGTAATCTTTACACGGGAGCAGATGACGTTACAGGAAGTTGAGATCGCCGGATTGATAGGAGATCGCCTGCCTGATAGGAGATCGCCTGGTTGATAGGAGATCGCCTGCCTGATAGGAGATCGCCCTTTTTATGTTGGGAGATCGGTTGTTTGGTTATTTTTGCTGTTTTTATGTTTAAGTTTTGGAAAATGACCGTTTTGTATTAAACTCCCTGCGAGGAGAAACATCATTACATATATATAATTATGTTCATTTCAACACTCTGGTTTTACGTATATTTTCATTTTATATATTTGTGAAACGTTTTGGCGGGATGTTACATTAATGGTATCAGAGCAGTTCGTCCTTTGGATGACCTGAGGGCTGTGGATCCATTGTGTTTTCTTCTGCTCATGAAAACTTATTTGAGTTTTAAGTGACAACTATTGTGAAAGGTTTTCAAACGTTTTTGGTATTGAACTTTTTGTGTGTGCTGTAGTGAATGTATGCCTAACTGAAGATCTTAGTATTTAGAATGAGAGGGTCTTGATAAGGTGGTGAGGGTGCACACTCATGACCGGATCGGGGTGATTCTCAATCTAAATTCCAGAGGTTTAATGTTTAGCATACTTTGAATTCTGGTGTGATCTATTTCATGTTATTGAGTGTTCTTGTAATTGATTGTGAGTGGCTGTGTGGATTGATGGTTGCACACCAGTAGCTGTTCTGGTGTTTTGCTTGAGGTTATAAGCTTTATGGTTCTGTAGATGGACTCAAATTCCTAAGGAATTTGAGAAGCTGACCTTGTAAGGTCGTGATGTTATCCCCCTTGAATGAATTGATTTCCTTATCGATTTCATTCTTGTAGTTGTAGGGAATATAGAAGCTAGTGGCTTCAGAATCTTAGAACGAAGAAGATGACTCGTAGACCTCCTACCCCTTCCCAACCTTCTTCTGAGATGGGCCAGATCGCCAGGGCCATTGAGATGATGGCAGGTGCCATCCAGCAACAGAATGCGGCGATGGCTCAGAACCATCAAGATACCATGCACCACTGGGAAGCTGCTCGGTCGGCTGATACGAATTCGCCCGTCGGTCAGCCTCAGGAACGGATGGGACTGGCCGAGTTCATGAGGCACAACCCACCCAAGTTCTGTGGGAATGCTACCCCTGATCAAGCAGATCAGTGGGTCAGGGAAATGGAGAAAATCTTTAGGGCGACCTCCTGCCCTGAAGAGAAGAAGTTGTTGTTCGCCACCTATCTGCTATCTGGTGAAGCCGAATTCTGGTGGATGGGAGCTCAGCAAATGATGGAGGCCAGAGAGGAGGTGTTGGACTGGGAGAGCTTCAGGGTGAGGTTCTTGGAGAAATACTTCCCAGACAGCGCAAAGTTTGCGCGGGAAGCGGAGTTCTTAAAGTTGGAGCAGGGGGAGATGTCGGTGAACGCCTATGCTGCTCGGTTTGAATACCTCGCCAGATTTTATACCCAGGCGACCTCCGAGGCTTGGAGGTGCAGGAAGTTTGAGGAGGGGCTGAAGCATGGGCTGAAGAGGACTATAGCCCCGATGTGCATCAGGGAATTTCCCGCCTTAGTAGAGAAGGCGAAGATGGTGGAAACCCTGGAAAAGGGTGATTCTCGGGTGATCAGGTCACACCCAGGGGGTTCTTCCAGTGGGAAGACAAGGATGCAGCAACAGCAGTTTGAGCCTTATGAGAGACCTCCACAGCATAGGGCAAGAGCAGCACCGCCCCAGCCTCAGCAGCAACCACCTTGGGAACCCAGATGTTTCACGTGCAAAAGGATGGGGCACATTTCTAGAAATTGTCCCAACAGAAAAGAGATGAGTCAACCCAGGGGACCTCGGCGGTAGAGGAATGAAAGTAGCAGACCTCAGGCAACAGGGAGAGTGTTTGCCATGGCAGGAGCTGAGGCGTCCCAGTCAGGTATATTGGTATAAGATGTTTGTTTTATATCTGGTAGGGGTGTAGAAGCTTTGTTTGATCCTGAGCGACACACTCCTTTGTGTCAAGTCGGTGTAGCCGAGCTGGGCCTTATAGTGAAGGAGTTACCCTTCGAACTGTTGGTCTCTACACCTGTGTCAGGGCAGGTGGTGACCTCTACAGTTGCCCCGAATGTTCAGTGATAGTAGAGGAACGCAGATTCAAAGTGAATTTGATCTGTCTACCTCTGCAGGATCTGGATGTTATCCTGTGAATGGATTGACTGTCTGCCGATCACGTTCCCATAGTTTACGGTAGGCAGAAAGTGGTGTTGCCCGATCTCCAAGAGCAGGATGTGGTATCTGCTCGGCATGGGCGATCAGAGTTAGAAGAAGGGGCGAGGTGTTTCGTGATCATAGCTCGGTGGGAAGTGAAGAACGAAGAGGACGTAAGAAGGATTCATGTGGTGAAAAGTTTGATGGATGTATTTCCAGAAGGAGTACCTGGGTTACCTCCTAAGAGAGAAGTGGAATTCTCTACTAATTTGGTACCTGGAGCTGGACCAGTGTCAATGGCACCTTGCAGGATGACTCCAGCCGAGTTGGTAGAATTGAAGAAGCAAGTGGAAGAGCTGTTGGAGAAGCATTTCATCAAACCCAGCGTATCTCCATGAGGTACTCCAGTGCTGGTAATTCCAGAGGACGGAAGACCTTTTGACGTCTACTGTGGTGCTTCACATCAAGGGTTGGGATGCGTTTTGGATGCAAGGAAGGAGAGTGGTTGCATATGCTTCAAGGCAACTCAAAGTTCATGAGAGATAATTATTCTACTTATGATTTAGAATCGGCAGTGGCAGTGGTTGATCTGGTTGACTATCAGCAGTAGATGATGCCAGCAACAGTTGTTTACGTAGATCGTTCAAAGGAGTCATGTGGTAGAGGGTGGCAAGTGAATCGGAGAGGCGATCGCCCAGAATGGTGATTGGTTGGGGTGGTTAAAGGACCAACACTTGCGGATCAGTATCAGGCGAGCGCCTGTAAGCTGAACCCGAGAAGTAAAGAAACACAGAGTAGCAATCGCCTATCGCCGTGTGTTAAGAATAGAACACGCCTATCGCCGTGTGGATCAATACACGCCTATCGCCGGGAGAGAAAATCAGTACACGCCTATCGACCGTGTGTGGAGAATACGAGATCAGTGGTCAACAAAACGCCGAAAGGAGCACATCGCCTGATATTCAGATCGCCGGGGTCTTCACATCGCCGTACATTTGAGAAGATTAGTTCATCACTTAGCCGCAGGAGCAAAGTGGAAGTAACGACTCAGTTGTAGGTTCTCCAGATGACGACACGTGTGTGACCAGATATCATCCACGTGTCAAGAGGGATAACCGTCAGGAGAGAGAAAGATTCAGAGGCGCCAACTTGTTCTTTCAGGTGAAGTCATTGAGGTGCTTGGCGCGAAGCTGGTGAGAAGGAGGAGGCTAGAAGAAGAAGCTCTGGCGTCTGGTCAAGGGGCTGGATCAGTGGTGTTATGGGGTTTTGAAGTCAGTGATTGTATGAAGCTCTGTATGGGGGAAAATGCAGAACTCCCTTATTGTTGGAACCAGGAGGGCGAACCAGTTTTGATTGAACAATTAGGGGAGCCTAGCCTGAAGCGTATTATGGGAGTTCTAGGCACCGAGCAAGCTAAAGGCTTTGTAATGGGGGAAGATGGAATATTAAGATTTAGGGCAGAATTGCATACCAGTAAAAGAATAATTTAAGGGATAACAGAAAATTTAACTTTGCTCTTCTGGCGAATTGGAAATGGTGGATGATGAGTGATGAGAAAGGGAAATGTAAGGATATTCTTGTATCCAAATATGACTCGGAACTTGGGAGAAGCCGAGCTCATTTGAAATATCAATCGTGGTGGTGAAGAGACGTATGTAAGGTGTTCCTTCAGGGAGCGTGAGAACTAGCTCAGCAGTTGGGATGTACAATGGAATTTGATGAAGTATTGGAGTAGTAAGAGTTGGTTCAGCAGATAACCGAGAAGGTGAAGCTGATACAAGGCAGGATGAAAGCTTCTCAAAGTGGTGTGGGATGAGAGATCGGGTGATTCAACTAGGGAGTTGAAAGAAACCATGAGAAACGCCTATCCACATCTCTTTTCCTTGTAATTCCTTGTAATTCAATTTTCGAGGACGAAAATTTTTGTTGTTAGGGAGATTGTAAGGACCTGGAAAATCTTATTGGAATAAAAGTGATATATTTTAAGTCAATTCTAAGTATGTCTTTATTTAAAAATATAAAGGAAGGGAAGTATAGCTTAAAAGTCTACGAGACCGCCGTAATTGAAAGAGTAGGCGATCTCCGACTTCTCTGGCACATGATCGCCTGTCGCCTTGATTTCACAGAACGCCTATCGCCTGTAGTGTACCTAGTCGCCTGTCGCCTAGGGTACACATGATCGCCGAAACTACACTTAGTGTGTAGTCAAGATGTTGGATCAACCATAGTGGGTTCCCAAAGACCACGTGCATCAAGGTGTGGGTTAAGCCTTAGACACGCTGTGCATGCGAAGCTCTATGCTTGGGTATTGGAGATCGTCCTTAGTGTTGCATGCATGGGCGCACGAGGGCAAGTGCCAATCCACCCTTGGAAATGTGAAGCTACCGACGTCACCGAGTCACGTGGAGATGATACCTTGGACGTAACATAGTGCAATGAGAAACCTTCAGCAAGGAGTGTCGTCGGTCATCGCCGGGCGTGAGGCATGCGGGCGTCGCCGGGCGTGAGGCATGCGGGCGTCGCCGGGGCGTGAGGCATGCGGGCATCGCCGGGGCGTGAGGCATGCAGGTGTCGCCGGGGCGTGAGGCATACGGGTGTCGCCGGGGCGCGAGAGGCATGCGGACATCGCCATGGCGCGAGGCATGTGGACATCGCCACAGAGAGACATCGGTCGTCTTCCAGAGAGAGACATCGGTCGTCTTCCAGGATGAGTCATCGGTGGAAGGTTATCGCGCGATGTCGAGTTGTAAGTAGAGAAGGTGGGACCCAGACTCCCAGCTTGAACGTGTTGCATGCGCGACACGTAGTCATTGGCTCCAGAGAGTTGGTACTGTAGTGCACAGTGTTTGTGTGCGCAAAGTCAACCACGCAACCGTACTGTCAGGTTTGTGCTTGAGTAAAGGAAAACTCACACGCTAGATATCTCAAAGAGTAGGCTAAAGCGGCTACACAGCAGGCCTACGTCCTTAGCTTCAGAAGGCTCCTCTTAGAGAGTCTAGAAACGCAGTGAGAGATAAAAAGGGGACAGAGTGAGTCCACCATCATCTTTCTCTTTTCTCCCCCTTGCACTGCAACTCAGTATTCCCAGGCACCTTCAAGCAAGAGCAAGACGAGCGACGACTGCCATAGAGCTTTTGGGAAGGTTCTCTGCAAGTTCTCCAGATCAAAACGCTTAGGCAGTATTTCGTGCATCCGTGAGTTCGGTGGATTAAAGCTTGAAGAGAGAGTTTCACGCTAGTCCAGGTAAGGGAAGCTAGTCTTTTTCCAACGAAAATGTTATATTTGCTGATTGAGATGTTGGGGCGACGTAGTCGCGGGTTCTTGCTTTCGTTCTGGGGTTCTCATGTTGAAATGCGAAGTGTTTACTGTAATCGATTCTGTTTTGATGTTAAGGGCGACGAGGTCGCCGGTTTCAAAATGTTCTTGTTTAAAACCCAGTTTTGTTCGTGATCGCCGGTTTCTGGAGGTGATCGCCGGTTTTCATCTGTCATTGAAATATCCTCTGTTTTTGTGATTATTTGGAACTGTTTGAGATTTAAATGTGATATTCGAAAATCTGAACCTTGGCATGAGTTTTTCTGTGACGGGAATCATTTGTTGAAATGTTATGTGATGTGTGAATGTTGTGAATGTGGGATCGAGGCATAGTATTTTCAGGAAAGGAAATACCGTGTAAGATCTGTGTAGGATGTGTATTGATCAGTGAGTGTCCTGGTGTAATGAGACGATCCTGACTCTACTGAGGTAATGAAATCACATAGAAGAAGTTACTCAGTTGTGGAGAGTCGAAGGAGGTCATACGTATGGGGGTCTCGTGTGAAACAGAACGAGTTCGGCCTGTAGTATGGATTTACCCTGTCATGCTGTGATAATGATGATATTGAGATTGTGTAATGCGCATGGCTGAGGGCACTTTCCAGCCTTTTAGCATGACAGGTGCATGTCTCAGGACGCTAAGTTCAATGCACGAGTCTCCGGAATAGTGGTCAAGTGTCTGGTGTGATGAGTCAGTGGAAAGTCTGACGTGTGAAATGAGAAATTGAATTGATAGACGCTTGATTGCTGATGTGAATTTTGAGACTCTGGAATTGATTTGTGAGATATGTGATTATCGAATGGTTTTGTGGAAAATGAGAAAGTTGATGGTTTTATGTGGATGTCTTAAATTGGTTTCATGATTGGTTTTTAAGTTCATATTCAAACTCTCTTTTAAACTGTCTAGCTTACCCTGCGTTTTGGTTCTATGGCTGTTTTCTTAAAACCTGTGATGATCGTGTAATCTTTACACGGGAGCAGATGACGTTACAGGAAGTTGAGATCGCCGGATTGATAGGAGATCGCCTGCCTGATAGGAGATCGCCTGGTTGATAGGAGATCGCCTGCCTGATAGGAGATCGCCCTTTTTATGTTGGGAGATCGGTTGTTTGGTTATTTTTGCTGTTTTTATGTTTAAGTTTTGGAAAATGACCGTTTTGTATTAAACTCCCTGCGAGGAGAAACATCATTACATATATATAATTATGTTCATTTCAACACTCTGGTTTTACGTATATTTTCATTTTATATATTTGTGAAACGTTTTGGCGGGATGTTACACAGATCGCCAGGGCCATTGAGATGATGGCAGGTGCCATCCAGCAACAGAATGCGGCGATGGCTCAGAACCATCAAGATACCATGCACCACTGGGAAGCTGCTCGGTCGGCTGATACGAATTCGCCCGTCGGTCAGCCTCAGGAACGGATGGGACTGGCCGAGTTCATGAGGCACAACCCACCCAAGTTCTGTGGGAATGCTACCCCTGATCAAGCAGATCAGTGGGTCAGGGAAATGGAGAAAATCTTTAGGGCGACCTCCTGCCCTGAAGAGAAGAAGTTGTTGTTCGCCACCTATCTGCTATCGGGTGAAGCCGAATTCTGGTGGATGGGAGCTCAGCAAATGATGGAGGCCAGAGAGGAGGTGTTGGACTGGGAGAGCTTTAGGGTGAGGTTCTTGGAGAAATACTTCCCTGACAGCGCAAAGTTTGCGCGGGAAGCGGAGTTCTTAAAGTTGGAGCAGGGGGTGATGTCGGTGAACGCCTATGCTGCTAGGTTTGAGTACCTCGCCCGATTCTACACTCAGGCGACCTCCGAAGCTTGGAGGTGCAGGAAGTTTGAGGAAGGGCTGAAGCACGGGCTGAAGAGGACGATAGCCCCGATGTGCATCAGGGAATTTCACGCCTTGGTAGAAAAGGCGAAGATGGTGGAGACCCTGGAAAAGGGTGATCCCCGGGTGATCAGGTCGCACCCAGGGGGTTCTTCCAGTGGGCGGGCTAAGGTGCAGCATTCACAAGGCAGGCCATATGCGAGACCTCCACTACATCGGGCGGGAACAGGGTCACCCCAGTTTCAACAGCAGCAACCCTGGAAACCAAAATGTTCCCTCTGTGGTGGACCACACATGCCCAATGTGTGCCCCAAGAATAATTCGGAGAGAAGGTGTTTTGCATGCCAAAGGACAGGGCACGTTGCTAGAGAATGCCCTAACCGGAATGGGGCGACTCAACCTAGTGGTTCTCAGCAGTTGAGAAATGAAGGCAGCAGACCCCAGGCAGCAGGGAGGGTGTTTGCCATGTCAGGAGCAGAAGCGTCCCAATCAGGTAACCTCGTGCAAGGTGTCTGTTTTATATCTGGTAGAAGTGTAGAAGCTTTGTTTGTGTACTGATCGGTCCTCGGACGTCAGATGGGTCCCACAGCATGGGCCAAAGCCACGTGGAGTAGACCCCATCAGAGGTAATCGGTCATCGCCTGCTCCGTAGGGAGATGAGTAATCGGTCATCGCCTGCTCCGTAGGGAGATGAGTAATCGGTCATCGCCTGCTCCACAGGGAGATGGGTGATCGGTCATCGCCTGCTCCGCAGATTATTAGTAAATATTCCCAGAGGTAAAGAGAGTCCCGAATCACGAAGGCTACATGCATGGCACGTGAACAGTGAAGGCCCTCCCAGAACAGGTGTTCATCCTGTTAGAGTTTGCACTCCAGAGAAGGAAACCCTATGCGCTAGGTTATCCCAAAGACTGGGTAAGAGTGGCGCAGGGGGCATTCCAGTAAACCCTAAGTGTGTCCAGCAGCGCAATAAACCCTAATTAGGGTTAGCGGCGCAGAGAACCCTAAGTATATAAGGAACAGTAATATGCTTCACAGAGGTACGCAATTCTAGACCTAAACACAGAGAGAAATTGAGACTTTAATGTTTCTTGCCCCGTTCTGACTTGGGCGTCGGAGTGCACACGGCCGCGAGGGCGCCCCCCCTTTCTCTTTTGCAGGTGCGATCATACCAGCACAGACTAGGTGAGGAAGGAGGTGTGTGGCGGCTGCAGAAGTCAGCTGACGCAGGGTCAACCGGCAGGAACATTAGGCGCCCACCGTGGGGCCGAGTAAAACAAGGTCCCATACACGAGAGTGAGAGAGAAACCACAGAAGATGAGGACGACAAGGCACGGTTCCGTTCCACCAAATGGAGGCGAAAGCGTTACCATGCAGCAACTCATGGAAACAATGCGCGCCCTCCAGGAGACGGTGGCGGAGTCCAGGGCGCATCAAGCGCGGATGCAGGAAGACCTGGCCGCCTCACAGGCCAGGAACGAGGAATTGCACAAAGCGAACGAGGAGCTGCGTGTGAGTCTGCAAAACGCGCGGCAAGATGGAGACTATGGGGGAGAGGATCGGGCTCCACCAACGCCCACAAGGGCCTTTCCCATGCCTTTCTCCCAGGAAATCATGGACACGGTGGTCCCTGCCACCTTCGTAGGGCCTAAGACCGTGTTCACTGGGAAAGAAGACCCCGAAAGGCATCTCACCGCTTTCCATACGCAGATGATGCTGTCGGGAGGATCGGATGCGGTCTACTGCAAGATGTTTATGAGCACCCTCCACAGCACAGCGTTGGACTGGTTTGTGAGTCTACCTACCGGACATATTTCCAGTTTCCGGCAATTTTCCAAGCTGTTTGTCGATCAGTACATCGTGAATAAGGCGCCGCCTATGGTGTCTTACGACCTTTTCGACCTAAGGCAATTCCAGGGGGAATCTTTGAAGGATTATCTGAACAGATTCGGGGCCCAGATAGTCCGACTACCAGGTAAAGAGGAGGAGATGTTCGTACACGCCTTTAAGAAAGGCGTGCTACCTGGGCCATTCAGCGAATCATTGATCAGGAGTCGCCCTGCAACTTTCGCAGAGATTCGGCGACGTGCTGTGGCTCACATCGCTGCCGAGAACGAAGTGATAGAAAAGAGGAATTCCCGGCGATGATGCAGAACGCCTGACACGCAGTTAAACGTACAAAGTAACAAGGCTGAGTGAAGAGAGCAAAAGAAAGGGTAGAGGTCTCTGTCCAGTGCTCCCACGTTGACAGGACTCCTTGCCCTCGTGAAGCTATCCTTGGAGCTTTTATTTCCCTTCTCCACCCAGTGCAAGGGAAAGCCACCAAGAAGAAGGATGTTACAGCAATTCCCATTCAGGCTTACCCAGAGGTGATCTCCAGGATTTTTGGCTTAGAACAAGAACAGGGAGGCATCCACTGAAGAGGTTCTCCTTCGCTTATCAGCCAAGGTCGACTCAGGAGGAATCTCCCATCACCAGAGTATAAACAAGAGGTATTCTGGAGCTTGCCAGTCGAGAAGGGGGGCTTCAAAGATTAGGCGCTCAAGTAGAGATAGCACCACATCAGTTAGTACAGTCACCAAGCAACCGACACAAGGTGAAGGTTGAGCTATGAGGAGAAAGAGTGATTCAAGTTGTAAAGACAAGGTTTATAATTCATTACAAGCAGATGATGGCCGTCGAAGGGAAAGAGGCAGAAGTAAGAACGTTTACGTAGTGGCAAGACCTCGGTCGTCGGCCAAGAGGTGACAGCCCGGTCG
Source organism: Phaseolus coccineus (assembly GCA_037954025.1). NCBI lineage: Eukaryota > Viridiplantae > Streptophyta > Magnoliopsida > Fabales > Fabaceae > Phaseolus > Phaseolus coccineus. The sequence continues at coordinate 15,219,515 of CM075686.1, read as the reverse complement.
GGTCAATAGCTATCAGGCGAGTTGTAAGACTCTTCGTTGAGACAAGTCACAACTCGAGCCTGGGGGGCTTGTGATCCGGTCCGTCATCAGTAATAGATGACGTCGCCAGCAGTTGACCATGTTGACTGTTCAAGGGGTGTCACGTGGTAGAGGATAGTAAGCCAGTTGGAGAGGCGATCACCCAGAATGGTGATTGGTTGTCAGTGGCTAAGGTGATCACCCAGTGTTAAGAGAGCGCCTGGAGGCAAAGCGCGAGAAGTAAAGAAGCACAGATCGGTAGTCGCCTATCACCGCGTGTAAAGAGTAGTGATCACCTATTGCCATGTGTGAAGATACAAGTGATCGCCTACCGCCATGTGCGAAGATACAAGTGATCGCCTACCGCCATGTGCGAAGATACAAGTAATCGCCTATCGCCATATGTGCGAAGATATAAGGGATCGCCTACCGCCATGTGAGAAGATATAAGTGATCGCCTATCGCCATGTGTGAAGATACAAGTGATCGCCTATCGCCATGTGTGAAGATACAAGTGATCGCCTATCGCCTGCAGGTATTCACATCGCCGGGTGTTCACATGATCGCCGGGTGTGAAGATCAGGAGATCAGGTTGTCAACAAGTCGCTGAAAGGAGCACATCGCCGAGTGTTTGAGAAGACTTGTGTGAGCTGTGATACCCAGTGTTAACCAGATCGCCAGGTTAAGGTTGTGCCCAGAGTAGCCTGTGCACTAAGCTACTCCCTGTGTGGATAACTTAGTCGCAGGATCAAGGTGAAAATAGCGTTTTAGCTGCAGGTACTCCAGATGGTGACACGTGAATGACCAGATGATGTCCACGTGTCAAGAGGAGCAACCGACAGGAGAGAGAAAGACTCAGAAGTTTGGGAAAAACCTCATCGCCCTTAGGCGATCAGAGGCCCAGGTAAGGAGATTTTAGGGTCCTCATCGCCCTTCGGCGATCGGAGGCATCCAGATGATAAAAGTCCTCACCTCGTCTTTTTACAGCGAGGCTGAGGCAAGATGATAAAAGTCCTCCTCGCCCTTTGGCGATCTGAGGCAAGATGATAAAAGTCCTCCTCGCCCTTTGGCGATCTGAGGCAAGATGATAAAAGTCCTCACCTCGTCTTTTTACAGCGAGGCTGAGGCAAGATGATAAAAGTCCTCCTCGCCCTTTGGCGATCTGAGGCAAGATGATAAAAGTCCTCACCTCGTCTTTTTACAGCGAGGCTGAGGCAAGATGATAAAAGTCCTCCTCGCCCTTTGGCGATCTGAGGCAAGATGATAAAAGTCCTCCTCGCCCTTTGGCGATCTGAGGCAAGATGATAAAAGTCCTCACCTCGTCTTCTTACAGCGAGGCTGAGGCAAGATGTTGAAAGTCCTCACCTCGTCTTTTTACAGCGAGGCTGAGGCGAGAAGATATAAAGTCCTCACCTCGTCTTCTTACAGCGAGGCTGAGGCGAGAGGATATAAAGTCCTCACCTCGTCTTTTTACAGCGAGGCTGAGGCGAGAAGATAAGAAAGTCCTCACCTCGTCTTCTTACAGCGAGGCTGAGGCGAGAGGATATAAAGTCCTCACCTCGTCTTTTTACAGCGAGGCTGAGGCGAGAAGATAAGAAAGTCCTCACCTCGTCTTCTTACAGCGAGGCTGAGGCGAGAGGATATAAAGTCCTCACCTCGTCTTTTTACAGCGAGGCTGAGGCGAGAAGATAAGGAAGTCCTCACCTCGTCTTTTTACAGCGAGGCTGAGGCAGGCGAGAAGATAAGGAAGTCCTCACCTCGTCTTTTTACAGCGAGGCTGAGGCGAGAAGATAAGAAAGTCCTCACCTCGTCTTCTTACAGCGAGGCTGAGGCGAGAGGATATAAAGTCCTCACCTCATCTTCTTACAGCGAGGCTGAGGCAACAGAGGAAGACCTCCTTGCCTGGGAGCAAGTGCAGGCGAGAAAGAAGACCTCCTTGCCTTTGAGCAAGTGAGGCGAGATAGGAAAGACCTCGCCCTCGACTTCTTAAAGCGAGGCTGAGGTGAGAGGCGTGCTTGAGGAGGACACGTGGATCGAGAAGAGTAAGAGAAAGGAAATCGCCTAAAGATAATTCGGCGGGTACCAGATCAGAAGAGTTCCTGGCGATGATGCCAAATGCTGGTCCTCGAGCACCGAGAGCAGGTAGTAAAGGAGTCAATGACTTAGTCTCTTCGCTGAAACAAGTTAACAGCTTGAGACTGGGGGGCTTGTGTACTGATCGGTCCTCGGACGTCAGATGGGTCCCACAGCATGGGCCAAAGCCACGTGGAGTAGACCCCATCAGAGGTAATCGGTCATCGCCTGCTCCGTAGGGAGATGAGTAATCGGTCATCGCCTGCTCCGTAGGGAGATGAGTAATCGGTCATCGCCTGCTCCACAGGGAGATGGGTGATCGGTCATCGCCTGCTCCGCAGATTATTAGTAAATATTCCCAGAGGTAAAGAGAGTCCCGAATCACGAAGGCTACATGCATGGCACATGAACAGTGAAGGCCCTCCCAGAACAGGTGTTCATCCTGTTAGAGTTTGCACTCCAGAGAAGGAAACCCTATGCGCTAGGTTATCCCAAAGACTGGGTAAGAGTGGCGCAGGGGGCATTCCAGTAAACCCTAAGTGTGTCCAGCAGCGCAATAAACCCTAATTAGGGTTAGCGGCGCAGAGAACCCTAAGTATATAAGGAACAGTAATATGCTTCACAGAGGTACGCAATTCTAGACCTAAACACAGAGAGAAATTGAGACTTTAATGTTTCTTGCCCCGTTCTGACTTGGGCGTCGGAGTGCACACGGCCGCGAGGGCGCCCCCCCTTTCTCTTTTGCAGGTGCGATCATACCAGCATAGACTAGGTGAGGAAGGAGGTGTGTGGCGGCTGCAGAAGTCAGCTGGCGCAGGGTCAACCGGCAGGAACAGTTTGATTCTGGAGCGACACACTCTTTTGTGTCAAGTCGGTGTATAGCCGAGCTGGGCCTCCTAGTGAAGGAGCTGCCTTTTGAACTGTTGGTCTCCACACCTGCATCAGGACAGGTTATGACCTCTACGGTTTGCCCTGAATGTCCAGTAATAGTAGAGGGACGCAGATTCAAAGTGAACTTGATCTGCCTACCTCTTCAGGACCTGGATGTTATCCTGGGAATGGATTGGCTTTCTGCCAATCACGTTCTCATAGATTGCGGTAGGCAGAAAGTGGTGTTGCCCGATCTCCAAGAGCAGGATGTGGTATCTGCTCGGCATGGGCGGTTGGAGATGGAAGAAGGGGCGAGGTGCTTCGTGATGCTAGCTCGGTTGGAAGTGAAGAACAAAGGGGACGTGAGCAGGATACCTGTAGTGAAAGACTTCACGGATGTGTTCCCAGAAGAGGTACCTGGGTTACCTCCTATGAGAGAAGTGGAATTCTCCATTGATTTGGTCCCTGGAGCTGGACCAGTGTCAATGGCGCCTTACAGGATGGCCCCAGCCGAGTTGGTGGAGTTAAAGAAGCAAGTGGAAGAGCTGTTGGAGAAACAGTTTATCAGGCCCAGTGTATCTCCATGGGGAGCTCCAGTACTTCTGGTGAAAAAAAAAGATGGAGGGTCTCGGCTGTGCATAGACTACAGGCAGTTAAACAAGTTGACCATCAAGAACAAGTACCCTCTACCCAGAATTGATGATTTAATGGATCAAGTAAATGGGGCCTCGGTGTTCTCAAAGATTGATCTGAGATCGGGGTACCATCAAATTTTGGTAAAGGCCGACGATGTCCAGAAAACAGCCTTTAGGTCCCGGTATGGGCACTATGAGTACGTGGTGATGCCGTTTGGAGTGACCAATGCCCCAGCTCTGTTCATGGATTATATGAATAGGATTTTCCGCCCTTTCTTGGATAAGTTTGTGGTAGTCTTCATAGACGACATACTTGTCTATTCAAAGACCGAGGAAGAACATGAAGGACATCTGAGGTCGGTGTTGGAGGTTCTGAGGGAGAAGCAACTCTATGCCAAATTCTCTAAGTGCGAGTTCTGGCTGAGGGAAGTCAACTTCTTAGGACATGTGATATCTGCCCAGGGGATCTCGGTAGACCCAGCCAAAGTAGAGACAGTGCTGCAGTGGGAACGTCCCAAGACAGTCACTGAGATAAGGAGCTTTGTGGGTTTGGCGGGTTACTATCGGAGATTTATTGAGGACTTTTCCAAGGTGGTGGCTCCGTTAACACAGCTGACCCGTAAGGACCAACCTTTTGCTTGGACCGACCGATGTGAGCTCAGCTTCAGGGAACTAAAGAAAAGGTTGACAAGTGCTCCAGTGCTGGTGATTCCAGAAGTCGGAAGACCTTTTGACGTCTACTATGATGCCTCACATCAGGGTCTGGGATGCGTTTTAATGCAAGAGAAAAGGGCGGTCGCCTATGCTTCAAGGCAACTCAAGGTCCATGAGAGGAACTACCCTACGCATGATTTGGAGTTGGCGGCAGTGGTCTTCGCCCTAAAGATCTGGAGGCACTACTTATATGGAGCTCGGTTCCAGGTGTTCAGCGACCATAAGAGCCTGAAATACCTGTTCGATCAGAAGGAACTGAACATGAGGCAAAGAAGGTGGATGGAGTTCCTAAAGGACTACGATTTTCAACTCATGTATCACCCAGGGAAGGCCAATGTAGTGGCAGACGCTTTGAGTAGAAAATCAATGCAAGTAGCCACCATGATGATGGAAGAACAGAAACTGATCGAGCAGTTCAGAGACTTAAACCTTGGGGTAGAACTTCATGTAAATCACATTAGTTGTAGTAAGCTGACTATAACTAATGACTTCATTGGAGAGATCAAGGATAAGCAGTTGGAGGACCCAAGTCTGAGGCGGACTGTGGAGTCGCTAGGGACCGACCAGGCTAGGGACTTTGCGATGGGCGAGGATGGGGTCTTGAGGTTTAATGGCAGAATTTGCGTACCTGCAGACGAAGGGTTGAAGAGGATGATCTTGGATGAAGGTCACAAGAGTCGCCTCAACCTACACCCAGGTATGAACAAGATGTACCATGACTTGAAGGGGTCATTTTGGTGGTCAGGCATGAAGAGAGACATCGCCCAGTATGTTGCAACTTGCCTAACATGTCAGAAGGCGAAGGCAGAGCATCAAAGGCCGGGCGGGCTGTTACAGCGACTGGATATCCCTGAGTGGAAATGGGACAGCATTGCCATGGACTTTGTCACCCATCTGCCTAGATCGGTGAAGGGTCATGAGGCAATCTGGGTCATAGTAGATCGGCTGACAAAGAGTGCCCACTTCCTCCCAGTGAATATGAAGATGCCCATGGAAAAGTTGGCACAACTGTACATCAAGGACATTGTGAGGTTGCATGGAGTTCCTACCAGCATCATTTCGGATAGGGATCCCAGGTTCACTTCGCGGTTTTGGCGGACTCTACAAGATTGCTTAGGAACCAAGTTGAGGATGAGCTCGGCTTATCATCCTCAAACAGATGGGCAGTCGGAGAGAACGATCCAGTCTTTGGAAGATCTGCTAAGGACGTGTGTCTTGGATCATTTGGGAAGTTGGGATGAGGTGTTACCGCTGGTGGAGTTTACGTATAATAACAGTTACCACGCCAGTATTGGAATGGCACCTTATGAAGCCCTGTACGGGAGAAAATGCAGGACTCCCTTATGTTGGTATCAGGAGGGCGATGCAATCTTGGTTGGGCCAGAGTTGATTCAGCAAACAATCGAGAAGGTGAAACAGATACAAGGCAGGATGAGAGCTTCTCAAAGCCGGCAGAAGTCCTATGCAGATCAGAGGAGAAGACCTTTGGAGTTTGCTGCTGGAGACCATGTATTTTTTAGAGTGACCCCAACCAAGGGTGTAGGACGAGCTATCAGACCAAAGAAGCTGTCTCCTAAGTTTGTTGGACCTTACCAGATCTTGAGGAAAATTGGTCCAGTAGCCTATGAGATCGCCCTACCTCCACATTTAGCAAATCTGCATAATGTCTTCCACGTATCACAGTTAAGGAAATATCTCGCTGACCCTTGTCACGTGTTGGAGGTGGACGACGTGCAGATCAGGGACGACTTGTCTTTTGAAGCAAGACCAGTTAGGATAGACGATCACCAAAGCAAACAGCTCAGGAGTAAGACCATCCATATGGTTAAGGTGGTGTGGGATGAGAGATCCGGTGATTCGACTTGGGAGTTGGAAGAGAACATGAGAAACGACTATCCACATCTCTTTTCCTTGTAATTCAATTTTCGAGGAAGAAAATTTTTGTTGTTAGGGAGATTGTAAGGACCTGGAAAATCTTATTGGAATAAAAGTGATATATTTTAAGTGAATTCTAAGTATGTTTTTATTTAAAATAAAAATGAAGGAAAGTGTAGTTAGAAAGCCATGAGATCGCCTGGAACATGATCGCCAGGGCGCGAGAGGCATGCGGGCATCGCCAGGGCGCGAGACATGCGGGCATCGCCAGGGCGCGAGAGGCATGCGGACATCGCCAGGGCGCGAGGCATGCGGGCATCGCCAGGGCGCGAGAGACATGCGGGCATCGCCAGGGCGCGAGATGCATGTGGGCTTTGCCCGGGCGCGAGAGGCATTGCGGGCGTCGCCAAGAGGAGACCTCGGTCGGTCTCCAGGAAGAGGAGACCTCGGTCGGTCTCCAGGAGGAGGAGACATCGGTCGTCTTCCAGAGAGAGACATCGGTCGTCCTCCAGGATGGGTCATCGGTGGAGAGTCTTTGCGAGGAAGGTCATCGGTGGATTGTCATCGCGCGAGAGGTCATCGGTGGATTGTCTTTGCGCGAGTGGTCATCGGCGAAAGGTTATCGCGCGATGTCGTGTTTCACGCAGATGAAGTGGGGCCCTGGTTTCCAGGATGAACGTGCTGCATGTGCGACATGTAGGCAGTGAAAGTCCTTCGGAACAGTAGCTCCATGTGCGCAGAGACGCCACGTGGCCATACTGTCAGGTTTGCATTTAATTCGAGGAAGAAAACCCACACGGAGGGGTTAGTTAGAGAGTAGGTAATGATAGCTACATGGCAGGCCTATGTTCCTAGTATCGGAATGCACCGCCTCTTAGTGAGCTTAGAAAACGCAGTGAGAGTATAAAAGGTGACAGAGTGAGTTCACCTTCATCTTTCTCTTTTCTCTCCTTTGCGCTGCGACTCAGTAATTCCAGGCATCAGTTTATTTACCAGCGATTGCCATAGAGCATTTGAGAAGGTTCTCTACAAGTTTTACCGATTAGAACGCTTAGGCAGAGTTCAGGCATCCTTTACGTTCGGTGGTTAGAGCTTGAAGTGAGTTTCACGCTGATCCAGGTAAGGGAAGCTAGTCTTTTTCCAACGATAACTGGATATTTGATGTTTGTGATGATAGGGCGACGTGGTCGCCGGTTTTTACTTCGCTTTCACGGTGTTTGATGTTGAAATGTGAGATGTTTACGATAACAGTTCTGTTTGGATGTTGGGGGCGACGTGGTCGCCGGTTTTTCATCTGTTATTGAAATATCCCTTGTTTTATGCTGTTTCAAAAGTGTTTGAGATTTTAAATGTGGTTTTCGAAAATCTGAACCTTGGTATGAGTTTTGCTGTGATTGAAATCGTTCATTGAAGTGTTATGTGATGTGTTGAATGTTGTGATTGTGGATCGAGGCATAGTATTTTCAGGAAAGAAAATACCGTGTAAGGTCGTGTAAGAGGTGTATTGATCGGTGATCCTATAATGAGACATCCTGACTCTACTGAGGTAATGAAATCACATAGAGGAAGTTACTCAGTTGTGGAGAGTCGATGGAGGTTCATACGTATGGGTGTCTCGTGTGAAACAGAACGAGTTCGGCCTGTTGTATGGATTAACCTTGTCATACCGTGATAATGAGAATATTGAGATGGTGTGATGCGCATGGCTGTGGGAACTTTCCAGCCTTTTGGTATGACAGGTGCGAATCTCTGGGTCTAATCAACGCACGAGTCTCCGGAAATAGTGGTCAAGTGTCTGGTGTGATGAGTCAGTGGAAAGTCTGACGTGAGAAATGAGAAATTGAATTAATAGACACTTGATTGCTGATGTGAATTGAAATACTCTTGGATTGATTTGTGAAATATGGGATTTCCTGATAGTCTTGTGGAATATGGAAATGTGATGGCTGATATTGATATGGTTCATGGATGTTGTGAAGTTCTTATGTATGCTCTTGATTCAAAGTTTTCTTAAATATATAGCTTACCCTGTATTTTGTTTCTGTGGCTGTTTTTCTTAAACCTGTGATGATCGTGTAACTTTACACGGGAGCAGATGAGGTTGCAGGAAGTGGAATTCCCCTGTGAGTGATCGCCGTATGTGGTCGCCTGTTTTCTGTTCTTGCTGGGCGATCGCCCCCTTTTGCCATTTCTGATAGGCGATCTCCGTTTTCTGTTAGGAGATCGGTAGTTTTGTATTTTGCTGTCTTTATGTTTAAGTTTTGGAAAACGACCGCTTTGTATTAAACTCCCTGCGAGGAGAACCCCTTTGTATATATATACAATTATGTTTATTTCAATATATTTGTTTTACCGTTATTTCATATTACGAAAATGCAACAAAAAAAAAATGCGAAATGTATTTGGCGGGATGTTACACCATCCAGAGTGGTTGAGACGTTGGAGAATGGAGCTTGTCGGCTGGTGACTCTGGACGGAACGACTATTCCCAGAACCTAGGACGCTACACGCTTCTTTCTTACTTTGGTTAAGTTGTAAAGTAGATGCGCAATCGCCCTGTACACGCACTTAGTGTATTAAACAGTTGAGCAGATCAGGGGGCACTCTTTTTAACGATGCCACCCAATAAAAGATTTTCAGTACATAAACTGTGCGAGTGTTCCCAGTTTAAAGTTCTCCTTGCCCCAGGCGCAAGACCAGGTGATCGGTGGTGAGTTACCGAGTGGCCACTGTAACATCCCGCCAAAAACCTTTTCATAATTATTAAATGAAATAGAGCTAAAATAATAATTTTGAAGTGAACATAATTATATATATGTAATGAAGTTTCTCCTCACAGGGAGTTTAATACATACTCGGTCAATTTTCCCAAAACTTAAACAAATACAACAAAATAGAAGAACAGGCGATCTCCTAGCTAAAGGGCGATCTCCCATCAGACCGGCGATCTCCTTTCGGCGACCACTCACTGGGGAGTTCGGCTTCCTGCAACATCATCTGCTCCCGTGTAAATTATACACGATCATCACAGTTTTAAGAAAACAGCCACAGAACCAAAACACGCAGGGTAAGCTAGACATTTTAAAAGAGAGTTTAGATATGAAACTTTAAGATCAAGATAAGACAAGTTACAAACACCCACGCAAGACTATCAGTTTCTCATTCTCTTCACATGATCATTAAGTAAACACGCATTTCACAAATCCTCAAGAGTCGTTCAAATCACATCATGCATCAAGTGTCTATCAAATTCAATGTTCCTCATTTCTCACGTCAGACTTCCACTGACTCATCACACAAGACACTTGACACTACTTCCGGAATACTCGTGCATTGACTAGACTCAGAGATCTGCACCTGTCATACTGCCCCACTGTGAAATCACACACATTCACAGGGTCGCTGGGAAATCACACACATTCACCAGCGTATAATGAATCTCAGTATCCTCACTATCCAAGCATGACAGGGTTAATCCACACCAAACAGGTCGAGCTCGTTCTCTTTCAAACAACCCACCTATACATGTGAACCTCCTTCGACTCTCAACGCCTGAATAACTTCATCTATGTGATTCCATTACATCAGGAGAGTCAGGATATCTCATAACGAATCACCGGTCATTGCACACTCTACACGATCTTACACGGTATTTTCTTTCCTGAAAATACTATGCCTTGATCCCACATCCACAACATTCAAAGCATCATTCCACACATAAAGAATAAATCTATCATAGAATACCTTGAGTCTTTTCTTAAACAACCCCATTCACAAGAACAAGCATACCACCGATCAGGTTTTCGAACAGCATATACATTTTTCATTTCAATCTCAACAGTTTCAAAACGATACTAAAACCGGCGATCACGTCGCCCAAACGCATAAGAACCGAACATTACTGAAAAAGGATTTAAAACCGGCGACCACGTCGCCCAAAACACATAGAACAGAGCATACACGAAGATGAAAACGAAACCGGCGACCACGTCGCCCTCACTTCAGAAACAGCTAATCTATGGCTTGTATTGAAAATGAAGGCTAGCTTCCCTTACCTGGACTTGCGTAACTTCACTAAGAACTCCAAACCCACGAGCTTCAAGGATGCCTTAAGCTCTGTTTTAACGTCTGTTTCGGAGAACTTGCAGAGAACCTCCCAGGTGCTCTAAGGGCGGACGTCGTACTGGTGCTTGAGGATGCCTGAAACGCAGCGTGAAGGAGAGAAAGGAGAAGGATGGAAATGCTCTCACTCTTTCACTCTTGGGCCACTCCAACGTTCTTCGCCTCCCCGCCGTGGGTTTTTGAATCCAAGCATACTTGTCCACATATGCTGCTGCCACTCCCTTCTGCAGGACCCTGAGTGTACGTTTCTCTGAACAGTACGACCACTGTTGTCTCTTGTGCATGCCAACCATTGCTCTGAACAGTACGACCACTGTTGTCTCTTGTGCATGCCAACCACTGCTCTGAACAGTACGACCGCGAGTGTTTCTTGCGCATGCCAACATTCTGATGTCACTGTTCTGAACCAACACTTTTTGTCTACGTGTCGCGCGTGCCGCGTGCCTTCTGCTGGGAGTCTGGGTCCCACTTTAACTGTGTGCAACACGTCATCGCGCGATAACCTGGAAGACGACCGATGTCTATCCCCGACGATGTCCGCATGCCTCGCGCCCCGGCGATGACCGCATGCCTCGCGCCCCGGCGATGCCCGCATGCCTCGCGCCCCGGCGATGCCCGCATGCCTCGCGCCCCGGCGATGCCCGCATGCCTCGCGCCCCGGCGATGCCCGCATGCCTCGCGCCCCGGCGATGCCCGCATGCCTCGCGCCCCGGCGATGCCCGCATGCCTCGTGCCCCGGCGATGCCCGCATGCCTCGCGCCCCGGCGATGCCCGCATGCCTCTCACCCTGGCGATGACTGATGTGCTTCTCATCCCGGCGATGACTGATGAAAATCGCCACGCCTTGCTGAAGGTTCCTCATTGCACTATGTTACGTCCAAGGTACCACCTCCACAAGGCTTGGTGACGTCGGTAGCTTCACATTTCCAAGAGTAGATTAGCACTAGTCCTCGTGCGCCCATGCATGCAACACTAAGGACGATCTCTTATGCTCAAGCATAGAGCTTCGCATGCCCAGCGTATCTAAGGCTTAACCCGCACCTTGATACGCGTGGTTTTTGGAACGTACCACTATGGTTGATCCAATACCTTGACCACAATACAAAGGGTAGCTTCGGCGATCATGTGTACTCTAGGCGACAGGCGATCATGTGCCAGAGAACTCGGAGATCGCCTACTCTCTCAATAACGGCGATCTCGTAGACTTCTAAGCTCTACTTTCCTTCCTTTATATTTAAATAAAACATACTTAGAATTCATTTAAAACATAGCACTTTTATTCCAATATAATTTTCTAGGTTCTTACAATCTCCCCAACAAGAAAAATTTTCGTCCTCGAAAATTGAATTACAAGGAAAAGAGGTATGGATAGGCTTCCCTCATGGGTTCTTCTAACTCCCAAGTTGAATCACCCGATCTTTCATCCCACACCACTTTCACCATGTTGATGGTCTTGCCTCTGAGCTGTTTACTCTGCCGGTCGTCAATTCTAATTGGTTTTGCTTCAAAGGACAAGTCATCCCTAATTTGCACATCGTCCACTTCCAGCACATGGCTAGGGTCTGCCATGTACTTCCTCAGCTGTGACACGTGAAAGACATTGTGCAGATTCGCTAAATGGGGAGGTAGGGCGATCTCATAAGCCACAGGACCAATCCTCCTTAAGATCTGATATGGTCCCACGAACTTAGGGGACAACTTCTTTGATCTGATTGCCCTTCCTACGCCCTTGGTTGGTGTTACTCTCATGAACACATGGTCTCCAGCAGCAAACTCCAAAGGTCTTCTCCTCTGATCTGCATAGGACTTCTGTCGGCTTTGAGAAGCTCTCATACTACCTTGTATCTGTTTCACCTTCTCGGTTGTCTGCTAAATCAACTCTGGCCCAACCAAGACTGTTTCGCCCTCCTGGTACCAACATAAGGGAGTTCTGCATTTTCTCCCATACAGGGCCTCATATGGTGCCATCCCAACACTGGCGTGGTAACTATTATTATAGGTAAACTCCACCAGCGGTAACACCTCGTCCCAACTTCCCAATTGATCCAAGACACACGTCCTCAGTAGATCTTCTAAGGACTGAATACTTCTCTCAGACTGCCCATCTGTTTGAGGATGATATGCAGAGCTCATCCTCAACTTAGTTCCTAAGCAATCTTGTAAGGTCTGCCAAAACCGTGAAGTGAACCTGGGATCTCTATCCGAAATGATGCTGGAAGGCACTCCATGTAACCTCACAATCTCCTCGATGTACAGCTGTGCCAACTTGGCCATGGGCATCTTCATATTTACTGGGAGAAAGTGGGCACTCTTCGTCAGCCGATCTACTATGACCCAGATTGCATCATGACCCGTCACCGATCTGGGTAAATGGGTGACAAAATCCATGGCAATGCTGTCCCATTTCCACTCAGGGATATCCAGTTGCTGTAACAACCCGCCCGGTCTTTGATGTTCTACCTTTGCCTTCTGACACGTCAAGCAGGTAGTAACATACTGGGCGATGTCTCCCTTCATGCCCGACCACCAAAATGACTCCTTCAAGTCATGGTACATCTTATTCATGCCTGGATGTAGGCTAAGGCGACTCTTGTGACCTTCTTCTAGGATCATTTTCTTCAACTCCTCATTTGCAGGTATGCAAATTCTGCCCTTAAATCTCAAGATCCCATCCTCGCCCATCACAAAGTCTCTTGCCTGGTCGGTCCCTAGTGACTCCACAGCACGCTTCAGACTAGGGTCCTCCAACTGCTTGTCCCTTATCATTTCGAGGAAGTCATTAGTTATAGCCAGCTTACTACAACTAATGTGATTTACGTGAAATTCAACCCCAAGGTTTAAGTCTCTGAACTGCTCGATCAGTTTCTGCTCTTCCATCATCATGGTGGCTACTTGAATTGATTTTCTACTCAACGCATCTGCCACTACATTGGCCTTCCCTGGGTGATACATGAGTTGAAAATCGTAGTCCTTTAGAAACTCCATCCACCTTCTTTGCCTCATGTTTAGTTCCTTCTGATCAAACAGGTATTTCAGGCTCTTATGGTCACTGAACACCTGGAACCGAGCTCCATATAGATAGTGCCTCCAGGTCTTCAAGGCGAACACCACCGCTGCCAACTCCAAATCATGAGTAGGGTAGTTTCTCTCATGCACTTTGAGTTGCCTTGAAGCATATGCAACCACTCTCTTCTCTTGCATCAAGACGCATCCCAAGCCCTGATGTGAAGCATCACAGTAGGCATCAAAAGGTTTCCCAACATCGGGGATCACCAGCACTGGAGCACTAGTCAACCTCTCCTTTAGCTCCATGAAACTCTGCTCACATCGGTCGGTCCAAGCAAAAGGTTGGTCCTTGCGCGTCAATTGAGTCAAAGGAGCCACTACCTTGGAAAAATCCTCAATAAATCTCCGATAGTAGCCCGCCAAACCCACAAAGCTCCTTATCTCAGTGACCGACTTAGGACGTTCCCACTGCAGCACTGCTTCTACCTTGGCTGGATCCACTGAGATCCCTCGAGCAGATATCACGTGTCCTAAGAAGTTGATTTCCTTCAGCCAGAACTCACATTTGGAGAACTTAGCATAGAGTTGCTTCTCCCTCAGAATCTCCAACACTGTCCTTAGATGCTCTTCATGTTCTTCCTCGGTCCTTGAATAAATGAGGATGTCGTCTATGAAGACTACCACAAACTTATCCAAGAAAGGACGAAAAATCCTATTCATGTAGTCCATGAACAGGGCTGGAGCATTGGTCACGCCAAACGGCATCACCACGTACTCGTAGTGCCCATAACGAGACCTAAATGCTGTCTTTTGAACATCTTCGGCCTTCACCAAAATTTGGTGGTATCCCGATCTCAGGTCAATCTTTGAAAACACTGAGGCCCCATTTACTTGATCCATCAAATCATCAATCCTAGGCAGAGGATACTTGTTCTTGATGGTCAACTTGTTCAACTGCCTGTAGTCTATACATAGCCGTGACCCTCCATCCTTTTTCTTCACTAGAAGCACTGGGGCCCCCCATGGGGATACACTGCGTCTGATGAATTGTTTTTCCAACAATTCTTCCACTTGCTTCTTTAATTCCATCAACTCGGCTGGGGCCATTCTGTAAGGCGCCATTGACACTGGTCCAGCTCCAGGTACCAAATCAATGGAGAATTCCACTTCTCTCTTAGGAGGTAATCCAGGTACTTCTTCTGGAAATACATCCATGAATTCCTTCACCACGTGTATCCTGTTTACGTCCCCTTCATTCTTCACTTCCAACCGAGCTAGGACCATGAAGCACCTCGCGCCTCCTTCCAACTCTGACTGCCCTTGCTGAGCAGATATCTCCTCTGACTCTGGGAGATCTGGAAACGCTATCTTCTGACTACCGCAGTCTATGAGAACGTGATTGGCGGCTAGCCAATCCATTCCCAGGATAACATCCAGGTCTTGAAGGGGTAGGCAGATCAAGTTCACTTTGAATCTGCGTCCCTCTACCACCACTGGACATTCGGGGCAAACTGTAGAGGTCAACACCTGCCCTGACGCAGGTGTAGAGACCAACAGTTCGAAAGGTAACTCCCTCACTATAAGGCCCAACTCGGCTACACACAGGCTTGACACAAAGGAGTGTGTCGCTCCAGAATCAAACAAAGCCTTTACACTTCTACCAGCTATAAAACAAACACCCTGTACAAGGTTACCTGATTGGGACGCCTCAGCTCCTGACATGGCAAACACTCTCCCTGTTGCCCGGGGTCTACTGCCTTCGTTCCTCACTTGCTGGGGACCACCGGGTTGAGTCATCCCATGCTGAGTAGGACAATCTTTAGCAACGTGCCCCGTCTTCTGGCAGATAAAACATCTTCTCTCTGAATCTTTCTTGGGACACACATTGGCTGTGTGTGGTCCACCACAATGGAAACATTTATGTTTCCAGGTTTGTTGCTGATGAGACTGGGGCGGTGCTGCCCTCGCCCTATGCTGTGGAGGTCTCGCATAAGGCTTATACTGCTGTTGCTGCACCCTTGCCTTCCCATTGGAGGAACCCCCTGGGTGGGACCTGATCACCCTAGACTCACCCTTTTCTAGAGTCTCCACCATCTTCGCCTTCTCCACCAAGGCGTGAAATTCCCTGATGCACATCGGGGCTATGGTCCTCTTCAGCCCATGCTTCAGTCCTTCCTCAAATTTTCTGCACCTCCAAGCCTCGGAGGTAGCTTGGGTGTAAAACCGGGCGAGGTACTCAAACCGGGCCGCATAGGTGTTCACAGACATATCCCCCTGCTCCAACTTCAGGAACTCAGCTTCCTTCGCAAACCTTGCGCTGTCTGGGAAGTATTTCTCCAGGAACCTCACCCTGAAGCTCTCCCAATCCATCACTTCTTCTCGGGCCTCCATCATCTGCTGAGTTCCCATCCACCAGAACTCAGCTTCTCCAGACAAAAGATATGTGGCAAACACCAGCTTCTTGTCTTCAGGGCAGGAGGTCGCCCTGAAGATTTTCTCTAACCCCCTGACCCACTGATCTGCTTGATCGGGGGTAACGTTCCCACTGAACTTAGGTGGGTTGTGCCTGAGGAACTCGGTCAGTCCCATCTGCTCCTGAGGCTGACCGACGTTGGGAGTCGTTGCGGCCGATCTGGCGGTCTCCAAATGTTGCATTGTAGCTTGGTGATTTTGAGACATCGCCGCATTCTGCTGCTGGATGGCACTTGCCATCATCTCGATGGCCTTGGCGATCTGACCCATTTCAGAAGAAGGTTGGGGAGGGGTAGAGGGTCTACGTGCCATCACTCTCCGTTTCGGATCTTGAAACTATGAGTTTTCTATATTCCCTACAACTACAAGAATGAGATCGATAAGAAATCAATTCATTCCGGAGGTAACATCTAGACCTTACAAAGGTCCGCACCTCAAAGTCATCAAGAATTTGAGCTCATCAACATAATCATAATACTTATAATCTCAAGCAAAAAAAAAACTAGAACAGCTACTGGTATACAACCATCAATCCAAACAACCACTTTCAGTCAATTACAAAAACACTCAATAAAATGAACTAAATCACACCGGCATTCAATGTATGCTAAACATCAAACCTTTGGAATTAAGATTGAGAATCATCTCGATCCAGTTATGAGTGTGCACCCTCACTACTTTATCAAGATCCTCTCATTCTTAGTACTAAGATTTTCAGTTAGGGCATACCTCCACTAAAGCACAACAGCACACACAAAATCCCAATACAAAACGTTTGAAAACTTTTCACTATAGTTGTTATTTAAAACCCAAATAAATTTTATGAGCAGAAGAAACACAATGGATCCACAGCCCTCAGGTCATCCTAAGGACGAACTGCTCTGATACCATTAATGTAACATCCCGCCAAAAACCTTTTCATAATTATTAAATGAAATAGAGCTAAAATAATAATTTTGAAGTGAACATAATTATATATATGTAATGAAGTTTCTCCTCACAGGGAGTTTAATACATACTCGGTCAATTTTCCCAAAACTTAAACAAATACAACAAAATAGAAGAACAGGCGATCTCCTAGCTAAAGGGCGATCTCCCATCAGACCGGCGATCTCCTTTCGGCGATCACTCACTGGGGAGTTCGGCTTCCTGCAACATCATCTGCTCCCGTGTAAATTATACACGATCATCACAGTTTTAAGAAAACAGCCACAGAACCAAAACACGCAGGGTAAGCTAGACATTTTAAAAGAGAGTTTAGATATGAAACTTTAAGATCAAGATAAGACAAGTTACAAACACCCACGCAAGACTATCAGTTTCTCATTCTCTTCACATGATCATTAAGTAAACACGCATTTCACAAATCCTCAAGAGTCGTTCAAATCACATCATGCATCAAGTGTCTATCAAATTCAATGTTCCTCATTTCTCACGTCAGACTTCCACTGACTCATCACACAAGACACTTGACACTACTTCCGGAATACTCGTGCATTGACTAGACTCAGAGATCTGCACCTGTCATACTGCCCCACTGTGAAATCACACACATTCACAGGGTCGCTGGGAAATCACACACATTCACCAGCGTATAATGAATCTCAGTATCCTCACTATCCAAGCATGACAGGGTTAATCCACACCAAACAGGTCGAGCTCGTTCTCTTTCAAACAACCCACCTATACATGTGAACCTCCTTCGACTCTCAACGCCTGAATAACTTCATCTATGTGATTCCATTACATCAGGAGAGTCAGGATATCTCATAACGAATCACCGGTCATTGCACACTCTACACGATCTTACACGGTATTTTCTTTCCTGAAAATACTATGCCTTGATCCCACATCCACAACATTCAAAGCATCATTCCACACATAAAGAATAAATCTATCATAGAATACCTTGAGTCTTTTCTTAAACAACCCCATTCACAAGAACAAGCATACCACCGATCAGGTTTTCGAACAGCATATACATTTTTCATTTCAATCTCAACAGTTTCAAAACGATACTAAAACCGGCGATCATGTCGCCCAAACGCATAAGAACCGAACATTACTGAAAAAGGATTTAAAACCGGCGACCACGTCGCCCAAAACACATAGAACAGAGCATACACGAAGATGAAAACGAAACCGGCGACCACGTCGCCCTCACTTCAGAAACAGCTAATCTATGGCTTGTATTGAAAATGAAGGCTAGCTTCCCTTACCTGGACTTGCGTAACTTCACTAAGAACTCCAAACCCACGAGCTTCAAGGATGCCTTAAGCTCTGTTTTAACGTCTGTTTCGGAGAACTTGCAGAGAACCTCCCAGGTGCTCTAAGGGCGGACGTCGTACTGGTGCTTGAGGATGCCTGAAACGCAGCGTGAAGGAGAGAAAGGAGAAGGATGGAAATGCTCTCACTCTTTCACTCTTGGGCCACTCCAACGTTCTTCGCCTCCCCGCCGTGGGTTTTTGAATCCAAGCATACTTGTCCACATATGCTGCTGCCACTCCCTTCTGCAGGACCCTGAGTGTACGTTTCTCTGAACAGTACGACCACTGTTGTCTCTTGTGCATGCCAACCACTGCTCTGAACAGTACGACCACTGTTGTCTCTTGTGCATGCCAACCACTGCTCTGAACAGTACGACCGCGAGTGTTTCTTGCGCATGCCAACATTCTGATGTCACTGTTCTGAACCAACACTTTTTGTCTACGTGTCGCGCGTGCCGCGTGCCTTCTGCTGGGAGTCTGGGTCCCACTTTAACTGTGTGCAACACGTCATCGCGCGATAACCTGGAAGACGACCGATGTCTATCCCCGGCGATGTCCGCATGCCTCGCGCCCCGGCGATGACCGCATGCCTCGCGCCCCAGCGATGCCCGCATGCCTCGCGCCCCGGCGATGCCCGCATGCCTCGCGCCCCGGCGATGCCCGCATGCCTCGCGCCCCGGCGATGCCCGCATGCCTCTCACCCTGGCGATGACTGATGTGCTTCTCATCCCGGCGATGACTGATGAAAATCGCCACGCCTTGCTGAAGGTTCCTCATTGCACTATGTTACGTCCAAGGTACCACCTCCACAAGGCTTGGTGACGTCGGTAGCTTCACATTTCCAAGAGTAGATTAGCACTAGTCCTCGTGCGCCCATGCATGCAACACTAAGGACGATCTCTTATGCTCAAGCATAGAGCTTCGCATGCCCAGCGTATCTAAGGCTTAACCCGCACCTTGATACGCGTGGTTTTTGGAACGTACCACTATGGTTGATCCAATACCTTGACCACAATACAAAGGGTAGCTTCGGCGATCATGTGTACTCTAGGCGACAAGCGATCATGTGCCAGAGAACTCGGAGATCGCCTACTCTCTCAATAACGGCGATCTCGTAGACTTCTAAGCTCTACTTTCCTTCCTTTATATTTAAATAAAACATACTTAGAATTCATTTAAAACATAGCACTTTTATTCCAATATAATTTTCTAGGTTCTTACAGCCACCACCCGCAGATCAACCCCTAGATAAGCGGTGGGATGTAGAGCGCGATCAGCCATCAGTGCCTGCAGACCGCGATCAGCCGTCGGTGCATGTAGAGAGTGAGTGATCGGTCGGTGCATGGTCATCAGGGTCTTGCTAAGACGTGTTAAGCTGGGACCCAAGTTCCCAGCGAGAGCGTTAAGCATGCACCTCGCATGATTCCAGAGAAGATCTCCTCGCCGGTCGGGACGTCGCTGAACGCGCGATGACGTTCTGCAGGCAGGGCGCGCCCGGTGTGTGCGCTTAGACAGCCACGCCTGGCGCCCCCCCCTGGGAGCGTACTGCCACGAGAAAGTCCTCCCTCAACTTTGTACAGCGAGGTGCAGGCGAGAGAAAGTCCTCACCTTTGCTTTTTACAGCAAGGTTGAGGCAACAGAGAAAGTCCTCACCTTTGCTTTTTACAGCAAGGTTGAGGCAACAGAGAAAGTCCTCACCTCTGCTTTTTACAGCAAGGTTGAGGCAACAGAGAAAGTCCTCTTCCTTTGCTTTTTACAGCAAGGTTGAGGCAACAGAGAAAGTCCTCACCTCTGCTTTATACAGCAAGGTTGAGGCAAGAGGAAGTCCTCCTTGCCTTTGAGCAAGTGCAGGCACCAGAGGAAGTCCTCCTTGCTTTTGAGCAAGTGCAGGCGAGAAAAGAGGAAGTCCTCCTTGCCTTTGAGCAAGTGCAGGCGAGAAAAGAGGAAGACCTCCTTGCCCTTGAGCAAGTGCAGGCAACAGAGGAAGTCCTCCTTGCCTTTGAGCAAGTGTAGGCACCAGAGGAAGTCCTCCTTGCCTTTGAGCAAGTGCAGGCGAGAAAAGAGGAAGTCCTCCTTGCCTTTGAGCAAGTGCAGGCGAGAAAAGAGGAAGACCTCCTTGCCCTTGAGCAAGTGTAGGCACCAGAGGAAGACCTCCTTGCCTTTGAGCGAGTGCAGGCGAGAAAGAAGAAAGTCCTCCCTCGACTTTTTACAGCGAGGTGCAGGCGAGTGAAAGTCCTCACCTCGACGTTTTACAGCAAGGTTGAGGCAAGAGATCAAGTCCTTTTCCTCTGCTTTTTACAGCAAGGTTGAGGCGAGAGAACCAAGTCCTCTTCCTCTGCTTCTTACAGCAAGGTTGAGGCAAGAGAACCAGGTCCCTTCCCTCTGCCTTTTACAGCGAGGCTGAGGTGGGAGAAGCAAGACCTCACCCACGACTTCTTACAGCAAGGTTGGGACAAGAGGGGTCACCGAGAAGCACTTTTCTTCCTCAAAACATAGGCGTCATAGTTGGTGTTCAGGCCCTCTATGTAAGGACCTGGAAAATTTTATTGGAATAAAAGTGATATATTTTAAGTGAATTCTAAGTATGTTTTTATTTAAAATAAAAGTGAAGGAAAGTGTAGTTAGAAAGCCATGAGATCGCCTGGAACATGATCGCCAGGGCGCGAGAGGCATACGGGCATCGCCAGGGCGCGAGAGGCATGCGGACATCGCCAGGGCGCGAGAGGCATACGGGCATCGCCAGGGCGCGAGATGCATGTGGGCTTGCCTGGGCACGAGAGGCATGCGGGTGTCGCCAAGAGGAGACCTCGGTCGGTCTCCAGGAGGAAGAGACCTCGGTCGGTCTCCAGGAGGAAGAGACCTCGGTCGGTCTCCAGGAGGAGGAGACATCGGTCGTCTTCCAGAGAGAGACATCGGTCGTCTTCCAGAGAGAGACATCGGTCGTCTTCCAGAGAGAGACATCGGTCGTCTTCCAAAGAGAGACATCGGTCGTCCTCCAGGATGAGTCATCGGTGGATAGCCTTCGCGCGGAAGGTCATCAGTGGAGAGTCTTCGCGCGAGAGGTCATCGGCGAAAGGTTATCGCGCGATGTCGTGTTTCATGCAAATGAAGTGGGGGCCCAGGGCCCAGCATGAACGTCTTGCATGCGCGACACGTAGTCAGTGGCTCCAGAGAGTTGGTACGGTAGTGCACAGTGTTTGTGTGCGCAAAGTCAACCACGCAACCTTACTGTCAGGTTTGTGCTTGAGTAAAAGGGAAACTCACACGCTAGGTATCTCAGAGAGTAGGCTAGGGCGGCTACACAGCAGGCATACGTCCTTAGCTTCAGAAGGCTCCTCTTAGGGAGTTTTGAAACGCAGTGGGAGATAAAAGGTGACAGAGTGAGTTCACCTTCATCTTTCTCTTTCTCTCCCTTGCACTGCGACTCAGTATTTCCCAGGCACCTTCAAGCAAAAGCAAGACGAGCGACGACTGCCATAGAGCTTTTGGGAAGGTTCTCTACAAGATTTACCTATTTGAACGCTTGGGCAGAGTTCGGACATCCTTTACGTTCGGCGGTTCAGAGCTTGAAGTGAGATTTCACGCTGATCCAGGTAAGGGAAGCTAGTCTTTTTCCAACGAAAACGTTATATTTGCTGATGGAGATGTTGGGGCGACGTAGTCGCGGGTTCTTGCTTTCGTTCTGGGGTTCTGATGTTGAAATGCGAAGTGTTTACTGTAATCGTTTTCTGTTTTGATGTTAAGGGCGACGAGGTCGCCGGTTTCAAAATGTTCTTGTTTAAAACCCAGTTTTGTTCGTGATCGCCGGTTTCTGGAGGTGATCGCCGGTTTTCATCTGTTATTGATATATCCCCTGTTTTATGCTGTTTCAAAAGTGTTTGAGATTTTAAATGTGGTTTTCGAAAGTTTGAACCTTGGTATGAGTTTTGCTGTGATTGAAATCGTTCATTGAAGTGTTATGGGATGTGTTGAATGTTGTGATTGTGGATCGAGGCATAGTATTTTCAGGAAAGAAAATACCGTGTAAGGTCGTGTAATAGGTGTATTGATCGGTGATCCTATAATGAGACATCCTGACTCTACTGAGGTAATGAAATCACATAGAGGAAGTTATTCAGTTGTGGAGAGTCGATGGAGGTTCATACGTATGGGTGTCTCGTGTGAAAAAGAACGAGCTCCACCTGTTGTATGGATTAACCTTGTCATACCGTGATAATGAGAATATTGAGATGGTGTATGCGCATGGCTGTGTGGATTTCACAGCGACCCTGTGTGGATTTCACAGTGGTGTGGTATGACAGGTGCGAATCTCTGGGTCTAATCAACGCACGAGTCTCCGGAAATAGTGGTCAAGTGTCTGGTGTGATGAGTCAGTGGAAAGTCTGACGTGAGAAATGTGAAATTGAATTAATAGACACTTGATTGCTGATGTGAATTGAAATACTCTTGGATTGATTTGTGAATTTGGGGACTTCCTGATAGTCTTGTGGAATATGGAAATGTGATGGCTGATATTGATACGGTTCATGGATGTTGTGGAGTTCTTATGTATGCTCTTGCTTCAAAGTTTTCCTAAATATATAGCTTACCCTGTATTTTGTTTCTGTGGATGTCTTTCTTAAAACTGTGATGATCGTGTATCTTTACACGGGAGCAGATGAGGTTGCAGGAAGTGGAATTCCCCTGTGAGTGATCGCCGGAAGGAGATCGCCTATCTCTGATCTGTTAGGCGATCACCCGTTTTTGCTTTCTGATAGGAGATCGCCGGTATGATAGGAGATCGCCTGTCTGATGGGAGATCGCCGTTTCTGTTAGCAGATCGGCTGTTTGTATTATTTGCAGTTTTTATGTTTAAGTTTTGGAAAAAGGGCCATTTTGTATCAAACTCCCTGCGAGGAGAAACTCATTTATATATATGTACAATTATGTTTATTTCAATATATTTGTTTTACCGTTATTTCATATTACGAAAATGCAAAAATGCGAAATGTATTTGGCGGGATGTTACATTAATGGTATCAGAGCAGTTCGTCCTTTGGATGACCTGAGGGCTGTGGATCCATTGTGTTTTCTTCTGCTCATGAAAAACTTATTTGAGTTTTAAGTGACAACTATTGTGAAAGGTTTTCAAACGTTTTTGTATTGAACTTTTTGTGTGTGCTGCAGTGAATGTATGCCTAACTGAAGATCTTAGTATTTAGAATGAGAGGGTCTTGATAAGGTGGTGAGGGTGCACACTCATGACCGGATCGGGGTGATTCTCAATCTAAATTCCAGAGGTTTAATGTTTAGCATACTTTGACTTCTGGTGTGATCTATTTCATGTTATTGAGTGCTCTCGTAATTGATTGTGAGTGGCTGTGTGGATTGATGGTTGCACGCCAGTAGCTGTTCTGGTGTTTTGTTTGAAGTTATAAGTTTTATGGTTCTGTAGATGGACTGAAATTCCTAAGGAATTTGAGAAGCTGACCTTGTGAGGTCGAGATGTTATCCCCCTTGAATGAATTGATTTCCTTATCGATTTCATTCTTGTAGTTGTAGGGAATATAAAAGCTAGTGGTTTCGGAATCTGAGAACAAAGAAGATGACTCGTAGACCTCCTACCTCTCCCCAACCTTCTTCTGAGATGGGCCAGATCGCCAGGGCCATTGAGATGATGGCAGGTGCCATCCAGCAGCAGAATGCGGCGATGGCGCAGAACCATCAAGCTACCATGCAGCATTGGGAGACTACTCGGTCGGCTGATACGAATTCGCCCGTCGGTCAGCCTCAGGAGCGGATGGGACTGGCTGAGTTCATGAGGCACAACCCACCCAAGTTCTGTGGGAATGCTACCCCTGATCAAGCAGATCAGTGGGTCAGGGAAATGGAGAAAATCTTTAGGGCGACCTCCTGCCCTGAAGAGAAGAAGTTGTTGTTTGCCACTTATCTGCTGTCTGGAGAAGCAGAGTTCTGGTGGGTGGGAGCTCAGCAAATGATGGAGGCCAGAGAGGAGGTGTTGGACTGGGAGAGCTTTAGGGTGAGGTTCTTGGAGAAATACTTCCCTGACAGCGCAAAGTTTGCGCGGGAAGCGGAGTTCTTAAAGTTGGAGCAGGGGGCGATGTCAGTGAACGCCTATGCTGCTAGATTTGAGTACCTCGCCCGATTCTACACTCAGGCGACCTCCGAAGCTTGGAGGTGCAGGAAGTTTGAGGAAGGGCTGAAGCACGGGCTGAAGAGGACGATAGCCCCAATGTGCATCAGAGAATTTCACGCCTTGGTAGAAAAGGCGAAGATGGTGGAGACCCTGGAAAAGGGTGATCCCCGGGTGATCAGGTCGCACCCAGGGGGTTCTTCCAGTGGGCGGGCTAAGGTGCAGCATTCACAAGGCAGGCCATATGCGAGACCTCCACTACATCGGGCGGGAACAGGGCCACCCCAGTTTCAACAGCAGCAACCCTGGAAACCAAAATGTTCCCTCTGTGGTGGACCACACATGCCCAATGTGTGCCCCAAGAAGAATTCGGAGAGAAGGTGTTTTGTATGCCAAAGGACAGGGCACGTTGCTAGAGACTGCCCTAACCGGAATGGGGCGACTCAACCCAGTGGTTCTCAGCAGTTGAGGAATGAAGGCAGCAGACCCCAGGCAACAGGGAGGGTGTTTGCCATGTCAGGAGCAGAGGCGTCCCAATCAGGTAACCTTGTGCAAGGTGTCTGTTTTATATCTGGTAGAAGTGTAGAAGCTTTGTTTGATTCTGGGGCGACACACTCTTTTGTGTCAAGTCGGTGTATAGCCGAGCTGGGCCTCCTAGTGAAGGAGCTGCCTTTTGAACTGTTGGTCTCCACACCTGCATCAGGACAGGTTATGACCTCTACGGTTTGCCCTGAATGTCCAGTAATAGTAGAGGGACGCAGATTCAAAGTGAACTTGATCTGCCTGCCTCTTCAGGACCTGGATGTTATCCTGGGAATGGATTGGCTTTCTGCCAATCACGTTCTCATAGATTGCGGTAGGCAGAAAGTGGTGTTGCCCGATCTCCAAGAGCAGGATGTAGTATCTGCTGGGCATGGGCGGTTGGAGATGGAAGAAGGGGCGAGGTGCTTCATGATGCTAGCTCGGTTGGAAGTGAAGAACAAAGGGGACGTGAGCAGGATACCTGTAGTGAAAGACTTCATGGATGTGTTCCCAGAAGAGGTACCTGGGTTACCCCCTAAGAGAGAAGTGGAATTTTCCATTGATTTGGTCCCTGGAGCTGGACCAGTGTCAATGGCGCCTTACAGGATGGCCCCAGCCGAGTTGGTGGAGTTAAAGAAGCAAGTGGAAGAGCTGTTGGAGAAACAGTTTATCAGGCCCAGTGTATCTCCATGGGGAGCTCCAGTACTTCTGGTGAAGAAAAAGGATGGAGGGTCTCGGCTGTGCATAGACTACAGGCAGTTAAACAAGCTGACCATCAAGAACAAGTACCCTCTACCCAGAATTGATGATTTAATGGATCAAGTAAATGGAGCCTCGGTGTTCTCAAAGATTGATCTGAGATCGGGGTACCATCAAATTTTGGTAAAGGCCGACGATGTCCAGAAAACAGCCTTTAGGTCCCGGTATGGGCACTATGAATACGTGGTGATGCCGTTTGGAGTGACCAATGCCCCAGCTCTGTTCATGGATTATATGAATAGGATTTTCCGCCCTTTCTTGGATAAGTTTGTGGTAGTCTTCATAGACGACATACTTGTCTATTCAAAGACCGAGGAAGAACATGAAGGACATCTGAGGTCGGTGTTGGAAGTTCTGAGGGAGAAGCAACTCTATGCCAAATTCTCTAAGTGCGAGTTCTGGCTGAGGGAAGTCAACTTCTTAGGGCATGTGATATCTGCCCAGGGGATCTCGGTAGACCCAGCCAAAGTAGAGACAGTGCTGCAGTGGGAACGTCCCAAGACAGTCACTGAGATAAGGAGCTTTGTGGGTTTGGCGGGTTACTATCGGAGATTTATTGAGGATTTTTCCAAGGTGGTGGCTCCGTTAACACAGCTGACCCGTAAGGACCAACCTTTCGCTTGGACCGACCGATGTGAGCTCAGCTTCAGGGAACTAAAGAAAAGGTTGACGAGTGCTCCAGTGCTGGTGATCCCCGAGGTAGGAAGACCTTTTGACGTCTACTGTGATGCCTCACATCAGGGACTGGGATGCGTTTTAATGCAAGAGAAAAGGGCAGTCGCCTATGCTTCAAGGCAACTCAAGGTCCATGAGAGGAACTACCCTACGCATGATTTGGAGTTGGCGGCAGTGGTCTTCGCCCTAAAGATCTGGAGGCACTACTTATATGGAGCTCGGTTCCAGGTGTTCAGCGACCATAAGAGCCTGAAATACCTGTTCGATCAGAAGGAACTGAACATGAGGCAAAGAAGGTGGATGGAGTTCCTAAAGGACTACGATTTTCAACTCATGTATCACCCAGGGAAAGCCAACGTAGTGGCAGACGCTTTGAGTAGAAAATCAATGCAAGTAGCCACCATGATGATAAAAGAGCAGAAACTGATCGAGCAGTTCAGAGACTTAAACCTTGGAGTGGAATTTCACGTAAATCACATTAGTTGTAGTAAGCTGGCTATAACTAATGACTTCCTTGGGATGTTAAAGGATAAACAGTTGGAGGACCCTAGTCTGAAGCATACTATGGAGTCACTAGGGACAGATCAGGCGAGAGACTTTGTAATGGGCGATGATGGGATCTTGAGATTTAATGGCAGAATTTGCATACCTGCAAATGAAGAGTTGAAGAAGATGATCCTAGAAGAAGGTCATAAGAGTCGCCTTAACCTACACCCAGGTATGAACAAGATGTACCATGACTTGAAGGGGTCATTTTGGTGGTCAGGCATGAAGAGAGACATCGCCCAGTATGTTGCAACCTGCTTAACGTGTCAGAAGGCAAAGGTAGAGCATCAAAGACCTGGCGGGCTGTTGCAGCAGCTGGATATCCCTGAGTGGAAATGGGACAGCATTGCCATGGACTTTGTCACCCATCTGCCTAGATCGGTGAAGGGTCATGAGGCAATCTGGGTCATAGTAGATCGGCTGACAAAGAGTGCCCACTTCCTCCCAGTGAATATGAAGATGCCCATGGAAAAGTTGGCACAACTGTACATCAAGGACATTGTAAGGTTGCATGGAGTGCCTACCAGCATCATTTCGGATAGGGATCCCAGGTTCACTTCGCGGTTTTGGCGGACTCTACAAGATTGCTTAGGAACTAAGTTGAGGATGAGCTCTGCATATCATCCCCAAACAGATGGTCAGTCAGAGAGAACGATCCAGTCCTTGGAAGATCTGCTAAGGACGTGTGTCTTGGATCATTTGGGAAGTTGGGATGAGGTGTTACCACTGGTGGAGTTTACGTATAATAACAGTCACCATGCCAGCATTGGGATGGCGCCTTATGAAGCCCTGTACGGGAGGAAATGCAGGACTCCCTTATGTTGGTATTAGGAGGGCGAGGCAGTCTTGGTTGGGCCAGAGTTGATTCAGCAGACGACCGAGAAGGTGAAGCAGATACAAGGCAGGATGAGAGCTTCCCAAAGCCGGCAGAAGTCCTATGCAGATCAGAGGAGAAGACCTTTGGAGTTTGCTGCTGGAGACCATGTGTTTTTGAGAGTGACCCCAACCAAGGGCGTAGGACGAGCTATCAGACCAAAGAAGCTGTCACCTAAGTTTGTTGGACCTTACTAGATATTGAGGAAAATTGGTCCAGTAGCCTATGAGATCGCCCTACCTCCACATTTAGCAAATCTGCATAATGTCTTCCACGTATCGCAGCTAAGGAAATATCTCGCCGACCCTTGTCACGTGTTGGAGGTGGACGACGTGCAGATCAGGGACGACTTGTCTTTTGAAGCAAGACCAGTCAGAATAGACGATCACCAAAGCAAACAGCTCAGGGGTAAGACCATCCTTATGGTTAAGGTGGTGTGGGATGAGAGATCCGGTGATTCGACTTGGGAGTTGGAAGAGAACATGAGAAACGACTATCCACATCTCTTTTCTTTGTAATTCAATTTTCGAGGACGAAAATTTTTGTTGTTAGGGAGATTGTAAGGACCTGGAAAATTTTATTGGAATAAAAGTGATATATTTTAAGTGAATTCTAAGTATGTTTTTATTTAAAATAAAAGTGAAGGAAAGTGTAGTTAGAAAGCCATGAGATCGCCTGGAACATGATCGCCAGGGCGCGAGAGGCATACGGGCATCGCCAGGGCGCGAGAGGCATGCGGACATCGCCAGGGCGCGAGAGGCATACGGGCATCGCCAGGGCGCGAGATGCATGTGGGCTTGCCTGGGCACGAGAGGCATGCGGGTGTCGCCAAGAGGAGACCTCGGTCGGTCTCCAGGAGGAAGAGACCTCGGTCGGTCTCCAGGAGGAAGAGACCTCGGTCGGTCTCCAGGAGGAGGAGACATCGGTCGTCTTCCAGAGAGAGACATCGGTCGTCTTCCAGAGAGAGACATCGGTCGTCTTCCAGAGAGAGACATCGGTCGTCTTCCAAAGAGAGACATCGGTCGTCCTCCAGGATGAGTCATCGGTGGATAGCCTTCGCGCGGAAGGTCATCAGTGGAGAGTCTTCGCGCGAGAGGTCATCGGCGAAAGGTTATCGCGCGATGTCGTGTTTCATGCAAATGAAGTGGGGGCCCAGGGCCCAGCATGAACGTCTTGCATGCGCGACACGTAGTCAGTGGCTCCAGAGAGTTGGTACGGTAGTGCACAGTGTTTGTGTGCGCAAAGTCAACCACGCAACCTTACTGTCAGGTTTGTGCTTGAGTAAAAGGGAAACTCACACGCTAGGTATCTCAGAGAGTAGGCTAGGGCGGCTACACAGCAGGCATACGTCCTTAGCTTCAGAAGGCTCCTCTTAGGGAGTTTTGAAACGCAGTGGGAGATAAAAGGTGACAGAGTGAGTTCACCTTCATCTTTCTCTTTCTCTCCCTTGCACTGCGACTCAGTATTTCCCAGGCACCTTCAAGCAAAAGCAAGACGAGCGACGACTGCCATAGAGCTTTTGGGAAGGTTCTCTACAAGATTTACCTATTTGAACGCTTGGGCAGAGTTCGGACATCCTTTACGTTCGGCGGTTCAGAGCTTGAAGTGAGATTTCACGCTGATCCAGGTAAGGGAAGCTAGTCTTTTTCCAACGAAAACGTTATATTTGCTGATGGAGATGTTGGGGCGACGTAGTCGCGGGTTCTTGCTTTCGTTCTGGGGTTCTGATGTTGAAATGCGAAGTGTTTACTGTAATCGTTTTCTGTTTTGATGTTAAGGGCGACGAGGTCGCCGGTTTCAAAATGTTCTTGTTTAAAACCCAGTTTTGTTCGTGATCGCCGGTTTCTGGAGGTGATCGCCGGTTTTCATCTGTTATTGATATATCCCCTGTTTTATGCTGTTTCAAAAGTGTTTGAGATTTTAAATGTGGTTTTCGAAAGTTTGAACCTTGGTATGAGTTTTGCTGTGATTGAAATCGTTCATTGAAGTGTTATGGGATGTGTTGAATGTTGTGATTGTGGATCGAGGCATAGTATTTTCAGGAAAGAAAATACCGTGTAAGGTCGTGTAATAGGTGTATTGATCGGTGATCCTATAATGAGACATCCTGACTCTACTGAGGTAATGAAATCACATAGAGGAAGTTATTCAGTTGTGGAGAGTCGATGGAGGTTCATACGTATGGGTGTCTCGTGTGAAAAAGAACGAGCTCCACCTGTTGTATGGATTAACCTTGTCATACCGTGATAATGAGAATATTGAGATGGTGTATGCGCATGGCTGTGTGGATTTCACAGCGACCCTGTGTGGATTTCACAGTGGTGTGGTATGACAGGTGCGAATCTCTGGGTCTAATCAACGCACGAGTCTCCGGAAATAGTGGTCAAGTGTCTGGTGTGATGAGTCAGTGGAAAGTCTGACGTGAGAAATGTGAAATTGAATTAATAGACACTTGATTGCTGATGTGAATTGAAATACTCTTGGATTGATTTGTGAATTTGGGGACTTCCTGATAGTCTTGTGGAATATGGAAATGTGATGGCTGATATTGATACGGTTCATGGATGTTGTGGAGTTCTTATGTATGCTCTTGCTTCAAAGTTTTCCTAAATATATAGCTTACCCTGTATTTTGTTTCTGTGGATGTCTTTCTTAAAACTGTGATGATCGTGTATCTTTACACGGGAGCAGATGAGGTTGCAGGAAGTGGAATTCCCCTGTGAGTGATCGCCGGAAGGAGATCGCCTATCTCTGATCTGTTAGGCGATCACCCGTTTTTGCTTTCTGATAGGAGATCGCCGGTATGATAGGAGATCGCCTGTCTGATGGGAGATCGCCGTTTCTGTTAGCAGATCGGCTGTTTGTATTATTTGCAGTTTTTATGTTTAAGTTTTGGAAAAAGGGCCATTTTGTATCAAACTCCCTGCGAGGAGAAACTCATTTATATATATGTACAATTATGTTTATTTCAATATATTTGTTTTACCGTTATTTCATATTACGAAAATGCAAAAATGCGAAATGTATTTGGCGGGATGTTACATGCCCTCAGCGCTGGTGTGGCAGAGAAGTGTAGCGAAGCCAGAAGCGCGATGACTGATCGGTGGTGCACTAACACGCTAGTCGGTGGAAGAAGGAAGTTCTGCTGCGTGAAGCCGAAGCGTTTAGGCCCCGTTAAGTCAGCCATCCAGCACGAAGTTATGTTGAAGGTAATGCTAAGGTAACAGTTAGCCGCGATCAAGTCAGAAGCCAAGTTTGAGGGGTTGCAGTGGGATCGCGCTAAAGCCTAAGCTAGTAAATAGTTAGTCACATGCAGAGAGTTAAAGAGGAGAAACACAGTGAACCCTAGCGCGTTTGAGAAGAAGAAAACAGAGAGGGTGAATCTCTAGATGATCCAGAGGGATGCGCACGCTTCTGTTGAATGAAGGAAACGGTAGCGACACTCAGTGGGGGCTATTACTGCGTCCATGTGTCGAGAGATAAAGTATGGAAGTCGTGACGCCGAGGAGCAGATACGTGAGCAGCATGTGGCGAGGCCCCACTTGCCACGTGGGCCGAGGGCGCGACTACTTAGTCTCTTCGCTGAGAACAAGTTCACAGCTCGAGACTGGGGGGCTTGTGATCCGGTCGGTCATCAGTAGTTGATGACGTCAGCAGCCGTTGACCACGTGGACCATGAACAGGGTGGCATGTGGTAGAAAGAGCAAGTGAATCAGGGAGGAGATCACCTAGAATGGTGATCGGTAGTCAGATACCAAGTGGCCACCACTCCCAGTTCAGAGCATAGATAAGCGCCTGAAAACCCCGCACGGACGTCGGTGGATATTCATGAGGCACCGCATGGATGTCGGTGGCAGGTCATGAGGCACCGCACGGATGTCGGTGGCAGGTCATGAGGCACCGCACGGATGACGGTGGCAGGTCATGAGGCACCGCACGGACGTCGGTGGATATTTATGAGGCACCGCACGGACGTCGGTTGCAAGTCAGGAGGGACCGCCCGGGTGTGACTGCATGAGGAGCGCGATCGGGCGTTAGGAGGGAGATCGGTCGTAATTGCATGCAGAGGGAGGTCGGTCATCGGGGTTCCCAGCGAGAACGCTACGCATGCACCTCGCATGATGCCCACTCAGAGGACGTGCGGCGAGGCCATGCAGGCAGGATGTGCCTGGCGCTCTCTTGGGAGCATGCGGCCCGCACAGAGAGAAGCGCAGAAGCCCTCCAGGTGTGACGCGTGTACGGTAGATTCAAGCTGGTGCCTCCACGTGTCACCATCTGGGAGCGAGGCGCGGCTCAGGTATAAAGCACTCCACATCATGTAAGGTAAGGGGATTCCTTCCATTCTTTTCCAAGTTTACATAGGCTCTCTACACTGGGTTTTTGAGTCACTGTGAGAGCGTTCTTACACGTGGCACAGTGATAACAGAAAACAGTTATAGAGAGAGAAAGTGGATCTGAGAGCACACACGAGTCTCACAAAGAGATTCAGTGATAGATTTGGTGTTCCTGTGCCTGACTTGAGCGTCGGAGCTACAACGGCCGCCAGAGGTGCCGTTTGTGTGTTTTGTCCATCTTCAACATTTTGCAGGCAGCGTTTGGAGTTCCGGTGGTGGTTCTTGGAGCGTTCCTGCAGACCAGAGGGCTAGACGAAGGAGTGACGAGGCAATCCTCCACGTTCGAGTCAAGCGGCAGGATCAGTTGGCATACGTGGATGGGCCAAAACGGAGTTCCAATGCACGACTAAATGAGATCCAATCATTGAGTTGATGATTTTGGTACATCCATTTGAACCAGTTAATAGCATCACCACAGATATAGAAGGCCACCATGTGTAGGCGGGAGTCCCAAACAATGTTATAAAACTGGAAAAGTTGATCTGCCTAAACAAGTCAATCTAGTGAGTCTGAACCATAAAAGAAATTGGATTTTTGATGGACGATGTATGATGAGAACAAGAGGAGGGGAGAAAAAGGAGGTGGAAAGGTTGACGTGGTTGTGGCAGAAATAGAGGAAGAAACTTCTGATACCAAGGGTGATATGAGGGGTATGATCTCTACAAAAAAAAAAAAAGGAATAGAAGAATAGACTCGCTTCATTGGGAGGGGTATAGTGGCAAGGATGAAAGTTAATAGGGTGTTGAGCATGTGAGTTATAGTATCTTGTTTGGTTTCCAAGTTATTTAACTATTTTCTAGGGTCTGTTGGAGAGTAGTATAGCGGGTTTCATAGTGATCATGGATGTGTTGTATCTGGGTATAAAGGTTTGCTAGTTTTTCTAAAATGGATTGGAGGGTTTCATCTTAGTATTTGTTAAGTTTGGGAGACATGGAGATGGGCAATGAAAGCACCAAATTGATAGTGTGTTGAACAAGGAAGAAGGTCATGAGGGAGGAAAAACAAACGCGAAAATACTGGATATGATGAGGGAATAAAAATTCCCTTCAACAAGAAAAAAAAAACTATATTTAAGATAAAAAAATATACCAAATTGTTCTCTTTCCTTTACTACCTGGGGTCTTATAAGTCTCCTTAAAATGTTATCCAACATACCTTGGTGGACAACTACTCTAAGCATAACAAAAAAAAAATAAAAATCTACACAATCCCTACTAACAAAAAAAAAATTCTAAATATAATCTTTAACCATGTGGACCTAGATACCCTTCTAGTGTGGGTCTTGAAAGTATGAGCCCACTATTACACAAGCCAATTGACAAGTTCTAACCCTTTTAATTATATCTATATCTAATTACTAATCTAAATTATAAAATCTTTGAGAATCTTATTGTTCTTGTAAGTTGACTCTCCTGTCGGTTGACTCTACAACAATCTTGCGCCTCCTTCCCTCTCCTTAGGTAATGCTTCACTAGATCGAAATAACCTGCACCTGCAAAGATAGAAGGGGCGCCCTAGAGGCCGTTTGCACTCCGACGCTCAAGTCAATACTAGGGCAAGCACACCAAGTGTATAGAGTATCTCAGTTTAAGTCTAAAAACTGCGTACCTTTGTGAAGTGTTTTACTACCCTTTATATAGTCTAGGGTTTCCTCTGTGCCACTACCCATATTTAGGGTTTCTGCAAGAATACCCTTGCGCCGCTATTACCCAGTCTTAGGGTAATCTAGCGCGTAAGGCTTCCCTTAACTGGAGTGCAAATTCTAACAGGATGACCACCTGGGTACCCCTTCGTGCACCTAATCTCTGGGGCCATTTGTCCTGGGAGTGCCCTCACTGTTCATGTGAC
The DNA here is from genome assembly GCA_037954025.1 of Phaseolus coccineus. Lineage (NCBI taxonomy): Eukaryota > Viridiplantae > Streptophyta > Magnoliopsida > Fabales > Fabaceae > Phaseolus > Phaseolus coccineus. The sequence goes on along the minus strand of CM075686.1, from coordinate 15,185,712 downwards.
ATGCATGTAGCTTCACCTGGAAACCCTAATCCTGATGGGCACTCAAACACTTCAAGACTCTGCACCTAACTATGCTTTCCCTGCCACACGCATGGATGCTTCGTGACACAGGGCTCTCCCTACCTCTGGGCATTTTACTGATAACTGGTCTTGTCTCGGGACCCACCTTCTATGGTCTACTTCTACTGTTCAAAACACCCAAGACCGATGTCACCTCGTCCCACTCTGTTGTCAAGGACTCATCACCCTGTTGCGTGACGAGGACACATCGTTCCACTCTGGTGATCGACATGCTGACAACTAATTAGCCCACTAGTCCATGCTACCTGTGGGACCCAGCCCACGTGGCTTTGGCCCATGCTGTGGGACCCAGCTGACGTGGCTCACCTTTACTAGCTGTTCTCGGTGTCTGATGAGTTGGTGGCATTCTTGAGTTCTTCATGGTGGGTTTTGGGTGATGAATGCAGCGGAAGTTCAATGGATGAAATGGGTCAAGCCCTCCTAAGAGTGGTGGTGGCTTGTAGGTGCATGAAGTGTATGAAAATGAGAGAGGTTTGGCCAACTCTCTTTGGTGGTGAACGAGTGAAGATTAAAACCATAAATCAAGAGATTTAGGCAAGGGAGTAAGTGATCCGGTCGGTCATCGGTAGTCGATGACATCAGCAGCAGTTGACCACGTGGACCATTCACAGAGTAACACGTGGTAGAGGATAGCAGGCGAATCAGGGAGGCGATCACTCAGAATGGTAATCGCCTATCGCCTTGAGGATGAGTAATCGCCTATCGCCTTAAGGTGAGTAATCGCCTATCGGCTTGAGGATGAGTAATCGCTCATCGCCGGTATTGATCAGTAATCGCCCAGATTGCACATGATCGCCGTGTGTTAAGGTTAGGAGATCAGGTGGTCAGCAAGTCGCCGAAAGAGCACATCGCCGGGTGTTTGAGGAGACTTGGCAAGCATTTGTTGTATGGTCTAAGTACAGAGGATAAGTGGCATATCTGCCACCATGTGTAGTGTGAGCTGCAATGCCCAGGGTTAACCAGCTCGCCCTGTTAAGGTTGCGCCCAGAGTAGCCTGCGTACTAAGCTACTCCCTGTGTGGATAACTCAGTCGCCGGGGGCACAGTGGAAGTAACGTTTCAGCTGCAGATACTCCAGATGGTGACACGTGTACGACCAGATGTTATCCACGTGTCAAGAGGAATAACCGTCAGGAGAGAGAAAGACTCAGGTATATATACAAACTCTTAACGAAATTGAGGGGGTTTTTTGAGATTCTTACAGCTTACACATTTGAGAGTTTCAGTTACACACGAGTCTCACAGAGAGATTCTGTAACATCCCGCCAAATTCTTTTCATATTTATATAATAAAATAAGCGTAGACATTTATTTATAAAATCAACATATGTATATATATTGAAAGTACATCATCCCATACATTGTATCTCAAAAAGAAACGTCCCTCTTATAGGGGTTTTAATACATTCCATCAACTGTTTCAAAATAAAACCAAAATACAGCATAAAAAGAAAACAGGCGATCTCTTCCTCCAACTGCTCACTGAGGAGCTCGACTACCTACAACATCATCTGCTCCCGTGAAAAATACACGATCATCACAGTTTTAAGAAAAACAGCCACAGAACAAAAACGCAGGGTAAGCTAGATATTTTAAAGAGAATTTAGATATGAAACTTTAAAATCAAGATAAAACAAATTTAAGACACCCACGTAAAACCATCAATTTCCCATTCATTTCACACACTTCACAATTTCATCAAGAGTTATTTGTTTCACATAAAACATCAAATGCCTATCAAATCTCAATATTTCTCTTTCTCACGTCCGACTTCCACGGACTCACCACACATAGACACATACCACACCACTGTAAAGTCCACACAGGACAGGTAATGAAGTCCACACAGGACAGCTAATGAAGTCCACACAGGACAGCTAATGAAGTCCACACAGGACAGCTAATTAACATCAATTCACCCAATGCACCATACAACACTTAAATGAACGATTCCAATCACAACAACAATCATTCCACGGTTCAGATTTTCGAATATCACATGCATTTCACATTTAAATCTCAAACAGTTTCAAACGACACTAAAACAGGGGATTTCGAAAACGGTATTAAAATCGGCGATCATGTCACCCCACACATAAAAACAGAGTATCGTGAAAAGCATATGAAAACCGGCGACCACGTCGCCCTCACTTCAGAACCTACTCGCCTAACGTTTTTATAAACGAAAATGCTAGCTTCCCTTACCTGGACTAGCGCAAAACACCAAGAGCTCCGAAAACCCACCGAAGCTTAAAGATGCTTTCACTCTGTTTTAGCGTCCCGATCTGGAGAACTTGCAGAGAACCTCCCGGTGCTCTATGGTAGTCGCCGATAGCCAACTGGGACGTGAGAGGGCCTGAATCGCAGAGTGAAGGAGAGGAAGGAAAAGGATGAAGACTAAACTCACTCTATCACTCTTGAACCACAGCAACATTCTCCCTCTCAAAAGTGGGTTTTTGAATCTAAACCAACTTGTCCACAAATGCCGCTGCCACCACCCACTCTGCAGGAAGGCTTGCGTGCACGCTTCCCTGAACAGTACGGCCACGTGTGTCTCTGCGCATGCCAACTCTCTGATGTCACTATTCTGAACCACCCTTTTTGTCTACGTGTCGCGCGTGCAGGACGTCTCATGCTGGGAGCCTGGGTCCCACCTTGTCTGTGTGAAACTCGACATCGCGCGATAACCTTCCACCGATGACTCATCCTGGCGAACGACCGATGTCTCTCTCTGGAAGACGACCGATGTCTCTCTCTGGAAGACGACCGATGTCTCTCCCTGGCGACGCCCGCATGTCTCTCGCCCTGGCGATGTCCGCATGTCTCTCGCGCCCTGGCGATTCCCGCATGTCTCGCGCCCTGGCGATGCCCGCATGTCTCTCGCGCCCTGGCGATGCCCGCATGTCTCTCGCCCTGGCGATGTCCGCATGTCTCTCGCGCCCTGGCGATGCCCGCATGCCTCGCGCCCTGGCGATGTTCGCATGCCTCTCGCGCCCTGGCGATGTCCGCATGCCTCTCGCGCGATTATGTGCCAGAGAAGTCGGAGATCGCCTCCGTCTTCAACAACGGCGATCTCGTAGACTTCTAAGCTATACTTTTCTTCCTTTACTCTTCTTGATCCACATGTCTTCCTCGAGCACCCCCACGTGATTACCTCACGATAAAGTCATCGCACCTAACTACTTGGTTAATACAATGGTCAGCCGACCGACCTCTACCAGCTGATGTAAGGACCTGTAAAATTAAATTGGAATAAAAAGGGTATATTTTAAATGAATTCTAAGTATGTTTTTATGAAAAGGAAGGAAAGTGTAGTTTAGTAGATTATAAGATTTCCTTGTTAGTACATAATCGCCGGTCGCCTAGACTACACGTCATCGCCAGGGCGCGAGGCATGCAGACGTCGCCAGGGCGCGAAGCATGCGGGCATCGCCAGGGCGTGAGGCATGCAGACGTCGCCAGGGCGCGAGGCATGCGGGCATCATCAGGGAGCGAGGCATGCGGGCATCGCCAGGGCGTGAGGCATGCGGGCATCTTCCAGGGGGAGACATCGGTTATCCGCCAGGATGAGGTCATCGGTGGATAGCCTTCGCACGAGAGGTCATCGGTGGATAGCCTTCGCGCGAGAGGTCATCGGTGGATAGCCTTCACGCGAGAGGTCATCGGTGGATAGCCTTCGCGCGAGAGGTCATCGGTGGATAGCCTTCGCGCGAGAGGTCATCGGTGGATAGCCTTCGCGCGAGAGGTCATCGGTGGATAGTCTTCGCGCCAGTGGTCATCGGCGAAAGGTTATCGCGCGATGTCGAGTTGCACGCAGAAAAGGTGGGACCCAGACTCCCAGCATGAAACGTCCTGCACGCGCGCCACGTAGACAAAAAAAGGGTGGTTCAAAATAGTGACCTCAGAGTGTTAGCCTGCGCAGAGGCACGCTTAGTAGTACTGTTCAGTGCAGCGTATACGCAACTCCCCTGCAGAGTGGGTGGTGGCAGCGGCTTTTGTGGACAAGTTAGTTTAAGATGCAAAAACCCACTTCTGAGAGGAAAAGGAACGTTGCAGTTGTTCAAGAACGAAAGAGTGAGCTACCTCCTTTCTCCTCCATTTCTCTCCTTCGCGCTGCGATTCTGGCACCTTCACACAAGAGTACGACGAGCGACAGCCACCATTAGAGCACCTGGGAAGTTCTCTGCAAGTCCTTCAAACCAGACGAAAAAACAGAGCCAAGACATTCTTCAAGCTTCGTTGGATTTAGGAGCTCTTGGTATTTTGCGCAAGTCCAGGTAAGGGAAGCTAGCCTTCATTTTCAATACAAGCCATAGATTAGCTGTTTCTGAAGTGAGGGCGACGTGGTCGCCGGTTTCGTTTTCATCTTCGTGAATGCTCTGTTCTATGTGTCTGGGCGACGTGGTCGCCGGTTTTAAATACAGATTTCGAAATCCCCTGCTTTTGAATCAGATCGCCGGTTTTGGCGTTGTTTTGCGAACTCCCCTGTTTTTGGTGTTGTTTTGAGACTGCTTGAGATTTAAATGTGATATTCGAAAGTTTGAACCTTTGAAATGATTGTTGCTGTGATTTGAATCATTCGATTGAGTGGTATGATGTTTTGAACGTTGTGAATGTGAGATCAAGGCATAGTATTTTCAGGAAAGGAAATACCGTGTAAGATCATTTGTGTAATGTGTATTGACTAGGGGCTTGTCTAGAAGGAGATATCCTGACTCTGCTGATATAATGGAATCACGTAGATGAAGTTATTCAGTTGTGGAGAGTCGGAGGAGGTTCATATGAATGGGCGAGTAGTGTGAAAAAGAACGAGCTCGGCCTGTTATATGAATTAACCTTGTCATACCGGGAGAGTGATAACATTGAGATTATATATGCGCATGCTGTGTGGATTTCACAGCGACCCTGTGTGGATTTCACAGTGGTATGGTATGACAGGTGCAGATCTCTGAGCCTGAGTCAACGCACGAGTCAATCCGGAAGTAGAGTCATGTGTCTATGCATTGTGGGTCAGTGGAAAGTCTGACGTGTGAATCTTGAATACTGAATGTAGCAAAGAGACACTTGACGAGTATGTGGATTATGGAAATCTTGATGGTTGCATTTGATATGGCTTATGTATGGAGTGGAAATTCACGTTTTCTATGGATTTAAAGTTTTTAAAACATCTAGCTTACCCCTTTTATCTGTTATTGTGATTGCTTTCTTAAACCTGTGATGATCGTGTATTTGTACACGGGAGCAGACGAGGTTGCAGGTGGTAGTGCTCCTCAGTGAGTGGTCGCCGGAAGCAGATCGCCCATTTACGTTTGTGTTAGGCGATCACCCTTTTCTGTATTCTGAAGGGAGATCGCCCTTTTCTGATAGGAGATCGCCTATTCTGTTGGGAGATCGCCTGTTTTTACTTATTTTGCTGTATTTAGTTTACGTTTTTGGAAAACTGACCGATTTTGTATTAAACTCCCTGCGAGGAGAAAACTTCATTACATATATACGATTATGTTCACTTCAATATTATTATTTTATCTCTACTTCGTTTTATAATTATGAAAAGAATTTGGCGGGATGTTACAGCTGACCCCAGACCTTGGGCGATGTCCGAGGTTCGACTACTACCAAACTTCTATTACTAGCTCTTTGTATTTTAAATAATAACATCTTCTGAAATTATTTAAATATAACACTTTTATTCCAATTAAAGTTTCTAGGTCCTTACAGATTCAGATATAGTTTTGGTGTTCCTGTTGCCTGACTTGAGCGTCGGAGCTACGACGACCGCCAGAGGCGCCGTCTGTGTGTTTTGCAGGCAGCGTTTGGAGTTCCGGCGGTGGTTCTTGGAGCGTTCCTGCAGAACAGAAGGCTAGACGAAGGAGTGACGAGGCAATCCTCCACGTTCGAGTCAAGCGGCAGGATCAGTAAGTATGGCACAAATTTGGCAGCATAACTTTACTCAAATTAATCTTAAGTTTCATGAAGGAGGCTACCCCTTTTATAAGCTAAGGAGTACCTTAAATGTTACCCTAGATGCTAACCAAATGTGTTTGAAATGAAATGCAAAAGTGGGCACAAACTTGCCAAGCAAGATAGGTCAAGTCTTGAAAGAAAAATGCTATTTACACCACATAAACTAAGCTAATTTCATGATGGGCCTTCTTGCAACATGTATAGGTATCTTTCTCTCCCATCCTTAGCTTGGGCCGTCTCCTCTTGGATTTGTTTGGCCATGGACCTTGTGATAGGTCCTAGACGCTCCATGCAAGGTGCTAGACGGTCTTCCTCTTAGTCTAGAAGCTCTTGATCTATCCTTTCAAGCTCACGTCTTGGCACTAGAGGGGGTGTGACTAGCCGTCCTCCATCATGAGTGGTCGGTACACAAGTCCCCTAGTCTCAAGTTGTTAACTTGTTCAGCGAAGAGACTAAGTCATCAGCTTGGGCGATCTACGTGGCTCTGAGTGAAAGGACCTGAACAGTGCGCTGATGGGACATCTCACCATACTCCCTTAATCTGCGGACTCGTGGCTAGATCAATGGTTAGGGTTCCTTAACGTTTGCACTCCCTTGCCTACGTTAAACCCCTTCAAAAACCCGCGCCTCAGCACTGTTCCATCACTTTCACTCAAACTCCCTTGCGGTCATCATCTTCTCTTGAGTGCTTCTACTTCCACTACAACTCTTGCAACCCCTCGTCTTCATTTGCTGAAAGGTATGATTTTTACTCCTTCTCCTGCCTTTGCTTTATGATTCTGCTACCCATTACACGCTATAACTGCTCTGGGACTGTTTATGATTTCTGTACTTTAGGGTTTCTGTTCCTCTGCCCTGTTTGCGTTCTTCGTCTTTGAGTCTTTGTCCACCGTTTGAAACACACCATCGCTTTCTTCTAAACTTTTGTTTTCCTTCCTCTTGCCTCTCCTTTTGTTTTAGATTCGAGATGGCAAGAACAAAAGCTACTTCCAACCCTACTCCCACAGTCGACTACAGAGCCCTCTACTCCTGGGCCCCTGAGGAGCTCCTTGCTGAGACCTCAAAACTCACCACCTGTGAAGACCTGAGGAAACACAGGGATGACGAGAACGAGGTCAAGGGGCGCGTCTTTGGCAGGGAATGCGACGCATATGTCTTGATTCGACCTTGCACAGAGGGCGAACCAGTGTGCGCAGATGATCGCTCCAACGACGAAGAGCCTTTCTTCTTCCTCTACGCCACCATCTTCAAGCGGGTCAAGGTCCGCTTGCCCTTTACTAGGTTTGAGAGGGCCCTCCTCACAGAACTCAACGTTGCACCTGCCCAGCTGCACCCCAACAGCTGGGCCTTCGTGAGGGCCTTCTCCATTCTATGCAACCACCTGGGGTTCCCTCCTTTTATGGACGTCTTCCTCCACTTCTTTGAAGCGAAGAGCCCCGAGAAGAGGCTTTGGGTAAGCCTCAATGGGGTGGCGAGGAGAGTCCTGCTGACTCTCTTCCAGCAATCCTACAAGGGCTTCAAAGGGAAGTTCTTTAGGGTTTACTGCAGCTCCTACGACCCCACCTTGCTCGACGGGTTCCCCCTGTATTGGGTGGAAAAGCTGAAGTTCAAGAAACCCCGGGGTCTTAAGGAGTTGGCCCCCTCCGACCGTGACTTGTGCCATCTTCTCTCTAGTTGGGGAGTGGTGTTTAACACTACCTAGCTGATTAGGCATGAGTATGACGCTGAAACCCTCAGCATCTACATTGGTACTTGCCTTTCTTTCTTGTCTTTACCTTCGTTTATGTTAAGTAAGTCTGTCTGTTGCACTGTATCTCATACTTGTTGTTTGTTGCCAACATGGTTCTTGATGCTGAGAAGAAGAAGAGGTTGGCCGATCTGCTGGGTCGCTGTATGGCAGGTGGATCAGGTCCTGCTAGTCCTTCTTCCCCCGCTGCTGCTGCCCCAAGCCCAATCTTTGAAGAAAAATAAAAGAGGATAGCAGCAGTGGTGATCTTTGAGGGTGAGGACACTGATTCAGGCCTCGTCTTCAAGAGAGCCAGGGTGGGGGTTACTGTAGTGACCTCTTCCACTACCGAGGGGCAACCCTCATCCTTCAGGGAGCACACCCCAAGCGCCTCCTCTCCTCCTGAGCAGCTCCTAGCCATCGAAGGTGAGAGGGAGAACGCTCCTAGAGACGAGCATGCGTCTCCTGCCCTCGAGCATCCCACCATCCTCCAACAAGCCCTCAAACGCCTTCCTGCCAAAGAAGCGTTGGAGGCCTTAGACGGGGGTTCACTGAGGGACCACATGAGTCTGAGCCTTGGTGAATTCCTCACTACCTCCAGCATTCTACTGAACCAGGCGGTTGCAGAGGTGGGGCTGAGGGAAGAAGTGGCCCGACTGAAGAAGGAGTTGGCCCTCCAGGTCCAAACGGCTACCAAACACGAGACTGCCATGAATCAAGAGCTGGGCAGTCTCCACCAATCAGAGAAGGAGGCCAAGAAACTCCTCTTCGCCAAGGGGCAGGAGGCCCTCCAGCTTGAGGCCAAGATCCTTCCCCTCCGTAACAAAGTTATTAATCTGGAGGAACAGTTGGAGGGGGCCCAAGCAAAGGTGGTCAAGCTGAAGGAGAGGGCCACCAACCAAGAAGTTCAGCTGGGCAAAGTGGAGGAAGAACTTGCCCAACAAACTGAGTTGTTCAAGAAGACGGAGGCAGAGCTGACTGAAGATGTCACTGTAACATCCCGCCAAAATAAAACCGTACATACATGTATAATGAAAATAAAGGTAGACAAATAATATTGAAGAGTACATGATAATATATATATAAGTAATGAAGTTGCTCCTCTTAGGGAGTTTAATACATAACCAGTCAAATGTTTTCAAAATTTAACGAAATTCAATCAAATACAACAAGACCGGCGGTCTCCATACATGAATCGGCGATCTGGTAACAGAAGGCCCCAAAACAGGCGATCTGCTAGCAGGACATAAATCCGGCGATCACCACCAAGAGATAGAAACCGGCGATCTCTTCCTCGGCGACCACTCACTAGGGAGCTCTGCTTCCTGGAAGATCATCTGCTCCCGTGTAAGTTATACACGATCATCACAGTTTTAAGAGAAAGACAGCCAACGAGCAGAACACCCAGGGTAAGCTAGATATTTTAAGGAGAGTTTAAATAAGGATAATTAAATTAAAATCAAGGTAAACAATTTCAAGACATTCACGTATCGCTATCAAGTTTCTCATACCCTTCACTTGATCGCCCAGAAATCATACATTTCACAATACTTTCAAGAGTCATTCTATTTCACAAACTGCATCAAGTGTCTATCAATTTCAAGTTCCTCATTTCACATGTCAGACCACCACTAACTCAGCACACAAGACACTTGACACTACTTCCGGAAGACTCATGCATTGATTAGACTCAGAGATCTGCACCTGTCATACTAAACAGCTGTAATGTTTCCCAGCTATGCGCATCAACACAAATCTCGATCTCAAGTTCATCATTCTCACAGTATGACAGGGTTAATCCATAGAACAGGCCGAGCTCGTTCTTTTTCACACGAGTCACCCATTCATATGAACCTCCTTCGACTCTCACCAACTGAGTAACTTCCTCTATGTGATTCCATTACCTCAGCAGAGTCAGGATATCCCCTTAGGAATCACCGATCAATGCACATCCTACACGATCTTACACGGTATTTTCTTTCCTGAAAATACTATGCCTCGATCCCACATTCACAACACCCAAGACATCATACCACTTAAATAAATGATTCAAGTCACAGCAACATTCGTTTCAAAGATTCAGATTTTCGAAGATCACCTTTAAGCTTCAACAGTTCAAAGTAACACCAAAAACAGGGAGTTCGCAAACATCGCCCAAACCGGCGACCTGGTTCAAAAACAGGGTATTTCGAAGTTTGTATTTAAAAACCGGCGACCACGTCGCTCAAAAACACACAGAACAGAGCATTCACGAAGATGAAAACGAAACCGGCGACCTCGTCGCCCTCACTTCCGAAATAGCTAAACTACGACTTGTATTGAAAATGGAGGCTAGCTTCCCTTACCTGGACTTGCGCAAACACCAGGAGCTCCGAAATCCAACGAAGCCTAAAGAACGCCTTGGCTCTGTTTTTGCGTCTGGTTTGAAGGACTTGCAGAGAACTTCCCAGGTGCTCTAATGGTGGCTGCCGCTCGTCGTACTCTTGTGTGAAGGTGCCAGAATCGCAGCGCGAAGGAGAGAAATGGAGGAGAAAGGAGGTAGCTCACTCTTTCGCTCTTGAACAACTGCAACGTTCCTTTTTCCTCTCAGAAGTGGGTTTTTGCATCTTAAACCAACTTGTCCACAAAAGCAGCTGCCACCACCCACTCTGCAGGGAAGTCTGAGTGTACGTTTCACTGAACAGTACGACCACGGTTGTCTCTTGTGCATTTCAACTACTGCTCTGAACAGTACGACCACTGTTGTCTCTTGCGCATGCCAACATTCTGATGTCACTGTTCTGAACCAAAACTTTATGTCTACGTGTCGCGCGTGCTGCGCGTCTCATGCTGGGAGTCTGGGTCCCACTTTATCTGTGTGAAACACGTCATCGCGCGATAACCTGGAAGACGACCGATGTCTAGCCCTGGCGATGCCCACATGCCTCGCGCCCCGGCGATGCCCGCATGCCTCGCGCCCTGGCGATGCCCGCATGCCTCGTGCCCCGGCGATGCCCGCATGCCTCGCGCCCTGGCGATGCCCGCATGCCTCGCGCCCCGGCGATGCCCGCATGCCTCGCGCCCTGGCGATGCCCGCATGCCTCGCGCCCTGGCGATGCCCGCATGCCTCGCGCCCCTCGCGCCCTGGCGATGCCCGCATGCCTCGCGCCCCTCGCGCCCTGGCGATGCCCGACGACACATCGCCACGCCTTCCTGAAGGTTCTTCATTCCACTATGTTACGTCCAATGTATCATCTCCACATGACTCGGTGACGTCGGTAGCTTCACATTTCCAAGGGTAGATTGGCACTTGCCCTCGTGCGCCCATGCATGCAACACTAAGGACGATCTCCTATACTCAAGCATAGGGCTTCGCATGCACAGCGTGTCTAAGGCTTAACCCACACCTTGATGCACGTGGTTTTTGGGAACCCACTATGGTTGATCCAACATCTTGACTACACACTAAGTGTAGTTTCGGCGATCATGTGTACTCTAGGCGACAGGCGACTAGGTACACTACAGGCGATTGGCGTTCAGGTGCAATCAAGGCGACAGGCGATCATGTGCCAGAGAAGTCGGAGATCGCCTACTCTTTCAATTACGGCGATCTCGTAGACTTTTAAGCTATACCTCCCTTCCTTTATATTTTAAATAAAAACATACTTAGAATTCATTTAAAATATACCCTTTTATTCCAATTTAATTTTACAGGTCCTTACAGTCACCGACGCCTACGGGGAGGGGTTTGGCGATGCCCTTGCTCAGGTTGCCTGGGTGCATCCTGAGATGGACCTCTCGCCTTTCTCTGTATTAATGCAGGTGGTCGACGGGCACATAGTCCCTAAATAGGTCTATTGAGCAGCTATATTAAATAGTCAAACTTCTTGTAATCACCCTTTTAATCTAATTATGTTTGACCTTGTGCTTATAACTGTCTTGACCTTGTGCATATAATTGTCTTGTGAACAACTTACTTGTATTGAGTACTTCATGCTTCCTTTCCACGACTTGTATCTTCAGTACTCGATTGTTGTTTGGCTACCTTGACATAGTCAATCTCTTCGACATAGAATCACCCCATAGGTGGCATGCTTAATTCTGAATGATAAGTGTAATTACCATTCTAGGGTAAGAGAACCCACTGTGGGTGAACCCTTGTTGGTAGGCTATGTCGCTCCTTTGTCCATTTTGGCGTTTTCACTCGGGGGAAAAGGGTTCTTCCTGACTCCCTTGCCAACCTGGAGACCTCTAACCCAACTGGACAACTCTTCACTAACCTTTCCTTGCTCAAGGCAAGGGAGGATTTAACTAGCGTGAACAATTCTTAGTGTTTTCACTCGAAAGGGGAGGCGTTCTTCTGCGAACCCCTCTTCCCACTTTCGAGACCTCTAACCCAAGCAATGGTTGATAGCTAATCATGTAGCTTGAGTGCTTTCTTCCATGAGCTAAAAATGAATTTGAAGGTGGCAGAAGCTATGGTTGAAGACGTGCAAGGAGCTCCTAGGAGTTGTGGTTTCCTTGAAGGTGAAGTGTTAGGTGTGGAGAGCGAGTGGTGAGGCCATCTCACTTGACTAGATGAAGAATGAAGACTAAAGGTGTCTATCCTAGAGGTAGGAGACAAGAGTGATAATTGGCACAAAGTTGGCAGCAATTTCACTCAAATTAATCTTTAATTTACATGAGCCAAGCACCTCATTATATAGGAGAGAGGGCTGGACATTTTGGAGCCAAAATTTGAAAATTCAAAATAAAACTCTCCAATGAGAAGGTGCCATGTGGAGTCATGCTTTCCATGTTTTAGCTCACACCTTCCATGCTAAATCCTCTCCACTCCTAGGCTGCCATGATGACGTCCATGTGCTCCATGCCAAGGTGATTTTCGTCCTCCAATATACCCTAGACGTTTTTGGGTGACATTGGGCTCAAAGAAGCCCAATTGTTACCCTAACTAGTCACTTTTAACCCTAACTAGTCATATTTTACTATTGGCCCAAATACAAGCCCAAAAACCTATGCTACTTGGCCCAAATATTTGGTCCAATTATTTTATGCTACTGGCCCAATACATGGCCCATGAAATCCTAAACAACTTTATAAATTTATTTAAGCTAAAGCTTGGCCCAAAAATAATGTTGACTAGTCAGCAGGAACTCAGTCTTCTTGTGTTCTTCTGACCAAAGCTTTAGTTTATGTTTTGATGACTTGGAGGTCTTCCTGGATATGTTTGTACATTCCTTCACCCTAGAGTTGTCCTCTTGATTGGGCCTACAAAAAGGAACAAAAGCCCAATTAGACTCATATTTGCAAATAAATCCCTAAACAACCTATAGGTCTTTATCCTCCTTATTATGTGGTTGTGTGTGGCTGGATGGTTTCCATAAGCTAACCTCTCATCACCCATAGGCGAGGGTATTTTTATCTGACCTCTCATCGCCTATAGGCATGTGAGGATCTCACTGGCGAACCCTGCTGTTCAACTTGGGTGTTCTTACTCCAAGGGAAGATGTTCTTTACGAACCTTCCTTTTACCGCTTCAAGACTTCTAACACCAATTTGTATTTACCTGACCTCTCCTTGCTCGAGGAAAGGGAGGATTTCACTGGTACGAGTTGTCCTTGGTGTTCTCACTCGAAAGGGGAGTCGTTCTCTGTGAACCTTCCTTTCCCGCTTCCGAGGCTTCTAACCCAAGCTGATGACTCTTAACTGACCTCTCATCGCCCGCAAGCAAAGGAGGATTTAACTGAAAAACCCTTCTGTTCAACTTGGGTGTTCTCACTCGAAGGGAGGTGTTCTCTGCGAACCTGCCTTCCCACTTTTGAGACCTCTAACCCCAAGTGACAGGTTCTTAACTAACCTCTCATCGTCCGAAGGCAAGGGAGGATTTAACTGACGAACCCTTTTGTTCAACTTGGGTGTTCTCACTCGAAGGGGAGGTGTTCTCTGCGAACCTGCCTTCCCACTTTCGAGACCTCTAACCCCAAGTGATAGGTTCTTAACTGCATTATACAAAATATTCAAGAATATACTTCAACTAAAAATTTTATTGGGTAACCTCATTAAAAACCCTTATAAGGGAAAAAAGAGTGTCCCCTAAACTGTGTACAATGTTACAACTTAATTGAAATAAAACTTAAGGTGAGTCTCATTCCATGTACGAGGAATCGGCCCACCCTCTAAGGTCTCGAGTCTGTACGCCCCATTTTCAAGGGCCTCTGTCACTCTGAATGGACCAGTCCACTTGGGGGACAACTTGTTCTCCATCTGGTAGGGATGGGCATTCCACATCACCAAGTCAGCAACCTGGAACTGCCGAGCTCTCAACTTGGAACTGTGCTTGAGTTCCACCCTTCTCTTTAATGCTACAGCTTTGATTTCCACTTCTTCCCTTACTTCATCTAGGAGGTCCAAGTTCACCTTTCTTTCTTCGTTGGATTTTTCAGCCACAAAATTCTGGAACCGTGGCGAGCTCTCCTGGATATCTACAGGGATCATAGCGTCTGGACCATACATGATGCAAACCAAGCCCACAAGGTGATGATCAAGGACGCTAAAGAATATAAAGAGAAGTCACCTCAAAGTAGAGACCTCACCAGATGGAGAATGAGACAAAGACCAGAGCACCTAAAGTTCTTCCTACTGGTCTTCTTAATGATTAGAAAATATTGTAAATAATTTGGGCTCACTTTAGGGGTCCAAATAGCAATTATAGGCTAGAATAAGGTGCCTTTAGTATAATAGGGGGTGTAGTTAGCATTTTAGGATGTTCTTGGCCCTTTTGGAAGGCTTTTTGACCTAGTTTCTAGAAGGACAAGCCTAGGATGCGGGTTTGACTTAGTCAAACCCTAAGGCTGCCCATTTTTTCACTCTTCCCATCCTACCCCTTATGCTTGCTCTCCAAGGCTTCTTCACCTATAAATAAGGAGGCCTACCTCATGTATTTTCATGTTGAATTTAGAGTAAAGTTACTATACACAATTAGTGTTAGAGTTTGTGAGCTTTGTCTCCTTACACCATTGTCTTATCTTGTGAGAATTAGAGAGCTCTCAAGTGGCGACATTCTTCACTCATCTTGGAGCAAACCACCATCCAAGTGGCGTGATCACTTCTCTACCTTCATTCTCCTAAGTTTCCTTTCACTTATATTTTTTTCCATTCCATTTCCATTTCAAATTTCAATTCTAAAATCTATGTCTTGTTCTTGTTTTAATGTTTTGTTTCCTATTCGATTTCCTTCATTATGTTTATTTTCCTCTCTTTAATTTCAGCACCTTTGCTTGTCATCATCTTCACCTTATAATTGTGTTTTCCTTTTGCCTTTGTGAAATGAACCTTCACATCTACTTAACCACTTGGTTAAGTTAATGTCCAGTGGGGATTTTTCTTAGGTTCTCACCTTAATCATCCTAAAATCTTAATCCTAATTAAAGTGCCACAATAAAATGCTAAATCATAAAATCAACTCACATCATACTCCCCCGCCACTTGGCCTATGACCAACAGGGAGTCACTTTTTGCTAGGAGGCTCTGCGCACCCATCTCTTTAGCCAACAACATCCCAACGATTAGGACCTCATACTCTGGTTGGTTATTGTTGGCCTTGAAAGCGAACCATAGGGCCTGCTCAATCAATAGCCCCTTTGGTCCTTCCAAGATCACTCCAGTTCCGCTGCCTTGTTGGTTAGAAGACCTATCTACTGAAAGCACCCATCTGAAGTCAGATTCTTCGTGGTGGGTTTCTGCCGAGGACAGTTCGGCTACAAAATCGGCATAAACTTGACCCTTGATAGAGCCTCTGGGCTCGTACTATATGTCAAACTCTGACAATTCTACTGCCCAGCGTACCATCCTTCCTGCTACATCTGGCTTCTACAAGACCTTACGAATGGGAAGGTCTGTCATCACCACCACTGTGAAGCTTTGAAAGTAATGGTGAAGCCTCCTTGCTGAGAACACCACTGCTAGCGTCGCCTTCTCTAGGGCTTGGTACCTCACCTCAGGCCCCTGCAACACTTTGCTAACAAAGTAGATTGGCTTCTGAACCTGGTCTTACTCCTGCACGAGAATTGAACTCACCGCCTTCTCAGTGACTGCAAAATACAAGTGCAGCGAGGTGCCGAGATGTGGTTTGCACAACACTGGTGGGCTGGCCAGGTATTCCTTCAGCTTGAGGAATGCTTCCTCACACTCCTTGGTCCACAAGAGCCTACTATTCCTCCTCAAGCACTGAAAATAGGGGTGGCCTTTATCTCCCCCAGTTGATATGAATCTGGACAGAGCGGCCATCCGCCCTATTAATTGCTAAACCTCCTTTACTGATGTCGGGCTCTTCATTACAAGGATTACAGCGCATTTATCAGGATTAGCCTCTATCCCACGCTCAGTGAGGAAGAAGCCTAAAAACTTACCTGCTTCCACCTCGAAAACACACTTCTCTAGGTTCAGCTTCAGCCTGTACTTAGCTATCGTAGTGAATAGCTCTTCCAAATCAACGACGTGTTGATCCTTCACCTACGAGGTCACCACCATATCGTCCACATAGGCTTGCACATTGCGTCCTATCATGGGTGCAAGCACCTTGTCCATCAGCCTTTCGTAGGTGGCACCTGCATTCTTTAACCCAAAGGACATGACTGTGTAACAATAGCAAGACAGCTCGGTCATGAACGCTGTCTTGCACTCATCCATAGGATGCATCTTGATCTGGTTGTAGTCAGAAAAAGCATCCAGGAAACTAAGCAGCTTGCAAATTGAGGCATTGTCCACCAAGGCATCAATACTTGGCAAGGGATAGGAATCCTTTGGGCACATCTTATTGAGGTCAGTGAAGTCTACACACATCCTCCACTTCCCATTGGCTTTCTTCACCAGCACCACATTTGCTAGCCACTCTGGATATTGGATCTCTCAGATATGACCAACCCTCAACAACTTCTGCCTCTCCTCCTTGATCACCTGTCTCCTCTCTTCATTGAACTTCCTCCTCCTCTGACGGACAGGTCTAACCTGGGGATCCATCGCCAGACGATAACACAGGAAATTGGGGTCGATGCCTGGCATGTCTGAGGCGGACCACGTGACGGCATCCAAGTGTCGCTCTATGACTCCTGCAATCTGGTCATGTGCGTCTTGGCACAAGGATTTGCGAAGCTTGAACACCTTACCTCCAATCTCCTTCTCCAGGACGTCTCCAGTTGGCTCAGGTCGTCTTTCTCGGGCGACCTCTACTCGTGTGACCCCGTCTCCTCCTCTGGGCAGGTCAGCAATGGTGCACACCCCACCTGGTGGTTGGGTGGTCACAGTGCACACTCCTCTCCTTGTTTTGAGACTATTCTCGTAACACTTCTTCGCCTCCTTCTGATCTGACCTGATGGTTATCACTGCTCCTTCCATAGAAGGCAGTTTCATCTTCATATGCCTTGTCGATGCCACCGCCCCTAACCTGTTCAGGGCTGGTCTGCCCAATAATATTTTGTAAGCTGAGGGGGCATTTACGACAAGGTACCTGATGTTCTCTGTACGGGAAGCCACTCCATCTGAGAAGGTGGTCCTCGGCTCTATGTGCCCCCGCACTTCGACCTAGTCTCCAACAAACCCATGTAAGCAACCAGTGTAAGGTCTTAACTGGTCTGGAGACAACTGCAGCTCGTTGAAGGTCGACCAGAACATTACATCGGCAGAACTTCCTTGATCCACAAGCACTCGATGCACCTTCCTTCCCACAGTGACCACGAATACTACCACTGGATCATTGTCATGAGGGACACCATCCTGGCGATTTGCCTTTGTGAAGGTGAGATCAACATCTGGGAAGTGGTCTTCCTCGTATGCCTCAACCGCCATCACCGATCGTGCATACTTCTTCCGTTGCGACGAAGTGCACCCTCCTCCCGAGAACCCTCTTGAGATGGTGTGGATCTCACCATGTATGGGCACCTCGTGCCCCTGATCAGTCCTTGGGGTCACTACCACCTTTCCCCCTTGTGACTCCCGCAGGTAGTCGTTCAAGAAACCCCTCCTGACCAACTCATCCAACTGGTGACCTAGGGCCAAGCAGTTGCAGATGGGATGGTCAAACGCCTGGTGGAACTTGCACCATGCATTCTTATTGGGCCCCAACCTCTTGTCTGTCTGTAGGGGCATATTCAGTCTTTCCGCTACGTTAGGAATAGCGATTAGCTCCTTCAACTCTATCAGAAAGTTATGTTTGTGAGGCACATCCTCCTTCGCGCGTGCCCTGGTCTGGGGCTTCCTGGCCTCGTAGGGTTTCTGCTTACCCTGTGTCCTCTTCTCTATTGTCGTCTCGTGCAACCGCATGGGTTGTGGACGACTGGGCACCCGTGATCGTGAGGGGGCCACGCTCTCACGTTTTTCGGTGAGTTCTCCCTCCGCTACAATGTGGGCAACGACCCGGCACCTAATATTGCCAAAGGTCTTGGGGCGATTTCTGATGAGTGACTCGCTGAAGGGTCCTGGCAGAATCCCCTTCCTGAAGGCGTGCACCACCATATCCTTATCCTTGGTGTGCAGCCTCACCACCATTACTCCAAACCAGTCGAGATAATCCCTCAAGGACTCTCCCTGATACTGCCTTACATCAAATAGGTCATAAGACACTGGCGGGGGAGCCCGATTGACAATGTACTGCTCTTTGAACAGCATGGAAAATTGCGTGAACGACGTTATGTGTCCCTCGGGCAAGCTAATGAACCATTCCAGTGTAACATCCCGCCAAATACATTTCGCATTTTCATAATATGAAATAACGGTAAAACAAATTCATTGAAGTAAACCAAATTGTATATATATCTAAAGGAGTTTCTCCACGCAGGGAGTTTAATACAAAACGGTCATTTTCCAAAACTTAATCAAAATACAGCAAAAACAACAAAACAGCCGATCTCCTGATCAGAAACGGCGATCTCCTATCAGAACACAGCAAAAGGGTGATCGCCTGGAAATAACAGAAACAGGCGATCTCCTATCAGAACACAGCAAAAGGGTGATCTCCATCCGGCGACCACTCACAGAGGAGCACTACTTCCTGGCACCTCGTCTGCTCCCGTGTAAAAATACACGATCATCACAGGTTTTAAGAAAACAATCACAGAACCAAAAATACAGGGTAAGCTAGATATTTTCAAAACTTTAAATCAATAGAAAACATAAAACTTCACACCATCCATGATCCATATCAATTTCACCAATAACAATCTCATATTCCACAACTCGTCAAGTGCCTATTTGTTACTTCCAATATTCACATTTCACACGTCAGACTTTCCACTGACCCACAATACATAGACACAAGACTCAAAATTCCGGAAAACTCGTGCGTTGACTCAGGCCCAGAGATTTGCACCTGTCATACCATATCATTGTGAAATGCCACCCAGCCATGTACATACGTGATTCCAATACTATCGCTCTCCCGGTATGACCAGGGTTAATCCATACAACAGGCCGAACTCGTCCTTTTTCAAACGAGGTACCCATACGTATGAACCTCCTTCGACTCTCCACAACTGAGTAACTTCCTCTATGTGATTTCATTACCTCAGTAGAGTCAGGATATCCCTTTTTATATAAGCCCCTAGTCAATACACATACTACACAATCTTACACGGTACTTTCTTTCCTGAAAATACTATGCCTCGATCCATATTCACAACATTCAACACATCACATAACATTTCAACGAATGATCCCAACCAAAACAACAACCATTCCAAGGTTCAGATTTCAAATATCACATGCATTTCACATATAATTCTCAACACAGTTCTAAACAACACAAAAACAGGGGATATCCCAATAACAGATGAAAACCGGCGATCACCTCCAGAAACAGGCGATCATGAACAAAACTGGGTTTTCTTAAGCAAGAACATTTTGAACACCGGCGACCACGTCGCCCCCAACATCAAAATCATAACACATACAGTTTTCATTAGAAGTAAGGCTAGCTTCCCTTACCTGGACTTGCGCAAAACACCAAGAGCTCCAAAACCCAACGAAGCTTAAAGAATGCCTTGGCTCTGGATTTGCGTCTGGTTTGAAGGACTTGCAGAGAACTTCCCAGGTGCTCTAATGGTGGCTGTCGCTCGTCGTACTCTTGTGTGAAGGTACCAGAATCGCAGCGTGAAAGAGAGAAATGGAGGAGAAAGGAGGTAGCTCACTCTTTCGTTCTTGAACCACTGCAACGTTTCCTTTTTCTCAGAAGTGGGTTTTTGAATCTTAAACCCACTTGCCCACAAAAGCCGCTGCCACCACCCACTCTGTAGGGAAGTTTGCGTGTACGCTTCCCTGAACAGTACAACTACGCGTGCCTCTGCGCAGGCTGACACTCTGAGGTCACTATTCTGAACCACCCCTTTTGTCTACGTGGCGCGCGTGCAGGACGTTTCATGCTGGGAGTCTGGGTCCCACTTTATCTGTGTGAAACTCGACATCGCGCGATAACCTTTCACCGATGATCACTGGCGCGAAGACTCTCCACCGATGTCCTCTCGCGCGAAGACTCTCCACCGATAACCTTCCGCGCGAAGACTCTCCACCGATGACCTTCCGCGCGAAGACTCTCCACCGATGACCTTCCGCGCGAAGGCTATCCACCGATGACTCATCCTGGAGGACGACCGATGTCTCTCTCTGGAAGACGACCGATGTCTCTCTTTGGCGATGCCCGCATGCCTCGCGCCCTGACGACGTCTGCATCCCTCGCGCCCTGGCGATGACCGTATGCCTCGCGCCCCGGCGATGCCCGCATGCCTCGCGCCCCGGCGATGCCCGCATGCCTCTCGCGCCCCGGCGATGTCCGCATGCCTCTCGCGCCCTGGCGATGATGTGTAGTAGGCGACCGGCGATCATGTGCCAGGCGATCTCATAGTCTTCTAAACTACACTTTCCTTCCATTTTCATTTTAAGTACAACCATACTTCGAATCCATTTAAATTATATCCTTTTATTCCAGTAATATTTTCCAGGTCCTTACAATCTCCCTAACAACAAAAATTTTCGTCCTCGAAAATTGAATTACAAGGAAAGAGATGTGGATAGTCCTTTCTCATGGTTTCTCCTAACTCCCAAGTGGAATCACCCGATCTCTCATCCCACACCACTTTCATCAGGTTGATGGTCTTACCTCTGAGCTGATTACTTTAGCGATCGTCGATCTTGACTGGTTGCTTCAAACGAACAATCATCCCTGATCTGCACATCGCCCACTTTCAAAAAATCGTGACTAGGGTCTGCCATGTACTCCCTCAGCTGTGATACGTGAAAGACATTATGCAGGGTTGCAAAAAGGGAAGATAGGGCGATCTCATACGCTACAGGACCTATCTTCCTCCAGATCTGGTATGGTCCAACAAACTTAGGAGACAGCTTCCTTGATTTGATAGCTCGTCCTACACCCTTGGTTGGTGTCACTCTCATAAACACATGGTCTCCAGCAGCAAACTCCAAAGGTCTTCTCCTCTGAATCTGCCGACTTTGAGAAGCTTTCATCCTGCCTTGTATCAGCATCACCTTCTCGGTTGCCTGCTGAACCAACTCTTACTACTCCACTACTTCATCAAATTCCATTGTACATCCCTGCATATGGGATATGCTGCTCCATTGAGCGCCAACTCCAGCATTCACACTCTACTCCCAACCTTGAAGACTTGGTCGAGCATTTCCACAACTAGGCTCTTAACAGAACCAGGCCTAGCCTCCTTAGAGAAAAGCGAGCATGATCCCTTCATCGGAAGGAAAGAGAACAACTGCCTACTGCTCATGCCCCCTAGCTAATACAAACTAGGATCCGAAATATCCTTCTAGGAATCAACTTCTGCATCTTGATCAAAACCATCCATCGACATCCCAACTGCTGATCTAATTCTCACGCTCCCTAAAGGAACACCTTACATACATCTCTTCACCACCACGATTGATATTTCAAATGAGCTCGGCTTCTCCCAAGTTCCGAGTCATATTTGGATACAAGAATATCTTTCCATTTCCCTTTCTCATCACTCATCATCCACCATTTCCATTTCGCCAGAAGAGCAAAGTTAAATTTTCTGTTATCCCTTAAATTATTCATTTACTGGTATGCAAATTCTGCCCTTAACCTTAATATCCCATCTTTACCCATTACAAAGCCCTTAGCTTGCTCGGCGCCTAGAACTCTCACAACACGCTTCAGATTAGGCTCCTCTAATTGTTCAATCAAAACTGGTTCGCCCTCCTGGTTCCAACAATAAGGGGGTTCTGCATTTCCTCCCATACAAAGCTTCATACAATCACTGTTTCAAAACTCCATAACACTACTACCACTGCCGATTCTAAATCATAAGTAGAATAATTTCTCCCATGAAATTTGAGTTGCCTTGATGCATATGCAACCACTCTCTTCTCTTGCATCCAAAACACATCCCAACCCTTGATGTGAAGTACCACAGTAGACGTCAAAAGGTCTTCCGTCCTCTGGAATTACCAGCACTGGAGTACCTCATGGAGATACACTGGGTTTGATGAAATGCTCTGCTCTAACAGCTCTTCCACTTGCTTCTTCAATTCCACCAACTCGGCTGGAGTCATCCTGCAAGGTGCCATTGACACTGGTCCAGCTCCAGGTACCAAATCAATAGAGAATTCCACTTCTCTCTTAGGAGGTAACTCAGGTACTTCTTCTGGAAATACATCCATCAAATCTTTCACCACATGAATCCTACTTACGTCCTCTTCGTTCTTCACTTCCAACCGAGCTACCATCACGAAACACCTCGCCCCTTCTTCCAACTCTGATCGCCCATGCCGAGCAGATCTCACATCTGGCTCTTGGAGATCGGGAAACACCACTTTCTGCCTACCGCAGTCTATGAGAACGTGATTGGCAGACAGCCAATCCATTCCTAGGATAACATCCAGATCCTGGAGAGGTAGACAGATCAAATTCACTTTGAATCTGCGTCCCTCAACTATCACTGGACTTTCGAGGCAACTGTAGAGGTCAACACCTGTCCTGACGCAGGTGTAGAGACCAACAGTTCGAAAGGTAACTCCTTCACCAGAAGGTCCAGCTCGGCTATACACCGACTTGACACATAAGAGTGTGTCGCTCAGAAACAAACAAGACTCTTATACTTCTACCAGCTATAAAACAAGCATCTCACACCAAAATACCTGACTGGGACGCCTCAGCTCCTGCCATGGCAAACACTCTCCCTGTTGTCCGGGGTCTGCTGTCTTCATTCCTCACTTGCTGGAATCCACCGGATTGAGTCATCCCATTCTGAGTAGGACAATCTCTAGCAAAGTGTCCCGTTTTTGGCAGGTGTAGCACCTTTTCTCTGAATTCTTCTTGAAGCACACATTGGAGTTGTGTGGTTCGCCACAATGGAAACACCTACGTTTCCATGGTTGTTGCTGCAACTGAGACGATGTTGCTCCTGCCCGACGTGGTGGAGATCTCGCGTAGGGCTCAGACTGCTGTTGCTGCATCCTTGTCTTCCCACTGGAAGAACCCCCTGGGTGTGACCTGATCACCCGAGGATCACCCTTTTCCAGGGTCTCCACCATCTTCGCCTTTTCTACTAAGGCGTGAAATTCCCTGATGCACATCGGGGCTATCGTCCTCTTCAGCCCATGCTTCAGCCCCTCCTCAAACTTCCTGCACCTCCAAGCCTCGGAGGTCGCCTGAGTGTAGAATCGGGCGAGGTACTCAAACCGAGCAGCATAGGCGTTCACCGACATCTCCCCTTGCTCCAACTTTAAGAACTCAGCTTCCCTCGCAAACTTTGCGCTGTCTGGGAAGTATTTCTCCAAGAACCTCACCCTGAAGCTCTCCCAGTCCAAAACATCCTCTCGGGCCTCCATCATCTGCTGAGCTCCCATCCACCAGAACTCAGCTTCTCCACTTAGTAGATAGGTGGCAAACAACAGTTTCTTCTCTTCAGGGCAGGAGGTCGCCCTAAAGATTTTCTCCAACTCTCTGACCCACTGATCTGCCTGATCAGGGGTAGCATTCCCACTGAACTTGGGTGGGTTGTGTCGCATGAACTCGGTCAGTCCCATCTGTTCTTGAGGCTGACCGACGTTGGAGTTTGTTTCCGCAGATCGAGCAGTTTCCCAGTGTTGCATTGTAGCTTGATGGTTCTGTGCCATCGCTGCATTCTGCTGTTGAATGGCAGTTGCCATCATCTCAATGGCCTTAGCAATCTGGCTCATCTCCGAAGAAGGTTGGGGAGGGGTAGGAGGTCTACGTGCCATCTCTCTTCGTTTCAGACTTTGAATCTGTAGGTTTTCTATATTCCCTACAACTATAAGAATGAGATCGATCAGAAATCAATTCATTCAGGAGGTACCATCTAGACCTTACAAAGGTCAGCATCTCAAAATCATTAAGAATTTGAGTTCATCAACAGAATCATAATACTCATAACTTCAAACAAAACACCAGAACAGTTCTTGGTGTACAATCATCAATCCAAACAGCCACTTTCAGTCAATCACAAGGACACTCAATAAATCACACCAGAATTCAATGTAGGCTAAACATCAAACCTCTGGAATTAAGATTGAGAATCATCTCGATCCAGTTATGAGTGTGCACCCTCATCACTTTATCAAGATCCTCTCATTCTTAGTACCAAGATTTTCAATTAGGGCATACATTCTCTAAGGCACACACAAAATTTCAATACAAAAACGTTTTGAAAACCTTTCACTATAGTTGTTATTTGAAACTCAAATAGATTTTATGAGCAGAAGAAACACAATGGATCCACAGCCCTCAGGTCATCCTAAGGACGAACTGCTCTGATACCATTAATGTAACATCCCGCCAAATACATTTCGCATTTTCATAATATGAAATAACGGTAAAACAAATTCATTGAAGTAAACCAAATTGTATATATATCTAAAGGAGTTTCTCCACGCAGGGAGTTTAATACAAAACGGTCATTTTCCAAAACTTAATCAAAATACAGCAAAAACAACAAAACAGCCGATCTCCTGATCAGAAACGGCGATCTCCTATCAGAACACAGCAAAAGGGTGATCGCCTGGAAATAACAGAAACAGGCGATCTCCTATCAGAACACAGCAAAAGGGTGATCTCCATCCGGCGACCACTCACAGAGGAGCACTACTTCCTGGCACCTCGTCTGCTCCCGTGTAAAAATACACGATCATCACAGGTTTTAAGAAAACAATCACAGAACCAAAAATACAGGGTAAGCTAGATATTTTCAAAACTTTAAATCAATAGAAAACATAAAACTTCACACCATCCATGATCCATATCAATTTCACCAATAACAATCTCATATTCCACAACTCGTCAAGTGCCTATTTGTTACTTCCAATATTCACATTTCACACGTCAGACTTTCCACTGACCCACAATACATAGACACAAGACTCAAAATTCCGGAAAACTCGTGCGTTGACTCAGGCCCAGAGATTTGCACCTGTCATACCATATCATTGTGAAATGCCACCCAGCCATGTACATACGTGATTCCAATACTATCGCTCTCCCGGTATGACCAGGGTTAATCCATACAACAGGCCGAACTCGTCCTTTTTCAAACGAGGTACCCATACGTATGAACCTCCTTCGACTCTCCACAACTGAGTAACTTCCTCTATGTGATTTCATTACCTCAGTAGAGTCAGGATATCCCTTTTTATATAAGCCCCTAGTCAATACACATACTACACAATCTTACACGGTACTTTCTTTCCTGAAAATACTATGCCTCGATCCATATTCACAACATTCAACACATCACATAACATTTCAACGAATGATCCCAACCAAAACAACAACCATTCCAAGGTTCAGATTTCAAATATCACATGCATTTCACATATAATTCTCAACACAGTTCTAAACAACACAAAAACAGGGGATATCCCAATAACAGATGAAAACCGGCGATCACCTCCAGAAACAGGCGATCATGAACAAAACTGGGTTTTCTTAAGCAAGAACATTTTGAACACCGGCGACCACGTCGCCCCCAACATCAAAATCATAACACATACAGTTTTCATTAGAAGTAAGGCTAGCTTCCCTTACCTGGACTTGCGCAAAACACCAAGAGCTCCAAAACCCAACGAAGCTTAAAGAATGCCTTGGCTCTGGATTTGCGTCTGGTTTGAAGGACTTGCAGAGAACTTCCCAGGTGCTCTAATGGTGGCTGTCGCTCGTCGTACTCTTGTGTGAAGGTACCAGAATCGCAGCGTGAAAGAGAGAAATGGAGGAGAAAGGAGGTAGCTCACTCTTTCGTTCTTGAACCACTGCAACGTTTCCTTTTTCTCAGAAGTGGGTTTTTGAATCTTAAACCCACTTGCCCACAAAAGCCGCTGCCACCACCCACTCTGCAGGGAAGTTTGCGTGTACGCTTCCCTGAACAGTACAACTACGCGTGCCTCTGCGCAGGCTGACACTCTGAGGTCACTATTCTGAACCACCCCTTTTGTCTACGTGGCGCGCGTGCAGGACGTTTCATGCTGGGAGTCTGGGTCCCACTTTATCTGTGTGAAACTCGACATCGCGCGATAACCTTTCACCGATGATCACTGGCGCGAAGACTCTCCACCGATGTCCTCTCGCGCGAAGACTCTCCACCGATAACCTTCCGCGCGAAGACTCTCCACCGATGACCTTCCGCGCGAAGACTCTCCACCGATGACCTTCCGCGCGAAGGCTATCCACCGATGACTCATCCTGGAGGACGACCGATGTCTCTCTCTGGAAGACGACCGATGTCTCTCTTTGGCGATGCCCGCATGCCTCGCGCCCTGACGACGTCTGCATCCCTCGCGCCCTGGCGATGACCGTATGCCTCGCGCCCCAGCGATGCCCGCATGCCTCGCGCCCCGGCGATGCCCGCATGCCTCTCGCGCCCCGGCGATGTCCGCATGCCTCTCGCGCCCTGGCGATGTCCGCATGCCTCTCGCGCCCTGGCGATGATGTGTAGTAGGCGACCGGCGATCATGTGCCAGGCGATCTCATAGTCTTCTAAACTACACTTTCCTTCCATTTTCATTTTAAGTACAACCATACTTCGAATCCATTTAAATTATATCCTTTTATTCCAGTAATATTTTCCAGGTCCTTACATCCAGCGCTGTCCCCGTCAATGTGGTCATAAAGAGTTTGCAATGCACTGCATCGGAGCCTCCTGATAGCATCATCTGAGTGTGGAATATTGTGAGATGCACCTCTGGGTCCTCCACCCCCGTAAACACGGTTTTAGGGCCCACGAAGGTGCCTGACACCACGGTGTCCATGATCGCTTGGGAAAAGGGCATTGGGAACTCCTTAGGTGGTGTAGGCGGAGCTCGATCATCCACCACGCGATCCCCTATCTGCTGGAAATTACGCAGATTCATGCACAATTCCTCATTCGCCCTGTGCAACTTTTCGTTCCTGGCTTGTGATGCGGCCAAGTCCATCTGAATACGTGCCTAATCCGCCCTAGATTCTGCCACCGTCTCCTAGAGGGCGCGCATCGTTTTCATGAGTTGTTGTATGGTGACACCTTCGCCCCCATTTGGTGGGACAAATCCTTGTCTGGTATTCTTCATGTCGCTAGATTCTTCTCTTTCGCTTGTGAATGGGACCTTGTTTTATTTCGGCCCCACGGTGGGCGCCAAATGTTCTTGCCAGTTGACTCTCTTGTCGGTTGGCTCTACGACAATCTCGCGCCTCCTTCCCTCTCTTTAGGTAATGCTTCACTGGATCGAAACAACCTGCACCACCCTAGAGGCCGTTTGCACTCTGACGCTTAAGTCAATACTGGGGCAAGCACACCAAGAGTATAGAGTATCTCAGTTTAGGTCTAAAAACTGCATACCTTTGTGAAATGTTTTACTACCCTTTATATAGTCTAGGGTTTCATTTGCACCGCTACCTATATTTAGGGTTTCTGCAGGAATACCCTTGCGCCGCTATTACCCAGTCTTAGGGTAATCTAGCGCGTAAGGCTTCCCTTAACTGGAGTGCAAATTCTAACAGGATGGCCACCTGGGTACTCCCTTGTGCACCTAATCTCTGGGGCCATTTGTCCTGGGAGTGCCCTCACTGTTCACGTGCCATGCATGTAGCTTTACTTGGAAACCCTAATCCTGATGAGCACTCAAACCCTTCAAGACTCTGCACCTAACTGTGCTTTTCCTGCCACACACATGGATGCTTCGTGACCTAGGCCTCTCTCTACCTCTGGGCATTTTACTGATAACTGGTCTTCTCTCGGGACCAACCTTCTACGGTCTAGTTCTGTTGTTCAAAACACCCAAGACTGATGTCACCTCGTCCCACTCTGTTGTCAAGGACTCATCACCCCGTTGCATGACGAGGACACATCGTTCCACTCTGGTGATCGACAAGTGTAAGGACCTAGAAAATTTTATTGGAATGAAAGTGATATATTTTAAGTGAATTCTAAGTATGTTTTTATTTAAAATAAAAAGGAAGGAAAGTGTAGCTTAGAAGTCTACGAGATCGCCGTTGTTGAAGACGGAGGCGACCTCCGACTTCTCTGGTACATAATCGCCTGTCACCTAGAGTACACATGATCGCCAATCGCCTATGGTGTACATGATCGCCGAAAGTGCACTTAGTATGTGGTCAAGATGCTGGATCAACCATAGTGGGTTCCAAAAACCACGCGTATCAAGGTGTGGGTTGAGCCTTAGATACGCTGTGCATGCGAAGCTCTATGCTTGAGCATAAGAAATCGTCCTTAGTGTTGCATGCATGGGCGCGCGAGGAGTAGTGCTGATCTATTCTTGGAAATGTAAAGCTACCGACGTCACCAAGTCATGTGGAGGTGATACCTTGGACGTAACATAGTGGGATGAAGAACCTTCAGCAAGGCGTGGCGATGTGTCATCAGTCATCGCCGGGGCGCGAGACATGCGGGCATCGCCAGGGCGAGAGACATGCGGGCATCGCCAGGGCGCGAGACATGCGGGCATCGCCAGGGCGCAAGACATGCGGGCATCGCCAGGGCGCGAGACATGCGGGCATCGCCAGGGCGCGAGACATGCGGACATCGCCAGGGCGCGAGGCATGCGGGCATCGCCAGGGCGAGAGACATGCGGGCATCGCCAGGGCGAGAGACATGCGAGCATCGCCAGGGCGCGAGACATGCGGGCATCGCCAGGGCGCGAGACATGCGGGCATCGCCAGGGCGCGAGACATGCGGGCATTGCCAGGGCGAGAGACATGCAGTCGTCGCCAGGGATAGACATCGGTCGTCTTCCAGAGAGAGACATCGGTCGTCCGCCAGGATGAGTCATCGGTGGAAGGTTATCGCGCGATGTCGTGTTTCACACAGATAAGGTGGGACCCAGGCTCCTAGCATGAGACGTCCTGCACGCGCGACACGTAGACAAAAAGGGTGTTTCAGAATAGTTGGCATCAGAGAGTTGGTATGCGTAGAGACACACGTGGCCGTACTGTTCAAGGAAGTGTGCACGCAAGCTTTCCTGCAGAGTGGGTGGTGGCAGCGGCAATTGTGGACAAGTTGGTTTAGATTCAAAAACTCACTTCTGAGAGGAAAAGAAGGTTGCAGTGGTTCAAGAGTGACAGAGTGAGTTACCTTCATCCTTCTCTTTTCTCTCCTTCGCGCTGCGATTCAGGCATCCTCAAGCACCAGTACGACGAGCGACGACTGCCCTTGGACACCTGGGAGGTTCTCTGCAAGTTCTCCAAACCGGACGCTAAAACAGAGTTAAGGCACCTTTAAGCTTCGGTGGGTTTTGGAGCTCTTGGTGTTTTTGCGCAAGTTCAGGTAAGGGAAGCTAGCATTTTCGTTTATAAAAACTTTAGGCGAGTAGGTTCTGAAGTGAGGGCGACGTGGTCGCCGGTTTCATATTCTTTTTCACGATGCTCTGTTTTTATGTGTGGGGCGACGTGATCGCCGGTTTTAATGTTGATTTCGAACTTCCCTGTTTTAGTGTCGTTTGAAACTGTTTGAGATTGAAATGTGAAATGCATGTGATATTCGAAAATCTGAACCGTGGAATGATTGTTGCTGTGATTGGAATCGTTCATTTAAGTGTTGTATGATGTGTTGAATTTTGTGAATGTGGAATCAAGGCATAGTATTTTCAGGAAAGAAAATACCGTGTAAGATTGTTGTAGAATGTGCATTGATCAGTGATTTCTATAATGAGATATCCTGACTCTCCTGATATAATGGAATCATATAGATGAAGTTATTCAGGCGTTGAGAGTCGATGGAGGTTCATATGTATGGGTAAGTGGTTTGAAAAATAACCACTTGACCTGTTGTATGGATTCACCCTGTCATACTAGGAGAGCGATGAGATTGAGATTGAGATTATGTTGATGCGCATAGCTGTGGGAACTTTACAGCAATGTAGTATGACAGGTGCAGATCTCTGAGTCTAGTCAATGCACGTGTCTTCCGGAAGTAGTGTTAAGTGTCTATGTGTGATGAGTCAGTGGAAGTCTGACGTGAGAAATGAGAAACTTTGAAATTGATAGACACTTGATGGAATTATGTGAATTGAACGACTCTTGAGGAAATTGTGAAATATGTGATTACTTGATGATCATGTGAAGGGAATGAGAAAGTTGATGGTTTTTACGTGGGTGTCTTAAATTTGTTTTATCTTGATTTTAAAGTTTCATATCTAAATTCTCTTTAAAATATCTAGCTTACCCTGCGTTTTTGTTTTGTGGATGTTTTCTTAACCCTGTGATGATCGTGTATAATTTACACGGGAGCAGATGATGTTGCAGGAAGTAGAGCTCCTCAGTGAGTGGTCGCCGGAAGGAGATCGCCTGTTTTCTGTTTCTGTTAGGAGATCGCCTGTTTTTCTATTTTGCTGTATTTTGTTTACGTTTGGAAACTGACTGGATATGTATTAAACTCCCTGTGAGGAGAAATTTCATTACATATATATATATATGTTCACTTCGATATTATTGATTTACCTTTATTTCATTATATAAATATGAAAAGGATTTGGCGGGATGTTACAACATGCGGACGACTAATCAGCTCACTAGTCCATGCTACCCGTAGGACCCAGCCCACGTGGCTTTGGTCCATGCTGTGGGACCCAGTTGACGTGGCTCACCTTTACTAGCTGTTCTCGGTATCCGAGGACTGGTCGGTACACTTACTTTCAACATAACTAAAATATTCAAACTAAATGCAAAAAATAAAATAAAACAATAAATCTTATAATAATTATCTAATAAGTGAATTACATATAAAAGTAAAACAATAAAAAAAATATACTTTAGCATACACTTTGGAACTCATCACAAGAACAAATGTGAGGTTATAAATGATTTCCGTTATTCAATTACACAGAAAAAGTTTATACAGCAAATGTTTTTTATAAGCAAGGTTTTCTAGTAAACTATTACATAAATATGCTAAAAAGCTATCCAAGTAAGCTTTGGATGGAAAGGGTGGCCCAAAATTCACAACTTATAGTTGAAGTTTTATAATTGGCAGCTGTGCAAAAATACGAAAGATATTTATTTTTCTTATCTCGGATCTTGTTGTCTTCTAAATCCTTAGTTCGATAATCCTAATTATTAGTGTTCACAAATGTCTTACTTTTATCTCTTAAATACTTTCTTACAAACAAAGTGGTATTGAATTTTTGCATCTTTTATGAATAATTTGGGTTCTCTACCGAACAGATTGCAGATTGATCACTGGTGTATAAAAGTACAGTGTAAATCAATTGGTTGGTGCAAATTCAAAGTGTTATTATATCCACGAACTTTCTGGAGTGACCCTAATCAATTGGAATAACACTAATTGGTCTTCAACCCATGCTAAATACATACCGAATCAACTTGCAGTTTCCATTTCTTGGCAAAAGTACCTTAAAATTTACCATTTCATTAAAGCAATTGAACTAAAATTACTTAAAATATTCAAATTTTATCTAAAAAAAAAAGGGTTTTAAAATTTTTCATATTTTTAAAAATTTATTTTTTTCGTATTTTCTTATTTATTTGATTTTCGTTGGAACTTTACCAACTTAATTAAAAAATAAGACATTGGCACGATAATTACTTTTTAAATAATGTCGATTATGATTTTTTTTATTTATATTGATAAGAACTATTTTGTGGTTTAAATTGTTACAATTATTTTGTTTTTATTGTTGTAAACAATTATTATTATTATTTTTTATTCGATTTCGATCCATGTAGGAGGGATTATTATTTTTTAAGATGAGAATTAGACTTTTTGTTTTCAATTAATGTATATGATTATTATTTTTTTTTCTTGACACAGATGTTATTATTTATGATTAAAAAAAATTTCGCCAACATTAACTAGGATTATTTTTTATCAATATCAATCGAATTTTTCAACCGACATTGATCAGAAGGTACAATCTGCTAGATGAACAGTAGCAATTCTGTTTATTTCTCCCTTTCATCAGCAGCACCCAATTCCTTGTGATTTGAAGGAATTTTCTGGTACCATTTTATTTGGAATCTAAGCTTTGTGATGAACCTTTTTTTCTTTTATAAATCAAGTTTGTGCAACCATATGATGTCCTTAAGGATAGAATTTGAATCAAATTCAAAAGTTATAAATAAATAACTCTTGGAACTCGATTTGGCAAAAAGTTATAAATAAATAAATAAATCTTGTGAGAATAGCAGAGAGAAACTTGAACCAAACTATTAACAAACATTAGGCTCCGTAGGCATCCGAGTGAGCACTGTTAACTCGGATAGAAAAGGACGAAAATTTCTCATTTATTTCCAGTGAATTGAACGGATTGGAGAGGGTTGATTTGCGGAAGAGGGGCAAAAATCATCTGCAGTGCCAAGAGAAGAAAAGCAATGAAACATTCAAAAATTTACATCATACAATTGAAAAGTCAAAACTACCCTTAATTATTATTTTTATACACATGTAAAAACTATGAAATAATAATAATATACTTAAAATTTAAAATAGAAATACAATATATAAAAAAGTAATAAAATTATAAATAATAATAGTAACTAAAATAATAATAATAAAAATAAATATAAATATAAATTACATACTTAATAATTGTTCTTGCCGGTTGACCCGCTGTCGGTCAAACTCTACGATCGTCAGCACCTTCTTCTTCCTCCTTCACTGTTAGAATGACTTGCCTGCAAAGAAAGAAAGAGAGGCGCCCTCGCGGCCGTGTGCCCTCCGACGCTCAAGTCAAAACTAGGGCAAAAAACACCAAGTGTATAGTAAAATAGTGATAGTCTCAAAAACTGCGTACCTTCTCCTGGAGCCTTACGCCCCTTTTATAGAGTGCTATTAGGTTATCTCTGGTAACCAACTTTCCCTGCGTGGAATATTATCTTTAGGAAGAGAATATTCAGTGAGTGAGAGAAAGCTGTTATAAATGCGTCAACTTTAATAGCTTATATGGGTATATTTGGAGTGCTAATGCCGTCTACATATCAATAACATATTACTAGGAACAATATCTTTTATCTCTTAATCTCTTGGCGTGTATGGCGGTAACCTTCTATCTTTAATCAATTATCTTTAGGAACGAATATCACAGTATATTGTCACTCTTAACGTTGCGGGGTCTACCTTTATGATTCAAACTGACCCTTCACGTGTCTTTTAAACCCATCACGTGCCCTTAAGCCCTTACGTGCCAATGCATGCAACTCAAAGGATAAATCTCTTATGCCAAAGCCTAACGTTTTGCACATATCCCGCTTGCATGGCATATCTGGGGGCCCAATTCACATCTTGACACGTGTGGTTACTGGGTCCCGCTGTTGGCCCTACCAGGCCGACCTCTATGTGGCCGACCTCTCACCTCTTGGCCGACGTCCGAAGTCTGGCCACTACACAAGCCCCCCAGGCTCGAGTTGTGACTTGTCTCAACGAAGAGCCTTACAACTCGCTCAGTCGACCTATGTGGCATCACTCTACCAGTCCTTGTCACATTTATGAATGACTCGACGTGCGCGCAGTACCAAGAAGTGACCCTTTTGCACATTTCCCTGGAGCGTACACGTGGCAATGTTCAACGGTGGGATTGATTCGTCGTTTCACATTCTTCCCTTATACGTTACATCCTTGCCTCTTACACTCCCCACTGTTGCATTCCCTCTTCACTTCGCATTTCAAACTCCTCTGTTCTCTCAAACTGTTCTTCGAGCACCCCTTCGCGTTCCAACTTCGTCCCGCATCTTCTAACGATCAAAGGTACATTCTTTCTTCCTCTCTCGCTTTTGTTCTTCCATTGCGATACTGCCTATCCCCTGTTCCTGCTTGGGCTGGGATTGTTCCCGTTTCATTACATTTCCCCTTTCCATTCTATCGTGTTTCTGGGAACGCATTTTCCTTTCCTTCTTTCTAAAACCTTTTTTCTTGATTGTCCCTGTTTTTTAGCCTTTCCAATGGATCAATCTTCCACATCTTCGTCGGGTTCGGATTCTTCATCGTCTTCTGCCCGCCAAGTAGTTCTAGGGCTCCATTCAAACTACTACCAACCCCTATATCCCTGGGCTCCTGAAGGGCTTCTCAGGGAGTTTTCCGATTTCACCACCTCCGAATCCATCGTGGCCTACAAGAAGGCTGAGGTGCGTAGTAAGACCAGTCATGCCACTCGCGTCTTCGGGAAAGACGACGACAAGTACGTTGGGGTAGTTCCCTGTACTGTAGGTGAACCCGTATGCTGTGACGAGACCTCAGGGCAGCAGACGCCCTTCTGTTTCATCTACTCCACCGTCTTCAAGAGGGTTGGCCTTCGCCTTCCTCTCAGCGGCTTTGAGAGAGCACTGTTGACGGAGATGAACATGGCCCCAGCTCAACTTCACCCTAACGGCTGGGCCTTCGTGCGCGCCTTCACAATCCTTTGCAACTACTTCGGATGTCTACCCTCAGTAGACTCCTTCCTCTACTTCTTTGAGGCTAAGAGTTCTGGGAAAAACTTCTGGGTCAGCCTCAACGGAGTTGCTGGAAGAGCGCTTCTTACCCTCTTCCAGCAGTCTTACAAGGGTTTCAAGGGAAAATTTCTGAAGATTCGGTGCCTCCCTACCGACCCCACACTCTTGGATGGGTTTCCCTTCTACTGGGTGGAGAAACCCAATCTGGCCAGACCCAGGGCTCTTACGGACTTGCACCCACAAGACAGAGAGGTGTGCGAGTTCTTGTCCGGCCTCGAAGTTGTGTTCATTACTGCCAAAATCATACAACATGAGTACCAGCCCAAAAGCTTACGAGTGCAGATCGGTAGGGCCTTAGCTTGTCTGTCCATAACTCCTTACCCTTTCTTAACTTCTTCTGTGCAATATAGTTCTCCTTGTTATTACTTTGCCTGCTTTGATATCTTTAATTTGTGTTGACTGCAGAAATGACGATTGGAGCTGAGCGTAGGAAACAGTTGGCAGCTCGCCTCTTAAAGAAGAAAGGCGGTGCTGGCCCCTCTCAACCTGCCCAAGAGGACGCCCCTCCGCCTGCTGACACCGCAGCTCTTGAAGCCGTCCCAATTGCTGCAGCAGCTGCCTCAGACCCCCCTGCTTCCCCCCAGCCTGCGGCTCCTGAGGTCGTCCCTTCCGACGATGAGGGGACTTGTGATGGGCCTGTCTTCAAGTGGAGGCGTGTCCATGACGTCCCTTCATCTAGCTCTGAAGGGGTAGGTCCTCAGCCTGGCCCAGCGATGCCTCTCCACCATGCGCCTCCATGGATCAAGGGGAGTGCGCCCCAACAGAACGACCACCAAGCCCCCCTACCTCTTTGGCGCCCTTCTTCCAGCGCGTATTGAAGTCATCCCAAGAGATGGAGGAAGAGGATAGCATGGAGGTAGGGCCACTACTGGACCAAATGGCTCGGGGTTACGATAAGGCCCTTGGGATCACCAACCTCCTCCTCACCAAGACAATGAGGGCTTACCGGGAGGCAGAGCTTCGAGCCGCAACTGCCGTGGGGGCTGAGCGTCGCATCTCGAGCCTCACCCTGGAAGTGGCCGAGTTGCGAAAGTCTGACAAAGAGATTAGGGGCCTCCTCTTCTCAAAGTCTCAGGAGGCCCTAAGAGCTTACGCCAAGTGCAATGACTTCCGCCTGGCCATGGAAGATCTGAAGGGTGAGGTGAATCGCCAGGAAGGCGTAATTGCTGACCTGAAAGATGACCTGGCGCATCGAGATGACGACCTGGCCCAGTGGGATGTGGAGCTGGCGCGAACGCGGGAGGAGGCCACAAAACTGAAGGCCGAGGCTGCTGAATGGAGGGCAAAGGTTGCTGAGCTGGAGGTTGAGATGGCAAGGAAGGAGGAGCAACACCAGAGATCCATAGAAAAGCTTAATGACGAGTCAAGTGAAGCCTACGGGGCCGGGTTTGGCGATGCTATGGCCCAGGTTTCCTGCGTGCATCCTGGGGTGGATCTCTCCCAAACTGGCGTCGGCAAGGCTATCGAAGACGGGCGACTGGTGGATGCTCCCTCTGAGCCTTAGGCTTTTCCTTACTTTATTTTTATGCCCTCCTTTGTAAACACTTGCCAAGTGATAGAATGGATTTATCATACCTTCGCCAAACTGTACCTGCTTGTGTATTTTCCTTAAGCGACAACATTATCTGCTTGTAATGAATGAGCTACAAGTCCTTTCTTTACAACTTGAATCAATCTTTTTCCCTTTGCAGCTCAACTTTCATCCTGTGTGGGTTGTGCTTGGCGACTATGCTAACTGACGTGTGCATTTTCACCCTTCAATCCACAGCAAAACCCTTTTCTGAGCTAACTTGACGTGGTTCTAGCTAGCCCTTAACTTTACTTCTTGACCCATGCTGATGTCCTTGGTTAACTGGCCCTTGAAGGTCCTTTCTCGGCTGATAAGCTTTAGAAGGTTTCTTTCTTTATACTCTGGCGATGGGAGACTTCTTCCTGAGCCGACCTCGACAAATCAAGGAGAGCCTTATCTTGGTGGTTCCCCACTCTTTCGTCAAAGTAGACCTCCTGCGGGCCGACCTCAACTCCTTCGTTCAGGAGGAATGCAACTTGGCCGACCTCAACTCGTCAAGGAAGACATCCTGCTGGTCAACCTCGAGTCCTACCTTGAGGTGGACCGTAACTCTTTCTCGCCTCATCCTCGCTGTAAGAAATCGAGGGAGAGGTCTTTTTTCTCTTGCCTCAGCCTCGCTGTAAAAAGTCGAGGGAGAGGTATTTTTTCTCTCAGCCGACCTCAACTCGTCAAGGAAGACCTCCTGATGTGCCGACCTTGAATCCTACATTGAGGAAGACCGTAATTTAGCTGCCCCTCGACTCAAAAGGGAGACCTCCTGATGTGTCAACCTCGAGCCTCACACTAAGGGGGAATATATAACTTAGCTGCCCCTCGACTCATAAGGAAGACCTCCTGATGTGTCAACCTCGAGCCTCACACTAAGGGGAAATATATAACTTAGCTGCCCCTCGACTCATAAGGAAGACCTCCTGATGTGTCAACCTCGAGCCTCACACTAAGGGGGAAATATATAACTTAGCTGCCCCTTGACTTATAAGGGAGACCTCCTGATGTGTCAACCTCGAGCCTCACACTAAGGGGGAATATATAACTTAGCTGCCCCTCGAATCATAAGGAAGACCTCCTGATGTGTCAACCTCAAGCCTCACACTAAGGGGTTTCTCGCCTCAGCCTCGCTGTAAGAAGTCGAGGGAGAGGACTTTCGCTGTGAACCATACTATTCTTCTCCTTTCTTTAACAAGGTAGAAGAGGTTCTTTTTACAGTTCAACACAAATATGTCTTTCTAAATTCTTTTCTTTATTGGTTGACCTCGTTAAAAAACCCCGTAGGGAAAAAGAGTGTCCCCTAAACTGAATAATACAATTGTGTTAAACATGTATCTATTAACTGAAATAAAACTTAAGCTTGTCACCGTTCCAGGTGCGGGGAATAGCTCCGCCTTCTAAGGTCACCAACCTGTAAGCTCCATTTCCCAGGACCTCTGTCACCCTAAATGGGCCCGTCCACTTGGGAGATAACTTGTTCTCTAGCTGATAGGGATGAGCTTTCCGCATCACCAGGTCGGTGACCTGGAACTGCCGAGGTCTCAGCTTCAACCTGTATTGGCGCTCTACTCTTCTCTTTAATGCTTCAGACTTGATGCGGGCTTCCTCCCTTGCTTCATCTAACAGATCCAGGTTCACCCTTCTCTCTTCATTAGATTCTTCCGCCACAAAGTTCTGGAATCTGGGCGAGCTCTCCTGCATTTCTACTGGAATCATAGCATCTGATCCGTAGACTAGACTAAAAGGAGTTTCTTTAGTGGTGGATTGTGGAGTGGTGTGGTATGCCCATACAATCCTAGGGACCTCTTCTGCCCTGGCCCCCTTTGCTTTCTCGAGTCTCCTCTTCAGTCCTCTGAGTAGGACCCTGTTTGCTGACTCAACCTGTCCATTTGTCTGAGGATGCTCGACTGACGCAAAGACTTGTTTGATACCGAGCTCCAAGCACAATTTTCCCAACTGCTGACTTGCGAACTGTGTACCATTATCAGATACTAGGCGCCTGGGGATCCCAAAACGACACACAATATTCTTCCAGACGAAGTGTTGGACTTTGTGCGCCGTAATTTGTGCCACTGGCTCTGCTTCTATCCATTTAGTGAAATATTCTATGGCCACGACCAAATACTTCATTTGCCAGATTGCTAGTGGGAAGGGTCCCAGGATGTCGATCCCCCACGTGTGGAAAGGCCACGGGCTGTGGAGAGACCTCAGCTCTTCTGGTGGTGCTTGGTGCCAGTCTGCATGTTCCTGACATTTCTTACATCTCTGCGCATATCTTACGCAATCTTCTCTCATTGTGGGCCAATAATACCCTGCACGAACGGCTTTGGCTGCCAGAGCTCGGCCCCCGATGTGGCTTCCACATATCCCTTCGTGTAACTATGCGGGTGCATTGCGTCCCGCTTACACATGTCAAAAGTGGATGAGAGTACCCATGTCTGAACAGGTTCCCATCAGTCAAGGTGTAGCGAGGTGCATTCTTTTTCACAACCCTTGCCTCCGCTGGGTCTACAGGAAGCGTCACATCCGCTAGGTACCGTCTGTATGGTGTCATCCAGTTTTGTTCTTCCCCTACTGCATAAACTTGCGATGTCACCTCAGTTGTCAAGCCATAGGAACTTATACGGGGTACCTTCAGCGTTTCTTGGGTCAGTGACTTATGACTCCTGGCCCCCTCTTGCACAACATTTACCATTTGTGTATCCGTGGATTCCTCTACGGCTGTCCGAGGTGCCTTCAAGGTTTCCTGAATCACTGTCCTCTATCTGCCCCCCTTGCCTGAGCTGGCGAGTTTTGCCAACAAGTCAGCTCTGGCATTCTGCTTTCGCGGTACATGCAGCAGCTCGAATTCCAGGAACGTGCCTCTCAGCAAGTGTACGTAACTGAGGTAAGCAACCAGTTGTGGATCCTTGGCTTGGTACTCTCCTGTGACCTGCCCTGTGACCAAGAGCGAGTTACTTTTTGCCAACAAGCTTTCTGCACCCATCTCCTTTGCCAACAACATTCCTGCTATCAAGGCCTCGTATTCTGCTTGGTTGTTGCTGGCTTTGAAGGCAAAGCGCAAAGACTGTTCTATCAGCACACCTCCTGGGCCTTATAGTATGACCCCAGGGCCACTACCCTGTAGATTTGACGAACCATCAACTGAAAGAACCCACTTGAAACTTGCCTCACTCTGAGGTGGACCTGCCGAGGTGAGTTCGGCCACGAAATCAGCGTAGACCTAACCTTTGATGGGGCCCCTGGGCTCATATTGAATCTCAAACTCAGATAACTCCACCGCCCAACGAACCATCCGCCCTGCTACATCAAGCTTCTGCAAGACCTTGCGGATGGGAAGATCCGTCATCACTATAATAGCAAAACTGTGAAAATAATGACGTAACCTTCTTGACAAGAACACCACCGCTAAGGCCGCCTTTTCAATAGCCTGGTACCGCACCTCAGACCCTTGTAGCACCTTACTGACAAAGTAGATGGGCCTCTGTACCTGGTCTTGCTCCTGGACAAGGACCGAGCTGATTGCTCGATCTGTAACTACAAAGTAAAGGCGAAGTGGGACGCCTGGAACCGGTTTACACAGTACCGGAGGGCTAGCTAAGTACTCCTTCAACTTGAGGAAAGCTTCCTCCTACTCACTGGTCCATGAGAACCTGTTGTTTCGCTTGAGGCACTGGAAATAGTGATAGCCCTTTTCTCCCCCTACTGAGACAAAGCGCAAGAAGGTGGCCATCCGACCTGTCAGTTGCTGGACCTCTTTGACCGTGGCGGGGCTCCTCATGGCCATAATGGCTGCACACTTTTCAGGGTTGGCTTCTATTCCACGTTCCGTAAGCAAGAACCCTAGGAACTTTCCTGCCTCCACCCCGAATACGCACTTTTCTGGATTTAGCTTCAAATTATGCTTGGCAATAATGCGGAAGAGTTCCTCCAGATCGGTCACATGCTGCTCCCTCCGCTGGGACATAACCACCATATCATCCACGTAGGCTTGGACGTTTCGGCCCAGCATTGGGGTGAGTATTCGATCCATCAGCCTCTGGTACGTTGCCCCTGCATTTTTCAACCCGAAGGGCATTACCTTGTAACAGTAGCTGGATTGCTCTGTCATGAACGCCGTTTTTTCTTCATCCCGTGGGTGCATTCGAATCTGATTGTACCCTGAAAAAGCATCCAGGAAACTGAGGAGCTTGCAGCCAGACGCACTGTCTACCAAGGAGTCGATACTAGGCAGTGGATAGGAGTCTTTAGGACAGGCTTTATTGAGATCAGTGAAGTCGACACACATCCTCCACTTTCCACTTGACTTTTTTACCAGCACCACATTGGCTAACCATTCTGGGTACTGGATTTCCCTGATGTGCCCCGCCTTCAGTAGTTTCTGAGTTTCCTCTCTGATGGCTTGGCGTATTTCTTCATTGAACTTGCGACGCCTCTAACGCACCGGGCGGACCTAGGGGTCCAAATTCAGGTGATGACTCAAGAAGTCGGGGTCAATCCCCGGCTTGTCAGCTGCCGACCATGCAAAATTCTATCTGGTCTTGGTCTTCCTGGGTCAAGGCCTTGCCGAGTTTGAAGGTCTTTCCTTCAATCACCCGTTCTACCACCTCCCCTGCAGGCTCTGGTCCTCTGATAGGGGCGAGCTCCACTGGGGGGGGAGCTCTTCCGAGTCCGAGTTGCTTCCCACAGGAGGATGGAATGTTACTGAACATACCCCTCTCTTTGTCTTGAGGCTGTTCTCGTAACACTTCCTGGCCGCCTTCTGATCAGATTTGACCGTGATGACTGTTTCGTCAAGCGAGGGCATCTTTACTTTCATATGAAACGACGATGACACCGCTCCTAACCTGTTTAACGCTGGTCTTCCCAATAGAATGTTATAAGCTGAAGGGGCATTAACCACAAGGTACCTGACGTCCACGGTGCGAGATTTTTGCCCATCTGTGAACGTCGTCCTCAGCTCAATATATCCCCTGACTTCGACTTGATCTCCCGCGAATCCATATAAACAGCTGTCATAAGGCCTCAACTGATCGGGAGACAGCTGCAACTTCTGGAAAGTCGACCAGAACATGACGTCTGCAGAGCTCCCTTCGTCTACAAGGACGCGGTGTACCCTCCTTCCAACAGTGACTACGGAGATCACTATTGGGTCATTGTCGTGAGGTATCACATCCAGACGATATGCCTTGGTGAACACCAGGTCAGGTTTTGAAAATTGAACAGTTTCAGGTTCCTGTATTGTCATGACCTCTCTGGCGTATCTTCTTCTTTGGGAGGCAGTGCATCCTCCACCTGAAAATCCCCCTGAGATGGTGTGGACTTCTCCATGAATGGGCACCTCGTGCCCCTCGTCTCCCGTCGGGTTTGCTCCCGCCGTGTCTCCCTGTGGTTCCTGTAGGTAGGGCGCTAAAAAGCCACTTTTTACCAACTCATCCAACTAATAACCCAAGCAGAGGTAATTGCGCAGATTGTGGCCCTAGGCTTGATGGAAATCACACCAATGGCTTTTTCGAGGTCTGACTTGTCTATCAGCCTTCTGGGGAGGCTTCAACCTGCTTGCTACCTCAGGGATTGTGATGAGCTCCTTGAGGCTGACCTTGAAGCTGTGTCGGGTTGGTCTGGGCCTTCAGGACTCGTAGGGTGCAGATCTATCTTTCTTCTCTATGGCCACATGCACCCTTAGGGGTTGGGTGCGTACTGGGGCGTGAGGTTTGGAGGGGTTGACCCTTGCACGCTTTTCGGCGACTCTTCCTTCTGCCGTGATATGGGCGAGCGCCATGCACTGTATCTCATCAAATGTCCTTGCTGGACATCGTATAAGTGTGTCGCTGAAGGGTCTGGGAAGGATTCCCCTCTCAAAGGCATGCACTATCATAGCGTCGTCCTTGGTTGGCAGTCTCACCACCAATGCCACAAACCGGTTGAGGAAATCCTTCAGTGGTTCTTCCTGGAACTGCTTTTCATCAAAGTGGTCGAACGCAATCGGCATCCGAGCCCGATTGACAATGAACTGCTTTTTGAACAATTCTGCAAACTGCTCGAAAGACGTAATGTGTCCGTCTGGGAGTCCTACGAACCAGTTCAGCGTTGTCCCTGCAAAAGTACCCATGAACAGCTTGCAGTTCATGGCATCAGTCCCCCCAGAGATCATCATTTGCGTATGGAACGCTGTGATGTGGGCTTCTGGATCTTCTACCCCTGTAAAAGTAATCTTTGGGATTATAATAGACGCTGGTATTACTGTCTGCATGATCTCCTGCGAGAAAGGCATGGGTCGAGGCCTGGCTGGAGGCATGGCCCCCTGTCCCGCTGCTGCCCTTTCTCCCATTCCTCTTCTCAGTTCCTCGTTGGCTCTCTGCAACTCCTCATTCGCCACCAAAGACGCGTTCAGGTCAGCCCTAAACTGTTCCTGCCTTAGGGTCTGATCAGCGCTGGAGGCGGTGAACGCCTGCTAGAGATTGCGGATTGTCTCCATGAGCTCCTGGATGGTGGCGGTGTGATTACCATCGCCTCCTCCAGTGACACCTTGCCTAGTGCTTCTCATGCTGTCTGACTTTGCTCTTCACAACTGTGGATGGGACCTTGTTTTATCGGGTCCCACGGTGGGCGCCAAATGTTCTTACCAATTGACCCGCTGTCGGTCAAACTCTACGATCGTCAGCACCTTCTTCTTCCTCCTTCACTGTTAGAATGACTTGCCTGCAAAGAAAGAAAGAGAGGCGCCCTCGCGACCGTGTGCCCTCCGACGCTCAAGTCAAAACTAGGGCAAAAAACACCAAGTGTATAGTAAAATAGTGATAGTCTCAAAAACTGCGTACCTTCTCCTGGAGCCTTACGCCCCTTTTATAGAGTGCTATTAGGTTATCTCTGGTAACCAACTTTCCCTGCGTGGAATATTATCTTTAGGAAGAGAATATTCAGTGAGTGAGAGAAAGCTGTTATAAATGCGTCAACTTTAATAGCGTATATGGGTATATTTGGAGTGCTAATGCCGTCTACATATCAATAATGTAACGCCCCTCAAAATATCATTCATTTTTATATAATAAAATAAAGGTGACACAATAATATCAAAAAAATTAACATAGATATATACATAATATAATTCATCCATTAATACAAATGTGCCTTAAAATAATATCCCTTTTTGAGGAAGTTTTAATACATCTCCATACAGGAGTTTCAAAATAAAACAAAACAACAGCATTCAAAATCGGCGATCTCCTCCTCCAGAAAATGCTCACTGAGGAGCTCTACTACCTGCAACCTCATCTGCTCCCGTGCAAATATACACGATCATCACAGGTTTAAGAAAAACAACCACGATACAAAACAAAAGGGTAAGCTAGATGTTTTTTAAAAACTTTAAATATGAAACTTTATATCAATAGAAAGCATAAATCTTCACACCATTCATAATCTATATCAATTTCAACCATCAACATCCCCATATTCCACAAACTCGTCAAGTGTCTATTCAATACATTCAATACTCATGGTTCACATGTCAGACTTTCCACTGACTCACAACACATAGACACATGACTCTACTTCCGGAAGACTCGTACGTTGAACTTAGCATCCAGAGACCTGCACCTGTCATACTTCATTGTTGTAAAGTTCCCACAGCCATGCGCATAAACATAATCTCGATCTCAATCTCAATATCCTCACTCTCACAGTATGACAGGGTTAATCCATATAACAGGTCAAGTCAGTTATCTTTCAAACGACTTACCCATACATATTGATGTGATTCCACTAGCCACAATAACATAATTCTTTGATATTCTATGGAATCAACTTGAGTTGGCAAAGATTAGGCACTTTTATAGAAGAGGATCAATGTTCTATATTTCAAGAACTCACCAAATCTTGCACCAAAAAACCAAACTCACATGGAAGCTCCATTTACTATCAATTGAACCGATTAAAACAGAAACAAAAGAAGAATAGTTGCTGGAAAACCTTAAAACAGCACCAAAAACTCAAGAACAAACTCAAAAACATGAAAACTAAGAGTAGAAACTTATGAAGATGGATGAAAGGTGAGGTGATCACGCCACTAGGAGTGATGGTTGCTCCTAGATGAGTGTGCTGCCGCCACTTGAGGACACCATGGTTCCTTCAAGATGAGACTAGAG
This sequence comes from Phaseolus coccineus, assembly GCA_037954025.1. Lineage (NCBI taxonomy): Eukaryota > Viridiplantae > Streptophyta > Magnoliopsida > Fabales > Fabaceae > Phaseolus > Phaseolus coccineus. The sequence continues at coordinate 15,141,281 of CM075686.1, read as the reverse complement.
AAGAAGGCACAAAGCTCTCCAAAGGTCACTCAAAGTTTGAGTATAGTTTCTCTACTATAAAATTCCAATCCTTTAATACAATGAGGGAGGCCTCCTATTTATAGCATAAGGAGCCTTGGAGAACAAGTTGTGAGGGTAGTAAGGGAAGACACAATATGGTGCAGCCTAGGTCATTGACTTTGGTCAATGCTGCACCATTTCACTCATTTCTAGAAGGTAGGGTTTCCTTCCTTCCCTAATGGACTTCATAAGCCTAAACTTATAACTTCACCTCCTTATTTACTTCTACACCTATCTACTAATACACCCCCCCCTAAGACTCCTAACTAAAGACTAAAAGATGCTATAACAATACAGGTTTCTAATGTTTCCCTCTAAGCACCATCAACCAAAGAAATTACAAAAAGAGAGAATAATTGTTCCCTAGCTCCTAAAGCTTTGAACATGCTTCTTGTAAGCCTTTGAGGTGGGTTTTGACCTCCATGGGCGTCTTCTATTTGCACCTCTACCTCTTCTTGATCTTGTTGATTGGCCTCCATGTCCACTAGAGCTTGATCTCCATCATACTCCCCGAGTTGGAGAGAATTCGACCACGAATTCTGGAGACCTACAGAAAAAGGAGTTAGATCGCTGACATTAAAAGTATGACTACCTAAGAATGTATCAGGCATATCTAACTCATAAGCATTGTCATTAATCTTCCTGAGGACTTGGAAAGGTCCATCCCCTCGGGGCATTAGTTTGGACTTCCTTTGAGTAGGAAAACGATCCTTCCTCAAGTGAAGCCAAACCCAATCACCCTCATCAAAGACCAATGCTTTTCTCCTTTTGTTGGCAAGTTCCGCATACTTGCCAACCTTCTTCTCAATTTTCTTCTTGATGTCTTTATGCAAAGTTTTCACAAAAGAAGCCTTTTCATCACCATCCTTGCACAAGACATCCTCAAGAAGGGAATAGGAAGAAGATCAAGAGGTGTTAGGGGATTAAACCCATAGACAACCTCAAAAGGAGAATGTGAGGTGGTAGAATTTACTACACGATTATATGCAAACTCAACATGAGGTAGTAAATTCTCCCACACTCTAGGGTTGCCCGAAATAAAGCATCTCAATAGTTGGCCCAATGTTCTATTAACCACTTCAGTTTGACCATCAGTTTGTGGGTGACAAGTGGTAGAAAATAAAAGTTTAGTACCAAGCTTGCCCCACAAGGTCTTCCAAAAATGGCTTAAGAACTTTGAGTCTCTATCGGACACAATAGTCCTAGGTATCCCATGCAAGCGCACTACTTCTTGGAAGAAGAGGTTTGCTATATGACATGCATCATCCACTTTGTGGCAAGGAATAAAGTGAGCCATCTTTGAAAAACGATCCACTACCACAAAAATGGAGTCCTTTCCCTTTGATGTCTTGGGTAAGCCTAAGATGAAATCCATAGATATATCTACCCAAGGCATTGAAGGGATAGGAAGAGGAGTATATAGACCATGGGGATGCATCATAGACTTAGCTTTGCGGCAAGCTATGCACTTATCACACAAACTATGAACATGTTTATGCATATGAGGCCAAAAGAAATGTTCATGCAACACATCCAAAGTTTTAGCAACCCCAAAATGTCCCATTAAACCCCCCTCATGAGCTTCTCTAACAAGAGATAATCTAATAGAGCATTGAGGAACACAAAGACGTTTTCCTTTAAAAAGAAAGCCATCTTGTATAAAAAAATCTTTGTGTCCTCCCTTAAGACACTCGTGATAGATGAGAGAAAAATCAAGGTCATCATGATAAAGTTCCTTAATGTGATCAAAACCAAGATATTGAGAGCTTAAAAGATTTAGCAAAGTATATCTTCTAGAAAGAGCATCCGCCACAATGTTTATTTTCCCTTGCTTGTGTTTGATCACATAAGGAAATTGCTCAATGAATTCCACCCACTTAGCATGCCTCTTGTTAAGCTTGTTTTGGCTTTTCAAATATTTAAGAGATTCATGATCACTATGTATCACAAACTCTTTGGGAAAAAGATAGTGTTGCCAAGTGAACAAAGCCCTAACAAGTGCATATAATTCTTTATCATAAGTGGAATAATTGAGATGACTTCCTTTCAATTTCTCACTAAAATAGGCTATGGGGTGGCCCTCTTGAAGGAGCACAGCCCCAATACCTATGCTAGAAGCATCACACTCAATCTCAAATGTCTTAGTGAAATTAGGAAGGGCCAAGATGGGAGCATTAGTCAATTTTTCTTTCAAAGTTTCAAAGGCTTTTTGTTGTGCTTCTCCCCATTGAAAGACCACATCCTTTTTCACTATGTCATTGAGTGGTGCGGCAATGGTACCAAAGTTTGGGACAAATCTTCTATAGAAAGAAGCAAGTCCATGAAAACTTCGGACCTCATTCAAAGATTGCGGTGTAGGCCAATTTTGAATGGCCATCACCTTTGTTTTGTCCACATGGACCCCTTTGCAACTCACAACAAACCCTAGGAATTCTATATGATCAAGAGCAAACATACATTTAGCAATATTAGCATACAAATGTTCCTTCCTAAGGGTTTCTAAAACTTGCCTAACATGCAACCTATGTTCATCCAAAGATAAGCTATAAATGAGAATGTCATCAAAGTAAACAACAACAAACTTACCAATGAATGGTCTAAGAACATGATGCATGAGGCGCATGAAGGTACTTGGTGCATTAGTTAAACCAAAGGGCATAACTAACCACTCATATAGACCAAAGTTGGTCTTAAAAGCCGTCTTCCATTCATCACCCGGTTTGATACGGATTTGATTGTAGCCGCTTTTAAGATCAATCTTTGAAAAGATTTTTGAACCATGCAATTCATCCAACAAATCATCAAGCCTAGGTATGGGATGCCGATACTTAATTGTAATGTTATTTATGGCCCTACAATCCGAACACATTCGCCATGTGCCATCCTTTTTAGGCACTAAGATGATAGGCATAGCACAAGGACTCATGCTATCTTGAACCCACCCTTTTTCAATCAAAGCCTCAACTTGTTGGCGAATTTCCTGGGTTTCACTTGGATTGGTTCTATATGCTGGACGGTTTGGTAAAGAAGAGCCCGGTATCAAATCAATTTGGTGCTCAATCCCTCGCAAAGGTGGAAGTCCTTTTGGAGGATCTTGAAACACATCTTGAAACTCTTCAACCAAATGTTCCAAGCAATGAGAACTATCAACAAGTGGTTCTAACTTAAGAGTTCTAGGGATGGCTAAGAAAAGAGGATGATGAGCCACTATTTCCCTTTGAATCTCATGCCTAGACACAAGGAGTGTAGGCTTAGAACTCTTATCATTTTTATCTTTTTTATCTTTTTCACTCTCCCTCTTTTTCTTCATAATAACTTGGTCCTCATGGACTTCTCTTGGAGAGAGAGATTTTAAAGTAACCTTGTGACCATGGAATTCAAAAGAGAGTTTGTTGGTAAAGCCATCATGTAAAACTTTTCTATCAAATTGCCAAGGCCTTCCCAAAAGAACATGAGTGGCTTCCATGGGCACAACATCACATAATACCTCATCTTTGTATTTTCCAATGGAGAAATGGATGAGGACTTGTTTATTGACAACTATTTCTCCTACTTCACTAAGCCATTGTAATTTATAGGGCTTTGTATGAGAGATGGTAGGTAAAGCAAGTTTTGCTACCACTCTTGTACTTGCCACATTTGCACAACTACCCCCATCCACTATTAAAGAACAAATGTTGTTTTGAATAAGACATCTTGTGTGGAAAATATTTTCCCTTTGACTTTCATCAAAAGGTTGTGAAACTTGCCCAAGAAGTCTTCTCACAACTAACAAATCTCCTTCAAGTGGACACTCACTCTCTTCCTCACTAGATGCATGAGAATGCAATGAATGCTTAGGAGAATCCGAATCATGATCACTAACGACAATGCCCTCATGTATGTACATACTTCTTTTAGAAGGACAATTAGCAGCAATATGACCATAACCCAAACATTTAAAGCATTTAGTATTAGATGTTCTAGTGGGAGATTTAGGCCTAGAAGTAGATGGCTTAGTTTCCTTGGGTTTGAAAGAAGAATCTTTGGAAGGAGGTTTAGAAAAAGAATTTTTGTTTCTCCAAGACTTGGAGTAGTATCCATCATTGGAAATGTTTTTGAAAGAGTTTTTCTTAGCAAGTTGGGCTTCCACCTTCATTGCAAGATGAACTAAAGATCCCAATGATGAATACTCTTGTAGCTCAACAATGTTTTGAATATCCTTCCTAAGACCACTTACAAACCTAGCAATCATAGCCTCTTCACTTTCTTCTAATTCAAGTTTAAGCACAAGCGTTTCTAACTCTTTATAATATTCATCCACATTTAGCGTGCCTTGTTGAAACCGTTGGAGTTTCAACATGAGGTCTTTCCTAAAATGTGGGGGCACAAACCTAGCGCGCATTTGATATCTCAAAGAGTTCCAAGAGTCCACGGGAGGACCCTTGTGAAACATAAAGTCCTTTACAATACCATGCCACCATTTCATGGCATAATCTACAAATTCTAAGGTGGCTAGCTTATACTTGTGTTGTTCATCTTTGATGTCATGGAGCTCAAAGATTTGCTCACACTTAGCCTCCCAATCTAAATACACATTAGGATCACTAGATCCATTGAAAGTAGGAAGCTTGACCGAAGGTAGCCTAGCCTTTGCATCGTGATAGGAGCCATTGCCATAGTGAGGTCGCTCCCCTTGGTTGGGATGTCTACGGCCAAGGAATGGGGGAGGAGTTCTCCTTCTCCTATGCTCATCTTCACGGCCAAAATCATTGGAAAAGGCTCTTGTAGAATGTCTATGGGAATGATGCTCATCATTGATTGAAGGAGATGGTCTATCTTTTTGCACTTCTAGCTTTTGCAATTGCTCTTCCAAACGTCTAAGGGTTCTTTGTGTTGCATGTAATTCACCAAGGAGTGAAGCTTTGGAAGGAGAATGCTGCTTGTATGAGGCATCACTTGAAAATCCAGCCATTGGTAATTAAAAAACAGCAACACACAAAAACAGTAAACAAGTCACGAAACAACAATTAGCAAAAACAGTGAGTATTTGAAGTAAAAAAAAAAAAAAGAAAGCCGAACTGAATATAGGCAGAAAGAATGGGGCACTCTCAAAGAAATAATTTCCTTGCACTAATCTGATCTTGAGGCCTTGGAGTCCTCAAATGAAAGATGTCAAAGCAAGCACACCAATCTCAAAGGCAACCACCACAAAACCAATGAAGCAATAAAGACAAGCAAGAAAAGGTATAAGCAAAGAAAGGTAGTTGCAAAAGGAATACTATATGTAAGACAAACTCAAAGAGTAAAGAATGAAAGACAAGCAAGAAAATAAAGAACTCAATGAAGAAAGAAGGCACACCAAAAGAGTCCTAGAGAAAAGTACTAGAGTAGAGTTAAGAAACAAAAAAAACAGAACTACAAGAAAATTGTTGTATGCAAACGGTGCTATTTTTACAGAGGTAACTGGAATGATTGGAAGCGAACTGGAATGTGAAAAATTTACCACAGAAACTTCAATGTCTCAACTCAAATATGGCACTGGAATGAGGTAAAAACAGTAAGCCAATTGAGAGAAATAAATTTTTCAAAATTTCTGCCCAATTACCGTCTTTTTTTCGGCAGGAATGTACACTTTTCGTATTTTATTTATCATATTTTGTGTACTTGGAATTTTTGAGTAATTTTTTTTGCTATGCTTTTGTAACACTTTGAAGAATGTAAATCTAAATTTTCACAAATTTCCAGTGAGCCAATTAATTGCAGTAAATTGAAAACAGTAGCACGTTTGTAAGAAAACAGAGTATCCTATTTAGGAATGAAAAACAGTATGATGAACTAGCAAAGACATAATGGAAATTGTGTAAAGGAACTTGTATAGGTCTAGAATACAAGCATGAACTCAAATCTAAAAATGAAAATGCACAAAGGATCAAACAATAAACTCAAAAACAGAATGTAAACCAAAGCAAGAAACAATCAAAGCAATAAAAGTACTACTAGAAGTAATGACAATTATGGAATAACATGACTAAGACAAAACTTGACATGATTACAAAATTAAAAGACATATCACAAGATAGAACAACAAGTGAAAGGAAGCTTAAGGTCAGCTCTAGGAAGGAGAATGCCATTCCAAAAGAGCAACCATACTCATATGAATAATGAGTGCCAGAAACCTTTTCACAAACACTTGGTGTAACAAAAGAAAAACAGCAAGAAAACTCAATTAAGCCTAAAACAGAAACGTAAAGTGCAAGAAAATTAAAAGAGCTCTTGAAATAAAGTGCACACAACTCAACAATTCAACAAGAATGAACCTAAGACTCATGATACCACATGATGTGATTCCACTAGCCACAATAACATAATTCTTTGATATTCTATGGAATCAACTTGAGTTGGCAAAGATTAGGCACTTTTATAGAAGAGGATCAATGTTCTATATTTCAAGAACTCACCAAATCTTGCACCAAAAAACCAAACTCACATGGAAGCTCCATTTACTATCAATTGAACCGATTAAAACAGAAACAAAAGAAGAATAGTTGCTGGAAAACCTTAAAACAGCACCAAAAACTCAAGAACAAACTCAAAAACATGAAAACTAAGAGTAGAAACTTATGAAGATGGATGAAAGGTGAGGTGATCACGCCACTAGGAGTGATGGTTGCTCCTAGATGAGTGTGCTGCCGCCACTTGAGGACACCATGGTTCCTTCAAGATGAGACTAGAGAAGAAGGCACAAAGCTCTCCAAAGGTCACTCAAAGTTTGAGTATAGTTTCTCTACTATAAAATTCCAATCCTTTAATACAATGAGGGAGGCCTCCTATTTATAGCATAAAGAGCCTTGGAGAACAAGTTGTGAGGGTAGTAAGGGAAGACACAATATGGTGCAGCCTAGGTCATTGACTTTGGTCAATGCTGCACCATTTCACTCATTTCTAGAAGGTAGGGTTTCCTTCCTTCCCTAATGGACTTCATAAGCCTAAACTTATAACTTCACCTCCTTATTTACTTCTACACCTATCTACTAATACACCCCCCCCTAAGACTCCTAACTAAAGACTAAAAGATGCTATAACAATACAGGTTTCTAATGTTTCCCTCTAAGCACCATCAACCAAAGAAATTACAAAAAGAGAGAATAATTGTTCCCTAGCTCCTAAAGCTTTGAACATGCTTCTTGTAAGCCTTTGAGGTGGGTTTTGACCTCCATGGGCGTCTTCTATTTGCACCTCTACCTCTTCTTGATCTTGTTGATTGGCCTCCATGTCCACTAGAGCTTGATCTCCATCACATATGGACCTCCTTCGACTCTCACTAACTGAATGACTTCATCTATGTGATTCCATCATATCAGCAGAGTCAGGATCGTCTCATTCACAGGATACTCACTGATCAATACACCTCATAACCAATCTCAACACGGTATTTCCTTTCCTGAAAATACTATGTCTTGATCCCACATTCACAACATTCAACACATCATATAACACTTAAATGAACGATTCCAATCACAGCAACAATCATTCCAAGGTTCAGATTTTCGAATATCACACGCATTTCACATTTCAATCTCAAACAGTTTTCAAACGACACTAAAACAGGGGAGTTCGAAATCAACATTTAAAACCGGCGGTCACGTCGCCCCACACATAAAAACAGAGCATCGTGAAAAAGAATATGAAACCGGCGACCACGTCGCCCTCACTTCAGAACCTACTCGCCTAACGTTTTTATAAACGAAAATACTAGCTTCCCTTACCTGGACTAGCGTAAACTTCACTAAGAGCTCCAACCCAACGAGATTCAAGGATGCCTTAACTCTGTTTTAGCGTCCGGTTTGGAGAGCTTGCAGAGAACCTCCCAGGTGCTCTATGGTAGTCGTCGATAGCCAACTGATGCGCTAGGACGTCTGAACGTATGGAGAAGGAGAAGAAGAAACAGGGAGCTAAAACCAACTCACTCAATTTCTCTCTACTCAAGCAGCGTTCGAACCTTGCCTATCCAAACTAAAGTTTAAACTTAAGCCACCCTTCCCAGGCATGCCGCTGCCACCACCCACTCTGCAGGGAAGCTTGCGTATACATTTCCAATAACAGTATGACCACGTGGGTTTCTGCGCGTACCAACTCTCTGACGCTAACTATTCTGAGACACCCTTTCTGTCTACGTGTCGCGCCTGCAAGACGTCTCATGCTGGGAGCCTAGGTCCCACCTTATCTGTGTGAAACACGACATCGCGCGATAACCTTCCACCGATGACTGCTCGCGCGATGACTATCCACCGATGTCTCATCCTGGCGGACGAACGATGTCTCTCCCTGGAAGACGACCGATGTCTCTCCCTGGAAGACGACCGATGTCTCTCCCTGGAAGACGACCGATGTGTCCCTCATCCTGGCGATGACTGTCTGTCTCTCGCCCTGGCGATGCCCGCGTGTCTCTCGCCCTGTCGATGACTGATGTGCCTCTCATCCCGGCGATGACTTATGACACATCGCCACGCCTTGCTGAAGGTTCTTCATCCCACTATGTTACGTCCAAGGTATCACCTCCACTTGGCTTGGTGACGTCGGTAGCTTCACATTTCCAAGAATAGATCAGCACTACTCCTCGTGCGCCCATGCATGCAACACGAAGGACGATTTCTTATGCTCAAGCATAGAGCTTCGCATGCACAGCGTATCTAAGGCTTAACCCACACCTTGATACGCGTGGTTTTTGGAACCCACTATGGTTGATCCAGTATCTTGACCACATACTAAGTGCACTTTCGGCCATCATGTACACTATGGGCGATTGGCGTTCATGTGTAATCTAGGCGACAGGCGATGATAGGTTGTTCTTCATGACCATTTGTTCTTCTTAAAATATGAGGTAAAAAGGTGGTGGAAGCTATGGATGATATGGGTCAAGGATGACTCATATAGAGCTATGGGTTCCTTGTAGGTGCATGAAAGGTATGGAGAGTGATAGGTTAGGCCAAATCACTTGGAGGAAGGTGAAGATGAAGATCAAAGTGTCTAACCTAGAGAGACTAGACAAAGAGTAGAAGCTAGCATAATTTTGGCAACATTTACTCATATAAATTGATCTTAAAAAAACATGAGCCAAAGCACCCTATTTATAGGAGATGGTGCCTTGGAGAGTAAGGAGCAAGGGTAGGATGGGGAATACATAAAAGAGGGGGCTGCTAGGGTGTTGACTAAAGGTCAATGCAGCCCCTTAGCATGCTTCTAGAAGGTAGGGCTACATTCCTACCCTAAAAGGCCTAGGTACAAGCTAAATTGTTAAATACACCCCCTATTGTGCTAAATGAACCCTACTCTACTGAAATTACAAATAAACTGAAATTAATTGATGCTCAGCTCCCATGGCTTGGGCTCTACTCCTTGTGGTCCTCTGAGGGGTCCTTGAATATGTAAAGAAAAGTTTCTCTGCCATCAGTAGCAGAGTCCCAATCTTCTTAAATACTCTTTTCCATGGACCTAGTTGTTGGGCCTGAGCTTGGGCTTTGGCTTGGGCTTGGGCCTCTTCCATCATCCCCTCCTTCTTGAGAGGATCTGTCCTCAGATCTACAGGGTTGATCTCAAACAGCAGCCTTATTCCTGCTTTGAAAACTATGCTCGTCCTCCAGGATCAAATATTAACCTACAGTAAACATTATAGAAAAGTGAGATAAGAAGATTAAGACTAGTGTATTCAAATAAAATAGTAAGGAAATAAGGCCCTTTGCTATTTTTATAAAAGTTTTGTTTGAAAGAAATTTCAAAAATATTTTTGCTTCCTTTGTGTTGTTCATTGCCCAAGATAAGCAACAACATCACAAAGTGTTGTTTTTGTGATTTTTGAGAATAAGAGTAAGCATCATGATTCAAAGGAAAATGAGAGTTCAAAGTATTGCAATCTCTGTTTAAGGATTCTTTTCCCACTATTCTTGTAGGAGTTGTTGTAAGATACTCTTCATTCTTTCTAGATTCCTCTTCTTCTTTTTCAAACAATCCCTCACTTGGCTTTTCTGTGGAGGAAAGATTTATATTTATATCTGGTTCAGCTTCAGACACATATTTTTCTTCAAGCATATTCTCACAAGGGTTTTCTATGGAAGAAGAATTTAAGTCAATGTCTGGTTCAACTCCAAACAAAGGATTTTTGTACTTTCCTTTTCTATCCTCACTTTTTCTCTCTTTTCTTTCTCTTCTCTATCTTTCCTTTCATTCTCCTCACTTTCTCTTTTGTCTTTCAATGATAGGTTGTTCTTCATGACCATTTGTTCTTCTTAAAATATGAGGTAAAAAGGTGGTGGAAGCTATGGATGATATGGGTCAAGGATGACTCATATAGAGCTATGGGTTCCTTGTAGGTGCATGAAAGGTATGGAGAGTGATAGGTTAGGCCAAATCACTTGGAGGAAGGTGAAGATGAAGATCAAAGTGTCTAACCTAGAGAGACTAGACAAAGAGTAGAAGCTAGCATAATTTTGGCAGCATTTACTCATATAAATTGATCTTAAAAAAACATGAGCCAAAGCACCCTATTTATAGGAGATGGTGCCTTGGAGAGTAAGGAGCAAGGGTAGGATGGGGAATACATAAAAGAGGGGGCTGCTAGGGTGTTGACTAAAGGTCAATGCAGCCCCTTAGCATGCTTCTAGAAGGTAGGGCTACATTCCTACCCTAAAAGGCCTAGGTACAAGCTAAATTGTTAAATACACCCCCTATTGTGCTAAATGAACCCTACTCTACTGAAATTACAAATAAACTGAAATTAATTGATGCTCAGCTCCCATGGCTTGGGCTCTACTCCTTGTGGTCCTCTGAGGGGTCCTTGAATATGTAAAGAAAAGTTTCTCTGCCATCAGTAGCAGAGTCCCAATCTTTTTAAATACTCTTTTCCATGGACCTAGTTGTTGGGCCTGAGCTTGGGCTTTGGCTTGGGCTTGGGCCTCTTCCATCATCCCCTCCTTCTTGAGAGGATCTGTCCTCAGATCTACAGGGTTGATCTCAAACAGCAGCCTTATTCCTGCTTTGAAAACTATGCTCGTCCTCCAGGATCAAATATTAACCTACAGTAAACATTATAGAAAAGTGAGATAAGAAGATTAAGACTAGTGTATTCAAATAAAATAGTAAGGAAATAAGGCCCTTTGCTATTTTTATAAAAGTTTTGTTTGAAAGAAATTTCAAAAATATTTTTGCTTCCTTTGTGTTGTTCATTGCCCAAGATAAGCAACAACATCACAAAGTGTTGTTTTTGTGATTTTTGAGAATAAGAGTAAGCATCATGATTCAAAGGAAAATGAGAGTTCAAAGTATTGCAATCTCTGTTTAAGGATTCTTTTCCCACTATTCTTGTAGGAGTTGTTGTAAGATACTCTTCATTCTTTCTAGATTCCTCTTCTTCTTTTTCAAACAATCCCTCACTTGGCTTTTCTGTGGAGGAAAGATTTATATTTATATCTGGTTCAGCTTCAGACACATATTTTTCTTCAAGCATATTCTCACAAGGGTTTTCTATGGAAGAAGAATTTAAGTCAATGTCTGGTTCAACTCCAAACAAAGGATTTTTGTACTTTCCTTTTCTATCCTCACTTTTTCTCTCTTTTCTTTCTCTTCTCTATCTTTCCTTTCATTCTCCTCACTTTCTCTTTTGTCTTTCAATGATAGGTTGTTCTTCATGACCATTTGTTCTTCTTAAAATATGAGGTAAAAAGGTGGTGGAAGCTATGGATGATATGGGTCAAGGATGACTCATATAGAGCTATGGGTTCCTTGTAGGTGCATGAAAGGTATGGAGAGTGATAGGTTAGGCCAAATCACTTGGAGGAAGGTGAAGATGAAGATCAAAGTGTCTAACCTAGAGAGACTAGACAAAGAGTAGAAGCTAGCATAATTTTGGCAGCATTTACTCATATAAATTGATCTTAAAAAAACATGAGCCAAAGCACCCTATTTATAGGAGATGGTGCCTTGGAGAGTAAGGAGCAAGGGTAGGATGGGGAATACATAAAAGAGGGGGCTGCTAGGGTGTTGACTAAAGGTCAATGCAGCCCCTTAGCATGCTTCTAGAAGGTAGGGCTACATTCCTACCCTAAAAGGCCTAGGTACAAGCTAAATTGTTAAATACACCCCCTATTGTGCTAAATGAACCCTACTCTACTGAAATTACAAATAAACTGAAATTAATTGATGCTCAGCTCCCATGGCTTGGGCTCTACTCCTTGTGGTCCTCTGAGGGGTCCTTGAATATGTAAAGAAAAGTTTCTCTGCCATCAGTAGCAGAGTCCCAATCTTTTTAAATACTCTTTTCCATGGACCTAGTTGTTGGGCCTGAGCTTGGGCTTTGGCTTGGGCTTGGGCCTCTTCCATCATCCCCTCCTTCTTGAGAGGATCTGTCCTCAGATCTACAGGGTTGATCTCAAACAGCAGCCTTATTCCTGCTTTGAAAACTATGCTCGTCCTCCAGGATCAAATATTAACCTACAGTAAACATTATAGAAAAGTGAGATAAGAAGATTAAGACTAGTGTATTCAAATAAAATAGTAAGGAAATAAGGCCCTTTGCTATTTTTATAAAAGTTTTGTTTGAAAGAAATTTCAAAAATATTTTTGCTTCCTTTGTGTTGTTCATTGCCCAAGATAAGCAACAACATCACAAAGTGTTGTTTTTGTGATTTTTGAGAATAAGAGTAAGCATCATGATTCAAAGGAAAATGAGAGTTCAAAGTATTGCAATCTCTGTTTAAGGATTCTTTTCCCACTATTCTTGTAGGAGTTGTTGTAAGATACTCTTCATTCTTTCTAGATTCCTCTTCTTCTTTTTCAAACAATCCCTCACTTGGCTTTTCTGTGGAGGAAAGATTTATATTTATATCTGGTTCAGCTTCAGACACATATTTTTCTTCAAGCATATTCTCACAAGGGTTTTCTATGGAAGAAGAATTTAAGTCAATGTCTGGTTCAACTCCAAACAAAGGATTTTTGTACTTTCCTTTTCTATCCTCACTTTTTCTCTCTTTTCTTTCTCTTCTCTATCTTTCCTTTCATTCTCCTCACTTTCTCTTTTGTCTTTCAATGATAGGTTGTTCTTCATGACCATTTGTTCTTCTTAAAATATGAGGTAAAAAGGTGGTGGAAGCTATGGATGATATGGGTCAAGGATGACTCATATAGAGCTATGGGTTCCTTGTAGGTGCATGAAAGGTATGGAGAGTGATAGGTTAGGCCAAATCACTTGGAGGAAGGTGAAGATGAAGATCAAAGTGTCTAACCTAGAGAGACTAGACAAAGAGTAGAAGCTAGCATAATTTTGGCAGCATTTACTCATATAAATTGATCTTAAAAAAACATGAGCCAAAGCACCCTATTTATAGGAGATGGTGCCTTGGAGAGTAAGGAGCAAGGGTAGGATGGGGAATACATAAAAGAGGGGGCTGCTAGGGTGTTGACTAAAGGTCAATGCAGCCCCTTAGCATGCTTCTAGAAGGTAGGGCTACATTCCTACCCTAAAAGGCCTAGGTACAAGCTAAATTGTTAAATACACCCCCTATTGTGCTAAATGAACCCTACTCTACTGAAATTACAAATAAACTGAAATTAATTGATGCTCAGCTCCCATGGCTTGGGCTCTACTCCTTGTGGTCCTCTGAGGGGTCCTTGAATATGTAAAGAAAAGTTTCTCTGCCATCAGTAGCAGAGTCCCAATCTTCTTAAATACTCTTTTCCATGGACCTAGTTGTTGGGCCTGAGCTTGGGCTTTGGCTTGGGCTTGGGCCTCTTCCATCATCCCCTCCTTCTTGAGAGGATCTGTCCTCAGATCTACAGGGTTGATCTCAAACAGCAGCCTTATTCCTGCTTTGAAAACTATGCTCGTCCTCCAGGATCAAATATTAACCTACAGTAAACATTATAGAAAAGTGAGATAAGAAGATTAAGACTAGTGTATTCAAATAAAATAGTAAGGAAATAAGGCCCTTTGCTATTTTTATAAAAGTTTTGTTTGAAAGAAATTTCAAAAATATTTTTGCTTCCTTTGTGTTGTTCATTGCCCAAGATAAGCAACAACATCACAAAGTGTTGTTTTTGTGATTTTTGAGAATAAGAGTAAGCATCATGATTCAAAGGAAAATGAGAGTTCAAAGTATTGCAATCTCTGTTTAAGGATTCTTTTCCCACTATTCTTGTAGGAGTTGTTGTAAGATACTCTTCATTCTTTCTAGATTCCTCTTCTTCTTTTTCAAACAATCCCTCACTTGGCTTTTCTGTGGAGGAAAGATTTATATTTATATCTGGTTCAGCTTCAGACACATATTTTTCTTCAAGCATATTCTCACAAGGGTTTTCTATGGAAGAAGAATTTAAGTCAATGTCTGGTTCAACTCCAAACAAAGGATTTTTGTACTTTCCTTTTCTATCCTCACTTTTTCTCTCTTTTCTTTCTCTTCTCTATCTTTCCTTTCATTCTCCTCACTTTCTCTTTTGTCTTTCAATGATAGGTTGTTCTTCATGACCATTTGTTCTTCTTAAAATATGAGGTAAAAAGGTGGTGGAAGCTATGGATGATATGGGTCAAGGATGACTCATATAGAGCTATGGGTTCCTTGTAGGTGCATGAAAGGTATGGAGAGTGATAGGTTAGGCCAAATCACTTGGAGGAAGGTGAAGATGAAGATCAAAGTGTCTAACCTAGAGAGACTAGACGAAGAGTAGAAGCTAGCATAATTTTGGCAGCATTTACTCATATAAATTGATCTTAAAAAAACATGAGCCAAAGCACCTTATTTATAGGAGATGGTGCCTTGGAGAGTAAGGAGCAAGGGTAGGATGGGGAATACATAAAAGAGGGGGCTGCTAGGGTGTTGACTAAAGGTCAATGCAGCCCCTTAGCATGCTTCTAGAAGGTAGGGCTACATTCCTACCCTAAAAGGCCTAGGTACAAGCTAAATTGTTAAATACACCCCCTATTGTGCTAAATGAACCCTACTCTACTGAAATTACAAATAAACTGAAATTAATTGATGCTCAGCTCCCATGGCTTGGGCCCTACTCCTTGTGGTCCTCTGAGGGGTCCTTGAATATGTAAAGAAAAGTTTCTCTGCCATCAGTAGCAGAGTCCCAATCTTCTTAAATACTCTTTTCCATGGACCTAGTTGTTGGGCCTGAGCTTGGGCTTTGGCTTGTGATCCGGTCCGTCATCAGTAAATAGATGACGTCGCCAGCAGTTGACCATGTTGACTGTTCAAGGGGTGTCACGTGGTAGAGGATAGTAAGCCAGTTGGAGAGGCGATCACCCAGAATGGTGATTGGTTGTCAGTGGCTAAGGCGATCACCCAGTGTTAAGAGAGCGCCTGGAAGCAAAGCGCGAGAAGTAAAGAAGCACAGATCGGTAGTCGCCTATCACCGCGTGTAAAGAGTAGTGATCACCTATCGCCATGTGTGAAGATATATGTGATCGCCTATCGCCATGTGTGAAGATATAAGTGATCGCCTATCGCCATATGTGTGAAGATATAAGTGATCGCCTATCGCCATGTGTGTGAAGATATAAGTGGTCGCCTATCGCCTGCAGGTATTCACATCGCCGGGTGTTCACATGATCGCCGGGTGTGAAGATCAGGAGATCAGGTTGTCAGCAAGTCGCCGAAAGGAGCACATCGCCGAGTGTTTGAGAAGACTTGTGTGAGCTGTGATACCCAGTGTTAACCAGATCGCCAGGTTAAGGTTGTGCCCAGAGTAGCCTGTGCACTAAGCTACTCCCTGTGTGGATAACTTAGTCGCAGGATCAAGGTGAAAGTAGCGTTTTAGCTGCAGGTACTCCAGATGGTGACACGTGAATGACCAGATGATGTCCACGTGTCAAGAGGAGCAACCGTCAGGAGAGAGAAAGACTCAGGTATATATAGCTAATCCTTAACAGAAAAAAGGGGGGATGCACTTTTTGGTGTTTCACTGATACGCGGTCTTGAGCTTTTCTCTGAGTTTTCTTGAATGATCCAATCACTGACTTGAGCGTCGGAGCTACAACGGCCGCAGAGGCGCCATCTTGTTCTTTCAGGTTTCTTGGAGGAGCTTCAGGCGAAGGTCACTGAGGCATTTGGCGTGAAGCTGGTGGAGACGAGGTCAAAGAAGGCGAAGTTCTAGCGCTCGAGTCAAGCGGCCGGATCATTTGGCGCCCACCGTGGGGCCGTGTAAATTGTGATTCCCATCCACAGTTGAGTTGGTAAGGTTTTCGGTAGTTTCTGTTCGATTGTTTGCTGCTGCAATTGTTTTTTGGAAATTGTAGCTGTTTGAATCGAAGTTCAAACGGTGAAGAGTGATTTTCTGGGATTCCTACCGATCTTGGAAGAATCGTTGTGCGAAGGAAGTGGAAATGTTTCTTTAGTTGTTGCGAGTTAGCTTGTGCGTGTTGAAAGGCAACTGCGTGGGTAAAAGTTTCATGAGGAAAATGAGGGCAACGAGATCTGGTTCAGCTGCGCCACAATCTGGGGAGAACAACGTGACGATGACGCAAATGCTGGAGATGATGCGTGCTTTGCAAGAAGATGTGGCAGCATCGCGCGTCGAGCAAGCGAAGATGCACGACGACCTGGTAGCTTCTCAGGCCAGAAGCGAAGAGCTGCGTAAGGTCAATGAAGAGTTACGTCAGGCTCTTCGCGAGCAGAGGGAGAGTGCTGCGACCAGTGGAGGTGCGCCACCGTCTCCACCACGAGTTTTTCCGATGCCATTCTCACAGGCGATCATGGATGCTGTGATTCCTACAAGCACCACGGCGGTTAAGGCCTCCTTCACTGGAGTGGAAGATCCAGAGGCTCATCTTACCACGTTCCATACACAGATGATGCTGTCGGGAGGATCGGATGAGGTTTATTGCAAGATGTTCATGAGCACTCTCCACAACACAGCGTTGGATTGGTTTGTAAGCCTACCTACTGGACACATTTCCAGTTTTCAGCAGTTCTCCAAGCTTTTTGTCGATCAGTACAGTGTGAATAAGGCGCCACCTATGGTGTTGTACGACCTGTTTGACGTAAGGCAGTTCCAGGGGGAATCTCTGAAGGACTATATGAATAGGTTTGGAGCTCAGATAGTCCGGTTACCCGGAAAGGATGAGGAGATGTTCGTGCACGCCTTCAAGAAGGGCGTGCTGCCTGGACCCTTCAGCGAATCATTAATCAGGAGCCACCCCACAACGTTTGTAGAGATCCGGCGACGTGCTGTGGCTCACATCGCCGCTGAGAATGAAGTGATTGAGAAGAGAGGGAATATGGCTCCTGTGAAACCACACACCCAAGCCAAGCCTCAACCTCAGTGGGTGCTGGAGTCGACGATGCTGACGAAGGATCAAAGGGCATACCATCCTTATGATCAGAAGAAAAACAAAGGTGATGTCAGTAGTAGAGGAAGAGGGCCAGGTCGCCCGAGGGAACTCAAGCGCCCTCCAAGGCATGAGTTCGTGATGGGATTGGTGGACCTGATCACCATTCCCCATATAGCTGCAAAGTTGAAGGCGCCTGAAAAGGTGTCAGATAAGATGTTGGGGCCAAAGCCAGACGCATGGTGTGAATTCCACAAAGGTTTTGGCCACACCCTTGACTCCTGCCTGTCACTGGGATATCAGCTCGACGAGTTGGTTAGAGGTGGATTTCTGAAGGCCTTTTTGATGGAGAAGAAGGCAGCCAGTGCGTCGAGCTCCCAGCCGGCGAGCAGTGAAGGCCAACAACATGAAGTGCCCATCTACGGGGAAATCCATGCTATAGCTGGGGGTACTCAGGAGGTGGGTGCATTGCGTCACAGCACAAGAAATGTGCTCGACCTGTGATGGCAGTGGAAGCATTCGAGGACCACTCGTCAGATGTGGACACCACTAAACCCCTTCCAGTTTAGTGCGTAGCTGTGACGCGATGGTTCCAGTTGAAATCCAGGAGAGATCGCCGGGTTTTCAACACTTTGTAGCAGAGAAATCAAATGAAGAGAGAAGAATGAACCTGGATTTACTGGATGAGGTCAGAGAGGAAGTGAGTGTGAAAGCTGAAGCGGTGAAAAGAGGAATAGAACGAAGATACAGTTTTAGAGGAATATCGAGGCAGTCCAGAAGCGGCGATCTGGTGATGAGAAACGCCACACGCCTCATGTCTCGTTTCAGTCAAAGCTTCGTAAGCATTATGAACTCAGTGTAATCATAAACAGTTTTGTAAGAACAGTTGCAAGGGGGCTATCTTTGTTCCCTAAGAAAGGTTTTCAACGAGGCCACCCAAGAAACAAGATATTCAAACTAAAGTGTGTGTGTATTGTTGTGAAGAAGGGAAAAACCTTATCACCTAAAGTGATTCAAGGTAGAGGTAAAATGATTGCCCACGTTATAAGTAAAAGTTTTCAAAGTCCTCATCGTCCTTAGGCGATCGGAGGCCTCTAGTAAAAGTCCTCATCGCCCTTAGGCGATCAGAGGCACAAGTTGAAGGTTTTCAAAGTCCTCATCGTCTTTTGGCGATCGGAGGCATCCAGCGAAAGTCCTCTCGCCCTTAGGCGATCAGAGGCACGAGTGAAGAGTTTTCAAAGTCCTCATAATCCTTTGGCGATCGGAGGCATCCAGCGAAAGTCCTCTCGCCCTTGGGTGATCAGAGGCACGAGTGAAGAGTTTCCAAAGTCCTCATCGTCCTTTGGCGATTGGAGGCATCCAGCGAAGTTCCAAGTCCTCAAGGCTCCCGCGCATCCTGAGGCAACAAATGTAGTCTGATCGGTCATCGGTAGTCGATGGCATCAGGCGATCAGGCGAGAGAAGAGAAAGACCTCCTTGCCTTTGAGCAAGTGCAGGCGAGAGAAGAGGAAGACCTCCTTGCCTTTGAGCAAGTGCAGGCGAGAGAAGAGGAAGTCCTCCTTGCCTTTGAGCAAGTGCAGGCGAGAGAAGAGGAAGTCCTCCTTGCCTTTGAGCAAGTGCAGGCGAGAGAAGAGGAAGTCCTCCTTGCCTTTGAGCAAGTGCAGGCGAGAACAGAGGAAGACCTCCTTGCCTTTGAGCAAGTGTAGGCAACAGAGGAAGACCTCCTTGCCTTTGAGCAAGTGTAGGCAACAGAGGAAGACCTCCTTGCCTTTGAGCAAGTGCAGGCGAGAGAAGAGGAAGTCCTCCTTGCCTTTGAGCAAGTGCAGGCGAGAGAAGAGGAAGTCCTCCTTGCCTTTGAGCAAGTGCAGGCGAGAACAGAGGAAGACCTCCTTGCCTTTGAGCAAGTGTAGGCAACAGAGGAAGACCTCCTTGCCTTTGAGCAAGTGTAGGCAACAGAGGAAGACCTCCTTGCCTTTGAGCAAGTGCAGGCGAGAGAAGAGGAAGTCCTCCTTGCCTTTGAGCAAGTGCAGGCGAGAGAAGAGGAAGACCTCCTTGCCTTTGAGCAAGTGCAGGCGAGAGAAGAGGAAGTCCTCCTTGCCTTTGAGCAAGTGTAGGCAACAGAGGAAGTCCTCCTTGCCTTTGAGCAAGTGTAGGCAACAGAGGAAGTCCTCCTTGCCTTTGAGCAAGTGTAGGCGAGAGAAGAGGAAGTCCTCCTTGCCTTTGAGCAAGTGGAGGCAACAGAGGAAGACCTCCTTGCCTTTGAGCAAGTGCAGGCGAGAGAAGAGGAAGTCCTCCTTGCCTTTGAGCAAGTGTAGGCAACAGAGGAAGTCCTCTCGCCCTTGGGTGATCAGAGGCACGAGTGAAGAGTTTCCAAAGTCCTCATCGTCCTTTGGCGATTGGAGGCATCCAGCGAAGTTCCAAGTCCTCAAGGCTCCCCCGCATCCTGAGGCAACAAACGCCTCAGATCGGTCATCGGTAGTCGATGGCATCAGGCGATCAGGCGAGAGAAGAGGAAGTCCTCCTTGCCTTTGAGCAAGTGCAGGCGAGAGAAGAGGAAGTCCTCCTTGCCTTTGAGCAAGTGCAGGCGAGAGAAGAGGAAGTCCTCCTTGCCTTTGAGCAAGTGCAGGCGAGAGAAGAGGAAGTCCTCCTTGCCTTTGAGCAAGTGCAGGCGAGAACAGAGGAAGACCTCCTTGCCTTTGAGCAAGTGTAGGCAACAGAGGAAGACCTCCTTGCCTTTGAGCAAGTGTAGGCAACAGAGGAAGACCTCCTTGCCTTTGAGCAAGTGCAGGCGAGAGAAGAGGAAGTCCTCCTTGCCTTTGAGCAAGTGCAGGCGAGAGAAGAGGAAGACCTCCTTGCCTTTGAGCAAGTGCAGGCGAGAGAAGAGGAAGTCCTCCTTGCCTTTGAGCAAGTGTAGGCAACAGAGGAAGTCCTCCTTGCCTTTGAGCAAGTGTAGGCAACAGAGGAAGTCCTCCTTGCCTTTGAGCAAGTGTAGGCGAGAGAAGAGGAAGTCCTCCTTGCCTTTGAGCAAGTGGAGGCAACAGAGGAAGACCTCCTTGCCTTTGAGCAAGTGCAGGCGAGAGAAGAGGAAGTCCTCCTTGCCTTTGAGCAAGTGTAGGCAACAGAGGAAGTCCTCTCGCCCTTGGGTGATCAGAGGCACGAGTGAAGAGTTTCCAAAGTCCTCATCGTCCTTTGGCGATTGGAGGCATCCAGCGAAGTTCCAAGTCCTCAAGGCTCCCGCGCATCCTGAGGCAACAAACGCCTCTGATCGGTCATCGGTAGTCGATGGCATCAGGCGATCAGGCGAGAGAAGAGGAAGTCCTCCTTGCCTTTGAGCAAGTGCAGGCGAGAGAAGAGGAAGTCCTCCTTGCCTTTGAGCAAGTGCAGGCGAGAGAATAAGAAATCCTCCTTGCCTTTGAGCAAGTGTAGGCGAGATATAAGAAATCCTTCTTGCCTTTGAGCAAGTGTAGGTGACAGAGGAAAGCCATGGTGCAGGCGAGAAGGGTTCATATAAAAGAACGACAGGTGAAAAGGTGAATAGAAGGTTGCAAAAGGTGATCCCACCGTGGACGCCTTATTTTGAATAAAGAAGGCAACATCGCCCAACATTAAGGCGGCGAGTACCAGATCAGAGGAATTCCCGGCGATGATGCAGAACGCCTGGCATGCAGTTAAACGTACAAAGTAACAAGGCTGAGTGAAGAGAGCAAAAGAAAGGGTAGAGGTCTCTGTCCAGTGCTCCCACGTTGTCAGGACTCCTTGCCCTCGTGAAGCTATCCTTGGAGCTTTTATTTCCCTTCTCCACCCAGTGCAAGGGAAAGCCACCAAGAAGAAGGACGTTACAGCAATTCCCATTCAGCCTTACCCAGAGGTGATCTCCAGGATTTTTGGCTTCGAACAAGAACAGGGAGGCATCCACTGAAGAGGTTCTCCTTAGCTTATCAGCCAAGGTCGACTCAGGAGGAATCTCCCATCACCAGAGTAAAAACAAGAGGTATTCTGGAGCTTGCCAGTCGAGAAGGGGGGCTTCGAAGATTAATCGCCCAAGGAAACCAGCACGAGTCAAGAAGTAGAGATAGCACCACATCAGTTAGTACGGTCACCAAGCAACCCACACAAGGTGAAGGTTGAGCTATGAAGGAGAAAGAGTGATTCAAGTTGTAAAGACAAGGTTTATAATTCATTACAAGCAGATGATGGTCGTCGAAGGGAAAGAGGCAGAAGTAAGAACGTTTACGTAGTGGCAAGACCTCGGTCGTCGGCCAAGAGGTGACAGCCCGGTCGGGTCAATAGCTATCAGGCGAGTTGTAAGACTCTTCGTTGAGACAAGTCACAACTCGAGCCTGGGGGGCTTGTGATCCGGTCCGTCATCAGTAAATAGATGACGTCGCCAGCAGTTGACCATGTTGACTGTTCAAGGGGTGTCACGTGGTAGAGGATAGTAAGCCAGTTGGAGAGGCGATCACCCAGAATGGTGATTGGTTGTCAGTGGCTAAGGCGATCACCCAGTGTTAAGAGAGCGCCTGGAAGCAAAGCGCGAGAAGTAAAGAAGCACAGATCGGTAGTCGCCTATCACCGCGTGTAAAGAGTAGTGATCACCTATCGCCATGTGTGAAGATATATGTGATCGCCTATCGCCATGTGTGAAGATATAAGTGATCGCCTATCGCCATATGTGTGAAGATATAAGTGATCGCCTATCGCCATGTGTGTGAAGATATAAGTGGTCGCCTATCGCCTGCAGGTATTCACATCGCCGGGTGTTCACATGATCGCCGGGTGTGAAGATCAGGAGATCAGGTTGTCAGCAAGTCGCCGAAAGGAGCACATCGCCGAGTGTTTGAGAAGACTTGTGTGAGCTGTGATACCCAGTGTTAACCAGATCGCCAGGTTAAGGTTGTGCCCAGAGTAGCATGTGCACTAAGCTACTCCCTGTGTGGATAACTTAGTCGCAGGATCAAGGTGAAAGTAGCGTTTTAGCTGCAGGTACTCCAGATGGTGACACGTGAATGACCAGATGATGTCCACGTGTCAAGAGGAGCAACCGTCAGGAGAGAGAAAGACTCAGGTATATATAGCTAATCCTTAACAGAAAAAAGGGGGGATGCACTTTTTGGTGTTTCATTGATACGCGGTCTTGAGCTTTTCTCTGAGTTTTCTTGAATGATCCAATCACTGACTTGAGCGTCGGAGCTACAACGGCCGCAGAGGCGCCATCTTGTTCTTTCAGGTTTCTTGGAGGAGCTTCAGGCGAAGGTCACTGAGGCATTTGGCGTGAAGCTGGTGAAGACGAGGTCAAAGAAGGCGAAGTTCTAGCGCTCGAGTCAAGCGGCCGGATCAGCTTGGGCTTGGGCCTCTTCCATCATCCCCTCCTTCTTGAGAGGATCTGTCCTCAGATCTACAGGGTTGATCTCAAACAGCAGCCTTATTCCTGCTTTGAAAACTATGCTCGTCCTCCAGGATCAAATATTAACCTACAGTAAACATTATAGAAAAGTGAGATAAGAAGATTAAGACTAGTGTATTCAAATAAAATAGTAAGGAAATAAGGCCCTTTGCTATTTTTATAAAAGTTTTGTTTGAAAGAAATTTCAAAAATATTTTTGCTTCCTTTGTGTTGTTCATTGCCCAAGATAAGCAACAACATCACAAAGTGTTGTTTTTGTGATTTTTGAGAATAAGAGTAAGCATCATGATTCAAAGGAAAATGAGAGTTCAAAGTATTGCAATCTCTGTTTAAGGATTCTTTTCCCACTATTCTTGTAGGAGTTGTTGTAAGATACTCTTCATTCTTTCTAGATTCCTCTTCTTCTTTTTCAAACAATCCCTCACTTGGCTTTTCTGTGGAGGAAAGATTTATATTTATATCTCGTTCAGCTTCAGACACATATTTTTCTTCAAGCATATTCTCACAAGGGTTTTCTATGGAAGAAGAATTTAAGTCAATGTCTGGTTCAACTCCAAACAAAGGATTTTTGTACTTTCCTTTTCTATCCTCACTTTTTCTCTCTTTTCTTTCTCTTCTCTATCTTTCCTTTCATTCTCCTCACTTTCTCTTTTGTCTTTCAATGATAGGTTGTTCTTCATGACCATTTGTTCTTCTTAAAATATGAGGTAAAAAGGTGGTGGAAGCTATGGATGATATGGGTCAAGGATGACTCATATAGAGCTATGGGTTCCTTGTAGGTGCATGAAAGGTATGGAGAGTGATAGGTTAGGCCAAATCACTTGGAGGAAGGTGAAGATGAAGATCAAAGTGTCTAACCTAGAGAGACTAGACGAAGAGTAGAAGCTAGCATAATTTTGGCAGCATTTACTCATATAAATTGATCTTAAAAAAACATGAGCCAAAGCACCCTATTTATAGGAGATGGTGCCTTGGAGAGTAAGGAGCAAGGGTAGGATGGGGAATACATAAAAGAGGGGGCTGCTAGGGTGTTGACTAAAGGTCAATGCAGCCCCTTAGCATGCTTCTAGAAGGTAGGGCTACATTCCTACCCTAAAAGGCCTAGGTACAAGCTAAATTGTTAAATACACCCCCTATTGTGCTAAATGAACCCTACTCTACTGAAATTACAAATAAACTGAAATTAATTGATGCTCAGCTCCCATGGCTTGGGCTCTACTCCTTGTGGTCCTCTGAGGGGTCCTTGAATATGTAAAGAAAAGTTTCTCTGCCATCAGTAGCAGAGTCCCAATCTTCTTAAATACTCTTTTCCATGGACCTAGTTGTTGGGCCTGAGCTTAGGCTTTGGCTTGGGCTTGGGCCTCTTCCATCATCCCCTCCTTCTTGAGAGGATCTGTCCTCAGATCTACAGGGTTGATCTCAAACAGCAGCCTTATTCCTGCTTTGAAAACTATGCTCGTCCTCCAGGATCAAATATTAACCTACAGTAAACATTATAGAAAAGTGAGATAAGAAGATTAAGACTAGTGTATTCAAATAAAATAGTAAGGAAATAAGGCCCTTTGCTATTTTTATAAAAGTTTTGTTTGAAAGAAATTTCAAAAATATTTTTGCTTCCTTTGTGTTGTTCATTGCCCAAGATAAGCAACAACATCACAAAGTGTTGTTTTTGTGATTTTTGAGAATAAGAGTAAGCATCATGATTCAAAGGCAAATGAGAGTTCAAAGTATTGCAATCTCTGTTTAAGGATTCTTTTCCCACTATTCTTGTAGGAGTTGTTGTAAGATACTCTTCATTCTTTCTAGATTCCTCTTCTTCTTTTTCAAACAATCCCTCACTTGGCTTTTCTGTGGAGGAAAGATTTATATTTATATCTGGTTCAGCTTCAGACACATATTTTTCTTCAAGCATATTCTCACAAGGGTTTTCTATGGAAGAAGAATTTAAGTCAATGTCTGGTTCAACTCCAAACAAAGGATTTTTGTACTTTCCTTTTCTATCCTCACTTTTTCTCTCTTTTCTTTCTCTTCTCTATCTTTCCTTTCATTCTCCTCACTTTCTCTTTTGTCTTTCAATGATAGGTTGTTCTTCATGACCATTTGTTCTTCTTAAAATATGAGGTAAAAAGGTGGTGGAAGCTATGGATGATATGGGTCAAGGATGACTCATATAGAGCTATGGGTTCCTTGTAGGTGCATGAAAGGTATGGAGAGTGATAGGTTAGGCCAAATCACTTGGAGGAAGGTGAAGATGAAGATCAAAGTGTCTAACCTAGAGAGACTAGACAAAGAGTAGAAGCTAGCATAATTTTGGCAGCATTTACTCATATAAATTGATCTTAAAAAAACATGAGCCAAAGCACCCTATTTATAGGAGATGGTGCCTTGGAGAGTAAGGAGCAAGGGTAGGATGGGGAATACATAAAAGAGGGGGCTGCTAGGGTGTTGACTAAAGGTCAATGCAGCCCCTTAGCATGCTTCTAGAAGGTAGGGCTACATTCCTACCCTAAAAGGCCTAGGTACAAGCTAAATTGTTAAATACACCCCCTATTGTGCTAAATGAACCCTACTCTACTGAAATTACAAATAAACTGAAATTAATTGATGCTCAGCTCCCATGGCTTGGGCTCTACTCCTTGTGGTCCTCTGAGGGGTCCTTGAATATGTAAAGAAAAGTTTCTCTGCCATCAGTAGCAGAGTCCCAATCTTCTTAAATACTCTTTTCCATGGACCTATTTGTTGGGCCTGAGCTTGGGCTTTGGCTTGGGCTTGGGCCTCTTCCATCATCCCCTCCTTCTTGAGAGGATCTGTCCTCAGATCTACAGGGTTGATCTCAAACAGCAGCCTTATTCCTGCTTTGAAAACTATGCTCGTCCTCCAGGATCAAATATTAACCTACAGTAAACATTATAGAAAAGTGAGATAAGAAGATTAAGACTAGTGTATTCAAATAAAATAGTAAGGAAATAAGGCCCTTTGCTATTTTTATAAAAGTTTTGTTTGAAAGAAATTTCAAAAATATTTTTGCTTCCTTTGTGTTGTTCATTGCCCAAGATAAGCAACAACATCACAAAGTGTTGTTTTTGTGATTTTTGAGAATAAGAGTAAGCATCATGATTCAAAGGCAAATGAGAGTTCAAAGTATTGCAATCTCTGTTTAAGGATTCTTTTCCCACTATTCTTGTAGGAGTTGTTGTAAGATACTCTTCATTCTTTCTAGATTCCTCTTCTTCTTTTTCAAACAATCCCTCACTTGGCTTTTCTGTGGAGGAAAGATTTATATTTATATCTGGTTCAGCTTCAGACACATATTTTTCTTCAAGCATATTCTCACAAGGGTTTTCTATGGAAGAAGAATTTAAGTCAATGTCTGGTTCAACTCCAAACAAAGGATTTTTGTACTTTCCTTTTCTATCCTCACTTTTTCTCTCTTTTCTTTCTCTTCTCTATCTTTCCTTTCATTCTCCTCACTTTCTCTTTTGTCTTTCAATGATAGGTTGTTCTTCATGACCATTTGTTCTTCTTAAAATATGAGGTAAAAAGGTGGTGGAAGCTATGGATGATATGGGTCAAGGATGACTCATATAGAGCTATGGGTTCCTTGTAGGTGCATGAAAGGTATGGAGAGTGATAGGTTAGGCCAAATCACTTGGAGGAAGGTGAAGATGAAGATCAAAGTGTCTAACCTAGAGAGACTAGACAAAGAGTAGAAGCTAGCATAATTTTGGCAGCATTTACTCATATAAATTGATCTTAAAAAAACATGAGCCAAAGCACCCTATTTATAGGAGATGGTGCCTTGGAGAGTAAGGAGCAAGGGTAGGATGGGGAATACATAAAAGAGGGGGCTGCTAGGGTGTTGACTAAAGGTCAATGCAGCCCCTTAGCATGCTTCTAGAAGGTAGGGCTACATTCCTACCCTAAAAGGCCTAGGTACAAGCTAAATTGTTAAATACACCCCCTATTGTGCTAAATGAACCCTACTCTACTGAAATTACAAATAAACTGAAATTAATTGATGCTCAGCTCCCATGGCTTGGGCTCTACTCCTTGTGGTCCTCTGAGGGGTCCTTGAATATGTAAAGAAAAGTTTCTCTGCCATCAGTAGCAGAGTCCCAATCTTCTTAAATACTCTTTTCCATGGACCTAGTTGTTGGGCCTGAGCTTGGGCTTTGGCTTGGGCTTGGGCCTCTTCCATCATCCCCTCCTTCTTGAGAGGATCTGTCCTCAGATCTACAGGGTTGATCTCAAACAGCAGCCTTATTCCTGCTTTGAAAACTATGCTCGTCCTCCAGGATCAAATATTAACCTACAGTAAACATTATAGAAAAGTGAGATAAGAAGATTAAGACTAGTGTATTCAAATAAAATAGTAAGGAAATAAGGCCCTTTGCTATTTTTATAAAAGTTTTGTTTGAAAGAAATTTCAAAAATATTTTTGCTTCCTTTGTGTTGTTCATTGCCCAAGATAAGCAACAACATCACAAAGTGTTGTTTTTGTGATTTTTGAGAATAAGAGTAAGCATCATGATTCAAAGGCAAATGAGAGTTCAAAGTATTGCAATCTCTGTTTAAGGATTCTTTTCCCACTATTCTTGTAGGAGTTGTTGTAAGATACTCTTCATTCTTTCTAGATTCCTCTTCTTCTTTTTCAAACAATCCCTCACTTGGCTTTTCTGTGGAGGAAAGATTTATATTTATATCTGGTTCAGCTTCAAACACATATTTTTCTTCAAGCATATTCTCACAAGGGTTTTCTATGGAAGAAGAATTTAAGTCAATGTCTGGTTCAACTCCAAACAAAGGATTTTTGTACTTTCCTTTTCTATCCTCACTTTTTCTCTCTTTTCTTTCTCTTCTCTATCTTTCCTTTCATTCTCCTCACTTTCTCTTTTGTCTTTCAATGATAGGTTGTTCTTCATGACCATTTGTTCTTCTTAAAATATGAGGTAAAAAGGTGGTGGAAGCTATGGATGATATGGGTCAAGGATGACTCATATAGAGCTATGGGTTCCTTGTAGGTGCATGAAAGGTATGGAGAGTGATAGGTTAGGCCAAATCACTTGGAGGAAGGTGAAGATGAAGATCAAAGTGTCTAACCTAGAGAGACTAGACAAAGAGTAGAAGCTAGCATAATTTTGGCAGCATTTACTCATATAAATTGATCTTAAAAAAACATGAGCCAAAGCACCCTATTTATAGGAGATGGTGCCTTGGAGAGTAAGGAGCAAGGGTAGGATGGGGAATACATAAAAGAGGGGGCTGCTAGGGTGTTGACTAAAGGTCAATGCAGCCCCTTAGCATGCTTCTAGAAGGTAGGGCTACATTCCTACCCTAAAAGGCCTAGGTACAAGCTAAATTGTTAAATACACCCCCTATTGTGCTAAATGAACCCTACTCTACTGAAATTACAAATAAACTGAAATTAATTGATGCTCAGCTCCCATGGCTTGGGCTCTACTCCTTGTGGTCCTCTGAGGGGTCCTTGAATATGTAAAGAAAAGTTTCTCTGCCATCAGTAGCAGAGTCCCAATCTTCTTAAATACTCTTTTCCATGGACCTAGTTGTTGGGCCTGAGCTTGGGCTTTGGCTTGGGCTTGGGCCTCTTCCATCATCCCCTCCTTCTTGAGAGGATCTGTCCTCAGATCTACAGGGTTGATCTCAAACAGCAGCCTTATTCCTGCTTTGAAAACTATGCTCGTCCTCCAGGATCAAATATTAACCTACAGTAAACATTATAGAAAAGTGAGATAAGAAGATTAAGACTAGTGTATTCAAATAAAATAGTAAGGAAATAAGGCCCTTTGCTATTTTTATAAAAGTTTTGTTTGAAAGAAATTTCAAAAATATTTTTGCTTCCTTTGTGTTGTTCATTGCCCAAGATAAGCAACAACATCACAAAGTGTTGTTTTTGTGATTTTTGAGAATAAGAGTAAGCATCATGATTCAAAGGAAAATGAGAGTTCAAAGTATTGCAATCTCTGTTTAAGGATTCTTTTCCCACTATTCTTGTAGGAGTTGTTGTAAGATACTCTTCATTCTTTCTAGATTCCTCTTCTTCTTTTTCAAACAATCCCTCACTTGGCTTTTCTGTGGAGGAAAGATTTATATTTATATCTGGTTCAGCTTCAGACACATATTTTTCTTCAAGCATATTCTCACAAGGGTTTTCTATGGAAGAAGAATTTAAGTCAATGTCTGGTTCAACTCCAAACAAAGGATTTTTGTACTTTCCTTTTCTATCCTCACTTTTTCTCTCTTTTCTTTCTCTTCTCTATCTTTCCTTTCATTCTCCTCACTTTCTCTTTTGTCTTTCAATGATAGGTTGTTCTTCATGACCATTTGTTCTTCTTAAAATATGAGGTAAAAAGGTGGTGGAAGCTATGGATGATATGGGTCAAGGATGACTCATATAGAGCTATGGGTTCCTTGTAGGTGCATGAAAGGTATGGAGAGTGATAGGTTAGGCCAAATCACTTGGAGGAAGGTGAAGATGAAGATCAAAGTGTCTAACCTAGAGAGACTAGACAAAGAGTAGAAGCTAGCATAATTTTGGCAGCATTTACTCATATAAATTGATCTTAAAAAAACATGAGCCAAAGCACCCTATTTATAGGAGATGGTGCCTTGGAGAGTAAGGAGCAAGGGTAGGATGGGGAATACATAAAAGAGGGGGCTGCTAGGGTGTTGACTAAAGGTCAATGCAGCCCCTTAGCATGCTTCTAGAAGGTAGGGCTACATTCCTACCCTAAAAGGCCTAGGTACAAGCTAAATTGTTAAATACACCCCCTATTGTGCTAAATGAACCCTACTCTACTGAAATTACAAATAAACTGAAATTAATTGATGCTCAGCTCCCATGGCTTGGGCTCTACTCCTTGTGGTCCTCTGAGGGGTCCTTGAATATGTAAAGAAAAGTTTCTCTGCCATCAGTAGCAGAGTCCCAATCTTCTTAAATACTCTTTTCCATGGACCTAGTTGTTGGGCCTGAGCTTGGGCTTTGGCTTGGGCTTGGGCCTCTTCCATCATCCCCTCCTTCTTGAGAGGATCTGTCCTCAGATCTACAGGGTTGATCTCAAACAGCAGCCTTATTCCTGCTTTGAAAACTATGCTCGTCCTCCAGGATCAAATATTAACCTACAGTAAACATTATAGAAAAGTGAGATAAGAAGATTAAGACTAGTGTATTCAAATAAAATAGTAAGGAAATAAGGCCCTTTGCTATTTTTATAAAAGTTTTGTTTGAAAGAAATTTCAAAAATATTTTTGCTTCCTTTGTGTTGTTCATTGCCCAAGATAAGCAACAACATCACAAAGTGTTGTTTTTGTGATTTTTGAGAATAAGAGTAAGCATCATGATTCAAAGGAAAATGAGAGTTCAAAGTATTGCAATCTCTGTTTAAGGATTCTTTTCCCACTATTCTTGTAGGAGTTGTTGTAAGATACTCTTCATTCTTTCTAGATTCCTCTTCTTCTTTTTCAAACAATCCCTCACTTGGCTTTTCTGTGGAGGAAAGATTTATATTTATATCTGGTTCAGCTTCAGACACATATTTTTCTTCAAGCATATTCTCACAAGGGTTTTCTATGGAAGAAGAATTTAAGTCAATGTCTGGTTCAACTCCAAACAAAGGATTTTTGTACTTTCCTTTTCTATCCTCACTTTTTCTCTCTTTTCTTTCTCTTCTCTATCTTTCCTTTCATTCTCCTCACTTTCTCTTTTGTCTTTCAATGATAGGTTGTTCTTCATGACCATTTGTTCTTCTTAAAATATGAGGTAAAAAGGTGGTGGAAGCTATGGATGATATGGGTCAAGGATGACTCATATAGAGCTATGGGTTCCTTGTAGGTGCATGAAAGGTATGGAGAGTGATAGGTTAGGCCAAATCACTTGGAGGAAGGTGAAGATGAAGATCAAAGTGTCTAACCTAGAGAGACTAGACAAAGAGTAGAAGCTAGCATAATTTTGGCAGCATTTACTCATATAAATTGATCTTAAAAAAACATGAGCCAAAGCACCCTATTTATAGGAGATGGTGCCTTGGAGAGTAAGGAGCAAGGGTAGGATGGGGAATACATAAAAGAGGGGGCTGCTAGGGTGTTGACTAAAGGTCAATGCAGCCCCTTAGCATGCTTCTAGAAGGTAGGGCTACATTCCTACCCTAAAAGGCCTAGGTACAAGCTAAATTGTTAAATACACCCCCTATTGTGCTAAATGAACCCTACTCTACTGAAATTACAAATAAACTGAAATTAATTGATGCTCAGCTCCCATGGCTTGGGCTCTACTCCTTGTGGTCCTCTGAGGGGTCCTTGAATATGTAAAGAAAAGTTTCTCTGCCATCAGTAGCAGAGTCCCAATCTTTTTAAATACTCTTTTCCATGGACCTAGTTGTTGGGCCTGAGCTTGGGCTTTGGCTTGGGCTTGGGCCTCTTCCATCATCCCCTCCTTCTTGAGAGGATCTGTCCTCAGATCTACAGGGTTGATCTCAAACAGCAGCCTTATTCCTGCTTTGAAAACTATGCTCGTCCTCCAGGATCAAATATTAACCTACAGTAAACATTATAGAAAAGTGAGATAAGAAGATTAAGACTAGTGTATTCAAATAAAATAGTAAGGAAATAAGGCCCTTTGCTATTTTTATAAAAGTTTTGTTTGAAAGAAATTTCAAAAATATTTTTGCTTCCTTTGTGTTGTTCATTGCCCAAGATAAGCAACAACATCACAAAGTGTTGTTTTTGTGATTTTTGAGAATAAGAGTAAGCATCATGATTCAAAGGCAAATGAGAGTTCAAAGTATTGCAATCTCTGTTTAAGGATTCTTTTCCCACTATTCTTGTAGGAGTTGTTGTAAGATACTCTTCATTCTTTCTAGATTCCTCTTCTTCTTTTTCAAACAATCCCTCACTTGGCTTTTCTGTGGAGGAAAGATTTATATTTATATCTGGTTCAGCTTCAGACACATATTTTTCTTCAAGCATATTCTCACAAGGGTTTTCTATGGAAGAAGAATTTAAGTCAATGTCTGGTTCAACTCCAAACAAAGGATTTTTGTACTTTCCTTTTCTATCCTCACTTTTTCTCTCTTTTCTTTCTCTTCTCTATCTTTCCTTTCATTCTCCTCACTTTCTCTTTTGTCTTTCAATGATAGGTTGTTCTTCATGACCATTTGTTCTTCTTAAAATATGAGGTAAAAAGGTGGTGGAAGCTATGGATGATATGGGTCAAGGATGACTCATATAGAGCTATGGGTTCCTTGTAGGTGCATGAAAGGTATGGAGAGTGATAGGTTAGGCCAAATCACTTGGAGGAAGGTGAAGATGAAGATCAAAGTGTCTAACCTAGAGAGACTAGACAAAGAGTAGAAGCTAGCATAATTTTGGCAGCATTTACTCATATAAATTGATCTTAAAAAAACATGAGCCAAAGCACCCTATTTATAGGAGATGGTGCCTTGGAGAGTAAGGAGCAAGGGTAGGATGGGGAATACATAAAAGAGGGGGCTGCTAGGGTGTTGACTAAAGGTCAATGCAGCCCCTTAGCATGCTTCTAGAAGGTAGGGCTACATTCCTACCCTAAAAGGCCTAGGTACAAGCTAAATTGTTAAATACACCCCCTATTGTGCTAAATGAACCCTACTCTACTGAAATTACAAATAAACTGAAATTAATTGATGCTCAGCTCCCATGGCTTGGGCTCTACTCCTTGTGGTCCTCTGAGGGGTCCTTGAATATGTAAAGAAAAGTTTCTCTGCCATCAGTAGCAGAGTCCCAATCTTCTTAAATACTCTTTTCCATGGACCTAGTTGTTGGGCCTGAGCTTGGGCTTTGGCTTGGGCTTGGGCCTCTTCCATCATCCCCTCCTTCTTGAGAGGATCTGTCCTCAGATCTACAGGGTTGATCTCAAACAGCAGCCTTATTCCTGCTTTGAAAACTATGCTCGTCCTCCAGGATCAAATATTAACCTACAGTAAACATTATAGAAAAGTGAGATAAGAAGATTAAGACTAGTGTATTCAAATAAAATAGTAAGGAAATAAGGCCCTTTGCTATTTTTATAAAAGTTTTGTTTGAAAGAAATTTCAAAAATATTTTTGCTTCCTTTGTGTTGTTCATTGCCCAAGATAAGCAACAACATCACAAAGTGTTGTTTTTGTGATTTTTGAGAATAAGAGTAAGCATCATGATTCAAAGGCAAATGAGAGTTCAAAGTATTGCAATCTCTGTTTAAGGATTCTTTTCCCACTATTCTTGTAGGAGTTGTTGTAAGATACTCTTCATTCTTTCTAGATTCCTCTTCTTCTTTTTCAAACAATCCCTCACTTGGCTTTTCTGTGGAGGAAAGATTTATATTTATATCTGGTTCAGCTTCAGACACATATTTTTCTTCAAGCATATTCTCACAAGGGTTTTCTATGGAAGAAGAATTTAAGTCAATGTCTGGTTCAACTCCAAACAAAGGATTTTTGTACTTTCCTTTTCTATCCTCACTTTTTCTCTCTTTTCTTTCTCTTCTCTATCTTTCCTTTCATTCTCCTCACTTTCTCTTTTGTCTTTCAATGATAGGTTGTTCTTCATGACCATTTGTTCTTCTTAAAATATGAGGTAAAAAGGTGGTGGAAGCTATGGATGATATGGGTCAAGGATGACTCATATAGAGCTATGGGTTCCTTGTAGGTGCATGAAAGGTATGGAGAGTGATAGGTTAGGCCAAATCACTTGGAGGAAGGTGAAGATGAAGATCAAAGTGTCTAACCTAGAGAGACTAGACAAAGAGTAGAAGCTAGCATAATTTTGGCAGCATTTACTCATATAAATTGATCTTAAAAAAACATGAGCCAAAGCACCCTATTTATAGGAGATGGTGCCTTGGAGAGTAAGGAGCAAGGGTAGGATGGGGAATACATAAAAGAGGGGGCTGCTAGGGTGTTGACTAAAGGTCAATGCAGCCCCTTAGCATGCTTCTAGAAGGTAGGGCTACATTCCTACCCTAAAAGGCCTAGGTACAAGCTAAATTGTTAAATACACCCCCTATTGTGCTAAATGAACCCTACTCTACTGAAATTACAAATAAACTGAAATTAATTGATGCTCAGCTCCCATGGCTTGGGCTCTACTCCTTGTGGTCCTCTGAGGGGTCCTTGAATATGTAAAGAAAAGTTTCTCTGCCATCAGTAGCAGAGTCCCAATCTTCTTAAATACTCTTTTCCATGGACCTAGTTGTTGGGCCTGAGCTTGGGCTTTGGCTTGGGCTTGGGCCTCTTCCATCATCCCCTCCTTCTTGAGAGGATCTGTCCTCAGATCTACAGGGTTGATCTCAAACAGCAGCCTTATTCCTGCTTTGAAAACTATGCTCGTCCTCCAGGATCAAATATTAACCTACAGTAAACATTATAGAAAAGTGAGATAAGAAGATTAAGACTAGTGTATTCAAATAAAATAGTAAGGAAATAAGGCCCTTTGCTATTTTTATAAAAGTTTTGTTTGAAAGAAATTTCAAAAATATTTTTGCTTCCTTTGTGTTGTTCATTGCCCAAGATAAGCAACAACATCACAAAGTGTTGTTTTTGTGATTTTTGAGAATAAGAGTAAGCATCATGATTCAAAGGCAAATGAGAGTTCAAAGTATTGCAATCTCTGTTTAAGGATTCTTTTCCCACTATTCTTGTAGGAGTTGTTGTAAGATACTCTTCATTCTTTCTAGATTCCTCTTCTTCTTTTTCAAACAATCCCTCACTTGGCTTTTCTGTGGAGGAAAGATTTATATTTATATCTGGTTCAGCTTCAGACACATATTTTTCTTCAAGCATATTCTCACAAGGGTTTTCTATGGAAGAAGAATTTAAGTCAATGTCTGGTTCAACTCCAAACAAAGGATTTTTGTACTTTCCTTTTCTATCCTCACTTTTTCTCTCTTTTCTTTCTCTTCTCTATCTTTCCTTTCATTCTCCTCACTTTCTCTTTTGTCTTTCAATGATAGGTTGTTCTTCATGACCATTTGTTCTTCTTAAAATATGAGGTAAAAAGGTGGTGGAAGCTATGGATGATATGGGTCAAGGATGACTCATATAGAGCTATGGGTTCCTTGTAGGTGCATGAAAGGTATGGAGAGTGATAGGTTAGGCCAAATCACTTGGAGGAAGGTGAAGATGAAGATCAAAGTGTCTAACCTAGAGAGACTAGACAAAGAGTAGAAGCTAGCATAATTTTGGCAGCATTTACTCATATAAATTGATCTTAAAAAAACATGAGCCAAAGCACCCTATTTATAGGAGATGGTGCCTTGGAGAGTAAGGAGCAAGGGTAGGATGGGGAATACATAAAAGAGGGGGCTGCTAGGGTGTTGACTAAAGGTCAATGCAGCCCCTTAGCATGCTTCTAGAAGGTAGGGCTACATTCCTACCCTAAAAGGCCTAGGTACAAGCTAAATTGTTAAATACACCCCCTATTGTGCTAAATGAACCCTACTCTACTGAAATTACAAATAAACTGAAATTAATTGATGCTCAGCTCCCATGGCTTGGGCTCTACTCCTTGTGGTCCTCTGAGGGGTCCTTGAATATGTAAAGAAAAGTTTCTCTGCCATCAGTAGCAGAGTCCCAATCTTCTTAAATACTCTTTTCCATGGACCTAGTTGTTGGGCCTGAGCTTGGGCTTTGGCTTGGGCTTGGGCCTCTTCCATCATCCCCTCCTTCTTGAGAGGATCTGTCCTCAGATCTACAGGGTTGATCTCAAACAGCAGCCTTATTCCTGCTTTGAAAACTATGCTCGTCCTCCAGGATCAAATATTAACCTACAGTAAACATTATAGAAAAGTGAGATAAGAAGATTAAGACTAGTGTATTCAAATAAAATAGTAAGGAAATAAGGCCCTTTGCTATTTTTATAAAAGTTTTGTTTGAAAGAAATTTCAAAAATATTTTTGCTTCCTTTGTGTTGTTCATTGCCCAAGATAAGCAACAACATCACAAAGTGTTGTTTTTGTGATTTTTGAGAATAAGAGTAAGCATCATGATTCAAAGGCAAATGAGAGTTCAAAGTATTGCAATCTCTGTTTAAGGATTCTTTTCCCACTATTCTTGTAGGAGTTGTTGTAAGATACTCTTCATTCTTTCTAGATTCCTCTTCTTCTTTTTCAAACAATCCCTCACTTGGCTTTTCTGTGGAGGAAAGATTTATATTTATATCTGGTTCAGCTTCAGACACATATTTTTCTTCAAGCATATTCTCACAAGGGTTTTCTATGGAAGAAGAATTTAAGTCAATGTCTGGTTCAACTCCAAACAAAGGATTTTTGTACTTTCCTTTTCTATCCTCACTTTTTCTCTCTTTTCTTTCTCTTCTCTATCTTTCCTTTCATTCTCCTCACTTTCTCTTTTGTCTTTCAATGATAGGTTGTTCTTCATGACCATTTGTTCTTCTTAAAATATGAGGTAAAAAGGTGGTGGAAGCTATGGATGATATGGGTCAAGGATGACTCATATAGAGCTATGGGTTCCTTGTAGGTGCATGAAAGGTATGGAGAGTGATAGGTTAGGCCAAATCACTTGGAGGAAGGTGAAGATGAAGATCAAAGTGTCTAACCTAGAGAGACTAGACAAAGAGTAGAAGCTAGCATAATTTTGGCAGCATTTACTCATATAAATTGATCTTAAAAAAACATGAGCCAAAGCACCCTATTTATAGGAGATGGTGCCTTGGAGAGTAAGGAGCAAGGGTAGGATGGGGAATACATAAAAGAGGGGGCTGCTAGGGTGTTGACTAAAGGTCAATGCAGCCCCTTAGCATGCTTCTAGAAGGTAGGGCTACATTCCTACCCTAAAAGGCCTAGGTACAAGCTAAATTGTTAAATACACCCCCTATTGTGCTAAATGAACCCTACTCTACTGAAATTACAAATAAACTGAAATTAATTGATGCTCAGCTCCCATGGCTTGGGCTCTACTCCTTGTGGTCCTCTGAGGGGTCCTTGAATATGTAAAGAAAAGTTTCTCTGCCATCAGTAGCAGAGTCCCAATCTTCTTAAATACTCTTTTCCATGGACCTAGTTGTTGGGCCTGAGCTTGGGCTTTGGCTTGGGCTTGGGCCTCTTCCATCATCCCCTCCTTCTTGAGAGGATCTGTCCTCAGATCTACAGGGTTGATCTCAAACAGCAGCCTTATTCCTGCTTTGAAAACTATGCTCGTCCTCCAGGATCAAATATTAACCTACAGTAAACATTATAGAAAAGTGAGATAAGAAGATTAAGACTAGTGTATTCAAATAAAATAGTAAGGAAATAAGGCCCTTTGCTATTTTTATAAAAGTTTTGTTTGAAAGAAATTTCAAAAATATTTTTGCTTCCTTTGTGTTGTTCATTGCCCAAGATAAGCAACAACATCACAAAGTGTTGTTTTTGTGATTTTTGAGAATAAGAGTAAGCATCATGATTCAAAGGAAAATGAGAGTTCAAAGTATTGCAATCTCTGTTTAAGGATTCTTTTCCCACTATTCTTGTAGGAGTTGTTGTAAGATACTCTTCATTCTTTCTAGATTCCTCTTCTTCTTTTTCAAACAATCCCTCACTTGGCTTTTCTGTGGAGGAAAGATTTATATTTATATCTGGTTCAGCTTCAGACACATATTTTTCTTCAAGCATATTCTCACAAGGGTTTTCTATGGAAGAAGAATTTAAGTCAATGTCTGGTTCAACTCCAAACAAAGGATTTTTGTACTTTCCTTTTCTATCCTCACTTTTTCTCTCTTTTCTTTCTCTTCTCTATCTTTCCTTTCATTCTCCTCACTTTCTCTTTTGTCTTTCAATGATAGGTTGTTCTTCATGACCATTTGTTCTTCTTAAAATATGAGGTAAAAAGGTGGTGGAAGCTATGGATGATATGGGTCAAGGATGACTCATATAGAGCTATGGGTTCCTTGTAGGTGCATGAAAGGTATGGAGAGTGATAGGTTAGGCCAAATCACTTGGAGGAAGGTGAAGATGAAGATCAAAGTGTCTAACCTAGAGAGACTAGACAAAGAGTAGAAGCTAGCATAATTTTGGCAGCATTTACTCATATAAATTGATCTTAAAAAAACATGAGCCAAAGCACCCTATTTATAGGAGATGGTGCCTTGGAGAGTAAGGAGCAAGGGTAGGATGGGGAATACATAAAAGAGGGGGCTGCTAGGGTGTTGACTAAAGGTCAATGCAGCCCCTTAGCATGCTTCTAGAAGGTAGGGCTACATTCCTACCCTAAAAGGCCTAGGTACAAGCTAAATTGTTAAATACACCCCCTATTGTGCTAAATGAACCCTACTCTACTGAAATTACAAATAAACTGAAATTAATTGATGCTCAGCTCCCATGGCTTGGGCTCTACTCCTTGTGGTCCTCTGAGGGGTCCTTGAATATGTAAAGAAAAGTTTCTCTGCCATCAGTAGCAGAGTCCCAATCTTCTTAAATACTCTTTTCCATGGACCTAGTTGTTGGGCCTGAGCTTGGGCTTTGGCTTGGGCTTGGGCCTCTTCCATCATCCCCTCCTTCTTGAGAGGATCTATCCTCAGATCTACAGGGTTGATCTCAAACAGCAGCCTTATTCCTGCTTTGAAAACTATGCTCGTCCTCCAGGATCAAATATTAACCTACAGTAAACATTATAGAAAAGTGAGATAAGAAGATTAAGACTAGTGTATTCAAATAAAATAGTAAGGAAATAAGGCCCTTTGCTATTTTTATAAAAGTTTTGTTTGAAAGAAATTTCAAAAATATTTTTGCTTCCTTTGTGTTGTTCATTGCCCAAGATAAGCAACAACATCACAAAGTGTTGTTTTTGTGATTTTTGAGAATAAGAGTAAGCATCATGATTCAAAGGAAAATGAGAGTTCAAAGTATTGCAATCTCTGTTTAAGGATTCTTTTCCCACTATTCTTGTAGGAGTTGTTGTAAGATACTCTTCATTCTTTCTAGATTCCTCTTCTTCTTTTTCAAACAATCCCTCACTTGGCTTTTCTGTGGAGGAAAGATTTATATTTATATCTGGTTCAGCTTCAGACACATATTTTTCTTCAAGCATATTCTCACAAGGGTTTTCTATGGAAGAAGAATTTAAGTCAATGTCTGGTTCAACTCCAAACAAAGGATTTTTGTACTTTCCTTTTCTATCCTCACTTTTTCTCTCTTTTCTTTCTCTTCTCTATCTTTCCTTTCATTCTCCTCACTTTCTCTTTTGTCTTTCAATGATAGGTTGTTCTTCATGACCATTTGTTCTTCTTAAAATATGAGGTAAAAAGGTGGTGGAAGCTATGGATGATATGGGTCAAGGATGACTCATATAGAGCTATGGGTTCCTTGTAGGTGCATGAAAGGTATGGAGAGTGATAGGTTAGGCCAAATCACTTGGAGGAAGGTGAAGATGAAGATCAAAGTGTCTAACCTAGAGAGACTAGACAAAGAGTAGAAGCTAGCATAATTTTGGCAGCATTTACTCATATAAATTGATCTTAAAAAAACATGAGCCAAAGCACCCTATTTATAGGAGATGGTGCCTTGGAGAGTAAGGAGCAAGGGTAGGATGGGGAATACATAAAAGAGGGGGCTGCTAGGGTGTTGACTAAAGGTCAATGCAGCCCCTTAGCATGCTTCTAGAAGGTAGGGCTACATTCCTACCCTAAAAGGCCTAGGTACAAGCTAAATTGTTAAATACACCCCCTATTGTGCTAAATGAACCCTACTCTACTGAAATTACAAATAAACTGAAATTAATTGATGCTCAGCTCCCATGGCTTGGGCTCTACTCCTTGTGGTCCTCTGAGGGGTCCTTGAATATGTAAAGAAAAGTTTCTCTGCCATCAGTAGCAGAGTCCCAATCTTCTTAAATACTCTTTTCCATGGACCTAGTTGTTGGGCCTGAGCTTGGGCTTTGGCTTGGGCTTGGGCCTCTTCCATCATCCCCTCCTTCTTGAGAGGATCTGTCCTCAGATCTACAGGGTTGATCTCAAACAGCAGCCTTATTCCTGCTTTGAAAACTATGCTCGTCCTCCAGGATCAAATATTAACCTACAGTAAACATTATAGAAAAGTGAGATAAGAAGATTAAGACTAGTGTATTCAAATAAAATAGTAAGGAAATAAGGCCCTTTGCTATTTTTATAAAAGTTTTGTTTGAAAGAAATTTCAAAAATATTTTTGCTTCCTTTGTGTTGTTCATTGCCCAAGATAAGCAACAACATCACAAAGTGTTGTTTTTGTGATTTTTGAGAATAAGAGTAAGCATCATGATTCAAAGGCAAATGAGAGTTCAAAGTATTGCAATCTCTGTTTAAGGATTCTTTTCCCACTATTCTTGTAGGAGTTGTTGTAAGATACTCTTCATTCTTTCTAGATTCCTCTTCTTCTTTTTCAAACAATCCCTCACTTGGCTTTTCTGTGGAGGAAAGATTTATATTTATATCTGGTTCAGCTTCAGACACATATTTTTCTTCAAGCATATTCTCACAAGGGTTTTCTATGGAAGAAGAATTTAAGTCAATGTCTGGTTCAACTCCAAACAAAGGATTTTTGTACTTTCCTTTTCTATCCTCACTTTTTCTCTCTTTTCTTTCTCTTCTCTATCTTTCCTTTCATTCTCCTCACTTTCTCTTTTGTCTTTCAATGATAGGTTGTTCTTCATGACCATTTGTTCTTCTTAAAATATGAGGTAAAAAGGTGGTGGAAGCTATGGATGATATGGGTCAAGGATGACTCATATAGAGCTATGGGTTCCTTGTAGGTGCATGAAAGGTATGGAGAGTGATAGGTTAGGCCAAATCACTTGGAGGAAGGTGAAGATGAAGATCAAAGTGTCTAACCTAGAGAGACTAGACAAAGAGTAGAAGCTAGCATAATTTTGGCAGCATTTACTCATATAAATTGATCTTAAAAAAACATGAGCCAAAGCACCCTATTTATAGGAGATGGTGCCTTGGAGAGTAAGGAGCAAGGGTAGGATGGGGAATACATAAAAGAGGGGGCTGCTAGGGTGTTGACTAAAGGTCAATGCAGCCCCTTAGCATGCTTCTAGAAGGTAGGGCTACATTCCTACCCTAAAAGGCCTAGGTACAAGCTAAATTGTTAAATACACCCCCTATTGTGCTAAATGAACCCTACTCTACTGAAATTACAAATAAACTGAAATTAATTGATGCTCAGCTCCCATGGCTTGGGCTCTACTCCTTGTGGTCCTCTGAGGGGTCCTTGAATATGTAAAGAAAAGTTTCTCTGCCATCAGTAGCAGAGTCCCAATCTTTTTAAATACTCTTTTCCATGGACCTAGTTGTTGGGCCTGAGCTTGGGCTTTGGCTTGGGCTTGGGCCTCTTCCATCATCCCCTCCTTCTTGAGAGGATCTGTCCTCAGATCTACAGGGTTGATCTCAAACAGCAGCCTTATTCCTGCTTTGAAAACTATGCTCGTCCTCCAGGATCAAATATTAACCTACAGTAAACATTATAGAAAAGTGAGATAAGAAGATTAAGACTAGTGTATTCAAATAAAATAGTAAGGAAATAAGGCCCTTTGCTATTTTTATAAAATTTTTGTTTGAAAGAAATTTCAAAAATATTTTTGCTTCCTTTGTGTTGTTCATTGCCCAAGATAAGCAACAACATCACAAAGTGTTGTTTTTGTGATTTTTGAGAATAAGAGTAAGCATCATGATTCAAAGGAAAATGAGAGTTCAAAGTATTGCAATCTCTGTTTAAGGATTCTTTTCCCACTATTCTTGTAGGAGTTGTTGTAAGATACTCTTCATTCTTTCTAGATTCCTCTTCTTCTTTTTCAAACAATCCCTCACTTGGCTTTTCTGTGGAGGAAAGATTTATATTTATATCTGGTTCAGCTTCAGACACATATTTTTCTTCAAGCATATTCTCACAAGGGTTTTCTATGGAAGAAGAATTTAAGTCAATGTCTGGTTCAACTCCAAACAAAGGATTTTTGTACTTTCCTTTTCTATCCTCACTTTTTCTCTCTTTTCTTTCTCTTCTCTATCTTTCCTTTCATTCTCCTCACTTTCTCTTTTGTCTTTCAATGATAGGTTGTTCTTCATGACCATTTGTTCTTCTTAAAATATGAGGTAAAAAGGTGGTGGAAGCTATGGATGATATGGGTCAAGGATGACTCATATAGAGCTATGGGTTCCTTGTAGGTGCATGAAAGGTATGGAGAGTGATAGGTTAGGCCAAATCACTTGGAGGAAGGTGAAGATGAAGATCAAAGTGTCTAACCTAGAGAGACTAGACAAAGAGTAGAAGCTAGCATAATTTTGGCAGCATTTACTCATATAAATTGATCTTAAAAAAACATGAGCCAAAGCACCCTATTTATAGGAGATGGTGCCTTGGAGAGTAAGGAGCAAGGGTAGGATGGGGAATACATAAAAGAGGGGGCTGCTAGGGTGTTGACTAAAGGTCAATGCAGCCCCTTAGCATGCTTCTAGAAGGTAGGGCTACATTCCTACCCTAAAAGGCCTAGGTACAAGCTAAATTGTTAAATACACCCCCTATTGTGCTAAATGAACCCTACTCTACTGAAATTACAAATAAACTGAAATTAATTGATGCTCAGCTCCCATGGCTTGGGCTCTACTCCTTGTGGTCCTCTGAGGGGTCCTTGAATATGTAAAGAAAAGTTTCTCTGCCATCAGTAGCAGAGTCCCAATCTTCTTAAATACTCTTTTCCATGGACCTAGTTGTTGGGCCTGAGCTTGGGCTTTGGCTTGGGCTTGGGCCTCTTCCATCATCCCCTCCTTCTTGAGAGGATCTGTCCTCAGATCTACAGGGTTGATCTCAAACAGCAGCCTTATTCCTGCTTTGAAAACTATGCTCGTCCTCCAGGATCAAATATTAACCTACAGTAAACATTATAGAAAAGTGAGATAAGAAGATTAAGACTAGTGTATTCAAATAAAATAGTAAGGAAATAAGGCCCTTTGCTATTTTTATAAAAGTTTTGTTTGAAAGAAATTTCAAAAATATTTTTGCTTCCTTTGTGTTGTTCATTGCCCAAGATAAGCAACAACATCACAAAGTGTTGTTTTTGTGATTTTTGAGAATAAGAGTAAGCATCATGATTCAAAGGCAAATGAGAGTTCAAAGTATTGCAATCTCTGTTTAAGGATTCTTTTCCCACTATTCTTGTAGGAGTTGTTGTAAGATACTCTTCATTCTTTCTAGATTCCTCTTCTTCTTTTTCAAACAATCCCTCACTTGGCTTTTCTGTGGAGGAAAGATTTATATTTATATCTGGTTCAGCTTCAGACACATATTTTTCTTCAAGCATATTCTCACAAGGGTTTTCTATGGAAGAAGAATTTAAGTCAATGTCTGGTTCAACTCCAAACAAAGGATTTTTGTACTTTCCTTTTCTATCCTCACTTTTTCTCTCTTTTCTTTCTCTTCTCTATCTTTCCTTTCATTCTCCTCACTTTCTCTTTTGTCTTTCAATGATAGGTTGTTCTTCATGACCATTTGTTCTTCTTAAAATATGAGGTAAAAAGGTGGTGGAAGCTATGGATGATATGGGTCAAGGATGACTCATATAGAGCTATGGGTTCCTTGTAGGTGCATGAAAGGTATGGAGAGTGATAGGTTAGGCCAAATCACTTGGAGGAAGGTGAAGATGAAGATCAAAGTGTCTAACCTAGAGAGACTAGACAAAGAGTAGAAGCTAGCATAATTTTGGCAGCATTTACTCATATAAATTGATCTTAAAAAAACATGAGCCAAAGCACCCTATTTATAGGAGATGGTGCCTTGGAGAGTAAGGAGCAAGGGTAGGATGGGGAATACATAAAAGAGGGGGCTGCTAGGGTGTTGACTAAAGGTCAATGCAGCCCCTTAGCATGCTTCTAGAAGGTAGGGCTACATTCCTACCCTAAAAGGCCTAGGTACAAGCTAAATTGTTAAATACACCCCCTATTGTGCTAAATGAACCCTACTCTACTGAAATTACAAATAAACTGAAATTAATTGATGCTCAGCTCCCATGGCTTGGGCTCTACTCCTTGTGGTCCTCTGAGGGGTCCTTGAATATGTAAAGAAAAGTTTCTCTGCCATCAGTAGCAGAGTCCCAATCTTCTTAAATACTCTTTTCCATGGACCTAGTTGTTGGGCCTGAGCTTGGGCTTTGGCTTGGGCTTGGGCCTCTTCCATCATCCCCTCCTTCTTGAGAGGATCTGTCCTCAGATCTACAGGGTTGATCTCAAACAGCAGCCTTATTCCTGCTTTGAAAACTATGCTCGTCCTCCAGGATCAAATATTAACCTACAGTAAACATTATAGAAAAGTGAGATAAGAAGATTAAGACTAGTGTATTCAAATAAAATAGTAAGGAAATAAGGCCCTTTGCTATTTTTATAAAAGTTTTGTTTGAAAGAAATTTCAAAAATATTTTTGCTTCCTTTGTGTTGTTCATTGCCCAAGATAAGCAACAACATCACAAAGTGTTGTTTTTGTGATTTTTGAGAATAAGAGTAAGCATCATGATTCAAAGGCAAATGAGAGTTCAAAGTATTGCAATCTCTGTTTAAGGATTCTTTTCCCACTATTCTTGTAGGAGTTGTTGTAAGATACTCTTCATTCTTTCTAGATTCCTCTTCTTCTTTTTCAAACAATCCCTCACTTGGCTTTTCTGTGGAGGAAAGATTTATATTTATATCTGGTTCAGCTTCAGACACATATTTTTCTTCAAGCATATTCTCACAAGGGTTTTCTATGGAAGAAGAATTTAAGTCAATGTCTGGTTCAACTCCAAACAAAGGATTTTTGTACTTTCCTTTTCTATCCTCACTTTT
Organism: Phaseolus coccineus; assembly: GCA_037954025.1. NCBI lineage: Eukaryota > Viridiplantae > Streptophyta > Magnoliopsida > Fabales > Fabaceae > Phaseolus > Phaseolus coccineus. The sequence goes on along the minus strand of CM075686.1, from coordinate 15,096,711 downwards.
TCTCTCTTTTCTTTCTCTTCTCTATCTTTCCTTTCATTCTCCTCACTTTCTCTTTTGTCTTTCAATGATAGGTTGTTCTTCATGACCATTTGTTCTTCTTAAAATATGAGGTAAAAAGGTGGTGGAAGCTATGGATGATATGGGTCAAGGATGACTCATATAGAGCTATGGGTTCCTTGTAGGTGCATGAAAGGTATGGAGAGTGATAGGTTAGGCCAAATCACTTGGAGGAAGGTGAAGATGAAGATCAAAGTGTCTAACCTAGAGAGACTAGACAAAGAGTAGAAGCTAGCATAATTTTGGCAGCATTTACTCATATAAATTGATCTTAAAAAAACATGAGCCAAAGCACCCTATTTATAGGAGATGGTGCCTTGGAGAGTAAGGAGCAAGGGTAGGATGGGGAATACATAAAAGAGGGGGCTGCTAGGGTGTTGACTAAAGGTCAATGCAGCCCCTTAGCATGCTTCTAGAAGGTAGGGCTACATTCCTACCCTAAAAGGCCTAGGTACAAGCTAAATTGTTAAATACACCCCCTATTGTGCTAAATGAACCCTACTCTACTGAAATTACAAATAAACTGAAATTAATTGATGCTCAGCTCCCATGGCTTGGGCTCTACTCCTTGTGGTCCTCTGAGGGGTCCTTGAATATGTAAAGAAAAGTTTCTCTGCCATCAGTAGCAGAGTCCCAATCTTCTTAAATACTCTTTTCCATGGACCTAGTTGTTGGGCCTGAGCTTGGGCTTTGGCTTGGGCTTGGGCCTCTTCCATCATCCCCTCCTTCTTGAGAGGATCTGTCCTCAGATCTACAGGGTTGATCTCAAACAGCAGCCTTATTCCTGCTTTGAAAACTATGCTCGTCCTCCAGGATCAAATATTAACCTACAGTAAACATTATAGAAAAGTGAGATAAGAAGATTAAGACTAGTGTATTCAAATAAAATAGTAAGGAAATAAGGCCCTTTGCTATTTTTATAAAAGTTTTGTTTGAAAGAAATTTCAAAAATATTTTTGCTTCCTTTGTGTTGTTCATTGCCCAAGATAAGCAACAACATCACAAAGTGTTGTTTTTGTGATTTTTGAGAATAAGAGTAAGCATCATGATTCAAAGGCAAATGAGAGTTCAAAGTATTGCAATCTCTGTTTAAGGATTCTTTTCCCACTATTCTTGTAGGAGTTGTTGTAAGATACTCTTCATTCTTTCTAGATTCCTCTTCTTCTTTTTCAAACAATCCCTCACTTGGCTTTTCTGTGGAGGAAAGATTTATATTTATATCTGGTTCAGCTTCAGACACATATTTTTCTTCAAGCATATTCTCACAAGGGTTTTCTATGGAAGAAGAATTTAAGTCAATGTCTGGTTCAACTCCAAACAAAGGATTTTTGTACTTTCCTTTTCTATCCTCACTTTTTCTCTCTTTTCTTTCTCTTCTCTATCTTTCCTTTCATTCTCCTCACTTTCTCTTTTGTCTTTCAATGATAGGTTGTTCTTCATGACCATTTGTTCTTCTTAAAATATGAGGTAAAAAGGTGGTGGAAGCTATGGATGATATGGGTCAAGGATGACTCATATAGAGCTATGGGTTCCTTGTAGGTGCATGAAAGGTATGGAGAGTGATAGGTTAGGCCAAATCACTTGGAGGAAGGTGAAGATGAAGATCAAAGTGTCTAACCTAGAGAGACTAGACAAAGAGTAGAAGCTAGCATAATTTTGGCAGCATTTACTCATATAAATTGATCTTAAAAAAACATGAGCCAAAGCACCCTATTTATAGGAGATGGTGCCTTGGAGAGTAAGGAGCAAGGGTAGGATGGGGAATACATAAAAGAGGGGGCTGCTAGGGTGTTGACTAAAGGTCAATGCAGCCCCTTAGCATGCTTCTAGAAGGTAGGGCTACATTCCTACCCTAAAAGGCCTAGGTACAAGCTAAATTGTTAAATACACCCCCTATTGTGCTAAATGAACCCTACTCTACTGAAATTACAAATAAACTGAAATTAATTGATGCTCAGCTCCCATGGCTTGGGCTCTACTCCTTGTGGTCCTCTGAGGGGTCCTTGAATATGTAAAGAAAAGTTTCTCTGCCATCAGTAGCAGAGTCCCAATCTTCTTAAATACTCTTTTCCATGGACCTAGTTGTTGGGCCTGAGCTTGGGCTTTGGCTTGGGCTTGGGCCTCTTCCATCATCCCCTCCTTCTTGAGAGGATCTGTCCTCAGATCTACAGGGTTGATCTCAAACAGCAGCCTTATTCCTGCTTTGAAAACTATGCTCGTCCTCCAGGATCAAATATTAACCTACAGTAAACATTATAGAAAAGTGAGATAAGAAGATTAAGACTAGTGTATTCAAATAAAATAGTAAGGAAATAAGGCCCTTTGCTATTTTTATAAAAGTTTTGTTTGAAAGAAATTTCAAAAATATTTTTGCTTCCTTTGTGTTGTTCATTGCCCAAGATAAGCAACAACATCACAAAGTGTTGTTTTTGTGATTTTTGAGAATAAGAGTAAGCATCATGATTCAAAGGAAAATGAGAGTTCAAAGTATTGCAATCTCTGTTTAAGGATTCTTTTCCCACTATTCTTGTAGGAGTTGTTGTAAGATACTCTTCATTCTTTCTAGATTCCTCTTCTTCTTTTTCAAACAATCCCTCACTTGGCTTTTCTGTGGAGGAAAGATTTATATTTATATCTGGTTCAGCTTCAGACACATATTTTTCTTCAAGCATATTCTCACAAGGGTTTTCTATGGAAGAAGAATTTAAGTCAATGTCTGGTTCAACTCCAAACAAAGGATTTTTGTACTTTCCTTTTCTATCCTCACTTTTTCTCTCTTTTCTTTCTCTTCTCTATCTTTCCTTTCATTCTCCTCACTTTCTCTTTTGTCTTTCAATGATAGGTTGTTCTTCATGACCATTTGTTCTTCTTAAAATATGAGGTAAAAAGGTGGTGGAAGCTATGGATGATATGGGTCAAGGATGACTCATATAGAGCTATGGGTTCCTTGTAGGTGCATGAAAGGTATGGAGAGTGATAGGTTAGGCCAAATCACTTGGAGGAAGGTGAAGATGAAGATCAAAGTGTCTAACCTAGAGAGACTAGACAAAGAGTAGAAGCTAGCATAATTTTGGCAGCATTTACTCATATAAATTGATCTTAAAAAAACATGAGCCAAAGCACCCTATTTATAGGAGATGGTGCCTTGGAGAGTAAGGAGCAAGGGTAGGATGGGGAATACATAAAAGAGGGGGCTGCTAGGGTGTTGACTAAAGGTCAATGCAGCCCCTTAGCATGCTTCTAGAAGGTAGGGCTACATTCCTACCCTAAAAGGCCTAGGTACAAGCTAAATTGTTAAATACACCCCCTATTGTGCTAAATGAACCCTACTCTACTGAAATTACAAATAAACTGAAATTAATTGATGCTCAGCTCCCATGGCTTGGGCTCTACTCCTTGTGGTCCTCTGAGGGGTCCTTGAATATGTAAAGAAAAGTTTCTCTGCCATCAGTAGCAGAGTCCCAATCTTCTTAAATACTCTTTTCCATGGACCTAGTTGTTGGGCCTGAGCTTGGGCTTTGGCTTGGGCTTGGGCCTCTTCCATCATCCCCTCCTTCTTGAGAGGATCTGTCCTCAGATCTACAGGGTTGATCTCAAACAGCAGCCTTATTCCTGCTTTGAAAACTATGCTCGTCCTCCAGGATCAAATATTAACCTACAGTAAACATTATAGAAAAGTGAGATAAGAAGATTAAGACTAGTGTATTCAAATAAAATAGTAAGGAAATAAGGCCCTTTGCTATTTTTATAAAAGTTTTGTTTGAAAGAAATTTCAAAAATATTTTTGCTTCCTTTGTGTTGTTCATTGCCCAAGATAAGCAACAACATCACAAAGTGTTGTTTTTGTGATTTTTGAGAATAAGAGTAAGCATCATGATTCAAAGGCAAATGAGAGTTCAAAGTATTGCAATCTCTGTTTAAGGATTCTTTTCCCACTATTCTTGTAGGAGTTGTTGTAAGATACTCTTCATTCTTTCTAGATTCCTCTTCTTCTTTTTCAAACAATCCCTCACTTGGCTTTTCTGTGGAGGAAAGATTTATATTTATATCTGGTTCAGCTTCAGACACATATTTTTCTTCAAGCATATTCTCACAAGGGTTTTCTATGGAAGAAGAATTTAAGTCAATGTCTGGTTCAACTCCAAACAAAGGATTTTTGTACTGTCCTTTTCTATCCTCACTTTTTCTCTCTTTTCTTTCTCTTCTCTATCTTTCCTTTCATTCTCCTCACTTTCTCTTTTGTCTTTCAATGATAGGTTGTTCTTCATGACCATTTGTTCTTCTTAAAATATGAGGTAAAAAGGTGGTGGAAGCTATGGATGATATGGGTCAAGGATGACTCATATAGAGCTATGGGTTCCTTGTAGGTGCATGAAAGGTATGGAGAGTGATAGGTTAGGCCAAATCACTTGGAGGAAGGTGAAGATGAAGATCAAAGTGTCTAACCTAGAGAGACTAGACAAAGAGTAGAAGCTAGCATAATTTTGGCAGCATTTACTCATATAAATTGATCTTAAAAAAACATGAGCCAAAGCACCCTATTTATAGGAGATGGTGCCTTGGAGAGTAAGGAGCAAGGGTAGGATGGGGAATACATAAAAGAGGGGGCTGCTAGGGTGTTGACTAAAGGTCAATGCAGCCCCTTAGCATGCTTCTAGAAGGTAGGGCTACATTCCTACCCTAAAAGGCCTAGGTACAAGCTAAATTGTTAAATACACCCCCTATTGTGCTAAATGAACCCTACTCTACTGAAATTACAAATAAACTGAAATTAATTGATGCTCAGCTCCCATGGCTTGGGCTCTACTCCTTGTGGTCCTCTGAGGGGTCCTTGAATATGTAAAGAAAAGTTTCTCTGCCATCAGTAGCAGAGTCCCAATCTTCTTAAATACTCTTTTCCATGGACCTAGTTGTTGGGCCTGAGCTTGGGCTTTGGCTTGGGCTTGGGCCTCTTCCATCATCCCCTCCTTCTTGAGAGGATCTGTCCTCAGATCTACAGGGTTGATCTCAAACAGCAGCCTTATTCCTGCTTTGAAAACTATGCTCGTCCTCCAGGATCAAATATTAACCTACAGTAAACATTATAGAAAAGTGAGATAAGAAGATTAAGACTAGTGTATTCAAATAAAATAGTAAGGAAATAAGGCCCTTTGCTATTTTTATAAAAGTTTTGTTTGAAAGAAATTTCAAAAATATTTTTGCTTCCTTTGTGTTGTTCATTGCCCAAGATAAGCAACAACATCACAAAGTGTTGTTTTTGTGATTTTTGAGAATAAGAGTAAGCATCATGATTCAAAGGCAAATGAGAGTTCAAAGTATTGCAATCTCTGTTTAAGGATTCTTTTCCCACTATTCTTGTAGGAGTTGTTGTAAGATACTCTTCATTCTTTCTAGATTCCTCTTCTTCTTTTTCAAACAATCCCTCACTTGGCTTTTCTGTGGAGGAAAGATTTATATTTATATCTGGTTCAGCTTCAGACACATATTTTTCTTCAAGCATATTCTCACAAGGGTTTTCTATGGAAGAAGAATTTAAGTCAATGTCTGGTTCAACTCCAAACAAAGGATTTTTGTACTGTCCTTTTCTATCCTCACTTTTTCTCTCTTTTCTTTCTCTTCTCTATCTTTCCTTTCATTCTCCTCACTTTCTCTTTTGTCTTTCAATGATAGGTTGTTCTTCATGACCATTTGTTCTTCTTAAAATATGAGGTAAAAAGGTGGTGGAAGCTATGGATGATATGGGTCAAGGATGACTCATATAGAGCTATGGGTTCCTTGTAGGTGCATGAAAGGTATGGAGAGTGATAGGTTAGGCCAAATCACTTGGAGGAAGGTGAAGATGAAGATCAAAGTGTCTAACCTAGAGAGACTAGACAAAGAGTAGAAGCTAGCATAATTTTGGCAGCATTTACTCATATAAATTGATCTTAAAAAAACATGAGCCAAAGCACCCTATTTATAGGAGATGGTGCCTTGGAGAGTAAGGAGCAAGGGTAGGATGGGGAATACATAAAAGAGGGGGCTGCTAGGGTGTTGACTAAAGGTCAATGCAGCCCCTTAGCATGCTTCTAGAAGGTAGGGCTACATTCCTACCCTAAAAGGCCTAGGTACAAGCTAAATTGTTAAATACACCCCCTATTGTGCTAAATGAACCCTACTCTACTGAAATTACAAATAAACTGAAATTAATTGATGCTCAGCTCCCATGGCTTGGGCTCTACTCCTTGTGGTCCTCTGAGGGGTCCTTGAATATGTAAAGAAAAGTTTCTCTGCCATCAGTAGCAGAGTCCCAATCTTCTTAAATACTCTTTTCCATGGACCTAGTTGTTGGGCCTGAGCTTGGGCTTTGGCTTGGGCTTGGGCCTCTTCCATCATCCCCTCCTTCTTGAGAGGATCTGTCCTCAGATCTACAGGGTTGATCTCAAACAGCAGCCTTATTCCTGCTTTGAAAACTATGCTCGTCCTCCAGGATCAAATATTAACCTACAGTAAACATTATAGAAAAGTGAGATAAGAAGATTAAGACTAGTGTATTCAAATAAAATAGTAAGGAAATAAGGCCCTTTGCTATTTTTATAAAAGTTTTGTTTGAAAGAAATTTCAAAAATATTTTTGCTTCCTTTGTGTTGTTCATTGCCCAAGATAAGCAACAACATCACAAAGTGTTGTTTTTGTGATTTTTGAGAATAAGAGTAAGCATCATGATTCAAAGGAAAATGAGAGTTCAAAGTATTGCAATCTCTGTTTAAGGATTCTTTTCCCACTATTCTTGTAGGAGTTGTTGTAAGATACTCTTCATTCTTTCTAGATTCCTCTTCTTCTTTTTCAAACAATCCCTCACTTGGCTTTTCTGTGGAGGAAAGATTTATATTTATATCTGGTTCAGCTTCAGACACATATTTTTCTTCAAGCATATTCTCACAAGGGTTTTCTATGGAAGAAGAATTTAAGTCAATGTCTGGTTCAACTCCAAACAAAGGATTTTTGTACTTTCCTTTTCTATCCTCACTTTTTCTCTCTTTTCTTTCTCTTCTCTATCTTTCCTTTCATTCTCCTCACTTTCTCTTTTGTCTTTCAATGATAGGTTGTTCTTCATGACCATTTGTTCTTCTTAAAATATGAGGTAAAAAGGTGGTGGAAGCTATGGATGATATGGGTCAAGGATGACTCATATAGAGCTATGGGTTCCTTGTAGGTGCATGAAAGGTATGGAGAGTGATAGGTTAGGCCAAATCACTTGGAGGAAGGTGAAGATGAAGATCAAAGTGTCTAACCTAGAGAGACTAGACAAAGAGTAGAAGCTAGCATAATTTTGGCAGCATTTACTCATATAAATTGATCTTAAAAAAACATGAGCCAAAGCACCCTATTTATAGGAGATGGTGCCTTGGAGAGTAAGGAGCAAGGGTAGGATGGGGAATACATAAAAGAGGGGGCTGCTAGGGTGTTGACTAAAGGTCAATGCAGCCCCTTAGCATGCTTCTAGAAGGTAGGGCTACATTCCTACCCTAAAAGGCCTAGGTACAAGCTAAATTGTTAAATACACCCCCTATTGTGCTAAATGAACCCTACTCTACTGAAATTACAAATAAACTGAAATTAATTGATGCTCAGCTCCCATGGCTTGGGCTCTACTCCTTGTGGTCCTCTGAGGGGTCCTTGAATATGTAAAGAAAAGTTTCTCTGCCATCAGTAGCAGAGTCCCAATCTTCTTAAATACTCTTTTCCATGGACCTAGTTGTTGGGCCTGAGCTTGGGCTTTGGCTTGGGCTTGGGCCTCTTCCATCATCCCCTCCTTCTTGAGAGGATCTGTCCTCAGATCTACAGGGTTGATCTCAAACAGCAGCCTTATTCCTGCTTTGAAAACTATGCTCGTCCTCCAGGATCAAATATTAACCTACAGTAAACATTATAGAAAAGTGAGATAAGAAGATTAAGACTAGTGTATTCAAATAAAATAGTAAGGAAATAAGGCCCTTTGCTATTTTTATAAAAGTTTTGTTTGAAAGAAATTTCAAAAATATTTTTGCTTCCTTTGTGTTGTTCATTGCCCAAGATAAGCAACAACATCACAAAGTGTTGTTTTTGTGATTTTTGAGAATAAGAGTAAGCATCATGATTCAAAGGCAAATGAGAGTTCAAAGTATTGCAATCTCTGTTTAAGGATTCTTTTCCCACTATTCTTGTAGGAGTTGTTGTAAGATACTCTTCATTCTTTCTAGATTCCTCTTCTTCTTTTTCAAACAATCCCTCACTTGGCTTTTCTGTGGAGGAAAGATTTATATTTATATCTGGTTCAGCTTCAGACACATATTTTTCTTCAAGCATATTCTCACAAGGGTTTTCTATGGAAGAAGAATTTAAGTCAATGTCTGGTTCAACTCCAAACAAAGGATTTTTGTACTTTCCTTTTCTATCCTCACTTTTTCTCTCTTTTCTTTCTCTTCTCTATCTTTCCTTTCATTCTCCTCACTTTCTCTTTTGTCTTTCAATGATAGGTTGTTCTTCATGACCATTTGTTCTTCTTAAAATATGAGGTAAAAAGGTGGTGGAAGCTATGGATGATATGGGTCAAGGATGACTCATATAGAGCTATGGGTTCCTTGTAGGTGCATGAAAGGTATGGAGAGTGATAGGTTAGGCCAAATCACTTGGAGGAAGGTGAAGATGAAGATCAAAGTGTCTAACCTAGAGAGACTAGACAAAGAGTAGAAGCTAGCATAATTTTGGCAGCATTTACTCATATAAATTGATCTTAAAAAAACATGAGCCAAAGCACCCTATTTATAGGAGATGGTGCCTTGGAGAGTAAGGAGCAAGGGTAGGATGGGGAATACATAAAAGAGGGGGCTGCTAGGGTGTTGACTAAAGGTCAATGCAGCCCCTTAGCATGCTTCTAGAAGGTAGGGCTACATTCCTACCCTAAAAGGCCTAGGTACAAGCTAAATTGTTAAATACACCCCCTATTGTGCTAAATGAACCCTACTCTACTGAAATTACAAATAAACTGAAATTAATTGATGCTCAGCTCCCATGGCTTGGGCTCTACTCCTTGTGGTCCTCTGAGGGGTCCTTGAATATGTAAAGAAAAGTTTCTCTGCCATCAGTAGCAGAGTCCCAATCTTCTTAAATACTCTTTTCCATGGACCTAGTTGTTGGGCCTGAGCTTGGGCTTTGGCTTGGGCTTGGGCCTCTTCCATCATCCCCTCCTTCTTGAGAGGATCTGTCCTCAGATCTACAGGGTTGATCTCAAACAGCAGCCTTATTCCTGCTTTGAAAACTATGCTCGTCCTCCAGGATCAAATATTAACCTACAGTAAACATTATAGAAAAGTGAGATAAGAAGATTAAGACTAGTGTATTCAAATAAAATAGTAAGGAAATAAGGCCCTTTGCTATTTTTATAAAAGTTTTGTTTGAAAGAAATTTCAAAAATATTTTTGCTTCCTTTGTGTTGTTCATTGCCCAAGATAAGCAACAACATCACAAAGTGTTGTTTTTGTGATTTTTGAGAATAAGAGTAAGCATCATGATTCAAAGGCAAATGAGAGTTCAAAGTATTGCAATCTCTGTTTAAGGATTCTTTTCCCACTATTCTTGTAGGAGTTGTTGTAAGATACTCTTCATTCTTTCTAGATTCCTCTTCTTCTTTTTCAAACAATCCCTCACTTGGCTTTTCTGTGGAGGAAAGATTTATATTTATATCTGGTTCAGCTTCAGACACATATTTTTCTTCAAGCATATTCTCACAAGGGTTTTCTATGGAAGAAGAATTTAAGTCAATGTCTGGTTCAACTCCAAACAAAGGATTTTTGTACTTTCCTTTTCTATCCTCACTTTTTCTCTCTTTTCTTTCTCTTCTCTATCTTTCCTTTCATTCTCCTCACTTTCTCTTTTGTCTTTCAATGATAGGTTGTTCTTCATGACCATTTGTTCTTCTTAAAATATGAGGTAAAAAGGTGGTGGAAGCTATGGATGATATGGGTCAAGGATGACTCATATAGAGCTATGGGTTCCTTGTAGGTGCATGAAAGGTATGGAGAGTGATAGGTTAGGCCAAATCACTTGGAGGAAGGTGAAGATGAAGATCAAAGTGTCTAACCTAGAGAGACTAGACAAAGAGTAGAAGCTAGCATAATTTTGGCAGCATTTACTCATATAAATTGATCTTAAAAAAACATGAGCCAAAGCACCCTATTTATAGGAGATGGTGCCTTGGAGAGTAAGGAGCAAGGGTAGGATGGGGAATACATAAAAGAGGGGGCTGCTAGGGTGTTGACTAAAGGTCAATGCAGCCCCTTAGCATGCTTCTAGAAGGTAGGGCTACATTCCTACCCTAAAAGGCCTAGGTACAAGCTAAATTGTTAAATACACCCCCTATTGTGCTAAATGAACCCTACTCTACTGAAATTACAAATAAACTGAAATTAATTGATGCTCAGCTCCCATGGCTTGGGCTCTACTCCTTGTGGTCCTCTGAGGGGTCCTTGAATATGTAAAGAAAAGTTTCTCTGCCATCAGTAGCAGAGTCCCAATCTTCTTAAATACTCTTTTCCATGGACCTAGTTGTTGGGCCTGAGCTTGGGCTTTGGCTTGGGCTTGGGCCTCTTCCATCATCCCCTCCTTCTTGAGAGGATCTGTCCTCAGATCTACAGGGTTGATCTCAAACAGCAGCCTTATTCCTGCTTTGAAAACTATGCTCGTCCTCCAGGATCAAATATTAACCTACAGTAAACATTATAGAAAAGTGAGATAAGAAGATTAAGACTAGTGTATTCAAATAAAATAGTAAGGAAATAAGGCCCTTTGCTATTTTTATAAAAGTTTTGTTTGAAAGAAATTTCAAAAATATTTTTGCTTCCTTTGTGTTGTTCATTGCCCAAGATAAGCAACAACATCACAAAGTGTTGTTTTTGTGATTTTTGAGAATAAGAGTAAGCATCATGATTCAAAGGCAAATGAGAGTTCAAAGTATTGCAATCTCTGTTTAAGGATTCTTTTCCCACTATTCTTGTAGGAGTTGTTGTAAGATACTCTTCATTCTTTCTAGATTCCTCTTCTTCTTTTTCAAACAATCCCTCACTTGGCTTTTCTGTGGAGGAAAGATTTATATTTATATCTGGTTCAGCTTCAGACACATATTTTTCTTCAAGCATATTCTCACAAGGGTTTTCTATGGAAGAAGAATTTAAGTCAATGTCTGGTTCAACTCCAAACAAAGGATTTTTGTACTTTCCTTTTCTATCCTCACTTTTTCTCTCTTTTCTTTCTCTTCTCTATCTTTCCTTTCATTCTCCTCACTTTCTCTTTTGTCTTTCAATGATAGGTTGTTCTTCATGACCATTTGTTCTTCTTAAAATATGAGGTAAAAAGGTGGTGGAAGCTATGGATGATATGGGTCAAGGATGACTCATATAGAGCTATGGGTTCCTTGTAGGTGCATGAAAGGTATGGAGAGTGATAGGTTAGGCCAAATCACTTGGAGGAAGGTGAAGATGAAGATCAAAGTGTCTAACCTAGAGAGACTAGACAAAGAGTAGAAGCTAGCATAATTTTGGCAGCATTTACTCATATAAATTGATCTTAAAAAAACATGAGCCAAAGCACCCTATTTATAGGAGATGGTGCCTTGGAGAGTAAGGAGCAAGGGTAGGATGGGGAATACATAAAAGAGGGGGCTGCTAGGGTGTTGACTAAAGGTCAATGCAGCCCCTTAGCATGCTTCTAGAAGGTAGGGCTACATTCCTACCCTAAAAGGCCTAGGTACAAGCTAAATTGTTAAATACACCCCCTATTGTGCTAAATGAACCCTACTCTACTGAAATTACAAATAAACTGAAATTAATTGATGCTCAGCTCCCATGGCTTGGGCTCTACTCCTTGTGGTCCTCTGAGGGGTCCTTGAATATGTAAAGAAAAGTTTCTCTGCCATCAGTAGCAGAGTCCCAATCTTCTTAAATACTCTTTTCCATGGACCTAGTTGTTGGGCCTGAGCTTGGGCTTTGGCTTGGGCTTGGGCCTCTTCCATCATCCCCTCCTTCTTGAGAGGATCTGTCCTCAGATCTACAGGGTTGATCTCAAACAGCAGCCTTATTCCTGCTTTGAAAACTATGCTCGTCCTCCAGGATCAAATATTAACCTACAGTAAACATTATAGAAAAGTGAGATAAGAAGATTAAGACTAGTGTATTCAAATAAAATAGTAAGGAAATAAGGCCCTTTGCTATTTTTATAAAAGTTTTGTTTGAAAGAAATTTCAAAAATATTTTTGCTTCCTTTGTGTTGTTCATTGCCCAAGATAAGCAACAACATCACAAAGTGTTGTTTTTGTGATTTTTGAGAATAAGAGTAAGCATCATGATTCAAAGGAAAATGAGAGTTCAAAGTATTGCAATCTCTGTTTAAGGATTCTTTTCCCACTATTCTTGTAGGAGTTGTTGTAAGATACTCTTCATTCTTTCTAGATTCCTCTTCTTCTTTTTCAAACAATCCCTCACTTGGCTTTTCTGTGGAGGAAAGATTTATATTTATATCTGGTTCAGCTTCAGACACATATTTTTCTTCAAGCATATTCTCACAAGGGTTTTCTATGGAAGAAGAATTTAAGTCAATGTCTGGTTCAACTCCAAACAAAGGATTTTTGTACTTTCCTTTTCTATCCTCACTTTTTCTCTCTTTTCTTTCTCTTCTCTATCTTTCCTTTCATTCTCCTCACTTTCTCTTTTGTCTTTCAATGATAGGTTGTTCTTCATGACCATTTGTTCTTCTTAAAATATGAGGTAAAAAGGTGGTGGAAGCTATGGATGATATGGGTCAAGGATGACTCATATAGAGCTATGGGTTCCTTGTAGGTGCATGAAAGGTATGGAGAGTGATAGGTTAGGCCAAATCACTTGGAGGAAGGTGAAGATGAAGATCAAAGTGTCTAACCTAGAGAGACTAGACAAAGAGTAGAAGCTAGCATAATTTTGGCAGCATTTACTCATATAAATTGATCTTAAAAAAACATGAGCCAAAGCACCCTATTTATAGGAGATGGTGCCTTGGAGAGTAAGGAGCAAGGGTAGGATGGGGAATACATAAAAGAGGGGGCTGCTAGGGTGTTGACTAAAGGTCAATGCAGCCCCTTAGCATGCTTCTAGAAGGTAGGGCTACATTCCTACCCTAAAAGGCCTAGGTACAAGCTAAATTGTTAAATACACCCCCTATTGTGCTAAATGAACCCTACTCTACTGAAATTACAAATAAACTGAAATTAATTGATGCTCAGCTCCCATGGCTTGGGCTCTACTCCTTGTGGTCCTCTGAGGGGTCCTTGAATATGTAAAGAAAAGTTTCTCTGCCATCAGTAGCAGAGTCCCAATCTTCTTAAATACTCTTTTCCATGGACCTAGTTGTTGGGCCTGAGCTTGGGCTTTGGCTTGGGCTTGGGCCTCTTCCATCATCCCCTCCTTCTTGAGAGGATCTGTCCTCAGATCTACAGGGTTGATCTCAAACAGCAGCCTTATTCCTGCTTTGAAAACTATGCTCGTCCTCCAGGATCAAATATTAACCTACAGTAAACATTATAGAAAAGTGAGATAAGAAGATTAAGACTAGTGTATTCAAATAAAATAGTAAGGAAATAAGGCCCTTTGCTATTTTTATAAAAGTTTTGTTTGAAAGAAATTTCAAAAATATTTTTGCTTCCTTTGTGTTGTTCATTGCCCAAGATAAGCAACAACATCACAAAGTGTTGTTTTTGTGATTTTTGAGAATAAGAGTAAGCATCATGATTCAAAGGAAAATGAGAGTTCAAAGTATTGCAATCTCTGTTTAAGGATTCTTTTCCCACTATTCTTGTAGGAGTTGTTGTAAGATACTCTTCATTCTTTCTAGATTCCTCTTCTTCTTTTTCAAACAATCCCTCACTTGGCTTTTCTGTGGAGGAAAGATTTATATTTATATCTGGTTCAGCTTCAGACACATATTTTTCTTCAAGCATATTCTCACAAGGGTTTTCTATGGAAGAAGAATTTAAGTCAATGTCTGGTTCAACTCCAAACAAAGGATTTTTGTACTTTCCTTTTCTATCCTCACTTTTTCTCTCTTTTCTTTCTCTTCTCTATCTTTCCTTTCATTCTCCTCACTTTCTCTTTTGTCTTTCAATGATAGGTTGTTCTTCATGACCATTTGTTCTTCTTAAAATATGAGGTAAAAAGGTGGTGGAAGCTATGGATGATATGGGTCAAGGATGACTCATATAGAGCTATGGGTTCCTTGTAGGTGCATGAAAGGTATGGAGAGTGATAGGTTAGGCCAAATCACTTGGAGGAAGGTGAAGATGAAGATCAAAGTGTCTAACCTAGAGAGACTAGACAAAGAGTAGAAGCTAGCATAATTTTGGCAGCATTTACTCATATAAATTGATCTTAAAAAAACATGAGCCAAAGCACCCTATTTATAGGAGATGGTGCCTTGGAGAGTAAGGAGCAAGGGTAGGATGGGGAATACATAAAAGAGGGGGCTGCTAGGGTGTTGACTAAAGGTCAATGCAGCCCCTTAGCATGCTTCTAGAAGGTAGGGCTACATTCCTACCCTAAAAGGCCTAGGTACAAGCTAAATTGTTAAATACACCCCCTATTGTGCTAAATGAACCCTACTCTACTGAAATTACAAATAAACTGAAATTAATTGATGCTCAGCTCCCATGGCTTGGGCTCTACTCCTTGTGGTCCTCTGAGGGGTCCTTGAATATGTAAAGAAAAGTTTCTCTGCCATCAGTAGCAGAGTTCCAATCTTCTTAAATACTCTTTTCCATGGACCTAGTTGTTGGGCCTGAGCTTGGGCTTTGGCTTGGGCTTGGGCCTCTTCCATCAGGCGATTATGTGCCAGAGAAGTCGGAGATCGCCTCCGTCTTCAACAACGGCGATCTCGTAGACTTTTAAGCTACACTTTTCTTCCTTTACTCTTCTTGATCCACATGTCTTCCTCGAGCATACCCACGTGATTACCTCACGATAAAGTCATCGCACCCGACTACTTGGTTAATACAATGGTCAGCCGACCGACCTCTACCAGCTGACCCCAGACCTTGAGCGACGTCCGAGGTCCGACTACTACGAAACTTCTATTACCAGCTCTTTGTATTTTAAATAATAACATCTTCTGAAATTATTTAAATATAACACTTTTATTCCAATTAAAGTTTCTAGGTCCTTACAAATAACATATTACTAGGAACAATATCTTTTATCTCTTAATCTCTTGGCGTGTATGGCGGTAACCTTCTATCTTTAATCAATTATCTTTAGGAACGAATATCACAGTATATTGTCACTCTTAACGTTGCGGGGTCTATCTTTATGATTCAAACTGACCCTTCACGTGTCTTTTAAACCCATCACGTGCCCTTAAGCCCTTACGTGCCAATGCATGCAACTCTAAGGATAAATCTCTTATGCCAAAGCCTAACGTTTCGCACATATCCCGCTTGCATGGCATATCTGGGGGCCCAATTCACATCTTGACACGTGTGGTTACTGGGTCCCGCTGTTGGCCCTACCAGGCCGGCCTCTATGTGGCCGACCTCTCACCTCTTGGCCGACGTCCGAAGTCTGGCCACTACAATAATAATTAAAATAAATTTATTAAATAATAATATTAACAATAATAAAAATGAATTTTTATTTTTATTTGATTTGATTTTATGAAAATATTTTTTATATATATTTATAAAATTTTAATTAACTAAAATTTATACAAAAAATCTAAAATATTTTATTATTTAAATATTTTTTAAGGAAAGGATAAATTTGTAAACTTATATTTTACACATTTAAAAAAAATAAAAATATTCTTATAACCATCATTTCACTCACAAACTTTAATAAACTTTCCTTACAAATTCACTCTAATATACCTTATCTGGTCGGTCATCGGTAGTCGATGACGTCAGCAGCAGATGACCACGTGGACCAGTCACAGGGTGACACGTGGCATGAGATAGCAGGTGAATCAGGGAGGAGACCACTTAGAACGGTGATCGGTGGTCAGTTACCAAGTGGCCACCACCCCCAGATCGGTGCCTAGATAAGCGCCTGGAAGTAGAGCGCGGAAAGTAATGAGGCACCGCACGGTCATCGGTGGAAGGTAATGAGGCACCGCACGGTCATCAGTGGATAGTAATGAGGCACTGCTCGGTCGTTAGTGCATGCAGAGAGCGATCGGTCATCGGGGTTCTTGCCAACACGTGTTAAGCTGGACCCAGGTTCCCAGCGAGAGCATTACGCATGCACCTCGCATGATGTATGAAGCAGCAGCAGCAGCAGGCGCGGGTGTATGAAGCCAAGGAAGGGAAGAAGGCGCAGGGAAGGCCTCGTCCCTATGCACCCAGGAAGGACCAGACCAGGGGGCGTGCAAGGGAGAACAACGCACCCCCTAGGTATTGATCCGGTCGGTCATCGGTAGTAGATGACGTCAGCAGCAGTTGACTACGTGGACCATTCACAGGATGACACGTGGTAGAGGATAGCAGGTGAATTAGGGAGGCGATCATTCAGAAGGGTGATCGGTGGTCGGTTGCTAAGGGACCGCCATCCGCATATCAGTGTCAGGTGAGCGTCTGGAGGCAAAGCGCGATGAGCGCCTGGAAGCAGAGCGCAAGAAGTAAAGAAGCACTGATCAGTCATCGGGGGTTTCCTGTTAACACACAGTTAAGCTGGGACCCAGGCTCCCAGCGAGAGCGTTATGCAAGACGCACAGATCGATGATCGCCTATCGCCGTGCGCGAGGATCAGTAATTGCCTAGATTTCACATGATCGCCGTATGTGAAGGTTAGGAGATCAGGTGGTCAGCAAGTCGCTGAAAGAGCACATCGCCGGGTATTTGAGAAGACTTGGCAAGCACTTGTTGTATGGTCTAAGTACAGAGGATAAGTGACATATCTGCCACCATGTGTAGTGTGAGCTGTGATACCCAGTGTTAACCAGCTCGCCATGTTAAGGTTACGCCCAGAGTAGCCTGAGTACTAAGCTACTCCCTGTGTGGATAACTTAGTCGCAGGAGCACAGTGGAAGTAACGTTTCAGCTGCAGGTACTCCAGATGGTGACACGTGTATGACCAGATGTTATCCACGTGTCAAGAGGAATAACCGTCAGGAGAGAGAAAGACTCAGGTATATATACGAAACTCTTAACGAAATTAGGGAGGGTCATTTTCAGGGGTGATTCACTTTTACATGGTTCTAAGTTTTCGTTGAAGTTCTTTATTGATTCAATCACTGACTTGAGCGTCGGAGCGCAACCGGCCGCAGAGGCGCCATATTGTTCTTTCAGGTGTCTTGGAGGAGCTGAAGGTGGAGGTCATTGGTGTGTTTGGCGTGAAGCTGGTAAGGACGAGGTTCGAGAAGGAGAAGCTCTAGCGCTTTGGTCAAGATGCTGGATCATCAGGCGCCCACCATGGGGCCGTGTAAACTGTTATTTGTAACATCCCGCCAAATTCTTTTCATAATTATAAAACGAAGTAGAGATAAAATAATAATATTGAAGTGAACATAATCGTATATATGTAATGAAGTTTTCTCCTCGCAGGGAGTTTAATACAAAATCGGTCAGTTTTCCAAAAACGTAAACTAAATACAGCAAAATTAGTAAAAACAGGCGATCTCCCAACAGAAAAGGCGATCTCCTATCAGAAAAGGGCGATCTCCCTTCAGAATACAGAAAAGGGTGATCGCCTAACACAAACGTAAATGGGCGATCTGCTTCCGGCGACCACTCACTGAGGAGCACTACCACCTGCAACCTCGTCTGCTCCCGTGTACAAATACACGATCATCACAGGTTTAAGAAAGCAATCACAACAACAGATAAAAGGGGTAAGCTAGATGTTTTTAAAAACTTTAAATCCATAGAAAACGTGAATTTCCACTCCATACATAAGCCATATCAAATGCAACCATCAAGATTTCCATAATCCACATACTCGTCAAGTGTCTCTTTGCTACATTCAGTATTCAAGATTCACACGTCAGACTTTCCACTGACCCACAATGCATAGACACATGACTCTACTTCCGGATTGACTCGTGCGTTGACTTAGGCTCAGAGATCTGCACCTGTCATACCATACCACTGTGAAATCCACACAGGGTCGCTGTGAAATCCACACAGCATGCGCATATATAATCTCAATGTTATCACTCTCCCGGTATGACAAGGTTAATTCATATAACAGGCCGAGCTCGTTCTTTTTCACACTACTCGCCCATTCATATGAACCTCCTCCGACTCTCCACAACTGAATAACTTCATCTACGTGATTCCATTATATCAGCAGAGTCAGGATATCTCCTTCTAGACAAGCCCCTAGTCAATACACATTACACAAATGATCTTACACGGTATTTCCTTTCCTGAAAATACTATGCCTTGATCTCACATTCACAACATTCAAAACATCATACCACTCAATCGAATGATTCAAATCACAGCAACAATCATTTCAAAGGTTCAAACTTTCGAATATCACATTTAAATCTCAAGCAGTCTCAAAACAACACCAAAAACAGGGGAGTTCGCAAAACAACGCCAAAACCGGCGATCTGATTCAAAAGCAGGGGATTTCAAAATCTGTATTTAAAACCGGCGACCACGTCGCCCAGACACATAGAACAGAGCATTCACGAAGATGAAAACGAAACCGGCGACCACGTCGCCCTCACTTCAGAAACAGCTAATCTATGGCTTGTATTGAAAATGAAGGCTAGCTTCCCTTACCTGGACTTGCGTAACTTCACTAAGAACTCCAAACCCACGAGCTTCAAGGATGCCTTAAGCTCTGTTTTAGCGTCTGTTTCGGAGAACTTGCAGAGAACCTCCCAGGTGCTCTAAGGGCGGACGTCGTACTGGTGCTTGAGGATGCCTGAAACGCAGCGTGAAGGAGAGAAAGGAGAAGGATGGAAATGCTCTCACTCTTTCACTCTTGGGCCACTCCAACGTTCTTCGCCTCCCCGCAGTGGGTTTTTGAATCCAAGCATACTTGTCCACGTATGCTGCTGCCACTCCCTTCTGCAGGACCCTGAGTGTACGTTTCTCTGAACAGCACGACCACGGTTGTCTCTTGTGCATGCCAACCACTGCTCTGAACAGTACGACCACTGTTGTCTCTTGTGCATGCCAACCACTGCTCTGAACAGTACGACCGCGAGTGTTTCTTGCGCATGCCAACATTCTGATGTCACTGTTCTGAACCAACACTTTTGTCTACGTGTCGCGCGTGCCGCGTGCCTTCTGCTGGGAGTCTGGGTCCCACTTTAACTGTGTGCAACACGTCATCGCGCGATAACCTGGAAGACGACCGATGTCTATCCCAGGCGATGTCCACATGCCTCGCGCCCCGGCGATGACCGCATGCCTCGCGCCCCGGCGATGCCCGCATGCCTCGCGCCCCGGCGATGCCCGCATGCCTCGCGCCCCGGCGATGCCCGCATGCCTCTCACCCTGGCGATGACTGATGTGCTTCTCATCCCGGCGATGACTGGTGACACATCGCCACGCCTTGCTGAAGGTTCCTCATTGCACTATGTTACGTCCAAGGTACCACCTCCACAAGGCTTGGTGACGTCGGTAGCTTCACATTTCCAAGAGTAGATTAGCACTAGTCCTCGTGCGCCCATGCATGCAACACTAAGGGCGATCTCTTATGCTCAAGCATAGAGCTTCGCATGCCCAGCGTATCTAAGGCTTAACCCACACCTTGATACGCGTGGTTTTTGGAACGTACCACTATGGTTGATCCAATATCTTGACCACAATACAAAGGGTAGCTTCGGCGATCATGTGTACTCTAGGCGACAGGCGATCATGTGCCAGAGAACTCGGAGATCGCCTACTCTCTCAATAACGGCGATCTCGTAGACTTCTAAGCTCTACTTTCCTTCCTTTATATTTAAATAAAACATACTTAGAATTCATTTAAAATATAGCACTTTTATTCCAATATAATTTTCTAGGTTCTTACAATCTCCCCAACAAGAAAAATTTTCGTCCTCGAAAATTGAATTACAAGGAAAAGAGGTATGGATAGGCTTCCCTCATGGGTTCTTCTAACTCCCAAGTTGAATCACCCGATCTTTCATCCCACACCACTTTCACCATGTTGATGGTCTTGCCTCTGAGCTGTTTACTCTGCCGGTCGTCAATTCTAATTGGTTTTGCTTCAAAGGACAAGTCATCCCTAATTTGCACATCGTCCACTTCCAGCACATGGCTAGGGTCTGCCATGTACTTCCTCAGCTGTGACACGTGAAAGACATTGTGCAGATTCGCTAAATGGGGAGGTAGGGCGATCTCATAAGCCACAGGACCAATCCTCCTTAAGATCTGATATGGTCCCACGAACTTAGGGGACAACTTCTTTGATCTGATTGCCCTTCCTACGCCCTTGGTTGGTGTTACTCTCACGAACACATGGTCTCCAGCAGCAAACTCCAAAGGTCTTCTCCTCTGATCTGCATAGGACTTCTGTCGGCTTTGAGAAGCTCTCATACTGCCTTGTATCTGTTTCACCTTCTCGGTTGTCTGCTGAATCAACTCTGGCCCAACCAAGACTGCTTCGCCCTCCTGGTACCAACATAAGGGAGTTCTGCATTTTCTCCCATACAGGGCCTCATATGGTGCCATCCCAACACTGGCGTGGTAACTATTATTATAGGTAAACTCCACCAGCGGTAACACCTCGTCCCAACTTCCCAATTGATCCAAGACACACGTCCTCAGTAGATCTTCTAAGGACTGAATTGTTCTCTCAGACTGCCCATCTGTTTGAGGATGATATGCAGAGCTCATCCTCAACTTAGTTCCTAAGCAATCTTGTAAGGTCTGCCAAAACCGTGAAGTGAACCTGGGATCTCTATCCGAAATGATGCTGGAAGGCACTCCATGTAACCTCACAATCTCCTCGATGTACAGCTGTGCCAACTTGGCCATGGGCATCTTCATATTTACTGGGAGAAAGTGGGCACTCTTCGTCAGCCGATCTACTATGACCCAGATTGCATCATGACCCTTCACCGATCTGGGTAAATGGGTGACAAAATCCATGGCAATGTTGTCCCATTTCCACTCAGGGATATCC
This sequence comes from Phaseolus coccineus, assembly GCA_037954025.1. Classification (NCBI taxonomy): domain Eukaryota; kingdom Viridiplantae; phylum Streptophyta; class Magnoliopsida; order Fabales; family Fabaceae; genus Phaseolus; species Phaseolus coccineus. The sequence continues at coordinate 15,075,535 of CM075686.1, read as the reverse complement.
AGTTGCTGTAACAACCCGCCCGGTCTTTGATGCTCTACCTTTGCCTTCTGACACGTCAAGTAGGTAGTAACATACTGGGCGATGTCTCTCTTCATGCCCGACCACCAAAATGATTCCTTCAAGTCATGGTACATCTTATTCATGCCTGGATGTAGGCTAAGGCGACTCTTGTGACCTTCTTCTAGGATCATTTTCTTCAACTCCTCATTTGCAGGTATGCAAATTCTGCCCTTAAATCTCAAGATCCCATCCTCGCCCATCACAAAGTCTCTTGCCTGGTCGGTCCCTAGTGACTCCACAGCACGCTTCAGACTAGGGTCCTCCAACTGCTTGTCCCTTATCATTCCGAGGGAGTCATTAGTTATAGCCAGCTTACTACAACTAATGTGATTTACGTGAAATTCAACCCCAAGGTTTAAGTCTCTGAACTGCTCGATCAGTTTCTGCTCTTCCATCATCATGGTGGCTACTTGAATTGATTTTCTACTCAACGCATCTGCCACTACATTGGCCTTCCCTGGGTGATACATGAGTTGAAAATCGTAGTCCTTTAGAAACTCCATCCACCTTCTTTGCCTCATGTTTAGTTCCTTCTGATCAAACAGGTATTTCAGGCTCTTATGGTCACTGAACACCTGGAACCGAGCTCCATATAGATAGTGCCTCCAGATCTTCAAGGCGAACACCACCGCTGCCAACTCCAAATCATGAGTAGGGTAGTTTCTCTCATGCACCTTGAGTTGCCTTGAAGCATATGCAACCACTCTCTTCTCTTGCATCAAGACGCATCCCAAGCCCTGATGTGAAGCATCACCGTAGGCATCAAAAGGTTTCCCAACATCGGGGATCACCAGCACTGGAGCACTAGTCAACCTCTCCTTTAGCTCCATGAAACTCTGCTCACATCGGTCGGTCCAAGCAAAAGGTTGGTCCTTGCGCGTCAATTGAGTCAAAGGAGCCACTACCTTGGAAAAATCCTCAATAAATCTCCGATAGTAGCCCGCCAAACCCACAAAGCTCCTTATCTCAGTGACCGTCTTAGGACGTTCCCACTGCAGCACTGCTTCTACCTTGGCTGGATCCACTGAGATCCCTCGAGCAGATATCACGTGTCCTAAGAAGTTGATTTCCTTCAGCCAGAACTCACATTTGGAGAACTTAGCATAGAGTTGCTTCTCCCTCAGGATCTCCAACACTGTCCTTAGATGCTCTTCATGTTCTTCCTCGGTCCTTGAATAAATGAGGATGTCGTCTATGAAGACTACCACAAACTTATCCAAGAAGGGACGAAAAATCCTATTCATGTAGTCCATGAACAGGGCTGGAGCATTGGTCACGCCAAACGGCATCACCACGTACTCGTAGTGCCCATAACGAGACCTAAATGCTGTCTTTTGAACATCTTCGGCCTTCACCAAAATTTGGTGGTATCCCGATCTCAGGTCAATCTTTGAAAACACTGAGGCCCCATTTACTTGATCCATCAAATCATCAATCCTAGGCAGAGGATACTTGTTCTTGATGGTCAACTTGTTCAACTGCCTGTAGTCTATACATAGCCGTGACCCTCCATCCTTTTTCTTCACTAGAAGCACTGGGGCCCCCCATGGGGATACACTGGGTCTGATGAATTGTTTTTCCAACAATTCTTCCACTTGCTTCTTTAATTCCATCAACTCGGCTGGGGCCATTCTGTAAGGCGCCATTGACACTGGTCCAGCTCCAGGTACCAAATCAATGGAGAATTCCACTTCTCTCTTAGGAGGTAATCCAGGTACTTCTTCTGGAAATACATCCATGAATTCCTTCACCACGTGTATCCTGTTTACGTCCCCTTCATTCTTCACTTCCAACCGAGCTAGGACCATGAAGCACCTCGCGCCTCCTTCCAACTCTGACTGCCCTTGTTGAGCAGATATCTCCTCTGACCCTGGGAGGTCTGGAAACGCTATCTTCTGACTACCGCAGTCTATGAGGACGTGATTGGCAGCTAGCCAATCCATTCCCAAGATAACATCCAGGTCTTGAAGAGGTAGGCAGATCAAGTTCACTTTGAATCTGCGTCCCTCTACCACCACTGGACATTCGGGGCAAACTGTAGAGGTCAACACCTGTCCTGACGCAGGTGTAGAGACCAACAGTTCGAAAGGTAACTCCCTCACTATAAGGCCCAACTCGGCTACACACAGGCTTGACACAAAGGAGTGTGTCGCTCCAGAATCATACAACCATCAATCCAAACAACCACTTTCAGTCAATTACAAAAACACTCAATAAAATGAACTAAATCACACCGGCATTCAACGTATGCTAAACATCAAACCTTTGGAATTAAGATTGAGAATCATCTCGATCCAGTTATGAGTGTGCACCCTCACTACTTTATCAAGATCCTCTCAGTCTTAATACTAAGATTTTCAGTTAGGGCATACCTCCACTAAAGCACAACAGCACACACAAAATCCCAATACAAAAACGTTTGAAAACTTTTCACTATAGTTGTTATTTAAAGCCCAAATAAATTTTATGAGCAGAAGAAACACAATGGATCCACAGCCCTCAGGTCATCCTAAGGACGAACTGCTCTGATACCATTAATGTAACATCCCGCCAAATTCTTTTCATAATTATAAAACGAAGTAGAGATAAAATAATAATATTGAAGTGAACATAATCGTATATATGTAATGAAGTTTTCTCCTCGCAGGGAGTTTAATACAAAATCGGTCAGTTTTCCAAAAACGTAAACTAAATACAGCAAAATTAGTAAAAACAGGCGATCTCCCAACAGAAAAGGCGATCTCCTATCAGAAAAGGGCGATCTCCCTTCAGAATACAGAAAAGGGTGATCGCCTAACACAAACGTAAATGGGCGATCTGCTTCCGGCGACCACTCACTGAGGAGCACTACCACCTGCAACCTCGTCTGCTCCCGTGTACAAATACACGATCATCACAGGTTTAAGAAAGCAATCACAACAACAGATAAAAGGGGTAAGCTAGATGTTTTTAAAAACTTTAAATCCATAGAAAACGTGAATTTCCACTCCATACATAAGCCATATCAAATGCAACCATCAAGATTTCCATAATCCACATACTCGTCAAGTGTCTCTTTGCTACATTCAGTATTCAAGATTCACACGTCAGACTTTCCACTGACCCACAATGCATAGACACATGACTCTACTTCCGGATTGACTCGTGCGTTGACTCAGGCTCAGAGATCTGCACCTGTCATACCATACCACTGTGAAATCCACACAGGGTCGCTGTGAAATCCACACAGCATGCGCATATATAATCTCAATGTTATCACTCTCCCGGTATGACAAGGTTAATTCATATAACAGGCCGAGCTCGTTCTTTTTCACACTACTCGCCCATTCATATGAACCTCCTCCGACTCTCCACAACTGAATAACTTCATCTACGTGATTCCATTATATCAGCAGAGTCAGGATATCTCCTTCTAGACAAGCCCCTAGTCAATACACATTACACAAATGATCTTACACGGTATTTCCTTTCCTGAAAATACTATGCCTTGATCTCACATTCACAACATTCAAAACATCATACCTGATGTGAGTCTCTTATGAACCTTTCTTGGTTTGGGTTGAGTTGATATAGGTTTCATTGTATTCATGACACTTTCAAGAATTAGGATCAAAATTCTAAAGAACAATTAATAGAGTTTCTACTCAAGAAAACAAAGGTTCATACTAAAAACACATGAATAGGTAACTTGTAGTGTAAGATAACAATGGAATATGAATGGGTAATTCAAGAACAGTACCAAACTTCAAAGGAAACACAAGAACAACATAAGAACACCAAGAACAAGTGAAAATACTGATTGAAATTCAATAGGAATTAGAAAATCACAAAGAAATTCATCAAAGAACAAAAACCCATGGATGGAAAACAAGAACAATACATGTATATGGAAACCCATGGTTTGGACGAAATTAAAACAGCAAGAAAACAAGGAAATAAACCAGCAAAGTGCAGAACAATGGCAGCAAATGAAAGGAAACAACTCATGGAAAAGATTGAACCGATTAAAAATGGAAAAACTACAAGAAAACACAAATGGGTATTTTTAGAAGATGAATAGAAATGACTTATGTGGTTGTAGCCTTTTGGAGATGTGATTCACGCCACTTGGAGGGTGGTTCTTCCAAGATGAGTGGGTGGTGCCGCCACTTGAGAGTCTCCAAAGCTCACAAGATAAGACATGAAGGAGAAGAAGAGACAAGTCTCACAAACTCACTCTCTCTCAATTTCAAGATAGTTTCTTTTCTTCTAACTTTCAACTTTTTTTATTCAAAGTACCAAGCACCCCTATTTATAATGGAGAGGGCTGGTCATGTTACAAAGGGGAAGGAGTGGGAAGAGTCACTCTTCTAGCTCCTTCTAGTGCCTAAGAGAGAAAGGAGTAGAAAAGTCACTTTTTCCACTTTTTCCTAAAGAAAGTGCCTAAAATGCCTTACATTTAGAGGTTTCTTTTGGTTTTCCTCTTTGGCATACTCCTAAGGATATTTCTATATTATTTACAAATTTATACAAGAGTATTTACAAAGATTTATTTATACTACTATCTTTTGAATTTTCAAGAGAACCCAAAATGTTCTACTTTTTAAGAAGACTAGTAAGAAGAATTTTAAATGCTTGGGTGGATGACCTCTTCCTCCATTAGTAAAATCCTCTTCTACTTGATCTCCATCATGCTCCCCAGGTTGGAGAGAATTCGTTCGCGAATTCAGAATCCCTACATATAACAAAGTCAGTTTGCTATCAAATAAAATAGTGGATGATAATAAAGGCAAACTTGACTTAGCATTATGAATCATTGGGATGTCGGAAAAAGAAGTCCTATAGACAGACCATGTTGGAAAAAAATGTGGGGGAATGATTATTTTCTTAGGAAAAATTCCCTTTAAAGGGTAAAAACCATTAGTAGGTATGGAAAAATCATCCCTAACATTTTTCAACCAATATGGAGTGCAAGTAGGAACTTTTGGTAATGAAAAAGACAAAGAAGAAGAATACCTTGGATGCTCAAATTGAGGCATAGCATGAGTAAAAAAGATTGATTTAGTTGATAAGGTATTATGACTCATTTTATCATTTTCTTCTTTTTCATTTTCTCTTTTATTTTTCATTTTTAATTGGTCCTCATGAACTTCTTGTGGAGATAGGGGTTTTAAGGTAACCTTGCGCCCTTGGAAGGAAAAAGACATTATATTGGTGAGGCCATCATGTAAAACATGTCTATCAAATTGCCAAGGCCTCCCTAAAAGAATATGGGTTGCTTCCATAGGCACAACATCACATAAAACCTCATCTTTATACTTTCCTATTTCAAAATTTATGAGGACTTGTTTATTAACCATGATTTCTCCCTTTTTAGTAAGCCATTGGAGCTTATAGGGCTTGGGATGAGAGATAGTGGGTAAAACAAGCTTATCCACCACTCTTGTACTAGCCACATTTGTACAACTACCCCCATCAATTATCATGGAACATAACTTTTTGTTGATAAGGCACCGGGTATGGAAAATATTTTCTCTTTGGGTATCATCCAAAGGTTTTTGAATTGTGCCCATCATGCGCCTTATCACCAATAAGTCACCTTCACATTGTATTTCACATTCATTATCACTAGGGCTAGGGGAAGGGGAGTTAGATTTAGAAGAATTATCACTATGTTCACTTACAACTAAACCCCCTTTTACCATCATGGTTCTTTTTGTTGGACAATTTGCGGCTATATGACCATAACCTAAACACTTAAAACATTTCTTACTTGAGGTTTTGGTTGGTGATTTATTAGTTGAAGTGGAAGGCTTTGAATCCTTGGATTTGAAAGATGAATCTTTAGAAGGAAATTTGGACAAAGACTTGTTTTTATTTTTCCAAGAGTTGTTGTAATAGCCATCATTATGAGTATTTTTGAAAGCAAGTTTCTTTGCAATTTGGGTTTCAACCTTGATGGCAAGGTGAACCAAGTTTTCTAAAGAAGAGTACTCATAAAGTTCAACAACATCTTGAATGTCCCTTCTAAGACCACTTACAAATCTAGCCATCTTAGCTTCATCACTTTCATGTATATCAACTTTAAGCATAAGCGTTTCTAGCTCTTCAAAATAAGCATCCACACTTACCGTGCCTTGGTGAAGCCTTTGGAGCTTCAACAATAGGTCTTTCCTAAAGTGTGGTGGAACAAATCTAGCGCGCATACATTCTTTCAAATTGTTCCAAGAAACCACGGGAGGTCTCTTGTTTAGCCCAATGTCCATAAGAGTTTTATGCCACCATTGCATGGCATAGTCTAGAAATTCTAAAGTAGCTAGTTTTACCCTTTGGTCTTCTTGGACCTCATGTACATGAAAGATTTGTTCAACCTTTGCTTCCCACCCCAAATATACATTTGGATCACCTTCACCACTAAAGCTAGGTAATTTTACAAAAGGCATATAAGGCTTTGCCACATGTTGCCGCCTTTCTTCATAATGATGATGCCTCCTCCATTGGGTTTCATCTTCATGTCCATGATAGTTGGAAGAAGTTCTTGATGAATGCCTTGAAGAATGGCGTCTTCTATGGTGTGTATGACTGGACCTTTCATTAGTCACTTCAAGCCTTTGCAATCTTTCTTCCAATTGTCTTGTAGCTTCATCTTTTTGTGCAAGTGACCTTTTGGCTTCTTTTAATTCACCAAGAATGAAAGCTTTTTGTAGAGAGTGTGGTTTGGAAGATTCTCCACTTGAATATTGAGCCATTTTCAAAACAGTACAGCAAACACAAATAGCAAACAATTAAAGAAAACAAGGTTAGAAAACAAAGAAATAAGTGGTGCGGTTTTGGTAAAAAAATTAAGGCACTCAAAATCACTCCAAGAAATTATACTTCCCTCAATCAAGCTACTCTTGTGGAATGGAGTAACCTCAAATGAAAGATGCCAAAGCACTCAACCACTCATCCAAAAATAACCACCACAAAACTTAAAGAACAATAAAAGACAAGCAAGAAAAGGTACAAAACAAGAAAGGGTAGTGCAAAAAGAATACAAGATATATGACAAAACTTAAGGAATGAAAGACAAGCAATAAAAGGTACACAATAAGACTCAAAGAATACTCACTAAACTTTATAATCAAGAAAGAAAGTACAACTCATAAACTTGTCAAAATACAAGGATCAAAAGTTCCACAAAGTAGACAACAATTTGCCAATCACTATGAATCCAACTTTGGTATGAAAATTAATGTGCAAAAGAATGAATAGATGCAAATACCAAACTGTTTTGAAGGATTTAAAAACAGAATTTGTTCTGTTTTGTTCTGTTTCAGTTCTGTTTTTTTTTTTTTTTTTTTTTTTTTATACCAAATGGAACTTATGTAGTGAAAGAACCATAATATGCATCATATGGAAGTTGAAACATCAATCAAATTGCACAAAAATTTTATGAAGGATTCAAGACAATTGAACACTTGAAATCAAATGTTTGGAACCTCCAATCACAAGTACTAAAACAAATTCAAGAGAAATACAAACGTTCAAAATCAAAAGCAAGCAAGTAGAGACAAGATTTGGACACCTAGAACACTATGAACATAAAACTCAAAGCAAAAAGTATGATCAATGAAAAGGCACAACTAAAACATATTCAAACCAAACAAAAGTATGAATATAAGGTGCTGGAAAAACAAGAAACACGAAATTATAGGTGCTGGAAAAAAAAATTACCCAAAAAGAAAGTGTCTATTCAACTCACAATCAACAAATCAACACCATGGCTCTAGATACCACATGATGTGAGTTCATTATGAACCTTTCTTGGTTTGGGTTGAGTTGATATAGGTTTCATTGTATTCATGACACTTTCAAGAATTAGGATCAAAATTCTAAAGAACAATTAATAGAGTTTCTACTCAAGAAAACAAAGGTTCATACTAAAAACACATGAATAGGTAACTTGTAGTGTAAGATAACAATGGAATATGAATGGGTAATTCAAGAACAGTACCAAACTTCAAAGGAAACACAAGAACAACATAAGAACACCAAGAACAAGTGAAAATACTGATTGAAATTCAATAGGAATTAGAAAATCACAAAGAAATTCATCAAAGAACAAAAACCCATGGATGGAAAACAAGAACAATACATGTATATGGAAACCCATGGTTTGGACGAAATTAAAACAGCAAGAAAACAAGGAAATAAACCAGCAAAGTGCAGAACAATGGCAGCAAATGAAAGGAAACAACTCATGGAAAAGATTGAACCGATTAAAAATGGAAAAACTACAAGAAAACACAAATGGGTATTTTTAGAAGATGAATAGAAATGACTTATGTGGTTGTAGCCTTTTGGAGATGTGATTCACGCCACTTGGAGGGTGGTTCTTCCAAGATGAGTGGGTGGTGCCGCCACTTGAGAGTCTCCAAAGCTCACAAGATAAGACATGAAGGAGAAGAAGAGACAAGTCTCACAAACTCACTCTCTCTCAATTTCAAGATAGTTTCTTTTCTTCTAACTTTCAACTTTTTTTATTCAAAGTACCAAGCACCCCTATTTATAATGGAGAGGGCTGGTCATGTTACAAAGGGGAAGGAGTGGGAAGAGTCACTCTTCTAGCTCCTTCTAGTGCCTAAGAGAGAAAGGAGTAGAAAAGTCACTTTTTCCACTTTTTCCTAAAGAAAGTGCCTAAAATGCCTTACATTTAGAGGTTTCTTTTGGTTTTCCTCTTTGGCATACTCCTAAGGATATTTCTATATTATTTACAAATTTATACAAGAGTATTTACAAAGATTTATTTATACTACTATCTTTTGAATTTTCAAGAGAACCCAAAATGTTCTACTTTTTAAGAAGACTAGTAAGAAAAATTTTAAATGCTTGGGTGGATGACCTCTTCCTCCATTAGTAAAATCCTCTTCTACTTGATCTCCATCAATACCACTCAATCGAATGATTCAAATCACAGCAACAATCATTTCAAAGGTTCAAACTTTCGAATATCACATTTAAATCTCAAGCAGTCTCAAAACAACACCAAAAACAGGGGAGTTCGCAAAACAACGCCAAAACCGGCGATCTGATTCAAAAGCAGGGGATTTCGAAATCTGTATTTAAAACCGGCGACCACGTCGCCCAGACACATAGAACAGAGCATTCACGAAGATGAAAACGAAACCGGCGACCACGTCGCCCTCACTTCAGAAACAGCTAATCTATGGCTTGTATTGAAAATGAAGGCTAGCTTCCCTTACCTAGACTTGCGTAACTTCACTAAGAACTCCAAACCCACGAGCTTCAAGGATGCCTTAAGCTCTGTTTTAGCGTCTGTTTCGGAGAACTTGCAGAGAACCTCCCAGGTGCTCTAAGGGCGGACGTCGTACTGGTGCTTGAGGATGCCTGAAACGCAGCGTGAAGGAGAGAAAGGAGAAGGATGGAAATGCTCTCACTCTTTCACTCTTGGGCCACTCCAACGTTCTTCGCCTCCCCGCAGTGGGTTTTTGAATCCAAGCATACTTGTCCACGTATGCTGCTGCCACTCCCTTCTGCAGGACCCTGAGTGTACGTTTCTCTGAACAGCACGACCACGGTTGTCTCTTGTGCATGCCAACCACTGCTCTGAACAGTACGACCACTGTTGTCTCTTGTGCATGCCAACCACTGCTCTGAACAGTACGACCGCGAGTGTTTCTTGCGCATGCCAACATTCTGATGTCACTGTTCTGAACCAACACTTTTGTCTACGTGTCGCGCATGCCGCGTGCCTTCTGCTGGGAGTCTGGGTCCCACTTTAACTGTGTGCAACACGTCATCGCGCGATAACCTGGAAGACGACCGATGTCTATCCCAGGCGATGTCCACATGCCTCGCGCCCCGGCGATGACCGCATGCCTCGCACCTCGGCGATGCCCGCATGCCTCGCGCCCCGGCGATGCCCGCATGCCTCGCGCCCCGGCGATGCCCGCATGCCTCTCACCCTGGCGATGACTGATGTGCTTCTCATCCCGGCGATGACTGGTGACACATCTCCACGCCTTGCTGAAGGTTCCTCATTGCACTATGTTACGTCCAAGGTACCACCTCCACAAGGCTTGGTGACGTCGGTAGCTTCACATTTCCAAGAGTAGATTAGCACTAGTCCTTGTGCGCCCATGCATGCAACACTAAGGGCGATCTCTTATGCTCAAGCATAGAGCTTCGCATGCCCAGCGTATCTAAGGCTTAACCCACACCTTGATACGCGTGGTTTTTGGAACGTACCACTATGGTTGATCCAATATCTTGACCACAATACAAAGGGTAGCTTCGGCGATCATGTGTACTCTAGGCGACAGGCGATCATGTGCCAGAGAACTCGGAGATCGCCTACTCTCTCAATAACGGCGATCTCGTAGACTTCTAAGCTCTACTTTCCTTCCTTTATATTTAAATAAAACATACTTAGAATTCATTTAAAATATAGCACTTTTATTCCAATATAATTTTCTAGGTTCTTACATTATTCCCATCCACAGTTGAGTTTGTGAGGTTTTCGGTGGTTTTTGTTCGATTGCTTGCTGCCGCAATCGTATTTCGGAGGTTTTGACCGTTTGAATAGAAGTTCAATCGGTGAGGTGTGGTTTCCTGGAGGTTTCTACCGATTGATTCTTGGATCAATCGTTTTGTAAAGGAAGTTGAAAGGTTTCTTGAGCGTTGTTGCAAGATAGGTTTTGCGTGTTGAAAGGCAGCTGTGTGAGATTAGCAGAAGTTTCATGAGGAAAATGAGGACAACCAGATCTAGTTCAGTTGCGCCACAATCTGGAGAGGATAACGTGATGATGTCGCAAATGCTGGAGATGATGCGTGCTTTGCAAGAAGATGTGGCAGCATCGCGCGTCGAGCAGACGAAGATGCACGGCGACCTGGTCGCTTCCCAAGCCAGGAACGAAGAGCTGAGCAAGGTTAATGAGGAGTTACGTCAGGCTCTTCGTGAGCAGAGGGAGAGTGTCGCGACTAGTGGAGGCGCGCCAACGTCTCTGCCACGAGTTTTTCCAATGCCATTTTCGCAGGCGATCATGGATGCTGCGATTCCTACGAACATCGCGGCGGTGAAGGCCTCCTTCACTGGAGTGGAAGATCCAGAGGCTCACCTTACTGCGTTTCATACGCAGATGATGTTGTCGGGAGGATCGGATGCGGTCTATTGCAAGATGTTCATGAGCACTCTCCACAATACAGCATTGGATTGGTTTGTGAGCCTACCTACTGGACACATTTCCAGTTTCCAGCAGTTTTCCAAGTTGTTCGTCGATCAGTACATCGTGAATAAGGCGCCGCCTATGGTGTCGTACGACCTGTTCGACGTAAGGCAATTCCAGGGGGAATCTTTGAAGGACTATATGAATAGGTTTGGAGCTCAGATAGTCCGATTACCAGGTAAAGATGAGGAGATGTTCGTGCACGCCTTCAAGAAGGGCGTGCTACCTGGACCATTCAATGAATCGTTAATCAGGAGCCACCCCGCAACTTTTGCAGAAATTCGGTGACGTGCTGTTGCTCACATCGCCGCTGAGAATGAAGTGATGGAGAAGAGAGGGAATATGGCTCCTGCGAAACCACGCACCCAAGCCAGGACTCAGCCTCAGAGGGTGTTGGAGACGGCGACGGTGAAGAAGGATCAAAGGACATACCATCCTTATGATCTGAAGAAAAACAAAGGTGATGACAGTAGTAGAGGAAGAGGGCCAGGTCGCCAGAGGGAGTTCAAGCGCCCTCCGAGGCATGAGTTCGTGATGAGATTGGTGGACCTGATCGCCATTCCCAATATAGCTGCCAAGCTGAAGGTACCTGAAAAAATGTCAGATAAGGTGTTGGGGCCAAAGCCAGACGCATGGTGTGAATTCCACGAAAGTTTTGGCCACACCCTTGACTCCTGCCTGTCGCTGGGATACCAACTTGACGAGTTGGTTAGAAGTGGATTTCTGAAGGACTATTTGCTGGAGAAGAAGGCAGCAAATGCGTCGAGCTCCCAGCTGGCGAGCAGCGAGGGCCAATAGCATGAAGTGCCCATCCACGGGGAAATCCATGCTATAGCTTTTGGTTTCTTAGGAGGTGGGTGCACCGCGTCACAGCACAAGAAATATGCTCGATCTGTGATGGCAGTGGAAGCATTCAAGGACCACTCGCCCTAGACATCACGAAACCCTTTTTAGTTTAGTGTATGGCTGTGACGCGATGATTCCAGTTGAAATCCAGGAGAGCTCGCCGAGTTTTCAACATTTTGTAGCAGAAGAATCAAATGAAGAGAGAAGAATGAACCTGGATTTACTGGATGAGGTCAGAGAGGAAGCAAGAGTGAAAGCTGAAGCGGTGAAAGAAAAATAGAACGAAGATACAATTCTATATTAATACCGAGGCAGTTCAGAAGCGGAGATCTGGTGATGAGGAAGGCCCACCAGTACGTGATGGAGAATAAGTTGTCACCCAAGTGGACAGGACCGTTTAGAATAACCGAAGCACTCGGGAACGGTGCCTACCGCTTGGAGACACTAGAAGGAGGGGCAATTCCTTGTACTTGGAACGCCACACACCTCATTTTTCATTTCAGTTAAAGCTTCGTAAGTAGTACAAACTCAGGGGAATCATGAACAGTTTTGTAAAAACAGTTACAAGGGGGCACTCTCTTTTTTCCTAAGGAAGGTTTTTAACGAGGACACCCAATAAATAAGATGTTCAAACTAAAGTTTGTGTGCATATCGTTTTAAAGAAGTTTTTGGAAAAACCTTATCACCTGAAGTGATTCGAGGTAGAACTAAAATGATTGCGCACGTTTTAAGTGAAAAGTTTTAAAGTCTTCATCGCCCTTAGGCGATCAGGGGCACAAGTGAAAAGTTTTAAAGTCCTCATCGCCCTTAGGTGATCAGGGGCACAAGTGAAAAGTTTTAAAGTCCTCATCGCCCTTAGGCTATCAGGGGCACAAGTGAAAAGTTTTAAAGTCCTCATCGCCCTTAGGCGATCAGGGGCACAAGTGAAAGGTTTTTAAAGTCCTCATCGTCCTTTGGCGATCGGAGGCATCCAGCGAAGTTCAAAGTCCTCGATGTTCTCGCGCATCTTGAGGCAACAGAGGAAGACCTCCTTGCCTTTGAGCAAGTGCAGGCGAGAAAGAGGAAGACCTCCTTGCCTTTGAGCAAGTGTAGGCAACAGAGGAAGTCCTCCTTGCCTTTGAGCAAGTGTAGGCAACAGAGGAAGACCTCCTTGCCTTTGAGCAAGTGCAGGCAACAGAGGAAGTCCTCCTTGCCTTTGAGCAAGTGTAGGCAACAGAGGAAGACCTCCTTGCCTTTGAGCAAGTGCAAGCGAGAAAGAGGAAGACCTCCTTGCCTTTGAGCAAGTGTAGGCAACAGAGGAAGTCCTCCTTGCCTTTGAGCAAGTGTAGGCAATAGAGGAAGACCTCCTTGCCTTTGAGCAAGTGCAGGCGAGAAAAAGGAAGAATCTCCCATCACCAGAGTATAAACAAGAGGTATTCTGGAGCTTATCAGGAGAGTTGTAAGGCTCTTCGTTGAGACAAGTCAACACTCGAGCCTGGGGGGGCTTGTGTAGTGGCCAAACCTCGGTTGTTGAAGAACAGATACTAAAGGGTGAACCACGTCAGCTGGGTCCCACAGCATGGACCAGAGCCACGTGGAGTGGACCTCCCAGGCAGCTTGGATTAGCGAGTGATCGGTCATCGGTGTGCCTCCTTGGGGAGGGGTGATCATGTTGAACCAAGTGGTGTTCAAGGTTTTGAAGAATCCAAATCCTTTGAAGGATGATGAAGCTTTTGCTTGCTTGCTGCTGCTGTGCTGCTTTGTTGTTTTGTTCTAGGGTAGTTTAAAGTGTAATCCAACCTTAGATTAAATCTCAAAGCAATTAGCATCTCAGTTTTTGATAAAACAAAAGTGTTTTTCAAACTAAGTTGAAACAACCGATTGTTCTATCAAAACAACCGATTGTTTATACTTAGATGTCTTGAGAAAGTTTGAAAACTGTTTTTGAATGGAAAAAACTGTTAAGTGACAAAACAACCGATTGATTCGAGGAAACAACCGATTGTTTGTTTTGGAACCATAACAGAAAAACTGTTTTCTTTGGCTGAGCTTTAAATGATTTGAAACTGATTACGCTCCAGTCATTAAATGCTTTGACCAACCTTTCTGAAAGCTTTTATGGGTTTGTTAAGATTTGATAAAAAAACTTCCTTTTATATAATTCAGAAAATCTCTTTTAAAATTTGAAACAACCGATTGTTCTATCGAAACAACCGATTGTTTATACTTAGATGTCTTGAGAAAGTTTGAAAACTGTTTTTGAATGGAAAAAACTGTTAAGTGACAAAACAACCGATTGATTCGAGGAAACAACCGATTGTTTGTTTTGGAACCATAACAGAAAAACTGTTTTCTTTGGCTGAGCTTTAAATGATTTGAAACTGATTACGCTCCAGTCATTAAATGCTTTGACCAACCTTTCTGAAAGCTTTTATGGGTTTGTTAAGATTTGATAAACAAACTTCCTTTTATATAATTCAGAAAATCTCTTTTAAAAGTTTTAAGAATGCTTTTGACAAAGAGCTGCTAAGAGAGTTTTTCGAAGTGCTGAGATTGCTTAAGAGCTAAAGAGATTGATCAAAGTGCTGGAATAGGATTCTACTTGTATTGATTTCAGATCTTTATCTGTAACAAGTGTAATTTGTGTAACTGCTGAAACATTTCTTTTCTGTATTGTTGCTGAGATTGGCTGTGTGCTCTTGAGGTGTTCAAGATCAGCAATCTTAGTGTTGGCCAAGGAGAGTGTGTGTCTTGAGGTTTTCAAGGTCATTCTCTTGGTTGTTGTGTAAGTAATCAAGGTGTGATTGCTTAGTGGATTTCCTCAGGGTTCTGAGAAGACTGGATGTAGCTCTGGGTTGGAGTGAACCAGTATAAACATCTGTGTACAATCTCTCTATCCCTAACTCTTCAATTTCAGTTTGTTTGTTGTTTGCTGGTATAAACAACCGATTGTTTCGAAGAAACAACCGATTGTTTTCCTGGCAGTGCTGTTTTGCTTGCTGTTTTGGCAAACTGAATTGCTTAATCATTTGATTTCTGAAAGATATTCATTCTAGCTTGGAAAAGTTTGCGAAAACCTCTTTAAACAATTCACCCCCCCCCTCTAGTTTAAAGCCATCTTTCCTAACAATTGGCATCAAGAGCTTGGTTATTGAAAGTCATTCAAGTTGATCCTAAAATCTTTTAAAATGGCTGATAGACTACCTTTTGGGGAAGGTGCTTCAATAAACAGACCACCCTTGTTCTGTGGTTTGAATTACCAGTTTTGGAAAGTTAGAATGAAAATTTTCATGGAATCTCTTGACAAAGGAATTTGGGATGCAATTGAAAATGGTCCTTTTATACCAAAGTTTGAAAAAGATGGTTCTGTCATTGAGAAGCCATGGTCTCAATGGACTGATGCAGAAAGCAAAAAGGCCAAATTTGATTGCATTGCCAAAAATATTATAACCTCTGCTTTAAATTCTGATGAGTTTTTCAGGGTATCACAATGTAAATCATCAAAAGAAATGTGGGATACTTTGGAGGTCACTCATGAAGGAACAAATGAAGTTAAAAGAGCTAGAAAGCATGCTCTAATCCAAGAGTATGAAATGTTCAGAATGCTTAAAGGTGAAACAATTGCTGAAGTACAGAAAAGGTTTACTCATATCATCAATCACCTTATGAGCCTAGACAAGACTTTTGACAAAGAAGAGCTAAACATCAAGATCTTGAAATGTCTTGATAGAGCATGGCAACCAAAGGTAACTACAATTTCTGAATCTAAAGATCTAACATCCTTAAGTGTTGCTTCTTTGTTTGGAAAGCTTAGGGAACATGAGCTAGAGATGAATAGACTCAATGTTCAAGAGAATCAAGATAAGCACACAAGGAGCATAGCCTTGAAAGCATCCAAACACAAGGGAAAGCAAGATTCAAGTGATGATAGTGATGAGGAAAATCTGATTTTGCTGTCAAGAAAATTCAGCAAATTTCTAAAGAGAAACCGCAACAAAGACAACAACAAGGATAGATATGGAAACAAGAAATCCAATGATTTAAATTCAAATAACTATACTTGTTTTGGTTGTGGTGAGCAAGGTCACATAAAGGCAGATTGTCCCAACACAAGCAAGGAGAAAAAGGCAAGCTACAAGGAGAAGAAAGGCAAGACAAAGAGAGCCTACATAGCTTGGGATGAAAGTGAGGTATCATCATCAAGTTCTTCATCAAGTGAAGATGAGAAAGCAAACCTATGTTTGATTGCTGAAGATGATGATGATGCTTGCAGTTCAAGTGAGGTAAGTTCATGTGCTTCCTTAAATGAATAAAATTATAGTGAATTACTTGAAGCTTTTCAAGAAACTCATGATTGTAACATCCCGCCAAATACTTTGGAATAAATATAAAAATGAAATAAAGGTAAAACAATAATATTTAAGTGAACATACGTATTTATATAAAATGGAGTTGCTCCTCACAGGGAGTTTAATACATAACCGGTCAATTTTCCAAAACTTAAACAAAATACAGCCAAATAAAATGAAACCGGCGGTCTCCCTACATAAACCGGCGATCTCCTATCAGAAGACCCAAAACAGCCGATCTGCTATCAAAACAGAAAACAGGCGATCACCACATAGAGACAGAAACAGGCGATCTCCTTCCGGCGACCACTCACTGAGGAGCTCTACTCCCTGGAAGATCATCTGCTCCCGTGTAAAATACACGATCATCACAGTTTTAAGAGAAAGCAGCCACAGAACAATACAAAGGGTAAGCTAGATATTTTTAAAACTTTAAATTATAAACTGGACAACCAACGTAGATCAGCCCTTTTTAAACATTCACAAGAGTCCATCACTTTCTCATTCATATCACACAACCATCAAGTGTCTATCAACAATTCTCAATATTTCACATTTCTCACGTCAGACTTACACTGACTCATCACACATAGACACTTGACACTACTTCCGGAAGACTCGTGCATTGACTCAGACCCAGAGATCTGCACCTGTCATACTACATCACCCACACAGGGTCGCTGTGAAACTCACACAGCCATGCGCATAAATGAATCTCAATATCTTCATTCTCCTAGTATGACAGGGTTAATTCATATAACAGGCCGAGCTCGTTCTTTTTCACACGACTCACCCATTCATATGAACCTCCTTCGACTCTCACCAACTGAATAACTTCATCTACGTGATTCCATTATCTCAGCAGAGTCAGGATATCTCCTTCTAGACAAGTCCCTAGTCAATACACTTTACTCATGATCTTACACGGTATTTTCTTTCCTGAAAATACTATGCCTTGATCCCACATCCACAACATTCAAAACATCATACCACTCAAATCAATGATTCAAATCACAGCAACAATCATTTCAAAGGTTCAGATTTTCGAATATCACATGCATTCCACATTTAAATCTCAAACAGTCTCAACGACACTAAAACAGGGGAGTTCGAAATCAATAATAACACAGGCGATCACGTCCAAAACAGGGGATTTCGAAATCTGTATTTAAAACCGGCGATCACGTCGCCCAAACACATAAGAACAGAACATCATGAAAAAGGGGTTTAAAACCGGCGACCACGTCGCCCAAACACATAGAACAGAGCATCGCGAAAAGAATATGAAACCGGCGACAACGTCGCCCTCACATCAGAAACAGCTAGCCTACGGCTTTTATTGAAAATAAAGCTAGCTTCCCTTACCTGGACTTGCGTAAACTTCACTAAGAGTTCCAACCCAACGAGCTTCAAGGATGCCTTAACTCTGTTTTAGCGTCTGGTTTGGAGGACTTGCAGAGAACCTCCCAGGTGCTCTATAGCAGTCGTCGATAGCCAAGCAGGGACGTGATAAGGCCTGAATCGCAGAGTGAAGGAGAGAAAAGAAAAGGATGAAGGTAGACTCACGCTGTCACTCTTGAACCACAGCAACGTTCTTTGCCTCCCCGAAGTGGGTTTTTGAATCTACACTAACTTGTCCACACATGCTGCTGCCACCACCCACTTTGCAGGAAAGCCTGAGTGTACGTTTCCCTGAACAGTACGACCACGGTGTCTCTTGCGCATGCCAACCACTTCCCTGAACAGTACGGCCGTGGGTGTCTCTTGCGCATGCCAACTTTCTGATGTCACTATTCTGAACCACCCTTTTTGTCCACGTGGCGCGCGTGCAGGACGTTTCATGCTGGGAGTCTGGGTCCCACTTGATCTGTGTGAAACACGACATCGCGCGATAACCTTTCACCGATGACTGATCCTGGCGGACGACCGATGTCTCTCCCTGGAAGACGACCGATGTCTATCCCTAGCGACGCCCGCATCTCTTGCGCCCTGGCGACGTCCACATGCCTCGCGCCCTGGCGATGCCCGCATGCCTCGTGCCTGGCGATGCCCGCATGCCTCGCGCCCTGGCGACGTCCGCATGTCTCTCGCGTCCTGGCGATGCCCGCATGCCTCGCGCCCTGGCGACGTCCGCATGTCTCTCGCGTCCTGGCGATGCCCGCATGCCTCGCGCCCTGGCGATCATGTGTAGTAGGCGACCGGTGATCATGTGCTAGAGAAGTTGGAGATCGCCTCCGCCTTCAAGAACGGCGATCTCGTACTTCTAAGCTACACTTTCCTTCCTTTACTCTTCTTGATCCACATGTCTTCCTCGAGCACACCCTCGTGATTACCTCACGATAAGGTCATCGCACCTGACTACTTTGTTAATACAAGAGTCAGCCGACTGACCTCTACCAGCTGACCCCAGCCCTTGGGTGACGTCCGAGGTGCGACTACTACGAAACTTCTATTACCAGCTCTTTGTAATTTAAATAATAACATCTTCTAAAATTATTTAAATATAACACTTTTATTCCAATTAAAGTTTCTAGGTCCTTACAATGATGAAGCTAATCGATTGGTGCTTTCAAACAACCGATTGAGAGATCTTAACAATGGGCTTGAAAAGAGAGTTAAATCACTTGAAGAGGATCTGAGAAAAGCAAAAATTGATTTTGAAAAGATGGAAAATCATTTCAAAAACACCTCTTGTAAGTGTGATACTCTCATTTGTGAAAATTTTTAAAATCTTGAGAAAAAGGTTCAATATCTTGTTGAAACTGTGGACAAGCTTTCAAAAGGGAAATCAAACTTTGAGAATGTCTTGGCATCTCAAAGTTGTGTTTTTGGAAAGGCTGGTTTAGGCTTCAATCCACAGAACAAGCAAGATAGGTTTTCAAAAAGTTTTTTAAGAAAACCAGAAAAACAACCGATTGTTAAGACGAAACAATCGATTGTTACATGCTTTTTGTAAGAACCTAGAAAATTATATTGGAATAAAAGTGATATATTTTAAATGAATTCTAAGTATATTCTTATTTAAAATATAAAGGAAGGGAAGTATAGCTTAAAAGTCTACGAGATCGCCGAAATTGAAAGAGTAGGCGATCTCCGACTTCTCTGGCACATGATCGCCTGTCGCTTTGATTTCACCTAAACGCCAATCGCCTGTAGTGTACCTAGTCGCCTGTCGCCTAGAGTACACATGATCGCCGAAACTACACTTAGTGTGTAGTCAAGATGTTGGATCAACCATAGTGGGTTCCCAAAAACCACGTGCGTCAAGGTGTGGGTTAAGCCTTAGACACGCGGTGCATGCGAAGCTCTATGCTTGAGTATAGGAGATCGTCCTTAGTGTTGCATGCATGGGCGCACGAGGGCAAGTGCCAATCTACCCTTGGAAATGTGAAGCTACCGACGTCACCGAGTCATGTGGAGATGATACCTTGGACGTAACATAGTGGAATGGAGAACCTTCAGGAAGGCGACGCATGCGGGCATCGCCAGGGCGCGAGGCATGCGGACATCGCCAGGGCGCGAGGCATGCGGGCATCGCCAGGGCGCGAGGCATGCGGACATCGCCAGGGCGCGAGGCATGCGGGCATCGCCAGGGCGCGAGGCATGCGGGCATCGCCAGGGCGCGAGGCATGCGGACATCGCCGGGGCGCGAGGCATGCGGGCATCGCCAGGGCGCGGGGCATGCGGGCATCGCCAAAGAGAGACATCGGTCGTCTTCCAGAGAGAGACATCGGTCGTCCTCCAGGATGAGTCATCGGTGGAGAGTCTTCACGCAAGAGGTCATCGGTGGAAGGTTATCGCGCGATGTCGAGTTGTACGTAGAGAAGGTGGGACCCAGACTCCCAGCATGAGACGCGCAGCACGCGCGACACGTAGACAAAAAGTGTTGGTTGAGAACAGTGACATCAGAATGTTGGCATGCACAAGAGACAACAGTGGTCGTACTGTTCAGAGCAGTGGGGCGCATGCACAAGAGACAACAGTGGTCGTACTGTTCAGTGAAACGTACACTCAGACTTCCCTGCAGAGTGGGTGGTGGCAGCTGCTTTTGTGGACAAGTTGGTTTAAGAGGCAAGAACCCACTTCTGAGAGGAGGAAAAACGTTGCAGTTATCCAAAGAGCGAAAAAGTGAGCTACCTCCCTTCTCCTCCATTTCTCTCCTTCGCGCTGCGATTCGGGCACCTTCACACAAGAGTACGACGAGCGACGGCCACCATTAGAGCACCTGGGAAGTTCTCTGCAAGTCCTTCAAACCAGACGCAAAAACAGAGCCAAGGCATTCTTCAAGCTTCGTTGGATTTAGGAGCTCTTGGTATTTTGCGCAAGTCCAGGTAAGGGAAGCTAGCCTTCATTTTCAATACAAGTCATAGATTAGCTGTTCCTGAAGTGAGGGCGACGTGGTCGCCGGTTTCGTTTCCATCTTCGTGAATGCTCTGTTCTATGTGTTTGGGCGACGTGGTCGCCGGTTTTAAAGGCAGATTTCGAAATCCCCTTCTTTTGAATCAGATCGCCGGTTTTGGCGTTGTTTTACGAACTCCCCTGTTTTTGGTGTGGTTTGAGACTGTTTTGAGATTTAAATGTGATATACGAAAATCTGAATCCTTGGCATGAGTTTTATTGTGACTGAAATTGTTCATTAAGTGTTGTATGATGTGTGAAATGTTGTGAATGTGGGATCAAGGCATAGTATTTTCAGGAAAGAAAATACCGTGTAAGATCGTGTGTAATGTGTATTGACTAGGGGCTCGTCGAGAAGGAGACATCCTGACTCTACTGAGATAATGGAATCACGTAGATGAAGTTATTCAGTGGGTGAGAGTCGAAGGAGGTTCATACGTATGGGCGTCTCGTGTGAAAAAGAATGAGCTCGGCCTGTTATATGAATTTACCCTGTCATACCGGAAGAGTTATGATATTGAGATTGTGGTTATGTGCACAGCTGTGGGAACTTTACAGCAATGTGGTATGACAGGTGCAGATCTCTGAGCCTGAGTTAACGCACGAGTCATCCGGAAGTAGAGTCATGTGTCTATGTATTGTGAGTCAGTGGAAAGTCTGACGTGAGAAATGAGGAGCATTGTATTTTTGATAGACACTTGATGCATTGTGTGACTTGAACGACTCTCGAGGAATTGTGAAATATGTGTTTTGCTTGATAGTCATGTGGGAAGAATGAGAAAGCTGATGGTTTTACGTGGGTGCCTTAAATTGATTTTTATCTTGATTTTCAAGTTCATATTTAAACTCTCCTTAAAATATCTAGCTTACCCTGCGTTTTCGTTTTGTGGGTGTTCTTCTTAAAACTTGCGATGATCGTGTATAATTTGCACGGGAGCAGATGACGTTACAGGAAGTTGAGATCGCCGGTTTGATAGGAGATCGCCTGGCTGATAGGAGATCGCCTGCCTGATAGGAGATCGCCTGCCTGATAGGAGATCGCCCTTTCGTAGGGAGATTGCCTGTTCGTCTATTTTGTTGTATTTTGTTTAAGTATTGAAAACATTTGACTGGTTATGTATCAAACTCCCTAAGAGGAGCAACTTCATTACTTATATATATATTATCATGTACTCTTCGATATTATTTGTTTACCTTTATTTTCATTATACATGTATGTATGGTTTTATTTTGGCGGGATGTTACATTAATGGTATCAGAGCAGTTCGTCCTTAGGATGACCTGAGGGCTGTGGATCCATTGTGTTTCTTCTGCTCATAAAAGTTATTTGAGTTTTTAAATAACAACTATAGTGAAAGGTTTTCAAACGTTTTGTATTAAAATTTTGTGTGTGCTTTAGTGAAGGTATGCCCTAACTGAGAATCTTAGTAGTAAGGGTGAGAAGATCTTGATGAAGTAGTGAGGGTGCACACTCATAACTGGATCGAGATGCTTCTCAATCTTAATTCCAAAGATTTGATGTTTAGCATACATTGAATGCTGATGTGATTTAGTTCATTTTATTGAGTGTTCTTGAAATTGACTGAAAGTAGTTGTTTGGATTGATGGTTGTAATACCTGTGGCTGTTCTAGTATTTTGCTTGAGATTCTAAGTATTACGATTATGTTGATAAGCTCAAATTCTTGATGACTTTGAGATGCTGACCTTTGTAAGGTCTAGATGTTACCTCCTGAATGAATTGATTTCTTATCGATCTCATTCTTGCAGTTGTAGGGAATATAGAAAACTCATAGTTTCAAGATCCGAAACGAAGAGTGATGGCACGTAGACCTCCTACCCCTCCCCAACCTTCTTCTGAAATGGGTCAGATCGCCAAGGCCATCGAGATGATGGCAAGTGCCATCCAGCAGCAGAACGCGGCGATGTCTCAAAATCACCAAGCTACAATGCAGCATTGGGAGACCGCCAGATCGGCTGCAACGACCCCCAACGTCGGTCCGCCTCAGGAGCAGATGGGACTGACCGAGTTCCTCAGGCACAACCCACCTAAGTTCAGTGGGAACGTTACCCCTGATCAAGCAGATCAGTGGGTCAGGGGGTTAGAGAAAATATTCAGGGCGACCTCCTGCCCTGAAGATAAGAAGCTGGTGTTTGCCACATATCTTCTGTCTGGAGAAGCTGAGTTCTGGTGGATGGGAACTCAGCAGATGATGGAGGCCCGAGAGGAAGTGATGGATTGGGAGAGTTTCAGGGTGAGGTTCCTGGAGAAATACTTCCCAGACAGCGCAAGATTTGCGAAGGAAGCTGAGTTCCTGAGGTTGGAGCAAGGGGATATGTCTGTGAATGCCTATGCTGCTCGATTCGAGTACCTCGCCCGGTTTTATACCCAAGCCACCTCTGAGGCTTGGAGGTGTAGGAAATTTGAAGAGGGACTGAAGCACGGGCTGAAGAGGACCATAGCCCCGATGTGCATCAGGGAATTCCACGCCTTAGTGGAAAAGGCGAAGATGGTAGAGACTCTAGAAAAGGGTGAGTCTCGGGTGATCAGGTCCCACCCAAGGGGTTCCTCCAATGAGAAGGCAAGGGTGCAGCAACAGCAGTATAAGCCTTATACGAGACCTCCACAGCATAGGGCGAGGGCAGCACCGCCCCAGTCTCATCAGCAACAAACCTGGAAACCCAAATGTTTCCATTGTGGAGGACCACACACCGCCAATGCATGCTTCAAGAGGAGTTCAGAGAAGAGGTGTTACACCTGCCAAAAGACGGGGCACATGGCTAGAGAGTGCCCTAACCGGAATGGGGCGACTCAACCCAGTGGTTCTCAGCAGATGAGGAACGAAGGCAGCAGACCTCAGGCAACAGGGAGGGTGTTTGCCATGTCCGGAGCTGAGGCGTCCCAATCAGGTAACCTTGTGCAGAGTGTTTGCTTTATAGCTGATAGAGGTGTAAAAGCTTTGTTTGATTCTGGAGCGACACACTCCTTTGTGTCAAACCTGTGTGTAGCCGAGTTGGGCCTTGTAGTGAGGGAGTTACCTTTCGAACTGTTGGTCTCTACACCTGCGTCAGGGCAGGTGTTGACTTCCACAGTTTGCCCTGAATGTCCAGTGATAGTAGAAGGACGCAGATTCAAAGTGAACTTGATCTGCCTACCTCTTCAGGACCTGGATGTTATCCTGGGAATGGATTGGCTAGCTGCCAATCACGTCCTCATAGACTGCGGTAGTCAGAAGATAACGTTTCCAGACCTCCCCGAGGCAGATGTGATATCTGCTCAACGAGGGCGGTCAGAGTTGGAAGGAGGAGCGAGGTGCTTCGTGATGCTAGCTCGGTTGGAGGTGAAGAATGAAGGGGACGTAAACAGAATACACGTGGTGAAAGATTTCACGGATGTATTTCCGGAAGAGGTACCTGGGTTACCCCCTAAGAGAGAAGTGGAATTCTCTATTGATTTGGTACCTGGGGCTGGACCAGTGTCTATGGCGCCCTACAGGATGGCACCAGCCGAGTTGGTGGAATTAAAGAAGCAAGTGGAAGAGTTGCTGGAGAAACAATTCATCAGGCCCAGTGTATCTCCATGGGGAGCTCCAGTGCTCCTAGTCAAGAAGAAGGATGGAGGGTCTCGGTTGTGTATAGACTACAGGCAGTTGAACAAATTGACCCTCAAGAACAAGTATCCTCTACCTAGGATTGATGATTTAATGGATCAAGTAAATGGAGCCTCGGTGTTCTCAAAGATCGACCTGAGATCGGGGTACCACCAAATTTTGGTGAAGGCCGAAGATGTTCAAAAGACAGCATTTAGGTCTCGTTATGGGCACTATGAGTATGTGGTGATGCCGTTTGGAGTGACCAATGCTCCAGCCCTGTTCATGGACTACATGAATAGGATTTTTCGTCCTTTCTTGGATAAGTTTGTGGTAGTCTTCATTGACGACATCCTCATTTATTCAAGGACCGAAGAAGAACATGAAGGGCATCTAAGGATAGTGTTGGAAATCCTGAGGGAAAAGCAACTCTATGCCAAGTTCTCCAAATGTGAGTTCTGGCTGAAGGAGGTCAACTTCTTGGGACACGTGATATCTGCTCGAGGGATCTCAGTGGATCCAGCCAAGGTTGAAGCAGTGCTGCAGTGGGAACGTCCCAAGTCGGTCACTGAGATAAGGAGCTTTGTGGGTCTGGCGGGCTACTATCGAAGGTTCATTGAGGATTTTTCCAAGGTAGTGGCTCCTTTGACTCAATTGACGCGCAAGGACCAACCTTTTGCTTGGACCGACCGATGTGAGCAGAGTTTCGTGGAGCTAAAGGAGAGGTTGACTAGTGCTCCAGTGCTGGTGATCCCCGATGTTGGGAAACCTTTTGATACCTACTGTGATGCTTCACATCAGGGCTTAGGATGCGTCTTGATGCAAGAGAAGAGAGTGGTTGCATATGCTTCAAGGCAACTCAAGGTGCACGAGAGAAACTACCCTACTCATGATTTGGAATTGGCAGCGGTGGTGTTCGCCTTGAAGATCTGGAGGCACTATCTGTATGGAGCTCGGTTCCAGGTGTTCAGTGACCATAAGAGCCTGAAATACCTGTTTGATCAGAAGGAACTAAACATGAGGCAAAGAAGGTGGATGGAGTTCCTAAAGGACTACGATTTTCAACTCATGTATCATCCAGGGAAGGCCAATGTAGTGGCAGATGCATTGAGTAGGAAATCAATACAAGTCGCCACTATGATGATGGAAGAGCAGAAGCTGATCGAGCAGTTCAGAGACTTAAACCTTGGGGTAGAATTTCACGTGAATCACATTAGTTGTAGTAAGCTGGCTATAACTAATGACTTCCTTGGGACGTTAAGGGATAGGCAATTGGAGGACCCTAGTCTGAAGCGCACTGTGGAGTCGCTAGGGACAGATCAGGCTAGAGACTTTGTGATGGGCGATGATGGGATCTTGAGATTTAATGGCAGAATTTGCATCCCTGCAAATGATGAGTTGAAGAAGATGATCCTAGAGGAAGGTCACAAGAGTCGCCTTAGCCTACACCCAGGCATGAATAAGATGTACCATGACTTGAAGGAGTCATTTTGGTGGTCGGGCATGAAGAGGGACATTGCCCAGTATGTTACTACCTGCTTGACGTGTCAGAAGGCAAAGGTAGAACATCAAAGACCTGGCGGGTTGTTACAGCAACTGGATATCCCTGAGTGGAAATGGGACAGCATTGCCATGGATTTTGTCACCCATTTACCCAGAGCGGTGAAGGGTCATGATGCAATCTGGGTCATAGTAGATCGGCTAACAAAGAGTGCCCACTTCCTCCCAGTAAATATGAAGATGCCCATGGCCAAGTTGGCACAGCTGTACATCAAGGAGATTGTGAGGTTGCATGGAGTGCCTTCCAGCATCATTTCGGATAGAGATCCCAGGTTCACTTCACGGTTTTGGCAGACCTTACAAGATTGCTTGGGAACTAAGTTGAGGATGAGCTCTGCATATCATCCTCAAACAGATGGGCAGTCTGAGAGAACAATTCAGTCCTTAGAAGATCTGCTGAGGACGTGTGTCTTGGATCAATTGGGAAGCTGGGATGAGGTGTTGCCGCTGGTGGAGTTTACCTATAATAACAGTTACCACGCCAGTGTTGGGATGGCACCATATGAAGCCCTGTATGGGAGAAAATGCAGAACTCCCTTATGTTGGTACCAGGAGGGCGAAGCAGTCTTGGTTGGACCAGAGTTGATTCAGCAGACAACCGAGAAGGTGAAACAGATACAAGGCAGTATGAGAGCTTCTCAAAACCGACAGAAATCCTATGCAGATCAGAGGAGAAGACCTTTGGAGTTTGCTGCTGGAGACCATGTGTTCATGAGAGTAACACCAACCAAGGGCGTAGGAAGGGCAATCAGATCTAAGAAATTGTCCCCTAAGTTCGTGGGACCATATCAGATCTTAAGGAGGATTGGTCCTGTTGCTTATGAGATCGCCCTACCTCCCCATTTAGCGAATCTGCACAATGTCTTTCACGTGTCACAGCTGAGGAAGTACATGGCAGACCCTAGTCATGTGCTGGGAGTGGACGATGTGCAGATTAGGGATGACTTGTCCTTTGAAGCAAAACCAGTTAGAATCGACGACCAGCAGAGTAAACAGCTCAGAGACAAGACCATCAACATGGTGAAAGTGGTGTGGGATGAGAGATCGGGTGATTCAACTTGGGAGTTAGAAGAACCCATAAGGGAAGCCTATCCATACCTCTTTTCCTTGTAATCCAATTTTCGGGGACGAAAATTTTTCTTGTTGGGGAGATTGTAAGAACCTAGAAAATTATATTGGAATAAAAGTGATATATTTTAAATGAATTCTAAGTATATTCTTATTTAAAATATAAAGGAAGGGAAGTATAGCTTAAAAGTCTACGAGATCGCCGAAATTGAAAGAGTAGGCGATCTCCGACTTCTCTGGCACATGATCGCCTGTCGCTTTGATTTCACCTAAACGCCAATCGCCTGTAGTGTACCTAGTCGCCTGTCGCCTAGAGTACACATGATCGCCGAAACTACACTTAGTGTGTAGTCAAGATGTTGGATCAACCATAGTGGGTTCCCAAAAACCACGTGCGTCAAGGTGTGGGTTAAGCCTTAGACACGCGGTGCATGCGAAGCTCTATGCTTGAGTATAGGAGATCGTCCTTAGTGTTGCATGCATGGGCGCACGAGGGCAAGTGCCAATCTACCCTTGGAAATGTGAAGCTACCAACGTCACCGAGTCATGTGGAGATGATACCTTGGACGTAACATAGTGGAATGGAGAACCTTCAGGAAGGCGAGGCATGCGGGCATCGCCAGGGCGCGAGGCATGCGGACATCGCCAGGGCGCGAGGCATGCGGGCATCGCCAGGGCGCGAGGCATGCGGGCATCGCCAGGGCGCGAGGCATGCGGGCATCGCCAGGGCGCGGGGCATGCGGGCATCGCCAAAGAGAGACATCGGTCGTCTTCCAGAGAGAGACATCGGTCGTCCTCCAGGATGAGTCATCGGTGGAGAGTCTTCACGCAAGAGGTCATCGGTGGAAGGTTATCGCGCGATGTCGAGTTGTACGTAGAGAAGGTGGGACCCAGACTCCCAGCATGAGACGCGCAGCACGCGCGACACGTAGACAAAAAGTGTTGGTTGAGAACAGTGACATCAGAATGTTGGCATGCACAAGAGACAACAGTGGTCGTACTGTTCAGAGCAGTGGGGCGCATGCACAAGAGACAACAGTGGTCGTACTGTTCAGTGAAACGTACACTCAGACTTCCCTGCAGAGTGGGTGGTGGCAGCTGCTTTTGTGGACAAGTTGGTTTAAGAGGCAAGAACCCACTTCTGAGAGGAGGAAAAACGTTGCAGTTATCCAAAGAGCGAAAAAGTGAGCTACCTCCCTTCTCCTCCATTTCTCTCCTTCGCGCTGCGATTCGGGCACCTTCACACAAGAGTACGACGAGCGACGGCCACCATTAGAGCACCTGGGAAGTTCTCTGCAAGTCCTTCAAACCAGACGCAAAAACAGAGCCAAGGCATTCTTCAAGCTTCGTTGGATTTAGGAGCTCTTGGTATTTTGCGCAAGTCCAGGTAAGGGAAGCTAGCCTTCATTTTCAATACAAGTCATAGATTAGTTGTTCCTGAAGTGAGGGCGACGTGGTCGCCGGTTTCGTTTCCATCTTCGTGAATGCTCTGTTCTATGTGTTTGGGCGACGTGGTCGCCGGTTTTAAAGGCAGATTTCGAAATCCCCTTCTTTTGAATCAGATCGCCGGTTTTGGCGTTGTTTTACGAACTCCCCTGTTTTTGGTGTGGTTTGAGACTGTTTTGAGATTTAAATGTGATATACGAAAATCTGAATCCTTGGCATGAGTTTTATTGTGACTGAAATTGTTCATTAAGTGTTGTATGATGTGTGAAATGTTGTGAATGTGGGATCAAGGCATAGTATTTTCAGGAAAGAAAATACCGTGTAAGATCGTGTGTAATGTGTATTGACTAGGGGCTCGTCGAGAAGGAGACATCCTGACTCTACTGAGATAATGGAATCACGTAGATGAAGTTATTCAGTGGGTGAGAGTCGAAGGAGGTTCATACGTATGGGCGTCTCGTGTGAAAAAGAATGAGCTCGGCCTGTTATATGAATTTACCCTGTCATACCGGAAGAGTTATGATATTGAGATTGTGGTTATGTGCACAGCTGTGGGAACTTTACAGCAATGTGGTATGACAGGTGCAGATCTCTGAGCCTGAGTTAACGCACGAGTCATCCGGAAGTAGAGTCATGTGTCTATGTATTGTGAGTCAGTGGAAAGTCTGACGTGAGAAATGAGGAGCATTGTATTTTTGATAGACACTTGATGCATTGTGTGACTTGAACGACTCTCGAGGAATTGTGAAATATGTGTTTTGCTTGATAGTCATGTGGGAAGAATGAGAAAGCTGATGGTTTTACGTGGGTGCCTTAAATTGATTTTTATCTTGATTTTCAAGTTCATATTTAAACTCTCCTTAAAATATCTAGCTTACCCTGCGTTTTCGTTTTGTGGGTGTTCTTCTTAAAACTTGCGATGATCGTGTATAATTTGCACGGGAGCAGATGACGTTACAGGAAGTTGAGATCGCCGGTTTGATAGGAGATCGCCTGGCTGATAGGAGATCGCCTGCCTGATAGGAGATCGCCTGCCTGATAGGAGATCGCCCTTTCGTAGGGAGATTGCCTGTTCGTCTATTTTGTTGTATTTTGTTTAAGTATTGAAAACATTTGACTGGTTATGTATCAAACTCCCTAAGAGGAGCAACTTCATTACTTATATATATATTATCATGTACTCTTCGATATTATTTGTTTACCTTTATTTTCATTATACATGTATGTATGGTTTTATTTTGGCGGGATGTTACACTTTTATTGCATGAAAAAGGGCCATTCGGTTAGATTCTGCAAAATAAGAAAGTTTTCTGTTCCAAGATGTAAGGACAAGTAAAATTAAATTGGAATAAAAGGGTATATTTTAAATGAATTCTAAGTATGTTTTTATTTAAAATGAAAAGGAAGGAAAGTGTAGTTTAGTAGATTATAAGATTTCCTTGTTAGTACATAATCGCCGGTCGCCTAGACTTCACGTCATCGCCAGGGCGCGAGGCATGCAGACGTCGCCAGGGCGCGAAGCATGCGGGCATCGCCAGGGCGTGAGGCATGCGGGCATCATCAGGGGGAGACATCGGTTATCCGCCAGGATGAGGTCATCGGTGGATAGCCTTCGCGCGAGAGGTCATCGGTGGATAGCCTTCGCGCGAGAGGTCATCGGTGGATAGCCTTCGCGCGAGAGGTCATCGGTGGATAGTCTTCACGCGAGAGGTCATCGGTGGATTGTCTTCGCGCGAGATGTCATCGGTGGATAGTCTTCGCGCCAGTGGTCATCGGCGAAAGGTTATCGCGCGATGTCGAGTTGCACGCAGAAAAGGGTGGGACCCAGACTCCCAGCATGAAACGTCCTGCACGCGCGACACGTAGACAAAAAGGGTAGTTCAGAATAGTGACCTCAGAGTTTTAGCCTGCGCAGAGGCATGCGTAGTCGTACTGTTCAGGAAGCGTACACGCAACCTTCCCTGCAGAGTGGGTGGTGGCAGCGGCTTTTGTGGAATAGTTGGTTTAAGATGGAAAAACCCACTGCTGAGGGAAAGAAACATTGCAGTCGTTCAAGAGCGAAAGAGTGAGCTACCTCTTTTCTCCTCCATTTCTCTCCTTCGCGCTGCGATTCTGGCACCTTCACACAAGAGTACGACGAGCGACAGCCACCATTAGAGCACCTGGGAAGTTCTCTGCAAGTCCTTCAAACCAGACGAAAAAACAGAGCCAAGGCATTCTTCAAGCTTCGTTGGATTTAGGAGCTCTTGGTATTTTGCGCAAGTCCAGGTAAGGGAAGCTAGCCTTCATTTTCAATACAAGCCATAGATTAGCTGTTTTTGAAGTGAGGGCGACGTGGTCGCCGGTTTCGTTTTCATCTTCGTGAATGCTCTGTTCTATGTGTCTGGGCGACGTGGTCGCCGGTTTTAAATACAGATTTCGAAATCCCCTGCTTTTGAATCAGATCGCCGGTTTTGGCGTTGTTTTGCGAACTCCCCTGTTTTTGGTGTTGTTTTGAGACTGCTTGAGATTTAAATGTGATATTCGAAAGTTTGAACCTTTGAAATGATTGTTGCTGTGATTTGAATCATTCGATTGAGTGGTATGATGTTTTGAATGTTGTGAATGTGAGATCAAGGCATAGTATTTTCAGGAAAGGAAATACCGTGTAAGATCATTTGTGTAATGTGTATTGACTAGGGGCTTGTCTAGAAGGAGATATCCTGACTCTGCTGATATAATGGAAGCACGTAGATGAAGTTATTCAGTTGTGGAGAGTCGGAGGAGGTTCATATGAATGGGCGAGTAGTGTGAAAAAGAACGAGCTCGGCCTGTTATATGAATTAACCTTGTCATACCGGGAGAGTGATAACATTGAGATTATATATGCGCATGCTGTGTGGATTTCACAGCGACCCTGTGTGGATTTCACAGTGGTATGGTATGACAGGTGCAGATCTCTGAGCCTGAGTCAACGCACGAGTCAATCCGGAAGTAGAGTCATGTGTCTATGCATTGTGGGTCAGTGGAAAGTCTGACGTGTGAATCTTGAATACTGAATGTAGCAAAGAGACACTTGACGAGTATGTGGATTATGGAAATCTTGATGGTTGCATTTGATATGGCTTATGTATGGAGTGGAAATTCACGTTTTCTATGGATTTAAAGTTTTTACAAAAAAACATCTAGCTTACCCCTTTTATCTGTTGTTGTGATTGCTTTCTTAAACCTGTGATGATCGTGTATTTGTACACGGGAGCAGACGAGGTTGCAGGTGGTAGTGCTCCTCAGTGAGTGGTCGCCGGAAGCAGATCGCCCATTTACATTTGTGTTAGGCGATCACCCTTTTCTGTATTCTGAAGGGAGATCGCCCTTTTCTGATAGGAGATCGCCTATTCTGTTGGGAGATCGCCTGTTTTTACTTATTTTGCTGTATTTAGTTTACGTTTTTGGAAAACCGACCGACCTTGTATTAAACTCCCTGCGAGGAGAAAACTTCATTACATATATACGATTATGTTCACTTCAATATTATTATTTTATCTCTACTTCGTTTTATAATTATGAAAAGAATTTGGCGGGATGTTACACAAGAGGCTACATGAAATGGATCCCTAAATGATGTGAGGTTCCAAGTGTGAAAAAGAAACCAATTGGACCCACATTTGTGAAAGGACCAAATCTTGTTGCTTGAACTAATGTTTGTGCAGGAAAATAGATAGAAAAAGAGGAGCTGAGCCAACTGATTAGACTGTTAAAGACAAAGGGCAATCATTGAAGCTGAATCAATGCTTTGCAGAAGGTCAATTCAATGAAAAGAAGCCTTCTTGATCAACAAGCAATTGGCTCATTGAAGAAACAACACAAGGATGAGTTTTTTCTTTTACTGTCCTCAATTTTAGTATTAAAGTTCTTTCCTGTGATTAATCCCTCTTTGGTCAATGTTATCTATTGTTATCTGCTTCTATTTTTGGTTAAAATTTCTTAAAATCAAGTTTTAACTGCTGCAGAAAAACAACTGATTGTTTCTTCGAAACAACCGATTGTTTTGAGTCTGACAGCACTGTGAAGAAATTGATTTAATTTTGAATTCTTCTTCTATCCATTGCAGATCAAATTCAAAAGGGAGAATCTTTGTCAAACTATCTGTATTGAAAGCTGAACATGCTCATAAAGTGGTTACAACATTCATAAAGGAATATATTCCAAAATCTTGGAAATTCAAGAGCCTTTATGACTAGTCAAAAGACCATGTTTTTTTCAGTTTCTTTTTCTGACATGTTCTGTGCAGAACAGCCTTCTCTCTCTGAAAATCAGGTACCCATTGAATGGAATTAATCACAAATTGATTTTCGGATGGTTATAAAATCAGGTGCAGATGAACAACCAATTGCAACATCTCTTGCACCATCTCTTAAGAAAATCTGTAAAGAAGAGTTGTCCTCTGTTTTCTCATCTCTGCTGCCTTGGAATCAACTCCTCCCACTTCTGGAAGAATCAAAACCAGAGCTGTAAGGTCTGGAGGAAGGCTGGAAGGATGGTTTTCTGGAGATAAAGATCTCATAGAAAAATATAGATATGAGACAAGTCTCAAGAAAATCAACAACCCCAAGGTTGTGAGTTTTGATTGGCTGAAAAGTCAAAAGCTGGACAATGTGAGGAAACTTCTCAAAGATCAGTATCTCAGAAGGTTTCTGGAGATGAAGGGCAACATATATCCAGACTTGGTGAAGGTCTTCTACACCAATTTGAAATTTGAGGGAAACAACCTAGTTTCCCATGTAAAAGGTGTGGACATGGAGATAACCCATGAGGTTTGGGCTGCTGTTGCTGGACTCAAGTTTTCTGGACTGCGAATCAGCAAAGGCAATCTTGGTGTGGTGGAGGATTTCAACAAAATTCAGTTTTACAGAAGCTGTTTGAAAAACACTCAAGCTCAAGTGAGTGCATGCTCAGTTGGAGGGTTGAAACTGGATGAGAGGCTGCTTGCTCTCATTGTGACATGGATTCTAACTCCAAGGGGGAGCAACCATTCTGTTTTGACTGAAGAAGATCTGGTTTACATCTTCTGCATCACCAAGAAGGTCAAGCTAAATTGGATCCACATCATCAAAGAGCACATGCAAAAAGCAATGAGGTTGGGTGACTATCACTATCCCTATGCTATTTTGATATCTAAATTCCTAAACTATTTTGAAGTTAATCTGGAAGATGAGACTTCTGAGCTGGTCAAGTCAACTCAAGAGTTGAACAATGGATCACTCAGCAAGATGGGATTTACAAAAATAGGTGGAAAATGGGTAAGCAAGGATGGTGATCATGGTGCCTCCTCTAGTGGTGCTGCTCAAGAAGAACCTACAGATATGGATGTTGAACATGAAGATCCAACAGGAGGGTTTCAAGATGCTAGACCCAGTGCTGCTGCTGAACATCCAGAAGAAAGGATTCAATCAATGTCACCTTTTGAAAGGTTCATGATGAATAGGATGGATAGCTTTGCTGAAAACCAAAGAAACCTCCATGATCTGTGTGTTAGCAATTTCCAGAGGTTTGATACCAGGTTTGACAACATGGATGCAAGGTTCATGAGCCTGGATGAACAAATTGAAGCTGTTCAGAACCAAATCTTTGATCTTCAGTTTGGAGATAAGGAAGAATGAAGAAAAACAACCGATTGTATTGTCGAAACAATCGATTGTTTTTGCTGCTGTTGAAGTTTGGTTTTCTTTTCTTTCCTTCTGCTATTGCTTTTATAATTCTGATGTAATATGAACTTTTTATGGCTTTATCTCTTATATTTGTCTATTTGTGAAGACAAATAGGGGGAGATTTTATGCTTGTTTGCTTATATGCTTGTTTAAGACTGCTTTTAGCTGTTTTTGCTTGTTAAATATTTTTACTGATATTAATTGTTTAAGCTTTAACTGTGTATATATATTCTAACAAAATATCAGAAGTTCTATGCCTGCTAAAAGTTCATTTGCAGGAACTGCTTCAGATTTAATCAGAACAACACAAGCATTAGGAATCAAGCATCAGGGATTTGTCTTCATCAAATAGGGGGAGATTGTTGAACCAAGTGGTGTTCAAGGTTTTGAAGAATCCAAATCCTTTGAAGGATGACGAAGCCTTTGCTTGCTTGCTGCTGCTGTGCTGCTTTGTTGTTTTGTTCTGGGGTAGTTTAAAGTGTAATCCAACCTTAGATTAAATCTCAAAGCAATTAGCATCTCAGTTTTTGATAAAACAAAAGTGTTTTTCAAACTAAGTTGAAACAATCGATTGTTCTATCGAAACAACCGATTGTTTATACTTAGATGTCTTGAGAAAGTTTGAAAACTGTTTTTGAATGGAGAAAACTGTTAAGTGACAAAACAACCGATTGATTCGAGGAAACAACCGATTGTTTGTTTTGGAACCATAACAGAAAAACTGTTTTCTTTGGCTGAGCTTTAAATGATTTGAAACTGATTACGCTCCAGTCATTAAATGCTTTGACCAACCTTTCTGAAAGCTTTTATGGGTTTGTTAAGATTTGATAAACAAACTTCCTTTTATATAATTCAGAAAATCTCTTTTAAAAGTTTTAAGAATGCTTTTGACAAAGAGCTGCTAAGAGAGTTTTTCGAAGTGCTGAGATTGCTTAAGAGCTAAAGAGATTGATCAAAGTGCTGGAATAGGATTCTACTTGTATTGATTTCAGATCTTTATCTGTAACAAGTGTAATTTGTGTAACTGCTGAAACATTTCTTTTCTGTATTGTTGCTGAGATTGGCTGTGTGCTCTTGAGGTGTTCAAGATCAGCAATCTTAGTGTTGGCCAAGGAGAGTGTGTGTCTTGAGGTTTTCAAGGTCATTCTCTTGGTTGTTGTGTAAGTAATCAAGGTGTGATTGCTTAGTGGATTTCCTCAGGGTTCTGAGAAGACTGGATGTAGCTCTGGGTTGGAGTGAACCAGTATAAACATCTGTGTACAATCTCTCTATCCCTAACTCTTCAATTTCAGTTTGTTTGTTGTTTGCTGGTATAAACAACCGATTGTTTCGAAGAAACAACCGATTGTTTTCCTGGCAGTGCTGTTTTGCTTGCTGTTTTGGCAAACTGAATTGCTTAATCATTTGATTTCTGAAAGATATTCATTCTAGCTTGGAAAAGTTTGCGAAAACCTCTTTAAACAATTCACCCCCCCCCCTCTAGTTTAAAGCCATCTTTCCTAACAGATCAGTCATCGGTAGAAGAGGTAAAAAGGTTACCTTTGGATAATCAGAGAAGCGTCACAAAGGTTGGAGATTGAAGAAGTCGAAGGGTCTCACAGAGAAATGCTTTGAATGTTTGAAGGCGAAGAAGAAGGAATGAAACAGTGTTAGTACCAAAGTGTGCGCTCCTGTAGACCGCCAGAAGACGATTTCTTAGTCTTTTCGCTGGACCAGTCACAGCTCAAGACTGGGGGGCTTGTGATCCGGTCGGTCATCGGTAGTAGATGACGTCAGCAGCAGTTGACTACGTGGACCATTCACAGGGTGACACGTGGTAGAGGATAGCAGGTGAATCAGGGAGGCGATCATTTAGAAGGGTGATCGGTGGTCGGTTGCTAAGGGACCGCCATCCGCAGATCAGTGCCAGGTGAGCGCCTAGAGGCAAAGCGCGATGAGCGCCTGGAAGCAGAGCGCGAGAAGTAAAGAAGCACTGATCAGTCATCGGGGGTTTCCTGTTAACACACAGTTAAGCTGGGACCCAGGCTCCCAGCGAGAGCGTTATGCAAGAAGCACAGATCAGTGATCGCCTATCGCCGTGTGTAAGGGTGAATAATCGCCTATCGCCGTGCACGAGGATCAGTAATCGCCTAGATTGCACATGATCGTCGTATGTGAAGGTTAGGAGATCAGGTGGTCAGCAAGTCGCTGAAAGAGCACATCGCCGGGTATTTGAGAAGACTTGGCAAGCACTTGTTGTATGGTCTAAGTACAGAGGATAAGTGGCATATCTGCCACCATGTGTAGTGTGAGCTGTGATACCCAGTGTTAACCAGCTCGCCATGTTAAGGTTGCGCCCAGAGTAGCCTGTGTACTAAGCTACTCCCTATGTGGATAAATTAGTCGCAGGAGCACAGTGGAAGTAACGTTTCAGCTGCAGGTACTCCAGATGGTGACACGTGTATGACCAGATGTTATCCACGTGTCAAGAGGAATAACCGTCAGGAGAGAGAAAGACTCAGGTATATATACGAAACTCTTAACGAAATTAGGGAGGGTCATTTTCAGGGGTGATTCACTTTTACATGGTTCTAAGTTTTCGTTGAAGTTCTTTGTTGATTCAATCACTGACTTGAGCGTCAGAGCGCAACCGGCCGCAGAGGCGCCATATTGTTCTTTCAGGTGTCTTGGAGGAGCTGAAGGTGGAGGTCATTGGTGTGTTTGGCGTGAAGCTGGTAAGGACGAGGTTCGAGAAGGAGAAGCTCTAGCGCTTTGGTCAAGATGCTGGATCAGGTATGATTTCATGGTGGAGTTGGCGGAGCTGATCGCCATCCCTGCCGTGGCTGCAAGACTCCGAGTACCAGAGAAAGCTGACAAGGTACTTGGAGGGAGGAAGGACGAGTGGTGTGAGTTCCATCAGGCTTATGGACACACGCTCCGCACCTGCCTGGCATTGGGGCATCAACTTGCTGAGTTGGTGAAGACAGGATTCCTGACCGATTACCTGCGGGAGGCGCAAGGTGATCGCGCTTCGGGGTCTCAGACAGGTGATCAGCAACACGAAATCCCTGTGCATGGGGACGTGAGGTGATGGAGGATGCAATGCTGGGGGGCTCCCAAGTAGCTCAGGAGGAAGCTCCTCGTGAATCAGGCGTCGCCAAGGCGGTCATCGCCTATGAAAGGAAGGGGTCCATACAGAGTGGTTGAGGCGTTGGAGAATGGAGCTTATCGGTTGGAGACTCTGGATGAGGCAGCTATCCCCAGGATGTGGA
This sequence comes from Phaseolus coccineus, assembly GCA_037954025.1. Lineage (NCBI taxonomy): Eukaryota > Viridiplantae > Streptophyta > Magnoliopsida > Fabales > Fabaceae > Phaseolus > Phaseolus coccineus. The sequence continues at coordinate 15,038,096 of CM075686.1, read as the reverse complement.
ACGCTACACACTTAAGTTTCTACTTCAGTTAAGTTGTAAAGTAGATGCGTTCTCGCGCTGTACACACCCTCAGTATATTTACTACGAACAGTTGAGCAGATCAGGGGGCACTTTTTTAACAAGGTCACCCAATAAAAAAGATTTCAGTAAATAAAGTGTACAAGTTTTTCCCAGTTTAAAGTTCTCCTTGCCCCAGGCGCAAGTGCAGGTGATCGGTGGTCAGTTATCGAGTGGCCACCACCCATAGATCAGTGCCTAGAGCAGCGCCTGGATGTAGAGCGCGAGCACTCGGTCGGTGCATGGTCATCGGGGTCTTGCCAACACGTGTTAAGCTAGGACCCAGGCTCCCAGCGAGAGCGTTACGCATGCACCTCGCATGATTCCAGAAGCAGAGCACTCGGTCGATGCATGGTCATCGGGGTCTTGCCAACACGTGTTAAGCTGGGACCCAGGCTCCCAGCGAGAGCGTTACGCATGCACCTCGCATGATTCCAAACCAGAAAAAGAAGAGTTTCCCACTCAGAAGGCGTGCGGTGAGACCATGCAGGCAGTGTAACATCCCGCCAAATCGTTTCACAAATATATAATGAAAATAAACGTCAAATCAAAATGTTGAAATGTGCATAATTATATATATGTAATGAAGTTTCTCCCCGCAGGGAGTTTAATACAAAACGGTCGTTTTCCAAAACTTAACATAAAAACAGCAAAATACAACCAAACAGCCGATCTCCCAACATAAAAAGGGCGATCTCCTAACATAAAAGGCGATCTCCTATCAAAAGGGGCGATCTCCGATCAGAGAACAGGAAAGGGGGTGATCGCCCAACAGAAGCAAAACAGGCGATGTCCTCCCGGCGACCACTCACTAAGGAGCTCTTCTTCCTGCAAGATCATCTGCTCCCGTGTAAAAATTACACGATCATCACAGGTTTTAAGAAACAATCACAGAACCCAAAAACAGGGTAAGCTAGACATTTAAAAGAGAGTTTGACTATGAACTTAAGAATCAAGATGAAACCAATTTAAGACATCCACGTAAAACCATCCACTTTCTCAGATTCCACAAAACCATCAAGTAATCACATTTTTCACAATTCAACCAAGAGTCTTTCAATTCACATACGCAATCAAGTGTCTATCAATTCAATTTCTCAAAACTTCACGTCAGACTTTCCACTGACTCATCACACCAGACACTTGACCACTATTTCCGGAACACACGTGCATTGAACTTAGCATCCAGAGACCTGCACCTGTCACACTAAAATGCTGTAATGTTTCCACAGCCATGCGCATCACACAATCTCAATCTCATCACTCTCACAGTGTGACAGGGTGAATCCATATGACGGCTGAGCTCGTTCTTTTTCACACGGGCCACTCATACATAGGGACCTCCTTCGACTCTCACCACTGAATGACTTCATCTACGTAACTCCATCATATCAGCAGAGTCAGGATCGTCTCATTAACAGGATACTCACTGATCAATACACATCCTACACAAATCTTACACGGTATTTCCTTTCCTGAAAATACTATGCCTCGATCCCACATTCACAACATTCACACATCACATAACATTTCAACAAATGATTCCAGTCACAGCAAAACTCATGCCAAGGTTCAGATTTTCGAATATCACATTTAAATCTCAAACAGTTTTCAAACAACACAAAAACAGGAGATCATTCAATAACAGATGAAAACCGGCGATCACCTCCAGAAACCGGCGATCACGAACAAAACTGGGTTTTCTTAAGCAAGAACATTTTGAACACCGGCGACCACGTCGCCCCCAACATCAAAATCATCACACATACAGTTTTCCATTAGAAGTAAGGCTAGCTTCCCTTACCTGGACTTGCGCAAACACCAGGAGCTCCGAAATCCAACGAAGCCTAAAGAACGCCTTGGCTCTGTTTTTGCGTCTGTTTTGAAGGACTTGCAGAGAACTTCCCAGGTGCTCTAATGGTGGCTGCCGCTCGTCGTACTCTTGTGTGAAGGTGCCAGAATCGCAGCGCGAAAGAGAGAAATGGAGGAGAAAGGAGGTAGCTCACTCTTTCGTTCTTGAACCACTGCAACGTTTCTTTTTCTCAGAAGTGGGTTTTTGAATCTTAAACCCACTTGCCCACAAAAGCCGCTGCCACCACCCACTCTGCAGGGAAGTTTGCGTGTACGCTTCCCTGAACAGTACAACTACGCGTGCCTCTGCGCAGGCTGACACTCTGAGGTCACTATTCTGAACCACCCCTTTTGTCTACGTGGCGCACGTGCAGGACGTTTCATGCTGGGAGTCTGGGTCCCACTTTATCTGTGTGAAACTCGACATCGCGCGATAACCTTTCACCGATGATCACTGGCGCGAAGACTATCCACCGATGACCTCTCGCGCGAAGACTCTCCACCGATGTCCTCTCGCGCGAAGACTCTCCACCGATAACCTTCCGCGCGAAGACTCTCCACCGATGACCATCCGCGCGAAGACTCTCCACCGATGACCTTCCGCGCGAAGGCTATCCACCGATGACTCATCCTGGAGGACAACCGATGTCTCTCTTTGGCGATGCCCGCATGCCTCGCGCCCTGACGACGTCTGCATCCCTCGCGCCCTGGCGATGACCGTATGCCTCGCGCCCCGGCGATGCCCGCATGCCTCTCGCGCCCTGGCAAAGCCCACATGCCTCGCGCCCTGGTGATAATGTGTAGTAGGCGACCGGCGATCATGTGCCAGGCGATCTCATAGTCTTCTAAACTACACTTTCCTTCCATTTTCATTTTAAGTACAACCATACTTCGAATCCATTTAAATTATATCCTTTTATTCCAGTAATATTTTCCAGGTCCTTACAGGCAGGATGCGCCTTGTGAGTGCGCTTAGACAGCCACACCTGGTGCTCTCCTGGGAGCATGCACCCACTAAGAGAAAAAAGTCCTCACCTCGACTTTGTACAGCGAGGCTGAAGCGAGATAAGAAAGTCCTCTCCCTCGACTTTGTACAGCGAGGCAGAGGCAAGAGAAAGTCCTCTCCCTCGACTTTGTACAGCGAGGTAGAGACAAGAGAAAAGTCCTCTCCCTCGACTTTGTACAGCGAGGCAGAGGCAAGAGAACAAGCCCTCTCCCTCGACTTTGTACAGCGAGGCAGAGGCAAGAGAAAAGTCCTCTCCCTCGACTTTGTACAGCGAGGCAGAGGTGAGAGAAAAGTCCTCTCCCTCGACTTTGTACAGCGAGGTAGAGGCAGGAGAAAAAAGTCCTCACCTCGACTTTGTACAGCGAGGCTGAGGCGAGATAAAAAGGTCCTCACCTCGACTTTGTACAGCGAGGCTAAGGCGAGAGAAGAAAGTCCTCTCCCTCGACTTTGTACAGCGAGGCAGAGGCAAGAGAAAAAAGTCCTCACCTCGACTTTGTACAACGAGGCTGAGGCGAGAGGAAAAAGACCTCACCTCGACCTTTTACAGCGAGGCTGAGGCGAGAAAAAAGACCTCACCTAGACTTTGTACAGCAAGGCTGAGGCGAGAGGAGAAAGACCTCACTCTCGACTTTGTACAGCGAGGCTGAGGCGAGAGCAGAAAGACCTCACCCTCGACTTTGTACAGCGATGCTGAGGCAAGAGCAGAAAGACCTCACCCTCGACTTTGTACAGCGAGGCTGAGGCAAGAGAAGCAAGACCTCACCCTCGACTTCTTACAGCGAGGCTGAGGCAAAAGGGGTCATCGAGAAGCACTTTTCTTCCCAAAAGCACAGGCATCATCTTTGGCATTCAGGCCCTCTATGTGCTTAGCGCTGGAGTAACAGAGAAGTAAAGCAAAGCCTGAAGCACGATGACTGATCAGTGGTGAACTAACATGCTAGTCGGTGGTTGATGGTGATTTAGGCCCATCAAGTCAGTCGTCCAGCATGAAGTTATGCATAAAAGCTGTTAAAGACAATGCTGAGGTAACAGTTAGTAGTGATCAAGTCAGAAACCAAGTTTGAAGGGTTACAGTGAGATCGCGCTAAAGCCTAAGGCAGTTAACGGTTAGTCACATGTAGAAAGTTAAAAATGGAAAGAGACGTGCAGCTGGAGCAAAGATTTCATTCATATTGAAGTCAATACAGTGAACCTTTACAGCTAAAAGGTTTATACAAGTTATGTAGCAGAAAAAGAAATTACACAGAAGGAGAAGTGGCAAGGGGAGTAGCTCAAGGAGGAGGAATGAGCTTGCCATCGACCGCTTAGTCTCTTCCCTGAGAACAAGTTCACAGCTCGAGACTCGGGGGGCTTGTGATCCGATCGGTCATCGGTAGTCGATGACGTCAGCAGCAGATGACCACGTGGACCAGTCAGAGGGTGACACGTGGCATGAGATAGCAGGTGAATCAGGGAGGAGACCACTTAGAACGGTGATCGGTGGTCAGTTACCAAGTGGCCACCACCCCCAGATCGGTGCCTAGATAAGCGCCTGGAAGCAGAGCGCGGAAAGTAATGAGGCACCGCATGGTCATCGGTGGAAGGTAATGAGGCACCGCACAGTCATCGGTGGAAGGTAATGAGGCACTACACGATCATCGGTGGATAGTAATGAGGCACCGCTCGGTCGTTAGTGCATGCAGAGAGCGATCGATCATCGGGGTTCTTGCCAACACGTGTTAAGCTGGGACCCAGGTTCCCAGCGAGAGCGTTACGCATGCACCTCGCATGATGCCCACTCAGAGGACGTGCGGTGAGACCATGCAGGCAGGATGCGCCTGGTGAGTGTGCTTAGAATAGCCACACCCGGTGCTCTCCTGGGAGCATGCACCCACTCAGAGGATGTACGGTGAGACCATGCAGGCAGGATGCGCCTGGTGAGTGTGCTCAGACCAGCCACACCTGGTGCTCTCCTGGGAGCATGCGACTCACTCAGAGAGAAGAAACGCGCTAGGTTACTCCGCAAGAGGACAACTTAGCCGCACAGAGAAAAGCGCAGAAGCCCTTCAGATGTGACACGTGTACGGTTAGATGTCAGCTGCATGCCTCCACATGTCACCATTTGAGAGAGAGGCACGGCCCAGTATAAAGGTACTCCACCTTATGTCAGGTACACACAAGTTTTTCAGATTACCAGTTTACACAGATTTACTACACACAGTTTCTGAGTCATTGTGGGAGCGTTTGTACACGTTGCACAGTGATAACAGAATTGAACCACAGAGAGAGAAAGTGGATCAGAGCACACACGAGTCTCACAGAGAGATTCAGTGAGAGTTTTTGGTGTTCCTGTTGCCTGACTTGAGCGTCGGAGCTACAACGGCCACTAGAGGCACCGTCTGTGTTGTTTTGCAGGCATCGTTGGGAGTTCCGGAGGAGGTTCTTGGAGCGTTCTTGCAGAACACGCAGTTGCAGAAGGCTAGACGAAGGAGTGACGACGCATATCCTCCACGTTCGAGTCCGCGGCAGGATCAATACCCTAATCCAAACAACTTCACTTTCTTTACACTTTCCTCTCAAATCACTCTAAATTCACTCTCTCAAATCCTCTCCTCAATCCAAACACAATCTTAGTTAGGTAATTTGTAGCATGTGTTTTTTTTTTAATAAAAAAAAGCAATTCTAAAAGGGTGAATTCAAATTAATATTTTGAAAAGAGAAAAAGTACATTTGTTAGTGATCCGGTCGGTCATCAGTAGTTGATGACGTCAGCAGCCGTTGACCACGTGGACCATGCAAGGGTGGCACGTGGTAGAAAGAGCAAGTGAATCAGGGAGGAGATCACCTAGAACGGTGATCGGTAGTCAGATACCAAGTGGCCACCACTCCCAGTTCAGAGCATAGATAAGCGCCTGGAAGCACCGCACGAACGTCGGTGGATAGTCATGAGGCACCGCATGGACGTCGGTGGATAGTCCTGAGGCACCGCACGGACGTCGGTGGATAGTCCTGAGGCACCGCCCGGTCATCAGGGGAAGTTATGAGGCACCGCCCGGTCATCGGTGGAAGTTATGAGGCACCGATCGGGTGTGACTGCATGAAGAGCGCGATCGGGCGTTAAGAGGGAGATCGGTCGTAAGTGCATGCGGAGGGAGGTCGGTCGTAAGTGCATGCAAAGGGCGATCGGTCATCGGGGTTCCCAGCGAGAACGTTACGCATGAACCTCGCATGATGCCACTCAGAGGACGTGCGGCGAGGCCATGCAGGCAGGATGCGCCTGGCGCTCTCCTGGGAGCATGCGGCCCGCACAGAGAGAAGCGCAGAAGCCCTCCAGGTGTGACGCGTGTACGGTAGATGCCAGCTGCATGCCTCCACGTGTCACCATCTGGGAGAGAGGCGCGGCTCAGGTATAAAGTACTCCACGTCATGTAAGGTAAGGGATCTTTTGAGATTACAAGTTTACACATGCTCACTACACTGAGTTTCGGAGTCACTATGAGAGCGTTCTTACACGTTGCACAGTGATAACAGAAAACGGTTATAGAGAGAGAAAGTGGATCTGAGAGCACACACGAGTCTCACAGAGAGATTCAGTGATAGTTTTGGTGTTCCTGTTGCCTGACTTGAGCGTCGGAGCTACAAGGGCCCCAAAGGCGCCGTCTGTGTGTTTTGCAGGCAGCGTTTGGAGTTCCGGTGGTGGTTCTTGGAGCGTTCCTGCAGAACAGAAGGCTAGACGAAGGAGTGACGAGGCAATCCTCCACGTTCGAGTCAAGTGTAACATCCCACCAAAATACATTTCACAATAGTATAATGAAATAAAGATAAAACAAAAATTTCGAAGTGAACATATATATATATATATAATGAAATTGCTCCCCACAGGAAAAATTAATACATATCCAGTCAGTTTTCCAAACTTAACAAAATACAGCCAAATAAACTGAAACCGGCGGTCTCCCAATATAAAACAGGCGATCTCCTATCAGAAGACCCAAAACAGCCGATCTGCTATCAGAACAGAAAACAGGCGATCACCACATAGAGACAGAAACAGGCGATCTCCTTCCGGCGACCACTCACTGAGGAGCTCTACTCCCTGGAAGATCATCTGCTCCCGTGTAAAATACACGATCATCACAGTTTTAAGAGAAAGCAGCCACAGAACAATACAAAGGGTAAGCTAGATATTTTTAAAACTTTAAATTATAAACTGGACAACCAACGTAGATCAGCCCTTTTTAAACATTCACAAGAGCCCATCACTTTCTCATTCATATCACACAACCATCAAGTGTCTATCAACAATTCTCAATATTTCACATTTCTCACGTCAGACTTCCACTGACTCATCACACATAGACACTTGACACTACTTCCGGAAGACTCGTGCATTGACTCAGACCCAGAGATCTGCACCTGTCATACTACATCACCCACACAGGGTCGCTATGAAACTCACACAGCCATGCGCATAAATGAATCTCAATATCTTCATTCTCCTAGTATGACAGGGTTAATTCATATAACAGGCCGAGCTCGTTCTTTTTCACACGACTCACCCATTCATATGAACCTCCTTCGACTCTCACCAACTGAATAACTTCATCTACGTGATTCCATTATCTCAGCAGAGTCAGGATATCTCCTTCTAGACAAGTCCCTAGTCAATACACTTTACTCATGATCTTACACGGTATTTTCTTTCCTGAAAATACTATGCCTTGATCCCACATCCACAACATTCAAAACATCATACCACTCAAATCAATGATTCAAATCACAACAACAATCATTTCAAAGGTTCAGATTTTCGAATATCACATGCATTCCACATTTAAATCTCAAACAGTCTCAACGACACTAAAACAGGGGAGTTCGAAATCAATAATAACACAGGCGATCACGTCCAAAACAGGGGATTTCGAAATCTGTATTTAAAACCGGCGATCACGTCGCCCAAACACATAAGAACAGAACATCATGAAAAAGGGGTTTAAAACCGGCGACCACGTCGCCCAAACACATAGAACAGAGCATCACGAAAAGAATATGAAACCGGCGACCACGTCGCCCTCACATCAGAAACAGCTAGCCTACGTGATGGCCTTCACATGTTGAGCTCTCCTTGGATGTTGAAGATGGTGCGGAAGCAATGGTTTAAATGAGCAAGACCCTCCTAGGAGTGATGGTGATCTTGAAGGTGCATGATGTGTATGAAAATGAGAGAGGTTTGGCCAGCTCTCTTTGGTGGTGAAGGAGTGAAGATTAAAACCATAAATCAAGAGATTTAGGCAAGGGAGTAAGTATGGCACAAATTTTGCAGCATAACTTTACTCAAATTAATCTTCAAAATACAAGGTGTAGGCTCCTCCTTTTATAGGCTAAGGAGGACCATAATGTAACCCTAATGCTAGCCAAATGAAATGTAAATGTGAAGCACATGGGCCACATGCAAAGTGTAAGCACATGGGGAGGGGTGTGTCTAGTTTGTAAGTTCACCCCCTCCATGGGCTTTCTAGAATAGTGGGAAGGTTAACTTCTCCTTAATTCTAATGTTCAGAAAAATAAACATTTGTCCACATGGCTATGCTATTTACACCCCAATTAAAGCTAAACTACATTTGATGGGCCTTCACGGAATATGTGCTAGTATGCCACTCTCCCATTCATAGCTTTGATCCAAGTCTTCTTGTCCTAGATGCTTCTAGCTGGGCCTTCTCGTCCTAGACGCTCCTAGCTTGTCTTAGACGCTTCTAGCTTGGTCTTAGACGCTCTTGACTTGGCTCTTGCCTTTCATGGAAGGTTGTGCTTGGCCCTCTTCCATCATCCCCTCCCTCTTGAAAAAGGATTTGTCCTCAAATCCCTTGCTTTGTCTTCAACTAAGGGGATGGATGGGGCTGGATGGTGTCCATCATCTCCTCCTCCTTTGAGAAGATCTATCCTCAGATCTACAGATTTGATCTCGGATAGCAGCCTATTGTTTCGGCAAGGCTTGTCCTCCCGGATCAAACGTCCACCTATGGAAATCATCAAACAAAGTAAAGGTGTTAGTGTGAACAATTGGAGAGAACTTAATTGTATGAAGTTGCCATTTTTGTTTTTCTTTTGTTTTTGGCAACTTTGTACAATATTTCTCTTTTGATGGTTGTATGTGTTCTCTAATCCTCTTATGTATTTGAAAATTTTCAATATTGGTTACCTTTTCCTTAGGCACAATACCTTTAGGAAAGGGTAACAACTTAAAAAGCGAAAGAGGATTAAGTCCACATGCAATTTCAAATGTAGAAATATTAGTAGTCTTGTGGACTACTCCATTGTATGCATGCTCAAAAGGATACTCATCCCAAGAATTGTGATTGTCTTTCATGATTTCTCTAGGCATAGTAAAAAGAGCTATGTTTTCAATTTTATTTTGACCATTCTTTTGAGGATAAAAATTTGAAGAGTACAACTTAATTTCAAGTTTTTCTAAAAGATTCCTCAAATGATGGTTTTCAAATTTTGGAGTTCTATCCAATACTATGCTTGAAGATAAACCATGAAGACTTGTCACTTCTATATAGAAGAGATTATCCATATCCATAAAAATGGAATCAAAACCTTTTGTTGTCCTAGGAAGCTCTAAGATAAAATTGAGGTTTATGTCTTCCCAAGGATCATTTGCAAAAGGTAAAGGAGTATAGAGTTCATGAGACATCACCTTGGGTGTATTTTTAAAACAAGAAATGTATCTAGGGTAATGTCTTTGAACATCTTTTCTCATGGGTGACAAAAGTTTTCCTTTTAAAAGCTCTAGAGTTTTATCAACTCTAATTTGGTCCATGAGTTCTCCTTCATGAAGAATTTTTCTCTTATGTGTAAAGATAGTCTCGTTGTTACAACCATTGTTTATGAGAAGTTGCACACTTGGCAATGGTTGTCTCAATAGGACATGACAAGTTTCTTTAGGCACTACTTCACATAAAAATTTGTTTTTGTAGATGCTTGTAAATAACTTGACATTCACTTGGTGATATCCTAGCACATATGAGAAATAATCCACTTTATCTTTATCTATGCAAGCTTCTTTTAAAGACTCTTTTTTTGTTACTATGCTTGCAAGTGTTCCTTTACAAAAGGAAAGGCTAGGTTGTTCAACAAGACGCATATTTTCAAAGGTATTTTTAAATCTTTTGTCTTGTTGAATGACCTTGTGAGAAGGAACACTATTCTCCCACGCCTTTTGTTTCTCAAGGGTCTTCTCATGCTTTTCTTTTTCTTTTTCTTTTTCTTTAGCTTCCCTTTCGGATTCCTCTCTTTTCTTTTGTATCTTTCTTTCCTTTCTTTCTTTATGGGAAGCAAACAATTTTTCTACCTGATCTCGCCGCGGACTCGAGCGTGGGGAAATGCCTCGTCTCTCCTTCGTCTGGCTTTCCAGCTGCTGCGCGTTCTGCAGGGAGGCTCCAGGAACCTTCTTGGAACTCCAGACGATGCCTGCAAAACACACAGACGGCGCCTCTAGCGGCCGTTGTAGCTCCGACGCTCAAGTCAGGCAACGGGAACACCAAAACTCACTCTCGGATCCCTCTGTGTGAGACCCGTGTGTGTGTGTCCTCAGTCCCCTTTGATTCGGAGCCTGAGTGTTCTCTGTTTTTGTGTGTGTATTCTGAGGTAAAAAACTCATCCTGGTTTGGTGTTCTTCTTCCTCATATAAACCGGTGTAGCCCCTACAGGCTACCCCTAGGGTCACTTGATTACTCTGCATTGTCGTTTCCACTCCCCAGGACTACCTTGCACGCCAGCCTTCTTCACTTAAATGCAGTCTGACAGGGAGGCTGCGTGGGTGTCTCTGGACCCCTCGACTTCTGTGCCTATCTGCCCTACCTATTCTCTAGGAGCATCTTCACGGTCCACGTGGCATGCGCGCAAGCTCACTGGGAGACTCTAGCCTTGATGGGTTCTCGTCCCAGCAGGATTCTGCACCTGCCTGTGCCTTCTCATCTTCATGCATGGTCGTCTCGCGACTATGGCCACTCCCTGCCTCTGAGTGCTTTACTGGTCACTGGTCGCGTTGTTCACATCGCGCGGTCGATGTCGCCTCGACGCACACCGACGACCGAGGTATCTCTCATCCTGACCGATGTCCGATGGCGCTTCTTCACGTTGTCGTGCTCTGCTTATGGAATCAGGCGAGGTCCTTGGGTAACGTTCTCGCTGGGAGCCTGGGTCCCAGTTTAACACGCGTTGGCAAGGAACCCCCGACGACTGATCATTCTATATATACCGATGACTGATCACTCTGTATACACCGATGACTGATCACTCTGTATACACCGATGACTGATCACTCTGTATACACCGATGACTGATCACTTTGTATACACCGATGACTGATCACTCTGCATGCACCGATGACTGATCATTCTGTATACACCGATGACTGATCGGTGCTTCATCACTCTCGCGCTCTGCTTCCAGGCGCTCATGTAGGAGTCGATCTCCACCCTTGTTCATCTGCTCTCTCATGCCACGTGTTGCTCTGTGACTGGCCCACGTGGTCATCTGCTGCTGACGTCATTGGATACCGATGACCGACCGGATCACAAGCCCCCCAGTCTCGAGCTGTGAACTTGTTCTCAGCGAAGAGACTAAGTGCTCTCCGTTGCCAAAGAGAAGAAGGAGGTTGAAGCCGATGTACCTGAGACCATGGCTGCTGGTGTCGAGGCTCTGATAGATGGGTTCCATGGGCTGGCAGCAGGTTCACTGCGTCCTTCCAGACTTGGACTCTACCCAACCTAGCCTCCACCATTCAGTGGTTGATAGCAAGCTCATTTCTCCTCCTTGAGCTTCTTCTCTTGTGTAATCTCTTTTTCTCAACTGCCTTTCTCCCTCTCCATCTTTAACTCACTCTGCCTGTGGCCAACTGTTAACTGGCTTAGGCTTCAGCGCGATCTCACTGTGACCCTTCAAACTTGGCCTCTAACTGATGGTGTCTAAGTGCTTCGACTGATCGCCCAAGAGCTTATTTGGGGAAGCTCTCCTACTCAGAGCTTTGCTACCGACCACCGACTAGCATGTTAGCGCACCACCGATCAGTCAGCGCGCTTCAGGTTTCACATTACTTCTGTTTCACTCCAGCGCTAGGTGCATAGAGGGCCCGAACGCCAAGGATGATGTCTGTGTTTTGGGGAGTGCTCCTTGATGACCCCTCTTGCCTCAGCCTCGCTGTAAGAAGTCGAGGTGAGGTCTTTCTCCTCTCGCCTCAGCCTCGCTGTACTAAGTCGCGGTGAGGACTTTCTATCTCGCCTCAACCTTGCTGTAAAAGCAGAGGAAGAGGACTTTCTCTGTTGCCTTAACCTTGCTGTATGAAGCAGAGGAGAAGGACTTGGATCTCTTGCCTCAACCTTGCTGTAAGAAGCAGAGGAAGAGGACTTTCTCTGCCTGCACCCCGCTGTACAAAGTCGAGGTGAGGACTTTCTTCTCTGGCCTATGCCTCGCTGTACGAAGTCGAGGGAGAGGACTTTCTCTGCCTGCACCCCGCTGTACAAAGTCGAGGGTGAGGACTTTCTCTCTGAGTGGGTGCATGCTCCCAGGGGAGCACCAGGGGTGGCTGTCTAAGCGCACTCGCTAGGCGCATCCCTGCCTGCATGGTATCACCGCACGTCCTCTGAGTGGGCAACTCCTCTTCTTCTGGTTTGAAATCATGTGGGGCGCATGCGTAGCGTTCTCGCTGGGAGCCTGGGTCCCAGCTTAACCCGTGTTGGCAAGACCCCGATGACCAACCTTCTTTCTGGAATCATGCGAGGTGCATGCGTAACGTTCTCGCTGGGAACCTGGGTCCCAGCTTAACACGTGTTAGCAAGACCCCGATGACCATGAACCGACCGAGTGCTCTGCTTCAGGTGCACCGATGACTGATCGTCCTTTGGGTGCACCGATGAATGATCGCGTTCTGCTCCTTAGTGATTAAACGCAAAGATGATGTCTTGCTTTGGGGAAGAAGAGTTTTTCCTGTTTGGACGTTTCTCGGAATCTTCCCTTTCCCTCTCTCAGTCTTACTAGTACTCCCGAGTTCCCAAACTTTGGCCACCTGCACTCACCCCTGGGGTGAGGAGAATATAGGTCAGTGGTCCGTACTCGCGCCTGGGGCGAGCAGGCTCCAACCGATCCCTTGGACTTGCATTTGGGGCAAGCGGAACTTGAAACTGGGAAACATGTGCACACTTGACATACTGAAATCTTTTTTATTGGGTGGCCTCGTTAAAAACCCTCATCGGGAAAAGAGTGCCCCCTGATCTGTTCAACTATTTACAGTACATACATTGGGTGTGTGTGCAGTGCAAGAACGCATCTACCTTACAACTTAACTGAAGTAGAAACTTGAGTGTGTAGCGTTCCATGTTCTGGGGAGAGGTGCTCCATGCAGAGTCTCCAGCCAATAAGCTCCACTCTGTATGGACCTCTTCCTTTCATAGGCGATGACCGCCCTGGCGACGCCTTATTCATGAGGAGCTTCCTCCTGAGCTGCCTGGGAGCCCCCCCAGCGTTGCATCCTCCATCACCTCACGTCCCCATGTATAGGGACCTCGTGTTGCTGATCGCCTGTCTGAGACCCCGAAGCGCGATCACCTTGGGCCTCCCGCAGGTAATCGGTCAGGAATCCTGTCTTCACCAACTCAGCGAGTTGATGCCCCAACGTCAGGCAGGATCGGAGTGTGTGTCCATAAGCCTGATGGAACTCACACCACTCGTCCTTCCTCCCTCCAAGTACCTTGTCGGTTTTCTCTGGTACTCGGAGTCTTGCAGCCACGGCAGGGATGGCGATCAGCTCTGCCAATTCTATCACGAAATCATACCTAGGGGGTGTGTTGTTCTCCCTTGCACGCCCCCTGGGCTGGTCCTTCCTGGGCGCATACGGACGAGGCCTTCCCTGCACCTTCCTCCCTTCCTTGGCCTCATATACCCGCACCTGCTGCTGCTGCTTCCCCTGATCTCCGCGCGGCTTCGTCGGTGCAGTGTTGCCTCTCTTCTCAGAGACCTCTGTCTCTGCCACAATGTGCGCCACCGCGCGTCGCCGTATCTCAGCAAAGGTGGCGGGGTGACTCCTGATAAGGGATTCACTGAAAGGACCAGGCAGCACGCCTTTCTTGAATGCGTGCACTAACATGTTCTCATCCTTGCTGGGCAATCTCACCACCTGCGCACCAAAGCGGTTGAGGAAGTCCTTCAGTGACTCCCCCTAGTTCTGGCGCACGTCGAACAGGTCGTAAGTCACCACTGGCGGCGCTCTGTTGACTACATACTGCTCCGTGAATAGCTTTGAGAACTGATGGAAGGAGGTGATGTGGCCCTCCGGCAAGCTCACGAACCACTCCATGGCTACTCCGCTCAGCGTACTCATAAGCATTTTGCAGTACACTGCGTCTGAACCTCCAGACAGCATCATCTGAGTGTGGAAGGCTGTCAAATGTGCCTCTGGGTCTTCCACCCCCGTGAACGACGCTTTCACTCCCACCAGGTTGGGGGGCACCACCGTGTTCATGATTTCGGGGGAGAAGGGCATAGGAAATGCTCTAGGGGGCGACGGCGGCATCGACGTTCTATCTTCGGATACGCGCTCATTCTGCGCCTGCAACTCCCTACGCAGCTCCTCGTTGACGCGGTTCAACTCTTCATTCCTGCTATGCGATGCAGTCAGCTCTGCATGCATCTTCTCCTGCTCAACTCTCGATGCCGCGACGTTATCCTGTAACGCGCGCATCATCTCCATGACCTGCGCCATGGTCACAGTTCCTTCACCAGCAGGCGGTGGAGGCATCGTGTGTCTGGTTCTCCTACTCATCTGTGCGATTCCTACTCTCGTTCTTGTGTATGGGGGCTTCGTTTTACTTCGGGCCCCACGGTGGGCGCCAAATGATCTCGCCGCGGACTCGAGCGTGGGGAAATGCCTCGTCTCTCCTTCGTCTGGCTTTCCAGCTGCTGCGCGTTCTGCAGGGAGGCTCCAGGAACCTTCTTGGAACTCCGGACGATGCCTGCAAAACACACAGACGGCGCCTCTAGCGGCCGTTGTAGCTCCGACGCTCAAGTCAGGCAACGGGAACACCAAAACTCACTCTCGGATCCCTCTGTGTGAGACCCGTGTGTGTGTGTCCTCAGTCCCCTTTGATTCGGAGCCTGAGTGTTCTCTGTTTTTGTGTGTGTATTCTGAGGTAAAAAACTCATCCTGGTTTGGTGTTCTTCTTCCTCATATAAACCGGTGTAGCCCCTACAGGCTACCCCTAGGGTCACTTGATTACTCTGCATTGTCGTTTCCACTCCCCAGGACTACCTTGCACGCCAGCCTTCTTCACTTAAATGCAGTCTGACAGGGAGGCTGCGTGGGTGTCTCTGGACCCCTCGACTTCTGTGCCTATCTGCCCTACCTATTCTCTAGGAGCATCTTCACGGTCCACGTGGCATGCGCGCAAGCTCACTGGGAGACTCTAGCCTTGATGGGTTCTCGTCCCAGCAGGATTCTGCACCTGCCTGTGCCTTCTCATCTTCATGCATGGTCGTCTCGCGACTATGGCCACTCCCTGCCTCTGAGTGCTTTACTGGTCACTGGTCGCGTTGTTCACATCGCGCGGTCGATGTCGCCTCGACGCACACCGACGACCGAGGTATCTCTCATCCTGACCGATGTCCGATGGCGCTTCTTCACGTTGTCGTGCTCTGCTTATGGAATCAGGCGAGGTCCTTGGGTAACGTTCTCGCTGGGAGCCTGGGTCCCAGTTTAACACGCGTTGGCAAGGAACCCCCGACGACTGATCATTCTATATATACCGATGACTGATCACTCTGTATACACCGATGACTGATCACTCTGTATACACCGATGACTGATCACTCTGTATACACCGATGACTGATCACTTTGTATACACCGATGACTGATCACTCTGCATGCACCGATGACTGATCATTCTGTATACACCGATGACTGATCGGTGCTTCATCACTCTCGCGCTCTGCTTCCAGGCGCTCATGTAGGAGTCGATCTCCACCCTTGTTCATCTGCTCTCTCATGCCACGTGTTGCTCTGTGACTGGCCCACGTGGTCATCTGCTGCTGACGTCATTGGATACCGATGACCGACCGGATCACTACCCTCATTTCCCAATCTAGGCAAGTTTCTATATTTTCTTTTCCATGGGAATGGGGTAGGTCTACCCTAACCTCTCTTGGGCTTTCTTGTTCTTTTCTATCTCTTCTATGTCTTCCCTCCCCAAAAGAATCATGCTTTTTAGAGATAGATGCATGAGAAGGTAATTTTTTTGAAATGTGAGACTTCTCATCCTTTGATTTAGTCAATTCATTAGTTTTGGCCTCATTCTCCAATTGTTTAGATGAAATTGATTGAATATTCTTGGAAAGTTGTTCCAAAAGAGATTTCAAGGATTTCACCTCACTTTTAAGAGATTTAAAGGAATGAGAAGACATGACTAGACCTTTGTGTATAGAAATATTTTACCTTGAGAAAATTTAGGGAAGTCAAAGAAGGTAGTCTTCCATGTAAGGGAGGTGAGTCACAATGGACTACTTAAATACCAAGCCTTGCCTTAGCCAAAGACTATCCTTCAATGTCTTCACACAAAGCTTTCTCTTAGTAAACCACTTAAAACACAATTAGGTTGAAGAAATCAAATTTTGATGCAAGAAAACAATGCAAACTAGCTAATTAACCAAGCAAAAGAATTAACGAACTTAAACAAAACAAAACAATTACCAAACATAACTAATTAAGCAAGGAAAGCAATTAAAACAATTAACACATGCTACAACAAGTAAGGTCTACACTAGTCGGCCCTAGGTGAGGCTTCTTGGACACTTGGAGCCCTTGAAGACACACTCACTGCCTAATCACGTAATTAAAGAGTAATTAACAAGGTTAAGTTGCAAAGAAGATTAAGAAAATCCCCTTTTGTTGATCCTTGTTTTGCTATTGGCACTCCCTTGGTTGTCTTTTTCATTTTGAGTTCTTCTTTAATCCTTGTTGTTCATCTTTGTTTTCCATACTTGTCCTAGACGCTTCTAGCTGGGCCTTCTCGTCCTAGACGCTCCTAGCTTGTCTTAGACGCTTCTAGCTTGGTCTTAGACGCTCTTGACTTGGCTCTTGCCTTTCATGGAAGGTTGTGCTTGGCCCTCTTCCATCACTACGGCTTTTATTGAAAATAAAGCTAGCTTCCCTTACCTAGACTTGCGTAAACTTCACTAAGAGTTCCAACCCAACGAGCTTCAAGGATGCCTTAACTCTGTTTTAGCGTCTGGTTTGGAGGACTTGCAGAGAACCTCCCAGGTGCTCTATGGCAGTCGTCGATAGCCAAGCAGGGACGTGATAAGGCCTGAATCGCAGAGTGAAGGAGAGAAAAGAGAAGGATGAAGGTGAACTCACTCTTTCGCTCTTGAACTACTGCAACGTTCTCCCTCTCAGAAGTGGGTTTTTGAATCTAAACCAACTTGTCCACAAATGCCGCTGCCACCACCCACTCTACAGGAAGGCTTGCGTGCACGCTTCCTTGAACAGTACGGCCACGTGTGTCTCTGCGCATGCCAACTCTCTGATGTCACTCTTCTGAAACACCCTTTTTGTCTACGTGTCGCGCGTGCAGGACGTTTCATGCTGGGAGCCTGGGTCCCACCTTATCTGTGTGAAACACGACATCGCGCGATAACCTTCCACCGATGACTCATCCTGGAAGACGACCGATGTCTCTCTCTGGGAGACGACCGATGTCTCTCTCTGGGAGACGACCGATGTCTATCCCTGACGATGCCCGCATGCCTCGCGCCTGGCGATGTCCGCATACCTCGCGCCCTGGCGATGTCCGCATGGGTAGTCTAGGCGACAGGCGATTATGTACTGACCAGGCGATCTCATAGTCTTCTAAGCTACACTTTCCTCCCTTTTTATTTTAAATAAAAACATACTTAGAATTCATTTAAAATATATTCCTTTTATTCCAATTTAATTTTTACAGGTCCTTACACTGATACCATTAATTTAACATCCCACCAAAATACATTTCACAATAGTATAATGAAATAAAGATAAAACAAAAATTTCGAAGTGAACATATATATATATATATATATATATATAATGAAATTGCTCCCCACAGGGAAAATTAATACATATCCAGTCAGTTTTCCAAACTTAACAAAATACAGCCAAATAAACTGAAACCGGCGGTCTCCCAATATAAAACAGGCGATCTCCCAATATAAAACAAACACCTTGCACGAGGTTACCTGACTGAGACGCCTCCGCTCCTGACATGGCAAACACTCTCCCTGCTGCCTGAGGTCTGCTGCCTTCATTCCTCAACTGCTGAGAACCAACGAGTTGAGTCGCCCTATTCCCGTTAGGACACTCTCTAGCAGCGTGCCCCGTCTTTTGGCAGGTGTAACACCTTCTCTCAGAGTTCTTCTTGAAGCACACATTGGATGTATGTGGCCCACCACAATGGAAACATTTGGGTTTCCATGGTTGCTGCTGCTGAAACTGGGATGACGCTGCTCCCGCCCAATGAGGTGGAGGTCTCGCATAGGGCTTGCTTTGTGGGTGCTGCACCTTGGCCTTCCCACTGGAAGAACCCCCTGGGTGTGACCTGATCACCCGAGAATCACCCTTTTCCAGGGTCTCCACCATCTTCGCCTTCTCTACTAAGGCGTGAAATTCTCTGATGCACATAGGGGCTATGGTCCTCTTCAGCCCATGCTTCAGCCCTTCTTCAAACTTCCTGCACCTCCAAGCCTCGGAGGTCGCCTGGGTATAAAATCGGGCGAGGTACTCAAACCGAGCAGCATAAGCATTCACTGACATATCCCCCTGTTCCAACCTTAGGAACTCAGCTTCCTTCGCAAACTTTGCACTATCTGGGAAATATTTTTCCAGAAACCTCACCCTGAAGCTCTCCCAGTCTAACATTTCAGCTCTGGCTTCCATCATCTGCTGAGCTCCCATCCACCAGAACTCGGCTTCTCCAGATAGCAAATAGGTGGCGAACACCAACTTCTTCTCTTCAGGGCAGGAGGTCGCCCTAAAGATTTTCTCCAACTCTCTGACCCACTGATCTGCCTGATCAGGGGTAGCATTCCCACTGAACTTGGGTGGGTTGTGCCTCATGAACTCGGTCAGTCCCATCTGTTCCTGAGGCTGACCAATGTGGGAATTGGTTTCCGCAGACCGAGCAGTTTCCCAATGGTGCATTGCAGCTTGGTGATTCTGAGCCATTGTTGCATTCTGTTGTTGGATGGCAGTTGTCATCATCTCAATAGCCTTGGCAATCTGGCTCATTTCCGAAGAAGGTTGGGGAGGGGTAGGAGGTCTACGTGCCATCTTCTTCGTTTCAGATTTTGAAACTATAGGTTTCTATATTCCCTACAACTACAAGAATGAGATCGATCATAAATCAATTCATTCAGGAGGTAACATCTAGACCTTACAAAGGTCAACATCTCAAAGTCATTAAGAATTTGAGTTCATCGACAGAATCATGATGCTTATAACCTTAAGCAAAACACCAGAATAGTTACTGGTATACAACCATCAATCCAAACAACCACTTCCAATCAACTACAAAAACACTCAATAAAATGAAATAAATCACACCAGAATTCAATGTATGCTAAACATCAAACCTTTGGAATTAAGATTGAGATCATCTCGATTCAGTTATGAGTGTGCACCCTCACTACTTTATCAAGATCCTCTCATTCTAATACTAAAATTTTCAGTTAGGGCATATATTCACTAAAGCACACACAAAATTTCAATACAAAAACGTTTGAAAACCTTTCACAATAGTTGTTATTTGAAAACTCAAATAGATTTTATGAGCAGAAGAAACACAATGGATCCACAGCCCTCAGGTCATCCTAAGGACGAACTGCTCTGATACCATTAATGTAACATCCCGCCAAATCCTTTTCATAAATATAAAATGAAAGAAAGGTAAAACAATAATATTTAAGTGAACATACGTATTTATATACATGAAGTTGCTCCTCACAGGGAGTCTAATACATAGCCGGTCAATTTTCCAAAACTTAAACAAAATACAGCAAAATAAAATGAAACAGGCGATCTCCTAACAAAAAAAGGCGATCTCCTATCAGAGATCAGAAAAGGGGTGATCGCCTAACAGAAACAGAGACAGGCGATCTCCTTCCGGCGACCACTCACTGAGGAGCTCTACATCCTGCAACATCATCTGCTCCCGTGTAAATTATACACGATCATCACAGTTTTAAGAAAAACAGCCACAGAACCAAACACAGGGTAAGCTAGATATTTGAAAGAGAGTTTAAATATGAACTTAAAAATCAAGATAAAACAAATTTAAGACACCCACGTAAAAACCATCAACTTTCTCATTCATGTCACACAGTCATCAAGTAATCACATATTTCACAATTTCCTCAAGAGTCGTTCAATTCACATAATTCCATCAAGTGTCTATCAACAATTTCTCAACATTTCTCACGTCAGACTTCCACTAACTCATCACACATAGACACTTGACACTACTTCCGGAAGACACGTGCATTGACTAGACTCAGAGATCTGCACCTGTCATCCTGCATCACTGTGAAATCACACACATTCACAGGGTCGCTGTGAAATCACACACATTCACAAGCGTATAAATGAATCTCAATATTATCACTATCCTAGCATGACAGGGTTAATCCACACAACGGGTCGAGCTCGTTCTCTTTCACACAACTCACCCATACCTGTGAACCTCCTTCGACTCTCAACGCCTGAATAACTTCATCTATGTGATTCCATTACATCAGGAGAGTCAGGATATCTCATAAAACGAATCACCGGTCATTGCACACTCTACACGATCTTACACGGTATTTTCTTTCCTGAAAATACTATGCCTTGATCCCACATCCACAACATTCAAAGCATCATTCCACACATAAAGAATAAATCCATCATAGAATACCTTGAATCTTTTCTTAAACAACCCCACTCACAAGAACAAGCATACCACCGATCAGGTTTTCGAATAGCATATACATTTTTCATTTCAATCTCAACAAGTTCAGAGCGACATTAAACAGGGGAGTTCGAACAACAATATTAAAACCGGCGATCACATCCAAAACAGGGGATTTTTCAATAACAGTTGAAAAACCGGTGACCACGTCGCCCTCACTTCAGAAACAGCTAATCTACAGCTTTTATTGAAAATAAAGCTAGCTTCCCTTACCTGGACTTGCGCAAAACACCAGGAGTTCCAAAACCCGTCGAAGCTTAAAGATGCCTTAGCTCTGTTTTAGCGTCTGGTTTGGAGAACTTGCAGAGAACCTCCCAGGTGCTCTAAGGGCAGTCGTCGTTCGTCGTACTGGTGCTTGAGGATGCCTGAATCACACTGTGAAGGAGAGAAAAGAGAAGAATGGAGGTAAACTCACTCTTTCACTCTTGAACCACTGCAACGTTCTTTTCCCCTCAGAAGTGGGTTTTTAAAACCAGACCAACTTGTTCCACAATTTCCGCTGCCACCGCCCACTCTGCAGGTCAACTTGTTCAACAATTTCCGCTGCCACCGCCCACTCTGCAGGAAAAGCTTGCCTGCACCCTTCCTTGAGCAGTGTGGCCACGTGGGTTTTGGGTCACTTTCCGTACCAATTCCCTAGAGCCACTGTTCTGAAGTACGCTCCCTGACTACGTGTCACGCATGCAAGACGCTCATGCTGGGGGCCTGGGCCCCACTTCATCTGCGTGAAATACGACATCGTGCGTTAACCTTCCACCGATGACTCAACCTGGAAGACGACCGATCTCTCTCTCTGGAAGACGACCGATCTCTCTCTCTCTAGGAGACGACCGATGTCTATCCTTGGCGACGCCCGCATGCCTCGCGCCCTGACGATGCCCGCATGCCTCTCGCGCCCCGGCGATGCCCGCATGCCTCTCGCGCCCTGGCGATGCCCGCATGCTTCGCGCCCTGGCGATGTCCGCATACCTCGCGCCCTGGCGATGTCTGCATACCTCGCGCCCTGGCGATGTCCGCATGGGTAGTCTAGGCGACAGGCGATTATATACTAACCAGGCGATCTCATAGTCTTCTAAGCTACACTTTCCTCCCTTTTTATTTTAAATAAAAACATACTTAGAATTCATTTAAAATATATTCCTTTTATTCCAATTTAATTTTACAGGTCCTTACACTGATACCATTAATTTAACATCCCACCAAAATACATTTCACAATAGTATAATGAAATAAAGATAAAACAAAAATTTCGAAGTGAACATATATATATATATATATATATATAATGAAATTGCTCCCCACAGGGAAAATTAATACATATCCAGTCAGTTTTCCAAACTTAACAAAATACAGCCAAATAAACTGAAACCGGCGGTCTCCCAATATAAAACAGGCGAGAAAGAGGAAGACCTCCTTGCCTTTGAGCAAGTGCAGGCGAGAAAGAGGAAGACCTCCTTGCCTTTGAGCAAGTGTAGGCAACAGAGGAAGTCCTCCTTGCCTTTGAGCAAGTGCAGGCGAGAAAGAGGAAGACCTCCTTGCCTTTGAGCAAGTGCAGGCAACAGAGGAAGTCCTCCTTGCCTTTGAGCAAGTGCAGGCGAGAACAGAGGAAGTCCTCCTTGCTTTTGAGCAAGTGCAGGCAACAGAGGAAGTCCTCCTTGCCTTTGAGCAAGTGTAGGCAACAGAGGAAGTCCTCCTTGCCTTTGAGCAAGTACAGGCGAGAACAGAGGAAGTCCTCCTTGCCTTTGAGCAAGTGCAGGCAACAGAGGAAGTCCTCCTTGCCTTTGAGCAAGTGCAGGAAACAGAGGAAGTCCTCCTTGCCTTTGAGCAAGTTCAGGTGAGAAAGAGGAAGTCCTCCTTGCCTTTGAGCAAGTGTAGGCAACAGAGGAAGTCCTCCTTGCCTTTGAGCAAGTGCAGGCGAGAACAGAGGAAGTCCTCCTTGCCTTTGAGCAAGTGCAGGCAACAGAGGAAGTCCTCCTTGGCTTTGAGCAAGTGCAGGCAACAGAGGAAGTCCTCCTTGCCTTTGAGCAAGTGCAGGCGAGAAAGAGGAAGTCCTCCTTGCCTTTGAGCAAGTGTAGGCAACAGAGGAAGACCTCCTTGCCTTTGAGCGAGTGCAGGCGAGAAAGAAGAAAGTCCTCCCTCGATTTTGTACAGCGAGGTGTAGGCGAGTGAAAGTCCTCACCTCGACTTTGTACAGCGAGGCTGAGGCAAGAGAGAAAGTCCTCTTCCTCTGCTTTTTACAGCAAGGTTGAGGCAAGAAGAAAAGTCCTTCTCCTTCGCTTCTTACAGCAAGGTTGAGGCAACAGAGAAAGTCCTCACCTCGACTTTGTACAGCGAGGCTGAGGCATGAGGAAAAGTCCTCTTCCTCTGCTTTTCACAGCAAGGTTGAGGCGAGAGAAAAGTCCTCTTCCTCTGCTTCTTACAGCAAGGTTGAGGCAAGAGAACCAAGTCCTCTTCCTCTGCTTTTCACAGCAAGGTTGAGGCGAGAGAAAAGTCCTCTTTCTCTGCTTCTTACAGCAAGGTTGAGGCAAGAGAACCAAGTCCTCTTCCTCTGCTTCTTACAGCAAGGTTGAGGCAAGAAAACCAAGTCCTCTTCCTCTGCTTCTTACAGCAAGGTTGAGGCAAGAGAACCAAGTCCCTTCCCTCTACTTTTTACAGCGAGGCTGAGGTGAGAGAAGCAAGACCTCACCCACGACTTCTTACAGCGAGGTTGAGGCAAGAGGGGTCGTCGAGAAGCACTTTTCTTCCCCAAAACACAGGCGTCATAGTTGGTGTTCAGGCCCTTTATGCACTCAGCGCTGGTGTGGCAGAGAAGTGTAGCGAAGCCAGAAGCGCGATGACTGATCGGTGGTGCACTAACATGCTAGTCGGTGGTCGGTGGTAGAAGCAAGTTCTGCTGCGTGAAGCCGAAGCGTTTAGGCCCCGTTAAGTCAGTCATCCAGCACGAAGTTATGTTAAAGGCAATGCTAAGATAACAGTTGTAACATCCCACCAAAATACATGTCAATTTGTACAAAAAAAAATATGAAACAAAATTTTTGAAACGAATGTATGTATATATATATAATGATGTTGCTCCTCACAGGGAGTTTAATACATGACCGGTCAATTTTCTCAAAACTTAACCAAAAAAAATACAGCAAAATAGAACAGGCGATCTCCTAACAGAAAAGGCGATCTCCCATAAGACAGGCGATCTCCTATCATATCGGCGATCTCCTATCAGAAAGCAGAAAAAGGGTGATCGCCTAATAGAACAGAGATAGGCGATCTCCTTCCGGCGACCACTCACTGAGGATCTCCACTTCCTGCAACATCGTCTGCTCCCGTGTAATTGATACACGATCATCACAGTTTTAAGAGAAAACAGCCACAGAACAATACAAAAGGGTAAGCTAGATATTTGAAAGCGAGTTTAGATATGAACTTAAAAATCAAGATAAAGTAAAGTTAAGACACCCACGTAAAACCATCAGCTTTCTCATTCTTTCCACATGACTACCAAGTAAAGCACATATTTCACAATTTCCTCAAGAGTCTTTCAATTCACATACACCATCAAGTGTCTATCAATTCAATGTTTCTCATTTCTCACGTCAGACTTCCACTGACTCATCACGCAAGACACTTGACACCACTTCCGGAAGACACGTGCGTTGACTAGACTCAGAGATCTGCACCTGTCATGCTGCACCACTGTGAAATCACACACATTCACAGGGTCGCTGGGAAATCACACACATTCACCAGCGTATAAATGAATCTCAATATCCTCACTATCCAAGCATGACAGGGTTAATCCACACCAAACAGGTCGAGCTCGTTCTCTTTCAAACAACCCACCTATACATGTGAACCTCCTTCGACTCTCAACGCCTGAATAACTTCATCTATGTGATTCCATTACATCAGGAGAGTCAGGATATCTCATAACGAATCACCGGTCATTGCACACTATACACGATCTTACACGGTATTTTCTTTCCTGAAAATACTATGCCTTGATCCCACATCCACAACATTCAAAGCATCATTCCACACATAAAGAATAAATCTATCATAGAATACCTTGAGTCTTTTCTTAAACAACCCCATTCACAAGAACAAGCATACCACCGATCAGGTTTTCGAATAGCATATACATTTTTCATTTCAATCTCAACAGTTTCAAAACGATTTAAAACCGGCGATCACGTCGCCCAAACGCATAAGAACCGAACATCACTGAAAAAGGATTTAAAACCGGCGACCATGTCGCCCCACACATAAAACAGAGCATTCACTAAGATGAAAACGAAACCGGCGACCACGTCGCCCTCACTTCAGAAACAGCTAATCTATGGCTTGTATTGAAAATGAAGGCTAGCTTCCCTTACCTGGACTTGCGCAAAATACCAAGAGCTCCTAAATCCAACGAAGCTTGAAGAATGCCTTGGCTCTGTTTTAGCGTCTGTTTCGGAGAACTTGCAGAGAACCTCCCAGGTGCTCTAAGGGCGGACGTCGTACTGGTGCTTGAGGATGCCTGAATCGCACTGTGAAGGAGAGAAAAGAGAAGAATGGAGGTAAACTCACTCTTTCACTCTTGAACCACTGCAACGTTCTTTTCCCCTCAGAAGTGGTTTTTTTTTTAATCTTAAACCAACTTGCTCCACAATTTTCGCTGCCACCGCCCACTCTGCAGGACAACTTGTTCCACAATTTCCGCTGCCACCGCCCACTCTGCAGGAAAAGCTTGCCTGCACCCTTCCTTGAGCAGTGTGGCCACGTGGGTTTTGGGTCACTTTCCGTACCAATTCCCTGGAGCCACTGTTCTGAAGTACGCTCCCTGACTACATGTCGCGCATGCAAGACGCTCATGCTGGGAGTCTGGGTCCCACTTTATCTGTGTGAAACTCGACATCGCGCGATAACCTTTCACCGATGACCACTGGCGCGATGACTATCCACCGATGACCTCTCGCGCGAAGGCTATCCACCGATGACCTCTCGCGCGAAGGCTATCCACCGATGACTCATCCTGGCGGACGACCGATGTCTCTCTCTGGAAGACGACCGATGTCTCTCTTTGGAAGACGACCGATGTCTCTCCCTGGCGATGCCCGCATGCCTCGCGCCATGGCGATGTCCGCATGCCTCTCGCGCCCTGGCGATGCCCGCATGTCTCTCGCGCCCTGGCGATGCCCGCATGCCTCGCGCCCTGATGATGCCCGCATGCCTCGCGCCCTGGCGATGACGTGTAGTCTAGGCGACCGGCGATTATGTACTAACAAGGAAATCTTATAATCTACTAAACTACACTTTCCTTCCTTTTCATAAAAACATACTTAGAATTCATTTAAAATATACCCTTTTATTCCAATTAAATTTTACAGGTCCTTACAACAGTTAGCCGCGATCAAGTCAGAAGCCAAGTTTGAGGGGTTGCAGTGAGATCGCGCTAAAGCCTAAGCTAGTTAACAGTTAGTCACATGCAGAGAGTTAAAGAGAAGAAACGTGTAACATCCCGCCAAAACCCGATTCACAAATATAGAATGAACATAAAAGTAAACAAATAATTTGAAATGAACATGATTATATATATGTAATGAAATTTCTCCTCACAGGGAGTTTAATACAACATCGGTCAATATTCCAAAATCTTAAGCAAGATACAGCAAAGAAAAAAACGAAAAAAAAACAACCGATCTCCTAACAGCCGACCTCCTAACAGCCGACCTCATAACAGCCGACCTCATAACAGCCGACCTCCTAACAGCCGACCTCTCACTGAGGGGCTCTTCCTTCTGCAACCTCGTCTGCTCCCGTGCAAAATACACGATCATCACAGGTTTAAGACAGCAATCACAATACCAGATAAAAAGGGTAAGCTAGATGTTTTGAAAACTTAAAATCCACAGAAAACATAAATCTTCACACCATTCATGATCCATATCAATATCAGCCATCACATTTCCATATTCCACAAAACCATCAGGTAATCACATATTTCACAAATCAATCCAAGAGTCTTTCAATTCACATAAGCAATCAAGTGTCTATCAATTCAATTTCTCATTTCACACGTCAGACTTTCCACTGACTCATCACACCAGACACTTGACCACTATTTCCGGAGACTCGTGTGTTGAACTTAGCATCCAGAGACCTGCACCTGTCACACTAAAATGCTGTAATGTTTCCACAGCCGTGCGCATCACACAAACTCAATATCATCACTCTCACAGTGTGACAGGGTGAATCCATATGACGGCTGAGCTCGTTCTTTTTCACACGGGCCACTCATACATAGGGACCTCCTTCGACTCTCACCACTGAATGACTTCATCTACGTAACTCCATCATATCAGCAGAGTCAGGATCGTCTCATTAACAGGATACTCACTGATCAATACACATCCTACACAAATCTTACACGGTATTTTCTTTCCTGAAAATACTATGCCTCGATCCCACATTCACACATCACATAACATTTCAACGAATGATTCCAACCAAAACAACAACCATTCCAAGGTTCAGATTTTCGAATATCACATTTAAATCTCAAACAGTTTTCAAACAACACAAAAACAGGAGGTCATTCAATAACAGATGAAAACCGACGATCACCTCCAAGAACCGGCGATCACGAACAAAACTGGGTTTAAAGCAAGAACAGTTTGAACACCCGGCGACCACGTCGCCCCCAACATCAAAATCATCACACATACAGTTTTCATTAGAAGTAAGGCTAGCTTCCCTTACCTGGACTAGCGTAAAACACCAAGAGTTCCTAAACCCACCGAGCTTAAAGGATGTCTTAGTTCGGTTTTAGCGTCTGGTTTGTAGAACTTGCAGAGAACCTTCCCAAATGCTCTATGGCAGTCGCTGGTAGTCAAGCTGGTGCCTGGGGATGACTGAATCGCAGCGCAAAGGAGAGAAAAGAGAAAGATGAAACTCTGTCACTATTTTCTCTTACTGCGTTCTAATCTCACTAAGAGGCGGTGCATTCCGATACTAGGAACATAGGCCTGCCATGTAGCTATCATTACCTACTCTCTAACTAACACTTCCGTGTGGGTTTCTTCCTCGAATTAAATGCAAACCTGACAGTATGGCCACGTGGCGTCTCTGCGCACATGGAGCTACTGTTCCGAAGGACTTTCACTGCCTACATGTCGCACATGCAGCACGTTCATCCTGGAAACCAGGGCCCCACCTCATCCGCGTATAACAGAACCCCCAATGACCATCCACCGATGTCCATGGCTCTCATGTCAGCGATGACCGATGTTCCTTACACCTGAGATGAATGATTCCTCACCCTGGAAGACGACCGATGTCTCCCCCTGGCGGACGACCGACGTCTCCCCCTGGCGGACGACCGACGTCTCCCCTGCAGACGACCGACGTCTCCCCTGGCGATGCCTGCACGCCTCGCGCCCTTTTCTTCCTTTTTATTTTAAATAAAACATACTTAGAATTTATTTAAAATATACCCTTTTATTCCAAATTTAATTTTACAGGTCCTTACATTCTCCCCTACAAACAAAAATTTTCGTCCTCGAAAATTGAATTACACGGAAAAGAGGTATGGATAGGCTTCTCTCATGGATTCTTCTAGCTCCCAAGTTGAATCACCCGATCTCTCATTCCACACCACTTTCACCATGTTGATGGTCTTGCCTCTGACCTGTTTACTTTGCCAATCGTCAATCCTAACTGGTTTTGCTTCAAAGGACAAGTCATCCCTGATCTGCACATCGTCCGCTTCCAGCACATGACTAGGGTCTGCCATGTACTTCCTCAGCTGTGATACGTGAAAGACGTTATGCAGATTCGCTAAATGGGGAGGTAGGGCGATCTCATAAGCCACTGGACCAATCCTCCTTAAGATCTGATATGGTCCCACGAACTTAGGGGACAACTTCTTTGATCTGATCGCCCGTCCTACACCCTTGGTCGGTGTCACTTTCATGAACACATGATCTCCAGCAGCAAACTCCAAAGGTCTTCTCCTCTGATCTGCATAGGATTTCTGTCGGCTTTGAGAAGCTTTCATTCTGTCTTGTATCTGTTTCACCTTCTCGGTTGTCTGCTGAATCAACCCTGGCCCAACCAATACTGCTTCGCCCTCCTGGTACCAACATAAGGGAGTTCTGCATTTCCTCCCATACAGGGCTTCATATGGTGCCATTCCAATACTGGCGTGGTAACTGTTATTGTAAGTAAACTCCACCAGCGGCAACACCTCATCCCAACTTCCCAAGTGATCCAAGACACACGTCCTCAGCAGATCTTCCAAGGACTGGATCGTTCTCTCTGACTGTCCATCTGTTTGAGGATGATATGCCGAGCTCATTCTCAACTTAGTTCCCAGGCAATCCTGTAAAGTCTGCCAAAACCGTGAAGTGATGCTGGGATCTCTATCTGAAATAATGCTGGAAGGCACTCCATGCAACCTCACTATTTCTTTGATGTACAATTGTGCCAACTTGGACATAGGCATCTTCATATTCACTGGGAGAAAGTGGGCACTCTTTGTCAACCGATCAATGATGACCCAGATTGCATCTTGACCCTTTACCGATCTGGGTAAATGGGTAACAAAATCCATGGAAATGCTGTCCCATTTCCACTCAGGGATATCCAGCTGCTGTAACAACCCGCCAGGTCTTTGATGCTCTATCTTCGCCTTCTGACATGTTAAGCAGGTTGTCACATACTGGGCGACGTCTTTCTTCAGGCCCGACCACCAAAATGACTCCTTCAAGTCATGGTACATCTTGTTCATGCCTGGATGTAGGCTAAAGCGACTCTTGTGACTTTCCTCTAGGATCATCTTCTTCAACTCTTCATTTGCAGGTATGCAAATTCTGCCATTAAATCTCAAGATCCCATCACCGCCCATCACAAAGTCTCTAGCCTGGTCGGTCCCTAGTGATTCCACAGCACGCTTCAGGCTAGGGTCCTCCAACTGCTTATCCTTTATCATCCCAAGGAAATCATTAGTTATAGACAGCTTACTACAACCAATGTGATTTACGTGAAATTCTATCCCAAGGTTCAGGTCTCTGAATTGCTCGATTAGTTTCTGCTCTTCCATCATCATGGCGGCGACTTGTATTGATTTTCTACTCAAAGCATCTGCCACTACATTGGCCTTCCCCGGATGATACATGAGTTGAAAATCATAGTCCTTTAGAAACTCCATCCACCTTCTTTGCCTCATGTTTAGTTCCTTCTGATCGAACAGGTATTTCAGGCTCTTATGGTCACTGAACACCTGGAACCGAGCTCCATATAAATAGTGCCTCCAGATCTTCAAGGCAAACACCACAGCCGCCAGCTCCAAATCATGCGTAGGGTAGTTTCTCTCATGAGCCTTGAGTTGCCTTGAAGCATACACCACCGCTCTGTTCTCTTGCATCAAGACACATCCCAAACCCTGATGTGAAGCATCACAGTATACGTCAAAAGGTCTTCCTACCTCTGGGATCACCAGCACTGGAGCACTAGTCAACCTTCTCTTTAGTTCCATGAAGCTCTGCTCACATCGGTCGGTCCAAGCAAAAGGTTGATCCTTGCGGGTCAACTGGGTTAAGGGGGCCACTACCTTGGAAAAATCCTCAATAAACCTCCGATAGTAGCCAGCTAACCCCACAAAACTCCTTATCTCGGTAACCGTCTTGGGACGTTCCCATTGAAGTACTGCCTCCACTTTGGCTGGATCTACCGAGATCCCTTGGACAGATATCACGTGTCCTAAGAAGTTGACTTCCTTTAGCCAGAACTCACACTTAGAGAACTTGGCATAGAGTTGCTTCTCCCTCAAAATCTCCAACACCGACCTCAGATGTCCTTCATGTTCCTCCTCGGTCCTTGAATAAATTAGGATGTCATCTATGAAGACTACCACAAACTTATCCAAGAAAGGGCGAAAGATTCTATTCATGTAGTCCATGAACAGAGCTGGAGCATTTGTGACTCCAAACGGCATCACCACATACTCATAGTGCCCATACCGAGACCTAAAAGCCGTTTTCTGAACATCGCCGGCCTTTACCAAAATCTGATGGTACCCCGATCTCAGATCAATCTTTGAGAACACCGAGGCCCCATTCACTTGATCCATTAAATCGTCAATTCTAGGTAGAGGGTACTTGTTCTTGATGGTCAACTTGTTCAACTGCCTGTAATCTATACACAGCCGAGACCCTCCATCCTTTTTCTTAACTAGGAGCACTGGAGCCCCCCATGGAGATACACTGGGTCTGATGAATTGTTTCTCCAACAACTCTTCCACTTGCTTCTTTAATTCTACCAACTCGGCTGGTGCCATCCTATAAGGTGCCATTGACACTGGTCCAGCTCCAGGTACCAAATCAATAGAGAATTCCACTTCTCTCTTAGGGGGTAATCCAGGTACCTCTTCTGGAAATACATCCGTGAAGTCTTTCACTACATGTATCCTGCTTATGTCCCCTTCATTCTTCACTTCCAACCGAGCTATCATCACGAAGCACCTCGCCCCTTCGTCCAACTCCGTCTGCCCTTGCCGAGCAGATATCATATCTGACTCGTGGGGGTCAGAAAACATTATCTTCTGACTACCGCAGTCTATGAGAACGTGATTGGCAGCTAGCCAATCCATTCCCAGGATAACATCCAGGTCCTGCAGAGGTAGGCAGATCAAGTTCACTTTGAATTTGCGTCCCTCTACTATCACTGGACATTCGGGGCAAACTGTAGAGCTCAGCAACTGTCCTGACGCAGGTGTGGAGACCAACAGTTCGAAAGGTAGCTCCTTCACTAGAAGGCCCAGCTCGGTTACACACAGGCTTGACACAAAGGAGTGTGTCGCTCCAGAATCAAATAAAGCTTTTACACCCCTACCAGATATAAAACAAACACCTTGCACGAGGTTACCTGACTGAGACGCTTCAGCTCCTGTCATGGCAAACACTCTCCCTGTTGCCTGAGGTTTGCTGCCTTCTTTCCTCAACTGCCGAGGACCCGCAGTTTGAGTCATCCTATGTCTGTCAGGGCAATCTCTAGAAATGTGCCCCATCTTTTGGCACGTGAAACATCTGGGTGCCCAAGGTTGTTGCTGCTGCAACCGGGATGACATTGTTCCCGTCCGATGTGGTGGAGGTCTCGCATAAGGCTTGCTTTGTGGATGCAGCACCTTAGCCTTCCCACTGGAAGAACCCCCTGGGTGTGACCTGATCACCCGAGAATCACCCTTTTCCAGGGTCTCCACCATCTTCGCCTTCTCTACTAAGGCGTGGAATTCTCTAATGCACATGGGGGCTATAGTCCTCTTCAGCCCATGCTTCAGTTGTAAGGACCTGTAAAATTAAATTTGGAATAAAAGGGTATATTTTAAATAAATTCTAAGTATGTTTTATTTAAAATAAAAAGGAAGAAAAGGGCGCGAGGCGTGCGGGCATCGCCAGGGGAGACGTCGGTCGTCTGCAGGGGAGACGTCGGTCGTCTGCAGGGGAGACGTCGGTCGTCCGCCAGGGGGAGACGTCGGTCGTCCGCCAGGGGGAGACATCGGTCGTCTTCCAGGGTGAGGAATCATTCATCTCAGGTGTAAGGAACATCGGTCATCGCTGACATGAGAGCCATGGACATCGGTGGATGGTCATTGGGGGTTCTGTTATACGCGGATGAGGTGGGGCCCTGGTTTCCAGGATGAACGTGCTGCATGTGCGACATGTAGGCAGTGAAAGTCCTTCGGAACAGTAGCTCCATGTGCGCAGAGACGCCACGTGGCCATACTGTCAGGTTTGCATTTAATTCGAGGAAGAAACCCACACGGAAGTGTTAGTTAGAGAGTAGGTAATGATAGCTACATGGCAGGCCTATGTTCCTAGTATCGGAATGCACCGCCTCTTAGTGAGATTAGAACGCAGTAAGAGAAAATAGTGACAGAGTTTCATCTTTCTCTTTTCTCTCCTTTGCGCTGCGATTCAGTCATCCCCAGGCACCAGCTTGACTACCAGCGACTGCCATAGAGCATTTGGGAAGGTTCTCTGCAAGTTCTACAAACCAGACGCTAAAACCGAACTAAGACATCCTTTAAGCTCGGTGGGTTTAGGAACTCTTGGTGTTTTACGCTAGTCCAGGTAAGGGAAGCTAGCCTTACTTCTAATGAAAACTGTATGTGTGATGATTTTGATGTTGGGGGCGACGTGGTCGCCGGGTGTTCAAACTGTTCTTGCTTTAAACCCAGTTTTGTTCGTGATCGCCGGTTCTTGGAGGTGATCGTCGGTTTTCATCTGTTATTGAATGACCTCCTGTTTTTGTGTTGTTTGAAAACTGTTTGAGATTTAAATGTGATATTCGAAAATCTGAACCTTGGAATGGTTGTTGTTTTGGTTGGAATCATTCGTTGAAATGTTATGTGATGTGTGAATGTGGGATCGAGGCATAGTATTTTCAGGAAAGAAAATACCGTGTAAGATTTGTGTAGGATGTGTATTGATCAGTGAGTATCCTGTTAATGAGACGATCCTGACTCTGCTGATATGATGGAGTTACGTAGATGAAGTCATTCAGTGGTGAGAGTCGAAGGAGGTCCCTATGTATGAGTGGCCCGTGTGAAAAAGAACGAGCTCAGCCGTCATATGGATTCACCCTGTCACACTGTGAGAGTGATGATATTGAGTTTGTGTGATGCGCACGGCTGTGGAAACATTACAGCATTTTAGTGTGACAGGTGCAGGTCTCTGGATGCTAAGTTCAACACACGAGTCTCCGGAAATAGTGGTCAAGTGTCTGGTGTGATGAGTCAGTGGAAAGTCTGACGTGTGAAATGAGAAATTGAATTGATAGACACTTGATTGCTTATGTGAATTGAAAGACTCTTGGATTGATTTGTGAAATATGTGATTACCTGATGGTTTTGTGGAATATGGAAATGTGATGGCTGATATTGATATGGATCATGAATGGTGTGAAGATTTATGTTTTCTGTGGATTTTAAGTTTTCAAAACATCTAGCTTACTCTTTTTATCTGGTATTGTGATTGCTGTCTTAAACCTGTGATGATCGTGTATTTTGCACGGGAGCAGACGAGGTTGCAGAAGGAAGAGCTCCTCAGTGAGAGGTCGGCTGTTAGGAGGTCGGCTGTTATGAGGTCGGCTGTTAGGAGGTCGGCTGTTATGAGGTCGGCTGGTAGGAGATCAGCTGTTAGGAGATCGGTTGTTTTTTTTTTCGTTTTTCTTTGCTGTATCTTGCTTAAGATTTTGGAATATTGACCGATGTTGTATTAAACTCCCTGTGAGGAGAAATTTCATTACATATCTATAATCATGTTCATTTCAAATTATTTGTTCACCTTTATGTTCATTCTATATTTGTGAATCGGGTTTTGGCGGGATGTTACATCAGTCCCTCTTCAAACTTCCTGCACCTCCAAGCCTCGGAGGTCGCCTGAGTATAGAATCGGGTGAGGTACTCAAACCGAGCAGCATAGGCATTCACAGACATATCCCCCTGCTCCAACTTCAGGAACTCAGCTTCCCTCGCAAACCTTGCGCTGTCTGGGAAGTATTTTTCCAGGAACCTCACCCTGAAGCTCTCCCAATCCAACACATCCTCCCGGGCCTCCATCATCTGCTGAGCTCCCACCCACCAGAACTCGGCCTCTCCAAAAAGCAGATAGGTAGCAAACAACAATTTCTTCTCTTCAGGGCAGGAGGTCGCCCTAAAGATTTTCTCCACCTCCCTGACCCACTGATCTGCTTGATCAGGGGTAGCATTCCCACTGAACCTGGGTGGGTTGTGCCTCATGAACTCGGTCAGTCCCATCTGTTCCTGAGGCTGACCGACGTGAGAGTTTGTCTCAGCCGACCGAGCAGTTTCCCAGTGGTGCATTGTAGCTTGATGGTTCTGAGCCATCGCTGCATTCTGTTGTTGGATGGCAGTTGCCATCATCTCAATGGCCTTAGCAATCTGGCTCATTTCTGAAGAAGGTTGGGGAGGGGTAGGGGGTCTACGAGTCATCTTCTTCGTTTCAGATTTTGAAACTATATGCTTCAATATTCCCTACGACTACAAGAATGAGATCGATCAGAAATCAATTCATTCAGGAGTAACCTCTAGACCTTACAAAGGTCAGCATCTCCAAGTCAATAAGAATTTGAGTTCGTCAACAGAATCATAATACTTATGACCTCAAGCAAAACACCAGAACAGCTACTGGTATACAACCATCAATCCAAACAACCAATCTCAATCAATTTCACCAACACTCAATAAAATGAAATAAATCACACCAGAATTCAGAATATACTAAACGTCAAACCTTTAGAATTGAGATTGAGAATCATCTCGATCCAGTTATGAGTGTGCACCCTCACTACTTCATCAAGATCCTCTCATTCTTAATACTAAGATTCTCAGTTAGGGCATATATTCACCAAAGCACACACAAAAATTCAATACAAAAACGATTGAAAACCTTTTACTATAGTTGTTATTTTAAAACTCAACTAAATTTTCATAAGCAGAAGAAACGAAATGAATCCACTACCCTCAGATCATCCAAAGGACGAACTGCTCTGATACCACTAATGTAACATCCCGCCAAAACCCGATTCACAAATATAGAATGAACATAAAAGTAAACAAATAATTTGAAATGAACATGATTATATATATGTAATGAAATTTCTCCTCACAGGGAGTTTAATACAACATCGGTCAATATTCCAAAATCTTAAGCAAGATACAGCAAAGAAAAAAACGAAAAAAAAACAACCGATCTCCTAACAGCCGACCTCCTAACAGCCGACCTCATAACAGCCGACCTCATAACAGCCGACCTCCTAACAGCCGACCTCTCACTGAGGGGCTCTTCCTTCTGCAACCTCGTCTGCTCCCGTGCAAAATACACGATCATCACAGGTTTAAGACAGCAATCACAATACCAGATAAAAAGGGTAAGCTAGATGTTTTGAAAACTTAAAATCCACAGAAAACATAAATCTTCACACCATTCATGATCCATATCAATATCAGCCATCACATTTCCATATTCCACAAAACCATCAGGTAATCACATATTTCACAAATCAATCCAAGAGTCTTTCAATTCACATAAGCAATCAAGTGTCTATCAATTCAATTTCTCATTTCACACGTCAGACTTTCCACTGACTCATCACACCAGACACTTGACCACTATTTCCGGAGACTCGTGTGTTGAACTTAGCATCCAGAGACCTGCACCTGTCACACTAAAATGCTGTAATGTTTCCACAGCCGTGCGCATCACACAATCTCAATATCATCACTCTCACAGTGTGACAGGGTGAATCCATATGACGGCTGAGCTCGTTCTTTTTCACACGGGCCACTCATACATAGGGACCTCCTTCGACTCTCACCACTGAATGACTTCATCTACGTAACTCCATCATATCAGCAGAGTCAGGATCGTCTCATTAACAGGATACTCACTGATCAATACACATCCTACACAAATCTTACACGGTATTTTCTTTCCTGAAAATACTATGCCTCGATCCCACATTCACAACATTCACACATCACATAACAATTTCAACAATTGATTCCAATCACAGCAAAACTCATGCCAAGGTTCAGATTTTCGAATATCACATTTAAATCTCAAACAACCCAAAAACAAAGAATTTAAGCAAGAACAATTTGAACCCGGCGACCACGTCGCCCCCAACATCAAAATCATCACACGTATAGTTTTCATTCGAAATAAGGCTAGCTTCCCTTACCTGGACTAGCGTAAAACACCAAGAGTTCCTAAACCCACCGAGCTTAAAGGATGTCTTAGTTCGGTTTTAGCATCTGGTTTGTAGAACTTGCAGAGAACCTTCCCAAATGCTCTATGGCAGTCGCTGGTAGTCAAGCTGGTGCCTGGGGATGACTGAATCGCAGCGCAAAGGAGAGAAAAGAGAAAGATGAAACTCTGTCACTATTTTCTCTTACTGCGTTCTAATCTCACTAAGAGGCGGTGCATTCCGATACTAGGAACATAGGCCTGCCATGTAGCTATCATTACCTACTCTCTAACTAACACTTCCGTGTGGGTTTCTTCCTCGAATTAAATGCAAACCTGACAGTATGGCCACGTGGCGTCTCTGCGCACATGGAGCTACTGTTCCGAAGGACTTTCACTGCCTACATGTCGCACATGCAGCACGTTCATCCTGGAAACCAGGGCCCCACCTCATCCGCGTATAACAGAACCCCCAATGACCATCCACCGATGTCCATGGCTCTCATGTCAGCGATGACCGATGTTCCTTACACCTGAGATGAATGATTCCTCACCCTGGAAGACGACCGATGTCTCCCCCTGGCGGACGACCGACGTCTCCCCCTGGCGGACGACCGACGTATCCCCTGCAGACGACCGACGTCTCCCCTGCAGACGACCGACGTCTCCCCTGGCGATGCCCGCACGCCTCGCGCCCTTTTCTTCCTTTTTATTTTAAATAAAACATACTTAGAATTTATTTAAAATATACCCTTTTATTCCAAATTTAATTTTACAGGTCCTTACAAAACGCAGCGAGCCCTAGCGCGGTTGAGAAGAAGAAAACAGAAAAGGTTAATCTCTAGATGATCCAGAGGGATGTGCACGCTTCTGTTGAATGAAGGAAACGGTAGCGATACTCAGTGGGGGCCATTAATGCGTCCATGTGTCGAAAGATAAAGTATGGAAGCCGTGACGCCGAGGAGCAGATACGTGAGCAGCACGTGGCGTGGCCCCACTTGCCACGTGGACCGAGGGCGCGACCACTTAGTCTCTTCGCTGAGAACAAGTTCACAGCTCGAGACTGGGGGGCTTGTGATCCGGTCGGTCATCAGTAGTTGATGACGTCAGCAGCCGTTGACCACGTGGACCATGCACAGGGTGGCACGTGGTAGAAAGAGCAAGTGAATCAGGAAGGAGATCACCTAGAACGGTGATCGGTAGTCAGATACCAAGTGGCCACCACTCCCAGTTCAGAGCATAGATAAGCGCCTGGAAGCACCGCACGGACGTCGGTGGATAGTCATGAGGCACCGCACGGACGTCGGTGGATAGTCATGAGGCACTGCACGGACATCGGTGGATAGTCATGAGGCACCGCCCGGTCATCAGGGGAAGTTATGAGGCACCGCCCGGTCATCGGTGGAAGTTATGAGGCACCGATCGGGTGTGACTGCATGAAGAGCGTGATCGGGCGTTAAGAGGGAGATCGGTCGTAAGTGCATGCAGAGGGAGGTCGGTCGTAAGTGCATGCAGAGGGCGATCGGGCATCGGGGTTCCCAGCGAGAACGTTACGCATGCACCTCGCATGATGCCCACTCAGAGGACGTGCGGCGAGGCCATGCAGGCAGGATGCGCCTGGCGCTCTCCTGGGAGCATGCGGCCCGCACAGAGAGAAGCGCAGAAGCCCTCCAGGTGTGACGCGTGTATGGTAGATGCCAGCTGCATGCCTCCACGTGTCACCATCTGGGAGAGAGGCGCGGCTCAGGTATAAAGCACTCCACGTCATGTAAGGTAAGGGATTCTTTTGAGATTACAAGTTTACACATGCTCACTACACTGAATTTCGGAGTCACTGTGAGAGCGTTCTTACACGTTGCACAGTGATAACAGAAAACGGTTATAGAGAGAAAAAGTGGATCTGAGAGCACACACGAGTCTCACAGAGAGATTCAGTGATAGTTTTGGTGTTCCTGTTGCCTGACTTGAGCGTCGGAGCTACAACGGCCGCCAGAGACGCTGTCTGTGTGTTTTGCAGGCAGCGTTTGGAGTTCCGGTGGTGGTTCTTGGAGCGTTCCTGCAGAACAGAAGGCTAGACGAAGGAGTGACGAGGCAATCCTCCACGTTCGAGTCAAGTGGCAGGATCAGTTAGTGATTAACCAATGAAGCTATTGATTCAATATTAGACTGGTTTAATTGATTTATAAAAGAATTCACTACTACTATTTCATGAAACATACGTACTGTTCTTGCCGGTTGACTCGCCTGCCGGTTGACTCACGACACTCACACGCCTTCTTCCTCACGTTGATATGTGCTTGGTTCTTTCGAAGCAATCTGCACCTGCAAAAGAGAAAAGGGGCGCCCTAGAGGCCGTTTGCACTCCGACGCTCAAGTCAGTGTAGGGCAAGCAACACCAAGTGTATTGAGTTTCTCTGTGTGTTTAGGGCTAGAAACTGCGTACCTTGTGAAGTATCGTACTGTCCCTTATATAGGCTAGGATTTACTGCGCCGTTGGCCCTAATTAGGGTTTACTGCGCCGTTAGCCCTAATTAGGGTTTACTGCGCTACTAGCCATATTTAGGGTTTACTGGAATACCCTTGCGCCGCTATCACCCAATCTTAGGGTAATCTAGCGTATAAGGTTTCCTTCTCTAGAGTGCAAACTCTCACAGGGTGACCACCTGGGTGCCTCCTTGTGCACCTAGTCTCTGGGGCCACCTGTTCTGGGAGTGCCTTTACTGTTCACGTGCCATGCATGTAGCTTCACTGGGAAAACCCTAGCTCTGGTGAGTACTCGTCCCCTCAGGACTCTACACCCAACTGTGCTTTCCCTGCTACCCGCATAGGCACTTCGTGATCCAGGCCTCTCCCTAACTCTGGGTATTTAACTGATCATTGGCCCACTCTGGGAACCAATCTTAGCTGTTCTGTTTACGCTGTTCAGATCACCCAAGGCCGATGTCACCTCGCCACACCATGTGGCCGAGGACTCCTCGCCGATGTCACCTCGCCACCCTGTGGCCGAGGACTCCTCGACCTGCTGAGTGACGATGACACCTCCACCCATCCTGGTGAACTGACAACTACTCACCTAGCTCTGTAGGCTGATGACTAATCACCCCTCTCTCTAGGCTGATGACTCGTCACCCCTCTCTCTAGGCTGATGACTCGTCACCCCTCTTCATAGGCTGATGACTCCTCACCCTTCCCTACTGGGCTGATGACTCCTCACCCTTCCCTACTGGGCTGATGACTCCTCACCCCTCTTCATAGGCTGATGACTCCTCACCCTTCCCTACTGGGCTGATGACTCGTCACCCTTCCCTACTGGGCTGATGACTCGTCACCCTTCCCTTTTCAATACCTCTTGTGGGGTCCATTCCACGTGGCTTTGGCCCATGCTGTGGGACCCAGCTGACGTCCGGTGACTGGTCAGTACACAAGCCCCCCAGTCTCAAGCTGTTAACTTGTTTCAGCGAAGAGACTAAGTGATGGACGAGGACTGATCGGTACACAAGCCCCCCACCGTGGTATCGAGCTTAGGCGACCTATGTGGCTCTGCGCATAAGTACACGAATAGTACTCTGATAGGACACTTCACCAACCCCCTTTCATCTGCTGCCACGTGGCTCCATCAACGGTTTGGAATTCATAACGTTGTAACTCCCTAGGGCTACGTTAAACCTCTTCAAAACCCCGCGCCATTTCACTGTTTCATCACCTGGCAACCTCACTTCTGCATATACTATCTTCCAGCGCACGCTCTCTTCTTCCCAACAGACTTTTCACGTTTCCCCGCTCTTCCTCAACTAAAGGTATGATTTTTATGTCTTCTCCTCATTCATAACATGAACTCGATCATCCATATGATATGTTGTGACTGTTTTGGGCCTGTGCGTGATTTATGCATTCTAGGGTTTTATTCTTTTATCCCGGGTTCATTCTACCTTTGAGTCTTCGTCCACCATTGTTCTCCTCTGAGCCTTTCTTCTTTTCCTGCCTCTCATTTGTTTAGATTCGAGATGGCCAGAACCAAAATCACCTCCAACCCTCCTCCCACTGTGACGGTCGATTACAAGGCCCTTTACCCCTGGGCTTCTGAGGATCTCCTTGCTGAGACTTCCAAACTCACATCCTGCGAGGATCTTCGCAAACACAGGGATGACGAGAACGAGGTTAAAGGACGCGTCTTTGGCAAAGAAACTGACGCGTACGTCTCTGTGCGTCCCTGCACCGCAAATGAGCCCGTATGCGCCGACGACCGTTGCAACGATGGGGAGCCCTTCTTCTTCTTTTACGCCACCATCTTTAAAAAGGTCAAAGTCCGTCTTCCCTTTACTGGGTTTGAAAGGGCTTTGCTCACAGAGTTAAACGTGGCGCCTGCCCAACTGCATCCCAACAGTTGGGCCTTTATCAGGGCGTTCTCCATTCTCTTCAGCAATCTAGGGATCACCCCCTCCGTCGATGTCTTTCTTTACTTCTTTGAAGCGAAGAATCCCGGTAAGAGGCTTTGGGTGAGCCTGAGTGGGGTGGCAGGGAGAGTCCTTCTAACTCCCTTTTCGCAGTCATACAAGAACTTCAAAGGAAAGTTCTTTCGGGTCTGCTGTAGCTCCTACGACCTCACCATCCTCGACGGATTTCCCTTATACTGGGTGAGGGAGTTGAAGTTCCAGAAGCCACGCAGGCTCGAGGAGTTGACTGCCTCTAACCAAGAGCTCTGCCAGATTATCTCCAGCTGGGGCGTGGTGTTTGACTCCGCCCAGCTGATTAGGCATGAGTATGACGCTGAATCTCTTGGCGTGTACATTGGTACATTAACTTCATCTTGCACTTAACTGTTCACATACTTAATTGTTCACCATCTTGTCTTTCTCATACCTTTCCATTGATCTCTGCAGGAATGGTACTCAGCGCCGACAAGAAGAAAAGGCTGGCTGATGTGCTGAATCGCCGCAATGCTGGCGGTTCAGCCTTAGCAGGTCCTTCATCGCCTGCGGGTGTTACCTTGGAACCTATTGCTGAAAGGTCCAAGAGGGCAGCCCCTGTGGAAGTCTCTGATGATGAGGACACCTGCTCCGGCCTTGTCTTCAAAAGAAAAAGGGTGGGGACAGCTGCGGAGGTCTCTTCAGCCACGGAAAGGCACCCTTCATCCTTCAGGGAGCATCCCCCCAGTGCCTCCTCCCCTCCTGAGCCAATCTTAGCGCTTGAGGGGGGTGGGGAGAGTGTTCCTCACTCTGGCCAGGCACCTCCTGCCCCAGAACTGCCTTCTCTGCTCCAGAGGTCGCTTGCTCAGATGCCTGGCAGAGCTATTTTAGAGGCCATGGATAGAAACTCTCTCGAAAACCTCCTCAGCCATGGTCTCGGGGAGTTCTTGGCCGCTTCTCAGTCTTTGCTGGTCAAGAGCAGCGTTGAGGCAGAGCTGTTTGAGGAAACTGTCCAACTGAAGAAGGAGCTGGAGCGAAAGGACCTCCAACTCCATCAGGCGTCCCAGCGCGAGACTGTCCTTAACCAAGAACTGGGTAGTCTCCGCCAATCAGAGAAGGAGACCAAGAAACTCCTTTTTTCCAAAGGGCAGGAGGCCCTCCAGCTTGAAGCTAAGATACTCCCTCTTCGCAACAAGATCATCGAGTTGGAAGAGCAAGCCGAGGGGGCTCAGGCTAGAATGGCCAAGCTGGAGGAGAGGGCGACTGATAGGGAAATTCAGCTGGGCCAGGTTGAGGAGGAACTTGCCCAACAAATTGAACTGCTGAAGAAGACTGAGGCTGAGCTCATTGACGACGCTGCCGACGCTTATGAGGCAGGCTTTGGTGATGCCCTTGTTCAGGTTGCCTGCGTGCATCCTGAGATGGACCTCTCACCATACTCTGCAACTATGCAGGTAGT
Source organism: Phaseolus coccineus (assembly GCA_037954025.1). NCBI lineage: Eukaryota > Viridiplantae > Streptophyta > Magnoliopsida > Fabales > Fabaceae > Phaseolus > Phaseolus coccineus. Next base: position 14,995,558 of record CM075686.1, on the reverse strand, counting down.
CGACGGGCAAATAGTGCCCAGATAGGTCTTCCAAGCAGTTGTATATAGCTGATCATCCTGTAATCACTCTTCTTTGCAATATAAACTTTGATTTATGTATTGTTCATCTTTTATCGTGCTTTGCATCTGGTAGGCCCACGATCACAAATAATGCACCTGCAAAAATGAATCTCAAGTAGCATGTTCTTTCTGCTAACGTCATTAACGAATTTTAACTTTAGTCTGGACGTTCTCACTCGGAAGGGGAGAGTGTTCCTTATTAACTTCCTTCTCCCTTCACGAGACCTCTAACCCCAACTAATAGGTTTTGACTGACCTCTCACCACCATAGGCGAGAGAGGATTTAACTGGATGAACTCTTTCACATTGGAAGTTCTCACTCGAAGTGGAGGTGTTCCCTACGAACCTTCCTTTCCACTTACGAGACTTCTAATTCCAAGTGATAGGTGCTAACAGCGAATCCTTCTTTCACGTTGGAAGTTCTCACTCGAAGTGGAGGTGTTCTCTGCGAACCTACCTCTCCGCTTACGAGACCTCTAACTCCAAGTGATGGATGCTAACAGCGAACCCTTCTTTCATATTGGAAGTTCTCACTCGAAGTGGAGGTGTTCTCTGCGAACCTACCTCTCCACTTACGAGACCTCTAACTCCAAATGACAGGTTATAACGGCGAACCCTTCTTTCATATTGGAAGTTCTCACTCGAAGTGGAGGTGTTCTCTGCGACCCTACCTCTCCACTTACGAGACCTCTAACTCCAAATGACAGGTTCTAACTGCATTGTACAAACGCATTACAAGAATATATCTTTAACTGAATTTTATTGGGTGACCTCATTAAAAACCCTTAGAAGGGAAAAAAGAGTGTCCCCTATGTAGTGTACAAAATTACATAACTTTAACTGTAATAAAACTTCAGGTGGGTCGCATTCCATGTTCGAGGAATCGGACCTCCTTCTAAAGTCTCAAGCCTGTATGCTCCATTCCCAAGGGCCTCTGTCACTCTGAAAGGACCAGTCCACTTAGGGGATAACTTGTTCTCTATCTGGTATGGAGACGCCTTGCGCATGACGAGGTCTGCCTCCTGGAACTGTCGAGCTCTCAACCTCGAAGTGTGTTTGAGCTCGACCCTCCTCTTCAGCGCCTCAGCTTTGATTCCTGCTTCTTCCCTAACTTCATCCAAGAGGTCAAGATTCACCTTCCTCTCTTCATTGGACTCCTCAGCTACAAAGTTCTGGAAACGTGGTGAGTTCTCCTGGATCTCCACGGGAATCATGGCATCTGAACCATATACCAAACTAAAAGGAGTCTCCTTGGTAGTGGACTGGGGAGTAGTATGGTAGGCCCATACTATTCTGGGAACTTCCTCAGCCCACCTTCCCTTTGCTTTCTCCAACCTTCTCTTCAACCCTCTGAGAAGAACTCGGTTGGCCGACTCCACCTGCCCATTGGTTTGCGGATGCTCAACTGACGCAAACACTTGCTTGATCCCCAGCTCTGCAGATAGCCTTCCCAACTGCTGGCTTGCAAACTGCGTGCCATTGTCAGACACCAAGCGCTTGGGTACCCCGAAACGGCAGACTATATTCTTCCACACGAAATGTTGGATCTTCTGTGCTATAATCTGTGCCACTGGCTCAGCTTCGATCCACTTCGTGAAATATTCTATGGCGACCACGAGGTACTTCATCTGCCTTATCGCCAAAGGGAAAGGCCCCAAGATGTCGATTCCCCATGTATGAAACGGCCAAGGGCTGTAAATCGACCTGAGCTCTTCTGGTGGTGCCTTAGGCCAATCAGCATGTAACTGACACTGCTTGCATTGCTGTGCATACCTAGTGCAATCTTCCCTCATTGTCGGCCAGTAGTACCCTGCTCGAATGGCCTTGGAGGCCAGAGCTCGGCCGCCGATGTGACTTCCGCAGATACCTTCATGAAGCTCCGCCATTATCCTCACACATTGTTCGCCGTGCACGCAGACTAAGATGGGGTGAGTAAACCCATGTCTATACAACTCACCTTCAATGAGCGTATACCTGGACGAGTTCTTCTTTATCTTTTTTGCCTCCTCCGGCACTGCTGGGAGCATACCATCCGCTATGTAACGCTTGTAGGGGGTCATCCATGTCTCGCCATTTTGTAGTAGGCAGATCTGTGACGCTTCTACCCCCATTAGCATACATGCGTTGACTCTTGGCTTCTTTAAAGTTTCTTGAGTCAACGACCGATGACTCCTCTTCCCGCCATCTGACTGGCTGATCTGATGGACTCCCACCAAGTTATCGGCTGTATAAGTACGAGGTGCTCTCAGGGTCTCCTGGATGACCGTCCTCTGCCTGCCCCCCTTGCCTGAGCTGGCGAGTTTGGCCAACAAGTCAGCTCTGGCATTCTGCTCCCTGGGCACATGTACTAATTCAAACATTTCGAATGAACCTTTCAATCTCTGGACATATTCCAAGTAAGAGGCCATTTGGGGGTCTTTGGCCTGGTAGTCTCCCGCCACTTGACCGGTGACCAACAATGAGTCACTCTTGGCCATAAGGCTTTGCGCTCCCATCTCCTTCGCCAGCAACATCCCAGCGATCAGGGCTTCATATTCCGCCTGATTATTGCTGGCTTTGAAAGCGAATCGCAAGGCCTGCTCTATTAACAACCCCTTGGGTCCTTCTAAAATCACCCCCGCTCCGCTGCCTTGCTGATTCGAGGACCCATCTACTGACAATACCCATTTGAAATTGGGTCCCTCCTGTTGGGTTTCGGCTGAAGACATCTCTGCCACAAAATCAGCGTAGACCTGTCCTTTGATGGGGCCCCTGGGTTCATACTGGATGTCAAATTCCGACAACTCCACTGCCCAACGCACCATCCTTCCTGCCACATCAGGCTTCTGCAAGACCTTACATATCGGCAGATCTGTCATCACCACCACTGTGAAGCTCTGGAAGTAGTGGCGTAGTCTCCTGGCTGAAAACACCACTGCTAATGCTGCCTTCTCTAAGGCTTGGTATCTTGTCTCAGGTCCCTGCAACACTTTGCTCACGAAATAAATGGGCTTCTGGCTTTGTTGCTGTTCTTGAACCAAAACAGAACTCACCGCCCTATCTGTAACTGCAAAGTACAAACGCAGGGGCGTGCCGAGTTGAGGCTTGCACAACACTGGTGGGCTGGCCAGGTATTCCTTGAGCTTAAGGAAAGCCTGCTCACATTCTGACGTCCAGGTGAATCTGCTATTCCTCCTTAAGCATTGGAAGTAAGGGTGACCCTTATCTCCTCCGGCTGACACGAACCTGGAAAGCGCAGCCATTCGACCTGTCAACTGTTGCACTTCTTTGACCGACGTCGGGCTCCTCATGGCTATGATTGCTGCACACTTGTCTGGGTTGGCCTCGATCCCTCTTTCCGTGAGCAAAAAACCAAGGAACTTGCCTGCCTCCACCCCAAAGACGCACTTTTCAGGATTCAACTTCAACCTGTATTTTGCTATTGTGTTGAAGAGCTCGTCCAAATCATCAATATGCTGATCTCGTGCCCGGGACGTCACTACCATGTCATCTACATATGCCTGCACATTACGTCCCAGCATAGGGGCGAGGACTTTGTCCATCAGCCTCTGGTATGTGGCCCCCGCATTCTTCAGGCCAAACGGCATGACTTTGTAGCAGTAACAAGACAGCTCTGTCATGAACGCAGTCTTGTTCTCATCCATCGGGTGCATCTTGATCTGATTGTACCCGGAGAAGGCGTCCAAGAAACTGAGTAATTTGCAGCCTGAGGCACTGTCTACCAACGCATCTATGTTGGGCAGAGGATAGGAATCTTTTGGACAAGCTTTATTAAGATCTGTAAAGTCCACACACATCCTCCATTTCCCGTTGGCCTTCTTCACTAGGACGACATTCGCCAGCCACTCAGGGTATTGTATTTCCCGTATGTGACCCGCTGCCAGCAATTTTTGTGTTTCCTCCCTGACTGCCTGCCTTCGCTCGTCGTTGAACTTCCGTCTCCTCTGCCGGACTGGTCTGGCTTGGGGATTCAGCGCTAGGCGATGGCATAGGAAATCAGGGTCAATGCCTGGCATGTCTGAGGGGGACCAAGCGAAAGCGTCCAGATGCTTCCTTATAACCTCTGCTATCTGATCCTGGGCCTCCTGAGATAGGGACTTTCCCAGCTTGAAAATCTTCCCTTCGATATGCTTCTCTACGACCCCCTCTGCAGGTTCTGGTCGCCTCGCCCGGGCGACCTCTGCCCGGGTGACCCCGACATCATCTCGGGGCCTATCTGTTTCACTGGTTGGTGGTGATGTTGTCACCATGCAGACTCCCCTCTTCGTCTTGAGGCTATTCTCATAGCACCTTTTAGCCTCCTTTTGATCTGACTTGATGGTTACCACCCTCCCCTCCATCGATGGCAACTTCATCTTCATGTGCCTCGTGGAAACCACGGCCCCCAGCCGGTTCAGGGCCGGTCTGCCTAGAAGTATATTGTAGGCAGAGGGAGCGTTCACCACAAGGTACCTGATGTTTTCCGTGCGAGATGCTGTTCCATCAGTGAACGTGGTCCTCAACTCTATGTACCCTCGCACTTCTACTTGGTCTCCTGCGAACCCATACAAACAACCGACGTAGGGCCGCAGCTGATCAGGAGACAACTGTAGTTTGTTGAAAGTCGACCAGAACATCACATCGGCCGAGCTTCCCTGATCGACCAGTACCCGGTGTACCTTACGTGCAGCAGTGACCACCGAAACAACCACCGGATCGTTGTCATGGGGAACAACATCTCGGCGATCAGCCTTCGTGAAGACGAGGTCGATGTCCGGAAAGTGATCCTCCTCGCAGGCCTCCACTATCATTACTGAACGGGCATACTTCTTTCGCTGAGAAGAAGTGCACCCTCCTCCTGAGAACCCACCTGATATATTGTGGATCTCACTGTGTATGGGCACTTCATGCCCCTGGTCTGCTCTTGGTGCAGCGACTGTCTCACCTTCCGATGCCTCCTTCAGATAGTCGTTCAAAAACCCACTCTTTACCAACTCGTCCAATTGGTGGGCCAGAGCCAGGCAATTTCGAACAGGATGCCCAAAAGCCTGATGGAATTCGCACCATGCATTTTTGTTGGGCCCCAACCTCTTGTCACTCTTTGGGGGCGTCTTCAATCTTTCTGCCACGTTAGGAATGGCAATCAGTTCCTTCAACTCCACCACAAATTCATGCCTAGGGGGCATGTCATCTCTGCCTCGCGTCCTAGGCTGTGGTTGTCGGGGCTCGTAGGGCTTCTGTTTCCCTTGAGCTTTCTTCTTCGTGGTCGCCTCGTGCACCCGCAGTGGTTGAGGCCGACTAGGCGCTCGGGGCCTTAACGGAACTGCGCTTTCTCGCTTCTCAGTGAGCTCCCCTTCAGCGACTATGTGGGCCACAGCACGCCGTTTTATGTCGCTGAAGGTCTTGGGACGGCTGCGGATTAGAGACTCGCTGAAAGGCCCTGGCAATACGCCCTTCCTGAAGGCGTGCACCACCATGTCCTCATCCTTGGTGTGCAACCTTACCACCATCGCCCCAAACCTATTGAGGTAATCCTTGAGGGACTCCCTTTGGTGTTGCCTTACATCAAAAAGATCGTAAGACACTGGTGGAGGGGCCCTGTTGACAAGATACTGCTCCCTAAACAATGCAGAGAATTGCGCGAAAGACGTGATATGTCCTTCTGGCAAACTCACGAACCATTCTGGCGCAGTCCCTGCCAGTGTGGCCATAAAGAGCTTGCAGTGCACTGCGTCGGACCCTCCTGACAACATCATCTGCGTGTGGAAAGCAGTAAGATGCGTTTCAGGATCTTCTTTCCCGGTGAACATGGTTGTAGGTCCCACAAAGGTGGTTGGAACCACTGTGTTCATGATTGCTTGGGAGAAAGGCATTGGGAAGGCCCTTGGAGGCACTGGCGGGGCTCGAGCATCTTCTCCACGATCTCCAGCTTGTTGTATGTGCTGCAAATTCAAGCGCAGCTCCTCATTTGCTCGGTGTAACTCTTCATTCCTGGCCTGAGAGGCGGCCAGGTCCTCCTGCATCCGCGCCTGTTGGGCCCTGGACTCTGCCACCGTCTCTTGGAGGGCGTGCATTGTTTCCATGATTTGTTGCATGGTAACACTGTCGCCCCCGTTTGGTGGAACGGACCCGTGTCTCGTATTCCTCATCCTCTGTGGTTCTTCTCTCGTTCTTGTGTATGGGACCTTCGTTTTACTTCGGGCCCCACGGTGGGCGCCAAATGTTCTTGCCGGTTGACTCGCCTGCCGGTTGACTCACGACACTCACACGCCTTCTTCCTCACGTTGATATGTGCTTGGTTCTTTCGAAGCAATCTGCACCTGCAAAAGAGAAAAGGGGCGCCCTAGAGGCCGTTTGCACTCCGACGCTCAAGTCAGTGTAGGGCAAGCAACACCAAGTGTATTGAGTTTCTCTGTGTGTTTAGGGCTAGAAACTGCGTACCTTGTGAAGTATCGTACTGTCCCTTATATAGGCTAGGATTTACTGCGCCGTTGGCCCTAATTAGGGTTTACTGCGCCGTTAGCCCTAATTAGGGTTTACTGCGCTACTAGCCATATTTAGGGTTTACTGGAATACCCTTGCGCCGCTATCACCCAATCTTAGGGTAATCTAGCGTATAAGGTTTCCTTCTCTAGAGTGCAAACTCTCACAGGGTGACCACCTGGGTGCCTCCTTGTGCACCTAGTCTCTGGGGCCACCTGTTCTGGGAGTGCCTTTACTGTTCACGTGCCATGCATGTAGCTTCACTGGGAAAACCCTAGCTCTGGTGAGTACTCGTCCCCTCAGGACTCTACACCCAACTGTGCTTTCCCTGCTACCCGCATAGGCACTTCGTGATCCAGGCCTCTCCCTAACTCTGGGTATTTAACTGATCATTGGCCCACTCTGGGAACCAATCTTAGCTGTTCTGTTTACGCTGTTCAGATCACCCAAGGCCGATGTCACCTCGCCACACCATGTGGCCGAGGACTCCTCGCCGATGTCACCTCGCCACCCTGTGGCCGAGGACTCCTCGACCTGCTGAGTGACGATGACACCTCCACCCATCCTGGTGAACTGACAACTACTCACCTGGCTCTGTAGGCTGATGACTAATCACCCCTCTCTCTAGGCTGATGACTCGTCACCCCTCTTTCTAGGCTGATGACTCGTCACCCCTCTTCATAGGCTGATGACTCCTCACCCTTCCCTACTGGGCTGATGACTCCTCACCCTTCCCTACTGGGCTGATGACTCCTCACCCCTCTTCATAGGCTGATGACTCCTCACCCTTCCCTACTGGGCTGATGACTCGTCACCCTTCCCTACTGGGCTGATGACTCGTCACCCTTCCCTTTTCAATACCTCTTGTGGGGTCCATTCCACGTGGCTTTGGCCCATGCTGTGGGACCCAGCTGACGTCCGGTGACTGGTCAGTACACGTACCTACAAATTAAGGCCAATCATTTTAATTATGATTTGACACAGAAATTGACCATCACACAACCTTAAATTTTAAAAGTAATCATCTGAGAACAAACGTAAAATTTAATTTACCAAAGTTGCAAAGCAAATTGTCAATTCTAAAAGAAAGTGTGCAAACATTATGTGTTTACTGGTGAAGATTAAGTAAAACAGAAAACCATAAGATTTATTTTCTTTTTGTTATCCTGTTTCAAAACCTAATATATCCAACAACAAAAATCTCGAGCAAATTTTTGGAGCTGCTCTTATGAGATTGTTAAATAAATATCTTTATAAAACACATAACATAATCAAAATCTGTTCATAAAAAAATAATAAAATCTATCAATCAAATTTTAATGTTATTTTCATTAACTGGTATATATACGGATTCGGATATAGAGAGAGAATAACTCGAAATCATAGAAGATTATGTAATGATAAATAATTATTAATGACAAAAGATGAACTACCTAATGAAATAAGATGAGCATTCACCAACCGTTGCAGTACAATGGAATGACCTTGCAATCAAATCAGAAGACAGCAACTCAGCGAAGAGACCTAACGACAAAATATTTGCTTCTGAATGTTACTCTTTCTCTCTCCTTTGTGAGATATTTTGCTGAATGGATTTTCTTCATTAAATGCAATCACCTTCATTTAAATGGTGGGACCTGACTTTTCAATCACTTTTAACTTAAGCAAAGGGAATGGCCCCTATTGGAAAAAAAGGTTACTAGAAGAGAATAAATGATACATGGACGATTCATATATCATTTATGCCATAACCAACCCATTATCCACTGTCATTCATAAAGCAGATGATGTTGCTTCAGCTTCAATCATGACAATTTTCTGCACTAAGGTAAACCATGTTATGTACAGTCTTTGCTTCAACACATCTTAAAATTATAATTTCTTACCAACTTAAGATTTTTTCTAAAAAAACCCTACCTAAATTTGAATGTACAAAGACATTATGGATACTTTGTTTAATATAGTTTAATTATGGATACCTTTACATTGTCATTTAATTAAATATTAGAATATGATTATTTTTTATCAGCATACTTGCCTGTCATAATAAAGCATGATCGTACTCTTTAGTACCTAAGATATTTTTTCTTACAAAAATATACACATATTTTTACAATTAAATGATAGAAATTAACTAAATTATTTACTAGATTAGACTACAGAACTTATATAGGGCTCAAATGAAACATCTTTTCTGTCTAGAACAATCCACATGCTATTCAACTTTATTGCTGGTCCAGAATAATCCACGCCTAAGCACAAGGTACCGGATACCAAAGAGAAGAAATAAAGCTTTATGATTAATAGAACGTGTACTACATTGGTGTGACGTGTATTTGTCAACAACAGAAATTGAATATTGAAATGCCACCTTATTTGGTCTAATCTGTTTTACCAGAAAAATAGAATCACAATCCGAGTGCGTGGTCCTTAAGCAAAAGAAACTGAACTTAGAAAAGTTCCATAACATGCTTACACTAACGTGAATTAAAATAAAATTTATGGACCATCGGGGTGAATAGGTAATATATTTGATTATGGAAGATGTCATGTCCTATTGATGATATAACATTTACAACAACAAGCTTCCTGCAATCAAATGTGTAGACTCAAAGCCGAGTAAAAAATAACTATTCACTTAAAACATCCATTTCCCACGGAATAAATAAGCAGTGACCACACCAAAATTATATTACTCACAAGCAAGTTTAGTGCCAAAGCTAGTTAAGCAAATGGCAAAAGCCTGGAAAGCAGATAAGGGCTGCCTATAATCCATGGTGAAAGTATCATCCCCTACTTTACCAAACTGGAGGAGAACTGTTTCCTCATCTCCTTTCCCTCCAGGTTGGCTTTGGTCCACTGTTGCAACCAGCTGAAAGTTCTTCACTGAGGCCACTGTCACACGACCATGGAAATTCAAGCACCAGCATTGCAAATGCTCATGCCACCTGGGAGCTTTATTCTTCAAGATTGTGTAGCCGGAAGCAGCAGCGTGTTCTTTATCGTGCATCTTATGGCCATCAAGAGATGTGCTATCTGAACTTTCACCAGTAGGAGTCACGGGAGACTTCAAAGAGCAAACCATTCTCCGTGGCCCTCTTGATTTCAACAGGTTGAACTTGTAGGATACCTGCCCCACCTCAAAGTTACCTGCAGGAACTTGCGGGCTTATCTGCTTGCTGGCAAACCGCCGACTGGCCCTGCCACTTGATGGTCTCGCACCACTATGGGGTGGCTGGCTGTCATAAATCGTGAAGTTGGTGCCAAGAAAATCCGAGCTGTGAAAAAATTTCAGTAACAACTTCTCATTAGTAGAGAAACTTGAGAAGCATCAAAAGAATTGACCAACATTAACATTAAATGCTTTCGGTTTATGAGGGGACTAGGAAGGTTTAAAGGAATAGTATAACTAGGTGCAAGATATAAACCATATTATTCAAAATACTGTAATACAAGACAAACAAACTGTAAATCAAGACCAACCACAATAGTTCCAAATTTCTAAACCAGTTTTTCCTGGATCCCTTTTCCTAAAGTTGCCAGTGCAGTTTCTATCTTAAAAAAACACCACAATCGACCTATTTGCACCCCTGATTATGAAACAAATGGTATTGAATGACTGGCATGGCAAACATAAGCAAGTAGAACTGTTTTCTCTTTCTGGCACATGTGAAGGTGTGATTTAGAGCCACAGTCTCTGTACATTTTTATTTCCTTCAAAATTTTAAGAGTGTTTTATTTTTCTCTATTGTTTGAAGAGGAGGTTGGGCAGTAGATGGAAGGATGTAATTCAGACAGGTCTCTATGCTCAATCATATAAAACAAAGGCAATAAAAAAAGTTCATTTGTTAACACTCGTTTTTTAAATACTTTTAGACACAGCTTGGTAAAGGACAACACATAAACTGGAACTCATTTGACAGTTTCATGATTTAGCCAGAAACAAATTCAATTACTAAAGAGAAAATGAAAAAGGTTCAATCAAAGCATATGTAGTTCTAAGCTAAAGCATTTTGAAAACAGTAAATGTATGTGTCCATAATTAAAGGCTAAGAATAGCAGTAACTTGCAAATATTAGATGTCTAGTCTAGACTTCACTATTAAACTAAAACAAAGGAGAAAAATGCTTTTTTATTACTTAGGATAGAGTGTTACCTTAACTTTCCAACATAAGCATTGCTTCCTTGGGATAAATCATCAGCATCAAGAGAAATTATATACTCGGTATGGGTACCACACCTATATCTCCTAGCTGCAAGCAGAAACTTCCCTTTATCTGTGAATGCTGGCAATAGGTAGGGGAGAAAAGAGGAACAAAAAGAAGCATAAATCTCAAGCACATCGAAGAAAACTTAACAGAGATCAGTGCATTATCAAGATTATATTTAGTATTGATAAAAATAATCCTCATACAATCATCATTTGAAAGTTCCCTCATGGCTATAATCAACTACACATGATTTATTACAACACCTCAAAAATCATAATATTATTAGTTTACTAACGTTTCAAAAGTCTCAGATTATTCAACCAATTGAAGTTTCCAAACTTCAGCTCCACCAAACACATTTTTACAGTAAACAAAATGTTGGTACCATTAATTGGCCAATCTATTCTATTCAGTTTCACTGCAGAACTGCTCCAACAAGAGACTTTCCATTATATTACAAGTGTGATGAGAAAGGAAAAAGCAGAGCATAAAGCTAATCTATCTCAATAAACCATGTCCTCGTTGTCCTGTAGACCTCTCAACATAGCTCTACCTAAGCAATGTCGAATAAAAATAAATAAAAAAGAACATTAATTTCAGGACCTGCATATTATTATGAAATGAATTATTTACCAGATTAACAAAACAAGAATAATTTGAAGTTCCTTCTCCTAAGAAAAAATAAACACACTACATATAAGAAATGTAAGATTCTCTAGGACCAAGGTGAAACTTGATATTATATTAAGCAACTCTGGAAACCATGCTTTACTACAATACTAATATTATATCCTCAAATAAAACTGACAAGAATGAAAGCACTTAGGGAATCCACCCTCAGAGCTAGTTATCAAGCGGGGAGAAGCAAGCATTTAAATGCTCCAGCGAGCATCCCATGCTTACTCAATGTGGGATATAGGAACCACCATAATACCCAAGTTCCTATCAATAAGAACATCTGTACTCAAGCTCCTTTAAATAACTCCTTCTCTTCCTTTACTACAGGTCCCTTTGTAAAAATAAAGCTTCCCAAGCTGCTTTTAATAAATGCACCCCCAATGGTATTTCAACAAGCAGACACCAGTAATAGATCCTTCCCCCTTCCATTTCTAAGGACTACCTCCAATTATTGTTCATAAACAAAGCACACTGTTGAACTAAGTCAAGTCCTTTTTGGTTGTCAGATTTCTTATTTTGGTGGTAATCAAACAACACGGGATGAATAAATTGCACAAGGAAGGTTCTCTAAATTGAGTAAAGCTAATCATCTTAGACTCAGTCCGGTCAACCAAGTGACCAGAATAATGCAGTTTGACAAATATTTTCCATTAACATTTATAAACAAAACTTGCAGTCACCTTACATGTGGACAAACTACATAGCCATTTCAACTTGTGGGGCTTTGAAGCACAAAAGTAAAGCATGCCTTTGTCAAACAAGAAAGGCTTGATTTTATGCTAGACCATAATAAGACGGTGCCCTGTACCCAGATCTAGTCTATGCACATATATTGTCAACGCTCTACCCCATAGGAAAAGTTAGGAGATCATTCAATTCCAGCCCTAATTCATTATCATCCACCTATAAAACAACCATAGAAAAAATAAACCTGTTTACCAATACAATACTTACTTACATGGTGATAGGGCAAGATATAGATAAAACGTCGAGGTCTTCTTGTTCCGCTTTATAAGACACTGGTGGGGAACCTCACGTGGTCCGGGCTGCAGGTCATCACACAACCAAATTGTCAAATTCCAAACCTCCCAGACTCCCGTATTCAATGCAAAATAAACCATTAATAATCATAAATAAGTAAAATGCTGGTCGAAATTACAAATTACTATCGTTTACTGAGGAGGGAAATGTAGCGAAAACATCAGGTATTTCAGCAAATGTCAGACAGCGACCAAAGTGCTGAAACACATCATGCAAACGAATGATTCTTATCGACTAAAGTTAGATGAAACTCCCCCACCCACCCACCCCATTTCTGAAAGGCAAACAAGACCACTATTACGCATATGAAATTTTCTCCCAGAAATGGATCCATATTCCCAATTCTCCCATCTTATCCACTTTCATCCGGATAAAGCTGCAACAATTAACACCCACTTTCTCAAAAATTAATAATTACCTAGTTACACACCAGCACCCTTTCTATCAAACCAATGCAATAGGGCAACAATCCGAATTTCAGATACTAACCAAGTGTTTCCATATCTTACACAAACAAAATTCACAAATCCCGTCGATCCCTAAAACAAAATTCCCAAATTCACTACTCATTAACAAAACATTCACAACCCAATCATCTTACAAACAACCAAACCAAAAATGCTTAAAAAAATATCAAATTAAAGAGATTAACCGGTAAAAAAACCATCAAAAAATAAGAATCACAAAGCATTAATAATTTTATTATGGGCACATACAAACAAAATCCCAGCTGGAAATTTAAAAAATATAAAAGATGCTTCCTACCCATAAATTATAAGACAAAAAAATGACAGATTCTTTGAAGAGGGAAACTCGAACCTGTTTAAGGCACGAAGGGAAAGTGATTTTCCCGGTGTGCAAAGGCTCTCGCACGACCTCACGCGTGATGTCGCGCCAGCGCTTGCACACGCACGCGCACGACACTACGTTCTGGCGGTTCGGCCACTGCTCCTCGGCGGCGTCAACGCGCCGCACGATCTCGCAGAGGATCTCCGGCAGCATGTTGGACCACCCATTTTCGTGCGCGTGTTCGCCCCCGTTTCCGGTGATCCCACCCTCGGCGGTCCCCACCGCCGGCGCCTCCTTGAACGATCTCGAGAATTTGCGGGAGCGAAAGACCTTCCTCAGCGACATAGCTAGCGACGACGATGGGTCCGCGAGTTAGGGCTCATAAGAGGAAAATGTAGAGAGAGAAAGTAAAAACAGAGAAAAAAAAAATAGAGATAGAGAAAGAAAGAAAGGCGTGTTTGTTTGTTCGTTTTACGGAGAAAAGGTAACGAGTGAGAGAAAAGAGTGGGGCGAGGGTTGATCTTAAAGTTACCCGCTGTTGTGGGAAGCATGTAAGGAAGAGGTGAAGGTGCGCCGAATGACGGGCGGGTGAGGGTAGGAGGAGTGGGTTGAAAAGTGATTTGATGAATTGAATGGGTTGTGATTTGACTTGGTCTATGTGTATTTTTTTTCTTTTTTTTTTTTATAATTTTCTCTGTGTCATTGACTGGACATACAACTTGTCACCAAGCTCTAATTGCAAATTACACTCTTTTTTTCCTTTTTTACTTCATGTTCCTCCCTTTCCAAACATTATCTTCTTTTGTATCAATTCAGTTTTTCCTGATAATATTTTTAATAAATTAGTTATTTCTAAAATGGATTAAACTGTCTAAAAGGGATAAATTAGTGTTTAAAAATTTTAATTTAATTAATAGAAATTCAGAAAAAAATCTTAAAACATTTAATTACAGGATTAACAATATAGAAGCTAAAATCTCTTTCTTTTCAATAAATATAAAGAATACAAAAATGAGAGAGAAAAAAAGACATAAAAAGTTTTATACTTATTTGATTATTCTGAGATGTAACCACAATTTAGTGAGCTTGTTTTGTGATCTTACATATTATCACACGCATTTGAAGTGCAAAATTGCATTATCTCATTAAATGCAAACTTCTTAAAAATTCTATTTATAATACTTATTATACATGTATATATATAGAAACATATTATAAGAAACATTAAATCCAGGGGTTCAAGAATTCACATAAGGATTCAAGAAGAATATGGACAAATATAACCTAATGTGAATGTTCCTGCCGGTTGACTCTGCGTCAGCTGACTCCTGCGGCCCTCCCACACCTCCTTCCTCACCTGGTCTGTGCTGGTATGATCGCACCTGCAAAAGAGAAAGGGGGGGTGCCCTCGCGGCCGTTTGCACTCCAACGCTCAAGTCAGAACGGGGCCAGAAACATCAAAGTCTGAATTTCTCTCTGTGTTTAGGTCTAGAATTGCGTACCTCTGTGAAGCATGTTACTGTTCCTTATATACTTAGGGTTTTCTGCGCCGCTAACCCTAATTAGGGTTTATTGCGCTGCTGGACACACTTAGGGTTTACTGGAATGCCCCCCTGCGCCACTCTTACCCAGTCTTTGGGATAACCTAGCGCATAGGGTTTCCTTCTCTGGAGTGCAAACTCTAACAGGATGAACACCTGTTCTGGGAGGGCCTTCACTGTTCACGTGCCATGCATGTAGCCTTCGTGATTCGGGACTCTCTTTACCTCTGGGAATATTTACTAATAATTTGCGGAGCAGGCGATGACCGATTACCCATCTCTCTGTGGAGCAGGCGATGACCGATTACCCATCTCTATGCGGGCAGGCGATGACCGATTACCCATCTCCCTACGGAGCAGGCGATGACCGATCACCCATCTCTATGGGACACAGGCCGATCACCCCTGATGGGGTCTACACACGTGGCTTTGGCCCATGCTGTGGGGCCCATCTGACGTCCGAGGACTGGTCAGTACACAAGCCCCCCAGTCTCAAGCTGTTAACTTGTTTCAGCGAAGAGACTAAGTCATTGACTCCTTTACTACCTGCTCTTGGTGCTCGAGGACCAGCATTTGGCATCATCGCCAGGAACTCTTCTGATCTGGTACTCGCCGAATTATCTTTAGGCGATTTCCTTTCTCTTACTCTTCTCGATCCACGTGTCCTCCTCCAGCACGCCTCTCTCCTCAGCCTCGCTTTAAGAAGTCGAGGGCGAGGTCTTTCCTATCTCGCCTCACTTGCTCAAAGGCAAGGAGGTCTTCTTTCTCGCCTGCACTTGCTCCCAGGCAAGGAGGTCTTCCTCTGTTGCCTCAGCCTCGCTGTAAGAAGACGAGGTGAGGACTTTATATCCTCTCGCCTCAGCCTCGCTGTAAGAAGACGAGGTGAGGACTTTCGTATCTTCTCGCCTCAGCCTCGCTGTAAAAAGACGAGGTGAGGACTTTCGACATCTTGCCTCAGCCTCGCTGTAAGAAGACGAGGTGAGGACTTTTATCATCTTGCCTCAGATCGCCAAAGGGCGAGGAGGACTTTTATCATCTTGCCTCAGCCTCGCTGTAAGAAGACAAGGTGAGGACTTTTATCATCTTGCCTCAGCCTCGCTGTAAGAAGACAAGGTGAGGACTTTTATCATCTTGCCTCAGCCTCGCTGTAAGAAGACAAGGTGAGGACTTTTATCATCTTGCCTCAGCCTCGCTGTAAGAAGACAAGGTGAGGACTTTTATCATCTGGATACCTCCGATCGCCGAAGGGCGATGAGGACCCTAAAATCTCCTTACTTGGGCCTCTGATCGCCTAAGGGCGATGAGGACCCTAAAATCTTCTTACTTGGGCCTCTGATCGCCTAAGGGCGATGAGGTTTTTCCAAAACTTCTGCAAAACGATACGCACACAAACTTTAGTATACTTCAAAATTTTTACTTTGAATATCTTATTTCTTGGGTGGCCTCATTAAAAACCCTCCTTAGGGAAAAAAGAGCGCCCCCTTGTAACTGTTTTTACAGAACTGTTCAATGCTTATGAAACTTTAACTAAAGTAAAACTTGAGGTGTGTGGCGTTCCAAGTACGAGGAATCGCCCCTCCTTCTAGTGTCTCCAAGCGGTAGGCGCCGTTCCCGAGTGCCTCGGTTATTCTAAACGGTCCGGTCCACTTGGGCGACAACTTATTCTCCATCTCGTACTGGTGGGCCTTCCTCATCACAAGATCGCCGCTTCTGAGTTGTCTCGGTATTACTCTAGTATTGTATCTTCGTTCTACCCTTCTTTTCACCGCTTCAGCTTTAACTCTCGCCTCTTCTCTGACCTCATCCAGTAAATCCAGGTTCATTCTTCTTTCTTCATTTGATTCCTCTGCTACAAAGTGTTGAAATCTCGGCGAGCTCTCCTGGATTTCAACTGGAATCATCGCGTCACAGCCATACACCAAGCTAAAGGGGGTTTCGTGGGTACCTGACTGCTCAGTCGTGTGGTACGCCCATATTATGCGAGGCACCTCATCAGCCCACGATCCTTTAGCTTTCTCTAATCTTCTCTTTAAACCTCTCAACAGAACCCGATTGGCGGATTCTACCTGGCCATTCGTCTGCGGGTGCTCAACGGATGCAAACACTTGTTGAATTCCCACATCTTCACACAACTTCTTCAACAGGTGGCTTGCAAACTGAGTCCCATTATCTGATACTAGACGCTTAGGCACCCCAAACCGGCACACAATGTTCTTCCATACAAAGTTTTCGATCTTGGTCGCCGTGATTTGGGCAACTGGCTCTGCTTCAATCCACTTGGTGAAGTACTCAATCGCCACCACCAAGTATTTCCTCTGCCTGATCGCCATCGGAAAGGGCCCCAGAATATCAATTCCCCATGTATGAAATGGCCAAGGGCTATAAATCGATTTAAGCTCTTCTGGGGGCGCCTTGTGCCAGTCGGCGTGCTGCTGGCACTGCTTGCAGCACTGGGCGTACTTCTTGCAATCCTCCCTCATCGTCGGCCAGTAATATCCTGCGCGAAGGGTTCTAACGGCTAGAGCTCGACCCCCGATGTGACTTCCACATATGCCTTCATGGAGCTCAGCCATAACCCTCGTGCACTTCTCCCCGTGTATGCATACCAGGAGTGGGTGTGTGAACCCAAACCTGTACAACTCGCCATCTATCATGGTAAACCTGGTGGAGTTCTTCTTGATCTTTCTGGACTCTGCCGGATCCATTGGGAGCAAGCCATCCGCTAAGTAACGCTGGTTGTAACATCCCGCCAAATACATTTCGCATTTTTGCATTTTCGTAATATGAAATAACGGTAAAACAAATATATTGAAATAAACATAATTGTACATATATATAAATGAGTTTCTCCTCGCAGGGAGTTTGATACAAAATGGCCCTTTTTCCAAAACTTAAACATAAAAACTGCAAATAATACAAACAGCCGATCTGCTAACAGAAACGGCGATCTCTCATCAGACAGGCGATCTCCTATCATACCGGCGATCTCCTATCAGAAAGCAAAAACGGGTGATCGCCTAACAGATCAGAGATAGGCGATCTCCTTCCGGCGATCACTCACAGGGGAATCCCACTTCCTGCAACCTCATCTGCTCCCGTGTAAAGATACACGATCATCACAGTTTTTTTAGAAAGACATCCACAGAAACAAAATACAGGGTAAGCTATATATTTAGGAAAACTTTGAAGCAAGAGCATACATAAGAACTCCACAACATCCATGAACCGTATCAATATCAGCCATCACATTTCCATATTCCACAAGACTATCAGGAAGTCCCCAAATTCACAAATCAATCCAAGAGTATTTCAATTCACATCAGCAATCAAGTGTCTATTAATTCAATTTCACATTTCTCACGTCAGACTTTCCACTGACTCATCACACCAGACACTTGACCACTATTTCCGGAGACTCGTGCGTTGATTAGACCCAGAGATTCGCACCTGTCATACCACACCACTGTGAAATCCACACAGGGTCGCTGTGAAATCCACACAGCCATGCGCATACACCATCTCAATATTCTCATTATCACGGTATGACAAGGTTAATCCATACAACAGGTGGAGCTCGTTCTTTTTCACACGAGACACCCATACGTATGAACCTCCATCGACTCTCCACAACTGAGTAACTTCCTCTATGTGATTTCATTACCTCAGTAGAGTCAGGATGTCTCATTATAGGATCACCGATCAATACACCTATTACACGACCTTACACGGTATTTTCTTTCCTGAAAATACTATGCCTCGATCCACAATCACAACATTCAACACATCCCATAACACTTCAATGAACGATTTCAATCACAGCAAAACTCATACCAAGGTTCAAACTTTCGAAAACCACATTTAAAATCTCAAACACTTTTGAAACAGCATAAAACAGGGGATATATCAATAACAGATGAAAACCGGCGATCACCTCCAGAAACCGGCGATCACGAACAAAACTGGGTTTTAAACAAGAACATTTTGAAACCGGCGACCTCGTCGCCCTTAACATCAAAACAGAAAACGATTACAGTAAACACTTCGCATTTCAACATCAGAACCCCAGAACGAAAGCAAGAACCCGCGACTACGTCGCCCCAACATCTCAATCAGCAAATATAACGTTTTCGTTGGAAAAAGACTAGCTTCCCTTACCTGGATCAGCGTGAAATCTCACTTCAAGCTCTGAACCGCCGAACGTAAAGGATGTCCGAACTCTGCCCAAGCGTTCAAATAGGTAAATCTTGTAGAGAACCTTCCCAAAAGCTCTATGGCAGTCGTCGCTCGTCTTGCTTTTGCTTGAAGGTGCCTGGGAAATACTGAGTCGCAGTGCAAGGGAGAGAAAGAGAAAGATGAAGGTGAACTCACTCTGTCACCTTTTATCTCCCACTGCGTTTCAAAACTCCCTAAGAGGAGCCTTCTGAAGCTAAGGACGTATGCCTGCTGTGTAGCCGCCCTAGCCTACTCTCTGAGATACCTAGCGTGTGAGTTTCCCTTTTACTCAAGCACAAACCTGACAGTAAGGTTGCGTGGTTGACTTTGCGTACACAAACACTGTGCACTACCGTACCAACTCTCTGGAGCCACTGACTACGTGTCGCGCATGCAAGACGTTCATGCTGGGCCCTGGGCCCCCACTTCATTTGCATGAAACACGACATCGCGCGATAACCTTTCGCCGATGACCTCTCGCGCGAAGACTCTCCACTGATGACCTTCCGCGCGAAGGCTATCCACCGATGACTCATCCTGGAGGACGACCCATGTCTCTCTTTGGAAGACGACCGATGTCTCTCTCTGGAAGACGACCGATGTCTCTCTCTGGAAGACGACCGATGTCTCTCTCTGGAAGACGACCGATGTCTCTCTCTGGAAGACGACCGATGTCTCCTCCTCCTGGAGACCGACCGAGGTCTCTTCCTCCTGGAGACCGACCGAGGTCTCTTCCTCCTGGAGACCGACCGAGGTCTCCTCTTGGCGACACCCGCATGCCTCTCGTGCCCAGGCAAGCCCACATGCATCTCGCGCCCTGGCGATGCCCGTATGCCTCTCGCGCCCTGGCGATGTCCGCATGCCTCTCGCGCCCTGGCGATGCCCGTATGCCTCTCGCGCCCTGGCGATGCCCGCATGCCTCTCGCGCCCTGGCGATGCCCGCATGCCTCTCGCGCCCTGGCGATCATGTTCCAGGCGATCTCATGGCTTTCTAACTACACTTTCCTTCACTTTTATTTTAAATAAAAACATACTTAGAATTCACTTAAAATATATCACTTTTATTCCAATAAAATTTTCCAGGTCCTTACAATCTCCCTAACAACAAAAATTTTCGTCCTCGAAAATTGAATTACAAAGAAAAGAGATGTGGATAGTCGTTTCTCATGTTCTCTTCCAACTCCCAAGTCGAATCACCGGATCTCTCATCCCACACCACCTTAACCATAAGGATGGTCTTACCCCTGAGCTGTTTGCTTTGGTGATCGTCTATTCTGACTGGTCTTGCTTCAAAAGACAAGTCGTCCCTGATCTGCACGTCGTCCACCTCCAACACGTGACAAGGGTCGGCGAGATATTTCCTTAGCTGCGATACGTGGAAGACATTATGCAGATTTGCTAAATGTGGAGGTAGGGCGATCTCATAGGCTACTGGACCAATTTTCCTCAATATCTGGTAAGGTCCAACAAACTTAGGTGACAGCTTCTTTGGTCTGATAGCTCGTCCTACGCCCTTGGTTGGGGTCACTCTCAAAAACACATGGTCTCCAGCAGCAAACTCCAAAGGTCTTCTCCTCTGATCTGCATAGGACTTCTGCCGGCTTTGGGAAGCTCTCATCCTGCCTTGTATCTGTTTCACCTTCTCGGTCGTCTGCTGAATCAACTCTGGCCCAACCAAGACTGCCTCGCCCTCCTGATACCAACATAAGGGAGTCCTGCATTTCCTCCCGTACAGGGCTTCATAAGGCGCCATCCCAATGCTGGCGTGGTGACTGTTATTATACGTAAACTCCACCAGTGGTAACACCTCATCCCAACTTCCCAAATGATCCAAGACACACGTCCTTAGCAGATCTTCCAAGGACTGGATCGTTCTCTCTGACTGACCATCTGTTTGGGGATGATATGCAGAGCTCATCCTCAACTTAGTTCCTAAGCAATCTTGTAGAGTCCGCCAAAACCGCGAAGTGAACCTGGGATCCCTATCCGAAATGATGCTGGTAGGCACTCCATGCAACCTTACAATGTCCTTGATGTACAGTTGTGCCAACTTTTCCATGGGCATCTTCATATTCACTGGGAGGAAGTGGGCACTCTTTGTCAGCCGATCTACTATGACCCAGATTGCCTCATGACCCTTCACCGATCTAGGCAGATGGGTGACAAAGTCCATGGCAATGCTGTCCCATTTCCACTCAGGGATATCCAGCTGCTGCAACAGCCCGCCAGGTCTTTGATGCTCTACCTTTGCCTTCTGACACGTTAAGCAGGTTGCAACATACTGGGCGATGTCTCTCTTCATGCCTGACCACCAAAATGACCCCTTCAAGTCATGGTACATCTTGTTCATACCTGGGTGTAGGTTAAGGCGACTCTCATGACCTTCTTCTAGGATCATCTTCTTCAACTCTTCATTTGCAGGTATGCAAATTCTGCCATTAAATCTCAAGATCCCATCATCGCCCATTACAAAGTCTCTCGCCTGATCTGTCCCTAGTGACTCCATAGTATGCTTCAGACTAGGGTCCTCCAACTGCTTATCCTTTAACATCCCAAGGAAGTCATTAGTTATAGCCAGCTTACTACAACTAATGTGATTTACGTGAAATTCCACTCCAAGGTTTAAGTCTCTGAACTGCTCGATCAGTTTCTGCTCTTTTATCATCATGGTGGCTACTTGCATTGATTTTCTACTCAAAGCGTCTGCCACTACGTTGGCCTTCCCTGGGTGATACATGAGTTGAAAATCGTAGTCCTTTAGGAACTCCATCCACCTTCTTTGCCTCATGTTCAGTTCCTTCTGATCGAACAGGTATTTCAGGCTCTTATGGTCGCTGAACACCTGGAACCGAGCTCCATATAAGTAGTGCCTCCAGATCTTTAGGGCGAAGACCACTGCCGCCAACTCCAAATCATGCGTAGGGTAGTTCCTCTCATGGACCTTGAGTTGCCTTGAAGCATAAGCGACTGCCCTTTTCTCTTGCATTAAAACGCATCCCAGTCCCTGATGTGAGGCATCACAGTAGACGTCAAAAGGTCTTCCTACCTCGGGGATCACCAGCACTGGAGCACTCGTCAACCTTTTCTTTAGTTCCCTGAAGCTGAGCTCACATCGGTCGGTCCAAGCGAAAGGTTGGTCCTTACGGGTCAGCTGTGTTAACGGAGCCACCACCTTGGAAAAATCCTCAATAAATCTCCGATAGTAACCCGCCAAACCCACAAAGCTCCTTATCTCAGTGACTGTCTTGGGACGTTCCCACTGCAGCACTGTCTCTACTTTGGCTGGGTCTACCGAGATCCCCTGGGCAGATATCACATGCCCTAAGAAGTTGACTTCCCTCAGCCAGAACTCGCACTTAGAGAATTTGGCATAGAGTTGCTTCTCCCTCAGAACTTCCAACACCGACCTCAGATGTCCTTCATGTTCTTCCTCGGTCTTTGAATAGACAAGTATGTCGTCTATGAAGACTACCACAAACTTATCCAAGAAAGGGCGGAAAATCCTATTCATATAATCCATGAACAGAGCTGGGGCATTGGTCACTCCAAACGGCATCACCACGTATTCATAGTGCCCATACCGGGACCTAAAGGCTGTTTTCTGGACATCGTCGGCCTTTACCAAAATTTGATGGTACCCCGATCTCAGATCAATCTTTGAGAACACCGAGGCTCCATTTACTTGATCCATTAAATCATCAATTCTGGGTAGAGGGTACTTGTTCTTGATGGTCAGCTTGTTTAACTGCCTGTAGTCTATGCACAGCCGAGACCCTCCATCCTTTTTCTTCACCAGAAGTACTGGAGCTCCCCATGGAGATACACTGGGCCTGATAAACTGTTTCTCCAACAGCTCTTCCACTTGCTTCTTTAACTCCACCAACTCGGCTGGGGCCATCCTGTAAGGCGCCATTGACACTGGTCCAGCTCCAGGGACCAAATCAATGGAGAATTCCACTTCTCTCTTAGGGGGTAACCCAGGTACCTCTTCTGGGAACACATCCATGAAGTCTTTCACTACAGGTATCCTGCTCACGTCCCCTTTGTTCTTCACTTCCAACCGAGCTAGCATCATGAAGCACCTCGCCCCTTCTTCCATCTCCAACCGCCCATGCCCAGCAGATACTACATCCTGCTCTTGGAGATCGGGCAACACCACTTTCTGCCTACCGCAATCTATGAGAACGTGATTGGCAGAAAGCCAATCCATTCCCAGGATAACATCCAGGTCCTGAAGAGGCAGGCAGATCAAGTTCACTTTGAATCTGCGTCCCTCTACTATTACTCGACATTCAGGGCAAACCGTAGAGGTCATAACCTGTCCTGATGCAGGTGTGGAGACCAACAGTTCAAAAGGCAGCTCCTTCACTAGGAGGCCCAGCTCGGCTATACACCGACTTGACACAAAAGAGTGTGTCGCCCCAGAATCAAACAAAGCTTCTACACTTCTACCAGATATAAAACAGACACCTTGCACAAGGTTACCTGATTGGGACGCCTCTGCTCCTGACATGGCAAACACCCTCCCTGTTGCCTGGGGTCTGCTGCCTTCATTCCTCAACTGCTGAGAACCACTGGGTTGAGTCGCCCCATTCCGGTTAGGGCAGTCTCTAGCAACGTGCCCTGTCCTTTGGCATACAAAACACCTTCTCTCCGAATTCTTCTTGGGGCACACATTGGGCATGTGTGGTCCACCACAGAGGGAACATTTTGGTTTCCAGGGTTGCTGCTGTTGAAACTGGGGTGGCCCTGTTCCCGCCCGATGTAGTGGAGGTCTCGCATATGGCCTGCCTTGTGAATGCTGCACCTTAGCCCGCCCACTGGAAGAACCCCCTGGGTGCGACCTGATCACCCGGGGATCACCCTTTTCCAGGGTCTCCACCATCTTCGCCTTTTCTACCAAGGCGTGAAATTCTCTGATGCACATTGGGGCTATCGTCCTCTTCAGCCCGTGCTTCAGCCCTTCCTCAAACTTCCTGCACCTCCAAGCTTCGGAGGTCGCCTGAGTGTAGAATCGGGCGAGGTACTCAAATCTAGCAGCATAGGCGTTCACTGACATCGCCCCCTGCTCCAACTTTAAGAACTCCGCTTCCCGCGCAAACTTTGCGCTGTCAGGGAAGTATTTCTCCAAGAACCTCACCCTAAAGCTCTCCCAGTCCAACACCTCCTCTCTGGCCTCCATCATTTGCTGAGCTCCCACCCACCAGAACTCTGCTTCTCCAGACAGCAGATAAGTGGCAAACAACAACTTCTTCTCTTCAGGGCAGGAGGTCGCCCTAAAGATTTTCTCCATTTCCCTGACCCACTGATCTGCTTGATCAGGGGTAGCATTCCCATAGAACTTGGGTGGGTTGTGCCTCATGAACTCAGCCAGTCCCATCCGCTCCTGAGGCTGACCGACGGGCGAATTCGTATCAGCCGACCGAGTAGTCTCCCAATGCTGCATGGTAGCTTGATGGTTCTGCGCCATCGCCGCATTCTGCTACTGGATGGCACCTGCCATCATCTCAATGGCCCTGGCGATCTGGCCCATCTCAGAAGAAGGTTGGGGAGAGGTAGGAGGTCTACGAGTCATCTTCTTTGTTCTCAGATTCCGAAACCACTAGCTTCTATATTCCCTACAACTACAAGAATGAAATCGATAAGGAAATCAATTCATTCAAGGGGGATAACATCTCGACCTCACAAGGTCAGCTTCTCAAATTCCTTAGGAATTTCAGTCCATCTACAGAACCATAAAACTTATAACTTCAAACAAAACACCAGGACAGCTACTAGCGTGCAACCATCAATCCACACAGCCACTCACAATCAATTACGAGAGCACTCAATAACATGAAATAGATCACACCAGAAGTCAAAGTATGCTAAACATTAAACCTCTGGAATTTAGATTGAGAATCACCCCGATCCGGTCATGAGTGTGCACCCTCACCACCTTATCAAGACCCTCTCATTCTAAATACTAAGATCTTCAGTTAGGCATACATTCACTGCAGCACACACAAAAAGTTCAATACAAAAACGTTTGAAAACCTTTCACAATAGTTGTCACTTAAAACTCAAATAAGTTTTCATGAGCAGAAGAAAACACAATGGATCCACAGCCCTCAGGTCATCCAAAGGACGAACTGCTCTGATACCATTAATGTAACATCCCGCCAAATACATTTCGCATTTTTGCATTTTCGTAATATGAAATAACGGTAAAACAAATATATTGAAATAAACATAATTGTACATATATATAAATGAGTTTCTCCTCGCAGGGAGTTTGATACAAAATGGCCCTTTTTCCAAAACTTAAACATAAAAACTGCAAATAATACAAACAGCCGATCTGCTAACAGAAACGGCGATCTCTCATCAGACAGGCGATCTCCTATCATACCGGCGATCTCCTATCAGAAAGCAAAAACGGGTGATCGCCTAACAGATCAGAGATAGGCGATCTCCTTCTGGCGATCACTCACAGGGGAATCCCACTTCCTGCAACCTCATCTGCTCCCGTGTAAAGATACACGATCATCACAGTTTTTTTAGAAAGACATCCACAGAAACAAAATACAGGGTAAGCTATATATTTAGGAAAACTTTGAAGCAAGAGCATACATAAGAACTCCACAACATCCATGAACCGTATCAATATCAGCCATCACATTTCCATATTCCACAAGACTATCAGGAAGTCCCCAAATTCACAAATCAATCCAAGAGTATTTCAATTCACATCAGCAATCAAGTGTCTATTAATTCAATTTCACATTTCTCACGTCAGACTTTCCACTAACTCATCACACCAGACACTTGACCACTATTTCCGGAGACTCGTGCGTTGATTAGACCCAGAGATTCGCACCTGTCATACCACACCACTGTGAAATCCACACAGGGTCGCTGTGAAATCCACACAGCCATGCGCATACACCATCTCAATATTCTCATTATCACGGTATGACAAGGTTAATCCATACAACAGGTGGAGCTCGTTCTTTTTCACACGAGACACCCATACGTATGAACCTCCATCGACTCTCCACAACTGAGTAACTTCCTCTATGTGATTTCATTACCTCAGTAGAGTCAGGATGTCTCATTATAGGATCACCGATCAATACACCTATTACACGACCTTACACGGTATTTTCTTTCCTGAAAATACTATGCCTCGATCCACAATCACAACATTCAACACATCCCATAACACTTCAATGAACGATTTCAATCACAGCAAAACTCATACCAAGGTTCAAACTTTCGAAAACCACATTTAAAATCTCAAACACTTTTGAAACAGCATAAAACAGGGGATATATCAATAACAGATGAAAACCGGCGATCACCTCCAGAAACCGGCGATCACGAACAAAACTGGGTTTTAAACAAGAACATTTTGAAACCGGCGACCTCGTCGCCCTTAACATCAAAACAGAAAACGATTACAGTAAACACTTCGCATTTCAACATCAGAACCCCAGAACGAAAGCAAGAACCCGCGACTACGTCGCCCCAACATCTCAATCAGCAAATATAACGTTTTCGTTGGAAAAAGACTAGCTTCCCTTACCTGGATCAGCGTGAAATCTCACTTCAAGCTCTGAACCGCCGAACGTAAAGGATGTCCGAACTCTGCCCAAGCGTTCAAATAGGTAAATCTTGTAGAGAACCTTCCCAAAAGCTCTATGGCAGTCGTCGCTCGTCTTGCTTTTGCTTGAAGGTGCCTGGGAAATACTGAGTCGCAGTGCAAGGGAGAGAAAGAGAAAGATGAAGGTGAACTCACTCTGTCACCTTTTATCTCCCACTGCGTTTCAAAACTCCCTAAGAGGAGCCTTCTGAAGCTAAGGACGT
This sequence comes from Phaseolus coccineus, assembly GCA_037954025.1. NCBI lineage: Eukaryota > Viridiplantae > Streptophyta > Magnoliopsida > Fabales > Fabaceae > Phaseolus > Phaseolus coccineus. Next base: position 14,968,716 of record CM075686.1, on the reverse strand, counting down.
ATGCCTGCTGTGTAGCCGCCCTAGCCTACTCTCTGAGATACCTAGCGTGTGAGTTTCCCTTTTACTCAAGCACAAACCTGACAGTAAGGTTGCGTGGTTGACTTTGCGTACACAAACACTGTGCACTACCGTACCAACTCTCTGGAGCCACTGACTACGTGTCGCGCATGCAAGACGTTCATGCTGGGCCCTGGGCCCCCACTTCATTTGCATGAAACACGACATCGCGCGATAACCTTTCGCCGATGACCTCTCGCGCGAAGACTCTCCACTGATGACCTTCCGCGCGAAGGCTATCCACCGATGACTCATCCTGGAGGACGACCGATGTCTCTCTTTGGAAGACGACCGATGTCTCTCTCTGGAAGACGACCGATGTCTCTCTCTGGAAGACGACCGATGTCTCTCTCTGGAAGACGACCGATGTCTCTCTCTGGAAGACGACCGATGTCTCCTCCTCCTGGAGACCGACCGAGGTCTCTTCCTCCTGGAGACCGACCGAGGTCTCTTCCTCCTGGAGACCGACCGAGGTCTCCTCTTGGCGACACCCGCATGCCTCTCGTGCCCAGGCAAGCCCACATGCATCTCGCGCCCTGGCGATGCCCGTATGCCTCTCGCGCCCTGGCGATGTCCGCATGCCTCTCGCGCCCTGGCGATGCCCGTATGCCTCTCGCGCCCTGGCGATGCCCGCATGCCTCTCGCGCCCTGGCGATGCCCGCATGCCTCTCGCGCCCTGGCGATCATGTTCCAGGCGATCTCATGGCTTTCTAACTACACTTTCCTTCACTTTTATTTTAAATAAAAACATACTTAGAATTCACTTAAAATATATCACTTTTATTCCAATAAAATTTTCCAGGTCCTTACAATCTCCCTAACAACAAAAATTTTCGTCCTCGAAAATTGAATTACAAAGAAAAGAGATGTGGATAGTCGTTTCTCATGTTCTCTTCCAACTCCCAAGTCGAATCACCGGATCTCTCATCCCACACCACCTTAACCATAAGGATGGTCTTACCCCTGAGCTGTTTGCTTTGGTGATCGTCTATTCTGACTGGTCTTGCTTCAAAAGACAAGTCGTCCCTGATCTGCACGTCGTCCACCTCCAACACGTGACAAGGGTCGGCGAGATATTTCCTTAGCTGCGATACGTGGAAGACATTATGCAGATTTGCTAAATGTGGAGGTAGGGCGATCTCATAGGCTACTGGACCAATTTTCCTCAATATCTGGTAAGGTCCAACAAACTTAGGTGACAGCTTCTTTGGTCTGATAGCTCGTCCTACGCCCTTGGTTGGGGTCACTCTCAAAAACACATGGTCTCCAGCAGCAAACTCCAAAGGTCTTCTCCTCTGATCTGCATAGGACTTCTGCCGGCTTTGGGAAGCTCTCATCCTGCCTTGTATCTGTTTCACCTTCTCGGTCGTCTGCTGAATCAACTCTGGCCCAACCAAGACTGCCTCGCCCTCCTGATACCAACATAAGGGAGTCCTGCATTTCCTCCCGTACAGGGCTTCATAAGGCGCCATCCCAATGCTGGCGTGGTGACTGTTATTATACGTAAACTCCACCAGTGGTAACACCTCATCCCAACTTCCCAAATGATCCAAGACACACGTCCTTAGCAGATCTTCCAAGGACTGGATCGTTCTCTCTGACTGACCATCTGTTTGGGGATGATATGCAGAGCTCATCCTCAACTTAGTTCCTAAGCAATCTTGTAGAGTCCGCCAAAACCGCGAAGTGAACCTGGGATCCCTATCCGAAATGATGCTGGTAGGCACTCCATGCAACCTTACAATGTCCTTGATGTACAGTTGTGCCAACTTTTCCATGGGCATCTTCATATTCACTGGGAGGAAGTGGGCACTCTTTGTCAGCCGATCTACTATGACCCAGATTGCCTCATGACCCTTCACCGATCTAGGCAGATGGGTGACAAAGTCCATGGCAATGCTGTCCCATTTCCACTCAGGGATATCCAGCTGCTGCAACAGCCCGCCAGGTCTTTGATGCTCTACCTTTGCCTTCTGACACGTTAAGCAGGTTGCAACATACTGGGCGATGTCTCTCTTCATGCCTGACCACCAAAATGACCCCTTCAAGTCATGGTACATCTTGTTCATACCTGGGTGTAGGTTAAGGCGACTCTCATGACCTTCTTCTAGGATCATCTTCTTCAACTCTTCATTTGCAGGTATGCAAATTCTGCCATTAAATCTCAAGATCCCATCATCGCCCATTACAAAGTCTCTCGCCTGATCTGTCCCTAGTGACTCCATAGTATGCTTCAGACTAGGGTCCTCCAACTGCTTATCCTTTAACATCCCAAGGAAGTCATTAGTTATAGCCAGCTTACTACAACTAATGTGATTTACGTGAAATTCCACTCCAAGGTTTAAGTCTCTGAACTGCTCGATCAGTTTCTGCTCTTTTATCATCATGGTGGCTACTTGCATTGATTTTCTACTCAAAGCGTCTGCCACTACGTTGGCCTTCCCTGGGTGATACATGAGTTGAAAATCGTAGTCCTTTAGGAACTCCATCCACCTTCTTTGCCTCATGTTCAGTTCCTTCTGATCGAACAGGTATTTCAGGCTCTTATGGTCGCTGAACACCTGGAACCGAGCTCCATATAAGTAGTGCCTCCAGATCTTTAGGGCGAAGACCACTGCCGCCAACTCCAAATCATGCGTAGGGTAGTTCCTCTCATGGACCTTGAGTTGCCTTGAAGCATAAGCGACTGCCCTTTTCTCTTGCATTAAAACGCATCCCAGTCCCTGATGTGAGGCATCACAGTAGACGTCAAAAGGTCTTCCTACCTCGGGGATCACCAGCACTGGAGCACTCGTCAACCTTTTCTTTAGTTCCCTGAAGCTGAGCTCACATCGGTCGGTCCAAGCGAAAGGTTGGTCCTTACGGGTCAGCTGTGTTAACGGAGCCACCACCTTGGAAAAATCCTCAATAAATCTCCGATAGTAACCCGCCAAACCCACAAAGCTCCTTATCTCAGTGACTGTCTTGGGACGTTCCCACTGCAGCACTGTCTCTACTTTGGCTGGGTCTACCGAGATCCCCTGGGCAGATATCACATGCCCTAAGAAGTTGACTTCCCTCAGCCAGAACTCGCACTTAGAGAATTTGGCATAGAGTTGCTTCTCCCTCAGAACTTCCAACACCGACCTCAGATGTCCTTCATGTTCTTCCTCGGTCTTTGAATAGACAAGTATGTCGTCTATGAAGACTACCACAAACTTATCCAAGAAAGGGCGGAAAATCCTATTCATATAATCCATGAACAGAGCTGGGGCATTGGTCACTCCAAACGGCATCACCACGTATTCATAGTGCCCATACCGGGACCTAAAGGCTGTTTTCTGGACATCGTCGGCCTTTACCAAAATTTGATGGTACCCCGATCTCAGATCAATCTTTGAGAACACCGAGGCTCCATTTACTTGATCCATTAAATCATCAATTCTGGGTAGAGGGTACTTGTTCTTGATGGTCAGCTTGTTTAACTGCCTGTAGTCTATGCACAGCCGAGACCCTCCATCCTTTTTCTTCACCAGAAGTACTGGAGCTCCCCATGGAGATACACTGGGCCTGATAAACTGTTTCTCCAACAGCTCTTCCACTTGCTTCTTTAACTCCACCAACTCGGCTGGGGCCATCCTGTAAGGCGCCATTGACACTGGTCCAGCTCCAGGGACCAAATCAATGGAGAATTCCACTTATCTCTTAGGGGGTAACCCAGGTACCTCTTCTGGGAACACATCCATGAAGTCTTTCACTACAGGTATCCTGCTCACGTCCCCTTTGTTCTTCACTTCCAACCGAGCTAGCATCATGAAGCACCTCGCCCCTTCTTCCATCTCCAACCGCCCATGCCCAGCAGATACTACATCCTGCTCTTGGAGATCGGGCAACACCACTTTCTGCCTACCGCAATCTATGAGAACGTGATTGGCAGAAAGCCAATCCATTCCCAGGATAACATCCAGGTCCTGAAGAGGCAGGCAGATCAAGTTCACTTTGAATCTGCGTCCCTCTACTATTACTCGACATTCAGGGCAAACCGTAGAGGTCATAACCTGTCCTGATGCAGGTGTGGAGACCAACAGTTCAAAAGGCAGCTCCTTCACTAGGAGGCCCAGCTCGGCTATACACCGACTTGACACAAAAGAGTGTGTCGCCCCAGAATCAAACAAAGCTTCTACACTTCTACCAGATATAAAACAGACACCTTGCACAAGGTTACCTGATTGGGACGCCTCTGCTCCTGACATGGCAAACACCCTCCCTGTTGCCTGGGGTCTGCTGCCTTCATTCCTCAACTGCTGAGAACCACTGGGTTGAGTCGCCCCATTCCGGTTAGGGCAGTCTCTAGCAACGTGCCCTGTCCTTTGGCATACAAAACACCTTCTCTCCGAATTCTTCTTGGGGCACACATTGGGCATGTGTGGTCCACCACAGAGGGAACATTTTGGTTTCCAGGGTTGCTGCTGTTGAAACTGGGGTGGCCCTGTTCCCGCCCGATGTAGTGGAGGTCTCGCATATGGCCTGCCTTGTGAATGCTGCACCTTAGCCCGCCCACTGGAAGAACCCCCTGGGTGCGACCTGATCACCCGGGGATCACCCTTTTCCAGGGTCTCCACCATCTTCGCCTTTTCTACCAAGGCGTGAAATTCTCTGATGCACATTGGGGCTATCGTCCTCTTCAGCCCGTGCTTCAGCCCTTCCTCAAACTTCCTGCACCTCCAAGCTTCGGAGGTCGCCTGAGTGTAGAATCGGGCGAGGTACTCAAATCTAGCAGCATAGGCGTTCACTGACATCGCCCCCTGCTCCAACTTTAAGAACTCCGCTTCCCGCGCAAACTTTGCGCTGTCAGGGAAGTATTTCTCCAAGAACCTCACCCTAAAGCTCTCCCAGTCCAACACCTCCTCTCTGGCCTCCATCATTTGCTGAGCTCCCACCCACCAGAACTCTGCTTCTCCAGACAGCAGATAAGTGGCAAACAACAACTTCTTCTCTTCAGGGCAGGAGGTCGCCCTAAAGATTTTCTCCATTTCCCTGACCCACTGATCTGCTTGATCAGGGGTAGCATTCCCACAGAACTTGGGTGGGTTGTGCCTCATGAACTCAGCCAGTCCCATCCGCTCCTGAGGCTGACCGACGGGCGAATTCGTATCAGCCGACCGAGTAGTCTCCCAATGCTGCATGGTAGCTTGATGGTTCTGCGCCATCGCCGCATTCTGCTACTGGATGGCACCTGCCATCATCTCAATGGCCCTGGCGATCTGGCCCATCTCAGAAGAAGGTTGGGGAGAGGTAGGAGGTCTACGAGTCATCTTCTTTGTTCTCAGATTCCGAAACCACTAGCTTCTATATTCCCTACAACTACAAGAATGAAATCGATAAGGAAATCAATTCATTCAAGGGGGATAACATCTCGACCTCACAAGGTCAGCTTCTCAAATTCCTTAGGAATTTCAGTCCATCTACAGAACCATAAAACTTATAACTTCAAACAAAACACCAGGACAGCTACTAGCGTGCAACCATCAATCCACACAGCCACTCACAATCAATTACGAGAGCACTCAATAACATGAAATAGATCACACCAGAAGTCAAAGTATGCTAAACATTAAACCTCTGGAATTTAGATTGAGAATCACCCCGATCCGGTCATGAGTGTGCACCCTCACCACCTTATCAAGACCCTCTCATTCTAAATACTAAGATCTTCAGTTAGGCATACATTCACTGCAGCACACACAAAAAGTTCAATACAAAAACGTTTGAAAACCTTTCACAATAGTTGTCACTTAAAACTCAAATAAGTTTTCATGAGCAGAAGAAAACACAATGGATCCACAGCCCTCAGGTCATCCAAAGGACGAACTGCTCTGATACCATTAATGTAACATCCCGCCAAATACATTTCGCATTTTTGCATTTTCGTAATATGAAATAACGGTAAAACAAATATATTGAAATAAACATAATTGTACATATATATAAATGAGTTTCTCCTCGCAGGGAGTTTGATACAAAATGGCCCTTTTTCCAAAACTTAAACATAAAAACTGCAAATAATACAAACAGCCGATCTGCTAACAGAAACGGCGATCTCTCATCAGACAGGCGATCTCCTATCATACCGGCGATCTCCTATCAGAAAGCAAAAACGGGTGATCGCCTAACAGATCAGAGATAGGCGATCTCCTTCTGGCGATCACTCACAGGGGAATCCCACTTCCTGCAACCTCATCTGCTCCCGTGTAAAGATACACGATCATCACAGTTTTTTTAGAAAGACATCCACAGAAACAAAATACAGGGTAAGCTATATATTTAGGAAAACTTTGAAGCAAGAGCATACATAAGAACTCCACAACATCCATGAACCGTATCAATATCAGCCATCACATTTCCATATTCCACAAGACTATCAGGAAGTCCCCAAATTCACAAATCAATCCAAGAGTATTTCAATTCACATCAGCAATCAAGTGTCTATTAATTCAATTTCACATTTCTCACGTCAGACTTTCCACTAACTCATCACACCAGACACTTGACCACTATTTCCGGAGACTCGTGCGTTGATTAGACCCAGAGATTCGCACCTGTCATACCACACCACTGTGAAATCCACACAGGGTCGCTGTGAAATCCACACAGCCATGCGCATACACCATCTCAATATTCTCATTATCACGGTATGACAAGGTTAATCCATACAACAGGTGGAGCTCGTTCTTTTTCACACGAGACACCCATACGTATGAACCTCCATCGACTCTCCACAACTGAGTAACTTCCTCTATGTGATTTCATTACCTCAGTAGAGTCAGGATGTCTCATTATAGGATCACCGATCAATACACCTATTACACGACCTTACACGGTATTTTCTTTCCTGAAAATACTATGCCTCGATCCACAATCACAACATTCAACACATCCCATAACACTTCAATGAACGATTTCAATCACAGCAAAACTCATACCAAGGTTCAAACTTTCGAAAACCACATTTAAAATCTCAAACACTTTTGAAACAGCATAAAACAGGGGATATATCAATAACAGATGAAAACCGGCGATCACCTCCAGAAACCGGCGATCACGAACAAAACTGGGTTTTAAACAAGAACATTTTGAAACCGGCGACCTCGTCGCCCTTAACATCAAAACAGAAAACGATTACAGTAAACACTTCGCATTTCAACATCAGAACCCCAGAACGAAAGCAAGAACCCGCGACTACGTCGCCCCAACATCTCAATCAGCAAATATAACGTTTTCGTTGGAAAAAGACTAGCTTCCCTTACCTGGATCAGCGTGAAATCTCACTTCAAGCTCTGAACCGCCGAACGTAAAGGATGTCCGAACTCTGCCCAAGCGTTCAAATAGGTAAATCTTGTAGAGAACCTTCCCAAAAGCTCTATGGCAGTCGTCGCTCGTCTTGCTTTTGCTTGAAGGTGCCTGGGAAATACTGAGTCGCAGTGCAAGGGAGAGAAAGAGAAAGATGAAGGTGAACTCACTCTGTCACCTTTTATCTCCCACTGCGTTTCAAAACTCCCTAAGAGGAGCCTTCTGAAGCTAAGGACGTATGCCTGCTGTGTAGCCGCCCTAGCCTACTCTCTGAGATACCTAGCGTGTGAGTTTCCCTTTTACTCAAGCACAAACCTGACAGTAAGGTTGCGTGGTTGACTTTGCGTACACAAACACTGTGCACTACCGTACCAACTCTCTGGAGCCACTGACTACGTGTTGCGCATGCAAGACGTTCATGCTGGGCCCTGGGCCCCCACTTCATTTGCATGAAACACGACATCGCGCGATAACCTTTCGCCGATGACCTCTCGCGCGAAGACTCTCCACTGATGACCTTCCGCGCGAAGGCTATCCACCGATGACTCATCCTGGAGGACGACCGATGTCTCTCTTTGGAAGACGACCGATGTCTCTCTCTGGAAGACGACCGATGTCTCTCTCTGGAAGACGACCGATGTCTCTCTCTGGAAGACGACCGATGTCTCTCTCTGGAAGACGACCGATGTCTCCTCCTCCTGGAGACCGACCGAGGTCTCTTCCTCCTGGAGACCGACCGAGGTCTCTTCCTCCTGGAGACCGACCGAGGTCTCCTCTTGGCGACACCCGCATGCCTCTCGTGCCCAGGCAAGCCCACATGCATCTCGCACCCTGGCGATGCCCGTATGCCTCTCGCGCCCTGGCGATGTCCGCATGCCTCTCGCGCCCTGGCGATGCCCGTATGCCTCTCGCGCCCTGGCGATGCCCGCATGCCTCTCGCGCCCTGGCGATGCCCGCATGCCTCTCGCGCCCTGGCGATCATGTTCCAGGCGATCTCATGGCTTTCTAACTACACTTTCCTTCACTTTTATTTTAAATAAAAACATACTTAGAATTCACTTAAAATATATCACTTTTATTCCAATAAAATTTTCCAGGTCCTTACACTGGTACTGCGTAATCCACGTATCTGACCCATGTGTGGCACAGACCTGTGCAACGTTTACTCCATCCACAGGGAATGCCCTTATCCTTGGCGTTTTCAAGGTCTCCTGAGCTAAAGACCTGTGACTCCTCGCCGCTCCCACCGCCGATCTGCTCACTTGCAGCACCTGGTGATCTGCCACAAAAGCCCTAGGTGTTTTCAATGTTTCCTGAATAACAGTCCTCTGCCTACCCCCCTTGCCCGAACTGGCGAGCTTGGCTAGCAAGTCAGCTCGGGCATTTTGCTCCCTTGGCACATGCACTACCTCGAACGCTGTAAAAGAACTCTTCAACTCCTGAACATATGCCAGATAAGCTGCCATCTGCGGGTCCTTGGCTTGGAACTCGCCCACTACTTGCCCGGTGACCAGCAACGAGTCACTTTTGGCTATCAAAACTTTAGCCCCCATCTCCTTTGCCAACAAGATTCCTGCAATCAATGCTTCGTATTCTGCTTGATTGTTGCTGGCTTTGAAAGCGAACCTCAGGGACTGTTCTATTAGCACGCCGTTGGGCCCTTCCAGAATGACTCCAGCTCCGCTGCCCTGCTGGTTTGACGATCCATCTACCGAAAGGACCCAACGGAAGTCATCTCCTTCGGCCTGAGTCGCCTCCGACGAGAGCTCGACGACAAAATCAGCTAAAAACTGCCCCTTAATTGGTCCTCGGGGTTCATATTTAATGTCGAACTCTGAGAGTTCTACTGCCCACTTCACCATTCGTCCAGCTACATCAAGTTTCCTTAGGACCTTCTGAATGGGGAGATTGGTCATTATCACGATGGCAAAGCTCTGAAAGTAATGACGCAGCCTCCTCGCCGAAAACACAACCGCAAGCGCAGCCTTCTCCAAGGCCTGATACCTCACTTCAGGTCCCTGCAACACCTTGCTCACAAAGTAAATGGGCTTCTGGACCTGATCTTGGTCTTGGACAAGCACCGCACTCACCGCCCTCTCCGTCACAGCGAAATACAGTCTGAGAGGCACTCCTACTAACGGTTTGCACAGAACCGGCGGGCTTGCTAGATACGCTTTAAGCTTCACGAAAGCTTCTTCACACTCCTTGGTCCAGGCAAACCTGCTGTTTCTTTTCAAGCACTGGAAATACGGGTGGCCCTTCTCGCCGCTGGCTGACACAAAACGTGAGAGAGCAGCCATCCGACCTGTCAGCTGCTGCACCTCCTTCACCGTGGCTGGGCTTCTCATTGCCATAATAGCAGCGCACTTATCTGGGTTTGCTTCTATTCCTCTTTCAGTCAGAAGGAAACCTAAAAATTTTCCTGCCTCAACGCCAAAAATGCACTTCTCTGGATTTAGTTTCAGCTTATACTTGGCTATCGTGACAAACAACTCCTCCAAGTCCGAGGTGTGCCGGCTTCCCTCTGTGGAAGTCACCACCATATCATCAACATAGGCCTGCACATTTCGCCCTAGCATTGGTGCAAGTACCTTATCCATCAATCTTTGGTACGTGGCGCCAGCGTTCTTCAGTCCGAATGGCATTACCTTGTAGCAATAGCACGATCTCTCCGTCATGAAGGCGGTCTTCTCTTCATCCATAGGATGCATCTTGATCTGATTATAACCCGAGAACGCATCCAGAAAGCTCAACAGTTTGCAGCCCGCCGCGCTGTCCACCAGGGCGTCTATACTCGGTAAAGGATATGAGTCCTTCGGACAAGCCTTGTTCAAATCGGTGAAATCGACGCACATGCGCCATTTGCCGTTGCTCTTTTTAACCAGCACGACGTTAGCGAGCCACTCGGGGTATTGGATCTCCCGAATGTGACCTGCGGCGAGGAGCTTCTGCGTTTCATCCCTGATCGCCTGCCTCCTCTCCTCGTTAAACTTTCTCCTTCTTTGCCGCACTGGCTTTACCTGGTGGTCTACCGCCAGGTGATGACACAAAAAGTCAGGGTCGATACCAGGCATATCCGAGGCAGACCACGCAAACGCGTCCAGATGCCTCTCAATTACCCCGGCGATCTGGTCTTGTGCTCCATGGTCCAACGATTTTCCCAGCTTGAAGACCTTGCCTTTTATCTTCCTTTCAACCCACTCTTCCACTGGTTGAGGTCTCCTTTCGCTGGCGATCACTGCTCTGACGATTCCTGCCTCTCTGCCCTCCTCTGGGCGATTTCTCAACTCCACTGCTCGGTCGGTCTCTCCGACCCCTTCCTCATCATCTAGCGTATGCGCACCCCCCTCGGCGATCAACTCCATCGCAATATCGGCGGCCTGCCCCCTTCTTCGTGTTGATTCCGCGCCAGGAGGGGGTGTGGTTGTGATGTAGCTTACTGACCGCTTGTTCTTGAGGCTGTTTTCGTAACACCTTCGTGCCTCCTGCTGATCAGACCGCAGGGTTATCACCACGCCTTCCATTGAAGGGAGCTTAACCTTCATGTGCCTTGTTGATGGCACTGCCCCTATCCGGTTGAGAGTTGGCCTCCCTAACAGGATGTTATATGCTGAGGGGGCGTTCACGACGAGATACTTGATTTTCTCCGTTCTTGAAGCCACCTCATCCGTGAACGTGGTTCTCAGCTCGATGTACCCCCTGACCTCCACCTGACCGCCAGCGAAACCATACAAGCATCCCCCATACGGTCTCAGCTGGTCAAGGGGTAACTGCAGCTTGTTGAAAGTTGGCCAGAACATAACATCGGCCGAGCTTCCCTGGTCGACCAGCACCCGGTGGATCTTCCTCCCAGCGGTGACAAGCGAGATCACTACGGGATCGTTGTCATGTGGCACAACGTCTTTAAGATCTTCCCTGGTAAACGCGATGTCCACATCGGGCGAATGGTCGTCGAATGCTTCTACTGCCATCACCGACCGAGCATACCTCTTGCGCTGCGACGCGGTGCACCCACCTCCGGAGAATCCCCCAGCTATAGTGTGGATCTCCCCGTGGATGGGCACTTCATGCTGCTGGCTCTCAGTGCTCGCCGGCTGGGAGCTCGTCGCATCTGCTGCCTTCTGCAGCAAGTAGTCCTTCAGGAATCCACTTTGGACCAACTTGTCGAGTTGGTGTCCTAGCAACAGACAGGAGTTAATGGTGTGGCCAAAACCTTTGTGGAATTCACACCACGCATCTGGCTTTGGCCCCAACACTTTATCCGTCTTCTTCTCGGGCATCGTCAGCTTGGCAGCTATACTGGGGATGGCGATCAGGTCCCCCAATCTCATCACGAACTCATGCCTCGGAGGGCGCTTGAATTCCCTCGGGCGACCTGATCCTCTTGCTCTACTACTGCCATCATCTTTACTTTTCTTCGGATCATAAGGATGATATATCCTTTGGTCCTTCTTTACCGCTGCCGTCTCCAACACCCTTTGAGGCTGAGTCCTGGCTTGGGTGCGTGGTTTTGCGGGAGCCGTACTCCCCCTCTTTTCTATCACTTCGTTCTCGGCAGCGATGTGAGCCACAGCACGTCGCCGAATCTCTGCGAAAGTTGCAGGGCGACTCCTGATCAATGATTCGCTGAATGGCCCAGGTAGCACGCCTTTCTTAAAGGCGTGTACGAACATCTCCTCCTCTTTACCTGGTAGTCGGACTATCTGGGCCCCGAATCTGTTCAGATAATCCTTCAAAGATTCCCCCTGGAATTGCCTTAGGTCGAACAAGTCGTAAGACACCATAGGCGGCGCCTTATTCACAATGTACTGATCGACAAACAGCTTGGAAAATTGCCGGAAACTGGAAATATGTCCGGTAGGTAGACTCACAAACCAGTCCAACGCTGTGCTGTGGAGGGTGCTCATAAACATCTTGCAGTAGACCGCATCCGATCCTCCCGACAGCATCATCTGCGTATGGAAAGCGGTGAGATGCCTTTCGGGGTCTTCTTTCCCAGTGAACACGGTCTTAGGCCCTACGAAGGTGGCAGGGACCACCGTGTCCATGATTTCCTGGGAGAAAGGCATGGGAAAGGCCCTTGTGGGCGTTGGTGGAGCCCGATCCTCTGCCCCACAGTCTCCATCTTGCCGCACGTTTTGCAGACTCACACGCAGCTCCTCGTTCGCTTTGTGCAACTCCTCATTCCTGGCCTGTGAGGCGGCCAGGTCTTCCTGCATCCGCGCTTGATGCGCCCTGGACTCCGCCACCGTCTCCTGGAGGGCGCGCATTGTTTCCATGAGTTGCTGCATGGTAACGCTTTCGCCTCCATTCGGTGGAACGGAACCGTGCCTTGTCGTCCTCATCTTCTGTGGTTTCTCTCTCACTCTCGTGTATGGGACCTTGTTTTACTCGGCCCCACGGTGGGCGCCTAATGTTCCTGCCGGTTGACTCTGCGTCAGCTGACTCCTGCGGCCCTCCCACACCTCCTTCCTCACCTGGTCTGTGCTGGTATGATCGCACCTGCAAAAGAGAAAGGGGGGGTGCCCTCGCGGCCGTTTGCACTCCAACGCTCAAGTCAGAACGGGGCCAGAAACATCAAAGTCTGAATTTCTCTCTGTGTTTAGGTCTAGAATTGCGTACCTCTGTGAAGCATGTTACTGTTCCTTATATACCTAGGGTTTTCTGCGCCGCTAACCCTAATTAGGGTTTATTGCGCTGCTGGACACACTTAGGGTTTACTGGAATGCCCCCCTGCGCCACTCTTACCCAGTCTTTGGGATAACCTAGCGCATAGGGTTTCCTTCTCTGGAGTGCAAACTCTAACAGGATGAACACCTGTTCTGGGAGGGCCTTCACTGTTCACGTGCCATGCATGTAGCCTTCGTGATTCGGGACTCTCTTTACCTCTGGGAATATTTACTAATAATCTGCGGAGCAGGCGATGACCGATTACCCATCTCTCTGTGGAGCAGGCGATGACCGATTACCCATCTCTATGCGGGCAGGCGATGACCGATTACCCATCTCCCTACGGAGCAGGCGATGACCGATCACCCATCTCTATGGGACACAGGCCGATCACCCCTGATGGGGTCTACACACGTGGCTTTGGCCCATGCTGTGGGGCCCATCTGACGTCCGAGGACTGGTCAGTACAGTGAAGAATTATCCAAAAAAAATATTAAAAGCAAAAATTTTCAATACTCTTTTTCGATGTCTTTAAGTAAAAATTCCATTTAAAGATTTATAGGGAAAATGTGCATTTTGAGTGTCCTTGAAGAACAATAAAAATAAGTAAGATTGATTTGTAAATCTACATCAAAAAGCGTTTATATAAATTGTTTAAAAGCATAGTTAATTGATTATATTTAATGTTAATAATAATAATAATAATAGATTATTTATTTTTATCTGAATCTTGAAACTTTATAAGAATAATATAATCAATTATTTCTAGTCACTATGGATTATTTACGATGCTTGTATTTGTACGAAATTTTATATAATTTATTATTATTTAAATAATTGATTATTTTACTTGTAATAATTCATTATGGCATAAGATAATTGATTATCTAATTATGGCATAAGATAATTGATTATCTAGTTAAACACAATTTATGCACAAGATAATTCATTATATTCTATTACAATAGATTATTATGTTTTAAAATATTTTATAAAACCTTTTAAAAAATAATTATGTATAAAGGCTTAGAATGATTTTGTAATGCATAAGTCTAAATTTAGTTAAGAATAACTAATACGTTTAACAAACACACTCACATATAAAAGAAAAAAAAATCATTCATATAGAGATGTAGAGTAAAAATTAATTAGATATGTATGATCTATATAAAAATATTAATGTATATGAAAATCACAACAATAATTTCATGTCTTCACATATGTCTAATAGCGAGTTATTTTAGAACATTTATATCACTTTTCTCACAACGTATTTTTACATAAAAAGAAACTATAACATATTTGTTCCTTTTTTCTCATAAAACTACAACATTCAAAATGACGACTCAAAGCACTTTTTTTCTATTATTAAACTTTGAATTATTTTTTCGCTCGAAGGACCCATATTTTTTTTACATTTTCATAGTTTCATTCAATTATTTTATTCTTTAAGATTCCACTAATAATTATATTATTACTAATCATCACAAGATAAATATATATATATATATCTTCTCCCTGATTGACTCAGTCCTCGTTGACTCTGAGATAGATGGTGGCTCCTCCTATTTTCGCGGTGGTTCTGTGCTTCCAAAAGGGTGGCTCCGTTGAGACAGAGGGGGTCCTACTTGTAATTGCACTCCGACGCTCAAGTCAATACAGGTTAAGAAACATCAAACAAGCAAAAATGCTTAAGCTTATAATGTGTGTGTAAGAACTATGTCTTGTGTAGAAGACAGCGTGTGTTTACCATGGGGTTTACCCCCCTTATATAATTGTTTCTAGGTTAACCTGTTGCTAACATTCCCTTGCCAAAGCCTTGCTTCTAGTGAATTTAGGATTACCTTTTCGGGATACTATCGCACAGTCTTAGTGCAACTCCCGTGGCACCATAAAAATGAACAATCATAAAATCAATTCACATCACTGTGGGTCCTACTGTGTTGACCTCTGCCACGTTGACCTCTACTGTATATCGCCGACGTCTGAGGTCTGGCCACTACAATTGGAAGTAAGGATACTGTAACATCCCGCCAAATACTTTGGAATAAATATAAAATAAAAGAAATAAAGGTAAAACAATAATATTGAAGTGAACATACGTATTTATATAAAATGGAGTTGCTCCTCACAGGGAGTTTAATACATAACCGGTCAATTTTCCAAAACTTAAAACAAAATACAGTCAAATAAAATGAAACCGGCGGTCTCCCTACACAAACCGGCGATCTCCTATCAGAAGACCCAAAACAGCCGATCTGCTATCAAAACAGAAAACAGGCGATCACCACATGGAGACAGAAACAGGCGATCTCTTTCCGGCGACCACTCACTGAGGAGCTCTACTCCCTGGAAGATCATCTGCTCCCGTGTAAAATACACGATCATCACAGGTTTTAAGAAAACATCCACAAACAAGAACACAGGGTAAGCTAGATATTTTTAAAACTTTAAATTATAAACTGGACAACCAACATAGATCAGCCCTTTTTAAACATTCACAAGAGTCCATCACTTTCTCATTCATATCACACAACCATCAAGTGTCTATCAACAAATTCTCAATATTTCACATTTCTCACGTCAGACTTCCACTGACTCATCACACATAGACACTTGACACTACTTCCGGAAGACTCGTGCGTTGAACTTAGCATCCAGAGACCTGCACCTGTCATACTTCATCGCTGTAATGTTCCCACAGCCATGCGCATCAACATAATCTCGATCTCAATCTCATCACTCTCACAGTATGACAGGGTTAATCCATATAACAGGTCAAGTCAGTTATCTTTCAAACGACTTACCCATACATATGGACCTCCTTCGACTCTCACCAACCGAATGACTTCATCTATGTGACTCCATCATATCAGTAGAGTCAGGATCGTCTCATTCACAGGATACTCACTGATCAATACACCTCATAAATAATCTCAACACGGTATTTCCTTTCCTGAAAATACTATGTCTTGATCCCACATTCAAACATTCAACACATCATATAACACTTAAATGAACGATTTCCAATCACAGCAACAATCATTCCACATTTAAATCTCAAACAGTCTCAACGACACTAAAACAGGGGAGTTCGAAATCTGTATTTAAAACCGGCGATCACGTCGCCCAAGCTCATGAAAACAGAGCATCATGGAAAAGGGGTTTAAAACCGGCGATCACGTCGCCCCCACACATAAAACAGAGCATCGTGAAATTGAGTTTTGTAAGGACCTGTAAAATTAAATTGGAATAAAAGTATTATATTTAAATAATTTCAGAAGATGTCATTATTTAAAATACAAAGAGTTGGTAAATGAAGCTTCGTAGTAGTCGGACATCGGACGTCGCCCAAGGTCTGGGGTCAGCTGGTAGAGGTCGGTCGACTGACATGTGGATCAAGAAGAGTAAAGGAGGAAAAGTGTAGCTAAGAAGTCTTCTACGAGATCGCCGTTAGTGAAGACGGAGGCGATCTCCGACTTCTCTGACACATAATCGCCTGTTGCCTAGAGGAGACATGACCGCCAATCGTTTAGGGCGTACGTGATCGACGGGAGTGCACGTAGTATGTGGTCAAGATACTGGATCAACCAGAGTGGGTTCCAACAACCACGCGTATCAAGGTGTGGGTTAAGCCTTAGATACGCTGTGCATGCGAAGCTCTATGCTTGAGCAAAAGAGATCGTCCTTAGTGTTGCATGCATGGGCGCAAGAGGAATGGTGCTGATCTTCTCTTGGAAATGTGAAGCTACCGACGTCACCAAGCCTTGTGGAGATAATACATTTGACGTAACATAGTGGAATGAAGAACCTTCAGGAAGGCGTGGCGATGTGTCGTCGGGCATCGCCAGGGCGCGAGAGGCATGCGGGCATCGCCGGGGCGCGAGAGGCATGCGGGCATCGTCGGGGCGCGAGAGGCATGCGGGCATCGCCGGGGCGCGAGAGGCATGCGGGCATCGCCGGGACGCGAGAGGCATGCGGGCATCGTCAGGGCGCGAGGCATGCGGGCATCGCCAGGGCGCGAGAGACATGCGGGCGTCGCCAGGGATAGACATCGGTCCTCTCCCAGAGAGAGAGATCGGTCGTCTTCCAGGTTATCGCGCGATGACGTGTTGCACACAGTTAAAGTGGGACCCAGACTCCCAGCAGAAGGCACGCGGCACGCGCGACACGTAGACAAAAAGTGTTGGTTCAGAACAGTGACATCAGAATGTTGGCATGCGCAAGAAACACTCGCGGTCGTACTGTTCAGAGCAGTGGTTGGCATGCACAAGAGACAACAGTGGTCGTACTGTTCAGAGCAGTGGTTGGCATGCACAAGAGACAACAGTGGTCGTACTGTTCAGAGCAGTGGTTGGCATGCACAAGAGACAACCGTGGTCGTGCTGTTCAGAGAAACGTACACTCAGGGTCCTGCAGAAGGGAGTGGCAGCAGCATACGTGGACAAGTATGCTTGGATTCAAAAACCCACTGCGGGGAGGCGAAGAACGTTGGAGTGGCCCAAGAGTGAAAGAGTGAGAGCATCTCCATCCTTCTCATTTCTCTCCTTCGCGCTGCGATTCTGGCACCTTCACACAAGAGTACGACGAGCGACAGCCACCATTAGAGCACCTGGGAAGTTCTCTGCAAGTCCTTCAAACCAGACGAAAAAACAGAGCCAAGGCATTCTTCAAGCTTCGTTGGATTTAGGAGCTCTTGGTATTTTGCGCAAGTCCAGGTAAGGGAAGCTAGCCTTCATTTTCAATACAAGCCATAGATTAGCTGTTTCTGAAGTGAGGGCGACGTGGTCGCCGGTTTCGTTTTCATCTTCGTGAATGCTCTGTTCTATGTGTCTGGGCGACGTGGTCGCCGGTTTTAAATACAGATTTCGAAATCCCCTGCTTTTGAATCAGATCGCCGGTTTTGGCGTTGTTTTGCGAACTCCCCTGTTTTTGGTGTTGTTTTGAGACTGCTTGAGATTTAAATGTGATATTCGAAAGTTTGAACCTTTGAAATGATTGTTGCTGTGATTTGAATCATTCGATTGAGTGGTATGATGTTTTGAATGTTGTGAATGTGAGATCAAGGCATAGTATTTTCAGGAAAGGAAATACCGTGTAAGATCATTTGTGTAATGTGTATTGACTAGGGGCTTGTCTCGAAGGAGATATCCTGACTCTGCTGATATAATGGAATCACGTAGATGAAGTTATTCAGTTGTGGAGAGTCGGAGGAGGTTCATATGAATGGGCGAGTAGTGTGAAAAAGAACGAGCTCGGCCTGTTATATGAATTAACCTTGTCATACCGGGAGAGTGATAACATTGAGATTATATATGCGCATGCTGTGTGGATTTCACAGCGACCCTGTGTGGATTTCACAGTGGTATGGTATGACTGTAACATCCCGCCAAATACATTTCGCATTTTTTTTTTTTTTTGCATTTTCGTAATATGAAATAACGGTAAAACAAATATATTGAAATAAACACAATTGTATATATATACAAAGGAGTTCTCCTCGCAGGGAGTTTAATACAAAACGGTCGTTTTCCAAAACTTAAACATAAAGACAGCAAAATACAAAACTACCGATCCCCTAACAGAAAACGGAGATCGCCTATCGGAAAATGGCAAAAGGGGGCGATCGCCCAACAGAAGCAAAACAGGCGATCTCCTTCCGGCGATCACTGAGGAGCTCTTCTTCCTGCAAGATCATCTGCTCCCGTGTAAAATACACGATCATCACAGGTTTTAAGAAAACAGCCACAGAACCAAAATACAGGGTAAGCTAGATATTAAGAAAAACTTTGAATCAATAGAAAGCGATAAAACTTCACAACATCCATGATCCATATCAATTTCAACATCAACAATCTCAGATTATCATTCTCACAGAAAGACAGGGTTAATCCATACAACAGGTGGAACTCGTTCTCTTTCACACTAGACGCCCATTTAATCCATACAACAGGTGGAGCTCGTTCTCTTTCACACGAGACGCCCATTTAATCCATACAACAGGTGGAGCTCGTTCTCTTTCACACGAGACGCCCATTTAATCCATACAACAGGTGGAACTCGTTCTCTTTCACACGAGACGCCCATTTAATCCATACAACAGGTGGAGCTCGTTCTCTTTCACACGAGACGCCCATTTAATCCATACAACAGGTGGAGCTCGTTCTCTTTCACACGAGACGCCCATTTAATCCATACAACAGGTGGAGCTCGTTCTCTTTCACACGAGACGCCTATTTAATCCATACAACAGGTGGAGCTCGTTCTCTTTCACACGAGACGCCTATTTAATCCAGACAACAGGTGGAGCTCGTTCTCTTTCACACGAGACGCCTATTTAATCCAGACAACAGGTGGAGCTCGTTCTCTTTCACACGAGACGCCCATTCATAACATTTCAACAATTGATTCCAGTCACAGCAAAACTCATGCCAAGGTTCAGATTTTCGAATATCACATTTAAATCTCAAATCAGTTCTCAAACAACATAAAACAGGGGATATTTCAATAACAGATGAAGAACCGGCGATCACCTCCAGAACCGGCGATCACGAACAAAACTGGGTTTTAAACAAGAACATTTTGAAAACCGGCGACCACGTCGCCCTCAACATCAAAACAGAACTGTGATCATGAACATCTCACATTTCAACATCAAACACCGTGAAAGCGAAGTAACACCGGCGACCACGTCGCCCTATCATCACAAACATCAAATACCCAGTTATCGTTGGAAAAAGACTAGCTTCCCTTACCTGGATCAGCGTGAAATCTCACTTCAAGCTCTAACCCACCGAACGTAAAGGATGCCCGAACTCTGCCTAAGCGTTCAAATCGGTAAAACTTGTAGAGAACCTTCCCAAAAGCTCTATGGCAGTCGTCGCTCGTCTTGCTTTTGCTTGAAGGTGCCTGGGAAATACTGAGTCGCAGTGCAAAGGAGAGAAAAGAGAAAGATGAAGGTGAACTCACTCTGTCACCTTTTATACTCTCACTGCGTTTCTAACTCACTAAGAGGCGGTGCATTCCGATACTAGGAACATAGGCCTGCCATGTAGCTATCATTACCTACTCTCTAACTAACCCTTCCGTGTGGGTTTCTTCCTCGAATTAAATGCAAACCTGACAGCATGGCCACGTGGCGTCTCTGCGCACATGGAGCTACTGTTCCGAAGGACTTTCACTGCCTACATGTCGCACATGCAGCACGTTCATCCTGGAAACCATGGCCCCACCTCATCCGCGTATAACAGGACGACCGACGTCCCTCCTTGGAAGACGACCGATGTCTCCTCCTCCTGGAGACCGACCGAGATCTCCTCCTCCTGGAGACCGACCGAGGTCTCCTCCTCCTGGAGACCGACCGAGGTCTCCTCTTCCTGGAGACCGACCGAGGTCTCCTCTTGGCGACGCCCGCATGTCTCTCGCGCCCAAGCGATGCCCGCATGCCTCGCGCCATGGCGATGTCCGCATGCCTCTCGCGCCCTGGCGATGCCCGCATGCCTCTCGCGTCCTGGCGATGCCCGCATGTCTCTCGCGCCCTGGCGATGCCCGCATGCATCTCGCGCCCTGGTGATCATGTGTAGTACGCGACCGGCGATCATGTTCCAGGCGATCTCATATTCTTCTAAACTACACTTTCCTTCCTTTTCATTTTAAATACAACATACTTCGAATCCATTTAAATATGACACTTTTATTCCAATAAGATTTTCCAGGTCCTTACAATCTCCCTAACAACAAAAATTTTCGTCCTCGAAAATTGAATTACAAGGAAAAGAGATGTGGATAGCCCTTTTTCATGGTCTCTTCCAACTCCCAAGTTGAATCACCCGATCTCTCATTCCACACCACTTTCACCATGTTGATGGTCATACCTCTGAGCTGTTTACTTCGCTGATCGTCAATCCTTACTGGTTTTACTCCAAAGGACAAGTCATCCCTGATCTGCCATCGTCCTCTCCCAGCACATAACTAGGGTCTGCCATGTACTTCCTCAGCTGTGATATGTGAAAGACATTATGCAGGGTTGCAAAAAGGGAAGATAGGGCGATCTCATACGCTACAAGACCTATCTTCCTCCAGATCTGGTATGGTCCAACAAACTTAGAAGACAGCTTCCTTGATTTGATAGCTCGTCCTACACCCTTGGTTGGTGTCACTCTCATAAACACATGGCCTCCAGCAGCAAACTCCAAAGGTCTTCTCCTCTGAATCTGCCGACTTTGAGAAGCTCTCATTCTGCCTTGTATCAGCTTCAGCTCCTCGGTTGTCTGCTGAACCAACTCTTACTACTCCAATACTTCATCAAATTCCATTTCCCTTTCTCATCACTCATCATTCACCACTTCCATTTCGCCAAAAGAGCAAAGTTAAATTTTCTGTTATCCCTTAAATCATTCATTTACTGGTATGCAAAATTTTTTTTCCCTTAATCTTAATATCCCATCTTCACCCATTACAAAGCCTTTAGCTTGCTCGGTGCCTAGAACTCCCATAATACGCTTCAGACTAGGCTCCCCTAATTGTTCAATCAAAACTGGTTCGCCCTCCTGGTTCCAACAATAAGGGAGTTCTGCATTTTCCCCAATACAGAGCTTCATACAATCACTGACTTCCAAACTCCATAACATCACTA
Organism: Phaseolus coccineus; assembly: GCA_037954025.1. NCBI lineage: Eukaryota > Viridiplantae > Streptophyta > Magnoliopsida > Fabales > Fabaceae > Phaseolus > Phaseolus coccineus. Next base: position 14,947,025 of record CM075686.1, on the reverse strand, counting down.
CCACTGCCGATTCTAAATCATAAGTAGAATAATTATCTCTCATGAACTTTGAGTTGCCTTGAAGCATATGCAACCACTCTCTTTTCTTGCATCCAAAACACATCCCAACCCTTGATGTGAAGCACCACAGTGGACTTCAAAAGGTCTTCCGACCTCTGGAATTACCAGCACTGGAGTACCTCATGGAGATACGCTGGATTTGATGAAATGCTTCCCCAACAGCTCTTCCACTTGCTTCTTCAATTCTACCAACTCGGCTGGAGTCATCCTGCAAGGTGCCATTGACACTGGTCCAGCTCCAGGTACCAAATCAGTAGAGAATTCCACTTCTCTCTTAGGAGGTAACCCAGGTACTTCTTCTGGAAATACATCCATCCAATCTTTCACCACATGAATCCTGCTTACGTCCTCTTCATCCTTCACTTCCAACCGAGCTACCATCACGAAACACCTCGCCCCTTCTTCCAACTCTGATCGCCCATGCCGAGCAGATCTCACATCTGGCTCTTGGAGATCGGAAAACACCACTTTCTGCCTACCGCAAACTATGGGAACGTGATCGGCAGACAGCCAATCCATTCACAGGATAACATCCAGATCCTGCAGAGGTAGGCAGATTAATTTCGAATCTGCGTCCCTCTACTATCACTGGACATTCGGGGCAACTGTAGAGGTCAACACCTGCCCTGACACAGGTGTAGAGACCAACAGTTCGAAGGGTAACTCCTTCACTATAAGGCCCAGCTCGGCTACACCGACTTGACACAAAGGAGTGTGTCGCTCAGAATCATACAAGACTCTTATACTTCTACCAGCTATAAAACAAGCAATCTTACACCAAATTACCTGACTGGGACGCCTCAGCTCCTGCCATGGCAAACACTCTCCCTGTTGCCTGAGGTCTGTTGCCTTCCTCCCTCAACTGTTGGGAACCACTGGATTGAGTCATCCTATACTGGGTAGGACAATCTCTAGCAACGTGTCCCACCTGTTGGCATTTATAACACCTTCTCCCCGAAGTCTTCTTGGGGCATGCATTGGACATGTGTGGTCCACCACAGAGGGAACATTTTGGTTTCCAGGGTTGCTGCTGCTGAAACTGGGGCGGTGCCGCTCCTACCCTATGCTGTGGAGGTCTCGCATAAGGCTCAGACTGCTGTTGCTGCATCCTTGTCTTCTCACTGGAAGAACCCACTGGGTGTGACCTGATCACCCGAGAATCACCCTTTTCCAGGGTCTCCACCATCTTCGCCTTTTCTACTAAGGCGTGAAATTCCCTGACGCACATCGGGGCTATAGTCCTCTTCAGCTCATGCTTCAGCCCTTCCTCAAACTTCCTGCACCTCCAAGCCTCGGAGGTCGCCTGAGTGTAGAATCGGGCGAGGTACTCAAACCGAGCAGCATAGGCGTTCACCGACATCACCCCCTGCTCCAACTTTAAGAACTCCGCTTCCCGCGCAAACTTTGCGCTGTCTGGGAAGTATTTCTCCAAGAACCTCACCCTGAAGCTCTCCCAGTCCAACACCTCCTCTCTGGCCTCCATCATTTGCTGAGCTCCCATCCACCAGAACTCGGCTTCACCAGATAGCAGATAGGTGGCGAACAACAACTTCTTCTCTTCAGGGCAGGAGGTCGCCCTAAAGATTTTCTCCATTTCCCTGACCCACTGATCTGCTTGATCAGGGGTAGCATTCCCACAGAACTTGGGTGGGTTGTGCCTCATGAACTCGGCCAGTCCCATCCGTTCCTGAGGCTGACCGACGGGCGAATTCGTATCAGCCGACCGAGCAGCTTCCCAGTGGTGCATGGTATCTTGATGGTTCTGAGCCATCGCCGCATTCTGTTACTGGATGGCACCTGCCATCATCTCAATGGCCCTGGCGATCTGGCCCATTTCAGAAGAAGGTTGGGGAGCGGTAGGAGGTCTACGAGTCATTTTCTTCGTTCTCTGATTTCGAAACCACAAGCTTCTTTATCCCCTACAACTATAAGAATGAAATCGATAAGAAATCAATTCATTCAAGGGGTAACATCTCGACCTTACCAGGTCAGCTTCTCAAATTCCTTAGGAATTCGAGTCCATCAACAGAAACATGCAGCTTATAACCTCAAGCAAAACATCAGAACAGTTACTGGTGTGCAATCATCAATCCAAACAGCCACTCAAAATCAATTACCAAACACTCAATAAAAAAAAACAATCACGCCAGAAACCGAAGTATGCTAAACATTAAACCTCTGGAAGTTAGATTGAGAATCACCCCGATCCGGTCATGAGTGTGCACCCTCACCACCTTATCAAGACCCTCTCATTCTAAATACTAAGATTTTCAGTTAGGCATACATCCACTACAGCACACACAAAAATTTCAATTACAAAAATGTTTGAAAACCTTTCACAATAGTTGTTACTTAAAACTCAACTAAATTTTCGTAAGCAGAAGAAACGAAATGAAACCACTACCCTCAGATCATCCAAAGGACGAACTGCTCTGATACCACTAATGTAACATCCCGCCAAATACATTTCGCATTTTTTTTTTTTTTTGCATTTTCGTAATATGAAATAACGGTAAAACAAATATATTGAAATAAACACAATTGTATATATATACAAAGGAGTTCTCCTCGCAGGGAGTTTAATACAAAACGGTCGTTTTCCAAAACTTAAACATAAAGACAGCAAAATACAAAACTACCGATCCCCTAACAGAAAACGGAGATCGCCTATCGGAAAATGGCAAAAGGGGGCGATCGCCCAACAGAAGCAAAACAGGCGATCTCCTTCCGGCGATCACTGAGGAGCTCTTCTTCCTGCAAGATCATCTGCTCCCGTGTAAAATACACGATCATCACAGGTTTTAAGAAAACAGCCACAGAACCAAAATACAGGGTAAGCTAGATATTAAGAAAAACTTTGAATCAATAGAAAGCGATAAAACTTCACAACATCCATGATCCATATCAATTTCAACATCAACAATCTCAGATTATCATTCTCACAGAAAGACAGGGTTAATCCATACAACAGGTGGAACTCGTTCTCTTTCACACTAGACGCCCATTTAATCCATACAACAGGTGGAGCTCGTTCTCTTTCACACGAGACGCCCATTTAATCCATACAACAGGTGGAGCTCGTTCTCTTTCACACGAGACGCCCATTTAATCCATACAACAGGTGGAACTCGTTCTCTTTCACACGAGACGCCCATTTAATCCATACAACAGGTGGAGCTCGTTCTCTTTCACACGAGACGCCCATTTAATCCATACAACAGGTGGAGCTCGTTCTCTTTCACACGAGACGCCCATTTAATCCATACAACAGGTGGAGCTCGTTCTCTTTCACACGAGACGCCTATTTAATCCATACAACAGGTGGAGCTCGTTCTCTTTCACACGAGACGCCTATTTAATCCAGACAACAGGTGGAGCTCGTTCTCTTTCACACGAGACGCCTATTTAATCCAGACAACAGGTGGAGCTCGTTCTCTTTCACACGAGACGCCCATTCATAACATTTCAACAATTGATTCCAGTCACAGCAAAACTCATGCCAAGGTTCAGATTTTCGAATATCACATTTAAATCTCAAATCAGTTCTCAAACAACATAAAACAGGGGATATTTCAATAACAGATGAAGAACCGGCGATCACCTCCAGAACCGGCGATCACGAACAAAACTGGGTTTTAAACAAGAACATTTTGAAAACCGGCGACCACGTCGCCCTCAACATCAAAATAGAACTGTGATCATGAACATCTCACATTTCAACATCAAACACCGTGAAAGCGAAGTAACACCGGCGACCACGTCGCCCTATCATCACAAACATCAAATACCCAGTTATCGTTGGAAAAAGACTAGCTTCCCTTACCTGGATCAGCGTGAAATCTCACTTCAAGCTCTAACCCACCGAACGTAAAGGATGCCCGAACTCTGCCTAAGCGTTCAAATCGGTAAAACTTGTAGAGAACCTTCCCAAAAGCTCTATGGCAGTCGTCGCTCGTCTTGCTTTTGCTTGAAGGTGCCTGGGAAATACTGAGTCGCAGTGCAAAGGAGAGAAAAGAGAAAGATGAAGGTGAACTCACTCTGTCACCTTTTATACTCTCACTGCGTTTCTAACTCACTAAGAGGCGGTGCATTCCGATACTAGGAACATAGGCCTGCCATGTAGCTATCATTACCTACTCTCTAACTAACCCTTCCGTGTGGGTTTCTTCCTCGAATTAAATGCAAACCTGACAGCATGGCCACGTGGCGTCTCTGCGCACATGGAGCTACTGTTCCGAAGGACTTTCACTGCCTACATGTCGCACATGCAGCACGTTCATCCTGGAAACCATGGCCCCACCTCATCCGCGTATAACAGGACGACCGACGTCCCTCCTTGGAAGACGACCGATGTCTCCTCCTCCTGGAGACCGACCGAGATCTCCTCCTCCTGGAGACCGACCGAGGTCTCCTCCTCCTGGAGACCGACCGAGGTCTCCTCTTCCTGGAGACCGACCGAGGTCTCCTCTTGGCGACGCCCGCATGTCTCTCGCGCCCAAGCGATGCCCGCATGCCTCGCGCCATGGCGATGTCCGCATGCCTCTCGCGCCCTGGCGATGCCCGCATGCCTCTCGCGTCCTGGCGATGCCCGCATGTCTCTCGCGCCCTGGCGATGCCCGCATGCATCTCGCGCCCTGGTGATCATGTGTAGTACGCGACCGGCGATCATGTTCCAGGCGATCTCATATTCTTCTAAACTACACTTTCCTTCCTTTTCATTTTAAATACAACATACTTCGAATCCATTTAAATATGACACTTTTATTCCAATAAGATTTTCCAGGTCCTTACAATGACAGGTGCAGATCTCTGAGCCTGAGTCAACGCACGAGTCAATCCGGAAGTAGAGTCATGTGTCTATGCATTGTGGGTCAGTGGAAAGTCTGACGTGTGAATCTTGAATATTGAAAGTAGCAGATAGACACTTGACGAGTATGTGGATTATGGAAATCTTGATGGTTGCATTTGATATGGCTTATGTATGGAGTGGAAATTCACGTTTTCTATGGATTTAAAGTTTTTGAAACATCTAGCTTACCCTTTTATCTGGTATTGTGATTGTTTGCTTAAACCTGTGATGATCGTGTATTTTTGCATGGGAGCATACGAGGTTGCAGGTGGTAGAGTTCCTCAGTGAGTGGTCGCCGGAAGGAGATCGCCCATTTATGTTTCTGTTAGGCGATCACCTTTTGCTGTTGTCTGATAGGAGATCGCCGTTTCCTGATAGGAGATCGCCCATCCTTTTGGGAGATCGCCTGTTTTTACTTATTTTGCTGTATTTAGTTTACGTTTTTGGAAAACCGACCGACCTTGTATTAAACTCCCTGCGAGGAGAAAACTTCATTACATATATACGATTATGTTCACTTCAATATTATTATTTTATCTCTACTTCGTTTTATAATTATGAAAAGAATTTGGCGGGATGTTACAAGTTTAAAACCGGCGACCACGTCGCCCAAACACATAGAACAGAGTATCACGAAAACAAAATATGAAACCGGCGACCACGTCGCCCCCACTTCAGAAACAGCTAGCCTACGGCTTTTATTGAAAAACAAAGCTAGCTTCCCTTACCTGGACTTGCGTAAACTTCACTAAGAGCTCCAACCCAACGAGCTTCAAGGATGCTTTAACTCTGTTTTAGCGTCTGGTTTGGAGGACTTGTAGAGAACCTCCCAAGTGTCCAAGGGCAGTCGTCGCTTGTCTACTGGTGCTTGAGGTTGCCTGAATCGCAGCGCGAAGAGGAGAAAAGAGAGGGATGAAGATGCACTCGCTCTTTCACTCTTGAGCCACTGCAACGTTCTTTGCCTCCCCGCAGTGGGTTTTTGAATCCAAGCCTACTTGTCCACGCATGCTGCTGCCACCACCCCCTCTGCAGGAAAGCCTGAGTGTACGTTTCACTGAACAGTACAGCCACGGTTGTCTCTTGCGCATGCCAACTTTCTGATGTCACTATTCTGAACCACCCTTTTTGTCTTCTTGCGCATGCCAACCACTGCCCTGAACAGTATGACCGCGAGTGTCTCTTGCGCATGCCAACTTTCTGATGTCACTATTCTGAACCACCCTTTTTGTCTACGTGGCGCGCCTGCAGGATGTTTCATGCTGGGAGTCTGGGTCCCACTTTAACTGTGTGAAACACGACATCGTGCGATAACCTTCCACCGATGACTCATCCGGAAAGACGACCGATCTCTCTCTCTCTGGGAGACGACCGATGTCTCTCGCGCCCTGGCGATGTCCGCATACCTCGCGCCTGGCGATGTCCTCATACCTCGCGCCCTGGCGATGTCCGCATGGGTAGTCTAGGCGACAGGCGATTATGTACTAACCAGGCGATCTCATACTCTTCTAAGCTACACTTTCCTTCCTTTTTATTTTAAATAAAAACATACTTAGAATTCATTTAAAATATATTCCTTTTATTCCAATTTAATTTTACAGGTCCTTACAGATACCCCCTGCCCCCTCCTGTTGAAACAAATCGGGACAAGGCGACCATCCGACCTGTCAACTGCTGTACTTCCTTCATTTCGACCGGGCTCCTCATGGCCATAATTTCCGCGCACTTCTCGGGGTTTGCTTCTATTCCACGCTTAATCAGCAAGAACTGTAAGGACCTGGAAAATCTTATTGGAATAAAAGTGTCATATTTAAATGGATTCGAAGTATGTTGTATTTAAAATGAAAAGGAAGGAAAGTGTAGTTTAGAAGACTATAAGATTGCCTGGTTAGTACATGATCGCCGGTCGCCTACTACACATGATCACCAGGGCGCGAGATGCATGTGGGCTTTGCCAGGGCGCGAGGCATGTGGACGTCGCCTGGGCGCGAGAGGCATGCGGACATCGCTTGGGCGCGAGAGACATGCGGGCGTCGCCAAGAGGAGACCTCGGTCGGTCTCCAGGAAGAGGAGACCTCGGTCGGTCTCCAGGAGGAAGAGATCTCGGTCGGTCTCCAGGAGGAGGAGACATCGGTCGTCTTCCAAGGAGGGACGTCGGTCGTCCTGTTATACGCGGATGAGGTGGGGCCCTGGTTTCAAGGATGAACGTGCTGCATGTGCGACATGTAGGCAGTGAAAGTCCTTCGGAACAGTAGCTCCATGTGCGCAGAGACGCCACGTGGCCATACTGTCAGGTTTGCATTTAATTCGAGGAAGAAACCCACACGGAAGGGTTAGTTAGAGAGTAGGTAATGATAGCTACATGGCAGGCCTATGTTCCTAGTATCGGAATGCACCGCCTCTTAGTGAGTTAGAAACGCAGTGAGAGTATAAAAGGTGACAGAGTGAGTTCACCTTCATCTTTCTCTTTTCTCTCCTTTGCACTGCGACTCAGTATTTCCCAGGCACCTTCAAGCAAAAGCAAGACGAGCGACGACTGCCATAGAGCTTTTGGGAAGGTTCTCTACAAGTTTTACCGATTTGAACGCTTAGGCAGAGTTCGGGCATCCTTTACGTTCGGTGGGTTAGAGCTTGAAGTGAGATTTCACGCTGATCCAGGTAAGGGAAGCTAGTCTTTTTCCAACGATAACTGGGTATTTGATGTTTGTGATGATAGGGCGACGTGGTCGCCGGTGTTACTTCGCTTTCACGGTGTTTGATGTTGAAATGTGAGATGTTCATGATCACAGTTCTGTTTTGATGTTGAGGGCGACGTGGTCGCCGGTTTTCAAAATGTTCTTGTTTAAAACCCAGTTTTGTTCGTGATCGCCGGTTCTGGAGGTGATCGCCGGTTCTTCATCTGTTATTGAAATATCCCCTGTTTTATGTTGTTTGAGAACTGATTTGAGATTTAAATGTGATATTCGAAAATCTGAACCTTGGCATGAGTTTTGCTGTGACTGGAATCAATTGTTGAAATGTTATGAATGGGCGTCTCGTGTGAAAGAGAACGAGCTCCACCTGTTGTCTGGATTAAATAGGCGTCTCGTGTGAAAGAGAACGAGCTCCACCTGTTGTCTGGATTAAATAGGCGTCTCGTGTGAAAGAGAACGAGCTCCACCTGTTGTATGGATTAAATGGGCGTCTCGTGTGAAAGAGAACGAGCTCCACCTGTTGTATGGATTAAATGGGCGTCTCGTGTGAAAGAGAACGAGCTCCACCTGTTGTATGGATTAAATGGGCGTCTCGTGTGAAAGAGAACGAGCTCCACCTGTTGTATGGATTAAATGGGCGTCTCGTGTGAAAGAGAACGAGCTCCACCTGTTGTCTGGATTAAATGGGCGTCTCGTGTGAAAGAGAACGAGTTCCACCTGTTGTATGGATTAACCCTGTCTTTCTGTGAGAATGATAATCTGAGATTGTTGATGTTGAAATTGATATGGATCATGGATGTTGTGAAGTTTTATCGCTTTCTATTGATTCAAAGTTTTTCTTAATATCTAGCTTACCCTGTATTTTGGTTCTGTGGCTGTTTTCTTAAAACCTGTGATGATCGTGTATTTTACACGGGAGCAGATGATCTTGCAGGAAGAAGAGCTCCTCAGTGATCGCCGGAAGGAGATCGCCTGTTTTGCTTCTGTTGGGCGATCGCCCCCTTTTGCCATGTTCCGATAGGCGATCTCCGTTTTCTGTTAGGAGATCGGTAGTTTTGTATTTTGCTGTCTTTATGTTTTAAGTTTTGGAAAACGACCGTTTTGTATTAAACTCCCTGCGAGGAGAACTCCTTTGTATATATATACAATTGTGTTTATTTCAATATATTTGTTTTACCGTTATTTCATATTACGAAAATGCAAAAATGCGAAATGTATTTGGCGGGATGTTACAAGAACCCCAAGAACTTTCCCACTTCCACCCCAAACACACATTTTTCAGGGTTCAGTTTTAACTTGTACCTGGCTATGGTGTTGAACAACTCTTCTAGGTCAGGGACATGCTGGTCCTTTTCCTGGGAGGTGACAACCATGTCGTCCACGTATACCTGCACATTTCGCCCTATCATAGGGGCGAGTATCTCTCCATTAGTCTCTGGTAAGTTGCTCTAGACCCCAAAAGGCATCACCTTATAACAATAACTGGAGAACTCTGTCATGAATGTTGTCTTGCATTCGTCTTTGGGGTGCATCCGGATCTAGTTGTATCCAGAAAATGCATCCAAGAAGCTGAGGAGTTTGCATCTTGACGCGCTGTCCACCAAGGCATCAATGTTGGGCAATGGGTAAGAGTTCTTGGGGCATGCTTTTCTCAGGTCTGTGAAGTCGACGTACATCCTCCATTTGCCGTTTGGCTTTCTTGACTAATACCACATTGGCCAACCACTCAGGGTATTGGATCTCTTTAATGTGACCAGCCTCCAGCAGCTTCTAGGTTTCCTGCCTGATGACCTACTGTATCTTCTCATTAAACTTTTTTCGTCTCTGGCATACAGGTCGGACTTGTGGGTCCATGGTAAGATGATGGCACAAGAAGTCAGGGTTAATTCCTCGCATGTCTGAGGCAGTCCACGCGAAGGCGTCCAGATATCGGGCCAAGACCTCGGTGCCCTAGTCCTGTGCTTCCTGACTCAGGGACTTACAAGTTTAAAATGTTTGCCCTCAATCTCTCGCTCCATGACCTCTTCTGTGGGCTTGGTTCGCCTTTCAGGGGCGACCTCTACACGGACGATCCCTTCATCCCAGGGGTGGTCAACTGGTGACAGAGCACACCCCTCTCTTTGTCTTGATGTTATTCTCATAACACTTTCTAGCCGTCTTCTGGTCAAACTTGATAGTGATCACCATTCCATCAAGGGAGGGTAGCTTCATCTTCATGTGTCTTGTTGAGGGTACTGCTCCCAATCTGTTCAAAGCTGGCTTGCCCAAAAGAATGTTACAAGTAGAAGGAGCGTTTACCACAAGATACCTTATGTTGACAGTACGAGAGGCACTACCGTCTGTGAACGTCTTCCTCAGCTCGATGTGGCCTCTAACCTCCACTTGGTCCCCCGCAAAGCAATATAGGCAGCCATCGTAAGGCCTCAGCTGGTCAGGTGATAACTGCAGTTTGTTGAAGGTCGAAAGGAACATCACATTTGCCAAACTTCCCTGGTCGACGAGGACTCGGTGCACCTTCCTTCCTACTTTTACCACTGAAATCACCACCGGGTTGTTGTCATGGGAGACCACGTCCAGTTGATCAGCCTTCGTAAAAACGAGGTTAGGCTCTGGGAACTGGTCAGCTTTCTCCTCCTCGACAGTCATCACTCCTCTAGCATACTTCCTTCGCTGGGAAGTGGTACACCCTCCTCTTGAGAACCCCCAAAGATTGTGTTGATCTTTCCGTGGATGGGTATCTCGTGCCCCTGGTCTCCTGCTGGGTTCACCATCGCTAGGGTCTCCTGTGGTTCCTGCAAGTAGTCTGTCAGAAAACCGTTTCTTACCAATTCATCCAGTTGGTGTCCTAGCGCTAAGCAGTTGCCTAGTTCGTGACCACGTGCCTAGTGGAAGGCACACCACTTTTCTTTGTTGGGCCCTAACCTCTTGTTAGTCTTCTGGGGAAACTTCAGTTTGCTAGCCACCCCGGGAATGGCGATCAGCACCTTGAGGTCTACTCTGAAGCTGTGCCTGGTGGGCTTAGGCTTCTTCGACTCATATGGTGTCGAGTTAGCCTTCTTCCCTTTTGTGGTCTCATGCACCCTCATAGGTTGAGTGTAACCTGCTGCACAAGGTTCGGATAGATCGATCCTCGCGCGCTTTTCTGTTACCTGCTCTTCTGCGCTGATGTGGGCCACAGCTCGATGACGGATCTCATTGAAAGTCTTGGGTTGACACCTGATTAAGGAATCACTGAAAGGTCCTGGTAGGATCCCCTTCCCAAAGGCATGTACCATCACGGCCTTGTCCTTGGTGCGTAACTTTACCACGAGCGCTCCAAAGTGGTTTAGGAAGTTCTTCAATGGTTCTCCCTAGTATTGCTTCACATCAAAAAGATCAAAGGAAACGGGAGGGGGAGCTTGGTTGACGATGAACTGCTCCTTGAAAAGTGTCGAGAACTGGTCAAATGACGTGATGTGTCCATCGGGGAGGCTAATGAACCAGTCCAGTGCCGTTCCTGAAAAAGTTCCCATAAATAACTTATAGTGCATGGCATCAGTCCCTCCCGAAATCATCATTTGTGTGTGGAAGGCCGTGATGTGGGCCTCGGGGTCTTCAACACCTGTGAAGGTGATCTTTGGGACCATGAATGTTGCGGGGATCATCGCCTCCATGATCGCCTGGGAGAAAGGCATAGGGTGTGCCCTAACTAGTGTGGGTGTGCTTGTCTCTCCAGCCGCGCGCTCTCCCATTCCCCTTCTCAACTCCTCGTTGGCCCTGCACAGTTCTTCATTGGTTTCCAATTATGTGTCCAGTTCAGCCTTGAACTGATCCTGTCTGAGGGTTTGTTCAACATGAACCTTAGCCAGAACCCTCTCCTGGTCAGCCTTAGACGCCACGAATGCCTGCTGAAGGTTGCAGATAGTCTTCATGAGTTCCTGCATGGTTACATGATCGTCTTCCTCCCTTCCAGCAACGCCTTGCCTAGTATTCCTCATGTCGTCTAGTATCTCTGATCACAATTGTGGATGGGACCTAGTTTTATCGAGCCCCACGGTGGGCGCCAAATTTTCTCACCAGTTGATTCAGTCGTCGTTGACTCTGAGGCAGATGGTGGCTCCTCTTATATTCGCGGTGGTTCTGTGCCTCCAAAAGGGTGGCTCCATTGAGAAGAGGGGGCCCTACCTATAACTGCACTCCGATGTTCAAGTCTATACAGGGCAAGAAACATCAAACAAGCAAAAAAACTTAAGCTTATAATGTGTGTGTAAGAACTATGTCTTGCGTAGAAGACAACGTGTGTTTACCTTGGGGTTTAACCCCCTTATATAATTGTTTCTAGGTTAACCTGCCGCTGACATTCCCTTGCCACAAAGTCTTGCCTCTAGAGAATTTAGGGTGACATTTTCGGGATACTATCGCACAGTCTTAGTGCAACTTCCGTGGCAACATTTCTTTCTTAGAGTGCAACACTCATGGCAACATTCCTTTTCTGGAGTGCGTATCTAACGGTATGGCTGCTAGGGTTACAGTGTGTGTACCAGTGCCGCGAGACCAACCCATTCTTGTAAGTGCCCTAATTTCTCACATGCCTTGCATGCAGCTTTCTCTGAAAACCCTAGCGCTCTTGGGCATTAGCGCCCCTAGAGGTAATCTACTTGTGTCAGACCCAAATGTCTTATACACGTTCTGCATGCAAGGTATATCTGTGAATCGGGCTTTCACTAATGTAATACTTAATACATGCAATTTATGGGGACCCTTTTGTGGGTCCTACTGTGCCGACCTCTATTGTACACTGCCGACGTCTAGCCACTACAATATTTATAAAAGATTCATATTACACTTAAAATATCTTTAAAATAAATATCCATTTGCATAAGAATTATAATATATACATATCCTAAGAAAAGAAATTAAACAAAAAATAATATTTTTTTCTTCTTCTCATCAACATATTTTTAATGAAATTTTCAACCTAAATTATTATTTGTTAATGTATAATACATTTATCATCATAGTTTTGAATACAATACAAAAGCACATAAAACAAGGTAAAAGTAGTGTTTTAAAATTTAAATCTAACATGTATGAATATATCAAAATCATATACATATATTTTCAGAACTCATAGAATTTATTCATATCTTATTCATGAAATTTTGACCAAAATATTTTACCGAAATGGTTAGGAAACAACCACAAAAGGATAAAAATGATGTTGGGAATGTTTGGTGAAAAAACAAAGTCTTTTTTATTTGCTTTTTCTATTAGGCAATTTTCGTGCAAAGAAAATTGGAAAAAAAAATTAGCAGAAGGATTTTGAGCCCAGTTGATGGGAAACAATGACAAATGGATCAAAAATCATATTGGGAAGGTTTGGTGGAAAAAGATAGTAATCTTAAGTTGGTATGCCACTTAGCCAATTTTAGTGGTTTTGGTAACTAGTCGGGTTTAGTGGAAGGAGTAATGAAATTTCTGTAAGGACCTATAAATTAATTGGAATAGAAGGGATAGATTTTAAATAATTTCTGAGTATGTTATTATTTAAAATAAAAAGGGCATAAAAATAGAAAATTATCATAGTGGTCAGACCTCGGACGTCGCCTAAGGTCTGGGGTCAACTGGTAGAGGGCGGTCGGTTGACCATTGTACCAACCAACCAACCAAGTAGTCAGGTGCGATGACTTTATCGTGAGATAATCACGTGGGCGTGCTTGAACGGGGGGGCACGTGAAGCAAGAAGGGTAAGAGAAAGAAAGGTGTAGCTTAGAAGTCGACGAGATCGCCGTTTGTTGAAGAAGGCGGCTGCCTCCGATTTCACCCGTATGAAATCAGCAATCGCCTATGGTGTACATGACCGCCAATCGCCTATGGTGTACATGACCGCCAATCGCCTATGGTGTACATGATCGCCAAAAAGAGCACATCGCCGAGTATTCGAGAAGACTTGGTAAGCGCTTAGTATGTGGTCTAAATACAGAAGATGAGTGATATAGAAGATAGGTGGCATATCTGCCACCATGAGTAGTGGGAGCCGTGATACCACAGACTTAGAGGAATGGGAGGACAAGCCCTCAGCTGGGTGTGACGATGTGACATCGGTGACCAGAGTGAGGCGATGTGTCCTCGTCACACACAAGGGCGATAAGAGATCGCCAACAGGATGAGAGGAACATCGGTCATCAACCAAGATGGGAGACACATCGGTTGTCTGCTAGGGTGAGACATTGGTTGTCTGCCAGGGTGAGACATCGGTTGTCTGCCAGGGTGAGACATCGGTTGTCTGCCAGGGTGAGACATCGGTTGTCTGCCAGGGTGAGACATCGGTTGTCTGCCTGTAAGGACCTAGAAACTTTAATTGGAATAAAAGTGTTAAATTTAAATAATTTTAGAAGATGTTATTATTTAAAACACAAAGAGCTGGTAATAGAAGTTTCGTAATAGTCGGACCTCGGACATCGCCCAAGGTCTGGGGTCAGCTGGTAGAGGTCGGTCGGCTGACCATTGTATTAACCAAGTAGTCAGGTGCGATGACTTTATCGTGAGGTAATCACGTGGGTGTGCTCGAGGAAGACATGTGGATCAAGAAGAGTAAAGGAAGAAAAGTGTAGCTTAGAAGTCTACGAGATCGCCGTTGTTGAAGACGGAGGCGATCTCCGACTTCTCTGGCACATAATCGCTTGTCGCCTAGAGTACACATGATCGCCAATCGCCTATAGTGTACGTGATCGACGGGAGTGCACTTAGTATGTGGTCAAGATGCTGGATCAACCATAGTGGGTTCCAAAAACCACACGTATCAAGGTGTGGGTTAAGCCTTAGATACGCTGTGCATGCGAAGCTCTATGCTTGAGCATAAGAAATCGTCCTTAGTGTTGCATGCATGGGCGCACGAGGAGTAGTGCTGATCTATTCTTGGAAATGTGAAGCTACCGACGTCACCAAGCCATGTGGAGGTGATACCTTGGACGTAACATAGTAGGATGAAGAACCCTCAACAGGGTGTGACGATGTGGCATCAGTCGACAGAAGCAAGGCGATGTGTCCTCGCCACATCAAGGACGATGAGAGACTGCCAGGGCGAGAGACACGCGGGCATCGCCAGGGCGAGAGACACGCGGGCACCGCCAGGGCGAGAGACACGCGGGCATCGCCAGGGCGAGAGACAGACGGTCATCGCCAGGATGAGGGACGCATCGGTCGTCTTCCAGGGAGAGACATCGGTCATCTTCCAGGGAGAGACATCGGTCGTCTTCCAAGGAGAGACATCGGTCGTCCGCCAGGATGAGACATCGGTGGATAGTCATCGCGCGAGCAGTCATCGGTTGAAGGTTATCGCGCGATGTCGTGTTTCACACAGATAAGGTGGGACCCAGGCTCCCAGCATGAGACGTCTTGCATGCGCGACACGTAGACAGAAAGGGTGTTTCAGAATAGTTAGCGTCAGAGAGTTGGTATGCGCAGAAACCCACGTGGTCATACTGTTCAAGGAAGTGTGCACGCAAGCTTTCCTGCAAAGTGGGCGGGGGGCAGCGGCATTTCTGGGCAAGTTGGCTTAGATTCAAAACTCACCCCTGAGAGGCAGTGGACGTTGCTGTGGTTCGAGAGTGATTGAGTGAGTTAACTTTGGTTCCCTGTTTCTTTCCTCTCTTTCTCCCTGCGTTCAGACGTCCTAGCGAACCAGTTGGAGATCGGCGGCTACCCTGGATTCCTGACGTTGTGCTCTGCAAGTTCTCCTGTCAGGACGCTAGAACAGAGTAAGTCGTTTTACTCTGTTTTTCGAGTCGAATCTGAGCTAGAGAGGGTTGCCTCTGCATAGGCGTTGCCGGCGACTCCCTTAGCTCCAGAAATCGTCTCTGTTAGCGTAGAAATTGAGTAGTATAGTCAGTTTTGTGATAAAGGCTCCATGGTGCAGGTTAAGGCATCTTTAAGCTTCGATGGGTTTTGGAGCTCTTAGTGATTTTGCGCAAGTTCAGGTAAGGGGAGCTAGGTTTATTTTCAAGAAAACCTTAAGCTAGAAGATTTTGATGTTGGGGCGACGTGGTCGCCGGTTTCAAATGTTATTGCGTAATCCCCTGTTATGGGGCGTGATCGCCGGTTTTAAATGTTGTTTTCGAAATTCCCTGTTTTAGTGTCGCTTTGAACTTGTTTGAGATTGATATGTGAAATGCATGTGATATTGGAAAATCTGAACCTTGGTACGATTGTTGCTGTGTTTGGAATAGTTCATTTAAGTGTTGTATGCTGCATGGGGTGAATTGATGATATCGAGCTGTCCTGTGTGGACTTCACTAGGTGTCCTGTGTGGACTTCACTAGCTGTCCTGTGTGGACTTCACTAGCTGTCCTGTGTGGACTTCAGTAGCTGTCTTGTGTGGACTTCACTAGCTGTCCTGTGTGGACTTCACTAGCTGTCCTGTGTGGACTTCACTAGCTGTCCTGTGTGGACTTCACTAGCTGTCCTGTGTGGACTTCACTAGCTGTCCTGTGTGGACTTTACAGTGGTGTGGTATGTGTCTATGTGTGGTGAGTCAGTGGAAGTCTGACGTGAGAAAAAGAAATATTGAAATTTGATAGACACTTGATGTTTTATGTGAAACAAATAACACTTGATGAAATTGTGAAGTGTGTGAAATGAATGGGAAAATTGATGGATTTTACGTGGGTGTTTTAAATCTGTTTCATATTGATTTTAAAGTTTCATACTTCAAGTTTTAGAATAGCTAGCTTACCCTGTGTTTTGTTCTGTGGTTGTTTTTCTTAAAACTGTGATGATCGTGTATTTTACACGGGAGCAGATGATGTTGCAGGTAGTCGAGCTCCTCAGTGAGGAGTTTGAGGAAGAGATCGCCTGTTTTCTTTTATGTTGTATTTTGGTTTATTTTGAAAGAGTTGATGGAATGTATTAAAACCCCTATAAGAGGGACGTTTCTTTTTGTAAGGACCTGTAAAAATTAAATTGGAATAAAAGGAATATATTTTAAATGAATTCTAAGTATGTTTTTATTTAAAATAAAAAGGAGGGAAAGTGTAGCTTAGAAGTCTACGAGATCGCCGTTGTTGAAGACGGAGGCGACCTCCGACTTCTCTGGTACATAATCGCCAGGGCGCGAGAGACATGCGGACATCGCCAGGGCGCGAGGCATGCGGACATTGTAAGGACCTGGAAAATCTTATTGGAATAAAAGTGTCATATTTAAATGGATTCGAAGTATGTTGTATTTAAAATGAAAAGGAAGGAAAGTGTAGTTTAGAAGACTATAAGATTGCCTGGTTAGTACATGATCGCCGGTCGCCTACTACACATGATCACCAGGGCGCGAGATGCATGTGGGCTTTGCCAGGGCGCGAGGCATGTGGACGTCGCCTGGGCGCGAGAGGCATGCGGACATCGCCAGGGCGCGAGGCATGCGGGCATCGCCAGGACGCGAGAGGCATGCGGACATCGCCAGGGCGCGAGGCATGCGGGCATCGCTTGGGCGCGAGAGACATGCGGGCGTCGCCAAGAGGAGACCTCGGTCGGTCTCCAGGAAGAGGAGACCTCGGTCGGTCTCCAGGAGGAAGAGACCTCGGTCGGTCTCCAGGAGGAAGAGACCTCGGTCGGTCTCCAGGAGGAAGAGATCTCGGTCGGTCTCCAGGAGGAGGAGACATCGGTCGTCTTCCAAGGAGGGACGTCGGTCGTCCTGTTATACGCGGATGAGGTGGGGCCCTGGTTTCCAGGATGAACGTGCTGCATGTGCGACATGTAGGCAGTGAAAGTCCTTCGGAACAGTAGCTCCATGTGCGCAGAGACGCCACGTGGCCATACTGTCAGGTTTGCATTTAATTCGAGGAAGAAACCCACACGGAAGGGTTAGTTAGAGAGTAGGTAATGATAGCTACATGGCAGGCCTATGTTCCTAGTATCGGGATGCACCGCCTCTTAGTGAGTTAGAAACGCAGTGAGAGTATAAAAGGTGACAGAGTGAGTTCACCTTCATCTTTCTCTTTTCTCTCCTTTGCACTGCGACTCAGTATTTCCCAGGCACCTTCAAGCAAAAGCAAGACGAGCGACGACCCCATAGAGCTTTTGGGAAGGTTCTCTACAAGTTTTACCGATTTGAACGCTTAGGCAGAGTTCGGGCATCCTTTACGTTCGGTGGGTTAGAGCTTGAAGTGAGATTTCACGCTGATCCAGGTAAGGGAAGCTAGTCTTTTTCCAACGATAACTGGGTATTTGATGTTTGTGATGATAGGGCGACGTGGTCGCCGGTGTTACTTCGCTTTCACGGTGTTTGATGTTGAAATGTGAGATGTTCATGATAACAGTTCTGTTTTGATGTTGAGGGCGACGTGGTCGCCGGTTTTCAAAATGTTCTTGTTAAAAACTCAGTTTTGTTCGTGATCGTCGGTTCTGGAGGTGGTCGCCGGTTTTTCATCTGTTATTGAAATATCCTCTGTTTTATGTTGTTTGGAAACTGATTTGAGATTTAAATGTGATATTCGAAAATCTGAACCTTGGCATGAGTTTTGCTGTGACTGGAATCATTTGTTGAAATGTTATGAATGGGCGTCTCGTGTGAAAGAGAACGAGCTCCACCTGTTGTATAGATTAAATGGGCGTCTCGTGTGAAAGAGAACGAGCTCCACCTGTTGTATAGATTAAATGGGCGTCTCGTGTGAAAAAGAACGAGCTCCACCTGTTGTCTGGATTAAATGGGCGTCTCGTGTGAAAGAGAACGAGCTCCACCTGTTGTATGGATTAAATGGGCGTCTCGTGTGAAAGAGAACGAGCTCCACCTGTTGTATGGATTAAATGGGCGTCTCGTGTGAAAAAGAACGAGCTCCACCTGTTGTATGGATTAAATGGGCGTCTCGTGTGAAAGAGAACGAGCTCCACCTGTTGTATGGATTAAATGGGCGTCTCGTGTGAAAGAGAACGAGCTCCACCTGTTGTCTGGATTAAATGGGCGTCTCGTGTGAAAGAGAACGAGTTCCACCTGTTGTATGGATTAACCCTGTCTTTCTGTGAGAATGATAATCTGAGATTGTTGATGTTGAAATTGATATGGATCATGGATGTTGTGAAGTTTTATCGCTTTCTATTGATTCAAAGTTTTTCTTAATATCTAGCTTACCCTGTATTTTGGTTCTGTGGCTGTTTTCTTAAAACCTGTGATGATCGTGTATTTTACACGGGAGCAGATGATCTTGCAGGAAGAAGAGCTCCTCAGTGATCGCCGGAAGGAGATCGCCTGTTTTGCTTCTGTTGGGCGATCGCCCCCTTTTGCCATTTTCCGATAGGCGATCTCCGTTTTCTGTTAGGAGATCGGTAGTTTTGTATTTTGCTGTCTTTATGTTTAAGTTTTGGAAAACGACCGTTTTGTATTAAACTCCCTGCGAGGAGAACTCCTTTGTATATATATACAATTGTGTTTATTTCAATATTTTGTTTTATCTTTATCCTCATTATTAAATTGTGAAATGTATTTGGCGGGATGTTACAGACATCGCCAGGGCGCGAGAGACATGCGGACATCGCCAGGGCGCGAGGCATGCGGGCATCGCCAGGACGCGAGGCATGTGGGCATCGCCAGGGCGCGAGACATGCGGGCATCGCCAGGGCATGAGACATGCGGGCGTCGCCAGGGATAGACATCGGTCGTCTTCCAGAGAGAGAGATCGGTCGTCTTCCAGAGAGAGAGATCGGTCGTCCGCCAGGATGAGTTATCGGTGGAAGGTTATCGCGCGATGTCGTGTTTCACACAGATAAGGTGGGACCCAGGCTCCCAGCATGAAACGTCCTGCACGCGCGACACGTAGACAAAAAGGGTGGTTCAGAATAATGACATCAGAGAGTTGGCATGCGCAAGAGACACACGTGGCCGTACTGTTCAGGGAAGCGTGCACGCAAGCTTTCCTGCAGAGTGGGTGGTGGCAGCGACATGTGTGGACAAGTTGGTTTAGATTCAAAAACCCACTTCTGAGAGGCAAAGAACGTTGCAGTGGTTCAAGAGTGAAAGAGTGAGTTTACCTTCATCCCTCTCTTTTCTCTCCTTCGCGCTGCGATTCAGGCACCCTCAAGCACCAGTACGACGAGCGACGACTACCCTTGGACACCTGGGAGATTCTCTGCAAGTTCTCCAGACCGGACGCTAAAACAGAGTTAAGGCACCTTTAAGCTTCGGTGGGTTTTGGAGCTCTTGGCGTTTCGCGCAAGTTCAGGTAAGGGAAGCTAGCATTTTCATTTATAAAAACGTTAGGCGAGTAGGTTCTGAAGTGAGGGCGACGTGGTCGCCGGTTTCATATTCTTTTTCACGATGCTCTGTTTTTATGTGTGGGGCGACGTGATCGCCGGTTTTAAATGTTGTTTTCGAAATCCCCTGTTTTAGTGTCGTTTGAAACTGTTTGAGATTGAAATGTGAAATGCATGTGATATTCGAAAATCTGAACCTTGGAATGATTGTTTCTGTGATTGGGATTGTTTAAGAAAAGACTCAAAATATCATATGATGGAATTGTGCTTTTACGTGTTGTATGATGCATTGAATGTTGTGAATGTGGGATCAAGGCATAGTATTTTCAGGAAAGAAAATACCGTGTAAGATCGTGTGTAATGTGCATTGACTAGGGACTTGTCTAGAAGGAGATATCCTGACTCTACTGATATAATGGAATCACATAGATGAAGTTATACAGTTGTGGAGAGTCGAAGGAGGTTCATATGTATGGGTAAGTTGTTTGAAAGATAACTGACTTGACCTGTTATATGAATTAACCCTGTCATACCGGGAGAGTGATGATATTGAGATTATGTATGCGCATGGCTGTGTGGATTTCACAGCGACCCTGTGTGGATTTCACAGTGGTGTGGTATGACGGGTGTAGATCTCTGAGTCTGAGTCAACGAACGAGTCTTCCGGAAGTAGAGTCATGTGTCTATATGTTATGAGTCAGTGGAAAGTCTGACGTGTGAACCATGAATATTGAATGTAGTGAATAGACACTTGACGAGTTTGTGGAATATGGGGATGTTGATGGTTGAAATTGATATAGATTATGAATGGTGTGAAGAATTATGTTTTCTATTGATATAAAGTTTCATATTTAAAGTTTTTAAAATATCTAGCTTACCCTTTTATCTGGTATCGTGGTTGTTTTCTTAAACCTGTGATGATCGTGTATATTTGCACGGGAGCAGACGAGGTTGCAGGTAGTAGAGCTCCTCTGTGAGTGGTTGCCGGAAGGAGATCGCCGTTTTCTGTTTCTGTTAGGCGATCGCCCGTTTTCTGTTTTCTGTTAGGAGATCGCCTGTTTTTTTTTATTTTACTGTATTTTGTTTAAGTTTTGGAAATTGACTGATTATGTATTAAACTCCCTGTGAGGAGAAATTTCATTACATATATATAATTATGTTCACTTCGATATATTTGTTTACCTTTATTTCATTATATAAATATGAAAAGAATTTGGCGGGATGTTACACTTTTTGAGATACAATGTATGGGATGATGTACTTTCAATATATATACATGTGTTGATTTTATAAATTAATGTCTACGCTTATTGTATTATATAAATATGAAAAGACTTTGAAGGGCGTTTGATGCAAGTCAAGACTACTTAAGGATGACCAAAGATGCTATATATAAAGGGTCATCTCAACAATCAAAAGAAGACTTCACAAAAATAAGAAAGGGCCATATTCCAAAGCACTTGAAGTTCTTCTTACTAGTCTTCTTAAAGAGTAGAACATTTTTGTAAATAATTGGGTTCTCTTGAAGAATCCAAGTAGTAGTACAAATAAAGAGGGCCCAAGCCCAAGAAGCCCAAGCCCAAGAAGCCCAAGTCAAGTGGGGCCCAAGCCCAATCCATGAGCATCAATAGGAGCAAGGCTAAAGCTTTGGGAAATAAGCATGAATGGATGTATCTCTTTTGTAATTTCTTTTGTGTAGTTTTTAGTAGAACATTAAAGGAAGGTGTAGATATTAAAATAAGGGGTGCTAATGTACAAAAACAAGTCACACCTTCCATGTGACATAAAGAGTAGGTGTAGGTGTAGTTTTAGGAGGTGCCAAAGTAGAAATCAAGTCACACCTCCCTTGTGACATGTGTTTTGGCTCCAAATTCAAATGCTTCTCATTTGAATTTTCCCACTTTAATTTCAGCCCTCTCACACTATAAATAGAGGTGCTATGCTCATGTAAAAGAAGATTGAAATTAGAAGAAAAGTTACTATACTCAAATTGTGAGTGAATTTTGTGAGACTTGTTCTCCTCTTCCTTGTCTCATCTTGTGAAGCTTTGGGAGCACTCAAGTGGCGGCAAATCTGCACTTATCTTGGATCATCACCTCCAAGTGGCGTGTCCATTCCCAATCCATGGCTACAACCACATAAGTTTCATCTTCTTTCATCTTCCATTGTCATTTCAATCGGTAGTTTTGATTCTATGTCTTGTTCTTGAATTTCAATCGGTTCTTTTGTTTCAATTTGTGTTTCTATTCAGTAATTCTGTTTTCCTTTCCAATTCTGTTCTGTTTTTGTGTTCTTCCTATATCAATTGTTGTGTACAAGGATATAGCACTCATAGTTGAGTTTGGTTCATCATTTTGGAAGGCATTGTCTCCATTGATGATTCCTTAAGCTTCCTTGAATTTGTGTGTTGTTTCAATTCTGTTTTTGTGCTTAATTTCATTTCTGTTTCCAGCTTTGTTTTGCACCATTCAAATCTGGATTCTGCACCTTAATTGTCATCCATTCATATCTCTATTTGTGTTTTAACCTTGGACCTTTGGAAATGAACCTTCACATCTACTTAACACTTGTTAAGTTAATGTCTAGTGGGGATTTTCCTTAGGTGACTCACTCTAAATTGCTAAGAATCTTGATCCTAATTCTAAGAAAGTGTCACAAATATAATGAACCTAAAATCAACTCACATCATGTGGTATCATGAGCTATGGTGATGTTTTGTTCTTGTTGAGTTGAATTGACACTTTCTATTCAAGCAATTTCGATTTTCCAGCACTTTATTTTTGTGCAGAATTTTTTTTTTAGGTTCCTTGTTGTGTTAGCTATTCTGTGTTTTGCTTTAATTTGAGTCTTTCCTTGCTGTTTTAATTGGTGCAAATTAATTGTGTTTGAGTCATTTTGCTTTTTGAATCCATACAAGTTTTGTCAAGTCATGTTTCTCCTAAATTGTCATCACTTCTATGTAGTACTTTTCTTGATAATTTTTGGTTGATTGCTTTAAATTTGCGTGCAGTTTCTAATCTGTTTTGTTGAGCCTTTGGTGCATTTTTAATTTTAGATTTGAGTTCATGCTTGTGTGATAGATCCATACAAGTTCACATACATCAATTCTATTGTGTCTTTGAAGTTTCTTAATATTGTTTTAATTCCAAATTAGGCTTCCTCTGTTTTTGTTGAAACTGTGCTGGCTGTTTTTGTTTACAGAATTTCATTCCATTTATGAAAAATTCTAAAATTCTGGATCTGAACAGATTGATGTGTTAGAAAAAAGTGAAAAAAAAAAGTGAGGAAAAATTCAAAATAGAAAAAAAATGATAAATCAAATACAATCAGTGTGCAATTCTGGCGCGAAAAAAACGGTGAAGTGGCATCAGATTTGAAAAAATTATCACAATTTATTGGTGCATCATTTTGGTGTGATTCCAGCGCCAAATTTGAGCTAAGATCTTGAAATTTCTGTGGTTTAAATTTCAAATTCAAATTTGAATTATCCAGCTCAGCATAATTTGTTTAAGTCACGCATTTTGACACCTTAATATTCTGTAGTACTGTTTTGGTTTTGTTAATCCAATTCTAGTACCATTCTCTAGGTTCTATTTGTGTACTACCTTTTATTGAGTGCCTTATTTTCTTTGCTTGTCATTTTTATTCAATATTCTTTTCCAAAGTTTTGTGATATCTTTACTTCCACTTTGGTTTAGCTTTTCTTGCTTATACCTTTTCTTGCTTGTCTTTCTTGTTTCCTCTAGTTTTGTGGTGAATTGTTCTTTGACTAAGTGTGGTTTGCTTTGGCATCTTTCACTTGAGGCTCATCCAATCCACAAGAGAGGCTTGGTAAAGGAAGGATATATTTTCTTGGAGTGGTTTGAGAGATTTTACATCATTGCCGCAAGCTATATTTGTTTTTCACCTTGTTTTTCTAACTTTGTTTTCTATAATAGTTTCTTCTTTGTGTTTTTGTGTTTCATTTTATCATGGCTAATCTTTCTAGTGGAGAATCATCTAAGCCTCACTCACCTAAAAAAGCATACCTAATTGGTGAATTAAAGGATGCTAAACTAACAATTGCACAAAAAGATGAGGCATTGAGACAAATGGAGGCAAGGCTCCAAAGATTGGAGTTGGACCGTGAAGAGATGCATCACCACCGTGAGAGAAGACAACACCATCATCATAGGCATACTTCAAGGTCTTCACAAAATTCTTATGGATATTGTTCTTGCCGGTTGACCCGCCTGCCGGTTGACTCACGACACTCACACGCCTCCTTCCTCACGTTGATATGTGCTTGGTTCTTTCGAAGCAATCTGCACCTGCAAAAGAGAAAAGGGGCGCCCTAGAGGCCGTTTGCACTCCGACGCTCAAGTCAGTGTAGGGCAAGGAACACCAAGTGTATTGAGTTTCTCTCTGTGTGTTTAGGTCTAGAAACTGCGTACCTTGTGAAGTATCTTACTGTCCCTTATATAGGCTAGGATTTACTGCGCCGTTGGCCCTAATTAGGGTTTACTGCGCCGTTAGCCCTAATTAGGGTTTACTGCGCTACTAGCCATATTTAGGGTTTACTGGAATACCCTTGCGCCGCTATCACCCAATCTTAGGGTAATCTAGCGTATAAGGTTTCCTTCTCTGGAGTGCAAACTCTCACAGGGTGACCACCTGGGTGCCTCCTTGTGCACCTAGTCTCTGGGGCCACCTGTTCTGGGAGTGCCTTTACTGTTCACGTGCCATGCATGTAGCTTCACTGGGAAAATCCTAGCTCTGGTGAGTACTCGTCCCCTCAGGACTCTACACCCAACTGTGCTTTCCCTGCTACCCCATAGGCACTTCGTGATCCAGGCCTCTCCCTAACTCTGGGTATTTAACTGGTCATTGGCCCACTCTGGGAACCAATCTTAGCTGTTCTGTTTACGCTGTTCATATCACCCAAGGCCGATGTCACCTTGCCACACCCTGTGGCCGAGGACTCCTCGACCTGCTGAGTGACGATGACACCTCCGCCCATCCTGGTGAGCTGACGACTACTCACCTGCCTCTGTAGGGTGATGACTCATCACCCCTCTCTGTAGGCTGATGACTAATCACCCCTCTCTGTAGGCTGATGACTAATCACCCTTCTCTGTAGGCTGATGATTCGTCACCCCTCTTCATAGGCTGATGACTCCTCACCCTTCCCTACTGGGCTGATGACTCCTCACCCTTCCCTACTGGGTTGATGACTCGTCACCCCTCTTCATAGGCTGATGACTCCTCACCCTTCCCTACTGGGCTGATGACTCGTCACCCTTCCCTACTGGGCTGATGACTCGTCAGCCCTCTTCATAGGCTGATGACTCGTCACCCTTCCCTACTGGGCTGATGACTCGTCACGCCTCTCTTTTCAATACCTCTTGTGGGGTCCATTCCACGTGGCTTTGGCCCATGCTGTGGGACCCAGCTGACGTCCGGTGACTGGTCAGTACACAAGCCCCCCAGTCTCAAGCTGTTAACTTGTTTCAGCGAAGAGACTAAGTGATGGACGAGGACTGATCGGTACACAAGCCCCCCACCGTGGTATCGGGCTTAGGCGACCTATGTGGCTCTGCGCCTAAGTACACGAATAGTACTCTGATAGGACACTTCACCAACCCCCTTTCATCTGCTGCCACGTGGCTCCATCAACGGTTTGGAATTCATAACGTTGTAACTTCCTAGGGCTACGTTAAACCTCTTCAAAACCCCGCGCCATTTCACTGTTTCATCACCTGGCAACCTCACTTCTGCATATACTATCTTCCAGCGCACGCTCTCTTCTTCCCAACAGACTTTTCACGTTTCCCCGCTCTTCCTCAACTAAAGGTATGATTTTTATGTCTTCTCCTCATTCATAACATGAACTCGATCATCCATATGATATGCTGTGACTGTTTTGGGCCTGTGCGTGATTTATGCATTCTAGGGTTTTATTCTTTTATCCCGGGTTCATTCTACCTTTGAGTCTTCGTCCACCATTGTTCTCCTCTGAGCCTTTCTTCTTTTCCTGCCTCTCATTTGTTTAGATTCGAGATGGCCAGAACCAAAATCACCTCCAACCCTCCTCCCACTGTGACGGTCGATTACAAGGCCCTTTACCCCTGGGCTTCTGAGGATCTCCTTGCTGAGACTTCCAAACTCACATCCTGCGAGGATCTTCGCAAACACAGGGATGACGAGAACGAGGTTAAAGGACGCGTCTTTGGCAAAGAAACTGACGCGTACGTCTCTGTGCGTCCCTGCACCGCAAATGAGCCCGTATGCGCCGACGACCGTTGCAACGATGGGGAGCCCTTCTTCTTCTTTTACGCCACCATCTTTAAAAAGGTCAAAGTCCGTCTTCCCTTTACTGGGTTTGAAAGGGCTTTGCTCACAGAGTTAAACGTGGCGCCTGCCCAACTGCATCCCAACAGTTGGGCCTTTATCAGGGCGTTCTCCATTCTCTTCAGCAATCTAGGGATCACCCCCTCCGTCGATGTCTTCCTTTACTTCTTTGAAGCGAAGAATCCCGGTAAGAGGCTTTGGGTGAGCCTGAGTGGGGTGGCAGGGAGAGTCCTTCTAACTCCCTTTTCGCAGTCATACAAGAACTTCAAAGGAAAGTTCTTTCGGGTCTGCTGTAGCTCCTACGACCTCACCATCCTCGACGGATTCCCCCTATACTGGGTGAGGGAGTTGAAGTTCCAGAAGCCACGCAGGCTCGAGGAGTTGACTGCCTCTAACCAAGAGCTCTGCCAGATTATCTCCAGCTGGGGCGTGGTGTTTGACTCCGCCCAGCTGATTAGGCATGAGTATGACGCTGAATCTCTTGGCGTGTACATTGGTACATTAACTTCATCTTGCACTTAACTGTTCACATACTTAATTGTTCACCATCTTGTCTTTCTCATACCTTTCCATTGGTCTCTGCAGGCATGGTACTCAGCGCCGACAAGAAGAAAAGGCTGGCTGATGTGCTGAATCGCCGCAATGCTGGCGGTTCAGCCTTAGCAGGTCCTTCATCGCCTGCGGGTGTTACCTTGGAACCTATTGCTGAAAGGTCCAAGAGGGCAGCCCCTGCGGAAGTCTCTGATGATGAGGACACCTGCTCCGGCCTTGTCTTCAAAAGGAAAAGGGTGGGGACAGCTGCGGAGGTCTCTTCAGCCACGGAAAGGCACCCTTCATCCTTCAGGGAGCATCCCCCCAGTGCCTCCTCCCCTCCTGAGCCAATCTTAGCGCTTGAGGGGGGTGGGGAGAGTGTTCCTCACTCTGGCCAGGCACCTCCTGCCCCAGAACTGCCTTCTCTGCTCCAGAGGTCGCTTGCTCAGATGCCTGGCAGAGCTATTTTAGAGGCCATGGATAGAAACTCTCTCGAAAACCTCCTCAGCCATGGTCTCGGGGAGTTCTTGGCCGCTTCTCAGTCTTTGCTGGTCAAGAGCAGCGTTGAGGCAGAGCTGTTTGAGGAAACTGTCCAACTGAAGAAGGAGCTGGAGCGAAAGGACCTCCAACTCCATCAGGCGTCCCAGCGCGAGACTGCCCTTAACCAAGAACTGGGTAGTCTCCGCCAATCAGAGAAGGAGACCAAGAAACTCCTTTTTTCCAAAGGGCAGGAGGCCCTCCAGCTTGAAGCTAAGATACTCCCTCTTCGCAACAAGATCATCGAGTTGGAAGAGCAAGCCGAGGGGGCTCAGGCTAGAATGGCCAAGCTGGAGGAGAGGGCGACTGATAGGGAAGTTCAACTGGGCCAGGTTGAGGAGGAACTTGCCCAACAAATTGAACTGCTGAAGAAGACTGAGGCTGAGCTCATTGACGATGCTGCCGACGCTTATGAGGCAGGCTTTGGTGATGCCCTTGTTCAGGTTGCCTGCGTGCATCCTGAGATGGACCTCTCACCATATTCTGCAACTATGCAGGTAGTCGACGGGCAAATAGTGCCCAGATAGGTCTTCCAAGCAGTTGTATATAGCTGATCATCTTGTAATCACTCTTCTTTGCAATATAAACTTTGATTTCTGTATTGTTCATCTTTTATCGTGCTTTGCATCTGGTAGGCCCACGATCACAAATAATGCACCTGCAAAAATGAATCTCAAGTAGCATGTTCTTTCTGCTAACGTCATTAACGAATTTTAACTTTAGTCTGGACGTTCTCACTCGGAAGGGGAGAGTGTTCCTTATTAACTTCCTTCTCCCTTCACGAGACCTCTAACCCCAACTAATAGGTTTTGACTGACCTCTCACCACCATAGGCGAGAGAGGATTTAACTGGATGAACTCTTTCACATTGGAAGTTCTCACTCGAAGTGGAGGTGTTCCCTACGAACCTTCCTTTCCATTTACGAGACTTCTAATTCCAAGTGATAGGTGCTAACAGCAAATCCTTCTTTCACGTTGGAAGTTCTCACTCGAAGTGGAGGTGTTCTCTGCGAACCTACCTCTCCGCTTACGAGACCTCTAACTCCAAGTGATGGATGCTAACAGCGAACCCTTCTTTCATATTGGAAGTTCTCACTCGAAGTGGAGGTGTTCTCTGCGAACCTACCTCTCCACTTACGAGACCTCTAACTCCAAATGACAGGTTCTAACTGCGAACCCTTCTTTCATATTGGAAGTTCTCACTCGAAGTGGAGGTGTTCTCTGCGAACCTACCTCTCCACTTACGAGACCTCTAACTCCAAATGACAGGTTCTAACTGCATTGTACAAACGCATTACAAGAATATATCTTTAACTGAATTTTATTGGGTGACCTCATTAAAAACCCTTAGAAGGGAAAAAAGAGTGTCCCCTATGTAGTGTACAAAATTACATAACTTTAACTGTAATAAAACTTCAGGTGGGTCGCATTCCATGTTCGAGGAATCGGACCTCCTTCTAAAGTCTCAAGCCTGTATGCTCCATTCCCAAGGGCCTCTGTCACTCTGAAAGGACCAGTCCACTTAGGGGATAACTTGTTCTCTATCTGGTATGGAGACGCCTTGCGCATGACGAGGTCTGCCTCCTGGAACTGTCGAGCTCTCAACCTCGAAGTGTGTTTGAGCTCGACCCTCCTCTTCAGCGCCTCAGCTTTGATTCCTGCTTCTTCCCTAACTTCATCCAAGAGGTCAAGATTCACCTTCCTCTCTTCATTGGACTCCTCAGCTACAAAGTTCTGGAAACGTGGTGAGTTCTCCTGGATCTCCACGGGAATCATGGCATCTGAACCATATACCAAACTAAAAGGAGTCTCCTTGGTAGTGGACTGGGGAGTAGTATGGTAGGCCCATACTATTCTGGGAACTTCCTTAGCCCACCTTCCCTTTGCTTTCTCCAACCTTCTCTTCAACCCTCTGAGAAGAACTCGGTTGGCCGACTCCACCTGCCCATTGGTTTGCGGATGCTCAACTGACGCAAACACTTGCTTGATCCCCAGCTCTGCACATAGCCTTCCCAACTGCTGGCTTGCAAACTGCGTGCCATTGTCAGACACCAAGCGCTTGGGTACCCCGAAACGGCAGACTATATTCTTCCACACGAAATGTTGGATCTTCTGTGCTGTAATCTGTGCCACTGGCTCAGCTTCGATCCACTTCGTGAAATATTCTATGGCGACCACGAGGTACTTCATCTGCCTTATCGCCAAAGGGAAAGGCCCCAAGATGTCGATTCCCCATGTATGAAACGGCCAAGGGCTGTAAATCGACCTGAGCTCTTCTGGTGGTGCCTTAGGCCAATCAGCATGTAACTGACACTGCTTGCATTGCTGTGCATACCTAGTGCAATCTTCCCTCATTGTCGGCCAGTAGTACCCTGCTCGAATGGCCTTGGAGGCCAGAGCTCGGCCGCCGATGTGACTTCCGCAGATACCTTCATGAAGCTCCGCCATTATCCTCACACATTGTTCGCCGTGCACGCAGACTAAGATGGGGTGAGTAAACCCATGTCTATACAACTCACCTTCAATGAGCGTATACCTGGACGAGTTCTTCTTTATCTTTTTTGCCTCCTCCGGCACTGCTGGGAGCATACCATCCGCTATGTAACGCTTGTAGGGGGTCATCCATGTCTCGCCATTTTGTAGTAGGCAGATCTGTGACGCTTCTACCCCCATTAGCATACATGCGTTGACTCTTGGCTTCTTTAAAGTTTCTTGAATCAACGACCGATGACTCCTCTTCCCGCCATCTGACTGGCTGATCTGATGGACTCCCACCAAGTTATCGGCTGTATAAGTACGAGGTGCTCTCAGGGTCTCCTGGATGACCGTCCTCTGCCTGCCCCCCTTGCCTGAGCTGGCGAGTTTGGCCAACAAGTCAGCTCTGGCATTCTGCTCCCTGGGCACATGTACTAATTCAAACATTTCGAATGAACCTTTCAATCTCTGGACATATTCCAAGTAAGAGGCCATTTGGGGGTCTTTGGCCTGGTAGTCTCCCGCCACTTGACCGGTGACCAACAATGAGTCACTCTTGGCCATAAGGCTTTGCGCTCCCATCTCCTTCGCCAGCAACATCCCAGCGATCAGGGCTTCATATTCCGCCTGATTATTGCTGGCTTTGAAAGCGAATCGCAAGGCCTGCTCTATTAACAACCCCTTGGGTCCTTCTAAAATCACCCCCGCTCCGCTGCCTTGCTGATTCGAGGACCCATCTACTGACAATACCCATTTGAAATTGGGTCCCTCCTGTTGGGTTTCGGCTGAAGACATCTCTGCCACAAAATCAGTGTAGACCTGTCCTTTGATAGGGCCCCTGGGTTCATACTGGATGTCAAATTCCGACAACTCCACTGCCCAACGCACCATCCTTCCTGCCACATCAGGCTTCTGCAGGACCTTACATATCGGCAGATCTGTCATCACCACCACTGTGAAGCTCTGGAAGTAGTGGCGTAGTCTCCTGGCTGAAAACACCACTGCTAATGCTGCCTTCTCTAAGGCTTGGTATCTTGTCTCAGGTCCCTGCAACACTTTGCTCACGAAATAAATGGGCTTCTGGCTCTGTTGCTGTTCTTGAACCAAAACAGAACTCACCGCCCTATCTGTAACTGCAAAGTACAAACGCAGGGGCGTGCCGAGTTGAGGCTTGCACAACACTGGTGGGCTGGCCAGGTATTCCTTGAGCTTAAGGAAAGCCTGCTCACATTCTGACGTCCAGGTGAATCTGCTATTCCTCCTTAAGCATTGGAAGTAAGGGTGACCCTTATCTCCTCCGGCTGACACGAACCTGGAAAGCGCAGCCATTCGACCTGTCAACTGTTGCACTTCTTTGACCGACGTCGGGCTCCTCATGGCTATGATTGCTGCACACTTATCTGGGTTGGCCTCGATCCCTCTTTCCGTGAGCAAAAAACCAAGGAACTTGCCTGCCTCCACCCCAAAGACGCACTTTTCAGGATTCAACTTCAACCTGTATTTTGCT
Source organism: Phaseolus coccineus (assembly GCA_037954025.1). Classification (NCBI taxonomy): domain Eukaryota; kingdom Viridiplantae; phylum Streptophyta; class Magnoliopsida; order Fabales; family Fabaceae; genus Phaseolus; species Phaseolus coccineus. The sequence continues at coordinate 14,915,830 of CM075686.1, read as the reverse complement.
ATTGTGTTGAAGAGCTCCTCCAAATCATCAATATGCTGATCTCGTGCCCGGGACGTCACTACCATGTCATCCACATATGCCTGCACATTACGTCCCAGCATAGGGGCGAGGACTTTGTCCATCAGCCTCTGGTATGTGGCCCCCGCATTCTTCAGGCCAAACGGCATGACTTTGTAGCAGTAACAAGACAGCTCTGTCATGAACGCAGTCTTGTTCTCATCCATCGGGTGCATCTTGATCTGATTGTACCCGGAGAAGGCGTCCAAGAAACTGAGTAATTTGCAGCCTGAGGCACTGTCTACCAACGCATCTATGTTAGGCAGAGGATAGGAATCTTTTGGACAAGCTTTATTAAGATCTGTAAAGTCCACACACATCCTCCATTTCCCGTTGGCCTTCTTCACTAGGACAACATTCGCCAGCCACTCAGGGTATTGTATTTCCCGTATGTGACCCGCTGCCAGCAATTTTTGTGTTTCCTCCCTGACTGCCTGCCTTCGCTCGTCGTTGAACTTCCGTCTCCTCTGCCGGACTGGTCTGGCTTGGGGATTCAGCGCTAAGCGATGGCATAGGAAATCAGGGTCAATGCCTGGCATGTCTGAGGGGGACCAAGCGAAAGCGTCCAGATGCTTCCTTATAACCTCTGCTATCTGATCCTGGGCCTCCTGAGATAGGGACTTTCCCAGCTTGAAAATCTTCCCTTCGATATGCTTCTCTACGACCCCCTCTGCAGGTTCTGGTCGCCTCGCCCGGGCGACCTCTGCCCGGGTGACCCCGACATCATCTCGGGGCCTATCTGTTTCACTGGTTGGTGGTGATGTTGTCACCATGCAGACTCCCCTCTTCGTCTTGAGGCTATTCTCATAGCACCTTTTAGCCTCCTTTTGATCTGACTTGATGGTTAGCACCCTCCCCTCCATCGATGGCAACTTCATCTTCATGTGCCTCGTGGAAACCACGGCCCCCAACCGGTTCAGGGCCGGTCTGCCTAGAAGTATATTGTAGGCAGAGGGAGCGTTCACCACAAGGTACCTGATGTTTTCCGTGCGAGATGCTGTTCCATCAGTGAACGTGGTCCTCAACTCTATGTACCCTCGCACTTCTACTTGGTCTCCTGCGAACCCATACAAACAACCGACGTAGGGGCGCAACTGATCAGGAGACAACTGTAGTTTGTTGAAAGTCGACCAGAACATCACATCGGCCGAGCTTCCCTGATCGACCAGTACCCGGTGTACCTTACGTGCAGCAGTGACCACCGAAACAACCACCGGATCGTTGTCATGGGGAACAACATCTCGGCGATCAGCCTTCGTGAAGACGAGGTCGATGTCCGGAAAGTGATCCTCCTCGCAGGCCTCCACTATCATTACTGAACGGGCATACTTCTTTCGCTGAGAAGAAGTGCACCCTCCTCCTGAGAACCCACCTGATATATTGTGGATCTCACTGTGTATGGGCACTTCATGCCCCTGGTCTGCTCTTGGTGCAGCGACTGTCTCACCTTCCGATGCCTCCTTCAGATAGTCGTTCAAAAACCCACTCTTTACCAACTCGTCCAATTGGTGGGCCAGAGCCAGGCAATTTCGAACAGGATGCCCAAAAGCCTGATGGAATTCGCACCATGCATTTTTGTTGGGCCCCAACCTCTTGTCACTCTTTGGGGGCGTCTTCAATCTTTCTGCCACGTTAGGAATGGCAATCAGTTCCTTCAACTCCACCACAAATTCATGCCTAGGGGGCATGTCATCTCTGCCTCGCGTCCTAGGCTGTGGTTGTCGGGGCTCGTAGGGCTTCTGTTTCCCTTGAGCTTTCTTCTTCGTGGTCGCCTCGTGCACCCGCAGTGGTTGAGGCCGACTAGGCACTCGGGGCCTTAACGGAACTGCGCTTTCTCGCTTCTCAGTGAGCTCCCCTTCAGCGACTATGTGGGCCACAGCACGCCGTTTTATGTCGCTGAAGGTCTTGGGACGGCTGCGGATTAGAGACTCGCTGAAAGGCCCTGGCAATACGCCCTTCCTGAAGGCGTGCACCACCATGTCCTCATCCTTGGTGTGCAACCTTACCACCATCGCCCCAAACCTATTGAGGTAATCCTTGAGGGACTCCCTTTGGTGTTGCCTTACATCAAAAAGATCGTAAGACACTGGTGGAGGGGCCCTGTTGACAAGATACTGCTCCCTGAACAATGCAGAGAATTGCGCGAAAGACGTGATATGTCCTTCTGGCAAACTCACGAACCATTCTAGCGCAGTCCCTGCCAGTGTGGCCATAAAGAGCTTGCAGTGCACTGCGTCGGACCCTCCTGACAACATCATCTGCGTGTGGAAAGCAGTAAGATGCGTTTCAGGATCTTCTTTCCCGGTGAACATGGTTGTAGGTCCCACAAAGGTGGCTGGAACCACTGTGTTCATGATTGCTTAGGAGAAAGGCATGGGGAAGGCCCTTGGAGGCACTGGCGGGGCTCGAGCATCTTCTCCACGATCTCCAGCTTGTTGTATGTGCTGCAAATTCAAGCGCAGCTCCTCATTTGCTCGGTGTAACTCTTCATTCCTGCCCTGAGAGGCGGCCAGGTCCTCCTGCATCCGCGCCTGTTGGGCCCTGGACTCTGCCACCGTCTCTTGGAGGGCGTGCATTGTTTCCATGATTTGTTGCATGGTAACACTGTCACCCCCGTTTGGTGGAACGGACCCGTGTCTCGTATTCCTCATCCTCTGTGGTTCTTCTCTCGTTCTTGTGTATGGGACCTTCGTTTTACTCCGGCCCCACGGTGGGCGCCAAATGTTCTTGCCGGTTGACCCGCCTGCCGGTTGACTCACGACACTCACACGCCTCCTTCCTCACGTTGATATGTGCTTGGTTCTTTCGAAGCAATCTGCACCTGCAAAAGAGAAAAGGGGCGCCCTAGAGGCCGTTTGCACTCCGATGCTCAAGTCAGTGTAGGGCAAGGAACACCAAGTGTATTGAGTTTCTCTCTGTGTGTTTAGGTCTAGAAACTGCGTACCTTGTGAAGTATCTTACTGTCCCTTATATAGGCTAGGATTTACTGCGCCGTTGGCCCTAATTAGGGTTTACTGCGCCGTTAGCCCTAATTAGGGTTTACTGCGCTACTAGCCATATTTAGGGTTTACTGGAATACCCTTGCGCCGCTATCACCCAATCTTAGGGTAATCTAGCGTATAAGGTTTCCTTCTCTGGAGTGCAAACTCTCACAGGGTGACCACCTGGGTGCCTCCTTGTGCACCTAGTCTCTGGGGCCACCTGTTCTGGGAGTGCCTTTACTGTTCACGTGCCATGCATGTAGCTTCACTGGGAAAATCCTAGCTCTGGTGAGTACTCGTCCCCTCAGGACTCTACACCCAACTGTGCTTTCCCTGCTACCCCATAGGCACTTCGTGATCCAGGCCTCTCCCTAACTCTGGGTATTTAACTGGTCATTGGCCCACTCTGGGAACCAATCTTAGCTGTTCTGTTTACGCTGTTCATATCACCCAAGGCCGATGTCACCTTGCCACACCCTGTGGCCGAGGACTCCTCGACCTGCTGAGTGACGATGACACCTCCGCCCATCCTGGTGAGCTGACGACTACTCACCTGCCTCTGTAGGGTGATGACTCATCACCCCTCTCTGTAGGCTGATGACTAATCACCCCTCTCTGTAGGCTGATGACTAATCACCCCTCTCTGTAGGCTGATGACTAATCACCCTTCTCTGTAGGCTGATGATTCGTCACCCCTCTTCATAGGCTGATGACTCCTCACCCTTCCCTACTGGGCTGATGACTCCTCACCCTTCCCTACTGGGCTGATGACTCGTCACCCCTCTTCATAGGCTGATGACTCCTCACCCTTCCCTACTGGGCTGATGACTCGTCACCCTTCCCTACTGGGCTGATGACTCGTCAGCCCTCTTCATAGGCTGATGACTCCTCACCCTTCCCTACTGGGCTGATGACTCGTCACCCTTCCCTACTGGGCTGATGACTCGTCACCCCTCTCTTTTCAATACCTCTTGTGGGGTCCATTCCACGTGGCTTTGGCCCATGCTGTGGGACCCAGCTGACGTCCGGTGACTGGTCAGTACAGATATCATGAAGAAAATGCTTGGAGGATGCATCACCATCATGAAGATAGGCGCCAAAATGTGGCTAAGCCTTTTATGCCTTATGTAAAATTACCTAGTTTTAGTGGTGAAGGAGATCCTAATGTGTATTTAGGATGGGAGGCTAAGGTAGAGCAAATATTTTTTGTACATGAGGTCCAAGAAGACCAAAAGATTAAGCTAGCCTCCCTAGAATTTACGGACTATGCCATGCAATGGTGGCACAAAACTCTCATGGACATTGGGCTAAACAAGAGACCGCCCGTGGTCTCTTGGGATGATTTAAAAGCTTGCATGCGTGCTAGATTTGTGCCTCCACACTTTAGGAAAGACCTATTGTTGAAGCTCCAAAGGCTTCACCAAGGCACGCTAAGTGTGGATGCTTATTATAAAGAACTTGAAATGCTTTTAATTAAAGCCAATATGCATGAGAATGATGAAGCTAAAATGGCTAGATTTGTTAGTGGTCTTAGAAGGGATATCCAAGATGTTGTGGAACTTAATGAGTATTCTTCTTTAGAAAATTTGGTTCACCTTGCCATCAAGGTAGAATCTCAACTTGCAAGGAAAAATTCTTTTAAAAATACTCATAATGATGGGTATTACCACTTTTCTTGGAAAAACAAAAACAAATCCTTTTCAAAATCTCCTTCTAAAGAATCTACTTCCAAATCTAGAGATTCTCAAGCCTCACCTTCTACTCTTAAATCACCCACTAAATCTTCAAGTAAAAAATGCTTTAAATGTTTAGGCTATGGTCATATAGCGGCTAATTGTCCTTCAAAGAGAAATACGATGATGCTTGATAATGGGGAAATTGTAAGCGAACATAGTGATAATTCTTCAAAGTCTAATTCCCCTTCCCCTTTCCCTAGTGACCATGAATGTGAGATTCCATGTGAAGGTGACTTGTTAGTGATAAGGAGATTCCTTGGTCAAATTCAAAAACCTTTTGATGAAACTCAAAGAGAAAATATCTTTCACACAAGGTGCCTTATCAATAACAATTTGTGTTCCTTAATTATTGATGGAGGAAGTTGTACAAATGTGGTAAGCACAAGAGTAGTAGATAGGCTTGGATTATCTACTATCTCTCATGCTAAACCCTATAAACTCCAATGGTTAAGTAACAAAGGGGAAATTATTGTAAATAAACAAGTCCTCATTGCTTTTTCAATTGGCAAATATAAAGATGCGGTCTTATGTGATGTTGTCCCTATGGAAGCAACTCATATTCTTTTAGGTAGGCCATGGCAATTTGATAGGAAAACTTTACATTATGGCCTTACCAACAACATTTCTTTTACCTTCCATGGGCATCGGATCACTTTAAAATCTCTTTCTCCAAGTGAGGTCCATAAAGACCAATTAAAAATGAAAACCAAAAGAGAAAATGAAAAAGAGAATAAAAGAAAAGAGAAACCGAGTCTCCAAGTCTCATCATATGCAACTAAATCAATCATGTTGACTCGGGCTATGCTACAATTTGCACCTCCAAGGTGTTATTCTTCCTTATCTTTTTCATTACCTAAGGTTTCTACCTATTTGCTTTCTTTGTTAAAGAATATTATGAATGATTTTCCAATTCCTCCTAAAGGTTTACCCCTTCTAAGAGGCTTTTCTTCACAAAGTTTTATCATTCCTAAATATTCTTTCCAAAGTTGGTATCCAGATAATAAACCTTCCTATGAACTTCCCGCGCTTCAAGATTATAAGTCAACTTCTAATATCACTTCTTATCCTCTTTTATCTATGAGCTGTAACATCCCGCCAAAATAAACAATCTCATACATGTAATATGAAAATAAGGTAAACCAATAATGTTGAAGAATACAAGATAATATATATACATAAGTAAGGGAGTTGCTCCTCTTAGGGAGATTAGTACATAATCCTTCAAATGTTTTCTTTTTTTCAAAATTTAAAGAATAATAATAAAAAATCAAATACAGCAAGACCGGCGGTCTCCATACAAAAAAAACGGCGATCTCCAACACAAACCGGCGATCCCAAAACAGAAGACCTCAAGACAGGTGATCTGCTATCAGGACACAAATCCGGCGATCACCCCCGAGAGGTGGAAATGGGCGATCTCTGCCCTCGACGACCACCCATTAGGGAGCTCTTCTTCCTGGAAGATCATCTGCTCCCGTGTACACATTTACACGATCATCACAGTTTTGAGAAAACCACCACAATAACAGATAAAAGGGTAAGCCAGACATTTTAACGAGAGTTTAGAATAAGGCATTTAAAATCATGAACATAATAGATCAAGGTAAAACATTTTCCAAGATATCCATGTAAAACGTGGAGCTACTCATAGCATTCAACTGCTCGCCCAAAACCACAGACTTCACAACATTCACCCATAGTCATTTCCATTTCACAATACAGCATCAAGTGTCTATCAATATTCCAGTTTCTCATTTCACATGCCAGACTTTCCACTGGCCCACAATGCATAGACACATGACACTACTTCCGGATTGACTCGTGCGTTGACTCAGGCCCAGAGATTTGCACCTGTCATACCTACCACTGTGAATCCACACAGCATGCGCATATACCATCTCATTGTTACCATTCTCTCGGTATGACAAGGTAAATTCGTATAACAGGCCGAGCTCGTTCCCATTTGAACAACTCACCCATACGTACGAACCTCCTTCGACTCTCACCAACTGAATAACTTCATCTACTTGATTCCATTATCTCAGCAGAGTCAGGATATCTCCTTCTAGACAAGCCCCTAGTCAATACACCTATACAGATCTTACACGGTATTTCCTTTCCTGAAAATACTATGCCTCGATCCCACATTCACAGCATTCCAAACATCATACCACTCAAATACATGATTCAATCATAGAACAATCATTTCAAAGGTTCAGATCTTCGAATATCTCGTTTAAATCTCAAGTAGTTTCAAAGCAACACCCAGAAACAGAGAGTTCACAAACAACGCCAAAACCGGCGATCTAGTTCAAAAACAGGGTGTTTCGAAGGCTTTATATAAAACCGGCGACCACATCGCCCAAACACATAAAACAGAGTATTTCACGAAGACGAAAGCGAAAACGGCGACCACGCCGCCCACACTTCAGAAAATAGCTAAACTATGGCTCGTATTAAAGATGGAGGCTAGCTTCCCTTACCTGGATCAGCGTGAAATCTCACTTCGAGCTCTAACCCTCTGAACTTAAGGATGCACGAATACTGCCTAAGCATTTTGATCTGGAGAACTTGCAGAGAACCTTCCCAAAAGCTCTATGGCAGTCGTCGCTCGTCTTGCTCTTGCTTGAAGGTGCCTGGGAATACTGAGTTGCAGTGCAAGGGGGAGAAAAGAGAAAGATGATGGTGGACTCACTCTGTCCCCTTTTTATCTCTCACTGCGTTTCTAGACTCTCTAAGAGGAGCCTTCTGAAGCTAAGGACGTAGGCCTGCTGTGTAGCCGCTTTAGCCTACTCTTTGAGATATCTAGCGTGTGAGTTTTCCTTTACTCAAGCACAAACCTGACAGTACGGTTGCGTGGTTGACTTTGCGCACACAAACACTGTGCACTACAGTACCAACTCTCTGGAGCCAATGACTACGTGTCGCGCATGCAACATGTAACATCCCGCCAAAATAAACAATCTCATACATGTAATATGAAAATAAGGTAAACCAATAATGTTGAAGAATACAAGATAATATATATACATAAGTAAGGGAGTTGCTCCTCTTAGGGAGATTAGTACATAATCCTTCAAATGTTTTCTTTTTTTTTCCAAAATTTAAAGAATAATAAAAAAATCAAATACAGCAAGACCGGCGGTCTCCATACAAAAAAAACGGCGATCTCCAACACAAACCGGCGATCCCAAAACAGAAGACCTCAAGACAGGCGATCTGCTATCAGGACACAAATCCGGCGATCACCCCCGAGAGGTGGAAATGGGCGATCTCTGCCCTCGACGACCACCCATTAGGGAGCTCTTCTTCCTGGAAGATCATCTGCTCCCGTGTACACATTTACACGATCATCACAGTTTTGAGAAAACCACCACAATAACAGATAAAAGGGTAAGCCAGACATTTTAACGAGAGTTTAGAATAAGGCATTTAAAATCATGAACATAATAGATCAAGGTAAAACATTTTCCAAGATATCCATGTAAAACGTGGAGCTACTCATAGCATTCAACTGCTCGCCCAAAACCACAGACTTCACAACATTCACCCATAGTCATTTCCATTTCACAATACAGCATCAAGTGTCTATCAATATTCCAGTTTCTCATTTCACATGCCAGACTTTCCACTGACCCACAATGCATAGACACATGACACTACTTCCGGATTGACTCGTGCGTTGACTCAGGCCCAGAGATTTGCACCTGTCATACCTACCACTGTGAATCCACACAGCATGCGCATATACCATCACATTGTTACCATTCTCTCGGTATGACAAGGTAAATTCGTATAACAGGCCGAGCTCGTTCCCATTTGAACAACTCACCCATACGTACGAACCTCCTTCGACTCTCACCAACTGAATAACTTCATCTACTTGATTCCATTATCTCAGCAGAGTCAGGATATCTCCTTCTAGACAAGCCCCTAGTCAATACACCTATACAGATCTTACACGGTATTTCCTTTCCTGAAAATACTATGCCTCGATCCCACATTCACAGCATTCCAAACATCATACCACTCAAATACATGATTCAATCATAGAACAATCATTTCAAAGGTTCAGATCTTCGAATATCTCGTTTAAATCTCAAGTAGTTTCAAAGCAACACCCAGAAACAGAGAGTTCACAAACAACGCCAAAACCGGCGATCTAGTTCAAAAACAGGGCGTTTCGAAGGCTTTATATAAAACCGGCGACCACATCGCCCAAACACATAAAACAGAGTATTTCACGAAGACGAAAGCGAAAACGGCGACCACGCCGCCCACACTTCAGAAAATAGCTAAACTATGGCTCGTATTAAAGATGGAGGCTAGCTTCCCTTACCTGGATCAGCGTGAAATCTCACTTCGAGCTCTAACCCTCTGAACTTAAGGATGCACGAATACTGCCTAAGCGTTTTGATCTGGAGAACTTGCAGAGAACCTTCCCAAAAGCTCTATGGCAGTCGTCGCTCGTCTTGCTCTTGCTTGAAGGTGCCTGGGAATACTGAGTTGCAGTGCAAGGGGGAGAAAAGAGAAAGATGATGGTGGACTCACTCTGTCCCCTTTTTATCTCTCACTGCGTTTCTAGACTCTCTAAGAGGAGCCTTCTGAAGCTAAGGACGTAGGCCTGCTGTGTAGCCGCTTTAGCCTACTCTTTGAGATATCTAGCGTGTGAGTTTTCCTTTACTCAAGCACAAACCTGACAGTACGGTTGCGTGGTTGACTTTGCGCACACAAACACTGTGCACTACAGTACCAACTCTCTGGAGCCAATGACTACGTGTCGCGCGTGCAACACGTTCAGGCTGGGAGTCTGGGTCCCACCTTCTCTACGTACAACTCGACATCGCGCGATAACCTTCCACCGATGACTCATCCTGGAGGACGACCGATGTCTCTCTCTGGAAGACGACCGATGTCTCTCTGTGGCGATGTCCGCATGCCTCTCGCGCCCCGGCGACACCCGTATGCCTCACGCCCCGGCGACACCTGCATGCCTCACGCCCCGGCGATGCCCGCATGCCTCACGCCCCGGCGACGCCCGCATGCCTCACGCCCGGCGATGACCGACGACACTCCTTGCTGAAGGTTCCTCATTGCACTATGTTACATCCAAGGTATCATCTCCACGTGACTCGGTGACGTCGGTAGCTTCACATTTCCAAGGGTGGATTGGCACTTGCCCTCGTGCGCCCATGCATGCAACACTAAGGACGATCTCCAATACCCAAGCATAGAGCTTCGCATGCACAGCGTGTCTAAGGCTTAACCCACACCTTGATGCACGTGGTCTTTGGGAACCCACTATGGTTGATCCAACATCTTGACTACACACTAAGTGTAGTTTCGGCGATCATGTGTACCCTAGGCGACAGGCGACTAGGTACACTACAGGCGATAGGCGTTCTGTGAAATCAAGGCGACAGGCGATCATGTGCCAGAGAAGTCGGAGATCGCCTACTCTTTCAATTACGGCGGTCTCGTAGACTTTTAAGCTATACTTCCCTTCCTTTATATTTTTAAATAAAGACATACTTAGAATTGACTTAAAATATATCACTTTTATTCCAATAAGATTTTCCAGGTCCTTACAATCTCCCTAACAACAAAAATTTTCGTCCTCGAAAATTGAATTACAAGGAATTACAAGGAAAAGAGATGTGGATAGTCGTTTCTCATGTTCTCTTCCAACTCCCAAGTCGAATCACCGGATCTCTCATCCCACACCACCTTAACCATATGGATGGTCTTACCCCTGAGCTGTTTGCTTTGGTGATCGTCTATCCTGACTGGTCTTGCTTCAAAAGACAAGTCGTCCCTGATCTGCACGTCGTCCACCTCCAACACGTGACAAGGGTCGGCGAGATATTTCCTTAACTGTGATACGTGGAAGACATTATGCAGATTTGCTAAATGTGGAGGTAGGGCGATCTCATACGCTACTGGGCCAATCCTTCTTAAGATCTGGTATGGTCCCACGAACTTAGGGGACAGCTTCTTTGGCCTGATCGCCCGCCCTACACCCTTGGTTGGTGTCACTTTCATGAACACGTGATCTCCAGCAGCAAACTCCAAAGGCTTTCTCCTCTGATCTGCATAGGACTTCTGCCTACTCTGAGAAGCTTTCATTCTGTTTTGTATCTGCTTCACCTTCTCGGTCGTCTGCTGAATCAACTCTGGCCCAACCAAGACTGCCTCGCCCTCCTAGTACCAACATAAGGGAGTTCTGCATTTTCTCCCATACAGGGCTTCATATGGTGCCATCCCAATACTGGCGTGATAGCTATTGTTATAGGTAAACTCTACCAGCGGCAACACCTCCTCCCATCCTCCCAATTGATCCAAGACGCACGCCCTCAGCAGATCTTCTAGAGATTGGATCGTCCTCTCTGACTGACCATCTGTTTGGGGATGATATGCAGAGCTCATCCTCAACTTAGTTCCCAAGCACTCTTGCAAGGTCTGCCAAAACCTTGAAGTGAACCTGGGATCTCTATCTGAAACGATGCTGGAAGGCACTCCATGCAGCCTTACTATTTCTTGGATGTATAGCTGTGCCAGCTTGGCCATAGGCATCTTCATATTCACTGGAAGGAAGTGGGCACTCTTCGTCAGCCTATCAATGATGACCCAGATTGCATCATGACTCTTTACCGATCTGGGTAAGTGGGTGACAAAATCCATGGCGATGCTGTCCCATTTCCACTCAGGGATATCCAGTTGCTGCAACAGCCCGCCAGGTCTTTGATGCTCTACCTTCGCTTTCTGACACGTTAAGCAGGTTGCCACATACTGGGCGATGTCCCTCTTCATGCCTGACCACCAAAATGACTCCTTCAAGTCATGGTACATCTTGTTCATGCCTGGGTGGAGGTTAAGGCGACTCTTATGACCTTCCTCTAGGATCATCTTCTTCAACTCATCATTTGCAGGTATGCAAATCCTGCCATCAAACCTCAAGATCCCATCATCGCCCATCTCAAAGCCTCTCGCCTGATCTGCCCCTAGTGACTCCACAGTGCGCTTCAGGCTAGGGTCCTCCAATTGTGTATCCTTCAACATCCCAAGGAAGTCATTAGTTATAGTCAGCTTACTACAACTAATGTGATTCGCGTGAAATTCCACTCCAAGGTTTAAGTCCCTGAACTGCTCGATCAGTTTCTGCTCTTCCATCATCATGGTGGCGACTTGTATAGACTTCCTACTCAAGGCATCGGCCACTACATTGGCCTTCCCTGGGTGATACATGAGTTGAAAGTCGTAGTCCTTTAGGAATTCCATCCACCTTCTTTGCCTCATGTTTAGTTCCTTCTGATCGAACAGGTACTTCAAGCTCTTGTGGTCACTGAACACCTGGAACCGAGCTCCATATAGATAGTGCCTCCAGATCTTCAAGGCAAAAACCACAGCCGCCAACTCCAAGTCATGCGTAGGGTAGTTCCTCTCATGAACCTTGAGTTGCCTTGAAGCATATGCAACTACTCTCTTTTCTTGCATTAAAACACATCCCAAGCCTTGATGTGAAGCGTCACAGAAGACATCAAAAGGTCTTCCTACCTCGGGGATTACCAGCACTGGAGCACTGGTCAACCTCTCCTTTAGTTCCCTGAAGCTCTGTTCACATCGGTCGGTCCAAGCAAAGGGTTGGTCCTTGCGGGTTAGCTGTGTTAAAGGAGCCACTATCTTGGAAAAATCCTCAATAAACCTCCGATAGTAGCCCGCCAACCCCACAAAGCTCCTTATCTCAGTCACGGTCTTAGGACGTTCCCATTGCAGCACTGCCTCTACCTTGGCTGGATCTACCGAGATCCCTTGGGCAGATATCACGTGTCCTAAGAAGTTGACTTCCCTCAGCCAGAACTCACACTTGGAGAACTTGGCATAGAGTTGCTTCTCTCTCAGTATTTCCAATACTGTCCTCAGGTGTTCCTCATGCTCTTCCTCGGTCCTTGAATAAATGAGGATGTCATCTATGAAGACCACCACAAACTTATCCAAGAAAGGGCGAAAGATCCTATTCATGTAGTCCATGAATAGAGCTGGAGCGTTGGTGACTCCAAATGGCATCACTACATACTCGTAGTGCCCATATCTAGACCTAAAAGCTGTCTTCTGTACATCTTCAGCTTTTACCAAGATTTGGTGATACCCCGATCTCAGGTCAATCTTGGAGAACACCGAGGCCCCATAAATTTGGTCCATCAAATCATCGATCCGAGGTAGGGGGTACTTGTTCTTGATGGTCAATTTGTTCAATTGCCTGTAGTCTATACACAGCCGAGACCCTCCATCCTTCTTCTTGACTAGGAGCACTGGAGCTCCCCATGGGGATACGCTGGGTCTGATGAACTGCTTCTCCAGCAACTCTTCCACTTGCTTCTTTAACTCCACTAACTCGGCTGGTGCCATCCTGTAAGGTGCCATTGATATTGGTCCAGCTCCAGGTACCAAGTCAATAGAGAATTCCACTTCTCTCTTAGGGGGTAACCCAGGCACCTCCTCTGGGAATACATCGGTGAAATCTCTCACCACTTGTATCCTGTTTACGTCCCCTTTATTCTCCACTTCCAACCGGGCGAGCACCACGAAGCACCTCGCCCCTTCTTCCAACGCTGATTGCCCTTGTTGAACTGTTAACACATCCGATTCTTGGGGGTCTGGAAACGCTACCTTCTGCCTACCACAGTCTATGAGAACGTGATTGGCAGCCAACCAATCCATTCCCAGGATAACATCTAGGTCCTGAAGAGGTAGGCAGATCAAGTCCACCTTGAATCTGCGTCCTTCTACAATCACTGGACATTCAGGGCACACTGTAGAGGTCGACACCTGTCCTGACGCAGGTGTAGAGACCAACAGTTCGAAAGGTAACTCCTTCACTAGGAGATCCAACTCGGCTACACACAGACTTGACACAAATGAGTGTGTCGCTCCAGAATCAAACAAAGCTCTTACACTTCTACCAGCAATAAAACAAACACCTTTGATGAGGTTACCTGACTGAGCTGCCTCTGTTCCAGACATGGCGAACACCCTCCCTGTTGCCTGAGGTCTGCTGCCCTCGTTTCTCGTCTGCTGAGAGCCACTGGGCTGGATCGCCCCATTCCGGTTAGGGCATTCTCTAGCAAAATGCCCCGTCTTTTGGCAGATGTAGCACCTTTTCTCTGAACTCTTCTTGGAGCATGCGTTGGAGGCGTGTGGTCCACCACAATGGAAACACTTGAGTTTCCATGGTTGCTGCTGCTGGAACTGGGGAGGTGCTGCTCCTGCCCGATGTGATGGAGGTCTCGCATAGGGCTTGCTTTGTGGGTGCTGTGCCTTAGCTCTCCCACTGGAAGGACCTCCTGGGTGTGACCTGATCACCCGAGACTCACCCTTTTCCAGGGTCTCCACCATCTTCACCTTCTCCACTAAGGCGTGGAACTCCCTGATGCACATCGGGGCTATAGTCTTCTTCAGCCCATGCTTCAGCCCTTCCTCGAACTTCCTACACCTCCAGGCCTCGGAGGTCGCCTGAGTATAGAACCGGGCGAGGTACTCAAAACGGGCAGCATAGGCGTTTACCGACATGTCCCCCTGCTCCAACTTCAGGAACTCAGCTTCCCTTGCAAACTTGGCGCTGTCTGGGAAGTACTTCTCTAAGAACTTCACCCTGAAGCTCTCCCAATCCAATACATCCTCTCGTGCCTCCATCATCTGCTGAGCTCCCATCCACCAGAACTCAGCTTCTCCTGATAGCAAATAAGTGGCGAACAGCAGCTTCTTCTCTTCAGGGCAGGAGGTCGCCCTAAAGATTTTCTCCAACTCTCTGACCCACTGATCTGCCTGGTCAGGGGTAGCATTCCCACTGAACTTAGGTGGGTTGTGCCTCATGAACTCGGCCAGTCCCATCTGTTCTTGGGGCTGACCGACGTGGGAGTTTGTCTCAGCAGATCGGGCAGTTTCCCAGTGTTGCATTGTGGCTTGATGGTTCTGGGCCATCGCTGCGTTCTGTTGCTGAATGGCAGTCGCCATCATCTCGATGGCCTTGGCGATCTGGCTCATCTCTGAGGAAGGTTGGGGTGGGGTAGAAGGTCTACGTGCCATCTTCTGAATCTATTGACTTCTATATTCCCTACAACTGTAAGAATGAAATCGATAAGAATCAATTCATTCAAGGGGGGTAACAGCTAGACCTTACAAAGGTCAGCATCTCAACGTCATCTAGAATTTGAGCTCATCAACAGATTCATAATGCTTATAACTTCAAACAAAACACCAGATCAGTTACTGGTGTGCAAACATCAATCCAACTAATCACCCACAGTCAATTACAAGAACACGAAATACATCACACCTGACTTCAAGGTGGGCTAAACATCAACCTTTGGAATTAAGATTAAGAATTATCTTGATCCAGTTATGAGTGTGCACCCTCATTACTTTATCAGGATCTTCTCATTCTTAATACCAAGATTTTCAATTAGCGCATACATTCACTAAGGCACACACAAAATTTCAATACCAAAAACGTTTTGAAAACCTTTCACTATAGTTGTTATTTAAAACTCAAATAGATTTTATGAGCAGAAGAAACACAATGGATCCACAGCCCTCAGGTCATCCTAAGGACGAACTGCTCTGATACCATTAATGTAACATCCCGCCAAAATAAACAATCTCATACATGTAATATAAAAATAAGGTAAACCAATAATGTTGAAGAATACAAGATAATATATATACATAAGTAAGGGAGTTGCTCCTCTTAGGGAGATTAGTACATAATCCTTCAAATGTTTTCTTTTTTTTTCCAAAATTTAAAGAATAATAAAAAAATCAAATACAGCAAGACCGGCGGTCTCCATACAAAAAAAACGGCGATCTCCAACACAAACCGGCGATCCCAAAACAGAAGACCTCAAGACAGGCGATCTGCTATCAGGACACAAATCCGGCGATCACCCCCGAGAGGTGGAAATGGGCGATCTCTGCCCTCGACGACCACCCATTAGGGAGCTCTTCTTCCTGGAAGATCATCTGCTCCCGTGTACACATTTACACGATCATCACAGTTTTGAGAAAACCACCACAATAACAGATAAAAGGGTAAGCCAGACATTTTAACGAGAGTTTAGAATAAGGCATTTAAAATCATGAACATAATAGATCAAGGTAAAACATTTTCCAAGATATCCATGTAAAACGTGGAGCTACTCATAGCATTCAACTGCTCGCCCAAAACCACAGACTTCACAACATTCACCCATAGTCATTTCCATTTCACAATACAGCATCAAGTGTCTATCAATATTCCAGTTTCTCATTTCACATGCCAGACTTTCCACTGACCCACAATGCATAGACACATGACACTACTTCCGGATTGACTCGTGCGTTGACTCAGGCCCAGAGATTTGCACCTGTCATACCTACCACTGTGAATCCACACAGCATGCGCATATACCATCACATTGTTACCATTCTCTCGGTATGACAAGGTAAATTCGTATAACAGGCCGAGCTCGTTCCCATTTGAACAACTCACCCATACGTACGAACCTCCTTCGACTCTCACCAACTGAATAACTTCATCTACTTGATTCCATTATCTCAGCAGAGTCAGGATATCTCCTTCTAGACAAGCCCCTAGTCAATACACCTATACAGATCTTACACGGTATTTCCTTTCCTGAAAATACTATGCCTCGATCCCACATTCACAGCATTCCAAACATCATACCACTCAAATACATGATTCAATCATAGAACAATCATTTCAAAGGTTCAGATCTTCGAATATCTCGTTTAAATCTCAAGTAGTTTCAAAGCAACACCCAGAAACAGAGAGTTCACAAACAACGCCAAAACCGGCGATCTAGTTCAAAAACAGGGCGTTTCGAAGGCTTTATATAAAACCGGCGACCACATCGCCCAAACACATAAAACAGAGTATTTCACGAAGACGAAAGCGAAAACGGCGACCACGCCGCCCACACTTCAGAAAATAGCTAAACTATGGCTCGTATTAAAGATGGAGGCTAGCTTCCCTTACCTGGATCAGCGTGAAATCTCACTTCGAGCTCTAACCCTCTGAACTTAAGGATGCACGAATACTGCCTAAGCGTTTTGATCTGGAGAACTTGCAGAGAACCTTCCCAAAAGCTCTATGGCAGTCGTCGCTCGTCTTGCTCTTGCTTGAAGGTGCCTGGGAATACTGAGTTGCAGTGCAAGGGGGAGAAAAGAGAAAGATGATGGTGGACTCACTCTGTCCCCTTTTTATCTCTCACTGCGTTTCTAGACTCTCTAAGAGGAGCCTTCTGAAGCTAAGGACGTAGGCCTGCTGTGTAGCCGCTTTAGCCTACTCTTTGAGATATCTAGCGTGTGAGTTTTCCTTTACTCAAGCACAAACCTGACAGTACGGTTGCGTGGTTGACTTTGCGCACACAAACACTGTGCACTACAGTACCAACTCTCTGGAGCCAATGACTACGTGTCGCGCATGCAACACGTTCAGGCTGGGAGTCTGGGTCCCACCTTCTCTACGTACAACTCGACATCGCGCGATAACCTTCCACCGATGACTCATCCTGGAGGACGACCGATGTCTCTCTCTGGAAGACGACCGATGTCTCTCTGTGGCGATGTCCGCATGCCTCTCGCGCCCCGGCGACACCCGTATGCCTCACGCCCCGGCGACACCTGCATGCCTCACGCCCCGGCGATGCCCGCATGCCTCACGCCCCGGCGACGCCCGCATGCCTCACGCCCGGCGATGACCGACGACACTCCTTGCTGAAGGTTCCTCATTGCACTATGTTACGTCCAAGGTATCATCTCCACGTGACTCGGTGACGTCGGTAGCTTCACATTTCCAAGGGTGGATTGGCACTTGCCCTCGTGCGCCCATGCATGCAACACTAAGGACGATCTCCAATACCCAAGCATAGAGCTTCGCATGCACAGCGTGTCTAAGGCTTAACCCACACCTTGATGCACGTGGTCTTTGGGAACCCACTATGGTTGATCCAACATCTTGACTACACACTAAGTGTAGTTTCGGCGATCATGTGTACCCTAGGCGACAGGCGACTAGGTACACTACAGGCGATAGGCGTTCTGTGAAATCAAGGCGACAGGCGATCATGTGCCAGAGAAGTCGGAGATCGCCTACTCTTTCAATTACGGCGGTCTCGTAGACTTTTAAGCTATACTTCCCTTCCTTTATATTTTTAAATAAAGACATACTTAGAATTGACTTAAAATATATCACTTTTATTCCAATAAGATTTTCCAGGTCCTTACACAACACGTTCAGGCTGGGAGTCTGGGTCCCACCTTCTCTACGTACAACTCGACATCGCGCGATAACCTTCCACCGATGACTCATCCTGGAGGACGACCGATGTCTCTCTCTGGAAGACGACCGATGTCTCTCTGTGGCGATGTCCACATGCCTCGCGCCATGGCGATGTCCGCATGCCTCTCGCGCCCCGGCGACACCCGTATGCCTCACGCCCCGGCGACACCTGCATGCCTCACGCCCCGGCGATGCCCGCATGCCTCACGCCCCGGCGACGCCCGCATGCCTCACGCCCGGCGATGACCGACGACACTCCTTGCTGAAGGTTCCTCATTGCACTATGTTACGTCCAAGGTATCATCTCCACGTGACTCGGTGACGTCGGTAGCTTCACATTTCCAAGGGTGGATTGGCACTTGCCCTCGTGCGCCCATGCATGCAACACTAAGGACGATCTCCAATACCCAAGCATAGAGCTTCGCATGCACAGCGTGTCTAAGGCTTAACCCACACCTTGATGCACGTGGTCTTTGGGAACCCACTATGGTTGATCCAACATCTTGACTACACACTAAGTGTAGTTTCGGTGATCATGTGTACCCTAGGCGACAGGCGACTAGGTACACTACAGGCGATAGGCGTTCTGTGAAATCAAGGCGACAGGCGACTATGTGCCAGAGAAGTCGGAGATCGCCTACTCTTTCAATTACGGCGGTCTCGTAGACTTTTAAGCTATACTTCCCTTCCTTTATATTTTTAAATAAAGACATACTTAGAATTGACTTAAAATATATCACTTTTATTCCAATAATATTTTCCAGGTCCTTACAATCTCCCTAACAACAAAAATTTTCGTCCTCGAAAATTGAATTACAAGGAAAGAGATGTGGATAGCCCTTTTTCATGGTCTCGTCCAACTCCCAAGTTGAATCATCCGATCTCTCATTCCACACCACTTTCACCATGTTGATGGTCATACCTCTGAGTTGTTTACTTCGCTGATCGTCAATCCTTACTGGTTTTACTCCAAAGGACAAGTCATCCCTGATCTGCCATCGTCCTCTCCCAGCACATGACTAGGGTCTGCCATGTACTTCCTCAGCTGTGATACGTGAAGGACATTATGCAGATTCGCTAATGGGGAAGATAGGGCGATCTCGTACGCTACAGGACCTTTCTTCCTCAAGATCTGGTATGGTCCAACAAACTTAGGAGACAGCTTCTTTGATCTGATAGCTCGTCCTACACCCTTGGTTGGTGTCACTCTCATAAACACATGGTCTCCAGCAGCAAACTCCAAAGGTCTTCTCCTCTGACTCTGCCGACTTTGAGAAGCTCTCATTCTGCCTTGTATCAGCTTCAGCTCCTCGGTTGTCTGCTGAACCAACTCTTACTACTCCAATACTTCATCAAATCCCATTCCCTTTCTCATCACTCATCATTCACCACTTCCATTTTGCCAAAAGAGCAAAGTTAAATTTTCTGTTATCCCTTAAATCATTCATTTACTGGTATGCAAATTTTTTTTTTGCCCTTAATCTTAATATCCCGTCTTTCCCCATTACAAAGCCTTTAGCTTGCTCGGTGCCTAGAACTCCCATAATACGCTTCAGACTAGGCTCCCCTAATTGTTCAATCAAAACTGGTTCGCCCTCCTGGTTCCAACCATCAGGGGGGTTCTGCATTTTCCCCCATACAGAGCTTCATACAATCACTGACTTCAAAACCCCATAACACCACTGATCCAGCCCCTTGACCAGACGCCAGAGCTTCTTCTTCTAGCCTCCTCCTTCTCACCAGCTTCGCGCTAAGCACCTCAATGACTTCACCTGAAAGAACAAGTTGGCGCCCCTGAATCTTTCTCTCTCCTGACGGTTATCCCTCTTGACACGTGGAGGATATCTGGTCACACACGTGTCGTCATCTGGAGAACCTACAACTGAGTCGTTACTTCTACTTTGCTCCTGCGGCTAAGTTATCCACATAGGGAGTAGCCTAGTGCGCTAGCTACTGTGGGCGCAGCCCTAACACGATGAACTGGCAGCCTTAACGTGATGAACTAATCTTCTCAAATGTACGCCGATGTGAAAACCCGGCGATCTGAATATCAGGCGATGTGCTCCTTTCGGCGTTTTGTTGACCACTGATCTCGTATTCTCCACACACGGTCGATAGGCGTGTACTGATTTTCTATCCCGGCGATAGGCGTGTATTGATCCACACGGCGATAGGCGTGTTCTATTCTTAACACACGGCGATAGGCGATTGCTACTCTGTGTTTCTTTACTTCTCTGGTTCAGCTTACAGGCGCTCGCCTGATACTGATCCGCAAGTGTTGGTCCTTTAACCACCCCAACCAATCACCATTCTGGGCGATCGCCTCTCCGATTCACTTGCCACCCTCTACCACATGACTCCTTTGAACGATCTACGTAAACAACTGTTGCTGGCATCATCTACTGCTGATAGCCAACCAGATCGACCACTACCACTGCCGATTCTAAATCATAAGTAGAATAATTATCTCTCATGAACTTTGAGTTGCCTTGAAGCATATGCAACCACTCTCCTCCCTTGCATCCAAAACGCATCCCAACCCTTGATGTGAAGCACCACAGTAGACGTCAAAAGGTCTTCCGTCCTCTGGAATTACCAGCACTGGAGTACCTCATGGAGATACGCTGGGTTTGATGAAATGCTTCTCCAACAGCTCTTCCACTTGCTTCTTCAATTCTACCAACTCGGCTGGAGTCATCCTGCAAGGTGCCATTGACACTGGTCCAGCTCCAGGTACCAAATCAGTAGAGAATTCCACTTCTCTCTTAGGAGGTAACCCAGGTACTCCTTCTGGAAATACATCCATCAAACTTTTCACCACATGAATCCTTCTTACGTCCTCTTCGTTCTTCACTTCCCACCGAGCTATGATCACGAAACACCTCGCCCCTTCTTCCAACTCTGATCGCCCATGCCGAGCAGATACCACATCCTGCTCTTGGAGATCGGGCAACACCACTTTCTGCCTACCGCAATCTATGAGAACGTGATTGGCAGAAAGCCAATCCATTCCCAGGATAACATCCAGGTCCTGAAGAGGCAGGCAGATCAAGTTCACTTTGAATCTGCGTCCCTCTACTATCACTGAACATTCGGGGCAACTGTAGAGGTCACCACCTGCTCTGACGCAGGTGTGGAGACCAACAGTTCTAAGGTTAACTCCTTCACTAGAAGGCCCAGCTCGGCTACACTGACTTGACGCAAAAGAGTGTGTCACTCCAGAATCATACAAGACTCTTATACTTCTACCAGATATAAAACAAGCAATCTTACACCAAATTACCTGACGGGGACGCCTCAGCTCCTGCCATGGCAAACACTCTCCCTGTTGCCTGAGGTCTGCTGCCTTCATCCCTCAACTGTTGGGAACCACTGGGTTGAGTCGTCCTATACTGGGTAGGACAATCTCTAGCAACGTGCCCCACCTTTTGGCATTCATAACACCTTCTCCCCGAAGTCTTCTTGGGGCATACATTGGGCATGTGTGGTCCACCACAGAGGGAACATTTTGGTTTCCATGGTTGCTGCTGCTGAAACTGGGGCGGTGCTGCTCCTACCCTATGCTATGGAGGTCTCGCATAAGGCTCAGACTGCTGTTGCTGCATCCTTGTCTTCTCACTGGAAGAACCCCCTGGGTGTGACCTGATCACCCGAGAATCACCCTTTTCCAGGGTCTCCACCATCTTCGCCTTTTCTACTAAGGCGTGAAATTCCCTGATGCACATTGGGGCTATAGTCCTCTTCAGCCCATGCTTCAGCCCCTCCTCAAACTTCCTGCACCTCCAAGCCTCGGAGGTCGCCTGGGTATAAAATCGGGCGAGGTACTCAAACCTAGCAGCATAGGCGTTCACCGACATCACCCCCTGCTCCAACTTTAAGAACTCCGCTTCCCGCGCAAACTTTGCGCTGTCAGGGAAGTATTTCTCCAAGAACCTCACCCTAAAGCTCTCCCAGTCCAACACCTCCTCTCTGGCCTCCATCATTTGCTGAGCTCCCATCCACCAGAACTCTGCTTCTCCAGACAGCAGATAAGTGGCAAACAACAACTTCTTCTCTTCAGGGCAGGAGGTCGCCCTAAAGATTTTCTCCATTTCCCTGACCCACTGATCTGCTTGATCAGGGGTAGCATTCCCACAGAACTTGGGTGGGTTGTGCCTCATGAACTCAGCCAGTCCCATCCGCTCCTGAGGCTGACCGACGGGCGAATTCGTATCAGCCGACCGAGTAGTCTCCCAATGCTGCATGGTAGCTTGATGGTTCTGCGCCATCG
Source organism: Phaseolus coccineus (assembly GCA_037954025.1). Taxonomy (NCBI): domain Eukaryota; kingdom Viridiplantae; phylum Streptophyta; class Magnoliopsida; order Fabales; family Fabaceae; genus Phaseolus; species Phaseolus coccineus. The sequence continues at coordinate 14,893,450 of CM075686.1, read as the reverse complement.
CCGCATTCTGCTGCTGGATGGCACCCGCCATCATCTCAATGGCCCTGGCGATCTGGCCCATCTCAGAAGAAGGTTGGGAAGGGGTAGAAGGTCTACGAGTCATCTTCTTCGTTCTAAGATTCTGAAACCACCAGCTTCTATATTCCCTACAACTACAAGAATGAAATCGATAAGGAAATCAATTCATTCCAGGGGGATAACATCACGACCTTACAAGGTCAGCTTCTCAAATTCCTTAGGAATTTGAGTCCATCTACAGAACCATAAAGCTTATAACCTCAAGCAAAACACCAGAACAGCTACTGGTGTGCAACCATCAATCCACACAGCCACTCACAATCAATTACAAGAACACTCAATAACATGAAATAGATCACACCAGAAGTCAAAGTATGCTAAACATTAAACCTCTGAAATTTAGATTAAGAATCACCCCGATCCGGTCATGAGTGTGCACCCTCACCACCTTATCAAGACCCTCTCATTCTAAATACTAAGATTTTCAGTTAGGCATACATTCACTACAGCACACACAAAAAGTTCAATACAAAACGTTTGAAAACCTTTCACAATAGTTGTTACTGAAAACTCAAATAAGTTTTCATGAGCAGAAGAAAACACAATGGATCCACAGCCCTCAGGTCATCCAAAGGACGAACTGCTCTGATACCATTAATGTAACATCCCGCCAAAATAAACAATCTCATACATGTAATATGAAAATAAGGTAAACCAATAATGTTGAAGAATACAAGATAATATATATACATAAGTAAGGGAGTTGCTCCTCTTAGGGAGATTAGTACATAATCCTTCAAATGTTTTCTTTTTTTCAAAATTTAAAGAATAATAATAAAAAATCAAATACAGCAAGACCGGCGGTCTCCATACAAAAAAAACGGCGATCTCCAACACAAACCGGCGATCCCAAAACAGAAGACCTCAAGACAGGTGATCTGCTATCAGGACACAAATCCGGCGATCACCCCCGAGAGGTGGAAATGGGCGATCTCTGCCCTCGACGACCACCCATTAGGGAGCTCTTCTTCCTGGAAGATCATCTGCTCCCGTGTACACATTTACACGATCATCACAGTTTTGAGAAAACCACCACAATAACAGATAAAAGGGTAAGCCAGACATTTTAACGAGAGTTTAGAATAAGGCATTTAAAATCATGAACATAATAGATCAAGGTAAAACATTTTCCAAGATATCCATGTAAAACGTGGAGCTACTCATAGCATTCAACTGCTCGCCCAAAACCACAGACTTCACAACATTCACCCATAGTCATTTCCATTTCACAATACAGCATCAAGTGTCTATCAATATTCCAGTTTCTCATTTCACATGCCAGACTTTCCACTGACCCACAATGCATAGACACATGACACTACTTCCGGATTGACTCGTGCGTTGACTCAGGCCCAGAGATTTGCACCTGTCATACCTACCACTGTGAATCCACACAGCATGCGCATATACCATCTCATTGTTACCATTCTCTCGGTATGACAAGGTAAATTCGTATAACAGGCCGAGCTCGTTCCCATTTGAACAACTCACCCATACGTACGAACCTCCTTCGACTCTCACCAACTGAATAACTTCATCTACTTGATTCCATTATCTCAGCAGAGTCAGGATATCTCCTTCTAGACAAGCCCCTAGTCAATACACCTATACAGATCTTACACGGTATTTCCTTTCCTGAAAATACTATGCCTCGATCCCACATTCACAGCATTCCAAACATCATACCACTCAAATACATGATTCAATCATAGAACAATCATTTCAAAGGTTCAGATCTTCGAATATCTCGTTTAAATCTCAAGTAGTTTCAAAGCAACACCCAGAAACAGAGAGTTCACAAACAACGCCAAAACCGGCGATCTAGTTCAAAAACAGGGTGTTTCGAAGGCTTTATATAAAACCGGCGACCACATCGCCCAAACACATAAAACAGAGTATTTCACGAAGACGAAAGCGAAAACGGCGACCACGCCGCCCACACTTCAGAAAATAGCTAAACTATGGCTCGTATTAAAGATGGAGGCTAGCTTCCCTTACCTGGATCAGCGTGAAATCTCACTTCGAGCTCTAACCCTCTGAACTTAAGGATGCACGAATACTGCCTAAGCGTTTTGATCTGGAGAACTTGCAGAGAACCTTCCCAAAAGCTCTATGGCAGTCGTCGCTCGTCTTGCTCTTGCTTGAAGGTGCCTGGGAATACTGAGTTGCAGTGCAAGGGGGAGAAAAGAGAAAGATGATGGTGGACTCACTCTGTCCCCTTTTTATCTCTCACTGCGTTTCTAGACTCTCTAAGAGGAGCCTTCTGAAGCTAAGGACGTAGGCCTGCTGTGTAGCCGCTTTAGCCTACTCTTTGAGATATCTAGCGTGTGAGTTTTCCTTTACTCAAGCACAAACCTGACAGTACGGTTGCGTGGTTGACTTTGCGCACACAAACACTGTGCACTACAGTACCAACTCTCTGGAGCCAATGACTACGTGTCGCGCATGCAACACGTTCAGGCTGGGAGTCTGGGTCCCACCTTCTCTACGTACAACTCGACATCGCGCGATAACCTTCCACCGATGACTCATCCTGGAGGACGACCGATGTCTCTCTCTGGAAGACGACCGATGTCTCTCTGTGGCGATGTCCACATGCCTCGCGCCATGGCGATGTCCGCATGCCTCTCGCGCCCCGGCGACACCCGTATGCCTCACGCCCCGGCGACACCTGCATGCCTCACGCCCCGGCGATGCCCGCATGCCTCACGCCCCGGCGACGCCCGCATGCCTCACGCCCGGCGATGACCGACGACACTCCTTGCTGAAGGTTCCTCATTGCACTATGTTACGTCCAAGGTATCATCTCCACGTGACTCGGTGACGTCGGTAGCTTCACATTTCCAAGGGTGGATTGGCACTTGCCCTCGTGCGCCCATGCATGCAACACTAAGGACGATCTCCAATACCCAAGCATAGAGCTTCGCATGCACAGCGTGTCTAAGGCTTAACCCACACCTTGATGCACGTGGTCTTTGGGAACCCACTATGGTTGATCCAACATCTTGACTACACACTAAGTGTAGTTTCGACGATCATGTGTACCCTAGGCGACAGGCGACTAGGTACACTACAGGCGATAGGCGTTCTGTGAAATCAAGGCGACAGGCGACTATGTGCCAGAGAAGTCGGAGATCGCCTACTCTTTCAATTACGGCGGTCTCGTAGACTTTTAAGCTATACTTCCCTTCCTTTATATTTTTAAATAAAGACATACTTAGAATTGACTTAAAATATATCACTTTTATTCCAATAATATTTTCCAGGTCCTTACATGAGCAAGTTGACTTTGTTATATGCAAGGGATGTATTTTATTATATATATATATATATATATATATATATATATATATATATATATATATATATATATATATATATATACGAATGTTAATTTTGATATTATGGCTTTACCCTTATTTTATTATATAAAAATGAATAAGATTTTAGGGCGTTACAATTTCAACCTCAAGCATTTTTAGCCCCGTTCATGGGAAATATGTTTGGAAGGTTCGGTGAGTAAACCAAGTAATCCTGAGTTGTTTTGCAACTTAGGTAATATTCGTGCAAAAATCATGAAAGTTTGACCAGAACATTTTTTAGACAAATTGATAGAAAACAATCACAAATGGGTAAAAAATGATGTTGGGAAGGTTTGGTGAAAACAAATTCATTTTAATTTTTTTTGAACTCGTGCAAAGAATCATGAAACTTAACTTAGGATTTTGAGCCCTATTTATGGGAAACAATTACAAATGGATAAAAAATGATTTTGGGATTGTTTGATGGGAAAAAAAAGTGATCTAGAGTTTGTTTTGGATGGTATTCCACTTAGCCAATTTTACTAGTTGGGATGACTAGCCGGGCTTAGTGCGAGGAGTAATGAAATTTTGACCTCAGGCTTTTTTACCCCTCTTCATAGAAAAATGTATGGAAGGTTCAGTGGGAAACCAAGTAATCGTGAGTTTGTTTGCAACTTTGGTAATTTTCGTGAAAAGTCATGAAATTTTGACCAGAAGATTTTTAGTATAATTGATAGAAAACAACCACAAATGGGTAAAAAAGTATGTTGGGAAGGTTTGGTGAAAAAACAAAGTCATTTTGATTTGGTTTTTCAATTAGGCAATTTTTGTTCAAAGAATCATAAAATTTGTAGCAGAAGAATTTTGAGCCCTATTGATGGGAAACAATGACAAATGGATCAAAAATGATTTTAGGAAGGTTTGGTGGAAAAACAAAGTAATATGGAGTTTGTTTGCCACATAGCCAATTTTGTTGGTTTTGGTAACTAGTCGAGTTTAGTGCGAGGAGTAATGGAATTTCAACCTCAAGCGTTTTTAGCCCCCTTCATGGGAAATATGTTTGGAAGGTTCGGTGGGAACACTAAGTAATTGTGATGCAATCCTAACTTGCATCTTCATTTGTAGATCTTCTTCTTCATTGTTTTGATTTGAATATCTTATACAGATGATGAACACTATTGCAGAAGCATGAAGAATTGTATAAATTTTGGAAGAGATAAAAATTATGTCTGTGAATCAAAGTGAGGTTAAGCCAACACTTAGTTTCTTGAGTACAGTTAGGACAAGACTACAAGGAGGAGCCTAGAAAATTGTCTAGAAAGAAGACAACTCTAGAGAGAACTTTAAACAAGTAAAAGTGTCTCAAATTAGACAACATTTCATTACCCAATTCAAAGTTAAAAATCATGTACTAGAGACTTCTATTTATACGCGAAAGTCTCTCAAAACCTCTCAAATGAGAGTGTGACAAGTGTACCACCTTATTGGTGTAAATCCTCTCCATTGAGAAGAAGACATGTGGAGCCTCATGCCTTCATTGCCTACATTTATATTTGCACCCCTCTTTTACTATTTTACACTCTACTTTATTTTCTATTTACATCCTTCTCTACTTTGGCCAAAAATACAAGGATCAAAACTTCTTAACTACTCCATACAATTTTTACAAGGCTAAGAAGAAGAAAAATACTTTACCATCTATTCACTAAGTCTCGATCTTCGTTTATGTTCTAAGCCGAAAGTTTCAAAGCTAGACAATTTTTATCAAACATGAGTTGGTTTGGAACTTAGGTAATTTTCGTGCAAAAATTATGAAAGTTTAACCAGAAGATCTTTTAGCCGAATTGATAGAAAACAACCACAAATGTATAAAAAAATGATGTTGGGAAGGTTTGGTGAAAAAACAAAGTTTTCATTTGGTTTTGAACTCGGGCAATTTTCGTGCAAAGGAAACATGAAAATTTAACTAGAAGAATTTTGAGTCATGTTGATGGCAAACAATGACAAATGGATAAAAAATGATTTTGGGAAGGTTTGGTGGAAAAACAAAGTGATCTTGAGTTGGTTTTGGTTGTTTTGACACTTAGCCAATTTTAGTGGTTTGGGTGACTAGTCGGGTTTAGTGCAAGGAGTAGTGAAATTTCGTCCTCAAGCATTTTTAGCCTTAAAGGGAAATACATTTGGAAGGTTCGGTGGGAAAACCAAGTAATCATGAGTTGGTTTGCAACTTAGGGATTTTTGTGCAAAAATCATGAAATTTTGACCAGAAGATTGTTTTAGCCGAATTGATAGAAAACAACCACAAATGGCTAAAAAATGATATTGGGAAGGTTTGGCGAAAAAACAAAGTCATTTTTATTTATTTTTTCAGTTAGGAAATTTTTGTGCAAAGAATCGTGAAATTTTGACAAGAAGAATTTTGAGCTTTGTTGATGGGAAACAATCACAGATGGATAAAAAAATGATTTTGGGAAGGTTTGGAGAAAAAACAAAGTGATCTTGAGTAGGTTTTAGTTGGTTTGCCACTTAGTCAATTTTAGTGGTTTTGGTGACTAGTGAATTTTAGTGAGGAGTAATGAAATTTTGTCCTTAAGCTTTTTTAGCCCGCTTCAATGGAAATATGTTTGGAAGGTTCGGTGGGAAAATAAGCTAATCGTGAGTTGGAATGCAACTTAGGTAATTTTCTTACAAAAATCATGAAATTTTGACCTGAAGAGTTTTTAGCCAAATTGATAGAAAACAACCACAAATGGGTAAAAAATGGTGTTGGGAAGGGTTGGTGAAAAAACAAAGTCATTTTGATTTGGTTTTGAACTCGGGCAATTTTTGTTCAAAGAATTATGAAACTTTGACCCACAAGATTTTGAGCCCTGTTGATGGGAAAAAATCACAAATGTAGAAGAAATAATTTTGGGATGGCTTGGTGAAAAAACAAAAGTGATCTTGAGTTGGTTTGCCACTTAGCCAATTTTTGTTGTTTCGTGACTAGTCGGGTTAGTGCGAGGAATAATGAAATTTCGAGCTCAAGCTTTTTGAGCCCTCTTCACGACAAATATGTTTGGAAGGTTTGGTTGGTAATGTTGAATCAAGGCTTTGATGAACCCCGAATCCTGAACATTTTGTGATGAGCTTGGTTGCTGAAGTTGTTGCTATAGTTAAGCCCTTTTTAGTGTGTTTTAGAATTTGTAAGTTCACTCTTGGATCATAAACTTAAGCTAAGCAATCTGTTTTTAAAGAGAAAAGATGTTTTTGAAAACTATGATAAAACAACCGGTTATAATTTCGTTTTAACCGATTGTTCTAATCATGGACTGTAACTAATTCAATAAGTTATCTTGATATTTTAGTCGGTTGAAATTTGAATTTTAAACTATTTTTTGAAAATTAGTTATGGCCAATTACAGTTGGCTCTCTAATTGTCTTAGCTCATCCCTAACAGACTCTTTTTTGAAATCTTATAAATTGGGATCTCTCTCCTCTCTCTAAAAAAACAACGAAATACACAAAAATCTTTTACAGAAAACTGAGAGAGAATTGAAAGTTTGTGCTGAGAAAGTTTTGCAAGAAAAGGTTCAAGATTACTCAATAGCTTCTATTTTGATCAAGAAAGTGCTTTTAGAATTCGTAATTCAGGTGTACTCCTTCCATAAATAATTTCTTGTATCTGTGTAATTGTAATAGGGTGTGATAACAGTTAATCTGCGAAAGCAGAGGGTTGTTTAGTTTGGTTTATATTACAAAGGTTGTGTGTGGTTGATCTTGTATGTAAAGATTTAATCTTTGTAATTGTGAATACTTGTAATCTGTTGTGCATTACAAATTAGTGGATTGCCCAGTGTGGGTCTAGGAACTGGATGTAGCTCAGAGGTGAGTGAACTAGTATAATTGATCTGTGTGAATCTCTCTATCTCTCTCTTGTATAAACTGTTTGATATTTTCTGATTCTGTCATAAACAACCGGTTAATACGAAATATCAATCGATTAAAATTCTGTTGTGTTAACTGATTGAACTTGTTCTTATTCTCTGTGCTCATAAACAACCGGTTAATACGAAATATCAATCAGTTATATTGCTGTTGTTTACATTGTTTGGACTTTGGTTTTACTTTTATAACATAAACAACCTGTTAAATCGAAACTTTAACAGGTTAAAATTCTGTAAAACAATTTTATAAATCTTGGTTCTCTTTATATCCTTAATCTTTCTTCCTGTAATTTGATAAAGATCTTCATACTTAGTTTGAATTGTAAAAATCTTTGAAAAACAATTCACCCCACCCCCCTCTTGTTTTAAGCCATCCATTTTAACAATTGGTATCAGAGCAAGGTTCTTGAAAAATATTCAAGTTTTCCTTTTTCAAATCTGTTTTGATGGCTGATAAACTACCTTTTGGGGAAGGTGCTTCTATAAATAGACCATCCTTGTTTTGTGGGGTCAATTACCAATTTTGGAAAGTAAGGATGAAAATCTTTATTGAATCAACGGATAGGGGAATATGGGATGCTATAGAGAATGGACCATATATGCCTAAAACTAAAAAGGATGATGATGTTGTTGACAAACCTTGGTCTGAATGGACAGAACAAGAAAGTAAAAAAGCTAAATATGATTGGATTGCTAAGAATATTATAACTTCTGTCTTGAACAGTGATGAATTTTTTAAGGTATCCCATTGCAAGATAGCAAAAGAAATGTGGGATATTTTGGAAGTAACTCATGAGGGAACAACTGATGTGAAACGCGCCAAAAAGCATGCACTCATTCAGGAGTATGAGCTCTTTAGAATGCAAAAGGGAGAAAGCATATCAGATATGCAGAAGCGGTTCTCTCACATTATCAATCACCTTATAGGATTGGGGAAAAATTTTGAGAAAGAAGAACTCAACATCAAGATATTAAAATGTCTTGATAGATCTTGGCAACCAAAGGTGACTGCCATTTCTGAGTCCAAAGATCTGTCCTCCATGTCTACAGCTTCACTATTTGGAAAGCTACAAGAGCACGAGTTAGAAATGAACAGATTGCTGGTTCAGGAAAGTGAAGACGAAAACAACAGAAGCATAGCCTTATAAACAACCGGTTATTTCGGAAAAACAACCGGTTATAAAAACCAGGAGGAAACCAGTGACAGTGAAGAAGACACCTTGAGTCTTCTGTTAAAGAAATTTAGTAAGTTCCTCAAGAAGAGTGGTAAAGGGCAATACTCCAAGAGGTATAGCTCCAAGAAATCAAATGACTTCCATAAATACACATGCTTTGGTTGTGGTGATGTGAGTTGAATTCATCTTTGTTTATTTTGTAACACTTAATGAAGAATTGGATCAAGATTCTTATGGCAATTATGGTGAGTCACCTAGAGAAAATCCCCACTGGACATTAACTTAGCAAGTGCTAAGTAGATGTGAAGGTTCATTTCTAAAGGTCCAAAGGAAAAACACATGTTTATGTGACTTTTATGAATTTTATGGATTAAAACCATATGGGTAATATCAAGAATAGCAACCAAAGTGCAATAACAACACGAAAACAGTTCAAGGAAACAATAATTAAAACAAGAACATAACAAGGATTGAAACTAGTAATAGAAACACAACAAGAACACAACCTACTATTGGAAATTTAAGAAAACAACATGAACAACGATACTCATGGAGGTCGAACCAAAAACAAGTTGCTATAACAAATTTGAACCGATTAAAATGGAAGAACAACACATAAAATTATAGAGGACATCACAAGGAAGAGAATGAACCGATTAGAATTGAAAACAAACAAGTAGAACAAAAATGGGTATTTTTAGAAGATGAATAGAAATGACTTATGTGGTTGTAGTCTTTTGGAGAATGTGCTCACGCCACTTGGAGGGTGGTTTTTCCAAGATGAGTGGGAGGTGCCGCCACTTGAGAGTCTCCAAAGCTCACAAGATAAGACATGGAGAAGAAGAAGAGACAAGGCTCACAACTCTCTCTCACAACAACTCAAGATAGTTTCTTTACTTCTAAATTTCAACTTGTATTATTATGAACCAAAGCCCCCTATTTATAGCATGGGTGACCGGTTTGGTTACAAGAAAAGGAGTTGGAAAAGACACTTCTAGTTCCTTCTATCTAGCGCCTAAAACTAGAAGGAGTTGGAAGAGTCATTTTCCACTCTTTTACAAAAATCATCCAAACAATGCCTTACATTTAGAGGTTTCTTTGGTTTCCCTCTTTGGCATATTCCTGATCCAGCATCTTGACCAAAGCGCTAGAGCTTCTCCTTCTCGAACCTTGTCCTCACCAGCTTCACGCCAAGCACACCAATGACCTCCACCTGAAAATCCTCCAAGAAACCTGAAAGAACAGTATGGCGCCTCTGCGGCCGGTTGCGCTCCGACGCTCAAGTCAGTGATTGAATCAACAAAGAATCTTAAAGAAACTCAGTACCGTGTACAAGTGAATCATACCAAAAATGAATCCCCTCCCTCATTCCGTTAAGAATTTCACATATATACCTAAGTCTTTCTCTCTCCTGACGGTTATTCCTCTTGACACGTGGATAACATCTGGTCATACACGTGTCACCATCTGGAGTACCTGCAGCTGAAACGTTACTTCCACTGTGCTCCTGCAACTAAGTTATCCACACAGGGAGTAGCTTAGTATACAGGCTACTCTAGGCGCAACCTTAACATGGCGAGCTGGTTAACACTGGGTATCACAGCTCACACTACACATGGTGGCAGATATGCCACTTATCCTCTGTACTTAGACCATACAACAAGTGCTTGCCAAGTCTTCTCAAATACCCGGCGATGTGCTCCTTTCGGCGACTTGCTGACCACCTGATCTCCCAACCTTCACACACGGCGATCATGTGCAATCTGGGCGATTACTGATCTTCACACACGGCGATGGACGATTACTCATCCTCACAGGCGATAGGCGATTACTGATCTGTGCTTCTTGCGTAACGCTCTCGCTGGGAGCCTGGGTCCCAGCTTAACTGTGTGTTAACAGGAAACCCCCGATAACCGATCAGTGCTTCTGTACCTCTCGCGCTCTGCTTCCAGGCGCTCACCTGACACTGATCTGCGGGTGATGGTCCCTTAGCAACCGACCACCGATCACCATTCTGAGTGATCTCCTCCCTGATTCACTTGCTATCTTCTACCACGTGTCACCCTGTGAATGGTCCATGTGGTCAACTACTGCTGACGTCATCGACTACCGATGACCGACCGGATCACAAGCCCCCTAGTCTTGAGCTGTGACTGGTCCAGCGAAAAGACTAAGAAATCGTCTTTTGGCGGTCAACAGGAGCGCACACTCTGGTACTAACACTGTTTCATTCCTTCTTCTTCGCCTTCAAGCATTCAAAGCATTTCTCTGTGAGACCCTTCGACTTCTTCAATCTCCAACCTTTGTGACGCTTCTCTGGTTATCCAAAGGTAACCTTTTTACCTCTTCTACTGATGACTGATCACCCCTTCCCGAGGAGGCACACCGATGACCGATCACTCGCTAATCCAAGCTGCCTGCGAGGTCCACTCCACGTGGCTCTGGTCCATGCTGTGGGACCTAGCTGACGTGGTTCACCCTTTACTATCTGTTCTTCGACAACCGAGGTTTGGCCACTACACAAGCCCCCCCCAGGCTCGAGTTGTGACTTGTCTCAACGAAGAACCTTACAACTCGCCTGATCACTATTGGCCCTACCGGGCTGACGGGCTCCCACCTCTTGTGCGACGACCGAGGTCTTGCCACTACATCAATGTTCGTACTTCTGCCCCTTTCCTTCGACGACCATTATCTACTTGTAGTGAATGAATTATAAATCTTGTCTTTACAACTCGAATCACTCTCTCTCCTTTACAGCTCAACTTTCACCTTGTGTGGCTTGTGCTTGGTGACCGTGCTAACTGATGTGTGCATCTCACCCTTCAATCCTCAGCAGAAACCTTTCCTGAGCTAACTTGATGTGGTGCTAACTTTACTTCTTGACTCATGCTGGTTCCCTTGACTGATTAATCTTTAAAGTCCCCCTTCTCGCCTGATAAGCTCCAGAATACCTCTTGTTTATACTCTGGTGATGGGAGATTCTTCCTGAGTCGACCTTGGCTGATAAGCTGAGGAGGACTTCTTCAGTGGATGCCTTTCCCTTGTACTGGGTCGACAAGGGAAATAAAGGCTCCAAGGATAGCTTCAGGAGGGCGAGGAGCCCTGACAACATGGGAGCACTGGACAGAGACCTCTGCCTTTTCTGGAAAAACGTAGCCGCCTCCAACATCTCCCTTCCTACAGCGTCTATCATTAGCTTTGAGTTTCTCGAAGACCAACTAGACAAGCACATAGGTTATCTTTCGTTCTCTTCACTTAGCCTTGTTTCTTTGTGCGTTCAACTGACATGCCAAGCGTCCCTCATCATCGCCAGAAATTCCTCTGATCTGGTACTCGTTGAATTAATTTTTGGCGATGTTGCCTTTTTTACCCAAATAAGGCGTCCTTTGTGGGATCACCTTTTGCAACCTTCTATTCGCTTTTTCAACTGTCGTTCCTTTATACGAACTCTTCTTGCCTGCACCTGCTTGAGGGCAAGAAGGACTTCTCCTTTCTCACCTGCACTTGCTCAAAGGCAAGGAGGTCTTCTTCTTTCTCGCCTACACTTGCTCAAAGGCAAGGCGGTCTTCCTCTTTCTCGCCTACACTTGCTCAAAGGCAAGGAGGACTTCCTCTGTTGCCTACACTTGCTCAAAGGCAAGGAGGACTTCCTCTATTGCCTACACTTGCTCAAAGGCAAGGAGGACTTCCTCTGTTGCCTACACTTGCTCAAAGGCAAGGAGGACTTCCTCTGTTGCCTACACTTGCTCAAAGGCAAGGAGCTCTTCCTCTTTCTCGCCTGCACTTGCTCAAAGGCAAGGAGGTCTTCCTCTGTTGCCTACACTTGCTTAAAGGCAAGGAGGACTTTCTCTTTCTCGCCTGCACTTGCTCAAAGGCAAGGAGGTCTTCCTCTTTCTCGCCTGCACTTGCTCAAAGGCAAGGAGGTCTTCCTCTTTCTCGCCTGCACTTGCTCAAAGGCAAGGAGGTATTCCTCTGTTGCCTACACTTGCTCAAAGGCAAGGAGGACTTCCTCTTTCTCGCCTGCACTTGCTCAAAGGCAAGGAGGTCTTCCTCTTTCTCGCCTGCACTTGCTCAAAGGCAAGGAGGTCTTCCTCTGTTGCCTACACTTGCTCAAAGGCAAGGAGGTCTTCCTCTTTCTCGCCTGCACTTGCTCAAAGGCAAGGAGGTCTTCCTCTGTTGCCTACACTTGCTCAAAGGCAAGGAGGACTTCCTCTGTTGCCTACACTTGCTCAAAGGCAAGGAAGTCTTCCTCTGTTCTCGCCTGCACTTGCTCAAAGGCAAGGAGGACTTCCTCTTTCTCGCCTGCACTTGCTCAAAGGCAAAGAGGTCTTCCTCTGTTCTCGCCTGCACTTGCTCAAAGGCAAGGAGGACTTCCTCTGTTGCCTCAAAATGCGCGAGAACATCGAGGACTTTGAACTTCACTGGATGCCTCCGATCGCCCCCCGACGATGAGGACTTTAAAAACTTTTCACTTGTGCCCCTAATCGCCTGAGGGCGATGAGGTCTTACTTTTCACTTGTGCCCCTAATCGCCTGAGGGCGATGAGGTCTTACTTTTCACTTGTGCCCCTAATCGCCTGAGGGCGATGAGGTCTTAAAAGCCTTTACTTAAAACGTGCGCAATCATTTTACTTCTACCTCGAATCACTTCAGGTGATAAGGTTTTTCCAAAAACTTCTTTAAAACGATATGCACACAAACTTTAGTTTGAACATCTTATTTCTTGGGTGGCCTCGTTAAAAACCTTCCTTAGGGAAAAAAGAGAGTGCCCCTTTGTAACTGTTTTTACAAAACTGTTCATGATTCCCCTGAGTTTGTACTACTTACAAAGCTTTAACTAAAATGAAATATGAGGTGTGTGGCGTTCCAAGTACGAGGAATCGCCCCTCCTTCTAGTGTCTCCAAGCGGTAGGCGCCGTTCCCAAGTGCTTCGGTTATTCTAAACGGTCCTGTCCACTTGGGTGACAACTTATTCTCCATCACGTATTGGTGGGCCTTCCTCATCACCAGATCGCCGCTTCTGAACTGCCTCGGTATTAGTTTAGAATTGTATCTTCGTTCTATTCTTCTTTTCATCGCTTCAGCTTTCACTCTTGCTTCCTCTCTGACCTCATCCAGTAAATCCAGGTTCATTCTTCTCTCTTCATCTGATTCTCCTGCTACAAAGTGTTGAAAACTCAGCGAGCTCTCCTGGATCTCAACTGGAATCATCGCGCCACAGCCATACACTAAACTAAAAAGGGTTTCGTGATGTCCACATCGGGCGAGCGGTCCTCGAATTCTTCCACTGGCATCACAGATCGAGCATATTTCTTGCGCTGTGATGCGGTGTACCCACCTCCTGAGAATCCCCCAGCTATAGTGTGGATTTCCCCATGGATGGGCACTTCATGTTGTTGGCCCTCGCTGCTCGCCGGCTGGGAGCTCGACGCATTTGCTGCCTTCTTCTCCAGCAAATAGTCCTTCAGAAATCCACTTCTAACCAACTCGTCGAGTTGGTATCCCAGCGACAAGCAGGAGTCAAGGGTGTGGCCAAAACTTTCGTGGAATTCACACCACGCGTTTAGCTTTGGCCCCAACACCTTATCTGACATTTTTTCAGGCACCTTCAGCTTGACAGCTATATTGGGAATGGCGATCAGGTCCACCAATCTCATCACGAACTCATGCCTCGGAGGGCGCTTGAATTCCCTCAGGCGACCTGGCCCTCTTCCTCTACTACTGTCATCGCCTTTGTTTTTCTTCGGATCATAAGGATGGTATGTCCTTTGATCCTTCTTCATCGTCGCCGTCTCCAACACCCTCTGAGGCTGAGTCTTGGCTTGGGTGCGTGGTTTTGCAGGAGCCATATTCCCTCTCTTCTCCATCACTTCATTCTCAGCGGCGATGTGAGCCACAGCACGTCGCCGAATCTCTGCAAACGTTGCGGGGTGGCTCCTGATTAACGATTCGCTGAAGGGTCCAGGTAGCATGCCCTTCTTAAAGGCGTGCACGAACATCTCCTCATCTTTACCTGGTAACCGGACTATCTGAGCTCCAAACCTATTCATATAGTCCTTCAAAGATTCCCCTTGGAATTGCCTTACGTCGAATAGGTCGTACGACACCATAGGCGGTGCCTTATTCACAATGTACTGATCGATGAAAAGCTTGGAGAATTGCTGGAAACTGGAAATGTGTCCAGTAGGTAGGCTTACAAACCAATCCAACACTGTGCTGTGGAGAGTGCTCATGAACATCTTGCAATAGACCGCATCCGATCCTCCCGACAACATCATCTGCGTATGAAACGCGGTAAGGTGAGCCTCTGGATCTTCCACTCCAGTGAAGGAGGCCTTCACCGCTCTGATGTTCGTAGGAATCGCAACGTCCATGATCGCCTGCGAAAATGGCATTGGAAAAACTCGTGGCGGAGACGTTGGCGTGCCTCCACTAGTCGCGGCACTCTCCCTCTGCTCGCGAAGAGCCTGACGTAACTCTTCATTAACCTTGCTCAGCTCTTCGTTCCTGGCCTGGGAAGCGACCAGGTCGCCGTGCATCTTCGTCTGCTCGACGCGCGATGCTGCCACATCTTCTTGCAAAGCACGCATCATCTCCAGCATTTGCGACATCGTCACGTTATTCTCTCCGGATTGTGGCGCAACTGAACTGGATCTGGTTGTCCTCATTTTCCTCATGAAACTCCTACTAATTTCACACAGTTACCTCTCAACACACAAATGCTACCTCGCAGCAACGCTCAAGAAACCTTTCAACTTCCTTTGCACAACGATTGATCCAAGAATCAATCGGTAGAAACCTCCAGAAAACCACACCTCACCGATTGAACTTCGATTCAAACGGTTAAAACCTCCGAAATACGATTGCGGCAGCAAGCAATCGAACAGAAACCACCGAAAATCTCACCAACTCAACTGTGGATGGGAATCACAGTTTACACGGCCCCACGGTGGGCGCCGGATGATCCAGCATCTTGACCAAAGCGCTAGAGCTTCTCCTTCTCGAACCTCGTCCTCACCAGCTTCACGCCAAGCACACCAATGACCTCCACCTGAAAATCCTCCAAGAAACCTGAAAGAACAGTATGGCGCCTCTGCGGCCGGTTGCGCTCCGACGCTCAAGTCAGTGATTGAATCAACAAAGAATCTTAAAGAAACTCAGAACCGTGTACAAGTGAATCATACCAAAAATGAATCCCCTCCCTCATTCCAATAAGAATTTCACATATATACCTGAGTCTTTCTCTCTCCTGACGGTTATTCCTCTTGACACGTGGATAACATCTGGTCATACACGTGTCACCATCTGGAGTACCTGCAGCTAAAACGTTACTTCCACTGTGCTCCTGCAACTAAGTTATCCACACAGGGAGTAGCTTAGTATACAGGCTACTCTAGGTGCAACCTTAACATGGCGAGCTGGTTAACACTGGGTATCACAGCTCACACTACACATGGTGGCAGATATGCCACTTATCCTCTGTACTTAGACCATACAACAAGTGCTTGCCAAGTCTTCTCAAATACCCGGCGATGTGCTCCTTTCGGCGACTTGCTGACCACCTGATCTCCCAACCTTCACACACGGCGATCATGTGCAATCTGGGCGATTACTGATCTTCACACACGGCGATGGGCGATTACTCATCCTCACAGGCGATAGGCGATTACTGATCTGTGCTTCTTGCGTAACGCTCTCGCTGGGAGCCTGGGTCCCAGCTTAACTGTGTGTTAACAGGAAACCCCCGATAACCGATAAGTGCTTCTTTACCTCTCGCGCTCTGCTTCCAGGCGCTCACCTGACACTGATCTGCGGGTGATGGTCCCTTAGCAACCGACCACTGATCACCATTCTGAGTGATCTCCTCCCTGATTCACTTGCTATCTTCTACCACGTGTCACCCTGTGAATGGTCCACGTGGTCAACTGCTGCTGACGTCATCGACTACCGATGACCGACCGGATCAATTCCTAAGGCTAATTCTATATTTATTTACAAATGTTTATACATGGGTAATTATAAAAAGAGAAAACAATTGATGTTCTTTACCCAAATCTCTAGCCTTGCTCCTTGTGATCCTTTAAGGTATGAAGGATTTTGAGCTATCTTGTCCTTGAGGCTCTTGGCTTTTCTCCTCACTTTCCTCTTCTATTTGATCTCCATCATGTGGGGAACAAGGACATATCAAAGCTGATTGTCCAAATGAAGAGGCCAAGGAAAAGTATGAACAGAAGAAAGGAGACAGAAAAAGAAAAGCAAAGAGAGCTTACATTACGTGGGATGACAACGAGATATCCTCATCCAGCTCTTCTGATGATGATGAAAAAGAAAACCTATGCTTGAAAACTTCAGTGTCCAACAGCACAAGTTCATCCTCTTCAACTAAAGGTGACAATTTTATCAACTGCTTGATGCCTTTAATGAAACTCATGAAGAAGCAAATAGGTTGGCTCTTTTAAATAACAGATTAAATGGACTAAATAATGGGTTGGAAAACCATGTTAAAGCTTTGGAAGAAGAGTTGAATCAATCTAAAACTGATTTTGAGATGTTAGAAATGGTGTATCAAAACTCTTCTTGCAAATGTGTTGATGCTAGTTTTATCAAAAACTGTGCAGCTCTTGAAAAGAAAGTCTAATATCTTTCAAAAACTATGGACATGTTTTCAAAAGGCTAATCCAACTTTGAAAAAGTTCTTGCTTCTCAAAACTGTGTTTTTGGCAAAGCTGGATTGGGTTACAATTTGAAAATTAAGAGTAATTTCTTTTCAAAATCTCTTTCAAGAAAACAACCTGTTGTTTTTTCGAAACAACCGGTTAAAAGGTGCCATTACTGTATGAAAAAGGGCCATATTGTTAAATTCTGCAGAGCAAGGAAATTTCTTGTGCCCAAAGGTATTCTAAGATGGATTTTTATAAATTCTAAGGTTCCAAATACTTCTGCTGATAACAAAGGTCCCAACTTTACAAAGGGATCAAATCTTGGTATCTAATGTGTTTCTTGTGATGCAGGATGCTAAAGGTTCTGTTGAAATTGGTTCTTCAGAATGCATCATCTTGGGCTAAAGAATTGCTTTCTATAGTTGTTGGTCTGTTATTCAATTCTGTAAAGACTCAAAGAAAGAGTTGTATTGGGTTCCTCTCTTGAATAATCAAAATATATTTCAATGTTTTTCTTTAAACTGTTTCTGTTTTGAATATTACCTCAATCTTGTTCATATATCATATTCGTTATCTTGTACACAAGTTGTTTTGGGTTTTTTTCAAAGGAATTGGATTAATCTTTTTCAAAAGCCCTATAAGGGGCAGTAAAACACTTCACAAAGGTACGCAATTACAAACCCTAAACAGAGTTACTCAAAGACTTGGTGTTTCTTGCCCAATCTTGACTTAAGCGTCGGAGTGCAAAATGACCTCTAGGGCGCCCCCTTTTTCCTTGGCAAGTGCAGATTGCTTCGAGAGAACCAAGCACATATCAACGTGAGGAAGGAGGCGTGTGAGTGTCGCAGGGTCAACCGACAGGCGAGTCAACCGGTGAGAACATTTGGTGCCCACTGTGGGGCCCGAAATAAAACAAGGTCCCATACACGAGAGTAAGAGTAGAAACCACAGAGATGAGGAATACTAGACAAGGATCCGTTCCACCAAATGGGGGTGAAAGTGTTACCATGCAACAACTCATGGAAATGATGCGCGCACTCCACGAGATGGTGGCGGAGTCTAGAGCGCATCAGGCGCGTATGCAGGCGGACCTGGCCGCCTCACAGGCCAGGAATGAGGAGTTACACAGAGCGAATGAGGAGCTACGCTTGAACCTGCACCATATGCAACAAGCTGGGGATCGCGTGGGAGACGATCGGGCTCCACCAACGCCGCCAAGGGCTTTTCCCATGCCCTTCTCCCAAGCGATCATGGACACGGTGGTCCCAGCCACCTTCGTGGGGCCTAAGACCGTGTTTACTAGGATAGAAGATCCTGAAGAGCATCTCACAGCGTTCCACACGCAGATGATGCTGTCAGGTGGGTCTGATACAGTGCATTGCAAGCTCTTGATGACCACGTTGACAGGGACAGCGCTGGAGTGGTTCGTTAGCTTGCCCGAGGGACATATCACGTCTTTCGCACAATTCTCCACGCTGTTCAGAGAACAATACATTATCAACAGGGCTCCTCCACCAGTGTCTTATGATCTCTTCGGCATAAGGCAGCATCAAAGGGAGTCCCTTAAAGATTACCTCAACAGATTTGGGGCAATGGTGGTGAGGTTGCACACCAAGGATGAAGATATGGTGGTGCATACCTTCAGGAAGGGAATATTGCCAGGGCCTTTTACCGAGTCCCTAATCCGAAATCGCCCCAAGACCTTTGGCGACATTAAACGACGTGTTGTTGCTCATATTGTCGCAGAGGGAGAGCTCAACGAGAAGCGAGAGAGCGCAGTCTCTTCCAGACCGCGAGTGCCTAGTCGACCTTAACCCTTGCGGGTGCATGAGGCGACAACAAAAAAGAGGGCTCAGGGAAAGCAGAAGCCCTATGAGGCCAGAAAACCCTAGACTACGGCACGCGCTAAGGAGGATGTGCCCCCTCGGCATGATTTCCTGGTGGAGCTGAAGGAGCTGATTGCCATTACTAATGTGGCAGAAAGGTTGAAGATGCCCCAAAAGACGGACAAGAGGTTGGGGCCCAACAAAAATGCCTGGAGCGAGTTCCATTAGGCTTTTGGCCACCCCATTCGCAACTATCTGGCTTTAGGCCACCAGTTGGACGAATTGGTCAAGAGTGGGTTCTTGAGTGATTACCTGAAGGAGACACAAGGAGGCGAGGCGGTGGTAGCCCCGAGGGCTGATCAGGGGCACGAAGTGCCCATACATGGCAAGATCCACACTATAGCAGGTGGATTCTCAGGAGGAGGGTGCACCTCATCGCAGCGCAAAAGGTATGCGCGTTCAGTGATGACAGTGGAAACATGTGAGGAGGACCACTTCCTAGACATCGACCTTGTCTTCACAAAGGCTGATCGCCGGGATGTTGTCCCCCACGATAATGATCCAGTGGAGATATCAGTGGTCACTGTGGGACGTAGGGTGCATCGGGTTCTAGTGGATCAAGGAAGTTCGGCCGATGTGATGTTCTGGTCGACCTTCAACAAATTGCAGTTGTCTCCTGACCAAATGCGGTCCTACGTCGGCTGTCTATACGGGTTCGCAGGAGACCAGGTAGAGCTGCGGGGGTACATAGAGTTAAGGACCACTTTCACTGATGGAATGGCCTCCAGCATAGAGAGCATTAAGTATCTGGTGGTGAACGCCCCATCTGCCTATAACATGCTGTTGGGTAGACCAGCCCTGAATAGGTTGGGGGCAGTGGCGTCCACGAGGCATATGAAGATGAAGTAGCCTTCGATGGAGGGGATGGTGATCACCATCAAATCAGATCAAAAGGAGGCTAAGAAGTGTTATGAGAACAGCCTCAAGACGAGAAGAGGAATATGCACGGTGACCACCCAACCTCCAAGTGGGAGGTGCGATGACACTGATGTACCCCGAGGAGACATCGGGGTCACACGAGCAGAGGTCGCCTGGGTGAGGCGACCTAAACCGGTAGAGGAGGTGGTAGAGAAGGAGATTGGGGGCAGGATTTTCAAACTTGGCAAATCCATGCCTTAGGAGACTCAAGACCAAGTAGCAGAAGTTATAGAGCGACACATGGACACTTTTGCTTGGTCCGCTTCAGACATGCCAGGTATTGACCCAGACTTCCTATGTCATCGCCTTGCGTTGGATCCCCAGGCCAGGCCTGTGAGACAGCGGAGGCGTAAGTTTAACGACAAAAGGAGGCAGGTTGTCAGGGAGGAGATGCAGAAGCTGCTCGACACAGGCCACATACGGGAAATCCAGTATCCTGAGTGGTTGGCCAATGTCTTATTGGTAAAAAAGGCCAATGGAAAATGGAGGATGTGCGTAGATTTCACTGACCTCAACAAGGCATGCCTGAAAGACTCCTACCCCTTACCCAACATTGACGCGTTGGTAGATAGTGCCTCGGGGTGCAAGTTGCTTAGTTTCTTGGATGCCTCCTCGGGTGCCTAAGCTCTGGGGCCACCTGTTCTGGGAGTGCCTTCTCTGTTCACGTGCCATGCATGTAGCTTTACTAGGGAACCCTAGTTCTGATGAATACTCGACTCCTCAGGACTCTACACCTAACTGTGTTTTCCCTGCCACCCGTATAAGCTCTTCGTGATTTAGGCCTCTCCTTACCTCTGGGTATTTAACTAGGAACTGGTCTCCTCTCTGGACCCACACTAAATGTTCTAGCTTTGTTGTTCACACACCCAAGACCGATGTCACCTCATCGCACTCTGTTGCCGAGGAGTCATCACCCCGCTGAGTGGCGATGACATATCAGTCCATTCTGGTGATCATCACGCTGATGACTAACCACCCTTTTCTGTGGGGACACGCTGATGACTAATCACCCTACTAGTCCTTACCACTTGTGGGGTCCATCCCACGTGGCTTTGGCCCATGATGTGGGACTCAGCTGACGTGGCTCACCCCTTACTAGCTGTTCTCGGTGTCCGAGGATCTGGGTACAATCAGATAAAGATGCACCCGAGAGATGAAAGTAAGACAGCGTTCATGACTGAGCTGTCCTGCTACTGCTACACCCTCATGCCATTTGGCTTGAAGAACGCAGGCGCCACATATTAGAGGCTGATGGACAAAGTCCTTGCCCCTATGCTGGGGCGCAACGTACAAGCCTATGTAGATGACATGGTGGTGACGTCCCAGGTGCGAGATCAACATGTCGTTGATTTGGAGGAGCTATTTAATACAATAGCTAAGTACAGGTTGAAGCTGAATCCAGAGAAATGCGTCTTTGGGGTAGAGGCAGGCAAGTTCCTTGGCTTCCTACTTACGGAGCGAGGGATTGAGGCCAACCCAAAAAAGTGCACGATGATCATAGCCATGAGGAGCCCGACATCGGTCAAGGAAGTGCAGCAATTGACGGGTCGGATGGTTGCCCTCTCCAGGTTTGTGTCAGCTGTAACATCCCGCCAAATTCTTTTCATAATTATAAAACGAAGTAGAGATAAAATAATAATATTGAAGTGAACATAATTGTATATATGTAATGAAGTTTTCTCCTCGCAGGGAGTTTAATACAAGGTCGGTCAGTTTTCCAAAAACGTAAACTAAATACAGCAAAATAAGTAAAAACAGGCGATCTCCCAACGGAATAGGCGATCTCCTATCAGAAAAGGGCGATCTCCCTTCAGAATACAGAAAAGGGTGATCGCCTAACACAAACGTAAATGGGCGATCTGCTTCCGGCGACCACTCACTGAGGAGCACTACCACCTGCAACCTCGTCTGCTCCCGTGTAAAAATACACGATCATCACAGGTTTAAGCAAACAATCACAATACCAGATAAAAGGGTAAGCTAGATGTTTCAAAAACTTTAAATCCATAGAAAACGTGAATTTCCACTCCATACATAAGCCATATCAAATGCAACCATCGAGATTTCCATAATCCACATACTCGTCAAGTGTCTATCTGCTACTTTCAATATTCAAGATTCACACGTCAGACTTTCCACTGACCCACAATGCATAGACACATGACTCTACTTCCGGATTGACTCGTGCGTTGACTCAGGCTCAGAGATCTGCACCTGTCATACCATACCACTGTGAAATCCACACAGGGTCGCTGTGAAATCCACACAGCATGCGCATATATAATCTCAATGTTATCACTCTCCCGGTATGACAAGGTTAATTCATATAACAGGCCGAGCTCGTTCTTTTTCACACTACTCGCCCATTCATATGAACCTCCTCCGACTCTCCACAACTGAATAACTTCATCTACGTGATTCCATTATATCAGCAGAGTCAGGATATCTCCTTCTAGACAAGCCCCTAGTCAATACACATTACACAAATGATCTTACACGGTATTTCCTTTCCTGAAAATACTATGCCTTGATCTCACATTCACAACATTCAAAACATCATACCACTCAATCGAATGATTCAAATCACAGCAACAATCATTTCAAAGGTTCAAACTTTCGAATATCACATTTAAATCTCAAGCAGTCTCAAAACAACACCAAAAACAGGGGAGTTCGCAAAACAACGCCAAAACCGGCGATCTAATTCAAAAGCAGGGGATTTCGAAATCTGTATTTAAAACCGGCGACCACGTCGCCCAGACACATAGAACAGAGCATTCACGAAGATGAAAACGAAACCGGCGACCACGTCGCCCTCACTTCAGAAACAGCTAATCTATGGCTTGTATTGAAAATGAAGGCTAGCTTCCCTTACCTGGACTTGCGCAAAATACCAAGAGCTCCTAAATCCAGCGAAGCTTGAAGAATGCCTTGGCGCAAAATACCAAGAGCTCCCATCCACCAGAACTCTGCTTCTCCAGACAGCAGATAAGTGGCAAACAACAACTTCTTCTCTTCAGGGCAGGAGGTCGCCCTAAAGATTTTCTCCATTTCCCTGACCCACTGATCTGCTTGATCAGGGGTAGCATTCCCACAGAACTTGGGTGGGTTGTGCCTCATGAACTCAGCCAGTCCCATCCGCTCCTGAGGCTGACCGACGGGCGAATTCGTATCAGCCGACCGAGTAGTCTCCCAATGCTGCATGGTAGCTTGATGGTTCTGCGCCATCGCCGCATTCTGCTGCTGGATGGCACCTGCCATCATCTCAATGGCCCTGGCGATCTGGCCCATTTCAGAAGAAGGTTGGGGAGAGGTAGGAGGTCTACGAGTCATCTTCTTCGTTCTAAGATTCCGAAACCACTAGCTTCTATATTCCCTACAACTACAAGAATGAAATCGATAAGGAAATCAATTCATTCAAGGGGGATAACATTTCGACCTCACAAGGTCAGCTTCTCAAATTCCTTAGGAATTTGAGTCCATCTACAGAACCATAAAGCTTATAACCTCAAGCAAAACACCAGAACAGCTACTGGTGTGCAACCATCAATCCACACAGCCACTCAAAATCAATTACAAGAACACTCAATAACATGAAATAGATCACACCAGAAGTCAAAGTATGCTAAACATTAAACCTCTGGAATTTAGATTGAGAATCACCCCGATCCGGTCATGAGTGTGCACCCTCACCACCTTATCAAGACCCTCTCATTCTAAATACTAAGATTTTCAGTTAGGCATACATTCACTACAGCACACACAAAAAGTTCAATACAAAAACGTTTGAAAACCTTTCACAATAGTTGTCACTTAAAACTCAAATAAGTTTTCATGAGCAGAAGAAAACACAATGGATCCACAGCCCTCAGGTCATCCAAAGGACGAACTGCTCTGATACCATTAATGTAACATCCCGCCAAAACGTTTCACAAATATATAAAATGAAAATATACGTAAAACCAAAGTGTTGAAATGAACATAATTATATATATGTAATGATGTTTCTCCTCGCAGGGAGTTTAATACAAAACGGTCATTTTCCAAAACTTAAACATAAAAACAGCAAAAACAACCAAACAACCGATCTCCCAACATAAAAAGGGCGATCTCCTATCAGGCAGGCGATCTCCTATCAACCAGGCGATCTTCTATCAGGCAGGCGATCTCCTATCAAACCGGCGATCTCAACTTCCTGTAACGTCATCTGCTCCCGTGTAAAGATTACACGATCATCACAGGTTTTAAGAAAACAGCCATAGAACCAAAACGCAGGGTAAGCTAGACATTTAAAAGAGAGTTTGAATATGAACTTAAAAACCAATCATGAAACCAATTTAAGACATCCACATAAAACCATCAACTTTCTCATTTTCCACAAAACCATTCGATAATCACATATCTCACAAATCAATTCCAGAGTCTCAAAATTCACATCAGCAATCAAGTGTCTATCAATTCAATTTCTCAATATTTCACACGTCAGACTTTCCACTGACTCATCACACCAGACACTTGACCACTATTCCGGAGACTCGTGCATTGAACTTAGCGTCCTGAGACATGCACCTGTCATGCTAAAAGGCTGGAAAGTGCCCTCAGCCATGCGCATCACACAATCTCAATCTCAATATTATCACAGCATGACAGGGTAAATCCATACTACAGGCCGAACTCGTTCTGTTTCACACGAGACACCCATACGTATGACCTCCTTCGACTCTCCACAACTGAGTAACTTCTTCTATGTGATTTCATTACCTCAGTAGAGTCAGGATCGTCTCATTACACCAGGACACTCACTGATCAATACACATCCTACACAGATCATACACGGTATTTCCTTTCCTGAAAATACTATGCCTCGATCCCACATTCACAACATTCACACATCACATAACATTTCAACAAATGATTCCAGTCTCAGAAAAACTCATGCCAAGGTTCAGATTTTTCGAATATCACATTTAAATCTCAAACAGTTCCAAATAATCACAAAAACAGAGGATATTTCAATAACAGATGAAAACCGGCGATCACCTCCAGAAACCGGCGATCACGAACAAAACTGGGTTTTAAACAAGAACATTTTGAAACCGGCGACCTCGTCGCCCTTAACATCAAAACAGAAATCGATTACAGTAAACACTTCGCATTTCAACATCAGAACCCCAGAACGAAAGCAAGAACCCGCGACTACGTCGCCCCAACATCTCAATCAGCAAATATAACGTTTTCGTTGGAAAAAGACTAGCTTCCCTTACCTGGATCAGCGTGAAATCTCACTTCAAGCTCTAAACCGCCGAACGTAAAGGATGCCTGAACTCTGCCTAAGCGTTCTAATTGGTAAAACTTGCAGAGAACCTTCTCAAATGCTCTATGGAAATCGCTGGTAATTTAACTGGTGCCTGAAATTTCTGAGTCGCAGTGCAAAGGAGAGAAAAGAGAAAGCTGAAGGTGAACTCACTCTGTCACCTTTTATACTCTCACTGCGTTTTCTAAACTCACTAAGAGGCGGTGCCTTCTGATACTAGGGACATAGGCCTGCCATGTAGCTATCATTGCCTACTCCCTAACTAACCCTTCAGTGTGGGTTTTCTTCCTCGAATTAAATGCAACCTGACAGTATGGCCACGTGGCGTCTCTGCGCACATGGAGCTACTGTTCCGAAGGACTTTCACTGCCTACATGTCGCACATGCAGCACGTTCGTCCTGGAAACCAGGACCCCACTTCATCTGCGTGAAACACGACATCGCGCGATAACCTTTCGCTGATGACCACTCGCGCAAAGACAATCCACCGATGACCTCTCGCGCGATGACAAACCACCGATGACCCATCCTGGAGGACGACCGATGTCTCCTCCTCCTGGAGACCGACCGAGGTCTCTTCCTCCTGGAGACCGGCCGCGGTCTCTTCCTCCTGGAGACCGGCTGCGGTCTCTTCCTCCTGGAGACCGGCCGCGGTCTCTTCCTCCTGGAGACCGACCGAGGTCTCTTCCTCCTGGAGACCGACCGAGGTCTCCTCTTGGTGACACCCGCATGCCTCTCGCGCCCAGGCAAAACCCACATGCCTCTCGCGCCCTGGTGATGCCCGCATGCCTCTCGCGCCCTGGCGATGTCCGCATGCCTCTCGCGCCCTGGCGATGCCCGCATGCCTCTCACTCCCTGGCGATGCCCACATGCCTCGCGCCCTGGCGATCATGTGTAGTAGGCGACCGGCGATCATGTTCCAGGCGATCTCATAGTCTTCTAAACTACACTTTCTTTCCTTTTCATTTTAAATACAACATGCTTCGAATCCATTTAAATATGACACTTTTATTCCAATAAGATTTTCCAGGTCCTTACAATCTCCCTAACAACAAAAATTTTCGTCCTCGAAAATTGAATTACAAGGAAAAGAGATGTGGATAGCCCCTTTTCATGGTCTCTTCCAACTCCCAAGTTGAATCACCCGATCTCTCATTCCACACCACTTTCACCATGTTGATGGTCATACCTCTGAGCTGTTTACTTCGTTGATCGTCAATCCTTACTGGTTTTACTCCAAGGGAAAAGTCATCCCTGATCTGCCTTCGTCCTCTCCCAGCACATAACTAGGGTCTGCCATGTACTTCCTCAGCTGTGATATGTGAAGGACATTATGCAGATTCGCTAAAAGGGAAGATAGGGCGATCTCGTACGCTACAGGACCTTTCTTCCTCAAAATCTGGTATGGTCCAACAAACTTAGGAGACAGCTTCTTTGATCTGATAGCTCGTCCTACACCCTTGGTTGGTGTCACTCTCATAAACACATGGTCTCCAGCAGCAAACTCCAAAGGTCTTCTCCTCTGAATCTGCCGACTTTGAGAAGCTCTCATTCTGCCTTGTATCAGCTTCAGCTCCTCGGTTGTCTGCTGAACCAACTCTTACTACTCCAATACTTCATCAAATTCCATTTCCCTTTCTCATCACTCATCATTTACCACTTCCATTTCGCCAAAAGAGCAAAGTTAAATTTTCTGTTATCCCTTAAATCATTCATTTACTGGTATGCAAATTTTTTTTTTTTGCCCTTAATCTTAATATCCCATCTTCCCCCATTACAAAGCCTTTAGCTTGCTCGGTGCCTAGAACTCCCATAATACGCTTCAGACTAGGCTCCCCTAATTGTTCAATCAAAACTGGTTCGCCCTCCTGGTTCCAACAATAAGGGAGTTCTGCATTTTCCCCCATACAGAGCTTCATACAATCACTGACTTCAAAACCCCATAACACCACTGATCCAGCCCCTTGACCAGACGCCAGAGCTTCTTCTTCTAGCCTCCTCCTTCTCACCAGCTTCGCGCCAAGCACCTCAATGACTTCACCTGAAAGAACAAGTTGGCGCCTCTGAATCTTTCTCTCTCCTGACGGTTATCCCTCTTGACACGTGGAGGATATCTGGTCACACACGTGTCGTCATCTGGAGAACCTTTAACTGAGTCGTTACTTCTACTTTGCTCCTGCGGCTAAGTTATCCACACAGGGAGTAGCCTAGTGCGCTAGCTACTGTGGGCGCAGCCTTAACACGATGAACTGGCAGCCTTAACGTGATGAACTAATCTTCTCAAATGTACGGCGATGTGAAAACCCCAGCGATCTGAATATCAGGCGATGTGCTCCTTTCGGCGTTTTGTTGGCCACTGATCTCGTATTCTCCACACACAGTCGATAGGCGTGTACTGATTTTCTCTCCCGGCGATAGGCGTGTATCGATTCACACGGCGATAGGCGTGTTCTATTCTTAACACACGGCGATAGGCGATTGCTACTCTGTGTTTCTTTACTTCTCGGGTTCAGCTTACAGGCGCTCGCCTGATACTGATCCGCAAGTGTTGGTCCCTTAACCACCCCAACCAATCACCATTCTGGGCGATCGCCTCTCCGATTCACTTGCCACCCTCTACCACATGACTCCTTTGAACGATCTACGTAATCAACTGTTGCTGACATCATCTACTGCTGATAGCCAACCAGATCAACCACTACCACTGCCGATTCTAAATCATAAGTAGAATAATTATCTCTCATGAACTTTGAGTTGCCTTGAAGCATATGCAACCACTCTCTTCTCTTGCATCCAAAACGCATCCCAAACCTTGATGTGAAGCACCACAGTAGACGTCAAAAGGTCTTCCGACCTCTGGAATTACCAGCACTGGAGTACCTCATGGAGATACGCTGGATTTGATGAAAGGCTTCCCCAACAGCTCTTCCACTTGCTTCTTCAATTCTACCAACTCGGCTGGAGTCATCCTGCAAGGTGCCATTGACACTGGTCCAGCTCCGGGTACCAAAACAATAGAGAATTCCACTTCCCTCTTAGGAGGTAACCCAGGTAGTTCTTCTGGAAATACATCCATCCAATCTTTCACCACATGAATCCTGCTTACGTCCTCTTCATCCTTCACTTCCAACCGAGCTACCATTACGAAACACCTCGCCTCTTCTTCCAACTCTGATCGCCCATGCCGAGCAGATATCACATCTGGCTCTTGGAGATCGGAAAACACCACTTTCTGCCTACCGCAAACTATGGGAACGTGATCGGCAGACAGCCAATCCATTCACAGGATAACATCCAGATCCTGCAGAGATAGACAGATCAAATTCACTTTGAATCTGTGTCCCTCTACTATCACTGAACATTCGGGGCAACTGTAGAGGTCAACACCTGCCCTGACACAGGTGTAGAGACCAACAGTTTCGAAGGGTAACTCCTTCACTAGAAGGTCCAGCTCGGCTACACCGACTTGACACAAAAGAGTGTGTCGCTCAGAAACAAACAAGGCTCTTATACTTCTACCAGCAATAAAACAAGCATCTTACACCAAATTACCTGACTGGGACGCCTCAGTTCCTGCCATGGCAAACACTCTCCCTGTTGCCTGAGGTCTGCTACTTTCATTCCTCTACCGCCGAGGTCCCCTGGGTTGAGTCATCTCTTTTCTGTTGGGGCAATTTCTAGAAATGTGCCCCATCCTTTTGCACGTGAAACATCTGGGTTCCCAAGGTGATTGCTGCTGAGGCTGGGGCGGTGCTGCTCTTGCCCTATGCTGTGGAGGTCTCTCATAAGGCTCAAACTGCTGTTGCTGCATCCTTGTCTTCCCACTGGAAGAACCCCCTGGGTGCGACCTGATCACCCGGGGATCACCCTTTTCCAGGGTCTCCACCATCTTCGCCTTTTCTACCAAGGCGTGAAATTCCCTGATGCACATCGGGGCTATCGTCCTCTTCAGCCCGTGCTTCAGCCCTTCCTCAAACTTCCTGCACCTCCAAGCTTCGGAGGTCGCCTGAGTGTAGAATCGGGCGAGGTACTCAAACCTAGCAGCATAGGCGTTCACCGACATCACCCCCTGCTCCAACTTTAAGAACTCCGCTTCCCGCGCAAACTTTGCGCTGTCAGGGAAGTATTTCTCCAAGAACCTCACCCTAAAGCTCTCCCAGTCCAACACCTCCTCTCTGGCCTCCATCATTTGCTGAGCTCCCATCCACCAGAACTCTGCTTCTCCAGACAGCAGATAAGTGGCAAACAACAACTTCTTCTCTTCAGGGCAGGAGGTCGCCCTAAAGATTTTCTCCATTTCCCTGACCCACTGATCTGCTTGATCAGGGGTAGCATTCCCACAGAACTTGGGTGGGTTGTGCCTCATGAACTCAGCCAGTCCCATCCGCTCCTGAGGCTGACCGACGGGCGAATTCGTATCAGCCGACCGAGTAGTCTCCCAATGCTGCATGGTAGCTTGATGGTTCTGCGCCATCGCCGCATTCTGCTGCTGGATGGCACCTGCCATCATCTCAATGGCCCTGGCGATCTGGCCCATTTCAGAAGAAGGTTGGGGAGAGGTAGGAGGTCTACGAGTCATCTTCTTCGTTCTAAGATTCCGAAACCACTAGCTTCTATATTCCCTACAACTACAAGAATGAAATCGATAAGGAAATCAATTCATTCAAGGGGGATAACATTTCGACCTCACAAGGTCAGCTTCTCAAATTCCTTAGGAATTTGAGTCCATCTACAGAACCATAAAGCTTATAACCTCAAGCAAAACACCAGAACAGCTACTGGTGTGCAACCATCAATCCACACAGCCACTCAAAATCAATTACAAGAACACTCAATAACATGAAATAGATCACACCAGAAGTCAAAGTATGCTAAACATTAAACCTCTGGAATTTAGATTGAGAATCACCCCGATCCGGTCATGAGTGTGCACCCTCACCACCTTATCAAGACCCTCTCATTCTAAATACTAAGATTTTCAGTTAGGCATACATTCACTACAGCACACACAAAAAGTTCAATACAAAAACGTTTGAAAACCTTTCACAATAGTTGTCACTTAAAACTCAAATAAGTTTTCATGAGCAGAAGAAAACACAATGGATCCACAGCCCTCAGGTCATCCAAAGGACGAACTGCTCTGATACCATTAATGTAACATCCCGCCAAAACGTTTCACAAATATATAAAATGAAAATATACGTAAAACCAAAGTGTTGAAATGAACATAATTATATATATGTAATGATGTTTCTCCTCGCAGGGAGTTTAATACAAAACGGTCATTTTCCAAAACTTAAACATAAAAACAGCAAAAACAACCAAACAACCGATCTCCCAACATAAAAAGGGCGATCTCCTATCAGGCAGGCGATCTCCTATCAACCAGGCGATCTTCTATCAGGCAGGCGATCTCCTATCAAACCGGCGATCTCAACTTCCTGTAACGTCATCTGCTCCCGTGTAAAGATTACACGATCATCACAGGTTTTAAGAAAACAGCCATAGAACCAAAACGCAGGGTAAGCTAGACATTTAAAAGAGAGTTTGAATATGAACTTAAAAACCAATCATGAAACCAATTTAAGACATCCACATAAAACCATCAACTTTCTCATTTTCCACAAAACCATTCGATAATCACATATCTCACAAATCAATTCCAGAGTCTCAAAATTCACATCAGCAATCAAGTGTCTATCAATTCAATTTCTCAATATTTCACACGTCAGACTTTCCACTGACTCATCACACCAGACACTTGACCACTATTCCGGAGACTCGTGCATTGAACTTAGCGTCCTGAGACATGCACCTGTCATGCTAAAAGGCTGGAAAGTGCCCTCAGCCATGCGCATCACACAATCTCAATCTCAATATTATCACAGCATGACAGGGTAAATCCATACTACAGGCCGAACTCGTTCTGTTTCACACGAGACACCCATACGTATGACCTCCTTCGACTCTCCACAACTGAGTAACTTCTTCTATGTGATTTCATTACCTCAGTAGAGTCAGGATCGTCTCATTACACCAGGACACTCACTGATCAATACACATCCTACACAGATCATACACGGTATTTCCTTTCCTGAAAATACTATGCCTCGATCCCACATTCACAACATTCACACATCACATAACATTTCAACAAATGATTCCAGTCTCAGAAAAACTCATGCCAAGGTTCAGATTTTTCGAATATCACATTTAAATCTCAAACAGTTCCAAATAATCACAAAAACAGAGGATATTTCAATAACAGATGAAAACCGGCGATCACCTCCAGAAACCGGCGATCACGAACAAAACTGGGTTTTAAACAAGAACATTTTGAAACCGGCGACCTCGTCGCCCTTAACATCAAAACAGAAATCGATTACAGTAAACACTTCGCATTTCAACATCAGAACCCCAGAACGAAAGCAAGAACCCGCGACTACGTCGCCCCAACATCTCAATCAGCAAATATAACGTTTTCGTTGGAAAAAGACTAGCTTCCCTTACCTGGATCAGCGTGAAATCTCACTTCAAGCTCTAAACCGCCGAACGTAAAGGATGCCTGAACTCTGCCTAAGCGTTCTAATTGGTAAAACTTGCAGAGAACCTTCTCAAATGCTCTATGGAAATCGCTGGTAATTTAACTGGTGCCTGAAATTTCTGAGTCGCAGTGCAAAGGAGAGAAAAGAGAAAGCTGAAGGTGAACTCACTCTGTCACCTTTTATACTCTCACTGCGTTTTCTAAACTCACTAAGAGGCGGTGCCTTCTGATACTAGGGACATAGGCCTGCCATGTAGCTATCATTGCCTACTCCCTAACTAACCCTTCAGTGTGGGTTTTCTTCCTCGAATTAAATGCAACCTGACAGTATGGCCACGTGGCGTCTCTGCGCACATGGAGCTACTGTTCCGAAGGACTTTCACTGCCTACATGTCGCACATGCAGCACGTTCGTCCTGGAAACCAGGACCCCACTTCATCTGCGTGAAACACGACATCGCGCGATAACCTTTCGCTGATGACCACTCGCGCAAAGACAATCCACCGATGACCTCTCGCGCGATGACAAACCACCGATGACCCATCCTGGAGGACGACCGATGTCTCCTCCTCCTGGAGACCGACCGAGGTCTCTTCCTCCTGGAGACCGGCCGCGGTCTCTTCCTCCTGGAGACCAGCCGCGGTCTCTTCCTCCTGGAGACCGGCCGCGGTCTCTTCCTCCTGGAGACCGACCGAGGTCTCTTCCTCCTGGAGACCGACCGAGGTCTCCTCTTGGTGACACCCGCATGCCTCTCGCGCCCAGGCAAAACCCACATGCCTCTCGCGCCCTGGTGATGCCCGCATGCCTCTCGCGCCCTGGCGATGTCCGCATGCCTCTCGCGCCCTGGCGATGCCCGCATGCCTCTCACTCCCTGGCGATGCCCACATGCCTCGCGCCCTGGCGATCATGTGTAGTAGGCGACCGGCGATCATGTTCCAGGCGATCTCATAGTCTTCTAAACTACACTTTCTTTCCTTTTCATTTTAAATACAACATGCTTCGAATCCATTTAAATATGACACTTTTATTCCAATAAGATTTTCCAGGTCCTTACACTGGGAGTCTGGGTCCCACCTTTTCTGCGTGCAACTCGACATCGCGCGATAACCTTTCGCCGATGACCACTGGCGCGAAGACAATCCACCGATGACCTCTCGCGCGAAGACTATCCACCGATGACCTCGCGCGCGAAGACTATCCACCGATGACCTCTCGCGCGAAGGCTATCCACCGATGACCTCTTGCGCGAAGGCTATCCACCGATGACCTCTCGCGCGAAGACTATCCACCGATGACCTCATCCTGGCGGATAACCGATGTCTCCCCCTGGAAGATGCCTGCATGCCTCACGCCCTGGCGATGCCCGCATGCTTCGCGCCCTGGTGACGTCTGCATGCCTCGCGCCCTGGCGATGACGTGTAGTCTAGGCGACCGGCGATTATGTACTAACAAGGAAATCTTATAATCTACTAAACTACACTTTCCTTCCTTTTCATTTTAAATAAAAACATACTTAGAATTCATTTAAAATATACCCTTTTATTCCAATTTAATTTTACAGGTCCTTACATTCTCCCCATCAAGAGAAATTTTCGTCCCCGAAAATTGAATTACAAGGAAAAGAGGTATGGATAAGTTTCTCTCATGGGTTCTTCTAACTCCCAAGTTGAATCCCCCGATCTCTCATCCCACACCACTTTCACCATGTCGATGGTCTTGCCTCTGAGCTGTTTACTTTGCCGATCGTCAATCCTGACTGGTTTTGCTTCAAAGGACAAGTCATCCCTGATCTGCACATCGTCCACTTCCAGCACATGACTAGGGTCTGCCATGTACTTCCTCAGCTGTGATACGTGAAAGACATTGTGCAGATTCGCTAAATGGGGAGGTAGGGCGATCTCATAAGCCACTGGACCAATCCTTCTTAAGATCTGATATGGTCCCACGAACTTAGGGGACAACTTCTTTGACCTGATCGCCCGTCCTACACCCTTGGTTAGTGTCACTTTCATGAACACGTGGTCTCCAGCAACAAACTCCAAAGGCTTTCTTCTCTGATCTGCATAGGACTTCTGCCTACTTTGAGAAGCTTTCATCCTGCTTTGTATCTGTTGCACCTTCTCGGTCGTCTGCTGAATCAATTCTGGCCCAACCAAGACTGCTTCGCCCTCCTGGTACCAACATAAGGGAGTTCTGCATTTCCTCCCATACAGGGCTTCATATGGTGCCATCCCAATACTGGCGTGGTAACTATTATTATAGGTAAACTCCACCAGCGGCAATACCTCATCCCAACTTCCCAATTGATCCAAGACGCACGCCCTCAGCAGATCCTCCAAGGATTGGATTGTTCTCTCTGACTGTCCATCTGTTTGGGGATGATACGCAGAGCTCATCCTCAACCCAGTTCCCAAGCAATCTTGTAAGGTCTGCCAAAATCGTGAACTGAACCTGGGATCTCTATCGGAAACAATGCTGGAAGGCACTCCATGCAACCTCACTATTTCTTGGATGTATAACTGTGCCAACTTGGCCATAGGCATTTTCATATTCACTGGAAGAAAGTGGGCACTCTTCGTCAGCCTGTCAATGATGACCCAGATTGCATCATGACCCTTTACCGATCTGGGTAAGTGAGTGACAAAATCCATGGCGATGCTGTCCCATTTCCACTCAGGGATATCCAGTTGCTGTAACAACCCGCCAGGTCTTTGGTGTTCTACCTTTGCCTTCTGACACGTCAAGCAGGTAGCAACATACTGGGCGATGTCTCTCTTCATGCCCGACCACCAAAATGACTCCTTCAAGTCATGGTACATCTTGTTCATGCCTGGATGTAGGTTAAGGCGACTCTTGTGACCTTCATCTAGGATCATCTTCTTCAATTCTTCATTTGCAGGTATGCAAATTCTGCCATTAAATCTCAAGATCCCATCATCGCCCATCACAAAGTCTCTAGCCTGATCTGTCCCTAGTGACTCCCCAGTACGCTTCAGACTAGGGTCCTCCAACTGCTTATCCTTCAACATCCCAAGGAAATCATTAGTTATAGCCAACTTACTACAACTAATGTGATTTACGTGAAATTCTACCCCAAGGTTTAAGTCTCTGAACTGCTCGATCAGTTTCTGTTCTTCCATCATCATGGTGGCTACTTGTATTGATTTTCTACTCAAAGCATCTGCCACTACATTGGCCTTCCCTGGATGATACATGAGTTGAAAATCGTAGTCCTTTAGAAACTCCATCCACCTTCTTTGTCTCATGTTTAGTTCCTTCTGATCGAACAGGTATTTCAGGCTCTTATGGTCACTGAACACCTGGAACCGAGCTCCATATAAATAGTGCCTCCAGATCTTCAAGGCAAATACTACAGCCGCCAACTCCAAGTCATGCGTAGGGTAGTTTCTCTCATGAACCTTGAGTTGCCTCGAAGCATATGCAACTGCTCTTTTCTCCTGCATCAAAACACATCCCAAACCCTGATGTGAAGCATCACAGTAGACATCAAAAGGTCTTCCTACCTCGGGGATCACCAGCACTGGAGCACTAGTCAACCTCTCCTTTAATTCCATGAAGCTCTGCTCACATCGGTCGGTCCAAGCAAAAGGTTGATCCTTGCGGGTCAGCTGTGTTAAAGGAGCCACTACCTTGGAAAAGTCCTCAATAAATCTCCGATAGTAGCCCGCCAAACCCACAAAGCTCCTTATCTCAGTGACTGTCTTAGGACGTTACCACTGCAGCACTGCCTCTACCTTGGCTGGATCCACCGAGATCCCCTGGGCAGATATCACGTGTCCTAAGAAGTTGACTTCCTTCAGCCAGAACTCACACTTAGAGAACTTGGCATAGAGTTGCTTCTCCCTCAGTATCTCCAATACTGTCCTCAGGTGTTCTTCATGTTCTTCCTCGGTCCTTGAATAAATGAGGATGTCGTCTATGAAGACCACCACAAACTTATCCAAGAAAGGGCGAAAAATCCTATTCATGTAGTCCATGAACAGAGCTGGAGCATTTGTGACTCCAAACGGCATCACTACATACTCGTAGTGCCCATACCGAGACCTGAAAGCTGTCTTTTGAACATCTTCAGCCTTTACCAAAATTTGGTGGTACCCCGATCTCAGATCAATCTTGGAGAACACTGAGGCCCCATGTATTTGGTCCATCAAATCGTCAATTCTGGGTAGGGGGTACTTGTTCTTGATGGTCAGCTTGTTCAACTGCCTGTAATCTATACACAGCCGAGACCCTCCATCCTTCTTCTTAACTAGGAGTACTGGAGCCCCCCATGGAGATACACTGGGTCTGATGAATTGTTTCTCCAGCAACTCTTCCACTTGCTTCTTTAATTCCACCAACTCGGCTGGTGCCATCCTGTAGGGCGCCATAGACACTGGTCCAGCCCCAGGTACCAAATCAATAGAGAATTCCACTTCCCTCTTAGGGGATAACCCAGGTACTTCTTCTGGAAATACATCCGTGAAATCTTTCACCACGTGTATTCTGCTTACGTCCCCTTCATTCTTCACTTCCAACCGAGCTAGCATCACGAAGCATGTAACATCCCGCCAAAAACCTTTTCATAATTATTAAATGAAATAGAGCTAAAATAATAATTTTGAAGTGAACATAATTATATATATGTAATGAAGTTTCTCCTCACAGGGAGTTTAATACATACTCGGTCAATTTTCCCAAAACTTAAACAAATACAACAAAATAGAAGAACAGGCGATCTCCTAGCTAAAGGGCGATCTCCCATCAGACCGGCGATCTCCTTTCGGCGACCACTCACTGGGGAGTTCGGCTTCCTGCAACATCATCTGCTCCCGTGTAAATTATACACGATCATCACAGTTTTAAGAAAACAGCCACAGAACCAAAACACGCAGGGTAAGCTAGACATTTTAAAAGAGAGTTTAGATATGAAACTTTAAGATCAAGATAAGACAAGTTACAAACACCCACGCAAGACTATCAGTTTCTCATTCTCTTCACATGATCATTAAGTAAACACGCATTTCACAAATCCTCAAGAGTCGTTCAAATCACATCATGCATCAAGTGTCTATCAAATTCAATGTTCCTCATTTCTCACGTCAGACTTCCACTGACTCATCACACAAGACACTTGACACTACTTCCGGAATACTCGTGCATTGACTAGACTCAGAGATCTGCACCTGTCATACTGCCCCACTGTGAAATCACACACATTCACAGGGTCGCTGGGAAATCACACACATTCACCAGCGTATAATGAATCTCAGTATCCTCACTATCCAAGCATGACAGGGTTAATCCACACCAAACAGGTCGAGCTCGTTCTCTTTCAAACAACCCACCTATACATGTGAACCTCCTTCGACTCTCAACGCCTGAATAACTTCATCTATGTGATTCCATTACATCAGGAGAGTCAGGATATCTCATAACGAATCACCGGTCATTGCACACTCTACACGATCTTACACGGTATTTTCTTTCCTGAAAATACTATGCCTTGATCCCACATCCACAACATTCAAAGCATCATTCCACACATAAAGAATAAATCTATCATAGAATACCTTGAGTCTTTTCTTAAACAACCCCATTCACAAGAACAAGCATACCACCGATCAGGTTTTCGAACAGCATATACATTTTTCATTTCAATCTCAACAGTTTCAAAACGATACTAAAACCGGCGATCACGTCGCCCAAACGCATAAGAACCGAACATTACTGAAAAAGGATTTAAAACCGGCGACCACGTCGCCCAAAACACATAGAACAGAGCATACACGAAGATGAAAACGAAACCGGCGACCACGTCGCCCTCACTTCAGAAACAGCTAATCTATGGCTTGTATTGAAAATGAAGGCTAGCTTCCCTTACCTGGACTTGCGTAACTTCACTAAGAACTCCAAACCCACGAGCTTCAAGGATGCCTTAAGCTCTGTTTTAACGTCTGTTTCGGAGAACTTGCAGAGAACCTCCCAGGTGCTCTAAGGGCGGACGTCGTACTGGTGCTTGAGGATGCCTGAAACGCAGCGTGAAGGAGAGAAAGGAGAAGGATGGAAATGCTCTCACTCTTTCACTCTTGGGCCACTCCAACGTTCTTCGCCTCCCCGCCGTGGGTTTTTGAATCCAAGCATACTTGTCCACATATGCTGCTGCCACTCCCTTCTGCAGGACCCTGAGTGTACGTTTCTCTGAACAGTACGACCACTGTTGTCTCTTGTGCATGCCAACCACTGCTCTGAACAGTACGACCACTGTTGTCTCTTGTGCATGCCAACCACTGCTCTGAACAGTACGATCGGGAGTGTTTCTTGCGCATGCCAACATTCTCATGTCACTGTTCTGAACCAACACTTTTTGTCTACGTGTCGCGCGTGCCGCGTGCCTTCTGCTGGGAGTCTGGGTCCCACTTTAACTGTGTGCAACACGTCATCGCGCGATAACCTGGAAGACGACCGATGTCTATCCCCGGCGATGTCCGCATGCCTCGCGCCCCGGCGATGCCTGCATGCCTCGCGCCCCGGCGATGCCCGCATGCCTCGCGCCCCGGCGATGCCCGCATGCCTCGCGCCCCGGCGATGCCCGCATGCCTCGCGCCCCGGCGATGACTGATGTGCTTCTCATCCCGGCGATGACTGATGAAAATCGCCACGCCTTGCTGAAGGTTCCTCATTGCACTATGGTACGTCCAAGGTACCACCTCCACAAGGCTTGGTGACGTCGGTAGCTTCACATTTCCAAGAGTAGATTAGCACTAGTCCTCGTGCGCCCATGCATGCAACACTAAGGACGATCTCTTATGCTCAAGCATAGAGCTTCGCATGCCCAGCGTATCTAAGGCTTAACCCGCACCTTGATACGCGTGGTTTTTGGAACGTACCACTATGGTTGATCCAATACCTTGACCACAATACAAAGGGTAGCTTCGGCGATCATGTGTACTCTAGGCGACAGGCGATCATGTGCCAGAGAACTCGGAGATCGCCTACTCTCTCAATAACGGCGATCTCGTAGACTTCTAAGCTCTACTTTCCTTCCTTTATATTTAAATAAAACATACTTAGAATTCATTTAAAACATAGCACTTTTATTCCAATATAATTTTCTAGGTTCTTACAATCTCCCCAACAAGAAAAATTTTCGTCCTCGAAAATTGAATTACAAGGAAAAGAGGTATGGATAGGCTTCCCTCATGGGTTCTTCTAACTCCCAAGTTGAATCACCCGATCTTTCATCCCACACCACTTTCACCATGTTGATGGTCTTGCCTCTGAGCTGTTTACTCTGCCGGTCGTCAATTCTAATTGGTTTTGCTTCAAAGGACAAGTCATCCCTAATTTGCACATCGTCCACTTCCAGCACATGGCTAGGGTCTGCCATGTACTTCCTCAGCTGTGACACGTGAAAGACATTGTGCAGATTCGCTAAATGGGGAGGTAGGGCGATCTCATAAGCCACAGGACCAATCCTCCTTAAGATCTGATATGGTCCCACGAACTTAGGGGACAACTTCTTTGATCTGATTGCCCTTCCTACGCCCTTGGTTGGTGTTACTCTCATGAACACATGGTCTCCAACAGCAAACTCCAAAGGTCTTCTCCTCTGATCTGCATAGGACTTCTGTCGGCTTTGAGAAGCTCTCATACTGCCTTGTATCTGTTTCACCTTCTCGGTTGTCTGCTGAATCAACTCTGGCCCAACCAAGACTGTTTCGCCCTCCTGGTACCAACATAAGGGAGTTCTGCATTTTCTCCCATACAGGGCCTCATATGGTGCCATCCCAACACTGGCGTGGTAACTATTATTATAGGTAAACTCCACCAGCGGTAACACCTCGTCCCAACTTCCCAATTGATCCAAGACACACGTCCTCAGTAGATCTTCTAAGGACTGAATTGTTCTCTCAGACTGCCCATCTGTTTGAGGATGATATGCAGAGCTCATCCTCAACTTAGTTCCTAAGCAATCTTGTAAGGTCTGCCAAAACCGTGAAGTGAACCTGGGATCTCTATCCGAAATGATGCTGGAAGGCACTCCATGTAACCTCACAATCTCCTCGATGTATAGCTGTGCCAACTTGGCCATGGGCATCTTCATATTTACTGGGAGAAAGTGGGCACTCTTCGTCAGCCGATCTACTATGACCCAGATTGCATCATGACCCTTCACCGATCTGGGTAAATGGGTGACAAAATCCATGGCAATGCTGTCCCATTTCCACTCAGGGATATCCAGTTGCTGTAACAACCCGCCCGGTCTTTGATGTTCTACCTTTGCCTTCTGACACGTCAAGCAGGTAGTAACATACTGGGCGATGTCTCCCTTCATGCCCGACCACCAAAATGACTCCTTCAAGTCATGGTACATCTTATTCATGCCTGGATGTAGGCTAAGGCGACTCTTGTGACCTTCTTCTAGGATCATTTTCTTCAACTCCTCATTTGCAGGTATGCAAATTCTGCCCTTAAATCTCAAGATCCCATCCTCGCCCATCACAAAGTCTCTTGCCTGGTCGGTCCCTAGTGACTCCACAGCACGCTTCAGACTAGGGTCCTCCAACTGCTTGTCCCTTATCATTTCGAGGAAGTCATTAGTTATAGCCAGCTTACTACAACTAATGTGATTTACGTGAAATTCAACCCCAAGGTTTAAGTCTCTGAACTGCTCGATCAGTTTCTGCTCTTCCATCATCATGGTGGCTACTTGAATTGATTTTCTACTCAACGCATCTGCCACTACATTGGCCTTCCCTGGGTGATACATGAGTTGAAAATCGTAGTCCTTTAGAAACTCCATCCACCTTCTTTGCCTCATGTTTAGTTCCTTCTGATCAAACAGGTATTTCAGGCTCTTATGGTCACTGAACACCTGGAACCGAGCTCCATATAGATAGTGCCTCCAGGTCTTCAAGGCGAACACCACCGCTGCCAACTCCAAATCATGAGTAGGGTAGTTTCTCTCATGCACCTTGAGTTGCCTTGAAGCATATGCAACCACTCTCTTCTCTTGCATCAAGACGCATCCCAAGCCCTGATGTGAAGCATCATAGTAGGCATCAAAAGGTTTCCCAACATCGGGGATCACCAGCACTGGAGCACTAGTCAACCTCTCCTTTAGCTCCATGAAACTCTGCTCACATCGGTCGGTCCAAGCAAAAGGTTGGTCCTTGCGCGTCAATTGAGTCAAAGGAGCCACTACCTTGGAAAAATCCTCAATAAATCTCCGATAGTAGCCCGCCAAACCCACAAAGCTCCTTATCTCAGTGACCGACTTAGGACGTTCCCACTGCAGCACTGCTTCTACCTTGGCTGGATCCACTGAGATCCCTCGAGCAGATATCACGTGTCCTAAGAAGTTGATTTCCTTCAGCCAGAACTCACATTTGGAGAACTTAGCATAGAGTTGCTTCTCCCTCAGAATCTCCAACACTGTCCTTAGATGCTCTTCATGTTCTTCCTCGGTCCTT
The DNA here is from genome assembly GCA_037954025.1 of Phaseolus coccineus. Lineage (NCBI taxonomy): Eukaryota > Viridiplantae > Streptophyta > Magnoliopsida > Fabales > Fabaceae > Phaseolus > Phaseolus coccineus. The sequence continues at coordinate 14,852,173 of CM075686.1, read as the reverse complement.
GAATAAATGAGGATGTCGTCTATGAAGACTACCACAAACTTATCCAAGAAAGGACGAAAAATCCTATTCATGTAGTCCATGAACAGGGCTGGAGCATTGGTCACGCCAAACGGCATCACCACGTACTCGTAGTGCCCATAACGAGACCTAAATGCTGTCTTTTGAACATCTTCGGCCTTCACCAAAATTTGGTGGTATCCCGATCTCAGGTCAATCTTTGAAAACACTGAGGCCCCATTTACTTGATCCATCAAATCATCAATCCTAGGCAGAGGATACTTGTTCTTGATGGTCAACTTGTTCAACTGCCTGTAGTCTATACATAGCCGTGACCCTCCATCCTTTTTCTTCACTAGAAGCACTGGGGCCCCCCATGGGGATACACTGGGTCTGATGAATTGTTTTTCCAACAATTCTTCCACTTGCTTCTTTAATTCCATCAACTCGGCTGGGGCCATTCTGTAAGGCGCCATTGACACTGGTCCAGCTCCAGGTACCAAATCAATGGAGAATTCCACTTCTCTCTTAGGAGGTAATCCAGGTACTTCTTCTGGAAATACATCCATGAATTCCTTCACCACGTGTATCCTGTTTACGTCCCCTTCATTCTTCACTTCCAACCGAGCTAGGACCATGAAGCACCTCGCGCCTCCTTCCAACTCTGACTGCCCTTGCTGAGCAGATATCTCCTCTGACTCTGGGAGATCTGGAAACGCTATCTTCTGACTACCGCAGTCTATGAGAACGTGATTGGCGGCTAGCCAATCCATTCCCAGGATAACATCCAGGTCTTGAAGGGGTAGGCAGATCAAGTTCACTTTGAATCTGCGTCCCTCTACCACCACTGGACATTCGGGGCAAACTGTAGAGGTCAACACCTGCCCTGACGCAGGTGTAGAGACCAACAGTTCGAAAGGTAACTCCCTCACTATAAGGCCCAACTCGGCTACACACAGGCTTGACACAAAGGAGTGTGTCGCTCCAGAATCAAACAAAGCCTTTACACTTCTACCAGCTATAAAACAAACACCCTGTACAAGGTTACCTGATTGGGACGCCTCAGCTCCTGACATGGCAAACACTCTCCCTGTTGCCCGGGGTCTACTGCCTTCGTTCCTCACTTGCTGGGGACCACCGGGTTGAGTCATCCCATGCTGAGTAGGACAATCTTTAGCAACGTGCCCCGTCTTCTGGCAGATAAAACATCTTCTCTCTGAATCTTTCTTGGGACACACATTGGCTGTGTGTGGTCCACCACAATGGAAACATTTAAGTTTCCAGGTTTGTTGCTGATGAGACTGGGGCGGTGCTGCCCTCGCCCTATGCTGTGGAGGTCTCGCATAAGGCTTATACTGCTGTTGCTGCACCCTTGCCTTCCCATTGGAGGAACCCCCTGGGTGGGACCTGATCACCCTAGACTCACCCTTTTCTAGAGTCTCCACCATCTTCGCCTTCTCCACCAAGGCGTGAAATTCCCTGATGCACATCGGGGCTATGGTCCTCTTCAGCCCATGCTTCAGTCCTTCCTCAAATTTTCTGCACCTCCAAGCCTCGGAGGTAGCTTGGGTGTAAAACCGGGCGAGGTACTCAAACCGGGCCGCATAGGTGTTCACAGACATATCCCCCTGCTCCAACTTCAGGAACTCAGCTTCCTTCGCAAACCTTGCGCTGTCTGGGAAGTATTTCTCCAGGAACCTCACCCTGAAGCTCTCCCAATCCATCACTTCTTCTCGGGCCTCCATCATCTGCTGAGTTCCCATCCACCAGAACTCAGCTTCTCCAGACAAAAGATATGTGGCAAACACCAGCTTCTTGTCTTCAGGGCAGGAGGTCGCCCTGAAGATTTTCTCTAACCCCCTGACCCACTGATCTGCTTGATCGGGGGTAACGTTCCCACTGAACTTAGGTGGGTTGTGCCTGAGGAACTCGGTCAGTCCCATCTGCTCCTGAGGCTGACCAAAGTTGGGAGTCGTTGCGGCCGATCTGGCGGTCTCCAAATGTTGCATTGTAGCTTGGTGATTTTGAGACATCGCCGCATTCTGCTGCTGGATGGCACTTGCCATCATCTCGATGGCCTTGGCGATCTGACCCATTTCAGAAGAAGGTTGGGGAGGGGTAGAGGGTCTACGTGCCATCACTCTCCGTTTCGGATCTTGAAACTATGAGTTTTCTATATTCCCTACAACTACAAGAATGAGATCGATAAGAAATCAATTCATTCCGGAGGTAACATCTAGACCTTACAAAGGTCCGCACCTCAAAGTCATCAAGAATTTGAGCTCATCAACATAATCATAATACTTATAATCTCAAGCAAAAAAAAACTAGAACAGCTACTGGTATACAACCATCAATCCAAACAACCACTTTCAGTCAATTACAAAAACACTCAATAAAATGAACTAAATCACACCGGCATTCAATGTATGCTAAACATCAAACCTTTGGAATTAAGATTGAGAATCATCTCGATCCAGTTATGAGTGTGCACCCTCACTACTTTATCAAGATCCTCTCATTCTTAGTACTAAGATTTTCAGTTAGGGCATACCTCCACTAAAGCACAACAGCACACACAAAATCCCAATACAAAACGTTTGAAAACTTTTCACTATAGTTGTTATTTAAAACCCAAATAAATTTTATGAGCAGAAGAAACACAATGGATCCACAGCCCTCAGGTCATCCTAAGGACGAACTGCTCTGATACCATTAATGTAACATCCCGCCAAAAACCTTTTCATAATTATTAAATGAAATAGAGCTAAAATAATAATTTTGAAGTGAACATAATTATATATATGTAATGAAGTTTCTCCTCACAGGGAGTTTAATACATACTCGGTCAATTTTCCCAAAACTTAAACAAATACAACAAAATAGAAGAACAGGCGATCTCCTAGCTAAAGGGCGATCTCCCATCAGACCGGCGATCTCCTTTCGGCGACCACTCACTGGGGAGTTCGGCTTCCTGCAACATCATCTGCTCCCGTGTAAATTATACACGATCATCACAGTTTTAAGAAAACAGCCACAGAACCAAAACACGCAGGGTAAGCTAGACATTTTAAAAGAGAGTTTAGATATGAAACTTTAAGATCAAGATAAGACAAGTTACAAACACCCACGCAAGACTATCAGTTTCTCATTCTCTTCACATGATCATTAAGTAAACACGCATTTCACAAATCCTCAAGAGTCGTTCAAATCACATCATGCATCAAGTGTCTATCAAATTCAATGTTCCTCATTTCTCACGTCAGACTTCCACTGACTCATCACACAAGACACTTGACACTACTTCCGGAATACTCGTGCATTGACTAGACTCAGAGATCTGCACCTGTCATACTGCCCCACTGTGAAATCACACACATTCACAGGGTCGCTGGGAAATCACACACATTCACCAGCGTATAATGAATCTCAGTATCCTCACTATCCAAGCATGACAGGGTTAATCCACACCAAACAGGTCGAGCTCGTTCTCTTTCAAACAACCCACCTATACATGTGAACCTCCTTCGACTCTCAACGCCTGAATAACTTCATCTATGTGATTCCATTACATCAGGAGAGTCAGGATATCTCATAACGAATCACCGGTCATTGCACACTCTACACGATCTTACACGGTATTTTCTTTCCTGAAAATACTATGCCTTGATCCCACATCCACAACATTCAAAGCATCATTCCACACATAAAGAATAAATCTATCATAGAATACCTTGAGTCTTTTCTTAAACAACCCCATTCACAAGAACAAGCATACCACCGATCAGGTTTTCGAACAGCATATACATTTTTCATTTCAATCTCAACAGTTTCAAAACGATACTAAAACCGGCGATCACGTCGCCCAAACGCATAAGAACCGAACATTACTGAAAAAGGATTTAAAACCGGCGACCACGTCGCCCAAAACACATAGAACAGAGCATACACGAAGATGAAAACGAAACCGGCGACCACGTCGCCCTCACTTCAGAAACAGCTAATCTATGGCTTGTATTGAAAATGAAGGCTAGCTTCCCTTACCTGGACTTGCGTAACTTCACTAAGAACTCCAAACCCACGAGCTTCAAGGATGCCTTAAGCTCTGTTTTAACGTCTGTTTCGGAGAACTTGCAGAGAACCTCCCAGGTGCTCTAAGGGCGGACGTCGTACTGGTGCTTGAGGATGCCTGAAACGCAGCGTGAAGGAGAGAAAGGAGAAGGATGGAAATGCTCTCACTCTTTCACTCTTGGGCCACTCCAACGTTCTTCGCCTCCCCGCCGTGGGTTTTTGAATCCAAGCATACTTGTCCACATATGCTGCTGCCACTCCCTTCTGCAGGACCCTGAGTGTACGTTTCTCTGAACAGTACGACCACTGTTGTCTCTTGTGCATGCCAACCACTGCTCTGAACAGTACGACCACTGTTGTCTCTTGTGCATGCCAACCACTGCTCTGAACAGTACGACCGCGAGTGTTTCTTGCGCATGCCAACATTCTGATGTCACTGTTCTGAACCAACACTTTTTGTCTACGTGTCGCGCGTGCCGCGTGCCTTCTGCTGGGACTCTGGGTCCCACTTTAACTGTGTGCAACACGTCATCGCGCGATAACCTGGAAGACGACCGATGTCTATCCCCGGCGATGTCCGCATGCCTCGTGTAACATCCCGCCAAAATAAAACCATACATACATGTATAATGAAAATAAAGGTAAACAAATAATATTGAAGAGTACATGATAATATATATATAAGTAATGAAGTTGCTCCTCTTAGGGAGTGTTTAATACATAACCAGTCAAATGTTTTCAAAATTTAACGAAATTCAATCAAATACAACAAGACCGGCGGTCTCCATACATGAACCGGCGATCTGGTAACAGAAGGCCCCAAAACAGGCGATCTGCTAGCAGGACATAAATCCGGCGATCACCACCAAGAGATAGAAACCGGCGATCTCTTCCTCGGCGACCACTCACTAGGGATCTCTGCTTCCTGGAAGATCATCTGCTCCCGTGTAAGTTATACACGATCATCACAGTTTTAAGAGAAAGACAGCCAACGAGCATAACACGCAGGGTAAGCTAGATATTTTAAGGAGAGTTTAAATAAGGATAATTAAATTAAAATCAAGGTAAACAATTTCAAGATATTCACGTATCACTATCAAGTTTCTCATACCCTTCACTTGATCGCCCAGAAATCACACATTTCACAATATTTTCAAGAGTCATTCTATTTCACAAACTGCATCAAGTGTCTATCAATTTCAAGTTCCTCATTTCACATGTCAGACCACCACTAACTCAGCACACAAGACACTTGACACTACTTCCGGAAGACACGTGCATTGACTAGACTCAGAGATCTGCACCTGTCATGCTGCACCACTGTGAAATCACACACATTCACAGGGTCGCTGGGAAATCACACACATTCACCAGCGTATAAATGAATCTCAATATCATCACTCTCACAGTATGACAGGGTTAATCCATATAACAGGCCGAGCTCGTTCTTTTTCACACGACTCACCCATTCATATGAACCTCCTTCGACTCTCAACGCCTGAATAACTTCATCTATATGAATTCATTATCTCAGGAGAGTCAGGATAATCTTATTATAGACATCACCGATCAATGCACATCCTACACGATCTTACACGGTATTTTCTTTCCTGAAAATACTATGCCTTGATCTCACATTCACAACATTCAACACATCATACCACACTTAAATGAATGATTTCAATCACAGCAAAACTCACTCCAAGGTTCACGTTTTCGAATATCACATTTACATCTCAAGCAGTTTCAAAACAACACCAAAACAGGGGAGTTCGCAAAACAACGCCAAAACCGGCGACCTTGTCCAAAAACAGGGGATTTCAAAATCTGTATTCAAAACCGGCGACCAAGTCGCCCAAACACATAGAATAGAGCATTCACGAAGATGAAAACGAAAACCGGCGACCACGTCGCCCTCACTTCAGAAACAGCTAATCTATGGCTTGTATTGAAAATGAAGGCTAGCTTCCCTTACCTGGACTTGCGCAAACACCAGGAGCTCCGAAATCCAACGAAGCCTAAAGAACGCCTTGGCTCTGTTTTTGCGTCTGGTTTGAAGGACTTGCAGAGAACTTCCCAGGTGCTCTAATGGCAGACGTCGTACTGGTGCTTGAGGATGCCTGAAACGCAGCGTGAAGGAGAGAAATGGAGGAGAAAGGAGGTAACTCACTCTTTCGCTCTTGAACAACTGAAATGTTTTTGTTCCCTCAGCAGTGGGTTTTTCCATCTTAAACCAACTTGTCCACAAAAGCAGCTGCCACCACCCACTCTGCAGGGAAGTCTGAGTGTACCTTTCTCTGAACAGTACGACTACGGTTGTCTCTTGTGCATGCCAACCACTGCTCTGAACAGTACGACCGCGGGTGTCTTGTAACATCCCGCCAAAACGTTTCACAAATATATAAAATGAAAATATACGTAAAACCAAAGTGTTGAAATGAACATAATTATATATATGTAATGATGTTTGTCCTCGCAGGGAGTTTAATACAAAACGGTCATTTTCCAAAACTTAAACATAAAAACAGCAAAAACAACCAAACAACCGATCTCCCAACATAAAAAGGGTGATCTCCTATCAGGCAGGCGATCTCCTATCAACCAGGCGATCTCCTATCAGGCAGGCGATCTCCTATCAAACCGGCGATCTCAACTTCCTGTAACGTCATCTGCTCCCGTGTAAAGATTACACGATCATCACAGGTTTTAAGAAAACAGCCATAGAACCAAAACGCAAAGGGGTAAGCTAGACATTTAAAAGAGAGTTTCAAAATGAACTTAAAAAAATCAAGATGAAATCAATTTAAGACATCCACATAAAACCATCAACTTTCTCATATTCCACCAAACCATTCGATAATCACATAACTCACAAATCAATTCCAGAGTCTCTCAATTCACATCAGCAATCAAGTGTCTATCAATTCAATTTCTCAATATTTCACACGTCAGACTTTCCACTGACTCATCACACCAGACACTTGACCACTATTCCGGAAAACACGTGCATTGAACTTAGCGTCCTGAGACATGCACCTGTCATGCTAAAAGGCTGGAAAGTGCCCTCAGCCATGCGCATTACACAATCTCAATATCATCATTATCACAGCATGACAGGGTAAATCCATACTACAGGCCGAACTCGTTCTGTTTCACACGAGACACCCATACGTATGACCTCCTTCGACTCTCCACAACTGAGTAACTTCTTCTATGTGATTTCATTACCTCAGTAGAGTCAGGATCGTCTCATTACACCAGGACACTCACTGATCAATACACATCCTACACAGATCTTACACGGTATTTCCTTTCCTGAAAATACTATGCCTCGATCCCACATTCACAACATTCACACATCACATAACATTTCAACAAATGATTCCAGTCACAGAAAAACTCATGCCAAGGTTCAGATTTTCGAATATCACATTTAAATCTCAAACAGTTCCAAATAATCACAAGAACAGAGGATATTTCAATAACAGATGAAAACCGGCGATCACCTCCAGAAACCGGCGATCACGAACAAAACTGGGTTTAAAGCAAGAACAGTTTTGAACACCCGGCGACCACGTCGCCCCCAACATCAAAATCATCACACATACAGTTTTCATTTGAAGTAAGGCTAGCTTCCCTTACCTGGATCAGCGTGAAATCTCACTTCAAGCTCTAAACCGCCGAACGTAAAGGATGCCTGAACTCTGCCTAAGCGTTCTAATTGGTAAAACTTGCAGAGAACCTTCTCAAATGCTCTATGGCAATCGCTGGTAATTTAACTGGTGCCTGAAATTTCTGAGTCGCAGTGCAAAGGAGAGAAAAGAGAAAGCTGAAGGTGAACTCACTCTGTCACCTTTTATACTCTCACTGCGTTTTCTAAACTCACTAAGAGGCGGTGCCTTCTGATACTAGGAACATAGGCCTGCCATGTAGCTATCATTGCCTACTCCCTAACTAACCCTTCAGTGTGGGTTTTCTTCCTCGAATTAAATGCAACCTGACAGTATGGCCACGTGGCGTCTCTGCGCACATGGAGCTACTGTTCCGAAGGACTTTCACTGCCTACATGTCGCACATGCAGCACGTTCGTTCTGGAAACCAGGGCCCCACTTCAACTGCGTGAAACACGACATCGCGCGATAACCTTTCGCCGATGACCACTCGCGAAGACTCTCCACCGATGACCCATCCTGGAGGACGACCGATGTCCCTCTCTGGAAGACGACCGATGTCTCCTCCTCCTGGAGACCGACCGAGGTCTCTTCCTCCTGGAGACCGACCGAGGTCTCTTCCTCCTGGAGACCGACCGAGGTCTCTTCCTCCTGGAGACCGACCGAGGTCTCCTCTTGGCGACACCCGCATGCCTCTCGCGCCCAGGCAAAGCCCACATGCCTCTCGCGCCCTGGCGATGCCCGCATGCCTCTCGCGCCCTGGCGATGTCCGCATGCCTCTCGCGCCCTGGCGATCATGTGTAGTAGGCGACCGGCGATCATGTTCCAGGCGATCTCATAGTCTTCTAAACTACACTTTCTTTCCTTTTCATTTTAAATACAACATGCTTCGAATCCATTTAAATATGACACTTTTATTCCAATAAGATTTTCCAGGTCCTTACAATCTCCCTAACAACAAAAATTTTCGTCCTCGAAAATTGAATTACAAGGAAAAGAGATGTGGATAGCCCTTTTTCATGGTCTCTTCCAACTCCCAAGTTGAATCACCCGATCTCTCATTCCACACCACTTTCACCATGTTGATGGTCATACCTCTGAGCTGTTTACTTCGCTGATCGTCAATCCTTACTGGTTTTACTCCAAAGGAAAAGTCATCCCTGATCTGCCATCGTCCTCTCCCAGCACATAACTAGGGTCTGCCATGTACTTCCTCAGCCGTGATATGTGAAGGACATTATGCAGATTCGCTAAAAGGGAAGATAGGGCGATCTCGTACGCTACAGGACCTTTCTTCCTCAAAATCTGGTATGGTCCAACAAACTTAGGAGACAGCTTCTTTGATCTGATAGCTCGTCCTACACCCTTGGTTGGTGTCACTCTCATAAACACATGGTCTTCAGCAGCAAACTCCAAAGGTCTTCTCCTCTGAATCTGCCGACTTTGAGAAGCTCTCATTCTGCCTTGTATCATCTTCAGCTCCTCGGTTGTCTGCTGAACCAACTCTTACTACTCCAATACTTCATCAAATTCCATTCCCTTTCTCATCACTCATCATTCACCACTTCCATTTCGCCAAAAGAGCAAAGTTAAATTTTCTGTTATCCCTTAAATCATTCATTTACTGGTATGCAAATTTTTTTTTTTTTGCCCTTAATCTTAATATCCCATCTTCACCCATTACAAAGCCTTTAGCTTGCTCGGTGCCTAGAACTCCCATAATACGCTTCAGACTAGGCTCCCCTAATTGTTCAATCAAAACTGGTTCGCCCTCCTGGTTCCAACAATAAGGGAGTTCTGCATTTTCCCCCATACAGAGCTTCATACAATCACTGACTTCAAAACCCCATAACACCACTGATCCAGCCCCTTGACCAGACGCCAGAGCTTCTTCTTCTAGCCTCCTCCTTCTCACCAGCTTCGCGCCAAGCACCTCAATGACTTCACCTGAAAGAACAAGTTGGCGCCTCTGAATCTTTCTCTCTCCTGACGGTTATCCCTCTTGACACGTGGAGGATATCTGGTCACACACGTGTCGTCATCTGGAGAACCTACAACTGAGTCGTTACTTCTACTTTGCTCCTGCGGCTAAGTTATCCACACAGGGAGTAGCCTAGTGCGCTAGCTACTGTGGGCGCAGCCTTAACACGATGAACTGGCAGCCTTAACGTGATGAACTAATCTTCTCAAATGTACGGCGATGTGAAAACCCCGGCGATCTGAATATCAGGCGATGTGCTCCTTTCGGCGTTTTGTTGACCACTGACCTCGTATTCTCCACACACGGTCGATAGGCGTGTACTGATTTTCTCTCCCGGCGATAGGCGTGTTCTATTCTTAACACACGGCGATAGGCGATTGCTACTCTGTGTTTCTTTACTTCTCGGGTTCAGCTTACAGGCGCTCGCCTGATACTGATCCGCAAGTGTTGGTCCCTTAACCACCCCAACCAATCACCATTCTGGGCGATCGCCTATCCGATTCACTTGCCACCCTCTACCACATGACTCCTTTGAACGATCTACGTAATCAACTGTTGCTGGCATCATCTACTGCTGATAGCCAACCAGATCAACCACTACCACTGCCGATTCTAAATCATAAGCAGAATAATTATCTCTCATGAACTTTGAGTTGCCTTGAAGCATATGCAACCACTCTCTTCTCTTGCATCCAAAACGCATCCCAAACCTTGATGTGAAGCACCACAGTAGACGTCAAAAGGTCTTCCGACCTCTGGAATTACCAGCACTGGAGTACCTCATGGAGATACGCTGGATTTGATGAAAGGCTTCCCCAACAGCTCTTCCACTTGCTTCTTCAATTCTACCAACTCGGCTGGAGTCATCCTGCAAGGTGCCATTGACACTGGTCCAGCTACAGGTACCAAATCAGTAGAGAATTCCACTTCTCTCTTAGGAGGTAACCCAGGTACTCCTCCTGGAAATACATCCATCAAACTTTTCACCACATGAATCCTTCTTACGTCCTCTTCGTTCTTCACTTCCCACCGAGCTATGATCACGAAACACCTCGCCCTTTCTTCCAACTCTGATCGTCCATGCCGAGCAGATCTCACATCTGGCTCTTGGAGATCGGGAAACACCACTTTCTGCCTACCGCAGTCTATGAGAACGTGATTGGCAGACAGCCAATCCATTCCTAGGATAACATCCAGATCCTGCAGAGGTAGACAGATCAAATTCACTTTGAATCTGCGTCCCTCTACTATCACTGAACATTCGGGGCAACTGTAGAGGTCAACACCTGCCCTGACACAGGTGTAGAGACCAACAGTTTCGAAGGGTAACTCCTTCACTAGAAGGTCCAGCTCGGCTACACCGACTTGACACAAAAGAGTGTGTCGCTCAGAAACAAACAAGGCTCTTATACTTCCACCAGCAATAAAACAAGCATCTTACACCAAATTACCTGACTGGGACGCCTCAGTTCCTGCCATGGCAAACACTCTCCCTGTTGCCTGAGGTCTGCTACTTTCATTCCTCTACCGCCGAGGTCCCCTGGGTTGAGTCATCTCTTTTCTGTTGGGGCAATTTCTAGAAATGTGCCCCATCCTTTTGCACGTGAAACATCTGGGTTCCCAAGGTGATTGCTGCTGAGGCTGGGGCGGTGCTGCTCTTGCCCTATGCTGTGGAGGTCTCTCATAAGGCTCAAACTGCTGTTGCTGCATCCTTGTCTTCCCACTGGAAGAACCCCCTGGGTGCGACCTGATCACCCGGGGATCACCCTTTTCCAGGGTCTCCACCATCTTCGCCTTTTCTACCAAGGCGTGAAATTCCCTGATGCACATCGGGGCTATCGTCCTCTTCAGCCCGTGCTTCAGCCCTTCCTCAAACTTCCTGCACCTCCAAGCTTCGGAGGTCGCCTGAGTATAAAATCTGGCGAGGTACTCAAACCGAGCAGCATAGGCGTTCACAGACGTCTCCCCCTGCTCCAACTTTAAGAACTCAGCTTCCCTCGCAAACTTTGCGCTGTCAGGGAAGTATTTCTCCAAGAACCTCACCCTGAAGCTCTCCCAGTCCAACACCTCCTCCCTGGCCTCCATCATTTGCTGAGCTCCCATCCACCAGAATTCTGCTTCACCAGATAGCAGATAGGTGGCGAACAACAACTTCTTCTCTTCAGGGCAGGAGGTCGCCCTAAAGATTTTCTCCATTTCCCTGACCCACTGATCTGCTTGATCAGGGGTAGCATTCCCACAGAACTTGGGTGGGTTGTGCCTCATGAACTCGGCCAGTCCCATCCGTTCCTGAGGCTGACCGACGGGCGAATTCGTATCAGCCGACCGAGCAGCTTCCCAGTGGTGCATGGTATCTTGATGGTTCTGAGCCATCGCCGCATTCTGTTGCTGGATGGCACCTGCCATCATCTCAATGGCCCTGGCGATCTGGCCCATCTCAGAAGAAGGTTGGGAAGGGGTAGGAGGTCTACGAGTCATCTTCTTCGTTCTAAGATTCTGAAACCACTAGCTTCTATATTCCCTACAACTACAAGAATGAAATCGATAAGGAAATCAATTCATTCAAGGGGGATAACATCACGACCTTACAAGGTCAGCTTCTCAAATTCCTTAGGAATTTGAGTCCATCTACAGAACCATAAAGCTTATAACCTCAAGCAAAACACCAGAACAGCTACTGGTGTGCAACCATCAATCCACACAGCCACTCACAATCAATTACAAGAACACTCAATAACATGAAATAGATCACACCAGAATTCAAAGTATGCTAAACATTAAACCTCTGGAATTTAGATTGAGAATCACCCCGATCCGGTCATGAGTGTGCACCCTCACCACCTTATCAAGACCCTCTCATTCTAAATACTAAGATCTTCAGTTAGGCATACATTCACTACAGCACACACAAAAAGTTCAATACAAAAACGTTTGAAAACCTTTCACAATAGTTGTCACTTAAAACTCAAATAAGTTTTTCATGAGCAGAAGAAAACACAATGGATCCACAGCCCTCAGGTCATCCAAAGGACGAACTGCTCTGATACCATTAATGTAACATCCCGCCAAAACGTTTCACAAATATATAAAATGAAAATATACGTAAAACCAAAGTGTTGAAATGAACATAATTATATATATGTAATGATGTTTGTCCTCGCAGGGAGTTTAATACAAAACGGTCATTTTCCAAAACTTAAACATAAAAACAGCAAAAACAACCAAACAACCGATCTCCCAACATAAAAAGGGTGATCTCCTATCAGGCAGGCGATCTCCTATCAACCAGGCGATCTCCTATCAGGCAGGCGATCTCCTATCAAACCGGCGATCTCAACTTCCTGTAACGTCATCTGCTCCCGTGTAAAGATTACACGATCATCACAGGTTTTAAGAAAACAGCCATAGAACCAAAACGCAAAGGGGTAAGCTAGACATTTAAAAGAGAGTTTCAAAATGAACTTAAAAAAATCAAGATGAAATCAATTTAAGACATCCACATAAAACCATCAACTTTCTCATATTCCACCAAACCATTCGATAATCACATAACTCACAAATCAATTCCAGAGTCTCTCAATTCACATCAGCAATCAAGTGTCTATCAATTCAATTTCTCAATATTTCACACGTCAGACTTTCCACTGACTCATCACACCAGACACTTGACCACTATTCCGGAAAACACGTGCATTGAACTTAGCGTCCTGAGACATGCACCTGTCATGCTAAAAGGCTGGAAAGTGCCCTCAGCCATGCGCATTACACAATCTCAATATCATCATTATCACAGCATGACAGGGTAAATCCATACTACAGGCCGAACTCGTTCTGTTTCACACGAGACACCCATACGTATGACCTCCTTCGACTCTCCACAACTGAGTAACTTCTTCTATGTGATTTCATTACCTCAGTAGAGTCAGGATCGTCTCATTACACCAGGACACTCACTGATCAATACACATCCTACACAGATCTTACACGGTATTTCCTTTCCTGAAAATACTATGCCTCGATCCCACATTCACAACATTCACACATCACATAACATTTCAACAAATGATTCCAGTCACAGAAAAACTCATGCCAAGGTTCAGATTTTCGAATATCACATTTAAATCTCAAACAGTTCCAAATAATCACAAGAACAGAGGATATTTCAATAACAGATGAAAACCGGCGATCACCTCCAGAAACCGGCGATCACGAACAAAACTGGGTTTAAAGCAAGAACAGTTTTGAACACCCGGCGACCACGTCGCCCCCAACATCAAAATCATCACACATACAGTTTTCATTTGAAGTAAGGCTAGCTTCCCTTACCTGGATCAGCGTGAAATCTCACTTCAAGCTCTAAACCGCCGAACGTAAAGGATGCCTGAACTCTGCCTAAGCGTTCTAATTGGTAAAACTTGCAGAGAACCTTCTCAAATGCTCTATGGCAATCGCTGGTAATTTAACTGGTGCCTGAAATTTCTGAGTCGCAGTGCAAAGGAGAGAAAAGAGAAAGCTGAAGGTGAACTCACTCTGTCACCTTTTATACTCTCACTGCGTTTTCTAAACTCACTAAGAGGCGGTGCCTTCTGATACTAGGAACATAGGCCTGCCATGTAGCTATCATTGCCTACTCCCTAACTAACCCTTCAGTGTGGGTTTTCTTCCTCGAATTAAATGCAACCTGACAGTATGGCCACGTGGCGTCTCTGCGCACATGGAGCTACTGTTCCGAAGGACTTTCACTGCCTACATGTCGCACATGCAGCACGTTCGTTCTGGAAACCAGGGCCCCACTTCAACTGCGTGAAACACGACATCGCGCGATAACCTTTCGCCGATGACCACTCGCGAAGACTCTCCACCGATGACCCATCCTGGAGGACGACCGATGTCCCTCTCTGGAAGACGACCGATGTCTCCTCCTCCTGGAGACCGACCGAGGTCTCTTCCTCCTGGAGACCGACCGAGGTCTCTTCCTCCTGGAGACCGACCGAGGTCTCTTCCTCCTGGAGACCGACCGAGGTCTCCTCTTGGCGACACCCGCATGCCTCTCGCGCCCAGGCAAAGCCCACATGCCTCTCGCGCCCTGGCGATGCCCGCATGCCTCTCGCGCCCTGGCGATGTCCGCATGCCTCTCGCGCCCTGGCGATCATGTGTAGTAGGCGACCGGCGATCATGTTCCAGGCGATCTCATAGTCTTCTAAACTACACTTTCTTTCTTTTTCATTTTAAATACAACATGCTTCGAATCCATTTAAATATGACACTTTTATTCCAATAAGATTTTCCAGGTCCTTACATGTCTCTTGCGCATGCCAACATTCTGATGTCACTGTTCTGAACCAACACTTTTTGTCTACGTGTCGCGCGTGCTGCGCGTCTCATGCTGAGAGTCTGGGTCCCACTTTATCTGTGTGAAACACGTCATCGCGCGATAACCTGGAAGACGACCGATGTCTAGCCCTGGCGATGCCCACATGCCTCGCGCCCCGGCGATGCCCGCATGCCTCGCGCCCTGGCGATGCCCGCATGCCTCGCGCCCTGGCGATGCCCGCATGCCTCGCGCCCCGGCGATGCCCGCATGCCTCGCGCCCTGGCGATGCCCGCATGCCTCGCGCCCCGGCGATGCCCGCATGCCTCGCGCCCCGGCGATGCCCGCATGCCTCGCGCCCCGGCGATGCCCGCATGCCTCGCGCCCCGGCGATGCCCGCATGCCTCGCGCCCCGGCGATGCCCGCATGCCTCGCGCCCCGGCGATTCCCGCATGCCTCGCGCCTCGGCGATGCCCGCATGCCTCGCGCCCCGGCGATGCCCGCATGCCTCGCGCCCCGGCGATGCCCGACTACACGTCGCCACGCCTTCCTGAAGGTTCTTCATTCCACTATGTTACGTCCACGGTATCATCTCCACATGACTCGGTGACGTCGGTAGCTTCACATTTCCAAGGGTAGATTGGCACTTGCCCCCGTGCGCCCATGCATGCAACACTAAGGACGATCTCCTATACTCAAGCATAGGGCTTCGCATGCACAGCGTGTCTAAGGCTTAACCCACACCTTGATGCACGTGGTTTTTGGGAACCCACTATGGTTGATCCAACATCTTGACTACACACTAAGTGTAGTTTCGGCGATCATGTGTACTCTAGGCGACAGGCGACTAGGTACACTACAGGCGATTGGCGTTCAGGTGCAATCAAGGCGACAGGCGATCATGTGCCAGAGAACTCGGAGATCGCCTACTCTTTCAATTACGGCGATCTCGTAGACTTTTAAGCTATACCTCCCTTCCTTTATATTTTAAATAAAGATATACTTAGAATTCATTTAAAATATACCCTTTTATTCCAATTTAATTTTACAGGTCCTTACATTCTCCCCATCAAGAAAAATTTTTGTCCCCGAAAATTGAATTACAAGGAAAAGAGGTATGGATAAGCCTCTCTCATGGGTTCTTCTAACTCCCAAGTTCAATCCCCCGATCTCTCATCCCACACCACTTTCACCATGTTGATGGTCTTGCCTCTGAGCTGTTTACTTTGCCGATCGTCAATCCTGACTGGTTTTGCTTCAAAGGACAAGTCATCCCTGATCTGTACATCGTCTACATCCAGCACATGACTAGGGTCTGCCATGTACTTCCTCAGCTGTGACACGTGAAAGACATTGTGCAGATTCGCTAGATGGGGAGGTAGGGCGATCGCATAAGCCACAGGACCAATCCTCCTTAAGATCTGATATGGTCCCACGAACTTAGGGGACAATTTCTTAGATCTGATTGCCCTTCCTACGCCCTTGGTTGGTGTTACTCTCATGAACACATGGTCTCCAGCAGCAAACTCCAAAGGTCTTCTCCTCTGGTCTGCATGGGACATCTGCCGACTTTGAGAAGCTTTCATTCTGCCTTGCATCAGTTTCACCCTCTCGGTTGTCTGTTGAACCAACTCTTACTACTCCAATACTTCATCAAATTCCATTCTCCATCTGCTGGTATGCAAATTCTGCCATTAATCTCAGTATTCCATCTTTACCCGTTACAAAGCCTTTAGCCTGTTCGGTGCCTAGCAATTCCACAATACGCTTCAGACTAGGATCCTCTAATTATTCAATCAAAACCGGTTCGCCCTCCTGGTTCCAACAATAAGGGAATTCTGCATTTCCTCCCATACAAAGCTTCATACAATTACTGTCTTCGAATCTCCATAACAATACTACCACTGCCGATTGTAAATCATAAGTAGAATAATTTTCTCTCATGAAATTTGAGTTGCATTGAACATATGCAACTCCTGTCTTCTCTTGTATTCAGACACAATTCGAACTTTGATGTGAGGCATCATACTAAACCTCAAAAGGCTTGTCTTCTGCACATCTTCTGTCTTAGCAAAAATCTGGTTTTATCCGGATTTCAGATAAAACTTTGAGGATACTGAAGTTCCATCTAACTGATCCCTCAAATTATCAATTACGGGTAGAGGATAGTTGCCCTGGATGGTCAACTTATTCAGCTTCCTGTAGTCCCTACACAGTTGAGGTCCTTCCTCTTCCTTTTTAGCCAACAACGCTGGAAACTCCAAGGAGATATATTGGGCTTGACTAACTGCGTCTCTAACAACTCTCCCACTTATTTCCTTCAATTTAATCAACTCGGTTGAACTTTGGAAACACTATCTTTCGTTGAGCTAAACCTTTAGAAACGTGATTGACAGATCACTAATCCCTTTTCTGGAATAACATCCAATTCATCTCCTACATACTCAACATAAAATAGTGTCCAAATTTCGAATCACATACTGCTTTCAAATCCAAATCAATTAAACAACATCCATCCCACGCGAGACTTTCTCTCTCATCCAAACAATTTCTCCGCCTGTTGCTTTTCAACAATTTCTTTGCCTAACTGTAACTTTAAACACAATTAAGATATTTCATCTTTCCTCTTTCCCAAAATCATTGATACATCTCAAGATGATATAATCATCTTGTAAACTTATTCTCTACCAAATCTCAAATTTCCATTTTAAGCCTTGTGTCCAGCTAGAGCCACCTCATGTTGTGTTACTGACACTAACACCTTCTAAGCTCCAGATCAAAGAAAATTCCTACTTTCATCTTGGAACTTAACTCTGGTACTTCTCATGGATACACATGCTTAAGTCTTTAAACCTTCAACATACAGCTTATTTACTCTCCATAAATTATATGTAGCTGAAACTAAACCTTGGTACAACTAAATCTAACTTACACTTCCTTCTTAAATTCCATCAACTCAGCTGGAGCCATTGACACTGGTCCAGCTCCAGGTACCAAATCAATAGAGAATTCCACTTCTCTCTTAGGGGGTAATCCAGGTACTTCTTCTGGAAATACATCCGTGAATTTTTTCGCCACGTGTATTCTGCTTACGTCCCCTTCATTCATCACTTCACCCGAGCTAGCATCACGAAGCACCTCGCCCCCTTTTCCAACTCTGACCACCCGTGCTGAACTGGTATTACATCTGATTCTTGGGGGTCTGGAAACGCCATCTTCTGACTACTGCGGTCAATGAGAACGTGATTGGCAGCTAGCCAATCCATTCCCAGGATGACATCCAGGTCCTGAAGAGGTAGGCAGATCAAACTTACTTTGAACCTGCGTCCCCCTACCATCACTGGACATTCAGAGCAACTATGGAGGTCATAACCTGTCCTGATGCAGGTGTAGAGACCAACCGTTCAAACGGTAACTCCTTCACTCGAAGGCCCAACTCGGCTACACACAGGCTTGACACAAAAGAGTGTGCCGCTCTGGAATCAAACAAAATTCTAACGCCTCTACTAGCTATAGAGTAAACACTTTGTACTAAGTTACCTGACTGAGATGCCTCCGCTCCAGACATGGCAAACACTCTCCCTCCTGCCTGAGGTCTGCTGCCTTTGTTCCTCAACTGCTGGGAACCAACGGGTTGAGTCATCCTTTTTCTGTTAGGACAATCTCGAGAAATGTGCCCCATCTCTTGACATGTGAAGCACCCTTTCTCTGAATTCCTCTTGGGGCACACCTTGACGTTATGTAACCCACCACAACGGAAACACCTTGGTTTCCATGGTTGTTGCTGCTGAAACTGGAGCGGAACTGCTCCTGCCCGATGTGGTGGAGGTCTCGCATAAGGCTTGCTTTGTGGGTGCTGCACCTTGGCCTTCCCACTGGAGGGACCCCCTGGGTGTGATCTGATTACCCTGGAATCACCCCTCTCCAGGGTCTCCACCCTCTTTGCCTTCTCCACTAAGGCATGGAACTCCCTGATCCACTGATCTGGTTGGTTCGGAGAAACGTTCCCACGGAACTGGGTTGGGTTGTGCCTCATGAACTCGGTCATCCCCATCTGCTCCCGAAGCTGATTTACAGGGGAAGCTGTTGCAGCCGATCCAGCAGTTCCCAAATGATGCATTACAGCCTGATGAATCTGGGCCATTACCGTATTCTGTTGTTGGATGGCAGTTGCCATCATCTCCATGGCCCTGGCGATCTGGCCCATCTCTGAAGAAGGTCGGGGAGGGGTAGGAGGTTTACGCGCCATCTTTCTTCGTTCTCAGATTTTGAAACTATGGGTTTTCTATATTCCCTACGACTACAAGAATGAGATCGATAAGAAATCAATTCATTCAGGAGGTAACATCTAGACCTTACAAAGGTCAGCATCTCAAAATCATTAAGAATTTGAGTTCATCAACAGAATCATAATACTTATAACTTCAAACAAAACACCAGAACAGTTCCTGGTGTACAATCATCAATCCAAACAGCCACTTTCAGTCAATTACAAGGACACTCAATAAATCACACCAGAATTCAATGTAGGCTAAACATCAAACCTCTGGAATTAAGATTGAGAATCATCTCGATCCAGTTATGAGTGTGCACCCTCATTACTTTATCAAGATCCTCTCATCCTTAATACTAAGATTTTCAATTAGGGCATACATTCACTAAGGCAAACACAAAATTTTAATACAAAAACGTTTTGAAAACCTTTCACTATAGTTGTTATTTAAAACTCAAATAGATTTTATGAGCAGAAGAAACACAATGGATCCACAGCCCTCAGGTCATCCTAAGGACGAACTGCTCTGATACCATTAATGTAACATCCCGCCAAAATAAAACCATACATACATGTATAATGAAAATAAAGGTAAACAAATAATATTGAAGAGTACATGATAATATATATATAAGTAATGAAGTTGCTCCTCTTAGGGAGTGTTTAATACATAACCAGTCAAATGTTTTCAAAATTTAACGAAATTCAATCAAATACAACAAGACCGGCGGTCTCCATACATGAACCGGCGATCTGGTAACAGAAGGCCCCAAAACAGGCGATCTGCTAGCAGGACATAAATCCGGCGATCACCACCAAGAGATAGAAACCGGCGATCTCTTCCTCGGCGACCACTCACTAGGGAGCTCTGCTTCCTGGAAGATCATCTGCTCCCGTGTAAGTTATACACGATCATCACAGTTTTAAGAGAAAGACAGCCAACGAGCAGAACACGCAGGGTAAGCTAGATATTTTAAGGAGAGTTTAAATAAGGATAATTAAATTAAAATCAAGGTAAACAATTTCAAGATATTCACGTATCACTATCAAGTTTCTCATACCCTTCACTTGATCGCCCAGAAATCACACATTTCACAATATTTTCAAGAGTCATTCTATTTCACAAACTGCATCAAGTGTCTATCAATTTCAAGTTCCTCATTTCACATGTCAGACCACCACTAACTCAGCACACAAGACACTTGACACTACTTCCGGAAGACACGTGCATTGACTAGACTCAGAGATCTGCACCTGTCATGCTGCACCACTGTGAAATCACACACATTCACAGGGTCGCTGGGAAATCACACACATTCACCAGCGTATAAATGAATCTCAATATCATCACTCTCACAGTATGACAGGGTTAATCCATATAACAGGCCGAGCTCGTTCTTTTTCACACGACTCACCCATTCATATGAACCTCCTTCGACTCTCAACGCCTGAATAACTTCATCTATATGAATTCATTATCTCAGGAGAGTCAGGATAATCTCATTATAGACATCACCGATCAATGCACATCCTACACGATCTTACACGGTATTTTCTTTCCTGAAAATACTATGCCTTGATCTCACATTCACAACATTCAACACATCATACCACACTTAAATGAATGATTTCAATCACAGCAAAACTCACTCCAAGGTTCACGTTTTCGAATATCACATTTACATCTCAAGCAGTTTCAAAACAACACCAAAACAGGGGAGTTCGCAAAACAACGCCAAAACCGGCGACCTTGTCCAAAAACAGGGGATTTCGAAATCTGTATTCAAAACCGGCGACCACGTCGCCCAAACACATAGAACAGAGCATTCACGAAGATGAAAACGAAAACCGGCGACCACGTCGCCCTCACTTCAGAAACAACTAATCTATGGCTTGTATTGAAAATGAAGGCTAGCTTCCCTTACCTGGACTTGCGCAAACACCAGGAGCTCCGAAATCCAACGAAGCCTAAAGAACGCCTTGGCTCTGTTTTTGCGTCTGGTTTGAAGGACTTGCAGAGAACTTCCCAGGTGCTCTAATGGCAGACGTCGTACTGGTGCTTGAGGATGCCTGAAACGCAGCGTGAAGGAGAGAAATGGAGGAGAAAGGAGGTAACTCACTCTTTCGCTCTTGAACAACTGAAATGTTTTTGTTCCCTCAGCAGTGGGTTTTTCCATCTTAAACCAACTTGTCCACAAAAGCAGCTGCCACCACCCACTCTGCAGGGAAGTCTGAGTGTACCTTTCTCTGAACAGTACGACTACGGTTGTCTCTTGTGCATGCCAACCACTGCTCTGAACAGTACGACCGCGGGTGTCTCTTGCGCATGCCAACATTCTGATGTCACTGTTCTGAACCAACACTTTTTGTCTACGTGTCGCGCGTGCTGCGCGTCTCATGCTGAGAGTCTGGGTCCCACTTTATCTGTGTGAAACACGTCATCGCGCGATAACCTGGAAGACAACCAATGTCTAGCCCTGGCGATGCCCACATGCCTCGCGCCCCGGCGATGCCCGCATGCCTCGCGCCCTGGCGATGCCCGCATGCCTCGCGCCCTGGCGATGCCCACATGCCTCGCGCCCCGGCGATGCCCGCATGCCTCAATGCCTCGCGCCCTGGCAATGCCCACATGCCTCGCGCCCCGGCGATGCCCGCATGCCTCGCGCCCCGGCGATGCCCGCATGCCTCGCGCCCCGGCGATGCCCGTATGCCCCGCGCCCCGGCGATGCCCGCATGCCCCGCGCCCCGGCGATGCCCGCATGCCCCGCGCCCCGGCGATGCCCGCATGCCTCGCGCCCCGGCGATGCCCGCTTGCCTCGCGCCCCGGCGATGCCCGACTACACGTCGCCACGCCTTCCTGAAGGTTCTTCATTCCACTATGTTACGTCCACGGTATCATCTCCACATGACTCGGTGACGTCGGTAGCTTCACATTTCCAAGGGTAGATTGGCACTTGCCCCCGTGCGCCCATGCATGCAACACTAAGGACGATCTCCTATACTCAAGCATAGGGCTTCGCATGCACAGCGTGTCTAAGGCTTAACCCACACCTTGATGCACGTGGTTTTTGGGAACCCACTATGGTTGATCCAACATCTTGACTACACACTAAGTGTAGTTTCGGCGATCATGTGTACTCTAGGCGACAGGCGACTAGGTACACTACAGGCGATTGGCGTTCAGGTGCAATCAAGGCGACAGGCGATCATGTGCCAGAGAAGTCGGAGATCGCCTACTCTTTCAATTACGGCGATCTCGTAGACTTTTAAGCTATACCTCCCTTCCTTTATATTTTAAATAAAGATATACTTAGAATTCATTTAAAATATACCCTTTTATTCCAATTTAATTTTACAGGTCCTTACACCTCGCGCCCCGGCGATGCCCGCATGCCTCGCGCCCCGGCGATGCCCGCATGCCTCGCGCCCCGGCGATGCCCGCATGCCTCGCGCCCCGGCGATGACTGATGTGCTTCTCATCCCGGCGATGACTGATGAAAATCGCCACGCCTTGCTGACGGTTCCTCATTGTGTAAGGACCTAGAAAATCTTATTGGAATAAAAGTGATATATTTTAAGTAAATTCTAAGTATGTTTTATTTAAAATAAAAGAAAAGGAAAGTGTAGTTAGAAGACTATGAGATCGCCTGGAACATGATCGCCGTAATTGAAAGAGTAGGCGATCTCCGACTTCTCTGGCACATGATCGCCTGTCGCCTTGATTGCACCTGAACGCCAATCGCCTGTAGTGTACCTAGTCGCCTGTCGCCTAGAGTACACATGATCGCCGAAAACTACACTTAGTGTGTAGTCAAGATGTTGGATCAACCATAGTGGGTTCCCAAAAACCACGTGCATCAAGGTGTGGGTTAAGCCTTAGACACGCTGAGCAGGCGAAACTCTATGCTTGAGCATAAGAAATCTTCTTATTGTTGCATGCATGGGCACACGAGGAGTGGTACTGCTCTGCTCAGGGAAATGTGAAGCTACTGAAGTCATCAAGTCTTTGGAGAGGAACGTAACGTGGTGGGGCCCTGGTTTCCAGGATGAACGTGCTGCATGTGCAACATGTAGGCAATGAAAATCCTGCAGGAGCAGTAGCTCCATGTGCGCAGAGACGCCACGTGGCCATACTGTCAGGTTGCACTGAATTTGAGGAAGGAAAACCCACCCAGGAGGGTTAGTTAGAGAATAGGTAATGATGGCTACATGGCAGGCCTATGTTCCTAGTGTCAGACTACACCGCCTCTTAGTGAGTATAAAAACGCAGTGAGAGTATGAAAGGTGACAGAGTGAGTTCACCTTCAGCTTTCTCTTTTCTCTCCTTTGCACTGCAACTCAGAAATTCCAGGCACCAGTTAAATTACCAGCGATTGCCAAAGAGCATTTGAGAAGGGTCTCTGCAAGTTTTACCAATTAGAACGCTTAGGCAGAGTTCAGGCATCCTTTACGTTCGGCGGTTTAGAGCTTAAAGTGAGATTTCACGCTGATCCAGGTAAGGGAAGCTAATCTTTTTCCAACGATAACTGGATATTTAATGTTTGAAATGGTAGGGCGACATGGTCGCCGGTTTTACTTCGATTTCAAGGTGTTTTTGATGTTGTAAGGAAAGCTAGCCTTACTTCTAATGAAAAACTGTATGCGTGATGATTTTGATGTTGGCGGCAACGTGATCGCAGGGTGTTCAAACTGTTCTTGCTTTAAACCCAGTTTTGTTTGTAATCGCCGGTTTTTCATCTGTCATAGAAATATCCCCTGTTTTATGCTGTTTCAAAAGTGTTTGAAATTTTAAATGTGGTTTTCGAAAATTTGAACCTTGGTATGAGATTTGCTGTGATTGAAATTGTTTCATTGAAGTGTTATGTGATATGTTGAATGTTGTGATTGTGGATCGAGGCATAGTATTTTCAGGAAAGAAAATACCGTGTAAGGTCGTGTAATAGGTGTATTGATCGGTGATCCTATAATGAGACATCCAGACTCTACTGAGGTAATGAAATCACATAGAGGAAGTTACTCAGTTGTGGAGAGTCGATGGAGGTTCATACGTATGGGTGTCTCGTGTGAAAAAGAACGAGCTCCACCTGTTGTATGGATTAACCCTGGTCATACCGTGATAATGAGAATATTGAGATAGTGTGATGCGCATGGCTGAGGTCACTTTCCAGCCTTTGGTATGACAGGTGCGAATCTCTGGGTCTAATCAACGCACGAGTCTCCGGAATAGTGGTCAAGTGTCTGGTGTGATGAGTCAGTGGAAAGTCTGACGTGAGAAATGAGAAATTGAATTAATAGACACTTGATTTCTGATGTGAATTGGAATACTCTTGGATTGATTTGTGAAATATGGGATTTCTGATAGTCTTGTGGAATATGGAAATGTAATGGCTGATACTGTTATGGTTCGTGGATGTTGTGAAGTTCTTATGTATGCTCTTGATTCAAATGTTTTCTTAAATATATAGCTTACCCTGTATTTTGTTTCTGTGGCTGTTTTTCTTAAACCTGTGATGATCGTGTAACTTTACACGGGAGCAGATGATGTTACAGGAAGTGGATTTCCCCTGTGAGTGATCGCCGTATGTGGTCGCCGGTTTTTCTGTTCTTGTTGGGCGATCGCCCCCTTTTACTATTTTCTGATAGGCGATCTCCGTTTTCTGTTAGGAGATCGGTAGTTTTGTATTTTTGCTGTTTTCTTTATGTTTAAGTTTTGTACTAAACTCCCTGCGAGGAGAACTCCTTGTATATATATATACAATTATGTTTATTTCAATATATTCGTTTTACCATTATTTCATATTACGAAAATGCAAAAATGCGAAATGTATATTGGAGGGATGTTACAAGAGATCGCCGTCTTTTATCTCTTGGTGGTGATCGCCGGTTTTATGTCCTGTATCAGATCGCCTGTTTTGGGGCCTTCTGTTACCAGATCGCCGGTTCATGTATGGAGATCGCCGGTCTTGTAGTTTTGATTGAATTTCATTAAATTTGTAAGCATTTTGACTGGTTATGTATTAAACTCCATGAGAGGAGTAAGTTCATTACTTATATATATATATATTACCATGTACTCTTCAATATTAATTGTGTACCTTTATTTTCATTATACATGTATGTCTAGTTTTATTTTGGCGGGATGTTACATTAATGGTATCAGAGCAGTTCGTCCTTTGGATGACCTGAGGGCTGTGGATCCATTGTGTTTTCTTCTGCTCATGAAAACTTATTTGAGTTTTAAGTGACAACTATTGTGAAAGGTTTTCAAACGTTTTTGTATTGAACTTTTTGTGTGTGCTGTAGTGAATGTATGCCTAACTGAAGATCTTAGTATTTAGAATGAGAGGGTCTTGATAAGGTGGTGAGGGTGCACACTCATGACCGGATCGGGGTGATTCTCAATCTAAATTCCAGAGGTTTAATGTTTAGCATACTTTGACTTCTGGTGTAATCTATTTCATGTTATTGAGTGTTCTTGTAATTGATTGTGAGTGGCTGTGTGGATTGATTGTTGCACACCAGTAGCTGTTCTGGTGTTTTGCTTTAAGATTATAAGCTTTATGGTTCTGTAGATGGACTCAAATTCCTAAGGAATTTGGGAAGCTGACCTTGTAAGGTCGTGATGTTATCCCCCTTGAATGAATTGATTTCCTTATCGATTTCATTCTTGTAGTTGTAGGGAATATAGAAACTAGTGGTTTCAGAATCTTAGAACGAAGAAGATGACTCGTAGACCTTCTACCCCTTCCCAACCTTCTTCTGAGATGGGCCAGATCGCCAGGGCCATTGAGATGATGGCAGGTGCCATCCAGCAGCAGAATGCGGCGATGGCGCAGAACCATCAAGCTACCATGCAGCATTGGGAGACTACTCGGTCGGCTGATACGAATTCGCCTGTCGGTCAGCCTCAGGAGCGGATGGGACTGGCTGAGTTTATGAGGCACAACCCACCCAAGTTCTGTGGGAATGCTACCCCTGATCAAGCAGATCAGTGGGTCAGAGAAATGGAGAAAATCTTTAGGGCGACCTCCTGCCCTGAAGAGAAGAAGTTGTTGTTTGCCACCTATCTGCTGTCTGGAGAAGCAGAGTTCTGGTGGATGGGAGCTCAGCAAATGATGGAGGCCAGAGAAGAGGTGTTAGACTGGGAGAGCTTTAGGGTAAGGTTCTTGGAGAAATACTTCCCTGACAGCGCAAAGTTTGCGCGGGAAGCGGAGTTTTTAAAGTTGGAGCAGGGGGTGATGACGGTGAACGCCTATGCTGCCAGGTTTGAGTACCTCGCGCGATTCTACACTCAGGCGACCTCCGAAGCTTGGAGGTGCAGGAAGTTTGAGGAAGGGCTGAAGCACGGGCTGAAGAGGACGATAGCCCCAATGTGCATCAGAGAATTTCACGCCTTGGTAGAAAAGGCGAAGATGGTGGAGACCCTGGAAAAGGGTGATCCCCGGGTGATCAGGTCACACCCAGGGGGTTCTTTCAGTGGGCGGGCTAAGGTGCAGCATTCCCAAGGCAGGCCATATGCGAGACCTCCACTACATCGGGCGGGGACAGGGCCACCCCAGTTTCAACAGCAGCAACCCTGGAAACTAAAATGTTCCCTCTGTGGTGGACCACACATGCCAAATGTGTGCCCCAAGAAGAATTTGGAGAGAAGGTGTTTCGTATGCCAAAGGACAGGGCACGTTGCTAGAGAATGCCCTAACCGGAGTGGGACGACTCAACCTGGTAGTTCTCAGCAGTTGAGAAATGAAGGCAGCAGACCCCAGGCAGCAGGGAGGGTGTTTGCCATGTCAGGAGCAGAGGCGTCTCAATCAGGTAACCTCGTGCAAGGTGTCTGTTTTATATCTGGTAGAAGTGTAGAAGCGTTGTTTGATTCTGGAGCGACACACTCTTTTGTGTCAAGTCGGTGTATAGCCGAGTTGGGCCTCCTAGTGAAGGAGCTGCCTTTTGAACTGTTGGTCTCCACACCTGCATCAGGACAGGTTATGACCTCTACAGTTTGCCCTGAATGTCCAGTAATAGTAGAGGGACGCAGATTCAAGGTGAACTTGATCTGCCTGCCTCTTCAGGACCTGGATGTTATCCTGGGAATGGATTGGCTCTCTGCCAATCACGTTCTCATAGATTGCGGTAGGCAGAAAGTGGTGTTGCCCGATCTCCAAGAGCAGGATGTAGTATCTGCTGGGCAAAGGCGGTTGGAGATGGAAGAAGGGGCGAGGTGCTTCGTGATGCTAGCTCGGTTGGAAGTGAAGAACGAAGGGGACGTGAGCAGGATACCTGTGGTGAAAGACTTCATGGATGTGTTCCCAGAAGAGGTACCTGGGTTACCTCCTAAGAGAGAGGTAGAATTCTCTATTGATTTGGTACCTGGGGCTGGACCAGTGTCTATGGCGCCCTACAGGATGGCACCAGCCGAGTTGGTGGAATTAAAGAAGCAAGTGGAAGAGTTGCTGGAAAAACAATTCATCAGACCCAGTGTATCTCCATGGGGGGCTCCAGTACTCCTAGTTAAGAAAAAGGATGGAGGGTCTCGGCTGTGTATAGATTACAGGCAGTTAAACAAGTTGACCATCAAGAACAAGTACCCTCTACCCAGAATTGATGACTTAATGGATCAAGTAAATGGGGCCTCGGTGTTCTCAAAGATTGATCTGAGATCGGGGTACCATCAAATTTTGGTAAAGGCCGACGATGTCCAGAAAACAGCCTTTAGGTCCCGGTATGGGCACTATGAGTACGTGGTGATGCCGTTTGGAGTGACCAATGCCCCAGCTCTGTTCATGGATTATATGAATAGGATTTTCCGCCCTTTCTTGGATAAGTTTGTGGTAGTCTTCATAGATGACATACTTGTCTATTCAAAGACCGAGGAAGAACATGAAGGACATCTGAGGGCGGTGTTGGAGGTTCTGAGGGAGAAGCAACTCTATGCCAAGTTCTCCAAGTGTGAGTTCTGGCTGAAGGAAGTCAACTTTCTAGGACACGTGATATCTGCCCAGGGGATCTCGGTAGACCCAGCCAAAGTAGAGACAGTGCTGCAGTGGGAACGTCCCAAGACAGTCACTGAGATAAGGAGCTTTGTGGGTTTGGCGAGTTACTATCGGAGATTTATTGAGGACTTTTCCAAGGTGGTGGCTCCGTTAACACAGCTGACCCGTAAGGACCAACCTTTTGCTTGGACCGACCGATGTGAGCTCAGCTTCAGGGAACTAAAGGAGAGATTGACCAGTGCCCCAGTGCTGGTGATCCCCGAGGTAGGAAGACCTTTTGACGTCTACTGTGATGCCTCACATCAGGGACTGGGATGCGTTTTAATGCAAGAGAAAAGGGCAGTCGCCTATGCTTCAAGGCAACTCAAGGTCCATGAGAGGAACTACCCTACGCATGATTTGGAGTTGGCGGCAGTGGTCTTCGCCCTAAAGATCTGGAGGCACTACTTATATGGAGCTCGGTTCCAGGTGTTCAGCGACCATAAGAGCCTGAAATACCTGTTCGATCAGAAGGAACTGAACATGAGGCAAAGAAGGTGGATGGAGTTCCTTAAGGACTACGATTTTCAACTCATGTATCACCCAGGGAAGGCCAACGTAGTGGCAGACGCTTTGAGTAGAAAATCAATGCAAGTAGCCACCATGATGATAAAAGAGCAGAAACTGATCGAGCAGTTCAGAGACTTAAACTTTGGAGTGGAATTTCACGTAAATCACATTAGTTGTAGTAAGCTGGCTATAACTAATGACTTCCTTGGGATGTTAAAGGATAAGCAGTTGGAGGACCCTAGTCTGAAGCATACTATGGAGTCACTAGGGACAGATCAGGCGAGAGACTTTGTAATGGGCGATGATGGGATCTTGAGATTTAATGGCAGAATTTGCATACCTGCAAATGAAGAGTTGAAGAAGATGATCCTAGAGGAAGGTCATAAGAGTCGCCTTAACCTACACCCAGGTATGAACAAGATGTACCATGACTTGAAGGAGTCATTTTGGTGGTCAGGCATGAAGAGGGACATCGCCCAGTATGTTGCAACCTGCTTGACGTGTCAGAAGGCGAAGGTAGAGCATCAAAGACCTGGCGGGCTGTTGCAGCAACTGGATATCCCTGAGTGGAAATGGGACAGCATTGCCATGGATTTTGTCACCCATTTACCCAGATCGGTGAAGGGTCATGATGCAATCTGGGTCATCATTGATAGGCTGACAAAGAGTGCCCACTTCCTTCAAGTGAATATGAAGATGCCTATGGCCAAGCTGGCACAGTTATACATCCAAGAAATAGTAAGATTGCATGGAGTGCCTTCCAGCATCGTTTCAGATAGAGATCCCAGGTTCACTTCACGGTTTTGGCAGACCTTGCAAGAGTGCTTGGGAACTAAGTTGAGGATGAGCTCTGCATATCATCCCCAAACAGACGGTCAGTCAGAGAGAACGATCCAATCCTTGGAAGATCTGCTGAGGGCGTGCGTCTTGGATCAATTGGGGAGTTGGGACGAGGTGTTGCCACTGGTGGAGTTTACGTATAATAACAGTCACCACGCCAGCATTGGGATGGCACCTTATGAAGCCCTGTACGGGAGAAAGTGCAGGACTCCCTTATGTTGGTATCAGGAGGGCGATGCAATCTTGGTTGGGCCAGAATTGATTCAGCAGACGACCGAGAAGGTGAAACAGATACAAAGCAGAATGAAAGCTTCTCAGAGTAGGCAGAAGTCCTATGCAGATCAGAGGAGAAGACCTTTGGAGTTTGCTGCTGGAGAACATGTATTTTTGAGAGTGACCCCAACCAAGGGTGTAGGACGAGCTATCAGACCAAAGAAGCTGTCTCCTAAGTTTGTTGGACCTTACCAGATCTTGAGGAAAATTGGCCCAGTAGCCTATGAGATCGCCCTACCTCCACATTTGGCAAACCTGCATAATGTCTTCCACGTATCACAGTTAAGGAAATATCTCGCCGACCCTTGTCACGTGTTGGAGGTGGACGACGTGCAGATCAGGGACGACTTATCTTTTGAAGCAAGACCAGTCAGGATAGACGATCACCAAAGCAAACAGCTCAGGAATAAGACCATCCATATGGTTAAGGTGGTGTGGGATGAGAGATCCGGTGATTCGACTTGGGAGTTGGAAGAGGACATGAGAAACGACTATCCCCATCTCTTTTTCTTGTAATTCCATTTTCGAGGACGAAAATTTTTGTTGTTAGGGAGATTGTAAGGACCTAGAAAATCTTATTGGAATAAAAGTGATATATTTTAAGTAAATTCTAAGTATGTTTTATTTAAAATAAAAGAAAAGGAAAGTGTAGTTAGAAGACTATGAGATCGCCTGGAACATGATCGCCGTAATTGAAAGAGTAGGCGATCTCCGACTTCTCTGGCACATGATCGCCTGTCGCCTTGATTGCACCTGAACGCCAATCGCCTGTAGTGTACCTAGTCGCCTGTCGCCTAGAGTACACATGATCGCCGAAAACTACACTTAGTGTGTAGTCAAGATGTTGGATCAACCATAGTGGGTTCCCAAAAACCACGTGCATCAAGGTGTGGGTTAAGCCTTAGACACGCTGAGCAGGCGAAACTCTATGCTTGAGCATAAGAAATCTTCTTATTGTTGCATGCATGGGCACACGAGGAGTGGTACTGCTCTGCTCAGGGAAATGTGAAGCTACTGAAGTCATCAAGTCTTTGGAGAGGAACGTAACGTGGTGGGGCCCTGGTTTCCAGGATGAACGTGCTGCATGTGCAACATGTAGGCAATGAAAATCCTGCAGGAGCAGTAGCTCCATGTGCGCAGAGACGCCACGTGGCCATACTGTCAGGTTGCACTGAATTTGAGGAAGGAAAACCCACCCAGGAGGGTTAGTTAGAGAATAGGTAATGATGGCTACATGGCAGGCCTATGTTCCTAGTGTCAGACTACACCGCCTCTTAGTGAGTATAAAAACGCAGTGAGAGTATGAAAGGTGACAGAGTGAGTTCACCTTCAGCTTTCTCTTTTCTCTCCTTTGCACTGCAACTCAGAAATTCCAGGCACCAGTTAAATTACCAGCGATTGCCAAAGAGCATTTGAGAAGGGTCTCTGCAAGTTTTACCAATTAGAACGCTTAGGCAGAGTTCAGGCATCCTTTACGTTCGGCGGTTTAGAGCTTAAAGTGAGATTTCACGCTGATCCAGGTAAGGGAAGCTAATCTTTTTCCAACGATAACTGGATATTTAATGTTTGAAATGGTAGGGCGACATGGTCGCCGGTTTTACTTCGATTTCAAGGTGTTTTTGATGTTGTAAGGAAAGCTAGCCTTACTTCTAATGAAAAACTGTATGCGTGATGATTTTGATGTTGGCGGCAACGTGATCGCAGGGTGTTCAAACTGTTCTTGCTTTAAACCCAGTTTTGTTTGTAATCGCCGGTTTTTCATCTGTCATAGAAATATCCCCTGTTTTATGCTGTTTCAAAAGTGTTTGAAATTTTAAATGTGGTTTTCGAAAATTTGAACCTTGGTATGAGATTTGCTGTGATTGAAATTGTTTCATTGAAGTGTTATGTGATATGTTGAATGTTGTGATTGTGGATCGAGGCATAGTATTTTCAGGAAAGAAAATACCGTGTAAGGTCGTGTAATAGGTGTATTGATCGGTGATCCTATAATGAGACATCCAGACTCTACTGAGGTAATGAAATCACATAGAGGAAGTTACTCAGTTGTGGAGAGTCGATGGAGGTTCATACGTATGGGTGTCTCGTGTGAAAAAGAACGAGCTCCACCTGTTGTATGGATTAACCCTGGTCATACCGTGATAATGAGAATATTGAGATAGTGTGATGCGCATGGCTGAGGTCACTTTCCAGCCTTTGGTATGACAGGTGCGAATCTCTGGGTCTAATCAACGCACGAGTCTCCGGAATAGTGGTCAAGTGTCTGGTGTGATGAGTCAGTGGAAAGTCTGACGTGAGAAATGAGAAATTGAATTAATAGACACTTGATTTCTGATGTGAATTGGAATACTCTTGGATTGATTTGTGAAATATGGGATTTCTGATAGTCTTGTGGAATATGGAAATGTAATGGCTGATACTGTTATGGTTCGTGGATGTTGTGAAGTTCTTATGTATGCTCTTGATTCAAATGTTTTCTTAAATATATAGCTTACCCTGTATTTTGTTTCTGTGGCTGTTTTTCTTAAACCTGTGATGATCGTGTAACTTTACACGGGAGCAGATGATGTTACAGGAAGTGGATTTCCCCTGTGAGTGATCGCCGTATGTGGTCGCCGGTTTTTCTGTTCTTGTTGGGCGATCGCCCCCTTTTACTATTTTCTGATAGGCGATCTCCGTTTTCTGTTAGGAGATCGGTAGTTTTGTATTTTTGCTGTTTTCTTTATGTTTAAGTTTTGTACTAAACTCCCTGCGAGGAGAACTCCTTGTATATATATATACAATTATGTTTATTTCAATATATTCGTTTTACCATTATTTCATATTACGAAAATGCAAAAATGCGAAATGTATATTGGAGGGATGTTACAAGAGATCGCCGTCTTTTATCTCTTGGTGGTGATCGCCGGTTTTATGTCCTGTATCAGATCGCCTGTTTTGGGGCCTTCTGTTACCAGATCGCCGGTTCATGTATGGAGATCGCCGGTCTTGTAGTTTTGATTGAATTTCATTAAATTTGTAAGCATTTTGACTGGTTATGTATTAAACTCCATGAGAGGAGTAAGTTCATTACTTATATATATATATATTACCATGTACTCTTCAATATTAATTGTGTACCTTTATTTTCATTATACATGTATGTCTAGTTTTATTTTGGCGGGATGTTACACATTGCACTATGTTACGTCCAAGGTACCACCTCCACAAGGCTTGGTGACGTCGGTAGCTTCACATTTCCAAGAGTAGATTAGCACTAGTCCTCGTGCGCCCATGCATGCAACACTAAGGACGATCTCTTATGCTCAAGCATAGAGCTTCGCATGCCCAGCGTATCTAAGGCTTAACCCGCACCTTGATACGCGTGGGTTTTGGAACGTACCACTATGGTTGATCCAATACCTTGACCACAATACAAAGGGTAGCTTCGGCGATCATGTGTACTCTAGGCGACAGGCGATCATGTGCCAGAGAACTCGGAGATCGCCTACTCTCTCAATAACGGCGATCTCGTAGACTTCTAAGCTCTACTTTCCTTCCTTTATATTTAAATAAAACATACTTAGAATTCATTTAAAACATAGCACTTTTATTCCAATATAATTTTCTAGGTTCTTACAAAGCACCTCGCCCCTTCTTCCAACTCCGACTGCCCTTGCTGAGCAGATATCACATCTGACTCTGGGAGGTCTGGAAACGTTATCCTCTGACTACCGCAGTCTATGAGAACGTGATTGGCGGCTAGCCAATCCATTCCCAGGATAACATCCAGGTCTTGAAGAGGTAGGCAGATCAAGTTCACTTTGAATCTGCGTCCCTCTACTATCACTGGACATTCGGGGCAAACTGTAGAGGTCAACACCTGTCCTGACGCAGGTGTAGAGACCAACAGTTCGAAGGGTAACTCCTTCACTAGAAGACCCAACTCGGCTACACACAGGCTTGACACAAAGGAGTGTGTCGCTCCCGAATCAAACAAAGCTTTTACACCTCTACCAGCTATAAAACAAACACCTTGTATGAGGTTACCTGACTGAGATGCTTCTGCTCCAGACATGGCAAACACTCTTCCTGTCGCCTGAGGTCTGCTGCCTTCGTTTCTCATCTGCTGAGAGCCACTGGGTTGGGTCGCCCCATTCCGGTTAGGGCACTCTCTAGCAACGTGCCCCGTCTTTTGGCAGGTGTAGCACCTTTTCTCTGAACTCCTCTTGAAGCACGCGTTGGAGGCGTGTGGTCCACCACAATGGAAACACTTGGGTTTCCAAGGTTGCTGCTGCTGAAACTGGGATGACGTTGTTCCCGCCCGATGTGGTGGAGGTCTCGCATATGGCTTGCTGTGTGGATGCTGCACCTTAGCCTTCCCACTGGAAGAACCTCCTTGGTGTGACCTGACCACCCGAGAATCACCCTTTTCCAGGGTCTCCACCATCTTCGCCTTCTCCACTAAGGCGTGAAATTCCCTGATGCACATCGGGGCTATGGTCCTCTTCAGTCCATGCTTCAGCCCCTCTTCGAATTTCCTACACCTCCAGGCCTCGGAGGTCGCCTGGGTATAGAATCGGGCGAGGTACTCAAACCGAGCAGCATAGGCGTTCACAGACATATCCCCCTGCTCCAACTTTAGGAACTCAGCTTCCCTCGCAAACCTTGCACTGTCTGGGAAGTATTTCTCTAAGAACCTCACCCTGAAGCTCTCCCAATCCAACACATCCTCTCGGGCCTCCATCATCTGCTGAGCTCCCATCCACCAGAACTCAGCTTCTCCTGATAGCAGATAGGTGGCGAACAACAATTTCTTCTCTTCAGGGCAGGAGGTCGCCCTAAAGATTTTCTCCAACTCTCTGACCCACTGATCTACTTGATCAGGGGTGGCATTCCCACTGAACTTGGGTGGGTTGTGCCTCATGAACTCGGTCAGTTCCATTCGTTCCTGAGGCTGACCGACGTGGGAATTTGTTTCAGCAGATCGAGCAGTTTCCCAGTGTTGCATTGTAGCTTGATGGTTTTGAGCCATCGCTGCATTCTGTTGCTGAATGGCAGTTGCCATCATCTCGATGGCCTTGGCAATCTGGCTCATTTCTGAAGAAGGTTGGGGAGGGGTAGAAGGTCTACGTGCCATCTTTCTTCGTTCTCGGATTCTGAATCTATAGGTTTTCTATATTCCCTACAACTACAAGAATGAGATCGATAAGAAATCAATTCATTCAGGAGGTAACATCTAGACCTTACAAAGGTCAGCATCTCAAAATCATTAAGAATTTGAGCTCATCAACAGAAACATAATACTTATAACCTCAAACAAAACACCAGGACAGTCATTGGTGTACAATCATCATTTCAAACAACCACTCTCAGTCAATTACAAGAACACTCAATAAATCACACCAGAATTCAATGTAGGCTAAACATCAGACCTTTGGAATTAAGATTGAGAATTATCTCGATCCAGTTATGAGTGTGCACCCTCATTACTTTATCAAGATCCTCTCATTCTTAATACTAAGATTTTCAATTAGGGCATACATTCACTAAGACACACACAAAATTTCAATACAAAAACGTTTTGAAAACCTTTCACTATAGTTGTTATTCAAAACTCAAATAGATTTTATGAGCAGAAGAAACACAATGGATCCACAGCCCTCAGGTCATCCTAAGGACGAACTGCTCTGATACCATTAATGTAACATCCCGCCAAATTCTTTTCATAATTATAAAACGAAGTAGAGATAAAATAATAATATTGAAGTGAACATAATCGTATATATGTAATGAAGTTTTCTCCTCGCAGGGAGTTTAATACAAGGTCGGTCAATTTTCCAAAAACGTAAACTAAATACAGCAAAATAAGTAAAAACAGGCGATCTCCCAACGGAATAGGCGATCTCCTATCAGAAAAGGGCGATCTCCCTTCAGAATACAGAAAAGGGTGATCGCCTAACACAAACGTAAATGGGCGATCTGCTTCCGGCGACCACTCACTGAGGAGCACTACCACCTGCAACCTCGTCTGCTCCCGTGTAAAAATACACGATCATCACAGGTT
Source organism: Phaseolus coccineus (assembly GCA_037954025.1). Classification (NCBI taxonomy): domain Eukaryota; kingdom Viridiplantae; phylum Streptophyta; class Magnoliopsida; order Fabales; family Fabaceae; genus Phaseolus; species Phaseolus coccineus. Next base: position 14,816,174 of record CM075686.1, on the reverse strand, counting down.
TAAGCAAACAATCACAATACCAGATAAAAGGGTAAGCTAGATGTTTCAAAAACTTTAAATCCATAGAAAACGTGAATTTCCACTCCATACATAAGCCATATCAAATGCAACCATCGGGATTTCCATAATCCACATACTCGTCAAGTGTCTATCTGCTACTTTCAATATTCAAGATTCACACGTCAGACTTTCCACTGACCCACAATGCATAGACACATGACTCTACTTCCGGATTGACTCGTGCGTTGACTCAGGCTCAGAGATCTGCACCTGTCATACCATACCACTGTGAAATCCACACAGGGTCGCTGTGAAATCCACACAGCATGCGCATATATAATCTCAATGTTATCACTCTCCCGGTATGACAAGGTTAATTCATATAACAGGCCGAGCTCGTTCTTTTTCACACTACTCGCCCATTCATATGAACCTCCTCCGACTCTCCACAACTGAATAACTTCATCTACGTGATTCCATTATATCAGCAGAGTCAGGATATCTCCTTCTAGACAAGCCCCTAGTCAATACACATTACACAAATGATCTTACACGGTATTTCCTTTCCTGAAAATACTATGCCTTGATCTCACATTCACAACATTCAAAACATCATACCACTCAATCGAATGATTCAAATCACAGCAACAATCATTTCAAAGGTTCAAACTTTCGAATATCACATTTAAATCTCAAGCAGTCTCAAAACAACACCAAAAACAGGGGAGTTCGCAAAACAACGCCAAAACCGGCGATCTGATTCAAAAGCAGGGGATTTCGAAATCTGTATTTAAAACCGGCGACCACGTCGCCCAGACACATAGAACAGAGCATTCACGAAGATGAAAACGAAACCGGCGACCACGTCGCCCTCACTTCAGAAACAGCTAATCTATGGCTTGTATTGAAAATGAAGGCTAGCTTCCCTTACCTGGACTTGCGCAAAATACCAAGAGCTCCTAAATCCAGCGAAGCTTGAAGAATGCCTTGGCTCTGTTTTTTTCGTCTGGTTTGAAGGACTTGCAGAGAACTTCCCAGGTGCTCTAATGGTGGCTGTCGCTCGTCGTACTCTTGTGTGAAGGTACCAGAATCGCAGCGCGAAGGAGAGGAATGGAGGAGAAAGGAGGTAGCTCACTCTTTCGTTCTTGAACAACTGCAACGTTCCTTTCCCTCTCAGAAGTGGGTTTTTGCATCTTAAACTAACTTGTCCACAAAAGCCGCTGCCACCACCCACTCTGCAGGGAAGTTGCGTATACGCTGACTGAACAGTACTACTAAGCGTGCCTCTGCGCAGGCTAACACTCTGAGGTCACTATTCTGAACCACCCTTTTTGTCTATGTGGCGCGCGTGCAGGACGTTTCATGCTGGGAGTCTGGGTCCCACCTTTTCTGCGTGCAACTCGACATCGCGCGATAACCTTTCGCCGATGACCACTGGCGCGAAGACAATCCACCGATGACCTCTCGCGCGAAGACTATCCACCGATGACCTCTCGCGCGAAGACTATCCACCGATGACCTCTCGCGCGAAGGCTATCCACCGATGACCTCTCGCGCGAAGGCTATCCACCGATGACCTCTCGCGCGAAGACTATCCACCGATGACCTCATCCTAGCGGATAACCGATGTCTCCCCCTGGAAGATGCCCGCATGCCTCACGCCCTGGCGATGCCCGCATGCTTCGCGCCCTGGCGACGTCTGCATGCCTCGCGCCCTGGCGATGACGTGTAGTCTAGGCGACCGGCGATTATGTACTAACAAGGAAATCTTATAATCTACTAAACTACACTTTCCTTCCTTTTCATTTTAAATAAAAACATACTTAGAATTCATTTAAAATATACCCTTTTATTCCAATTTAATTTTACAGGTCCTTACATCAGCGGGAGGAGACAAGGGCCACCCCTATTTCCAATGTTTGAGGAGAAACAGCAAATTCTCGTGAACCTCGGAGTGTGAACAGGCGTTCCTTAAACTCAAGGAGTACCTGGCTAGGCCGCTAGTATTGTGTAAGCCCCAACTCGGCACCCCGCTACGATTGTACTTCGCAGTCACAGAGAAGGCTGTGAGTTCTGTCTTGGTCTAGGAACAGTGTAAGGACCTGGAAAATCTTATTGGAATAAAAGTGATATATTTTAAGTGAATTCTAAGTATGTTTTTATTTAAAATAAAAATGAAGGAAAGTGTAGTTAGAAAGCCATGAGATCGCCTGGAACATGATCGCCAGGGCGCGAGACATGCGGGCATCGCCAGGGCGCGAGAGGCATGCGGACATCGCCAGGGCGCGAGGCATGCGGGCATCGCCAGGGCGCGAGAGACATGCGGGCATCGCCAGGGCGCGAGATGCATGTGGGCTTTGCCGGGCGCGAGAGGCATGCGGGCGTCGCCAAGAGGAGACCTCGGTCGGTCTCCAGGAAGAGGAGACCTCGGTCGGTCTCCAGGAGGAGGAGACATCGGTCGTTTTCCAGAGAGAGACATCGGTCGTCCTCCAGGATGGGTCATCGGTGGAGAGTCTTCGCGAGGAAGGTCATCGGTGGATTGTCATCGCGCGAGAGGTCATCGGTGGATTGTCTTTGCGCGAGTGGTCATCGGCGAAAGGTTATCGCGCGATGTCGTGTTTCACGCAGATGAAGTGGGGCCCTGGTTTCCAGGATGAACGTGCTGCATGTGCGACATGTGGGCAGTGAAAGTCCTTCGGAACAGTAGCTCCATGTGCGCAGAGACGCCACGTGGCCATACTGTCAGGTTTGCATTTAATTCGAGGAAGAAAACCCACACGGAAGGGTTAGTTAGAGAGTAGGTAATGATAGCTACATGGCAGGCCTATGTTCCTAGTATCGGAATGCACCGCCTCTTAGTGAGTTTAGAAACGCAGTGAGAGTATAAAAGGTGACAGAGTGAGTTCACCTTCATCTTTCTCTTTTCTCTCCTTTGCGCTGCGACTCAGAAATTCCAGGCACCAGTTTATTTACCAGCGATTGCCATAGAGCATTTGAGAAGGTTCTCTACAAGTTTTACCGATTAGAACGCTTAGGCAGAATTCGGGCATCCTTTACGTTCGGTGGTTAGAGCTTGAAGTGAGTTTCACGCTGATCCAGGTAAGGGAAGCTAGTCTTTTTCCAACGATAACTGGATATTTGATGTTTGTGATGATAGGGCGACGTGGTCGCCGGTTTTTACTTCGCTTTCACGGTGTTTGATGTTGAAATGTGAGATGTTTACGATAACAGTTCTGTTTGGATGTTGGGGGCGACGTGGTCGCCGGTTTTTCATCTGTTATTGATATATCCCCCGTTTTATGCTGTTTTAAAAGTGTTTGAGATTTTAAATGTGGTTTTTCGAAAATCTGAACCTTGGTATGAGTTTTGCTGTGATTGAAATTGTTCATTGAAGTGTTATGTGATGTGTTGAATGTTGTGATTGTGGATCGAGGCATAGTATTTTCAGGAAAGAAAATACCGTGTAAGGTCGTGTAAGAGGTGTATTGATCGGTGATCCTATAATGAGACATCCTGACTCTACTGAGGTAATGAAATCACATAGAGGAAGTTACTCAGTTGTGGAGAGTCGATGGAGGTTCATACGTATGGGTGTCTCGTGTGAAACAGAACGAGTTCGGCCTGTTGTATGGATTAACCTTGTCATACCGTGATAATGAGAATATTGAGATGGTGTGATGCGCATGGCTGTGGGAACTTTCCAGCCGTTTGGTATGACAGGTGCGAATCTCTGGGTCTAATCAACGCACGAGTCTCCGGAAATAGTGGTCAAGTGTCTGGTGTGATGAGTCAGTGGAAAGTCTGACGTGAGAAATGAGAAATTGAATTAATAGACACTTGATTGCTGATGTGAATTGAAATACTCTTGGATTGATTTGTGAAATATGGGTTTTCCTGATAGTCTTGTGGAATATGGAAATGTGATGGCTGATATTGATATGGTTCATGGATGTTGTGAAGTTCTTATGTATGCTCTTGATTCAAAGTTTTCTTAAATATATAGCTTACCCTGTATTTTGTTTCTGTGGCTGTTTTCTTAAACCTGTGATGATCGTGTAACTTTACACGGGAGCAGATGAGGTTGCAGGAAGTGGAATTCCCCTGTGAGTGATCGCCGTATGTGGTCGCCTGTTTTCTGTTCTTGCTGGGCGATCGCCCCCCTTTTGCCATTCCTGATAGGCGATCTCCGTTTTCTGTTAGGAGATCGGTAGTTTTGTATTTTGCTGTCTTTATGTTTAAGTTTTGGAAAACGACCGCTTTGTATTAAACTCCCTGCGAGGAGAACTCCTTTGTATATATATACAATTATGTTTATTTCAATATATTTGTTTTACCGTTATTTCATATTACGAAAATGCAAAAAAAAAAAAAATGCGAAATGTATTTGGCGGGATGTTACAAACAGGAGCAAAGCCAAAAGCCCATCTACTTTGTCAGCAAAGTGTTACAAGGGCCAGAGGCGAGATACCAGGCCATAGAAAAGGCGGCCTTGGCAGTTGTGTTCGCAACCCGGAGACTTCGTCACTACTTTCAGAGTTTCACAGTGGTGGTGATGACAGATCTGCCAATACAAAAAGGTTTTGCAAAAACTAGACATGGCAGGGAGAATGGTGCGATGGGCAATCGAGTTGTCGGAATTCGACATACAGTATGAGCCCAGAGGTCTGATCAAGGGACAGGTCTACGCTGATTTTGTGGCCGAGATGTCCTCGATAGAGACCCAGCAGGAAGGACCTAGTTTTAAATGGATGTTGTCAGTAGATGGGTCCTCAAATCAGCAAGGTAGTGGAGTGGGGGTGATCCTTGAAGGGCCCAAGGGATTATTGATAGAGCAGGCCCTGCGGTTCGCCTTCAAAGCCAGCAATAACCAAGCAAAATATGAAGCCTTTATTGCTGGAATGCTGTTGGCTAAGGAGATGGGAGCGCAGAGTCTTATGGCGAAGAGTGACTCACTGTTGGTCACAGGTCAAGTGGCGGGAGAGTACCAGGCCAAAGATCCCCAGATGACCTCCTACTTGGAGTATGTTCAGCAGTTGAAAAGTTCTTTTGAAACCTTCGAGCTAGTGCATGTGCCCAGGGAGCAGAATGCCAGAGCTGACTTGTTGGCCAAACTCGCTAGCTCAGGCAAGGGGGGCAGGCAGAGGACGGTCATCCAAGAGACCCTAAGGGCGCCTCGTACTTATACAGCTGACAATTTGGTGGGAGTCCATCAGATCAGCCAATCACACGGCGAGTAGAGGAGTCATCGGTCGTTGACCCAAGAAACTCTGAAGAAGCCACGGGTCAACGCCTGCATGCCAATGAGGAGGGGCCATCGCAAGTCTGCCTGTTACAGAGTGGAGAGACATGGATGATGCCCTATAAGCGCTACATAGCCGATGGGATGCTCCCAATGGAGTCAATGGAAGCAAGGAAGATAAAGAAGAACTCGGCAAAGTACACACTCATTGATGGCGAGCTGTACAGGCATGGGTTTAGCTACCCCATCCTGGTGTGTGTACATGGTGAGCAGTGTGCATCCTGTTTTTGAATGAAGAAAACTGTTAAGTAACAAAACAACCGATTGATTCGAGGAAACAACCGATTGTTTGTTCTGGAACCTTAACAGAAAAACTGTTTTCTTTGACTGAGCTTTAAATGATTTGAAACTGAATACGCTCTGATCCGGTCGGTCATCGGTAGTCGATGACATCAGCAGCAGTTGACCACGTGGACCATTCACAGAGTAACACGTGGTAGAGGATAGCAGGCGAATCAGGGAGGCGATCACTCAGAATGGTAATCGCCTATCGCCTTGAGGTGAGTAATCGCCTATCGGCTTGAGGATGAGTAATCGCTCATCGCCGGTATGGATCAGTAATCGCCCAGATTGCACATGATCGCCGTGTGTTAAGGTTAGGAGATCAGGTGGTCAGCAAGTCGCCGAAAGAGCACACCGCCGGGTGTTTGAGGAGACTTGGCAAGCACTTATTGTATGGTCTAAGTACAGAGGATAAGTGGCATATCTGCCACCATGTGTAGTGTGAGCTGCAATGCCCAGGGTTAACCAGCTCGCCCTGTTAAGGTTGCGCCCAGAGTAGCCTGCGTACTAAGCTACTCCCTGTGTGGATAACTCAGTCACCGGGGGCACAGTGGAAGTAACGTTTCAACTGCAGATACTCCACATGGTGACACGTGTACGACCAGATGTTATCCACGTGTCAAGAGGAATAACCGTCAGGAGAGAGAAAGACTTAGGTATATATACAAACTCTTAACGAAATTGAGGAGGTTTTTTGAGATTCTTACAGCTTACACATTTGAGAGTTTCAGTTACACACGAGTCTCATAGAGAGATTCAGATATAGTTTTGGTGTTCCTCACTGGTGCAGAAACGTAAAACAAATGCGGTTATTTTCATTTTACAAATGCGGCTAAACAACCGCATTTGATCAACACGCATTTGTAAATTAGAGATTTACAAATGCGGTTAAACAACCGCATCTGTAAATACTATTTACAAATGCGGTTGTAGTAAGCAACCGCATTTGTAAATCATTCCCTTGATTTACAAATGCGGTTGTAGTAAACAACCGCATTTGTAAATCATTCCCTTGATTTACAAATGCGGTTAAGGTAAACAACCGCATTTGTAAAACAATTTTTTTTTTTTTTAGAATGATTTGGTTAGTTGTTTTCCCATACGATTCATTATACTCATCCCAGCCAGCTAGATAAACAGATTCAGAGAAACTAAAATTCAATTTATAGTAATTGATCAAAATGTATACAAAAATAGTAATAATATATCTCTATCTATCTTCTTACACTATTGAGATTTGTCTCACATATGTCATGGCTTCCTCATCCGTGAAGAACTGCATTTCAAAATCTCTAATTTATGGTAGAAAAAAACGTTATGCAAAATTTTAGAAATTTCTAATAAGTGTAGATATAAGAACTAAAACCTAAAAATATCCTAAAAAAGACCTAAATAATACTAAAAAATGAAAAAGTGATAGTAAATGGTGGAACAACTTTCATTTTTTATGCGTCTCCATCCGACTTCTCCATCAAAAGTTATGGTCATTTGAAGTTTTCCTACAAATTTTTCACATTAAATCCTAAACATACACACATAAACACACTACAATCAAGTTTTAAACATACATCCAAATCCAAATATCAATATTTATTATAAAATTAATTAAAAAACTAACCTTCTATAGTTTTGGGTGCAACCAAGTCCCCAAGGTGTTGCCACACGGTGTTGCCTGAAGATGGGAGAATGAAATGGGATACGAAATTCACAATGGAAGCAATAGCACTGAAGATGCACAGAAGCAAGGAACACAGAGCGCAGCGCAGCAACAGCGACAAGCAAGAGCAGAGAAGAAAGAGTGAAAGTGCAGTGGCAGCGCGCTTCAAATTTTAGGTTAAAAACATTTTACAAATGCGGTTATTAGTTAAAACCGCATTTGTAAATGAAAGTTTTTAATTTACAAATGCGGTCATACAAATAACCGCATTTGTAAATGAAAACCTTTCATTTACAAATGCGGTTTTAACTAACAACCGCATTTGTAAAACAAACTAATTTCAAAAATGCCACCGCGTTTTTAACAAAGGCGTTTTAGCGCGAAACCGCACTTAGAAAGGAGTATTCCTTTCATCATTTTGCACTAGTGCCTATTGCCTGACTTGAGCGTCGGAGCTACAACGGCCGCCAGAGGCGCCGTCTATGTGTTTTGCAGGCAGCGTTTGGAGTTCTGGCGGTGGTTCTTGGAGCGTTCCTGCAGAACAGAAGGCTAGACGAAGGAGTGACGAGGCAATCCTCCACGTTCGAGTCAAGCGGCAGGATCACGCTCCAGTCATTAAATGCTTTGACCAATCTTTTTGAAAGCAATTATGGGTTTGTTAAGATTTGATAACAAAATTTCTTTATATAAATTCAGAAAAACTATTTTAAATAAGAGAATGCTTTTGACAAAGATTTTCTAAGAGAGTTTTCAGAGAGTTGAGATTGCTTAAGAGCTCAAGGGATTGATCAAGGTGCTGGAATAGGATTCTACTTGTATTGATTTCAGATCTTCATCTGTAACAAGTGTAATCTGTGTAAACTGCTGAAACATTTCTTCTGTGTATTGTTGCTGAGATTGGCTGTGTGTTCTTGAGGTGTTCAAGATCAACAATCTTAGTGTTGGCCAAGGAGAGTGTGTGTCTTGAGGTTTCAAAGGTCATTCTCTTGGTTGTTGTGTAAGTGATCAAGGTGTGATTGCTTAGTGGATTTCCTCACGGGTTCTGAGAAGAATGGATGTAGCTCTGGGTTGGAGTGAACCAGTATAAATAGCTGTGTACAATCTCTCTATCCCTTACTCTTTAAATTCAGTTTGTTTGTTGTTTGCTGATATAAACAACCAATTGTTTCGAAGAAACAACCGATTGTTTTTCTGACAATGCAGTTTTGCTTACTGTTTTGGGTAACTGAATTGCTTAATCAATAGGTTTCTGAGATAAATTCATTCTAGCTTCAAAAAGTTTGCGAAAACCTCTTTAAACAATTCACCCCCCTCTAGTTTAAAGCCATAATTTCTAACAATTGGCATCAAGAGCTTGGTTCTTGAAAGTTATTCAAGTTGATCTAAAATTTTTTTTATGGCTGGAAAACTATCTTTTGAGGAGGGTGCTTCAATCTACAAACCACCTTTATTCTGTGGATTGGATTATAAGTTTTGGGAAGCAAGAATGAAAATCTTTATTGAATCAATTGATCAAAGAATTTGGGACTCAATTGAGAATGGTCCTTACATTCCAAAGTTCAAAAAGAATAATTCCTTTACTATAAAACCTTTGTCCAAATGGACAGATGATGAATGTAAGATGGCTCAGCTTGATAGGTTTGCTCAAAACATTATAGCTTTTGCACTAGATACTAATGAATTTTTCAGGATATGAAAGTGCAAAACTGCTAAGGAAATGTGGGAGACTCTCAAGGCTGCTCATGAACCAAAGGAAGCAATGACAAAGAGTCAAGCAAGAAGGAAGAAAAGACAAAATAAGAAAAACCTCAATCTTTGCTTAATGGCCAGAAGGGAGGATGACTCATGTAGTGTAAGTTCATCAAACTCTTCAAACTCTGAAAATTATGGTCAATTGCTTCAAGCCTTTCAAGAAACACATGAAGAAGCAAACCGATTGGCTCTCTTAAACAATCGATTGAAAGAAAAGAATAGCTGGCTTGAAAACAGAGTAAAAGCACTGGAGGAGGATTTAGAAAATTCAAAAATGGATTTTGAAAATCTGGAAATCATTTACAAAAACTCCTCTTGCAAGTGTGATACTCTAATTTGTGAAAATCTTGAAAAGAAGGTACACTATCTTGTTAAAACAGTGGATAAGCTTTCTAAAGGCCAATCCAACTTTGAAAGTGTGTTTGCATCTCAAAAGTGTGTTTTTGGAAAATCAGGATTGGGTTTTAATCCACAAAACCAGCAAGATAGATTTTCAAAATCTTTTTCAAAAAAGCCAGAAAAACAATCGATTGGACCATCGAAACAATCGATTGTTACATGCTTCTATTGCATGAAAAGAGGTCATTCTGTGCAATTTTGTAAAATCAGAAAACATGCTGTTCCTAAAGGGCTTATGAAGTGGATTCCCAAGAAAAATAAAGCTTGTGTTGATGAGTATAAACCAGATGGATCCTCATTCATAAGGGGACCAAACCTATGTACTTGAGAATTTTCTTTGTAGGAAAACTTGGAGGAAAGAAAGCAGCTTTGGTACTTGGACAGTGGATGCTCCAAGCATATGACAGGGGACAAATCAAAGTTCCTGAGAATATCCTTCAAATAAGAGGGTCATGTCACCTATGGAGATAACAACAAAGGAAGAATACTTGGAAGAGGATCCATAGGAGATGAGAGCATCTTGGTGATTCATGATGTGCTTGATCCGGTCGGTCATCGGTAGTCGATGACGTCAGCAGCAGATGACCACGTGGGCCAGTCACAGAGCAACGCGTGGCATGAGATAGCAGATGAACCAGGGTGGAGATCATTCAAGAACGGCGATCAGTGGTCAGTTACCGAGTGACCACCACCAGCAGATCAGTTCCTACATGAGCGCTTGGAAGCAGAGCGCGAGAAGTGATGAAGCACCGATCAGTCATCGGTGCATGCAGAGCGATCAGTCGTCGGGGGTCCTTGCCAACGCGTGTTAAACTGGGACCCAGGCTCCCAGCGAGAACGTTATCCAAGGACCACGCCTGATTCCATAAGCAGAGCACGACAACGTAAAGAAGCGCCATCGGTCATTGGTCAGGGTGACGCATCGATCACCAGCCAGGATGAGGCATCGGCCATCGGTCAGGATGAGAGACACCTCGGTCATCGGTATGTGTCGAGGTGACATCGGCCGCGCGATGTGAACAACGCGACCTGTGATCAGTAAAGCGCCCAGAGGTAGAGAGTGGCCTTAGTCGCGAGACGACCATGCATGAAGATGGGAAGACGCAGTTAGGTGCAGAATCCTGCTGGGACAAGAACCCATCAAGGTTAGAGTCTCCCAGTGAGGTTGCATGCATGCCACGTGGACCGTGAAGATGTTCCCAGAGAATAGGTAGGGCAGATGGGCACAGAAATCGAGTCAGACTTTGCACTCAAGTGAGGAAGGCCTGCACGCAAGGTAGCTGGGGGGTAGATAACGGCTGTGCAGAGTACTCAAGGAGGCCTAGAGGTAGCCAGTAGGGGGCGACGCGGGATTATATGAGGAAGAAGAAACACTACACCAGGTACGCAATCTTTGCCACACAATACACAACACGAACCGAGAACACTCAGTCTTCGAATCAAAGAGGACTGAGGGCACACACACGGGTCTCACACAGATAGATCCGAGAGAGAGTTTTGGTGTTCCCGTTGACTGACTTTAGCATCGGAGCTACAACGGCCGCTAGAGGCGCCGTCTGTGTGTTTTGCAGGCATCATTTGGAGTTGCGGCGAAGGTTCCTGGAACCTCCTTGCAGAACGCGCAGCAGTTAGAAGGCTAGACGAAGGAGTGACGAGGCACGTTCCCCACGCTCGAGTCCGCGGCGGGATCAGTGCTCTTTGTTGAAGGCCTAAAGCATAATCTGCTGAGAATTAGCCAACTGTGTGACAAGGGGTATCAAGTGATGTTCAAGGCAAACACATGTGAAATCTGTCTACCTAACACTAAAGAGGTAATGTTGGTAGGTAAGAGAGTTAATAATGTGTATCTTCTAGATATCCCTTCACCATGTTCAATTGGATGTCTTCTATCCAAGCAAGATGAATCTTGGCTTTGGCATAGAAGAATTGCTCATATTCACATGAATCATTTGAACAAGCTAATATCAAAAGATCTTGTGATTGGGCTGCCAAAACTCAAGTTTGAGAGGGATCACATTTGTGAAGCTTGCCAAAAAGGGAAACAAGTGAAAAGTTCTTTTAAAACCAAAAATGTTGTCTCTTCATTGAGACCTCTTGAACTCCTTCACATGGATCTCTTTGGACCCTCTAGAATTATGAGTCTTGGTGGAAATTATTATGCTCTTGTTATTGTTGATGATTTCTCTAGGTACACTTGGACCTTGTTCTTGGAATCAAAGAGTGATACCCTTGCTGCATTCAAAAAGCTAGCAAGAAGACTTCAAAACACAAAGGGCAGCAACATAGGCTCAATAAGGAGTGACCATGGAGGAGAATTTCAAAATTTACCAAAAAGAGGCAAGCACTCCAATGCCATCAAGCTGCTACATGGATGCAGATTCTGCTAGAAAGAGTATAGATCAAACAAAATTTAGAGGTTTGATTGGATCATTGCTTTATCTAACAGCAAGTAGACCGGACATTATGTTTGCGGTGTGTCTATGTGCAAGATTTCAAGCAAATCCTAAAGAGTCACACTTCAAAGCTGCAAAAAGGATTCTGAAATATTTCAAAGGAACATCATCTGTAGGATTATGGTATCCCTCTCATTCTCCAATACATTTAATTGGTTATTCAGATTCTGATTTCGCAGGTTGCAAGCTAGATAGAAAAAGCACAAGTGGCACTTGTCACCTTCTTGGCTCCAGCCTAATCTCATGGCATAACAAGAAACAAGCATGTGTTGCTCTCTCTACTGCTGAGGCAGAATATATAGCTGCTGGTAGCTGCTGTGCACAGATCCTATGGCTCAAACAACAACTTGCAGGTTTTGGTGTACAAATCAGCAAAGTTCCTTTGATGTGTGATAACACAAGTGCAATCAATCTTACCAAAAATCAAATCCAGCACTCAAGGACCAAACATATTGAAATAAGACATCATTTCATCAGAGATCATGTGCAAAATGGGAACTGTGAAGTGAAGTTTGTGGAGACCAAACTGCAGCTAGCTGACATCTTCACAAAGCCTTTGCCAAAAGAGAGGTTTTTCTTCTTAAGAAATGAGTTAGGTATTCTTGATCTAAATAATCTCTCTTCAAATCTGTGTTTGGTACATGTTAAAATCTATTTGTGAAGACAAATAGGGGGAGAATTATTGGTACTTGTATATCTGTATCTTATATGCATAAAAATGTTTTAATCTCTGAGTATAAAAGTGTTTTCTGTTGCTGCTGATAGAAATAATCGATTGTTTCGTGTAAACAACCGATTGAATTTTATGTTAAAAGAGGTACAATCTAACTTGCTGCTGTAAGAAGCTTTGGATAGTGCAAATGTTTCCTCTGCAGGAACTGCTTCAGATTTAATCAGTACAACACAAGCACCAGGGATTTGTCTTCACAAATAGGGGGAGATTGTTGAACCAAGTGATGTTCAAGGTTTTGAAGAATCCAAATCCTTTGAAGGATGATGAAGCCTCTGCTTTGCTTGATGCTGCTGTGCTGGTTTAATGTTTTGTTCTGGGGTAGTTTAATGCTGTAATCCACCCTTAGATTAAATCTCAAAGCACTTAGCATCTCAATCTTTAAACAAAGTAAAGTGTTTTTCAAACTAAGTTGAAACAATCGATTGTTCTGTCGAAACAACCGATTGTTTACACTTAGATGTTTTGAGAAAGTTTGAAAACTTTTTTTGAATGAAGAAAACTGTTAAGTAACAAAACAATCGATTGATTCGAGGAAACAACCGATTGTTTGTTCTGGAACCTTAACAGAAAAACTGTTTTCTTTGACTGAGCTTTAAATGATTTGAAACTGAATACGCTCCAGTCATTAAATGCTTTGACCAATCTTTTTGAAAGCAATTATGGTTTTTTTAAGATTTGATAACAAACTTTCTTTATATAAATTCAGAAAAATTGTTTTAAATAAGAGAATGCTTTTGACAAAGATTTTCTAAGAGAGTTTTCAAAGAGTTGAGATTGCTTAAGAGCTCAAGGGATTGATCAAGGTGCTGGAATAGGATTCTACTTGTATTGATTTCAGATATTCATTTGTAACAAGTGTAATCTGTGTAAACTGCTGAAACATTTCTTCTGTGTATTGTTGCTGAGATTGGCTGTGTGTTCTTGAGGTGTTCAAGATCAGCAATCTTAGTGTTGGCCAAGGAGAGTGTGTGTCTTGAGGTTTTCAAGGTCATTCTCTTGGTTGTTGTGTAAGTGATCAAGGTGTGATTGCTTAGTGGATTACCTCAGGGGTTCTGAGAAGACTGGATGTAGCTCTGGGTTGGAGTGCACCAGTATAAATAACTGTGTACAATCTCTCTATCCCTTACTTTTTAAATTTAGTTTGTTTGTTGTTTGCTGATATAAACAACCGATTGTTTCGAAGAAACAACCGATTGTTTTTCTGACAGTGCAGTTTTGCTTACTGTTTTGGTTAACTGAATTGCTTAATCAATTGGTTTCTGAGATAAATTCATTCTAGCTTCAAAAAGTTTGTGAAAACCTCTTTAAACAATTCACCCCCCTCTAGTTTAAAGCCATAATTTCTAACACTTATATGATTGAGAGAAGAGGGTGAGCAGAACCCTCCCAGCCACTCCGTTAAGGCTTACCCAGAGCCTTTTCCCAGGGCTGTTCGCCTCGAAGAAGTATAGAAGTACATCTACTGAGGGAGTGAACCCTAGGTTGTTGCGAAGAACGGAGAAAGCCCTGATGAAGGCCCAGCTGTTGGGGTGCAGCTGGGCGGGCGCCACGTTCAGCTCCGTGAGCAAAGCCCTCTTGAACCCGGTGAAGGGAAGGCGGACTTTGACTCGTTTGAAGACGGTGGCGTAGAAGAAGAAGAAGGGTTCCCCGTCGTTGCAACGGTCATCAACGCACACGGGTTCACCCTCGGTGCAAGGACGCACTGAGATGTACGCGTCGCTCTCCCTGCTGAAGACGCGCCCTTTAATCTCATTTTCATCGTCCTTGTGCTTCCTCCAATCTTTAGTGGAGGTGAGTTTGTAGGTCTCAGCGAGGAGATCCTCAGAAGCTCAGGGGTAGAGTGCCCTGTAATCAACCGCTACGGTTGGAGGAGGGTTGGAGGTGGTTTTGGTTCTGGCCATCTCGAATCTAAAACAAATGAGAGGCAGGAAGAAGGAAAAGGGTTTAGAAGAAAATGATGATGAAACTATGGCGGACAAAGACTCAAAAGAAGAACGAACGCAGAAAAGAAAAACAGAAACCCTAAAATGCAGAAATCGTAAACAGACCCAACGCAGTTAGGAGATGTGAAGAGAAACAGAATCATAAGGTGAAGGCAGAAAGGGAGAGTAAAGATTATACCTTTGCATGAGTGAAGTTGAAGGGTCGCGAGTGTAGGGGATGGAGTAGGACAGAAGCGTGCGAGAGAAGTTAGAAGGTATGAAGGCTAGAATGCATAGTGATGAAACAGTGAAGTGGCACGGGTTTTTGAAGGGGTTTAACGTAGCCCTAGGGAGCGCAAACATTAAGAATCCCAGACTGTTGATGCGGCCACATGTCTACAGATAAAAGGGGGTTGGTGAAACGTCCCCTCAGCGCACTGTTCATGTCCTTACGTGCAGCGCCATGTAGGTCGCCGGGCCGATTACTTAGTCTCTTCGCTGAAACAAGTTAACAGCTTGAGACTGGGGGGCTTGTGTACCGACCAATCCTCGGACACCGAGAACAGCTA
Source organism: Phaseolus coccineus (assembly GCA_037954025.1). Classification (NCBI taxonomy): domain Eukaryota; kingdom Viridiplantae; phylum Streptophyta; class Magnoliopsida; order Fabales; family Fabaceae; genus Phaseolus; species Phaseolus coccineus. The sequence continues at coordinate 14,801,108 of CM075686.1, read as the reverse complement.
GTAAGGGGTGAGCCACGTTAGCTGGGTCCCACACCATGGGCCAAAGCCACGTGGGATGGACCCCACAAGTGGTAGGGACTAGTAGGGTGATTAGTCATCAGCGTGTCCCCACAGAAAAGGGTGGTTAGTCATCAGCGTGATGATCACCAGAATGGACTGATATGTCATCGCCACTCAGCGGGGTGATGAGTCCTCGACAACAGAGTGCGACGAGGTGACATCAGTCTTGGGTGTGTGAACAACAAAGCTAGAACATTTAGTGTGGGTCCAGAGAGGAGACCAGTTACCAGTTAAATACCTAGAGGTAAGGAGAGGCCTAAATCACAAAGAGCTTATGCGGGTGGCAGGGAAAGCACAGTTAGGTGCAGAGTCCTGAGGGGTTGAGTATTCATCAGAACTAGGGTTCCCCAGTAAAGCTACATGCATGGCACGTGAACAGTGAAGGCACTCCCAGAATAGGTGGCCCCAGAGCTTAGGTGCACGAGGAGGCATCCAGGTGGTCACCCTGTTAGAGTTTGCACTCCAGATCAGGAAACCTTATGTGCTAGATTACCCTAAGGTTGGGTAATAGCGGCGCAAGGGTATTCTAGTAAACCCTAAATATGGCTAGCAGCGCAGTGAACCCTAATTAGGGCTAGCGGCGCAACAAACCCTAGAGTATATAAGGGGCAGTAAAACACTTCACAAAGGTACGCAATTACAAACCCTAAACAGAGTTAGTCAAAGACTTGGTGTTTCTTGCCCAATCTTGACTTGAGCGTCGGAGTGCAAAACGGCCTCTAGGGCGCCCCCTTTCTCTTTGGCAGGTGCAGATTGCTTCAAGAGAACCAATCACATATCAACGTGAGGAAGGAGGCGTGTGAGTGTCGCAGAGTCAACCGACAGACGAGTCAACCACCGAGAACAAGCCCTATCACAGTAAAACAACTGATTGTTCTGTCGAAACAACCAATTGTTTTTTCTCTGGCATATCTGTGAAATGCTACCTTGTTGGCTTATGCATGTTTAAATTTTTTTTAATCATGGTTCTGATCATATAAAGAGAGAAGTTTTTGTGTGTTTTAACTGTTTTGTTAGCTTTAAAACCAATGCTTTTCTTTGATTTAATCTACTGTTGTTATAATCATGTGCACACACTGGTTTACAACACTATTTTTTTCTGTTTAATGTGTACATTGTTATAATACTGCCATGCTAGTTCTGGATATGCATAAATTCTGCTTTTCAAAATCTTTTTCAAGTGCAGGTGCTATGATCAAAACTATGCCTCTGGTTTATGAGCATTTCCAAGGAAAAGGTTTAACTGTTCTTGTTGTCTCAGAAAAATTAACCGGTTATTTCTTTGAAACAACCGATTATTTGCTCCCTGTCAGCACTGGAATATCGATTTTTAAATTCTGTGATTTGATCTGTGATTCTATTCAAACCCAGTGATATCTGTGGTCAAAATCGTAATAAATACATGTTTGAATACTATTTGCCTCTGCTATAACTGCTCTTTACAAATAAGATTCCTTCAAATCTTGGAAATCAAAACTGCTTTTAAAACTTGGTCAAAGCTTACATGTGATTTCTGTGCATTCTGTGTTGATCTGACAAAAATAGCTTTATTAAGTTGAATTGATTCCTTTTTGGTCTGACTCTTTGACTCATTTAATACTATTAGTCCAGCTGTTTTTTTTTAGCCTATAAATCTGAAATAACAGGTTGTTCTTCATCACAACCAACTATTTTTCTCTCTACACTAACCTCTACAGTATATCATCTCTGTTCCTGCCATGGATATCACTTCTCCCTCAGCTAAAAGAACAAAAACCAGAGCGGTTAGAAGAACTAGAAAACTGGAAAGCTGGTTCTCAAGTGATCCAGAGCTAATAGCCAAGTATCTCCATGAAACCAGTAGCAAAGTCATCAACACTCCAAAGGTGATCTCTTTCAAGTGACTGAAAGAACAGAAAATTTTGGAAGTAAGGAGGCTGTTGAAGGAACAACTTCTGAAACATTTTATGGAATTAAATGGCAACATTTATCCAGACTTGGTAAGGGTTTTCTACACTAATTTGCAATTTAATGGTGATACTCTTGTGTCTCATGTAAAAAGGGTAGACTTGGAGATCACAAATGATGTGTGGACTGCTGTGGCTGACCTGAAATTCTCTGGACTGAGAATTCATAGAGGTAACACTGGAGGTGTAGATGAGTTTAACAAAATGCAGTTTTACAAAAGCTGCCTATAAAATCCTCAAGCTAGAGTGAAAAATCTTGCTGTTGGTTGGCTGAAGCTGGATGCAAGACTAATAGCCTTTGCTGTCTCATGGATTTTGACTCCAAGGGGAAGCAATCACTCCACACTATCGGAGGAAGACTTGGTTCTCATATACTGCATCATGAACAAGATCAAGCTCAACTGGATTCACATCATCAAAAAACATATGCAAAAAGGAATAAGGTTAAGTGACTTCCACTATCCCTATGCTGTTTTGGTGACTAAATTTTTGCAATATTTTGAAGTAGATCTGGAAGAAGAAAAGTCAGAAATTGTAAAGTCATCAAGTGAAGTCAATAGTGGATCCCTAAGCAAAATTGGATTTACCAAGATTGATGGGAAATGGGTGAGCAAGGATGGTGAAGCTGGCCCAAGTGGAGTCTATGATGATGAACCTGAAACAGCTGCACCTCAAGAGAATCCATCTCCTGAAGAAGGACCCAGTGGTGGCTACACGGAAGAAAGGATGACATCAATGTCTCCTTTTGAAAGATTCATGGTAAGCAGGATGAACACCTTTGCTGAAAATCAAAGGAATCTATATGACTTTTGTGCAACAAATTTCCAGTAATTTGGTGAAAGATTCGACCATATGGACTCACGCTTTTCCAACCTGGATGAGAAAGTTGAAGATCTCCAGAATCAACTCTCAGAACTTCAGTTTGATAGGGAGAACAATCCCTCTTTTTAAGTTTTTCTGGTTTAGTTTTCTGAACACCTTCTATTTTATCTTTGTGCTGTTTTTATGCCTTCCTTTTGTCTATTTGATAAGACAAATAGGGGGAGAATTATCTTGGTTTCTTTGGGTTGTAATTGTTTATAACTGCTCATTTGAATTCTGCTTTAATCACTGCATTAAATAGAAGTTTTTACTGCTCTGATATTTTCAACTGGTTAATCCTGCGTTTTAATCGGTTGTTCTTCTGTTGTATGCACCTATGATTTGGTTTTCATTTGGCTGTGAAAGCTATGTTATGGTGCTCTAAATTTTTGGCAAAGAATATTCTGCGCTTTTCTGCTTCTATCTGTGATTGCAAGTGATGATCAAATTCTAAACACAACTCTTCAAAGCAATTAGGGATTTGTCTTCATTCAATAGGGGGAGAATGTTGAATCAAGGCTTTGATGAACCCAGAATCCTGAAGATTTTGTGATGAGCTTGGTTGCTGAAGTTGCTGCTATAGTTCAACCCTTTTTAGTGTGTTTTAGAATTTGTAAGTTCAGTCTTGGATCATAAACTTAAGCTGAGCAATCTAATTTTAAAGAGAAAAGATGTTTTTGAAAACTATGATAAAACAACCGGTTATAATTTCGTTTTAACCGATTGTTCTAATCATGGACTGTCTGAGGGGTTTTCAAACTAACTTCATGAACAACTGTAACTAATTCAACCGGTTATCTCGATATTTTAGTCGGTTGAAATTTGAATTTCAAACTATTTTTTGAAAATCAGTTATGGCCAATTACAGCTGGCTCTCTAACTGTCTTAGCTCATCCCTAACAGGCTCTTTTTTGAAATCTTATAAATTGGGATCTCTCTCCTCTCTCTAAAAAAACAACAAAATACACAAAAATATTTTATAGAAAATTGAGAGAGAGAATTGAAAGTTTGTGCTGAGAAAGTTTTGCAAGAAAAGGTTCAAGATTGCTCAATAGCTTCTGTTTTGATCAAGAAAGTACTTTTAGAATTCGTAATTCAGGTGTACTCCTTCCTTAAATCATTTCTTGTATCTGCGTAATTGTAATAGGGTATGATAACAATTAATCTGCGAAAGCAGAGGGCTATTTAGTTTGGTTTATATTGCAAAGGTTGTGTGTTGTTGATCTTGTGTGTAAAGATCTAATCTTTGTAATTGTGAATACTTGTAACCTGTTGTGCATTACAAATTAGTGGATTGCCCAGTGTGGTTCTGGGAGCTGGATGTAGCTCAGAGGTGAATGAACCAGTATAATTGATCTGTGTGAATCTCTCTATCTCTCTCTTGTATAAACAGTTTGATATTTTCTGATTCTGTCATAAACAACCGGTTAATACAAAATATCAATCGGTTATATTGTTGTTGTTTACATTGCTTGCACTTTGGTTTTACTTCTATAACATAAACAACCGGTTAAATTGAAACTCTAACAGGTTAAAATTCTGTAAAACAGTTTTATAAATCTTGGTTCTCTTTTTATCCTTAATCTTTCTTCCTGTAATTTGATAAAGATCTTCATACTTAGTTTGAATTGCGAAAATCTTTGAAAAACAATTCAACCTCCTCTTGTTTTAAGCCATCCATTTTAACAAGTAAACTAAGTAATCGTGAGTTAGTTTGCAACGTAGCTGATTTTCGTGCAAAAATCATGAAATTTTGGCAAGATGGTTTTTTAGTTGAATTGATAGAAAACAACCACATATGGGTAATAAATGTTGTTGGGAAGGTTTAGTGAAAAAACAAAGATATTTTTTATTCGGGTTTGAACTCAAGTAATTTTCGTGCATAGAATCACAAAAAATTGAGTTAGTTTTGGTTGTTTTGCTACTTAGCAAATTTTAGTGGTTTTAGTGACTAGTTGGATTTAGTGCGAGGAGTATTGAAATTTCGACCTCAAGCTTTTTTACCCCTCTTCATGGGAAATATTTTTGGAAGGTTCGGTGGGAAAACCTGATGAAGCCCTAAGAGATAGAGAACCCATTGAGGTAGCCCAACCTTCTAGAAGGATGACTAAGAGCATGACACAAGACACAGGGCTAGGTCAAGATCACTTCATAGCTAGTGCCTCAGAGCCTATCTTTCTTCAAAGGACCACCAGGAGCAGAGCCCACATGATGGGAGTTGAGCACCAACTAATCTCTATTTTTAATTTTAGTAGATTAGGGTGTATATAGCATAATATGAGGGGTGTACTTAGCATAAATTGGGCTTACTTTGGGGGTTCCAAATAGAAGAATAAACTAGACACTACAACAATTATTACTTAAGGCAACAACATAAAACCGTGGTCTAAAGCATTAAAACCGTGGTCTAAAGTTTAGGCAACGGTTTTTTAGCCATACTCTAGGTGAGCGTTGCCGTTGGTAATAGGCCACGGTTTTTATAAAGACAACAATTTTAAAACCGTTGCCTAAAATCTTGGTAACAGCCACAATTTTAAAAGTGTTGCTTAAAGTATTGACAAAAACAACAATACATTTCTTACTTTTATTTGCTTCCCTTAGTTAAGGCTCTTTCTTAGTTTCATCAATAACATGAAGAATTTGAAAGAAATCTAAAAGGTAGCCTACACAGAACAAAGAGCTAGATTCACATGAATATATGAAACTCAAAGAATTTAATTTTTGTGAAGTCATCCAATAGGAATTCCTATCAGCAAGGGTTTTAATCGGATGCTGGTTTTTTTCAAAAAAAAAATTTGCACTAACAACAACATACTAATTAAACTATTCAGAATATAGAATAAATTATACATGTTGTACTTTAAGACAAAATAAAAACAAAAATATTCTTGTGTGCATTTATATGTGTTTTCTTTCTTTTATTTTTTATAATAAAAAAGTATCACTGTTCATGGTATAGTGATGTGAGTTGATTTTAGGATTGTTCATTTAGGTGGCACTTTTGGATTAAGATTGAGATTACTTAGCAATTTAAGGTGAGAAACCTAAGGAAAATCCCCACTAGACATTAACTTAACAAGTGTTAAGTAGATGTGAAGGTTCATTTCCATAAGGCCAAAGGAAAAACACATTTAATGGTGAAGAATGAATGACAATTAGGTGCGGAATTTAAGCAAACACAAGGTGAACAACACATATGGACCGAATTGAAACAAGAATACAAAAACAAGAACAAGACATATTTTGGAATTGAAATTAGGAATGGAAATGGAAAAGGAAACTTAGGAGTGGTGGAATTGTGAATGAGCACGTCACTTGGATGGTTAATTGAATCCAAGATAAGTGTAGATGCCGCCACTTGAGAGCTTCACAACACTCACAAGATAAGACCAATTTAGGAGGAGCTCACTCACTCACTAATCACACAAGAATTTGTGTATAGTAACTTTACTCTAATTTTCAACTTATCAATACATGAGGTAAGCCTCCCTATTTATAGATTTAGGAGCCTTGGAAAGCAAGCTTAAAGGGTAGAATGGGAAAAGGGAAAAAAGTTGGCAGCCATAGGGTTTGACTAAGTCAATCCTGTATTCTAGGCTTATCCTTCTAGAAACTAGGTCAAAATGCTTTCAAAAAGGGCCAAGAACATCCTAAAATGCTAACTAAACCCCCTATTATACTAAAGACACCTTATTCTAGCCTATATTTGCTATTTGGACCCCCAAAGTGAGCCCAAATTATTTACAACATTTTCTAATCATTAAGAAGACCAGCAGGAAGAACTTTATGTGTTAAGGTCTTTGTCCCATTCTCCATCTGGTGAGGTCTCTACTTTGAGGTGACTTCTATAAGGACCTGTAAAATTAAATTGGAATAAAAGGAATATATTTTAAATGAATTCTAAGTATGTTTTTATTTAAAATAAAAAGGAAGGAAAGTGTAGCTTAGAAGAGTATGAGATCGCCTGGTTAGTACATAATCGCCTGTCGCCTAGACTACCCATGCGGACATCGCCAGGCGCGAGGTATGAGGACATCGCCAGGGCGCGAGAGACATCGGTCGTCTCCCAGAGAGAGACATCGGTCGTCTCCCAGAGAGAGAGATCGGTCGTCTTTCCGGATGAGTCATCGGTGGAAGGTTATCGCGCGATGTCGTGTTTCACACAGTTAAAGTGGGACCCAGACTCCCAGCATGAAACGTCCTGCAGGTGCGCCACGTAGACAAAAAGGGTGGTTCAGAATAGTGACATCAGAAAGTTGGCATGCGCAAGAGACACTCGCGGTCGTACTGTTCAGGGTAGTGGTTGGCATGCGCAAGAAGACAAAAAGGGTGGTTCAGAATAGTGACATCAGAAAGTTGGCATGCGCAAGAGACAACCGTGGCTGTACTGTTCAGGGAAACGTACACTCAGGCTTTCCTGCAGAGGGGGTGGTGGCAGCAGCATGCGTGGACAAGTAGGCTTGGATTCAAAAACCCACTGCGGGGAGGCAAAGAACGTTGCAGTGGCTCAAGAGTGAAAGAGCGAGTGCATCTTCATCCCTCTCTTTTCTCCTCTTCGCGCTGCGATTCAGGCAACCTCAAGCACCAGTAGACAAGCGACGACTGCCCTTGGACACTTGGGAGGTTCTCTGCAAGTCCTCCAAACCAGACGCTAAAACAGAGTTAAAGCATCCTTGAAGCTCGTTGGGTTGGAGCTCTTAGTGAAGTTTACGCAAGTCCAGGTAAGGGAAGCTAGCTTTGTTTTTCAATAAAAGCCGTAGGCTAGCTGTTTCTGAAGTGGGGGCCACGTGGTCGCCGGTTTCATATTTTGTTTTCGCGATACTCTGTTCTATGTGTTTGGGCGACGTGGTCGCCGGTTTTAAACCCCTTTTTCAGGATGCTCTGTTTTCATGAGCTTGGGCGACGTGATCGCCGGTTTTTAACCCCTTTTTCATGATGCTCTGTTTTCATGAGCATGGGCGACGTGATCGCCGGTTTTAAATACAGATTTCGAACTCCCCTGTTTTAGTGTCGTTGAGACTGTTTGAGATTTAAATGTGGAATGCATGTGATATTCGAAAATCTGAACCTTTGAAATGATTGTTGCTGTGATTTGAATCATTCATTTGAGTGGTATGACGTGTTGAATGTTGTGAATGTGGGATCAAGGCATAGTATTTTCAGGAAAGAAAATACCGTGTAAGATCGTGTGTAATGTGTATTGACTAGGGGCTTGTCTAGAAGGAGATATCCTGACTCTGCTGATATAATGGAATCACGTAGATGAAGTTATTCAGTTGTGGAGAGTCGAAGGAGGTTCATATGTATGGGTGAGTCGTGTGAAAAAGAACGAGCTCGGCCTGTTATATGAATCAACCCTGTCATACCGGGAGAGTGTTGATATTGAGACTATGTATGCGCATGGCTGTGTGGATTTCACAGCGACCCTGTGTGGATTTCACAGTGGTGTGGTATGACAGGTGCAGATCTCTGAGCCTGAGTCAACGCACGAGTCTTCCGGAAGTAGTGTCAAGTGTCTATGTGTGATGAGTCAGTGGAAGTCTGACGTGAGAAAGGTGAAATATTGAGAATTTGTTGATAGACACTTGATGGTTGTGTGATACGAATGAGAAAGTGATGGACTCTTGTGAATGTTCAAAAAGGGCTGATCTACGTTGGTTGTCCAGTTTATAATTTAAAGTTTTAAAAATATCTAGCTTACCCTTTGTATTGTTCTGTGGCTGTTTTCTCTTAAAACTGTGATGATCGTGTATTTTACACGGGAGCAGATGATCTTCCAGGGAGTAGAGCTCCTCAGTGAGTGGTCGCCGGAAGGAGATCGCCTGTTTCTGTCTCTATGTGGTGATCGCCTGTTTTCTGTTTTGATAGCAGATCGGCTGTTATGGGTCTTCTGATAGGAGATCGCCGGTTTATGTAGGGAGACCGCCGGTTTCATTTTATTTGGCTGTATTTTGTTTAAGTTTTGGAAAAATTTACCGGTTATGTATTAAACTCCCTGTGAGGAGAAACTTCATTACATATATATAATTATGTTCACTTCAATATTATTGTTTTACCTTTATTTCTTTTTTTTTTATTTATTCCAAAGTATTTGGCGGGATGTTACAACTTCTCTTTATATTTTTTAGCGTCCTTGATCATCACCTTGTGGGCTTGGTTTGCATCATATAGTTAAGTCCTATTAGCGAATAAATAATTGTTACTGAAAATGAAAGTTGATCAATGGCAGTTTCGGTCCTTACTAGGGTAGGTTTCTTTTATGTTGACAAATGAATAGAACAACTAGGTGATAAAATAAAATAGAATGGAGATGACTAAAACATCTTAATTGTTTAGTAAGAATTATGAAATATGTATTTTAAATATCTAAATTTGACTCTTGGCTTTCACCCATTTTTCTTTAATATCAAATATAGGATGTTCTTTAAGAGCAAAAATAAAACATATAAATGGACTCATGCTACAGTTGCTGCTGCACATGCTGTTGCAGTTTTGATCAATTTGATTCTCTTTACTCCAGTGTATCCACTCAAATAAAACAAATATAAATGGACTCACTAAAAACTTAAACAATTTTAAACTCATGAACTTGAAACTAGGAGTGTAACAAACTAGGAAAGCATTAAGAGCATTGAAGGGAGTCATAAGACTGCAAGCCATAATTCGTGGTCAAGGTGTGAGACGTCACGTCAAATTCTTTACAGAATTTTCCCTCCAATGCAAGAAATCATGTGGAAATTCTAGAAAGAAGTATCCATACTGCTGAACATATCATGGAAAATCCAAAGCAAAAGAAAAAGTTAAAGACAAGGAACTAAAGGTAAAGTTTGTGACATTTATTTTAGTAGAAGTGAAACTATGAGAAACATAACCCAAAAGAATGGAGTAAATGGATCAAGAAATTAACAGAAAATTGATTTCTATGGTTTACTTTGTGTTAGTGGCTTAAAGTTTAGTAGTTCTCCCCAAGAAACATAAGCCAATGAAAAAGTTTGTATTATGTTTGAACAATTCCATTGACTAATCCACTCAAGAATTTTGGTGTAGTCTGAATGGGATAGTCAAAGAACATGGGATTGTAGCTTGCTCTCTATGGTGTAGAAAACAAGAGGCCATGGTCAAAATTTATATATTATACATTAGTGTACCAGAACAGAACAACAGATCTATAATATATATAAAGCTTTATCTTATGCTAATAGTTTTGATTTTTCTCTTCTTATTCGTATTAAAAATCTATATGGAAGTCCTTTTTCTTTGGTGTCCAGTAATACTCTTCTTCACAAAGGGTAACTCTAACCTCAATTGATTTTTTTTCCATATTCCCATATCAGTTGATTAAGCCAAAAATATTAATGTTATATGCAATACGTGTATAAGCCAAGGACTTTAAGGAATTTTTCTTCCTTTTATATATATATACCCTTTGTTTTTCATTTCCCTTTATAATAATATTCTTCTCATAAAAGAGCAAAGTTTGATTGTATTGCTAAGAATATTATTACCTCTACCTTAAATTCTGATGAGTTTTTCAGCGTCTCACAATGTTGATCTGCCAAAGAGATATGGGATACTCTAGAAGTAACTCATGAAGGAACCAACGATGTAAAGAGGGCAAGGAAACATACTCTAATCCAAGAGTATGAGATGTTTAGGATGCTCAAAGGAGAATAGATTGTGGATGTGCAAAAACGGTTTACTCATATTGTCAATCACCTTATGAGTCTTGGAAAGGTCTTTGACAAAGAGTGTTGAACATCAAGATTCTCAAATGTCTTGATAGGTCTTGGCAACCGAAAGTCACATCCATGTCAAAGTCTAAAGATTTGACATCTTTGACTACAACTTCTTTGTTCGAAAAGCTTAGAGAACATGAGTTGGACATGAATAGGCTCAATATTAAAGAAAGTGAAGATAAGCATGTCAGAAACATTGCTTTGAAGGTTGCTAAGGACAAGAACAATCAAGATTCAAGTGATGAGAGTGAAGGAGAAACTCTTAGTTTGTTGTCCAAAAAGTTCAGCAAATTCTTGAAGAAGAACCGCAACAAAGACTCCAACCAAGAGAGGTATGGCAACAAAAAATCTAGTGATTTTAATGCTAACAACCAATTGGCTCTCTTAAACAACCGGTTGAAAGGGTTGAATAACTGGCTTGAAAATAGAGTCAAGACACTGGAAGAAGAGTTGGAGAATTCAAAAACTGATTTCGAAAATTTGGAATTGCTTTACAAGAACTCTTCTTGCATGTGTGACTCAAAAGTTTGTGAAAATTGTGAAAATCTTGAAAAGAAGGTTTATTACCTTGTAAAAACTGTGGATGAGCTTTCAAAGGGAAAATCCAACTTTGAGACTGTCTTGGCATCTCAAAAATGTGTTTTTGGAAAAACAGGTTTAGGTTTTTATCCACAAAGTAAGAAAAATGGGATTTCAAAGCCTTTTTCAAAAGTGCCAGAAAAACAACCGATTGAAAAATCGAAACAACCGGTTGTTACATGTTTTTATTGCATGAAGAAGGGCCAGTCTCTTAGATTCTACAAAATTAGGAAATATTTTGTTCCTAAAGATGTCATGAGATGGGTTCCCCAGAATTCTGAGGTTCCTTGTGATAAAGTTAATGCCAAAGGACCCACTTTTGTAAGGGGACCAAATCTTGGTGCTTGAATTTCTCTTTTGTGGGGAAGCTTGATGGAAAACATGGAAATGTGGTACCTGGACAATGGCTGTTCCAAACACATGACTGGAGATAAATCAAAGTTTGTGAACATCAAATTGAAGCAAGAAGGGCATGTGACCTATGGAGATAACAACAAAGGAAAGATTCTTGGAAGAGGCACAATTGGAGACAATAACAACTTCTTGGTTCATGATGTCTTATATGTGGAAGGTCTCAAGCACAACCTTCTTAGCATTAGCCAATTGTGTGACAAGGGATATCAAGTAATCTTCAAGTCCAACTCTTGTGAGATCTGCCTACCCAACTCAAAGGAAGTAGTGTTGATTGGTAAAAGAGTCAACAATGTTTATCTTTTAGATATCTCTTCTCCTATATCTATTGTCTGTCTTTCCAAACATGATGAATCTTGGTTATGGCATAAAAGAATAGCTCATATTCACATGCATCATTTGAATAAATTGATATCTAAAAAGCTTGTGATAGGGTTACCCAAACTCAAGTTTGAGAAATACCACATATGTGAAGCGTGCCAAAAGGGGAAACAAATTAAACATTCTTTCAAACTGAAAAATGTTGTTTCAACCTCAAAACCCCTTGAGTTGCTGCGCATGGATTTGTTTGATCCTTCAAGAACCATGAGTCTTGGTGGAAACTTTTATGCTCTTGTTGTTGTTGATGATTTTTCTAGGTATACATGGACACTATTCTTGGAGTCAAAGAGTGATGCTTTTTCTGCATTCAAGAAGCTTGCTAGAAGACTACAAAACACATGTTGCAGCAACATTGGTTCCATTAGAAGTGATCATGGAGCGGAGTTCCAAAATGAAAAATTCAGCATCTTTTGTGAAAAGCTGGGAATTTTTCACAACTTTTCTTCTCCAAGAACTCCTCAACAGAATGGAGTAGTGGAGAGGAAGAACAGGTCTCTTGAAGAACTTGCAAGAACCATGCTAAGTGAATCTTCCTTACCTAAGTATTTTTGGGCTAATGCAGTGAGCACTTCTTGCTATGTGATGAATAGAGTGCTTATAAGGTCAATCTTGAAGAGAACTCCATATGAGCTTTTCAATGGAAGGAACCCAAACATTAGTCACCTAAAAGTGTTTGGATGCAGATGTTTCATTCTGAATAATGGGAAAGAAAATCTGGGCAAGTTTGATGAAAAAGCCGACAATGGCATCTTCATTGGCCATTCTTCAACTAGCCATGCATATATAGTCTACAACAAGAGACTCATGACTGTGAAGGAGTCCATTCATGTGGTGTTTGATGAAATCAATCATCCAGACTAGGGTTCTACGAAGAATTTTGAAGAAGAAGATGAGCAGAACATCATTATGCAGAAGCTGGAATCCTGTCCAGAAAAACAACCGATTGATTCTGCGAAACAACCGATTGAAATTCTACAACAGGAAGAGCTACCAAAGGAATGGAGAATTCCAAGGGATCTTTCTGTGGAGAATATCAATTGGCAGATCTAGAAGGGTGTTTCTACACATAGTACTGTCTCAAACTACTGCAATCATAGGGCGTTTGTCTGTCAAATTGAACCAAAGTCAATTGAAGAAAATCTTAATGATGAAAAGTGGATAGCTGCCATGCATGAGGAGCTGAATCAATTCACTAGAAATGATGTATGGTCTCTTGTTCCTAAGACAGACTAGATGATGGCATAGGCCCAAGCCCAAGCCCAAATACAAGTTCAAGTTCCAGCTCAAGCCCAACACATATAAGATCCGGGCCAACTACAAGAGCTATGGCTAGAAGAATTCAAGAGGATTGGAACACTGCTAGTGATGGCCGAGAAACATTCCTCTATATGTTCAAAATGCCATAAGTTTAGTGTAGAGTAGAATTTATTTTCTGTTAAAATTAAAATAGGAAATTACTGTAAATTTTCTTAGAAATTTCTTAGAATTTAATTTTGGCACATAAAATCAACCTAGGTTAATTTAGAGTTTCTACAACCTCTAAATTCACCTAGGCCGGTCAACTTAGCCATGGAAGAAGACACATTTAACATATGTTAAATGAGTTGCAAGGCTGCCACCATGTGATCCATATTTAACATGTGCTTGAAAGTTTTACAACACATGTTAAATATGATTCATGAGCTCCATGTGCCAAGGTACGTTTAACGGATATTCGAAAGCAATTTAGATTGTATTTGCATTTCATTTTCCGGTCCTCCATTGCTATAAAAGGAGGAGCCTACCTCATGTAATGGCAAGATTAATCATAGAGTGAAATTGCTGCCAAAATTTGTGCAAAGCTCACTCATTGTCTCCTTCCTCTCTAGGATAGGCAAGTTTAGTCTTCAATCTTCATCCTTCCAAGTGAGATGGCCGAACCACTCACTATCCATACATGACCTGCACCTCCAAGGCATCCATCATCTCCACGTGAGAGCCTTGTTCGTGAGCATCCACGGAAGCTTCCGCGACCTCCACCAAAGAAAACGCAAACAAAAGAAGGCACAAGTTCATCAAGTGGTATCTAGAGCCATGGTCTTCAAGAGATAAGTTCTTTCATCTTGTTTCTCTTTTTGATTTTGTTCTTCATACTGTTCCGTGTTGTTCTTCCATTATTCTTGATTGTCTTGCTTTATTGAACCTTGTTTTTAATTTTGATTGCTGCTTGGATCAATTGAATCGGTCCAAACATGTTCAAATTGATCTTGAGCTTCTGATGAAGATCAAATAGAAGAGGAAAGTGAGGTTCAAGGCCAAGAAGCTCAAGGAAAAACTGTAAGGACCTAGAAACTTTAATTGGAATAAAAGTGTTATATTTAAATAATTTCAGAAGATGTTGTTATTTAAAATACAAAGAGCTGGTAATAGAAGTTTCGTAGTAGTCGCACCTCGGACGTCACCCAAGGGCTGGGGTCAGCTGGTAGAGGTCGGTCGGCTGACTCTTGTATTAACAAAGTAGTCAGGTGCGATGACCTTATCGTGAGGTAATCACGAGGGTGTGCTCGAGGAAGACATGTAGATCAAGAAGAGTAAAGGAAGGAAAGTGTAGCTTAGAAGACTCTGAGATCGCCTGGTTGGTACATAATCACCTGTCGCCTAGACTACCCATGCGGACGTCGCCGGGCGCGAGGTATGCGGACGTCGCCAGGGATCGACATCGGTCGTCTCCCAGCGAGAGACATCGGTCGTCTCCCAGAGAGAGACATCGGTCATCTCCCAGCGAGAGACACCGGTCGTCTCCCAGAGAGAGACATCGGTCGTCTCCCAGCGAGAGACTTCGGTCGTCTTCCAGAGAGAGACATCGGTCGTCTTCCAGGATGAGTCATCGGTGGAAGGTTATCGCGCGATGTCGTGTTTCGCACAGATAAGGTGGGACCCAGACTCCCAGCATGAAACGTCCTGCACGCGCGCCACATGGACAAAAAGGGTGGTTCAGAATAGTGACATCAGAGAGTTGGCATGCGCAGAGACACACGTGGCCGTACTGTTCAGGGAAGCGTGCACGCAAGCCTTCCTGCAGAGTGGGTGGTGGCAGCGGCAATTGTGGAACAAGTTGGGTTAGTTTTAAAAACTCACTTCGGAGAGGCAAAGAACGCTGCTGTGGTTCAAGAGTGACAGAGTGAGTGAGTGAGTTACCTTCATCCTTCTCTTTTCCCTCCTTCGCGCTGCGATCCAGGCACCATCAAGCACCAGTACGACGAGCGACGACTGCCACAGGCCACCTGGGAGGTTATCTGCAAGTCCTCCAAACCGGACGCTAAAACAGAGTAAGTCGTTCCCTCCGTTCTTCAAGTCGATCCTGCACCTGAGAGGGTTGCCTCTGCATTGGTGTTGCATGCAGTTCTCTTAGCTTCAGGAATCGTCCCTGTTAGCATAGAAATGAGGAGTATAGCTAGTTTTGTGACTAAGGATCCATGGTGCAGGGTAAGGCATCCTTGAAGCTCGTTGGGTTGGAGCTCTTAGTACTTTTCACGCAAGTCCAGGTAAGGGAAGCTAGCCTTATTTCCAACGAAAACCTTAAGTTAGATGATTTTGATGATGGGGCGACGTGGTCGCTGGTTTTCAACTATTATTGCATAATCCTCTGTTTTTGATGTTGGGGCGATGTGGTCGCCAGTTTTTCCCTTGTGTTTCGAAATCCCCTGTTTTGGATGTGATCGCCGGTTGGTGATCGCCGGTTTTAAATATTGATTTCGAACTTCCCTGTTTTTAGTGTTGTTTGAAACTGTTTGAGATTGAAATGTGAAATGCATGCAATATTCGAAAAGCTGGACCTCTGAATGATTGCTGCTGTGATCGGAATCGTTCATTTAAGTGTCATATGATGTGTTGAATGTTGTGAATGTGGGATCAAGGCATAGTATTTTCAGGAAAGAAAATACCGTGTAGGATGTGCATTGATCGGTGATTTCTATAATGAGATATCCTGACTCTCCTGATATAATGGAACCATATAGAGGAAGTTATTCAGGCGTTGAGAGTCGAAGGAGGTTCATGAATGGGTGAGTCGTGTGAAAAAGAACGAGCTTGGCCTGTTACATGGATTAACCCTGTCATACTAGGAGAGTGATGACATTGAGATTGAGATTATGTTCATGTGCACAGCTGTGGAAACTTTACAGCAATGTAGTATGACAGGTGCAGATCTCTGAGTCTAGTCAATGCACGTGTCTTCCGGAAGTAGTGTCAAGTGTCTATGTGTGAAGAGTCAGTGGAAGTCTGACGTGAGAAATGTTGAGAAATTGTTGATAGACACTTGATGGAATTATGTGAATTGAACGACTCTTGAGGAAATTGTGAAATATGTGATTACTTGATGCCTGGGTGATATGAATGAGAAAGTTGATGGTTTTTACGTGGGTGTCTTAAATTTGTTTTATCTTGATTTTTAAGTTCATATTTAAACTCTCTTTCAAATATCTAGCTTACCCTGTGTTTGGTTCTGTGGCTGTTTTTCTTAAAACTGTGATGATCGTGTATAATTTACACGGGAGCAGATGATGTTGCAGGAAGTAGAGCTCCTCAGTGAGTGGTCGCCGGAAGGAGATCGCCTGTCTCTGTTTCTGTTAGGCGATCACCCTTTTTCTGATCTTTGATAGGAGATCGCCTTCTCTGATAGGAGATCACCTTTTCTGTAGGGAGATCGCCTGTTTTTTTCTATTTTGCTGTATTTTTTTTTAAGCTTTGGAAAATTGACCGGTTATGTATTAAACTCCCTGTGAGGAGCAACTTCATTTTATATAAATACGTATGTTCACTTAAATATTATTGTTTTACCTTTATTTCAATATATAAATATGAAAAGAAATTTGGCGGGATGTTACATTAATGGTATCAGAGCAGTTCGTCCTTAGGATGACCTGAGGGCTGTGGATCCATTGTGTTTCTTCTGCTCATAAAATCTATTTGAGTTTTCAAATAACAACTATTGTGAAAGGTTTTCAAACGTTTTTGTATTGAAATTTTGTGTGTGCTTTAGTGAATATATGCCCTAACTGAAAATCTTAGTATTAAGAATGAGAGGATCTTGATAAAGTAGTGAGGGTGCACACTCATAACTGAATCAAGATGATTCTCAATCTTAATTCCAAAGGTTTGATGTTTAGCATACATTGAATTCTGGTGTGATTTATTTCATTTTATTGAGTGTTTTTTTGTAGTTGATTGGAAGTGGTTGTTTGGATTGATGGTTTTATACCAGTAGCTGTTTTGGTGATGAGCTTGTATTAGTATATTGATCTTGCGGATAAACTCAAATTCTAGATGGATTTGAGATGCTGGCCTTGTAAGACCTAGTGTGGTCTTCCAAATGAATTGATTCTTTATCAAGTTCATTTTATAGGAATATGAGTAGAGAATAATAGTTCTTTTCCTAATCTTCTACAGAGAAGAATGACTCGTAGACCTCCTACCTCTCCCCAACCTTCTTCGGAGATGGGCCAGATCGCCAGGGCCATTGAGATGATGGCAACTGCCATCCAACAACAGAATGCAGCAATGGCTCAGAATCATCAAGCTGCAATGCACCACTGGGAAACTGCTCGGTCGGCTGAAACAGCCTCCCACGCTAGTCAGCCTCAGGAGCAGATGGGACTGACCGAGTTCCTCAGGCACAGCCCACCTAAGTTCAGTGGGAATGCTACCCCTGATCAAGCAGATCAGTGGGTCAGGGGGTTAGAGAAAATCTTCAGGGCGACCTCTTGCCCTGAAGATAAGAAGTTGGTGTTTGCCACATACCTTCTATCTGGAGAAGCCGAGTTCTGGTGGACGGGAACTCAACAAATGATGGAAGCCCGAGAAGAAGTATCAGACTGGGAGAGCTTC
Source organism: Phaseolus coccineus (assembly GCA_037954025.1). Taxonomy (NCBI): domain Eukaryota; kingdom Viridiplantae; phylum Streptophyta; class Magnoliopsida; order Fabales; family Fabaceae; genus Phaseolus; species Phaseolus coccineus. Next base: position 14,783,269 of record CM075686.1, on the reverse strand, counting down.
AGGGTGAAGTTCCTGGAGAAATACTTCCCAGATAGTGCGAGGTTTGCCAAGGAAGCTGAATTCCTCAGGTTGGAACAGGGGGAGATGTCAGTGAATGCTTATGCTGCTCAGTTTGAGTACCTCGCCCGGTTTTATACCCAAGCTACCTCTGAGGCTTGGAGGTGCAGAAAGTTTGAAGAAGGGCTGAAGCATGGGCTGAAGAAGACCATCGCCCCGATGTGCATCAGGGAATTTCACGCCTTGGTGGAGAAGGCGAAGATGGTGGAGACTCTAGAAAAGGGTGAGTCTCGGGTGATCAGGTCACATCCCGGGGGCTCCTCCAGTGGGAAGGCAAGGGTGCAGCCGCAGCAGAATAAGCCTTATGCGAGACCTTCACCGCATAGGGCAGGAGCAGCGTCAACCCAGTTTCAGCAGCAACAACCCTGGAAACCCAAATGTTTCCATTGTGGTGGACCACACACGCCAAATGTGTGCCCCAAGAAGGCTTCGGAGAGAAGGTGTTTTGCATGCCAAAAGACGGGGCACGTTGCTAGAGATTGTCCTACCCAAAATAGGATGACTCAACCCAGTGGTTCCCAACAGTTGAGGAACGAAGGTGGCAGACCTCAGGCAACAGGGAGAGTGTTTGCCATGTCAGGAGCTGAGGCGTCCCAATCAGGTAACTTGGTGCAGGGTGTTTGTCTTATATCTGGTAGAAGTGTAAAAGCCTTGTTTGATTCTGGAGCGACACACTCTTTTGTGTCAAGTCTGTGTGTAGCCAAGCTGAGCCTCCTAGTGAAGGAGCTACCTTTTGAACTGTTGGTCTCTACACCTGCATCAGGACAGGTTATGACCTCCACAGTTTGCCCAGAATGTCCAGTGATAGTAGAGGGACGCAGGTTCAAGGTAAATTTGATCTGTCTACCTCTGCAAGATCTGGATGTTATCCTAGGAATGGATTGGCTTTCTGCCAATCACATCCTCATAGACTGCGGTAGGCAGAAAGTAGTGTTTCCCGATCTCCAAGAGCCAGATGTGATATCTGCTCAGCAGGTACAGTCGGAGTTGAAAGAAGGGGCGACGTGTTTTGTAATCCTAGCTCAAGGGGAAGTGAAGAATGAAGGAGATGTGGGCAATATACATGTGGTGAAGGAATTCATGGATGTATTTCCAGAAGAAATACCTGGATTACCTCCTAAGAGAGAAGTAGAATTCTCCATTGATTTAGTACCTGGAGCTGGACCAGTGTCAATGGCACCTTACAGAATGGCTCCAGCCGAGTTGGTGGAGTTAAAGAAGCAAGTGGAAGAATTGTTGGAGAAACAATTCATCAGACCAGTGTATCTCCATGGGGAGCTCCAGCGCTTCTAGTGAAGAAAAAGGATGGAGGGTCTCGGCTGTGTATAGACTACAGGCAGTTGAACAAGTTGACCATCAAGAACAAGTATCCTCTACCTAGAATTGATGACTTAATGGATCAAGTAAATGGGGCCTCGGTGTTCTCAAAGATTGACCTGAGATCGGGGTACCACCAAATTTTGGTAAAGGCCGAAGACGTTCAGAAAACAGCATTTAGGTCTCGTTATGGGCACTACGAGTACGTGGTGATGCCGTTTGGAGTGACCAATGCTCCAGCTCTGTTCATGGACTACATGAATAGAATTTTTCGTCCTTTCTTGGATAGGTTTGTTGTAGTCTTTATAGACGACATACTTATTTATTCAAGGACCGAGGAGGACCATGAGGAACATCTGAGGACAGTGCTGGAAATTCTGAGGGAGAAGCAACTCTATGCCAAGTTCTCTAAGTGTGAGTTCTGGCTGAAGGAAGTCAACTTCTTAGGACACGTGATATCTGCTCGGGGGATCTCAGTGGATCCAGCCAAGGTAGAAGCAGTGCTACAGTGGGAACGTCCTAAGACAGTCACTGAAATAAGGAGCTTCGTGGGTTTAGCTGGCTACTATCGGAGGTTTATTGAGGACTTTTCCAAGGTAGTGGCTCCTTTGACTCAATTGACACGCAAAGACCAACCTTTTGCTTGGACCGACCGATGTGAGCAGAGTTTCACGGAGCTAAAGGAGAGGTTGACTAGTGCTCCAGTACTGGTGATCCCCGATGTTGGGAAACCTTTTGATGTCTACTGTGATCCTTCACATCAAGGCTTGGGATGCGTTTTGATGCAAGAAAAAGGAGTAGTTGCATATGCTTCGAGGCAACTCAAAGTTCATGAGAGAAACTATCCCACTCATGACTTGGAGTTGGCGGCTGTGGTGTTTGCCTTGAAAGTTTGGAGGCATTACTTGTATGGAGCTCGGTTCCATGTGTTCAGTGATCATAAGAGCCTGAAATATTTGTTCGATCAGAAGGAACTAAATATGAGGCAAAGGAGATGGATGGAGTTTCTGAAGGACTATGATTTCCAACTCATGTATCATCCAGGGAAGGCCAATGTAGTGGCAGATGCTTTGAGTAGGAAATCAAGGCAAGTGTCATACATGATGATTGAAGAACAGAAATTGATTGAGCAATTCAGAGACTTAAACTTGGGAGTGGAATTCCATATTAATCACATTAGTTGTAGTAAACTGACTATAACTAATGACTTCCTTGGTGTAGTAAAGGATAAGCAGTTAGAGGACCATAGCCTGAAGCGCACTGTGGAGTCAATAGGGACCGATCAGGCTAAAGATTTTGTGATGGGAGATGATGGGATCTTGAGATTTAATGGCAGAATTTGCATACCTGCAAATGAAGAGTTGAAGAAGATGATCTTAGAGGAAGGTCACAGAAGTCGCCTTAGCCTACATCCAGGCATGAACAAGATGTACCATGACTTGAAGGAGTCATTTTGGTGGTCGGGCATGAAGAGAGACATCGCCCAGTATGTTACAACCTGCTTAACATGTCAGAAGGCGAAGATAGAGCATCAAAGACCTGGCGGGTTGTTACAGCAACTGGATATCCCTGAGTGGAAATGGGACAGCATTGCCATGGATTTTGTTACCCATTTACCCAGATCGGTAAAGGGTCATGATGCAATCTGGGTCATCATTGATAGGCTGACGAAGAGCGCTCACTTTCTCCCAGTAAATATGAAGATGCCCATGGCCAAGTTGACACAGCTGTACATCAAGGAAATTGTGAGGTTGCATGGAGTGCCTTCCAGCATCATTTCGGATAGAGATCCCAGGTTCACTTCACGGTTTTGGCAGACCTTACAAGATTGCTTGGGAACCAAGTTGAGAATGAGCTCGGCATATCACCCTCAAACAGATGGACAGTTAGAGAGAACGATCCAGTCCTTGGAAGATCTGCTGAGGACGTGTGTCTTGGATCAATTGGGAAGTTGGGATGAGGTGTTACCGCTGGTAGAGTTTACTTATAATAACAGTTACCACGCCAGTGTTGGGATGGCACCATATGAAGCCCTGTATGGGAGAAAATGCAGAACTCCCTTATGTTGGTACCAAGAGGGCGAAGCAGTCTTGGTTGGGCCAGAGTTGATTCAGCAGACAACCGAGAAGGTGAAACAGATACAAGGCAGAATGAGAGCTTCTCAAAGCCGACAGAAGTCCTATGCAGATCAGAGGAGAAGACCTTTGGAGTTTGCTGCTGGAGATCTTGTGTTTATGAGAGTGACACCAACCAAGGGCGTAGGACGGGCGATCAGATCAAAGAAGTTGTCCCCTAAGTTCGTGGGACCATATCAGATCTTAAGAAGGATTGGTCCAGTGGCTTATGAGATCGCCCTACCTCCCCATTTAGCAAATCTGCACAATGTCTTTCACATATCACAGCTGAGGAAGTACATGGCAGACCCTAGTCATGTGCTGGAAGTGGACGATGTGCAAATCAGGGAAGACTTGTCCTTTGAAGCAAAACCAGTCAGGATTGACGATCGTCAAAGTAAACAGCTCAGAGGCAAGACCATCAACATGGTGAAAGTGGTGTGGGATGAGAGATCGGGTGATTCAACCTGGGAGTTTGAAGAACCCATGAGAGAAGCTTATCCATACCTCTTTTCCTTGTAATTCAATTTTCGAGGACGAAAATTTTTCTTGTTGGGGAGATTGTAAGGACCTAGAAACTTTAATTGGAATAAAAGTGTTATATTTAAATAATTTCAGAAGATGTTGTTATTTAAAATACAAAGAGCTGGTAATAGAAGTTTCGTAGTAGTCGCACCTCGGACGTCACCCAAGGGCTGGGGTCAGCTGGTAGAGGTCGGTCGGCTGACTCTTGTATTAACAAAGTAGTCAGGTGCGATGACCTTATCGTGAGGTAATCACGAGGGTGTGCTCGAGGAAGACATGTGGATCAAGAAGAGTAAAGGAAGGAAAGTGTAGCTTAGAAGACTCTGAGATCGCCTGGTTGGTACATAATCGCCTGTCGCCTAGACTACCCATGCGGACGTCGCCGGGGCGCGAGGTATGCAGACGTCGCCAGGGATCGACATCGGTCGTCTCCCAGCGAGAGACATCGGTCGTCTCCCAGAGAGAGACATCGGTCGTCTCCCAGCGAGAGACACCGGTCGTCTCCCAGAGAGAGACATCGGTCGTCTCCCAGCGAGAGACTTCGGTCGTCTACCAGAGAGAGACATCGGTCGTCTTCCAGGATGAGTCATCGGTGGAAGGTTATCGCGCGATGTCGTGTTTCGCACAGATAAGGTGGGACCCAGACTCCCAGCATGAAACGTCCTGCACGCGCGCCACGTGGACAAAAAGGGTGGTTCAGAATAGTGACATCAGAGAGTTGGCATGCGCAGAGACACACGTGGCCGTACTGTTCAGGGAAGCGTGCACGCAAGCCTTCCTGCAGAGTGGGTGGTGGCAGCGGCAATTGTGGAACAAGTTGGGTTAGTTTTAAAAACTCACTTCGGAGAGGCAAAGAACGCTGCTGTGGTTCAAGAGTGACAGAGTGAGTGAGTGAGTTACCTTCATCCTTCTCTTTTCCCTCCTTCGTGCTGCGATCCAGGCACCATCAAGCACCAGTACGACGAGCGACGACTGCACAGGCCACCTGGGAGGTTCTCTGCAAGTCCTCCAAACCGGACGCTAAAACAGAGTAAGTCGTTCCCTCCGTTCTTCAAGTCGATCCTGCACCTGAGAGGGTTGCCTCTGCATTGGTGTTGCATGCAGTTCTCTTAGCTTCAGGAATCGTCCCTGTTAGCGTAGAAATGAGGAGTATAGCTAGTTTTGTGACTAAGGATCCATGGTGCAGGGTAAGGCATCCTTGAAGCTCGTTGGGTTGGAGCTCTTAGTACTTTTCACGCAAGTCCAGGTAAGGGAAGCTAGCCTTATTTCCAACGAAAACCTTAAGTTAGATGATTTTGATGATGGGGCGACGTGGTCGCTGGTTTTCAACTGTTATTGCATAATCCTCTGTTTTTGATGTTGGGGCGATGTGGTCGCCAGTTTTTCCCTTGTGTTTCAAAATCCCCTGTTTTGGATGTGATCGCCGGTTGGTGATCGCCGGTTTTAAATATTGATTTCGAACTTCCCTGTTTTTAGTGTTGTTTGAAACTGTTTGAGATTGAAATGTGAAATGCATGCAATATTCGAAAAGCTGGACCTCTAAATGATTGCTGCTGTGATCGGAATCGTTCATTTAAGTGTCATATGATGTGTTGAATGTTGTGAATGTGGGATCAAGGCATAGTATTTTCAGGAAAGAAAATACCGTGTAGGATGTGCATTGATCGGTGATTTCTATAATGAGATATCCTGACTCTCCTGATATAATGGAACCATATAGAGGAAGTTATTCAGGCGTTGAGAGTCGAAGGAGGTTCATGAATGGGTGAGTCGTGTGAAAAAGAACGAGCTTGGCCTGTTACATGGATTAACCCTGTCATACTAGGAGAGTGATGACATTGAGATTGAGATTATGTTCATGTGCACAGCTGTGGAAACTTTACAGCAATGTAGTATGACAGGTGCAGATCTCTGAGTCTAGTCAATGCACGTGTCTTCCGGAAGTAGTGTCAAGTGTCTATGTGTGAAGAGTCAGTGGAAGTCTGACGTGAGAAATGTTGAGAAATTGTTGATAGACACTTGATGGAATTATGTGAATTGAACGACTCTTGAGGAAATTGTGAAATATGTGATTACTTGATGCCTGGGTGATATGAATGAGAAAGTTGATGGTTTTTACGTGGGTGTCTTAAATTTGCATTATCTTGATTTTTAAGTTCATATTTAAACTCTCTTTCAAATATCTAGCTTACCCTGTGTTTGGTTCTGTGGCTGTTTTTCTTAAAACTGTGATGATCGTGTATAATTTACACGGGAGCAGATGATGTTGCAGGAAGTAGAGCTCCTCAGTGAGTGGTCGCCGGAAGGAGATCGCCTGTCTCTGTTTCTGTTAGGCGATCACCCTTTTTCTGATCTCTGATAGGAGATCGCCTTCTCTGATAGGAGATCGCCTTTTCTGTAGGGAGATCGCCTGTTTTTTTTCTATTTTGCTGTATTTTTTTTTAATCTTTGGAAAATTGACCGGTTATGTATTAAACTCCCTGTGAGGAGCAACTTCATTTTATATAAATACGTATGTTCACTTAAATATTATTGTTTTACCTTTATTTCAATATATAAATATGAAAAGAAATTTGGCGGGATGTTACAAAAACTAGCTCAAAATCCTTCATACCTCAAAGGATCACAAGGAGCAAGGCTAAAGTTTTGGGTAAAGAGCATCAAATGTTATCACTTTTTGTAATTATCCTTGTATAAATATTTGTAAATATTTGTAAATAAATATAGAAATAGCCTTAGGAACAAGCCAAAGAGGAAAACCAAAAGAAACCTCTAATTGTAAGGCATTAGGCGCAATTTTTAAAAGAAAGTGGAAGAAGTGGCTCTTCCTACTCCTTTCTCTCTTAAGCGCTAGAAGGAGCTAGAAGAGTGACTCTTCCCACTCCTTCTCCCTTGTAAAATGACCAGTCCTACTTGTTATAAATAAAAGTGCTTGGTTCTTCATAATTGATCCGGTTGGTCATCGGTAGGCGATGATGTCAGCAGCAGATGGCCACGTGGACCAGTCACAGGGTGACACGTGGCATGAGATGGCAGGCGAATCAGGGAGGAGACCGCTTAGAATGGTGATCGGTGGTCAGTTACCAAGTGGCCACCACCCCTAGAGCGATGCCTAGATAAGCGCTTGGAAGCACCGCACGGATGTCGGTGGGAAGTAAGGAGGCACCGCACAGACGTCGGTGGGAAGTAAGGAGGCACCGCACGGACGTCGGTGGAAGGTCATGAGGCACCGCACGGACATCGGGGGAAGGTCATGAGGCACCGCACGGTCATCGGTGGGTAGTAATGGGGCACCGCTCGGTCGTTAGTACATGCAGAGCTAGATCGGTCATCGGTGTTTTTGCCAACACGTGTTAAGCTTGGACCCAGGTTGATGGAAGAGGGCCAAGCACAACCTTCCATGAAAGGCAAGAGCCAAGTCAAGAGCGTCTAAGACCAAGCTAGGAGCGTCTAAGACAAGCTAGGAGCGTCTAGGACGAGAAGGCCAAGCTAGAAGCGTCTAGGACAAGAAGACTTGGATCAAAGTTATGAATGGGAGAGTGGCATACTAGCACACATTCCGTGAAGGCCCATCAAATGTAGTTTAGCTTTAATTGGGGTGTAAATAGCATAGCCATGTGGACAAATGTTTATTTTTCTGCACATTAGAATTAAGGAGAAGTTAACCTTCCCACTATTCTAGAAAGCCCATGGAGGGGGTGAACTTACAAACTAGACACACCCCTCCCCATGTGCTCACACTTTCCATGTGGCCCATGTGCTTCACATTTACATTTCATTTGGCTAGCATTAGGGTTGCATTATGGTCCTCCTTAGCCTATAAAAGGAGGAGCCTACACCTTGTATTTTCAAGATTAAATAGAGTATTGTTATGCTGCCAAAATTGTGCCATACACTACTCCTTGCCTAACACTTAGGTTTTAGTCTTCAATTCATCACTACCAAAGGGGCTGGCCAAACCTCCCCATTTCCTCACTCTTCATGCACCTTCAAGGCACCCATGCTTCCTAGGAAGGCCTTGCTCACCTCCTCCATAAGCTTCCGCATCCATCATCACCAAGGAACTCCAAAATCCAAAGAAGAGCTCATAGGAATGCTATCATTTGGTATTAGAGCTATGGTTCTTCAAAGATGAGTATCTCTTTTCATTTTCTTTTTGAGTTCTTCTTTTCTCCAAGTTGTTTATCTTTATTCCAAGTTGTCTTGCTGTTTTTTGTGTTTTAATATGATTTGAATGCTTGTTTATTCATTTCATTTGGTGGGTTTGTTCAAACTTGTGCTTGAACATCTATTTTCAATTTTGTGTAGGATTCTTGATATATTTGTGTTGCTGTTTTTATTTTTAGGTATTTGAGTCTTGCTTGAAATTTCATTTGGGTCATATGATGTTCTTGAGTCTTTTCATTTTATGAATCCATAAGTTTTGTCTAAGTCATGTGTTTCCATATTTGTCATCAAATCCTAGTAGTACTCTTATTGATTTATTTGTTTCTTTTTTTTGGTCTGAATGTTTGATCTGAAATCTGTTTTGTGTTGATCCTTTGGTGCATTTTTAATTTTAGTTTGAGTTCTTATTTGTGTGTTAGATCCACACAAATTCCATCATATTAACTCCATTGTGTTTTTAAGGTATATCTTTCTGATTTTCATTCCAGTTTTCAGAACCCCTTGTTTTTCACTTTTCTGTGCTGACTGTTTTGGTTTATGAAAATCACATACATCATCAAAAATTTCCGAGCCTCTGGATTTCACAAATTTGAGGTGTTAGCAAAAGGACAAAAAAAGAACCATCTGAAAAGAAGAAATAGAAAAAAAAAGATAAATATTACAAAAAAAGTGTGCAATCCTGATGTTCCAGCTGGCAGCTCTGAGCACTGATTTTATAAAATTTACCAAAATTAATTGGTACATGCGTTTGGAGTGAAACCAACGCCAAAAGTTTGTTAAGATCTTGTTCTGATTGTGTCTCAATTTTCAGAAGCAAATACAAAAGGGTCAGCTCAGCATAAATCTTTTAAAGATACGCTTTCTGGACCACAACAATATGTGCTTTTCTGTGGTGCTGTTTTTTGGTTTTTAAATCAAATCTAGTGCTATTCCTAGGTTCCTTTTTGTGTGCCATCCATTATTTGAGTACCTTTTATTTGCTTGTCTAATTTCATTTGAAATATTTCTAGTTGTGTCACATTTAAATTCCATTTGTGTGGTACTGTTTTTCAAATTAATTTGTTTCTTGCTTTCTTTCTTTGGCCTCTAAGCTTGTTGGTGGATTAAATATCAATTGGTACTTGTTGAGTGAGAATTTGACTTGAGGGGAGTCTAGCTTGCTTAATAGGTGCTGGATTGAAGATTTTATTGACCTAATTCCAAGAGGAACAAAGGCAAAGGGCAGCAACAAACACCATACTACAAATACACCACACACTTTGGAAGGCCCAACAAGTAGAAAAGCAACAAAAGGGGTGCAACTAGAAGAACAACAAAAAGGGTGCAAATAGTAAAAGCAACAAAGGGAGTGTCATTTAATTTCTTTGCAATCTTGCTTGTGTTAATTACTTGTTAATCACGCAATTAGTCGGTGAGTGTGTCTTCAAGGGCTCCAAGTGTCCAAGAAGCCTCACCTAGGGTCGTCTAGCTTAATTTGTTTTTGTTAATTGCTTTAATTGAACCAACTTGCTTTAATCACTTCGTTAATTTCTTGTTTAATCTTGTTTAAGGCTTTCATAGCTTGCATTGTTTTCTTGCATTAAAAATTTGATTTCTTCAACCTAATTGTGTTTTAAGTGGTTTACTAAGAGAAAGCTTTGTGTGAAGACATTGAGGGATAGTCTTTGGCTAAGGCAAGGCTTGGTATTTAAGTAGTCCATTGTGACTCACCTCCCTTACCTGGAAGACTACCTTCTTTGACTTCCCTAAATTTTCTCAAGGTAAAATATTTCTATACACAAAGGTCTAGTCATGTCTTCTCATTCTTTTAAATCTCTTAAAAGTGAGGTGAAATCCTTGAAATCTCTTTTGGAACAACTTTCCAAGAATATTCAATCAATTTCATCTAAACAATTGGAGAATGAGGCCAAAACTAATGAATTGACTAAATCAAAGGATGAGAAGTCTCACATTTCAAAAAAATTACCTTCTCATGCATCTATCTCTAAAAAGCATGATTCTTTTGGGGAGGGAAGACATAGAAGAGATAGAAAAGAACAAGAAAGCCCAAGAGAGGTTAGGGTAGACCTACCCCATTCCCATGGAAAAGAAAATATAGAAACTTGCCTAGATTGGGAAATGAGGGTAGAAAAATTGTTTGCTTCCCATAAAGAAAGAAAGGAAAGAAAGATACAAAAGAAAAGAGAGGAAGCCGAAAGGGAAGCTAAAGAAAAAGAAAAGCATGAGAAGACCCTTGAGAAACAAAAGTTGTGGGAGAATAGTGTTCCTTCTCACAAGGTCATTCAACAAGACAAAAGATTTAAAAATACCTTTGAAAATATGCGTCTTTTTGAACAACCTAGCCTTTCCTTTTGTAAAGGAACACTTGCAAGCATAGTAACAAAGAAAGAGTCTTTAAAAGAAGCTTGCATAGATAAAGATAAAGTGGATTATTTCTCATATGTGCTAGGATATCACCAAGTGAATGTCAAGTTATTTACAAGCATCTACAAAAACAAATTTTTATGTGAAGTAGTGCCTAAAGAAACTTGTCATGTCCTATTGAGACAACCATTGCCAAGTGTGCAACTTCTCATAAACAATGGTTGTAACAACGAGACTATCTTTACACATAAGAGAAAAATTCTTCATGAAGGAGAACTCATGGACCAAATTAGAGTTGATAAAACTCTAGAGCTTTTAAAAGGAAAACTTTTGTCACCCATGAGAAAAGATGTTCAAAGACATTACCCTAGATACATTTCTTGTTTTAAAAATACACCTAAGGTGATGTCTCATGAACTCTATACTCCTTTACCTTTTGCAAATGATCCTTGGGAAGACATAAACCTCAATTTTATCTTAGAGCTTCCTAGGACAACAAAAGGTTTTGATTCCATTTTTATGGATATGGATAATCTCTTCTATATAGAAGTGACAAGTCTTCATGGTTTATCTTCAAGCATAGTATTGGATAGAGCTCCAAAATTTGAAAACCATCATTTGAGGAATCTTTTAGAAAAACTTGAAATTAAGTTGTACTCTTCAAATTTTTATCCTCAAAAGAATGGTCAAAATAAAATTGAAAACATAGCTCTTTTTACTATGCCTAGAGAAATCATGAAAGACAATCACAATTCTTGGGATGAGTATCCTTTTGAGCATGCATACAATGGAGTAGTCCACAAGACTACTAATATTTCTACATTTGAAATTGCATGTGGACTTAATCCTCTTTCGCTTTTTAAGTTGTTACCCTTTCCTAAAGGTATTGTGCCTAAGGAAAAGGTAACCAATATTGAAAATTTTCAAATACATAAGAGGATTAGAGAACACATACAACCATCAAAAGAGAAATATTGTACAAAGTTGCCAAAAACAAAAGAAAAACAAAAATGGCAACTTCATACAATTAAGTTCTCTCCAATTGCTCACACTAACACCTTTACTTTGTTTGATGATTTCCATAGGTGGACGTTTGATCCGGGAGGACAAGCCTTGCCGAAACAATAGGCTGCTATCCGAGATCAAATCTGTAGATCTGAGGATAGATCTTCTCAAAGGAGGAGGAGATGATGGACACCATCCAGCCCCATCCATCCCCCTAGTTGAAGACAAAGCAAGGGATTTGAGGACAAATCCTTTTTCAAGAGGGAGGGGATGATGGAAGAGGGCCAAGCACAACCTTCCATGAAAGGCAAGAGCCAAGTCAAGAGCGTTTAAGACCAAGCTAGGAGCGTCTAAGACAAGCTAGGAGCGTCTAGGACGAGAAGGCCAAGCTAGAAGCGTCTAGGACTAGAAGACTTGGATCAAAGCTATGAATGGGAGAGTGGCATACTAGCACACATTCCGTGAAGGCCCATCAAATGTAGTTTAGCTTTAATTGGGGTGTAAATAGCATAGCCATGTGGACAAATGTTTATTTTTCTGCACATTAGAATTAAGGAGAAGTTAACCTTCCCACTATTCTAGAAAGCCCATGGAGGGGGTGAACTTACAAACTAGACACACCCCTCCCCATGTGCTCACACTTTCCATGTGGCCCATGTGCTTCACATTTACATTTCATTTGGCTAGCATTAGGGTTGCATTAGGGTTGCACGGACGTCGGTGGGAAGTAAGGAGGCACCGCACAGACGTCGGTGGGAAGCAAGGAGGCATCGCACGGACGTCGGTGGAAGGTCATGAGGCACCGTACGGACGTCGAGGGAAGGTCATGAGGCACCACACGGTCATCGGTGGGTAGTAATGGTGTAAGGACCTATAAATTATTTGGAATAGAAGTGATAGATTTTAAATAATTTCTGGGTATGTTATTATTTAAAATAAAAAGGGCATAAAAATAGAAAATACCATAGTGGTCAGACCTCGGACGTCGCCCAAGGTCTGGGGTCAGCTGGTAGAGGTCGGTCGGTTGACCAGTGTACTAACCAAGTAGTCAGGTGCGATGACTTCATCGTGAGGTAATCACGTGGGCGTGCTTGAAAGGGGGGAGGCACGTGAATCAAGAAGGGTAAGAGAAAGGAAGGTGTAGCTTAGAAGTCAAGGAGATCGTCATTTTTTAAGAAGACGGCGGCCTCCGACTTCCCCTGTATGAAATCGCCAATCGCCTATGGTGTACATGATCGCCGAAAAGAGCACATCGTTGTGTATTCGAGAAGACTTGGTAAGCACTTAGTATGTGGTATAAATACAGAAGATGAGTGATATAGAAGATAGGTGGCATGTCTGCCACCATGAGTAGTGTGAACCGTAATAACACAGACTTAGAGGAATGGGAGGATGAACCTTCAGCAAGGTGTGACGATGTGACATCAGTGACCAGAGTGGGACGATGTGTCCTCGTCACACACAAGGGCGATAAGAGATCGCCAACAGGATGAGAGGAACATCGGTCATCAACCAGGATGGGAGACACATCGGTCATCTTCCTGAATGAGACATCGGTTGTCTGCCAGGGTGAGACATCGATTGTCTGCTAGGGTGAGACATCGGTGGTCTGCCAGGGTGAGACATCGGTTGTCTGCCAGGGTGAGACGTCGGTTGTCTGCCAGGGTGAGACATTGGTCGTCTGTCAGGAAGAGGAATCGGTCATCACCGGTATGAGAGGCATAGTCATCGCGCGAGCAGTCATCGGTGGAAGGTTATCGCGCGATGTCGTGTTTCACACAGATAAGGTGGGACCTAGGCTCCCAGCATGAGACATCCTGCATGCGCGACACGTAGACAAAAAGGGTGTTTCAGAATAGTTAGCATCAGAGAGTTGGTATGCGCAGAAACCCACGTGGTCATACTGTTCAAGGAAGTGTGCACGCAAGGTTGCTCAGAGAGTGGGTAATGGCAGTGAAGGCTAAAGAGCCGTTCAACCTTAAGAGCTGAGGGAATCAGCTCATTTAGTTCCCCTTTCTCCTTTCTCCTCCACTCGAAGGCGCGGCTATCCTCACGTACCAGTGCTACGATCGGCGACTGCCATTGTCCTCCTGGGAAGTTACTCTGCAAGTTTTCTTCTCAAAGCCCTAAAACAGAGTTAAGGCATCCTTGAGTTCTCGGTGGGTTTGGAGCTCTTAGTGAGATTTTACGCAAGTCCAGGTAAGGGAAGCTAGCATTTTCGTTTATAAAAACTTTAGGCGAGTAGGTTCTGAAGTGAGGGCGACGTGGTCGTCAGTTTCATATTCTATTTCACGATGCTCTATTTTTATGTGTGGGGCGACGTGATCGCCGGTTTTAATGCAAATTTAGAAATCCCCTGTTTTAGTGTCATTTTGAAATTGTTTGAGATTGAAAGGTGAAATGCATATGATATTCAAAAATCTGAACTTTGGTATGATTGTTTCTGTGATTGGGATTGTTTAAGAAAAGATTCAAAATATTATATGATGAAATTGTGCTTTTACGTGTGGTATGATGTACTGGATGAATGTGAAAGAGTGATCAAAGCATAGTATTTTCAGGAAAGAAAATACCGTGTGGAGATTTTATGAGGGTGTATTGATCTGTGAGTATCCTGTGAATGAGGCGATCCTGACTCTGGTGATATGATGGAATCACATAGATGAAGTCATTCAGTTGGTGAGAGTCGAAGGAGGTCCATATGTATGGGTAAGTCGTTTGAAAGATAACTGACTTGACTTGTTATATGGATTAACCCTGTCATACTGAGAGAGTGAGGATATTGAGATTGAGATCGAGATTATGTTTATGCGCATAGCTGTGGGAACTTTACAGCAATGTAGTATGACAGGTGCAGGTCTCTGGATGCTAAGTTCAACGCACGAGTCTTCCGGAAGTAGAGTCATGTTATGTGTTACGAGTCAGTGGAAAGCCTGACATGTGAACCATGAGTATTGAATGTATTGAATAGACACTTGATGAGTTTGTGGAATATGGGGATATTGATGGTTGAAAATTGATATAGATTATGAATGGTGTGAAGATTTATGCTTTCTATTGATATAAAGTTTCATATTTAAAGTTTTTAAAAATATCTAGCTTACCCTTTGTTTTGTATTGTGGTTGTTTTTCTTAAACCTGTGATGATCGTGTATATTTGCACGGGAGCAGATGAGGTTGTAGGTGGTAGAACTCCTCAGTGAGCATTTCTGGAGGAGGAGATCGCCGGTTTTTGAATGTTGTTGTTTTGTTTTATTTTGAAAACTCCTATATGGAGATGTATTAAAACTTCCTCGAAAAGGGATATTATTCTGAGGCACATTTGTATTAATGGATGAATTATATTATGTATATACCTATGTTAAATTTTTGATATTATTGTTTCACCTTTATTTTATTATATAAAAATGAACAATATTTTGAGGGGCGTTACAAATGGGGCACCGCTCGGTCGTTAGTACATGCAGAGCTAGATCGGTCATCGGTGTTTTTGCCAACACGTGTTAAGCTGGGACCCAGGTTCCCAGCGAGAGCGTTACGCATGCACCTCGCATGATGCCCACCCAGAGGACGTGCAGAGGACGTGTGGACAGAAGCCATGCAGGCAGGATAGCCTGGTGAGTGTACTCAGACCAGCCTCACCAGGCGATCTCTTGGGAGCATGCACTCACTCAGGGAAGAAACGCGCTACGTTACTCCGCAAGAGGATAACTTAGCCGCATAGAGAAAAGCGCAGAGGCCCTTCAGGTGTGACACATGTACGGTTAGATGTCAGCTGCATGCCTCCACGTGTCACCATCTGAGAGAGAGGCGCGGCACAGGTATAAAAGCACTCCACCTCACGTAAGGTAAGGGATTCTGACACATTCTATTACATGAGTTTACACACACAGAGAGAGAGTGGATTTGAGCACACACGAGTCTCACAGAGAGATTCAGTGAGAGATTTGGTGTTCCTGTTGCCTGACTTGAGCGTCGGAGTGCACACGGTCGCTAGAGGCACCGTCTGATGCAAGTCAAGACCACTTAAGGATGACCAAAGATGCTATATATAAAGGGTCATCTCAACAATCAAAAGAAGACTTCACAAAAATAAGAAAGGGCCATATTCCAAAGCACTTGAAGTTCTTCTTACTAGTCTTCTTAAAGAGTAGAACATTTTTGTAAATAATTGGGTTCTCTTGAAGAATCCAAGTAGTAGTATAAATAAAGAGGGCCCAAGCCCAAGAAGCCCAAGCCCAATCCAAGAAGCCCAAGTCAAGTGGGGCCCAAGCCCAATCCATGAGCATTAATAGGAGCAAGGCTAAATCTTTGTAAATACTCTTGTATAAATTTGTAAATAATATAGAAATATCCTTAGGAGTATGCCAAAGAGGAAAACCAAAAGAAACCTCTAAATGTAAGGCATTTTAGGCACTTTCTTTAGGAAAAAGTGGAAAAAGTGACTTTTCTACTCCTTTCTCTCTTAGGCACTAGAAGGAGCTAGAAGAGTGACTCTTCCCACTCCTTCCCCTTTGTAACATGACCAGCCCTCTCCATTATAAATAGGGGTGCTTGGTACTTTGAATAAAAAAGTTGAAAGTTAGAAGAAAAGAAACTATCTTGAAATTGAGAGAGAGTGAGTTTGTGAGACTTGTCTCTTCTTCTCCTTCATGTCTTATCTTGTGAGCTTTGGAGACTCTCAAGTGGCGGCACCACCCACTCATCTTGGAAGAACCACCCTCCAAGTGGCGTGAATCACATCTCCAAAAGGCTACAACCACATAAGTCATTTCTATTCATCTTCTAAAAATACCCATTTGTGTTTTCTTGTAGTTTTTCCATTTTTAATCGGTTCAATCTTTTCCATGAGTTGTTTCCTTTCATTTGCTGCCATTGTTCTGCACTTTGTTGGTTTATTTCCTTGTTTTCTTGCTGTTTTAATTTCGTCCAAACCATGGGTTTCCATATACATGTGTTGTTCTTGTTTTCCATCCATGGGTTTTTGTTCTTTGATGAATTTCTTTGTGATTTTCTAATTCCTATTGAATTTCAATCAGTATTTTCACTTGTTCTTGGTGTTCTTATGTTGTTCTTGTGTTTCCTTTGAAGTTTGGTACTGTTCTTGAATTACCCATTCATATTCCATTGTTATCTTACACTACAAGTTACCTATTCATGTGTTTTTAGTATGAACCTTTGTTTTCTTGAGTAGAAACTCTATTCATTGTTCTTTAGAATTTTGATCCTAATTCTTGAAAGTGTCATGAATACAATGAAACCTATATCAACTCAACCCAAACCAAGAAAGGTTCATAAGAGACTCACATCATGTGGTATCATGAGCTATGGTGATGTTTTGTTCTTGTTGAGTTGAATTGACACTTTCTATTCAAGCAATTTCCATTTTCCAGCACTTTATTTTTGTGCAGAATTTTTTTTTAGGTTCCTTGTTGTGTTAGCTATTCTGTTTTTGCTTTAATTTGAGTCTTTCCTTGCTGTTTTAATTGGTGCAAATTAATTGTGTTTGAGTCATTTTGCTTTTTGAATCCATACAAGTTTTGTCAAGTCATGTTTCTCCTAAATTGTCATCACTTCTATGTAGTACTTTTCTTGATAATTTTTGGTTGATTGCTTTTAATTTTTGAGTGCAGTTTCTAATCTGTTTTGTTGAGCCTTTGGTGCATTTTAATTTTAGATTTGAGTTCATGTTTGTGTGATAGATCCATACAAGTTCACATACATCAATTCTATTGTGTCTTTGAAGTTTCTTAATATTGTTTTAATTCCAAATTAGGCTTCCTCTGTTTTTGTTGAAACTGTGCTGGCTGTTTTTGTTTACAGAATTTAATTCCGTTTATGAAAAATTCTAAAATTCTGGATCTGAACAGATTGATGTGTTAGAAAAAATTGAAAAAAAAAAGTGAAGAAAAATTCAAAATAGAAAAAAAATGATAAATCAAATACAATCAGTGTGCAATTCTGGCGCGAAAAAAACGGTGAAGTGGCATCAGATTTGGAAAAATTATCACAATTTATTGGTGCATCATTTTGGTGTGATTCCAGCGCCAAATTTGAGCTAAGATCTTGAAATTTCTGTGGTTTAAATTTCAAATTCAAATTTGAATTATCCAGCTCAGCATAATTTGTTTAAGTCACGCATTTTGACACCTTAATATTCTGTAGTACTGTTTTGGTTTTGTTAATCCAATTCTAGTACCATTCTCTAGGTTCTATTTGTGTACTACCTTTTATTGAGTGCCTTATTTTCTTTGCTTGTCATTTTTATTCAATATTCTTTTCCAAAGTTTTGTCATATCTTTACTTCCACTTTGGTTTAGCTTTTCTTGCTTATACCTTTTCTTGCTTGTCTTTCTTGTTTCCTCTAGTTTTGTGGTGAATTGTTCTTTGACTAAGTGTGGTTTGCTTTGGCATCTTTCACTTGAGGCTCATCCAATCCACAAGAGAGGCTTGGTAAAGGAAGGATATATTTTCTTGGAGTGGTTTGAGAGATTTTACATCTTTGCCGCAAGCTATATTTGTTTTTCACCTTGTTTTTCTAACTTTGTTTTCTATAATAGTTTCTTCTTTGTGTTTTTGTGTTTCATTTTATCATGGCTAATCTTTCTAGTGGAGAATCATCTAAGCCTCACTCACCTCAAAAAGCATACCTAATTGGTGAATTAAAGGATGCTAAACTAACAATTGCACAAAAAGATGAGGCATTAAGACAAATGGAGGCAAGGCTCCAAAGATTGGAGTTGGACCGTGAGAGAAGACAACACCATCATCATAGGCATACTTCAAGGTCTTCACAAAATTCTTATGGATATCATGAAGAAAATGCTTGGAGGATGCATCACCATCATGAAGATAGGCGCCAAAATGTGGCTAAGCCTTTTATGCCTTATGTAAAATTACCTAGTTTTAGTGGTGAAGGAGATCCTAATGTGTATTTAGGATGGGAGGCTAAGGTAGAGCAAATATTTTTTGTACATGAGGTCCAAGAAGACCAAAAGGTTAAGCTAGCCTCCCTAGAATTTATGGACTATGCCATGCAATGGTGGCACAAAACTCTCATGGACATTGGGCTAAACAAGAGGCCGCCCGTGGTCTCTTGGGATGATTTAAAAGCTTGCATGCGCGCTAGATTTGTGCCTCCACACTTTAGGAAAGACCTATTGTTGAAGCTCCAACGGCTTCACCAAGGCATGCTAAGTGTGGATGCTTATTATAAAGAACTTGAAACGCTTTTAACTAGAGCCAATATGCATGAGAATGATGAAGCTAAAATGGCTAGATTTGTTAGTGGTCTTAGAAGGGATATCCAAGATGTTGTAGAACTTAATGAGTATTCTTCTTTAGAAAATTTGGTTCACCTTGCCATCAAGGTAGAAACTCAACTTGCAAGGAAAAATTCTTTTAAAAATACTCATAATGATGGCTTTTACAATTCATCTTGGAAAAACAAAGGAAAATCTTTTTCAAAAATTCCTTCAAAAGATTCTACTTTCAAACCTAGAGATTCTAAGCCTTCAACTTCTACTCCTAAATCACCAACTAAATCTTCAAGTAAAAAGTGCTTTAAATGTTTAGGGTATGGTCATATAGCGGCTAATTGTCCTTCAAAGAGAAATATGATGATGCTTGATAATGGGGAAATTGTAAGCGAACATAGTGATAATTCTTCAAAGTCTAATTCCCCTTCCCCTTTCCCTAGTGACCATGAATGTGAGATTCCATGTGAAGGTGACTTGTTAGTGATAAGGAGATTCCTTGGTCAAATTCAAAAACCTTTTGATGAAACTCAAAGAGAAAATATCTTTCACACAAGGTGCCTTATCAATAACACTTTGTGTTCCTTAATTATTGATGGAGGAAGTTGTACAAATGTGGTAAGCACAAGAGTAGTAGATAGGCTTGGATTATCTACTATCTCTCATGCTAAACCCTATAAACTCCAATGGTTAAGTAACAAAGAGGAAATTATTGTAAATAAACAAGTCCTCATTGCTTTTTCAATTGGCAAATATAAAGATGCGGTCTTATGTGATGTTGTCCCTATGGAAGCAACTCATATTCTTTTAGGTAGGCCATGGCAATTTGATAGGAAAACTTTACATGATGGCCTTACCAACAACATTTCTTTTACCTTCCATGGGCATCGGATCACTTTAAAATCTCTTTCTCCAAGTGAGGTCCATAAAGACCAATTAAAAATGAAAACCAAAAGAGAAAATGAAAAAGAGAATAAAAGAAAAGAGAAACCGAGTCTCCAAGTCTCATCATATGCAACTAAATCAATCATGTTGACTCGGGCTATGCTACAATTTGCACCTCCAAGGTGTTATTCTTCCTTATCTTTTTCATTACCTAAGGTTTCTACCTATTTGCTTTCTTTGTTAAAGAATATTAGGAATGATTTTCCAATTCCTCCTAAAGGTTTACCCCTTCTAAGAGGCTTTTCTTCACAAAGTTTTATCATTCCTAAACATTCTTTCCAAAGTTGGTATACAGATAATAAACCTTCCTATGAACTTCCCGCACTTCAAGATTATAAGTCAACTTCTAATATCACTTCTTATCCTCTTTTATCTATGAGCAAGTTGACTTTGTTATATGCAGGAATTCTGAATTCGTGGTCGAATTCTCTCCAACTTGGGGGGTATGATGCAAGTCAAGACCACTTAAGGATGACCAAAGATGCTATATATAAAGGGTCATCTCAACAATCAAAAGAAGACTTCACAAAAATAAGAAAGGGCCATATTCCAAAGCACTTGAAGTTCTTCTTACTAGTCTTCTTAAAGAGTAGAACATTTTTGTAAATAATTGGGTTCTCTTGAAGAATCCAAGTAGTAGTATAAATAAAGAGGGCCCAAGCCCAAGAAGCCCAAGCCCAAGCCAAGAAGCCCAAGTCAAGTGGGGCCCAAGCCCAATCCATGAGCATTAATAGGAGTAAGGCTAAAGCTTTGGGAAATAAGCATGAATGGATGTATCTCTTTTGTAATTTCTTTTGTGTAGTTTTTAGTAGAACATTAAAGGAAGGTGTAGATATTAAAATAAGGGGTGCTAATGTACAAAAACAAGTCACACCTTCCATGTGACATAAAAAGTAGGTGTAGGTGTAGTTTTAGGAGGTGCCAAAGTAGAAATCAAGTCACACCTCCCTTGTGACATGTGTTTTGGCTCCAAATTCAAATGCTTCTCATTTGAATTTTCCCACTTTAATTTCAGCCCTCTCACACTATAAATAGAGGTGCTATGCTCATGTAAAATAACATTGAAATTAGAAGAAAAGTTACTATACTCAAATTGTGAGTGAATTTTGTGAGACTTGTTCTCCTCTTCCTTGTCTCATCTTGTGAAGCTTTGGGAGCACTCAAGTGGCGGCAAATCTGCACTTATCTTGGATCATCACCTCCAAGTGGCGTGTCCATTCCCAATCCATGGCTACAACCACATAAGTTTCATCTTCTTTCATCTTCTATTGTCATTTCAATCGGTAGTTTTGATTCTATGTCTTGTTCTTGAATTTCAATCGGTTCTTTTGTTTCAATTTGTGTTTCCATTCTGTTTTTTGTGTTTAAATTCTGCACCTATTCTTTTTTTGAGTTCAGCACCTTGTTCTTCATTCATTCATCACCATTAATTGTGTTTTAACCTTGGACCTTTGGAAATGAACCTTCACATCTACTTAACACTTGTTAAGTTAATGTCCAGTGGGGATTTTCCTTAGGTGACTCACTCTAAATTGCTGAGAATCTTGATCCTAATTCTAAGAAAGTGTCACAAATATAATGAACCTAAAATCAACTCACATCACCGTCTGTGTTGTTTTGCAGGCATCGTTTGGAGTTCCAGAGGAGGTTCTTGGAGCTTTCCTGCAGAACGCGCAGTTGCAGAAGGCTAGACGAAGGAGTGACGAGGCATATCCTCCATGTTCGAGTCCGTGGTTGGATCAATAATACAAGTTGAAAATTGAAGTAAAGAAACTATCTTGAGTTGTTGTGAGAGAGAGTTGTGAGACTAGTTCTCTTCCTCTTCCTTCCATGTCTTATCTTGTGAGCTTTGGAGACTCTCAAGTGGCGGCACCTCCCACTCAACTTGGAAGAACCACCCTCCAAGTGGCGTGAAGCACATCTCCAAAAGACTACAACCACATAAGTCATTTATATTCATCTTCCAAAATACCCAGTTTTTGTTCTACTTGTTTGTTTGCAATTTCAATCGGTTCAATCTCTTCCTTATGATGTCCTCTTTCATTTACTGTATTTTTTCTCATTTTAATTGGTTCAAACATGTTATATCTTGCTATATTTGGTTCGGTTTCCATTGTTACCCATTTCTATGTTGAGTTCTTGAATTTCCATTAGTAGGTTGTGTTCTTGTTGTGTTTTGTACCAACCAGTCCTTGGACACCGAGAACAGCTAGTAATGGTGAGCCACGTTCAGCTGGGTCCCACAGCATGGGCTAAAGCCACGTGGGCTAGGCCCACAGGTGGTATGGATTGGTGGGATGATTAGTCATCAGCATTTCGACCAGAGTGGATTGAAGTGTCCTCGTCAGTCAGTAGGATGACGAGTCCTCGGCAACAGAGTGTGACGAGGTGACATCAGCCTTGGATGTTTTGAACAGCAGAACTAAAACATCTAAGGTGGGTCCCGAAATTAGACCAGTTATCAGCAGAATGCCCAGAGGAAGGGAGGGGCTTTAGTCACGAAGCATCCATGCGTGTGGCAAGGAAAGCACAGTTAGGTGCAGAGTCTTGAAGGGTTGAGTGCCCATCAGGATTAGGGTTTCCAAGTGAGGCTGCATGCATGGCACGTGAACAGTGAAGGCATTCCCAGGACAGGTGGCCCTAAAGACTAGGTGCACGAGGGGGTACCCAGGTGGCCATTCTGTTAGAATTTGCACTCTAGTTAAGGAAACCTTACGCGCTAGATTACCCTAAGTCTGGGTGATAGCGACGCAAGGGTATTCCTGTAAACCTAAATATGGGTAGCGGCACAGAGGAAACTCTAGACTTTATAAAGGGTAGTAAAACACTTCACAAAGGTACGCAATTTCTAGACCTAAAGGGATATACTCAATACACTTGGTGTACTTGCCCTAGTTTTGACTTAAGCATCGGAGTGCAAACGGCCTCGAGGGCGCCCATTTCTATCTTGCAGGTGCAGGTTGTTTCGAAACAGCAAAGCATAATTCAAGGTGAGGAAAGGAGGCGTGTGATCGTTGTAGAGTCAACCGACAGGAGAGTCAATCGGCAAGAACATGTTTCTATTGAAAGTTTCAATTCTTGTTGTGTTCTTGTTTCAAATCTTATGTTCTTGTGTTCTTTTTGAGTTTATGTTGTTGTTCTTATGATTACCCATTCGAATTCCAACCCATGTGCATCATGAAATTCACCTATTCATGTGTTTTTCTCTTAGACCTTTAGAAATGAACCTTCACATCTACTTAGCACTTGCTAAGTTAATGTCCAGTGGGGATTTTCTGTAGGTGACTCACCCTAATTACTCTAAGAATCTTGATCCAATTCTTAACAAAGTGTTACAAATTAAATGAATATAAAATCAACTCACATCTTGTGGTATAATGAGCTATGGTGTGTTTTTGTGGTTTGAGTTGAAGTAGCACTTTAATTTTGAGCAATTTTTTTTCCAGCACCTATAATTTTGTGTATTTTGTTTTTACAGCTCCTTATATTCATACTTTTGTTTGGTTTGAATATGTTTTAGTTGTGCCTTTTCATTGATCTTCCCTTTTGCTTTGAGTTTTATGTTCTTAGTGTTCTAGGTGTCCAAATATTGCCTATACGTGCTTGCTTTTGATTTTGAAAGTTTGTGTTTCTCTTGAATTTTTTTTAGTAATTGTTGATTAGAGGTTCCAAACATTTGATTTCAAGTGTTCAATTGTCTTGAATCCATCATAAAATTTTTGTGCAAATTGATTGATGTTTCAACTTCTATATGATGCATATTATGGTTCTTTCATTACATAAGTTCCATATTATAAAAAAAAATTATACAAAAATAGTAACGAAAACAGAGTAAAACAAAACCTATCCTGTTTTTAAATCACTCAAAACAGTTTGGTATTTGCATCTATTCATTCTTTTGCACATTAATTTCCATACAAAAGTTGGATTCATAGTGATTGGCAAATTGTTGTCTACATTGTAGAACTTTTGATCCATTTACTTTGACAAGTTTTTGAGTTTTACTTTCTTTCTTGATTATAAAGTTTAGTGAGTATTCTTTGAGTCTTATTTTGTGCCATTTCTTACTTGTCTTCTATTATTTAAGTTTTGTCATAAATCTTGTATTCCTTTTGCTATACCTTTCTTGTTTTTGTCCCTTTTCTTGCTTGTCTTTTATTGTTCTTCAAGTTTTGTGGTGGTTATTTTTGGGTGAGTGTTTGAGTGCTTTTGCATCTTTCACTTGAGGTTATTTCAATCCACAAGAGAAGCTTGGTTGAGGAAATTATAATTTCTTGGAGTGGTTTGAGTGCCTTAATTTTTCCCATTACCGCAACACTATTTTACTTGTTTTCTAACCTTGTTTTCTTTAATTGTTTGTTCATTGTGTTTGCTGTCTTGTTTTTAAAATGGCTAATTTTTCAAGTGGTGAATCTTCCAAACCACATTCTCCACAAAAAGCTTTCATTCTTGGTGAACTAAAGGAAGCCAAAAGGTCACTTGCACAAAAAGATGAAGCTATAAGACAATTGGAAGAAAGATTGCAAAGGCTTGAAGTGACTCATGATAGGTCCAATCTGGTGGCATTCTTGAGTTCTTCATGGTGCGTTTTGGGTGATGAATGCAGCGGAAGTTCAATGGATGAAATGGGTCAAGCCCTCCTAAGAGTGGTGGTGGCTTGTAGGTGCATGAAGTGTATGAAAATGAGAGAGGTTTGGCCAACTCTCTTTGGTGGTGAAGGAGTGAAGATTAAAACCATAAATCAAGAGATTTAGGCAAGGGAGTAAGTATGGCACAAATTTGGCAGCATAACTTTACTCAAATTAATCTTAAGTTTCATGAAGGAGGCTACCCCTTTTATAAGCTAAGGAGTACCTTAAATGTTACCCTAGATGCTAACCAAATGTGTTTGAAATGAAATGCAAAAGTGGGCACAAACTTGCCAAGCAAGATAGGTCAAGTCTTGAAAGAAAAATGCTATTTACACCACATAAACTAAGCTAATTTCATGATGGGCCTTCTTGCAACATGTATAGGTATCTTTCTCTCCCATCCTTAGCTTGGGCCGTCTCCTCTTGGATTTGTTTGGCCATGGACCTTGTGATAGGTCCTAGACGCTCCATGCAAGGTGCTAGACGGTTTTCCTCTTGGTCTAGAAGCTCTTGATCTATCCTTTCAAGCTCACGTCTTGGCACTAGAGGGGGTGTGACTAGCCATCCTCCATCATCCCCTCCCCCTTGAAAAGGATTTGTCCTCAAATCCAAGTCTTCATTGGTACCTACAAATGGAGATAAGTCAGTTACATTGAAAGTATCATGTACTCCATATTCTAGAGGTAAGTCCAACTTATATGCATTTTTGTTGACTCTCTTGAGGACTTGAAAGGGTCCATCTCCTCGGGGACTTAGTTTGGACTTCCTTTGAGTGGGAAATCTATCTTTGCGAAGGTGAAGCCAAACTAAGTCTCCTTCAAAAATGATTTCTCTCCTCCCCTTATTGTGGTATTTTGCATACTTTTCATTTTGTTGTTGGATTTGGAGTTTAATCTTCTCATGCATTTTCTTAACAAAATCGGCTTTGATTACTCCTTCCTTATGCACAAATTCTTGTGGATTAGGTAAAGGTAACAAATCCAAAGGTGTGAGAGGATTAAACCCATATACAACTTCAAAAGGAGAAGCATTAGTAGTCTTGTGGACTACTCTATTGTAAGCAAACTCAATATGGGGAAGATACTTATCCCAAGATTTGTGGTTTCCCTTCATGATAGCCCTAAGCATAGTTCCAAGAGATCTATTGACTACTTCAGTTTGACCATCCGTTTGAGGATGACAAGAAGTTGAAAATTGTAGTCTCGTACCAAGTTTGCCCCAAAGAGTTTTCCAAAAGTGGCCTACAAACTTGGGATCTCGATCGGACACTATAGTTCTAGGTATACCATGGAGTCTCACCACTTCTTTAAAGAAGAGTCTAGAAATATTTTGAGCATCATCTATCTTGTGGCATGGAATAAAATGGGACATTTTGCTAAAACGGTCCACCACCACAAAGATAGAATCATGGCCTCTTGCAGTCTTAGGGAGTCCTAAAATGAAATCCATGCTAATGTCTTCCCAGGGAGCATTTGCAATCGGCAAAGGGGTGTAGAGTCCATGAGGCATTGCTCTAGACTTTGCTTTCAAACATGATATGCATCTAGAACAATGTCTTTGGACATCCTTTCTCATGTGTGGCCAATAAAATTTTTCTTTTAAAATATCTAAAGTTTTATCAACTCCAAAATGGCCCATGAGACCCCCTTCATGTGATTCTTTTACAAGGAGCTTCCTATGTGTGCCTTGGGGAATACAAAGTTTTCCTTCTTTAAAGAGATACCCTTCGGCCACGTAGTAACCTCCTTGTGCTCTATGTTTGCACTTAACATAGATGGATGAGAATTCTTGGTCTTCTTGGTAAAGTTCTTTTATGTGATCAAATCCAAGAATTTGGGCACCCAATTTTGAAAAGAGAATATGCCTCCTTGAGAGAGCATCGGCTACTATATTGGTGCTTCCTTTCTTGTATTTGATTACATAAGGAAATTGTTCAAGAAACTCCATCCATTTAGCATGTCTTTTGTTGAGCTTGTGTTGGCCTTTTAAGTACTTTAGGGACTCATGATCACTATGGATAACAAACTCTTTTGAAATGAGATAATGTTCCCAAGTCTTTAAGGCCCTCACAAGTGCATATAGCTCTTTGTCATAAGTGGGGTAGTTAA
Source organism: Phaseolus coccineus (assembly GCA_037954025.1). Taxonomy (NCBI): domain Eukaryota; kingdom Viridiplantae; phylum Streptophyta; class Magnoliopsida; order Fabales; family Fabaceae; genus Phaseolus; species Phaseolus coccineus. Next base: position 14,756,780 of record CM075686.1, on the reverse strand, counting down.
GGGTGGCACCATGTAGCTTTTCACTAAAATATGCAATAGGGTGTCCACCTTGTAACAACACCGCACCTATGCCCACTCCCGATGCATCACATTCTATCTCAAAAGTTTTAGAAAAATTTGGGAGAGCTAGAATGGGAGCATGGGTGAGTTGAGCTTTTAGCCTTTGAAAGGCTTGTTCATGTTTTTCATTCCAAAAAAATGCAACATCCTTTTTAACAAGTTCATTGAGAGGGGAAGCTAAACTTGAAAAATTAGGCACAAACCTTTTATATAGAAGCCAACTAACCCATGAAAACTTCTTACTTGACTTACATTTTGTGGAGTGGGCCACTCTTTGATGGCTTGGATTTTCGCAGGATCAACATGCACCCCCTTTTGGTTAACTATGAAACCTAAGAAAACTACACTATCTACACAGAAGGTACACTTATCCTTATTGGCAAACAAACTATTTTTCCTAAGCACTAGAAGGACTTCCCTAAGGTGACTTAGATGGTCTTCTAGGGTTTTGCTATACACTAGGATATCATCAAATTAAACTACTACATATTTACCTATGCAATCCCTTAAGGTATGATTCACGAGCCTCATGAATGTACTAGGAGCATTAGTAAGGCCAAAAGGCATCACTAACCACTCATATAATCCAAATTTGGTCTTAAAAGCAGTTTTCCACTCATCACCCTCTTTGATCCTAATTTGGTGATAACTGTAAGGACCTAGAAAATCTTATTGGAATAAAAGTGATATATTTTAAGTGAATTCTAAGTATGTTTTTATTTAAGATAAAAATGAAGGAAAGTGTAGTTAGAAAGCCATGAGATCGCATGAAACATGATCGTCAGGGCGCGAGAGGCATGCGGACATCGCCAGGGCGCGAGACATGCGAGCATCGCCAGGGCGCGAGAGGCATGCGGACATCGCCAGGGCGCGAGACATGCGAGCAACGTCAGGGCGCGAGAGGCATGCGGGCATCGCCAGGGCGCGAGATGCATGTGGGCTTCGCCCGGGCGCGAGAGTCATGCGGGTGTCGCCAAGAAGAGACCGCGGCCGGTCTCCAGGAGGAAGAGACCGCGGCCGGTCTCCAGGAGGAAGGGACCGCAGCCGGTCTCCAGGAGGAAGAGACCGCGGCCGGTCTCCAGGACGAAGAGACCTCGGTCGGTCTCCAGGAGGAAGAGACCTCGGTCGGTCTCCAGGAGGAGGAGACATCGGTCGTCTTCCAGAGAGAGACATCGGTCGTCTTCCAGAGAGAGACATCGGTCGTCTTCCCGAGAGAGACATCGGTCGTCTTCCAGAGAGAGACATCGGTCGTCTTCCAGAGAGAGAGATCAGTGGAAGGTTAGCGCGCGATGTCGAGTTGTACGTAGAGAAGGTGGGACCCCGACTCTCAGCATGGAACGTCCTGCACGTGCGCCACGTAGACAAAAAGGGTGGTTCATAATAGTGACCTCAGAGTGTTAGCCTGCGCAGAGGCACGCTTAGTAGTACTGTTCAGTGCAGCGTACACGCAACTTCCCTGCAGAGTGGTTGGTGGCAGCGGCTTTTGTGGAATAGTTGGTTTAAGAGGGAAAAACCCACTGTTGAGGGAAAGAAAACATTTCAGTTGTTCAAAAGCCAAAGAGTGAGTTACCTCCTTTCTCCTCCATTTCTCTCCTTCGCGCTGCGACTCTGGCACCTTCACACAAGAGTACGACGAGCGACGGCCACCATTAGAGCACCGGGGAACTTCTCTGCAAGTCCTTCAAACCAGACGCAAAAACAGAGCCAAGGCATTCTTTAAGCTTCGTTGGGTTTCGGAGCTCCTGGTGTTTTGCGCAAGTCCAGGTAAGGGAAGCTAGTCTTTTTCCAACGATAACTGGATATTGGATGTTTGTGATGATAGGGCGACGTGGTCGCCGGTTTTACTTCGCTTTCACGGTGTTTGATGTTGAAATGTGAGATGTTTACGATAACAGTTATGTTTGGATGTTGGGGGGCGACGTGGTCGCCGGTTTTAAAAATGTTCTTGTTTAAAAACCCAGTTTTGTTCGTGATCGCCGGTTTCTGGAGGTGATCGCCGGTTTTTCATCTGTTATTGAAATATCCCCCGTTTTATGCTGTTCCAAAAGTGTTTGAGATTTTAAATGTGGTTTTTCGAAAATCTGAACCTTGGTATGAGTTTTGCTGTGATTGAAATCGTTCATTGAAGTGTTATGTGATGTGTTGAATGTTGTGATTGTGGATCGAGGCATAGTATTTTCAGGAAAGGAAATACCGTGTAAGGTCGTGTAATAGGTGTATTGATCGGTGATCCTATAATGAGACATCCTGACTCTACTGAGGTAATGAAATCACATAGAGGAAGTTACTCAGTTGTGGAGAGTCGATGGAGGTTCATACGTATGGGTGTCTCGTGTGAAACAGAACGAGTTCGGCCTGTTGTATGGATTAACCTTGTCATACCGTGATAATGAGAATATTGAGATGGTGTATGCGCATGGCTGTGTGGATTTCACAGCGACCCTGTGTGGATTTCACAGTGGTGTGGTATGACAGGTGCGAATCTCTGGGTCTAATCAACGCACGAGTCTCCGGAAATAGTGGTCAAGTGTCTGGTGTGATGAGTCAGTGGAAAGTCTGACGTGAGAAATGTGAAATTGAATTAATAGACACTTGATTGCTGATGTGAATTGAAATACTCTTGGATTGATTTGTGAATTTGGGGATTTCCTGATAGTCTTGTGGAATATGGAAATGTGATGGCTGATATTGACACGGTTCATGGATGTTGTGAAGTTCTTATGTATGCTCTTGATTCAAAGTTTTTCCTAAATATATAGCTTACCCTGTATTTTGTTTCTGTGGATGTCTTTCTTAAAACTGTGATGATCGTGTATCTTTACACGGGAGCAGATGAGGTTGCAGGAAGTGGATTTCCCCTGTGAGTGATCGCCGGAAGGAGATCGCCTATCTCTGATCTGTTAGGCGATCACCCGTTTTTGCTTTCTGATAGGAGATCGCCGGTATGATAGGAGATCGCCTGTCTGATGGGAGATCGCCGTTTCTGTTAGCAGATCGGCTGTTTGTATTATTTGCAGTTTTTATGTTTAAGTTTTGGAAAAGGACCGTTTTGTATCAAACTCCCTGCGAGGAGAAACTCATTTATATATATGTACAATTATGTTTATTTCAATATATTTGTTTTACCGTTACTTCATATTACAAAAAAAAAAATGCGAAATGTATTTGGCGGGATGTTACATTAATGGTATCAGAGCAGTTCGTCCTTTGGATGACCTGAGGGCTGTGGATCCATTGTGTTTTCTTCTGCTCATGAAAACTTATTTGAGTTTTAAGTGACAACTATTGTGAAAGGTTTTCAAACGTTTTGTATTGAACTTTTTGTGTGTGCTGTAGCGAATGTATGCCTAACTGAAGATCTTAGTATTTAGAATGAGAGGGTCTTGATAAGGTGGTGAGGGTGCACACTCATGACCGGATCGGGGTGATTCTCAATCTAAATTCCAGAGGTTTAATGTTTAGCATACTTTGACTTCTGGTGTGATCTATTTCATGTTATTGAGTGTTCTCGTAATTGATTGTGAGTGGCTGTGTGGATTGATGGTTGCACGCCAGTAACTGTTCTGGTGTTTTGTTTGAAGTTATAAGCTTTATGGTTCTGTAGATGGACTGAAATTCTTAAGGAATTTGAGAAGCTGACCTTGTGAGGTCGAGATGTTATCCCCCTTGAATGAATTGATTTCCTTATCGATTTCATTCTTGTAGTTGTAGGGAATATAGAAGCTAGTGGTTTCGGAATCTGAGAACGGAGAAGATGACTCGTAGACCTCCTACCTCTCCCCAACCTTCTTCTGAGATGGGCCAGATCGCCAGGGCCATTGAGATGATGGCAGGTGCCATCCAGCAGCAGAATGCGGCGATGGCGCAGAACCATCAAGCTACCATGCAGCATTGGGAGACTACTCGGTCGGCTGATACGAATTCGCCCGTCGATCAGCCTCAGGAGCGGATGGGACTGACTGAGTTCATGAGGCACAACCCACCCAAGTTCTGTGGGAATGCTACCCCTGATCAAGCAGATCAGTGGGTCAGGGAAATGGAGAAAATCTTTAGGGCGACCTCCTGCCCTGAAGAGAAGAAGTTGTTGTTTGCCACTTATCTGCTGTCTGGAGAAGCAGAGTTCTGGTGGATGGGAGCTCAGCAAATGATGGAGGCCAGAGAGGAGGTGTTGGACTGGGAGAGCTTTAGGGTGAGGTTCTTGGAGAAATACTTCCCTGACAGCGCAAAGTTTGCGCGGGAAGCGGAGTTCTTAAAGTTGGAGCAGGGGGTGATGTCGGTGAACGCCTATGCTGCTAGGTTTGAGTACCTCGCCCGATTCTACACTCAGGCGACCTCCGAAGCTTGGAGGTGCAGGAAGTTTGAGGAAGGGTTGAAGCACGGGCTGAAGAGGACGATAGCCCCAATGTGCATCAGGGAATTTCACGCCTTGGTAGAAAAGGCGAAGATGGTGGAAACCTTGGAAAAGGGTGATCCCCGGGTGATCAGGTCGCACCCAGGGGGTTCTTCCAGTGGGCGGGCGAAGGTGCAGCATTCACAAGGCAGGCCATATGCGAGACCTCCACTACATCGGGCGGGAACAGGGTCACCCCAGTTTCAACAGCAGCAACCCTGGAAACCAAAATGTTCCCTCTGTGGTGGACCACACATGCCCAATGTGTGCCCCAAGAAGAGTTCGGAGAGAAGGTGTTTTGTATGCCAAAGGACAGGGCACGTTGCTAGAGAATGCCCTAACCGGAATGGGGCGACTCAACCCAGTGGTTCTCAGCAGTTGAGAAATGAAGGCAGCAGACCCCAGGCAACAGGGAGGGTGTTTGCCATGTCAGGAGCAGAGGCGTCCCAATCAGGTAACCTTGTGCAAGGTGTCTGTTTTATATCTGGTAGAAGTGTAGAAGCTTTGTTTGATTCTGGAGCGACACACTCTTTTGTGTCAAGTCGGTGTATAGCCGAGCTGGGCCTCCTAGTGAAGGAGCTGCCTTTTGAACTGTTGGTCTCCACACCTGCATCAGGACAGGTTATGACCTCTACGGTTTGCCCTGAATGTCCAGTAATAGTAGAGGGACGCAGATTCAAAGTGAACTTGATCTGCCTGCCTCTTCAGGACCTGGATGTTATCCTGGGAATGGATTGGCTTTCTGCCAATCACGTTCTCATAGATTGCGGTAGGCAGAAAGTGGTGTTGCCCGATCTCCAAGAGCAGGATGTAGTATCTGCTGGGCATGGGCGGTTGGAGATGGAAGAAGGGGCGAGGTGCTTCATGATGCTAGCTCGGTTGGAAGTGAAGAACAAAGGGGATGTGAGCAGGATACCTGTAGTGAAAGACTTCATGGATGTGTTCCCAGAAGAGGTACCTGGGTTACCCCCTAAGAGAGAAGTGGAATTCTCTATTGATTTGGTACCTGGGGCTGGACCAGTGTCTATGGCGCCCTACAGGATGGCACCAGCCGAGTTGGTGGAATTAAAGAAGCAAGTGGAAGAGTTGCTGGAAAAACAATTCATCAGACCCAGTGTATCTCCATGGGGGGCTCCAGTACTCCTAGTTAAGAAGAAGGATGGAGGGTCTCGGCTGTGTATAGATTACAGGCAGTTAAACAAGTTGACCATCAAGAACAAGTACCCTCTACCCAGAATTGATGATTTAATGGATCAAGTAAATGGAGCCTCGGTGTTCTCAAAGATTGATCTGAGATCGGGGTACCATCAAATTTTGGTAAAGGCCGACGATGTCCAGAAAACAGCCTTTAGGTCCCGGTATGGGCACTATGAATACGTGGTGATGCCGTTTGGAGTGACCAATGCCCCAGCTCTGTTCATGGATTATATGAATAGGATTTTCCGCCCTTTCTTGGATAAGTTTGTGGTAGTCTTCATAGACGACATACTTGTCTATTCAAAGACCGAGGAAGAACATGAAGGACATCTGAGGTCGGTGTTGGAAGTTCTGAGGGAGAAGCAACTCTATGCCGAATTCTCTAAGTGCGAGTTCTGGCTGAGGGAAGTCAACTTCTTAGGGCATGTGATATCTGCCCAGGGGATCTCGGTAGACCCAGCCAAAGTAGAGACAGTGCTGCAGTGGGAACGTCCCAAGACAGTCACTGAGATAAGGAGCTTTGTGGGTTTGGCGGGTTACTATCGGAGATTTATTGAGGATTTTTCCAAGGTGGTGGCTCCGTTAACACAGCTGACCCGTAAGGACCAACCTTTCGCTTGGACCGACCGATGTGAGCTCAGCTTCAGGGAACTAAAGGAGAGGTTGACCAGTGCCCCAGTGCTGGTGATCCCCGAGGTAGGAAGACCTTTTGACGTCTACTGTGATGCCTCACATCAGGGACTGGGATGCGTTTTAATGCAAGAGAAAAGGGCAGTCGCCTATGCTTCAAGGCAACTCAAGGTCCATGAGAGGAACTACCCTACGCATGATTTGGAGTTGGCGGCAGTGGTCTTCGCCCTAAAGATCTGGAGGCACTACTTATATGGAGCTCGGTTCCAGGTGTTCAGCGACCATAAGAGCCTGAAATACCTGTTCGATCAGAAGGAACTGAACATGAGGCAAAGAAGGTGGATGGAGTTCCTAAAGGACTACGATTTTCAACTCATGTATCACCCAGGGAAGGCCAACGTAGTGGCAGACGCTTTGAGTAGAAAATCAATGCAAGTAGCCACCATGATGATAAAAGAGCAGAAACTGATCGAGCAGTTCAGAGACTTAAACCTTGGAGTGGAATTTCACGTAAATCACATTAGTTGTAGTAAGCTGGCTATAACTAATGACTTCCTTGGGATGTTAAAGGATAAGCAGTTGGAGGACCCTAGTCTGAAGCATACTATGGAGTCACTAGGGACAGATCAGGCGAGAGACTTTGTAATGGGCGATGATGGGATCTTGAGATTTAATGGCAGAATTTGCATACCTGCAAATGAAGAGTTGAAGAAGATGATCCTAGAAGAAGGTCATAAGAGTCGCCTTAACCTACACCCAGGTATGAACAAGATGTACCATGACTTGAAGGGGTCATTTTGGTGGTCGGGCATGAAGAGAGACATCGCCCAGTATGTTGCAACCTGCTTAACGTGTCAGAAGGCAAAGGTAGAGCATCAAAGACCTGGCGGGCTGTTGCAGCAGCTGGATATCCCTGAGTGGAAATGGGACAGCATTGCCATGGACTTTGTCACCCATCTGCCTAGATCGGTGAAGGGTCATGAGGCAATCTGGGTCATAGTAGATCGGCTGACAAAGAGTGCCCACTTCGTCCCAGTGAATATGAAGATGCCCATGGAAAAGTTGGCACAACTGTACATCAAGGACATTGTAAGGTTGCATGGAGTGCCCACCAGCATCATTTCGGATAGGGATCCCAGGTTCACTTCGCGGTTTTGGCGGACTCTACAAGATTCCTTAGGAACTAAGTTGAGGATGAGCTCTGCATATCATCCCCAAACAGATGGTCAGTCAGAGAGAACGATCCAGTCTTTGGAAGATCTGCTAAGGACGTGTGTCTTGGATCATTTGGGAAGTTGGGATGAGGTGTTACTGTAACATCCCGCCAAAATAAAACCATACATACATGTATAATGAAAATAAAGGTAAACAAATAATATCGAAGAGTACATGATAATATATATATAAGTAATGAAGTTGCTCCTCTTAGGGAGTTTAATACATAACCAGTCAAACGTTTTCAACACTTAAACAAAATACAACAAAATAGACGAACAGGCGATCTCCCTACGAAAGGGCGATCTCCTATCAGGCAGGCGATCCCCTATCAGGCAGGCGATCTCCTATCAGCCAGGCGATCTCCTATCAAACCGGCGATCTCAACTTCCTGTAACATCATCTGCTCCCGTGCAAATTATACACGATCATCGCAAGTTTTAAGAAAACAGCCACAGAACCAAAATACAGGGTAAGCTAGACATTTAAAAGAGAGTTTGAATATGAACTTAAAAACCAATCCTGAAACCAATTTAAGACATCCACATAAAACCATCAACTTTCTCATTTTTCACAAAACCATCAGGTAATCACATATTTCACAAATCAATCCAAGAGTCTTTCAATTCATATCAGCAATCAAGTGCCTGACAATTCAATTTCTCAATTCACATACCACTGTGAAATCCACACATTCACATGGTCGCTGTGAAATCCACACATTCACAAGCGTATAGAGGAATCCACACATCCTCACATGGTCGCTGTGAAATCCACACATTCACAAGCGTATAGAGGAATCCACACATCCTCACATGGTCGCTGTGAAATCCACACATTCACAAGCGTATAGAGGAATCCACACATCCTCACATGGTCGCTGTGAAATCCACACATTCACAAGCGTATAGAGGAATCCACACATCCTCACATAACATTTCAACAAATGATTCCAGTCACAGCAAAACTCATGCCAAGGTTCAGATATTCAAATATCACATGCATTTCACATATAAACCTCAAACAGTTCTCAAACAATACAAAAACAGGGGACATTTCAATAACAGATGAAAAACCGGCGATCACCTCAAGGAACCGGCGATCACGAACAGAACTGGGTTTTAAACAAGAACATTTTGAAAACCGGCGACCACGTCGCCCCCAACATCAAAACAGAATCGATTACAGTAAACACTTCGCATCCAACATCAGAACACCAGAACAAGAAACAAAACCGGCGACCCCGTCGCCCCACATCTCAATCAGCAAGTACACAGTTTTCATTTGAAACAAGGCTAGCTTCCCTTACCTGGATCAGCGTGAAACTCACTTCAAGCTCTAACCACCGAACGTAAAGGATGCCTGAACTCTGCCTAAGTGTTCTAATTGGTAAAACTTGTAGAGAACCTTCTCAAATGCTCTAAGGCAATCACTGGTAGTCAAGCTGGTGCCTGGGGAATACTGAGTCGCAGCGCAAGGAGAGAAAAGAGAAAGATGAAGGTGAACTCACTCTGTCACCTTTTATACTTTCACTGCGTTTCTAAACTCACTAAGAGGCGGTGCATTCTGATACTAGGAACATAGGCCTGCCATGTAGCCATCATTACCTATTCTCTAACTAACCCTCCTGGGTGGGTTTTCTTCCTCGAATTAAGTGCAACCTGACAGTATGGCCACGTGGCGTCTCTGCGCACATGGAGCTACTGTTCCGAAGGACTTTCACTGCCTACATGTCGCACATGCAGCACGTTCATCCTGGAAACCAGGGCCCCACTTCATCTGCGTGAAACGCGACATCGCGCGATAACCTTTCGCCGATGACCACTCGCGCAAAGACAATCCACCGATGACCCATCCTGGAGGACGACCGATGTCTCTCTCTGGAAGACGACCGATCGAGGTCTCTTCCTCCTGGAGACCGACCGAGGTCTCCTCTTCCTGGAGACCGACCGAGGTCTCCTCTTCCTGGAGACCGACCGAGGTCTCCTCTTGGCGACGCCCGCATGCCTCTCGCGCCCGGGCAAAGCCCACATGCATCTCGCGCCCTGGCGATGCCCGCATGTCTCTCGCGCCCTGGCGATGCCTACATGCCTCGCGCCCTGGCGATGCCCGCATGTCTCTCGCGCCCTGGTGATCATGTGTAGTAGGCGACCGGCGATCATGTTCCAGGCGATCTCATAGTCTTCTAAACTACACTTTCTTTCCTTTTCATTTTAAATACAACATGCTTCGAATTAATTTAAATATGACACTTTTATTCCAATAAGATTTTCCAGGTCCTTACATCACCCCCCCTCTAGTTTAAAGCCATAATTTCTAACAATTGGCATCAAGAGCTTGGTTCTTGAAAGTTATTCAAGTTGATCTAAAATCTTTTTTTTTATGGTTGGAAAACTATCTTTTGAGGAGGGTGCTTCAATCTACAAACCACCTTTATTCTGTGGATTGAATTATAAGTTTTGGGAAGCAAGAATGAAAATCTTTATTGAATCAATTGATCAAAGAAATTGGGACTCAATTGAGAATGGTCCTTACATTCCAAAGTTCAAAAAGAATAATTCCTTTACTATAAAACCTTTGTCCAAATGGACAGATGATGAATGTAAGATGGCTCAGCTTGATAGGTCTGCTCAAAACATTATAGCTTCTACACTAGATGCTAATGAATTTTTCAGGATATCAAAGTGCAAAACTGCTAAGGAAATGTGGGAGACTCTCAAGGCTGCTCATGAACCAAAGGAAGCAATGACAAAGAGTAAAGCAAGAAGGAAGAAAAGACAAAATAAGAAAAACCTCAATCTTTGCTTAATGGATAGAAGGGAGGATGACTCATGTAGTGTAAGTTCATCAAACTCTTCAAACTCTGAAAATTATGGTCAATTGCTTCAAGCCTTTCAAGAAACACATGAAGAAGCAAACCGATTGGCTCTCTTAAACAATCGATTGAAAGAAAAGAATAGCTGGCTTGAAAACGGGGTAAAAGCACTGGAGGAGGATTTAGAAAATTCAAAAATGGATTTTGAAAATCTGGAAATAATTTACAAAAGCTCCTCTTGCAAGTGTGACACTCTAGTTTGTGAAAATTGCGAAAATCTTGAAAAGAAGGTCCACTATCTTGTTAAAATAGTGGATAAGCTTTCTAAAGGCCAATCCAACTTTGAAAGTGTGCTAGCTTCTCAAAAGTGTGTTTTTGGAAAATCAGGATTGGGTTTTAATCCACAAAACCAGCAAGATAGATTTTCAAAAACTTTTTCAAAAAAGCCAGAAAAACAATCGATTGGACCATCGAAACAATCGATTGTTACATGCTTCTATTGCATGAAAAGAGGTCATTCTGTGCGATTCTGTAAAATCAGAAAACATGCTATTCCTAAAGGGCTTATGAAGTGGATTGCCAAGAAAAATAAAGCTTGTGTTGATGAGTATAAACCAGATGGACCCTCATTCATAAGGGGACCAAACCTATGTACTTGAGAATTTTCTTTGTAGGAAAACTTGGAGGAAAGAAAGCAGCTTTGGTACTTGGACAGTGGATGCTCCAAGCATATGACAGGGGACAAATCAAAGTTCCTGAGAATATCCTTCAAGCAAGAGGGTCATGTCACCTATGGAGATAAGAACAGAGGAAGAACAGGTCTTTTGAAGAGCTTGCAAGGACAACGCTTAGTGAATCTTCACTTTCTAAGTATTTTTGGGCAGATGCAGTGAGTACCTCTTGTTATGTGATGAATAGGGTGCTTATAAGGCCCATTTTGAAGAAAACTCCATATGAACTTTTCAATGGAAGAAAGCCTAACATGAGTCACCTCAAAGTCTTTGGCTGTAACTGTTTTGTTCTCAACAATGGAAAGGAAAGCTTGGGAAAATTTGATGAGAAAGCTGACCTTGGTATTTTCATTGGTTATTCCCTCACAAGCCATGCTTATAGAGTCTACAACAAAAGGTTGATGACTGTAGAAGAATTAGTTCATGTAGTCTTTGATGAGGTAGATCGCAGAATCAGTGAGAATCCAAAGATCAGTGCTGAGGAAGACGAATAGAGCATCAGTTTGGAGAAGCTAGAAATCTGTGCAGAAAAACAACCGGTTGATTCGCAGAAACAACCGATTGAAATTCTGCAATAGAGTGAGCTGCCCAAAGAGTGGAGGATTCCAAGAGATCTATCAGTGGATAACATCATAGGGCAGATAAAGGAAGGTGTCTCCACACGTAGCTCCATCTCAAAATTTTGCAGACACACAGCTTTTGTCTCTCAAATTGAACCAAAGTCAATTGAAGAAGCTCTCAAGGATGAGAAGTGGGTTGAAGCTATGCAAGAAGAGCTAAATCAATTTGAAAGAAATGAGGTATGGTTTCTTGTTCCTATAACTAATGAAATGAATATTATTGGTGCAAAATGGGTTTTCAGGAACAAGCTAGATGAGGAAGGAGTGATCACAAGAAACAAAGCAAGGCTAGTTGCAAAAGGCTACAATCAAGAAGAGGGCTTAGACTATGGTGAAACCTTTGCTCCTGTGGCTAGATTGGAGGCTGTGAGGCTGCTGCTGGCTTTTGCATGTATGAGTGGTTTTAAACTCTTCCAAATGGATGTAAAAAGTGCCTTCTTGAATGGCTACATCAATGAGGAAATCTATGTAGATCAACCACCTGGTTTTGAAGACCACAAGTATCCCAGCCATGTCTTCAAGTTGAAGAAAGCTTTGTATGGACTGAAACAAGCTCCAAGGCAGTGGTATGAGAGGCGTAGCAACTTTCTGCTATCTCTTGGCTATGAAAGAGGAATGGTAAATGTTCCGGTCGGTCATCAGTAGTTGATGACGTCAACAGCAGGTGACCACGTGGACCATGCACAGGGTGGCACGTGGTAGAAAGAGCAAGTGAATCAGGGAGGAGATTACCTACAACGGTGATTAGTAGTCAGACACCAAGTGGCTGCCACCCCTAGAGCGGTGCCTAGATAAGCGCCTGGAGGCACCGCCCGGTCATCCGGGGGAAGTTATGAGGCACCGCCCGGTCATCAGGGGGAAGTTATGAGGCACCGGTTGGTCGTAAGCGCATGCAGAGGGCGATCGGTCATCAAGGTTTCTTGCCAACGCGTGTTAAGCTGAGACCAAGGTTCCCAGCGAGAACTGATCCGGTCGGTCATCAGTAGTCGATGACTTCAGCAGTGGATTGCCACGTGGACCAATCACAGGGTGCCACGTGGAACGACATGGCAGGGGAATACATGGATCAAGAAGAGCAAGAGAAAAGAGAATGTAGCTTAGAAGTTGAGGGAATCGCCGTTTGTTGAAGAAGGCGGCGGTCTCCTACTTCTCTCGTATGTAATCAGTAAACGCCTAGATTGCACGTGATCGCTGGAAGAGGACGTCGCCGGGTATTAGAGAAGACTTGGTAAACGTTTATTACATGGTCTAGATACAGGAGATAAGTGGTATATTTGCCCGTGTGCTCTGAGAACCGTGATAACCAGTGTTAACCAGCTTTAAGGCTGTGCCCAGAGTAGCCTGCATGCTAAGTTACTCCCTGTGTGGATAACTTAGTCACAGGAGTAAAGGGAAAGTAACATTTCAGTTGCAGGTACTCCAGATGGTGACACGTGTACGACCAGATGCGGTCCACGTGTCGAGAGGAATAACCGTCAGGAGAGAGAAAAACACAGTTATATATAGAATTCCTAACGGTATTCAGGGGAGTTTTTCATTGGGTAACAACTCACTTGCACGGTTCCTAGTTTTCTCTGAGAGAATTTGTTGATTCGTCCACTGACTTGAGCGTCAGAGCTACACTGGCCGCAGAGGCGCCTTTCTGTTCTTTCAGGTTTCTTGGAAGGTTTGGAGCTGGAGAGGAGGAGTGTTGACGTTCGAGTCAAGCGGCAGGATCATCAGGCGCCCACCGTGGGGCCGTGTAAACTGTGATTCCCATCCACTGTTGAGTTTGTGAGGTTTTCGGTGGTTTCTATTCGATTGCTTGCTGTCGCAATCGGTTTTTGGAGGTTTTTAACCGTTTGAGTTGCGTTTAATCGGTGAAGAATTGTTTCTGGAGGTTTCTACTGATTGATTACTGAATCGATCATTGTGCGAAGGAAGTTGAAGCGTTTCTTGAGCGCTATTGCGAGATAACTTTTGCGTTCTGAAAGGTAGCTGTGTGAAGGTAGTAGAAGTTTCATGAGGAAGATGAGGACAACCAGATCAAGTTCAGTCGCGGCACAGTCTGGAGAGAACACCGTGATGATGGCGCAAATGCTGGAGATGATGCGTACTTTGCAAGAAAATGTGGCAGCGTCGCGTGTCGAGCAGACGAAGATGCACGATGACCTGGTCGCTTCTCAGGCCAGGAATGAAGAGCTGAGCAAGGTTAATGAAGAGTTACGCAAGGCTCTTCGCGAGCAAAGGGAGAGTGCTGCGACTAGTGGAGGTGCACCACCGTCTCCACCACGAGTTTTTCCAATGCCATTTTTGCAGGCGATCATGGACGCTGCGATTCCTGCAAATGTCGCGGCAGTGAAGGCCTCTTTTACTGGAGTGGAAGATCCAGAGGCTCACCTTACTGCGTTCCATACGCAGATGATGCTGTCAGGAGGATCGGATGCGGCCTATTGTAAGATGTTCATGAGCACCCTCCACAGCACCGCGTTGGATTGGTTTGTGAGCCTACCTACTGGATACATTTCCAGTTTCCAACAATTCTCCAAGCTGTTCGTCGATCAGTACATTGTGAATAAGGCGCCGCCTATGGTGTCGTATGACCTGTTCGATGTGAGGCAGTTTCAGGGGGAATCTTTGAAGGACTACTTGAATAGATTTGGAGCTCAGATAGTCCGACTGCCAGGTAAAGATGAGGAGATGTTTGTGCACGCCTTTAAGAAGGGCGTGCTGCCTGGACCCTTCAGCGAGTCATTGATCAGGAGTCACCCTGCAACGTTTGCAGAGATTCGGCGACGTGCTGTGGCTCACATCGCCGCCGAGAATGAAGTAATAGAGAAGAGAGGGAATACGGCTCCTGCGAAACCACGCGCCCAAACCAAACCTCATCCTCAGAGGGCATTGGAGACGGCGGCGGTGAAGAAGGATGAAAGGACATACCGTCCTTATGACCTAAAGAAAAACAAAGGCGATGGCAATAGTAGAGGAAGAGCGCCAGGTCGCCAGAGGGATTTCAAGCGCCCTCCAAGGCATGAGTTCGTGATGGGATTGGCGGACCTGATCGCCATTCCCAATATAGCTGCCAAGCTAAAGGTGCCTGAGAAGGTGTCGGATAAAGTGTTGGGGCCAAAGCCAGACGCGTGGTGTGAATTCCACAAAAGTTTTGGTCACGCCCTTGACTCCTGCCTGTTGTTGGGATACCAACTGGATGAGCTGGTGAAAAGTGGATTTCAGAAAGACTACTTGCTGGAGAAGAAGGCAGCAAGTGCGTCGATCTCCCATCCGGCGAGCAGTGAGAGCCAACAACACGAAGTGCCCATTCACGGGGAAATCCACACTATAGCTGGGGGTTTCTCAGGAGGTGGGTGCACCGCATCACAGCGCAAGAAATATGCTCGGTCCGTGATGGCAGTGGAAGCGTTTGAGGATCACTCGCCCGATGTGGACATCACGTTTACCAAAGAAGATCGAAGGGATGTTGTACCGCATGACAACGATCCTATAGTGGTTTCTCTTGTCACGGCAGGAAGGAAGATCCATCGGGTGCTGGTTGATCAGGGAAGTTCGGCCGATGTAATGTTCTGGCCAACTTTCAACAAGTTGCAGTTACCCCTTGATTAGTTGAGACCTTATGGAGGATGCTTGTATGGTTTCACCGGCGATCAGGTGGAGGTCAGGGGGTATATTGAGTTGAGAACCACCTTCACGGATGAGGCGGCTTCAAGAACAGAGAAAATCAAATACCTTGTCGTGAATGCCCCCTCAGCATACAACATCCTGTTAGGGAGACCAACTCTCAATCGGATAGGGGCGGTGCCTTCAACAAGGCACATGAAGGTTAAGCTCCCTTCAATGGAAGGTGTTGTAATAACCCTGCGGTCTGATCAAAAGGAGGCAAAGAAGTGTTACGAAAACAGCCTCAAGAATAAGCGATCAATAAGCTACATCTCAACCACACCGCCTCCTGGCGTGGAGTCTAGGCGACAAGGGGGGGAAGCAGTTGATGTTGCGATGGAGGTGATCGCCGAGGGGAATGCACATGTGGCAGATGTTGGGAAAGGAGTTAGTAATGCCGATCGCCCAGAAGAGGCTAAGGCTATAGGGATCGCCAAAGCGGTGATCGCCAGTGAAAGGAGGCCTCAACCAGTGGAGGAGTGGGTTGAGAGGAAAATACAAGGCAAGGTCTTCAAGCTGGGAAAATCTCTGGATCGTGAAGCACAAGACCAGATCGCCGGGGTGATAGAAAGGCATTTGGACGCGTTTATCATGGTCTGCTTTGGATATGCCTGGTATCGACCCTGACTTCTTGTGCCACCACCTGGCGATGGACCCCCAGATTAGACCAGTGCGACAAAGGAGAAGAAAGTTCAACGAGGAGAAGAGGCAGGCGATTAGAGATGAAATGCAGGAGCTCCTCGCCGCAGGTCACATTCGGGAAATCCAGTACCCCGAGTGGCTCGCTAACGTTGTACTGGTTAAGAAAAGCAGCGGGAAATGGCGCATGTGTGTCGATTTCACGGATTTGAACAAGGCTTGTCCAAAGGACTCATATCCTTTGCCAAGTATAGACGCCCTGGTTGACAGTGCAGCAGGGTGCAAGTTGTTGAGCTTTCTGGATGCCTTCTCGGGGTATAATCAGATCAAGATGCATCCTATGGATGAGGAAAAGACTGCCTTCATGACAGAGAGATCATGTTTTTGCTATAAAGTAATGCCGTTTGGGCTGAAGAATGCTGGGGCCACGTACCAAAGGTTAATGGATAAGGTACTTTCACCGATGCTGGGAAGGAATGTGCAGGCCTATGTTGATGATATGGTGGTGACCTCCCTGGAGAGGAGCAGACACGTCTTGGACTTGGAAGAGTTGTTTGTAACGATAGCAAAGTATAAGCTGAAACTGAACCCAGAGAAGTGCATTTTTGGCGTGGAAGCAGGAAAATTTTTAGGCTTTCTTTTGACGGAGAGAGGAATAGAGGCAAATCCTGACAAGTGTGCTGCTATTATAGCGATGAGAAGCCCAGCTACGGTGAAGGAGGTGCAGCAGTTGACAGGTCGGATGGCTGCTCTCTCACGCTTTGTGTCAGCTAGCGGCGAGAAGGGCCACCCATATTTCCAATGTTTAAAGAGAAACAATAGGTTTGTCTGGACCCAGGAGTGTGAAGAAGCTTTCGTGAAGCTTAAGGCATATTTAGCAAGCCCGCCGGTTCTGTGCAAACCGTTAGTAGGAGTGCCTCTCAGGTTGTATTATGCTGTAACTGAGAGAGCGGTGAGTGTGGTGCTTGTTCAAGACCAAAACCGGGTCCAGAAGCCTATTTATTTTGTGAGTAAAGTGCTACAAGGTCCCGAAGTGAGGTATCAGGCCTTGGAGAAAGCTGCTCTAGCGGTGGTATTTTCGGCGAGAAGGTTGCGTCATTACTTTCAGAGCTTCACCGTCCTGATAATGACCGATTTGCCAATTCAGAAGGTCCTGAAGAAACCTGATATCGTTGGAAGAATGGTGAAGTGGGCGGTAGAGCTGTCAGAGTTCGACATTAACTTTGAACCCCGAGGGCCAATTAAGGGGCAGGTTTTTGCTGATTTTCTTGTCGAGCTCTCGTCAGAGGCAACTCACGTTGAAGAAAATGGATTTCGTTGGGTCCTTTCGGTAGATGGATCGTCGAACCAGTAGGGTAGCGGTGCTGGAGTCATTCTGGAGGAGCCCAACGGCGTGCTGATAGAACAGTCCCTGAGGTTTGCTTTCAAAGCCAACAACAATCAAGCAGAGTATGAGGCATTTATTGCAGGTATCCTGTTGGCAAAGGAGATGGGAGCTAAAGTGTTGGTGGCCAAAAGTGACTCGATGCTGGTCACAGGGCAAGTAGTTGGCGAGTTCCAGGCTAAGGACCCGCAGATGGCGGCTTACTTGGCATATGTGCAGGAGTTGAAGAGTTCTTTTACCTCATTTGAGATAGTGCACGTACCAAGGGAGCAAAATGCCCGAGCTGACTTGCTTGCCAATCTCGCCAGTTCAGGCAAGGGGGGTAGGCAGAGGACTGTTATTCAAGAAACATTGAGGACACCAAGGGCGTTCGTGGCAGATCACCAGGTGTTTCAGGTGACCAAGTCGACGGGGGGAACGGCGAGGAGTCACAGGTCTTTGACTCAGGAGACCTTGAGAATGCCAAGGATAAGGCTATTCCTTGTGGTGGGAGTGAACGTCGCACAGGTCTGTGCCACACATAAGCCAGATACATGGATTACACAGTACCAGTGTTACTTAGCCGATGGCGTGCTTCCAATGGATCCAGCAGAGTCCAGGAAGATCAAGAAGAACTCTACCAGGTTCACCCTGGTAGATGGTGAGTTGTACAGGTTCGGGTTCACACACCCACTCCTGGTATGTATACACGGGGAGAAATGCACAAGGATTATGGCTGAGCTCCATGAAGGTATATGCGGAAGTCACATCGGGGGTCGAGCTCTAGCCGCTAGAACTCTTCGTGCAGGATATTATTGGCCGTCAATGAGAGAGGATTGCAAGAAGTACGCCCAGTGCTGCAAGCAGTGCCAGCAGCACGCCGATTGGCACAAGTCGCCCCCAGAAGAGCTTAAGTCGATTTATAGCCCTTGGCCATTTCATACATGGGGAATTGATATTCTGGGGCCCTTCCCGATGGCGATCAGGCAGAGGAAGTACTTGGTGGTGGCAATCGAGTACTTCACTAAGTGGATTGAAGCAGAGCCAGTTGCCCAAATCACAGCACCCAAGATCGAAAACTTTGTGTGGAAGAACATTGTGTGCCGATTTGGGGTGCCTAAGCGTCTAGTATCGGATAATGGGACTCAGTTTGCAAGCCACCTGTTGAAGAAGCTATGTGAGGATGTGGGAATTCAACAAGTGTTTGCATCCGTGGAGCACCCACAGACGAATGGCCAGGTAGAATCCGCTAATCGGGTTCTGTTGAGAGGTTTGAAGAAGAGGTTAGAGAAAGCTAAAGGATCGTGGGCTGATGAGGTACCTCGCATAATTTGGGCATACCACACAACTGAGCAGTCAGGTACCCACGAAACTCCTTTTAGTTTAGTGTATGGCTGTGATGCAATGATTCCAGTTGAGATCCAGGAGAGCTCGCCGAGATTTCAACACTTTGTAGCAGAAGAATCAAATGAAGAGAGAAGAATGAACCTGGATTTATTAGATGAGGTCAGAGAGGAAGCAAGAGTGAAAGCTGAAGCAGTGAAAAGAAGAATTGAACGAAGATACAATTCTAGGGTAATACAGAGGCAGTTTAAAACCGGCGATCTGGTGATGAGGAAAGCCCACCAGTACGAGATGGAGAATAAGTTGTCGCCCAAGTGGACAGGACCGTTTAGAATAACTGAAGCACTCGGGAACGGCGCCTACCGCTTGGAGACGCTAGAAGGAGGGGCGATTCCTCATACTTGGAACGCCATTCACCTCAAGTTTTATTTCAGTTAAAGCTTTGTAAGTAGTACAAACTCAGAGGAATCATTAACAATTTTGTAAAAACAGATGCAAAGGGGGCACTCTTTTTTCCCTAAGGAGGGTTTTTAACGAGGCCACCCAAGAAATAAGAAAGTCAAAATTGAAATTTTGAAGTATACTAAAGTGTGAGTGCTTATCGATTTAAAGAAGTTTTTGAAAAAAACCTTATCACCTAAAGTGATTCAAGGTAGAAGTAAAATGAGTGCGCACGTTTCAAGTGAAAAGTTTTAAAGTCCTCATCGCCTTTAGGCGATCGGAGGCACAAGTGAAAGGTTTTAAAGTCCTCATCGCCCCTAGGCGATCCGGGGCACAAGTGAAAGGTTTTTAAAGTCCTCATCGTCCTTTGGCGATCGGAGGCATCCAGCGAAGTTCAAAGTCCTCCTTGCCTTTGAGCAAGTGTAGGCACCAGAGGAAGTCCTCCTTGCCTTTGAGCAAGTGCAGGCAAGAACAGAGGAAGACCTCCTTGCCTTTGATCAAGTGTAGGCAACAGAGGAAGTCCTCCTTGCCTTTGAGCAAGTGCAGGCGAGAACAGAGGAAGACCTCCTTGCCTTTGAGCAAGTGTAGGCAACAGAGGAAGTCCTCCTTGCCTTTGAGCAAGTGTAGGCGAGAACAGCGGAATACCTCCTTGCCTTTGAGCAAGTGTAGGCAATAGAGGAAGTCCTCCTTGCCTTTGAGCAAGTGTAGGCAACAGAGGAAGACCTCCTTGCCTTTGAGCAAGTGCAGGCGAGAGCAGAGGAAGACCTCCTTGCCTTTGAGCAAGTGCAGGCGAGAAAGGAGAAGTCCTCCTTGCCTTCGAGCAGGTGCAGGCAAGAAGAGTTCGTATAAAGGAGTGACAGGTGAAAAAGTGAATAGAAGGTTGCAAAAGGTGATCCCATAGAGGACGTCTTATTTGGGTAAAGAAGGCAACAACGCCCAAATTTAATTCGGCGAGTACCAGATCAGAGGAATTTCTGGCGATGATGCAGAACACTTGGCATGTCAGTTAAACGCACAAAGAAACAACGCTAAGTGAAGAGAGCGGAAGATGACCTTTAGAAACAACCCACACAAGGAGAAAGTTGAGTTGTAAAGGAGAAAGAGTAATTCGAGTTGTAAAGACAAGATTTATAATTCATTCGTTACATGACATCGGTCATCGGCAAAAAGGTGAGAGCCTGTCAACCCGGTAGGTCCAATAGCGATCAGGCGAGTTGTAAGGCTCTTCGTTGAGACAAGTTACAACTCGGGCCTGGGGGGCTTGACTACAGACCTTCAGAGTGTGCGTTCCTGTAGACCGCTAGAAGACGACTTCTTAGTCTCTTTGCTGTGAACAGGTTTACAGCTCGAGACTGGGGGGCTTGTGTTCCGGTCGGTCATCAGTAGTTGATGACGTCGGCAGCAGGTGACCACGTGGACCATGCACAGGGTGGCACGTGGTTGAAAGAGCAAGTGAATCAGGGAGGAGATTACCTACAATGGTGATCGGTAGTCAGACACCAAGTGGCCGCCACCCCTAGAGCGGTGCCTAGATAAGCGCCTGGAGGCACCGCCCGGTCATCGGGGGGAAGTTATGAGGCACCGCACGGTCATCGGGGGGAAGTTATGAGGCACCGCACGGTCATCGGTGGATAGGCATGAGGCACCGCCCGGTCATCGGGGGGAAGTTATGAGGCACCGGTCGGTCGTAAGCGCATGCAGAGGGCGATCGGTCATCGGGGTTTCTTGCCAACGCGTGTTAAGCTGAGACCAAGGTTCCCAGCGAGAACTGATCCGGTCGGTCATCGGTAGTCGATGACTTCAGCAGTAGATTGCCACGTGGACCAATCACAGGGTGCCACGTGGAACGACATGGCAGGGGAATACATGGATCAAGAAGAGCAAGAGAAAAGAGAATGTAGCTTAGAAGTTGAGGGAATCGCCGTTTGTTGAAGAAGGCGGCGGTCTCCTACTTCTCTCGTATGTAATCAGTAAACGCCTAGATTGCACGTGATCGCCGGAAGAGGACATCGCCGAAAGAGGACATCGCCGAAAGAGGACATCGCCGGGTATTAGAGAATGTAACATCCCACCAAAATACATCTCAATTTATACATAAAAAAAAAATATGAAACAAAATAGAACAGGCGATCTCCCATAAGACAGGCGATCTCCTATCATATCGGCGATCTCCTATCAGAAGGCAGAAAAAGGGTGATCGCCTAATAGAACAGAGATAGGCGATCTCCTTCCGGCGACCACTCACTGAGGATCTCCACTTCCTGCAACATCGTCTGCTCCCGTGTAATTGGTACACGATCATCACAGTTTTAAGAGAAAACAGCCACAGAACAATACAAAAGGGTAAGCTAGATATTTGAAAGTGAGTTTAGATATGAACTTAAAAATCAAGATAAAGCAAAGTTAAGACACCCACGTAAAACCATCAGCTTTCTCATTCTTTCCACATGACTACCAAGTAAATCACATATTTCACAATTTCCTCAAGAGTCTTTCAATTCACATACACCATCAAGTGTCTATCAATTCAATGTTTCTCATTTCTCACGTCAGACTTCCACTGACTCATCACGCAAGACACTTGACACCACTTCCGGAAGACACGTGCGTTGTAAGGACCTGGAAAATATTACTGGAATAAAAGGATATAATTTAAATGGATTCGAAGTATGGTTGTACTTAAAATGAAAATGGAAGGAAAGTGTAGTTTAGAAGACTATGAGATCGCCTGGCACATGATCGCCGGTCGCCTACTACACATTATCACCAGGGCGCGAGGCATGTGGGCTTTGCCAGGGCGCGAGAGGCATGCGGGCATCGCCGGGGCGCGAGGCATGCGGGCATCGCCGGGGCGCGAGGCATACGGTCATCGCCAGGGCGCGAGGGATGCAGACGTCGTCAGGGCGCGAGGCATGCGGGCATCGCCAAAGAGAGACATCGGTCGTCTTCCAGAGAGAGACATCGGTCGTCCTCCAGGATGAGTCATCGGTGGATAGTCTTCGCGCGGAAGGTCATCGGTGGAGAGTCTTCGCGCGAGAGGTCATCGGTGGATAGTCTTCGCGCCAGTGATCATCGGTGAAAGGTTATCGCGCGATGTCGAGTTTCACACAGATAAAGTGGGACCCAGACTCCCAGCATGAAACGTCCTGCACGCGCGCCACGTAGACAAAAGGGGTGGTTCAGAATAGTGACCTCAGAGTGTCAGCCTGCGCAGAGGCACGCGTAGTTGTACTGTTCAGGGAAGCGTACACGCAAACTTCCCTGCAGAGTGGGTGGTGGCAGCGGCTTTTGTGGGCAAGTGGGTTTAAGATTCAAAAACCCACTTCTGAGAAAAAGAAACGTTGCAGTGGTTCAAGAGCAAAATAGTGAGTTTACCTCCATTCTTCTCCTTTTCTCTCCTTCGCGCTGCGATTCTGGCACCTTCACACAAGAGTACGACGAGCGGCAGCCACCATTAGAGCACCTGGGAAGTTCTCTGCAAGTCCTTCAAACCAGACGCAAATCCAGAGCCAAGGCATTCTTTAAGCTTCGTTGGGTTTTGGAGCTCTTGGTGTTTTGCGCAAGTCCAGGTAAGGGAAGCTAGCCTTACTTCTAATGAAAACTGTATGTGTGATGATTTTGATGTTGGGGGCGACGTGGTCGCCGGGGGTTCAAACTGTTCTTGCTTTAAACCCAGTTTTGTTCGTGATCGCCGGTTCCTGGAGGTGATCGCCGGTTTTCATCTGTTATTGAATGATCTCCTGTTTTTGTATTGTTTGAAAACTGTTTGAGATTTAAATGTGATATTCGAAAATCTGAACCTTGGAATGGTTGTTGTTTTGGTTGGAATCATTCGTTGAAATGTTATGTGATGTGTTGAATGTTGTGAATGTGGATCGAGGCATAGTATTTTCAGGAAAGAAAATACCGTGTAAGATTGTGTAGGATGTGCATTGATCGGTGATGTCTATAATGGGATATCCAGACTCTCCTGATATAATGGAATCAAATAGATGAAGTCATTCAGGCGTTGAGAGTCGATGGAGGTTCATATGTATGAGTGGCCCGTGTGAAACAGAACGAGCTCAGCCGTCGTATGGATTAACCTTGTCATACGTGAGATTGATGTTATGAGATTCGAATATGCGCATTGCTGTGGGAACTTTACAGCATTTTTGTATGACAGGTGCAAATCCCTGAGTCAGTCAATGCACGTGTTTTTCCGGAAATAGTGGTCAAGTGTCTGGTGTGATGAGTCAGTGGAAAGTCTGACGTGAAGTTTTGAGAAATTGAATTGATAGACACTTGATTGCGTATGTGAATTGAAAGACTCTTGGTTGAATTGTGAAAAATGTGATTACTTGATGGTTTTGTGGAATCGGAGAAAGTGGATGGTTTTACGTGGATGTCTTAAATTGGTTTCATCTTGATTCTTAAGTTCATATTCAAACTCTCTTTTAAATGTCTAGCTTACCCTGTTTTTGGGTTCTGTGATTGTTTCTTAAAACCTGTGATGATCGTGTAATCTTTACACGGGAGCAGATGATCTTGCAGGAAGAAGAGCTCCTCAGTGAGTGGTCGCCGGGAGGACATCGCCTGTTTTGCTTCTGTTGGGCGATCACCCCCTTTCCTGTTCTCTGATCGGAGATCGCCCCTTTTGATAGGAGATCGCCTTTTATGTTAGGAGATCGCCCTTTATGTTAGGAGATCGCCCTTTTTATGTTGGGAGATCGGCTGTTTGGTTGTATTTTGCTGTTTTTATGTTAAGTTTTGGAAAACGACCGTTTTGTATTAAACTCCCTGCGGGGAGAAACTTCATTACATATATATAATTATGCACATTTCAACATTTTGATTTTACGTTTATTTTCATTATATATTTGTGAAACGATTTGGCGGGATGTTACATGCGTTGACTAGACTCAGAGATCTGCACCTGTCATGCTGCACCACTGTGAAATCACACACATTCACAGGGTCGCTGCGAAATCACACACATTCACCAGCGTATAAATGAATCTCAATATCCTCACTATCCAAGCATGACAGGGTTAATCCACACAAAACAGGTCGAGCTCGTTCTCTTTCAAACAACCCACCTATACATGTGAACCTCCTTCGACTCTCCACAACTGAATAACTTCATCTACGTGATTCCATTATATCAGCAGAGTCAGGATATCTCATAACGAATCACCGGTCATTGCACACTCTACACGATCTTACACGGTATTTTCTTTCCTGAAAATACTATGCCTTGATCCCACATCCACAACATTCAAAGCATCATTCCACACATAAAGAATAAATCTATCATAGGATACCTTGAGTCTTTTCTTAAACAACCCCATTCACAAGAACAAGCATACCACCGATCAGGTTTTCGAATAGCATATACATTTTTCATTTCAATCTCAACAGTTTCAAAACGATATTAAAACCGGCGACCACGTCGCCCAAAACACATAGAACAGAGCATTCACGAAGATGAAAACGAAACCGGCGACCACGTCGCCCTCACTTCAGAAACAGCTAATCTATGGCTTGTATTGAAAATGAAGGCTAGCTTCCCTTACCTGCACTTGCGCAAAACACCAAGAGCTCCAAAACCCACTGAGCTTGAAGGATGCCTTAGCTCTGTTTTTTGCGTCTGGTTTGTAGGACTTGCAGAGAACTGCCCAGGTGCTCTAATGGTAGTCGTCGCTCGTCGTACTTTTGCGTGAAGGTGCCTGAATCGCAGCACGAAGGAGAGAAAAGGAGAAGAATGGAGGTAAACTCACTCTTTTCCTCTTGAACCACTGCAACGTTCCTTTTTCTCAGAAGTGGGTTTTTGAATCTTAAACCAACTTGCTCCACAATTTTCGCTGCCACCGCCCACTCTGCAGGACAACTTGTTCCACAATTTCCGCTGCCACCGCCCACTCTGCAGGAAAAGCTTGCCTGCACCCTTCCTTGAGCAGTGTGGCCACGTGGGTTTTGGGTCACTTTCCGTACCAATTCCCTGGAGCCACTGTTCTGAAGTACGCTCCCTGACTACGTGTCGCGCATGCAAGACGCTCATGCTGGGAGTCTGGGTCCCACTTTATCTGTGTGAAACTCGACATCGCGCGATAACCTTTCACCGATGACCACTGGCGCGAAGACTATCCACCGATGACCTCTCGCGCGAAGGCTATCCACCGATGACCTCTCGCGCGAAGGCTATCCACCGATGACCTCTCGCGCGAAGGCTATCCACCGATGACCTCTCGCGCGAAGTCTATCCACCGATGACTCATCCTGGCGGACGACCGATGTCTCTCTCTGGAAGACGACCGATGTCTCTCTTTGGAAGACGACCGATGTCTCTCCCTGGCGATGCCCGCATGCCTCGCGCCATGGCGATGTCCGCATGCCTCTCGCGCCCTGGCGATGCCCGCATGTCTCTCGCGCCCTGGCGATGCCCGCATGCCTCGCGCCCTGGCGATGTCCGCATGCCTCTCGCGCCCTGGCGATGCCCGCATGTCTCTCGCGCCCTGGCGATGCCCGCATGCCTCGCGCCCTGGCGATGACGTGTAGTCTAGGCGACCGGCGATTATGTACTAACAAGGAAATCTTATAATCTACTAAACTACACTTTCCTTCCTTTTCATAAAAACATACTTAGAATTCATTTAAAATATACCCTTTTATTCCAATTAAATTTTACAGGTCCTTACAGAGAAGACTTGGTAAACGTTTATTATATGGTCTAGATACAGGAGATAAGTGGTATATTTGCCCGTGTGCTCTGAGAACCGTGATAACCAGTGTTAACCAGCTTTAAGGCTGTGCCCAGAGTAGCCTGCATGCTAAGTTACTCCCTGTGTGGATAACTTAGTCGCAGGAGTAAAGGGAAAGTAACATTTCAGTTGCAGGTACTCCAGATGGTGACACGTGTACGACCAGATGCGGTCCACGTGTCGAGAGGAATAATCGTCAGGAGAGAGAAAAACACAGGTATATATAGAATTCCTAACGGTATTCAGGGGAGTTTTTCATTGGGTAACAACTCACTTGCACGGTTCCTAGTTTTCTCTGAGAGAATTTGTTGATTCGTCCACTGACTTGAGCGTCGGAGCTACACTGGCCGCAGAGGCGCCTTTCTATTCTTTCAGGTTTCTTGGAAGGTTTGGAGCTGGAGAGGAGGAGTGTTGACGTTCGAGTCAAGCGACAAGATCAGTAGACAAGACTCTCTTCATCAAGAAGTCACATGCAGAAATAATTCTTGTGCAAATTTATGTTGATGACATCATCTTTGGTGCTACACAGTATAGGTTGTGTGAAGAATTTGTGGCTGCTATGAAAGGTGAGTTTCAAATGTCTATGATGGGAGAACTATCTTTCTTTCTTGGATAATAGGTTAAACAAACAAAGGATGGGATCTTCTTAAGTCAATCAAAGTATTGCAAGGAGATTCTAAAAAAGTTTGAAATGGAGAATTGCAAAGAGGCAAGCACTCCAATGCCATCAAGCTGCTACATGGATGCAGATACTGCTGGAAAGAGTATAGATCAAACAAAATTCACAGGTTTGATTGGATCATTGCTTTATCTAACAGCAAGTAGACCGGACATTATGTTTGCGATGTGTCTATGTGCAAGATATCAAGCAAATCCTAAAGAGTCACACTTCAAAGCTGCAAAGAGGATTCTGAAATATCTCAAAGGAACATCATCTGTAGGATTATGGTATCCCTCTCATTCTCCAATACATTTAATTGGTTATTCAGATTCTGATTTCGCAGGTTGCAAGCTAGATAGAAAAAGCACAAGTGGCACTTGTCACCTTCTTGGCTCTAGCCTAATCTCATGGCATAGCAAGAAACAAGCATGTGTTGCTCTCTCTACTGCTGAGGCAGAATATATAGCTGCTGGTAGCTGCTGTGCACAGATCCTATGGCTCAAACAACAACTTGCAGATTTTGGTGTCCAAATCAGCAAAGTTCCTTTGATGTGTGATAACACAAGTGCAATCAATCTTACCAAAAATCAAATCCAGCACTCAAGGACCAAACATATTGAAATAAGACATCATTTCATCAAAGATCATGTGCAAAATGGGAACTGTGAAGTGAAGTTTGTGGAGACCAAACTGCAGCTAGCTGACATCTTCACAAAGCCCTTGCCAAAAGAGAGGTTTTTCTTCTTAAGAAATGAGTTAGGTATTCTTGATCTAAATAATCTCTCTTAAAATCTGTGTTTGGTACATGTTAAAATCTATTTGTGAAGACAAATAGGGGGAGAATTATTGGTACTTGTATATCTGTATCTGTACCGACCAGTCCTCGGACACCGAGAACAGATAGTAAAGGGCGAACCACGTCAGCTGGGTCCCACAGCATGGGCCAAAGCCACGTGGAGTGGACCCCGCAGGCAGCTTGGATTAGGGGCTGATCAGTCATCGGTGTGTCCCCTCAGAGTAGGGTGATCAGTCATCGGTGTGTCCCCGCAGAGAAGGGTGATCAGTCATCAGTGTGTCCCCACAGAGAAGGGTGATCAGTCATCGATGTGTCCCCTCAGAGAGGGGTGATTAGTCATCGCTGTGATGATCACCAGAAGGGACTGATGTGTCACTCCGCAGGGTGATCAGTCCTCGGCAACAGAGTGTGACGAGGTGACATCGGTCTTGGGTGATTTAAACAGCATAAACAGAACAACTAAGATTGGTTCCCAGAGTGGGCCAACGACCAGTTAAATACCCAGAGGTAGGGAGAGGCCTGAATGATGAAGAGCCTATGCGGGTAGCAGGGAGAGCACAGTTAGGTGCAGAGTCCTGAGGGGTCGAGTACTCATCAGAACTAGGGTTTCCCAGTGAAGCTACATGCATGGCACGTGAACAGTGAAGGCACTCCCAGAACAGGTGGCCCCAGAGACTAGGTACACAAGGAGGCACCCAGGTGGTCACCCTGTTAGAGTTTGCACTCCAGAGAAGGAAACCTTATGTGCTAGATTACCCTAAGGTTGGGTGATAGCGGCGCAAGGGTATTCCAGTAAACTGTGAATATGGCTAGCAGCACAGTGAACCCTAATTAGGGCTAGCGGCGCAGTAAACCCTAGACTATATAAGGGACAGTAAAATACTTCACAAAGGGACGCAGTTTCTAGACCTAAACATAGAAAGACTCAATACACTTGGTGTTTCTTACCCATCTTGACTTGAGCGTCAGAGTGCAAACGGCCTCTAGGGTGCCCCTTTCTCTTTTGCAGGTGCAGATTGTTTCGCAAGAATTAAGCACATATCAACGTGCGGAAGGAGGCGTGTGAGTGTCGTGGAGTCAACTGACAGGCGAGTCAACCGGCAAGAACATTTGGCGCCCACCGTTGGCCGGAGTAAAACAGGGTCCCATACACGAGAGTGAGAGTAGAAACCACAGAAGATGAGGAATACAAGACACGGGTCCGTTCCACCAAAAGGAGGCAAAAGTGTTACCATGCAACAACTCATGGAAACGATGCGCGCCCTCCAGGAGACGGTCGCGGAGTCCAGAGCGCATCAGGCGTGTATGCAGGAGGACCTGGCCGCCTCACAGGCCAGAAGCGAGGAGCTGCACAGGGCTAATGAAGAGCTACGCTTGAATCTGCGCCACATGCAGCAAGCTGGGGATCGCGTGGGGGAGGATCAGGCTCCACCAACGCCCCCAAGGGCCTTTCCCATGCCCTTCTCCCCCGAAATCATGAACACGGTGGTGCCTTCCAACCTGGTGGGAGTGAAGGCGTCGTTCACAGGGATAGAAGATCCAGAAGCACATCTGACAGCCTTCCACACTCAGATGATGCTGTCTGGAGGCTTAGACGTTATGTACTGCAAGATGTTTATGAGTACACTGAGCGGAATAGCTATGGAGTGGTTCGTAAGCCTGCCAGAGGGCCACATCACCTCCTTCCATCAGTTTTCGAAGCTGTTCACAGAGCAGTACATCGTCAACAGAGCGCCACCGATGGTATCCTATGATCTGTTCGACGTGCGCCAGTACCAAGGGGAGTCGCTGAAGGACTACCTCAACCGTTTTGGTGCGCAGGTGGTGAGATTGCCCAGCAAGGACGAGGGCATGCTGGTGCATGCATTCAAGAAAGGGGTACTACCTGGTCCTTTCAATGAATCGCTCGTAAGGAGCCACCCTGCCACCTTCGCTGAGATTCGGCGACGCGCGGTGGCACACATAGTAGCAGAGACAGAGGTCTCTGAGAAGAGAGGCAGCGCTGCACTGTCGAAGCCGTGCGAAGGTCAGGGGAAGCTGTAGCAGCAGGCGCAGGTGTATAAGGCCAAGGAAGGGAAGAAGGCGCAGGGAAGGCCTCGTCCCTATGCACCCAGGAAGGACCAGACCAGGGGGCGTGCAAAGGAGAACAACACACCCCCTACGTATGATTTCATGGTGGAGTTGGCGGAGCTGATCGCCATCCCTGCCGTGGCTGCAAGACTCCGAGTACCAAAGAAAACCGACAAGGTGCTTGGAGGGAGGAAGGATGAGTGGTGTGAATTCCATCAGGCTTATGGACACACACTCCACACCTGCCTGTCATTGGGACATCAACTTGCTGAGTTAGTAAAGATAGGATTCCTGACCGATTACCTGCGGGAGGCACAAGGTGATCGCGCTTCGGGGTCCCAGGCACGTGACCAACAACATGAAATCCTTGTGCTCGGGGAAATCAGGTGAAGGAAGACGCTACGCTGGGGGGGGCTCCCAGGTAGCTCAGGTGGAAGCTGAAGCAGAGGGCATGATCTGTCCTCGTAAGTCAGGCATCGGCTGGAGACTCTGGATGGAACAGCTATCCCCAGGACATGGAACGTGATCTCGCCGCGGACTCGAGCGTGGGGAAATGCCTCGTCTCTCCTTCGTCTGGCTTTCCAGCTGCTGCGCGTTCTGCAGGGAGGCTCCAGGAACCTTCTTGGAACTCCGGACGATGCCTGCAAAACACACAGACGGCGCCTCTAGCGGCCGTTGTAGCTCCGACGCTCAAGTCAGGCAACGGGAACACCAAAACTCACTCTCGGATCCCTCTGTGTGAGACCCGTGTGTGTGTGTCCTCAGTCCCCTTTGATTCGGAGCCTGAGTGTTCTCTGTTTTTGTGTGTGTATTCTGAGGTAAAAAACTCCTACCTGGTTTGGTGTTCTTCTTCCTCATATAAACCAGTGTAGCCCCTACAGGCTACCCCTAGGGTTACTTGATTGCTCAGCATTGTCGTTTCCACTTCCCCGCACCACCTTGCACGCCAGCGTTCTTCACTTAAATGCAAAGTCTGACAGTGGAGGCTGCGTGGGTGTCTCAGGACCCCTCGACTTCTGTGCCTATCTGCCCTACTTATTCTCTAGGAACATCTTGACGGTCCACGTGGCATGCGTGCAAGCTCATTGGGAGACTCTAACCTTGATGGGTTCTCGTCCCAGCAGGATTCTGCGCCAGCCTGTGCCTTCTCATCTTCATGCATGGTAGTCTCGCGACTATGGCCACTCCCTGCCCCTGAGTGCTTTACTGGTCACTGGTCGCGTTGTTCACATCACGCGGCCGATGTCGCCTCGACACACACCGACGACCGAGGTATCTCTCATCCTGGCCGATGTCCGATGGCGCTTCTTCACGTTGCCGTGCTCTGCTTATGGAATCAGGCGAGGTCCTTGGGTAACGTTCTCGCTGGGAGCCTGGGTCCCAGTTTAACACGCGTTGGCAAGGAACCCCCGACGACTGATCACTCTGTATACACCGATGACTGATCACCATGCATGCACCGATGACTGATCACTCTGCATGCACCGATGACTGATCACTCTGTATACACCGATGACTGATCACTCTGTATACACCGATGACTGATCACTCTGCATGCACCGATGACTGATCACTCTGCATGCACCGATGACTGATCACCCTGTATACACCGATGACTGATCACCCTGCATGCACCGATGACTGATCACTCTGCATGCACCGATGACTGATCACCCTGTATACACCGATGACTGATCACCCTGCATGCACCGATGACTGATCGGTGCTTCATCACTCTCGCGCTCTGCTTCCAGGCGCTCATGTAGGAGTCGATCTCCACCTTTGTTCATCTGCTATCTCATGCCACGTGTTGCTCTGTGACTGGCCCACGTGGTCATCTGCTGCTGACGTCATTGGATACCGATGACCGACCGGATCACAAGCCCCCCAGTCTCGAGCTGTGAACTTGTTCTCAGCGAAGAGACTAAGTGCTCTCCGTTGCCAAAGAGAAGAAAGAGGTCGAAACCGGTGTACCTGAAACCATGCCTGCTGGTGTCGGGGCTCTGATAGATGAGTTCCACGGGCTGGCAGCAGGTTCACTGCATCCTTCCAGACTTGGACTCTACCCAACCTAGCCTCCACCATTCCGTGGTTGATAGCAAGCTCATTTCTCCTCCTTGAGCTTCTTCTCTTGCGGCTTCTCCTCTTGTGTAATCTCTTTTTCTCAACTGCCTTTCGCCCTCTCTATCTTTAACTCACTCTGCCTGTGGCCAACTGTTAACTGGCTTAGGCTTCAGCGCGATCTCACTGTGACCCTTCGAACTTGGCCTCTGATGGTGTCTAAGTGCTTCGACTGATCGCCCAAGAGCTTATTTGGGGAAGCTCTCCTACTCAGAGCTTTGCTACCGACCACCGACTAGCATGTTAGCGCACCACCGATCAGTCAGCGCGCTTCAGGTTTCACGCTACTTCTGTCTCACTCCAGCGCTAGGTGCATAGAGGGCCCGAACGCCAAGGATGATGCCTGTGTTTTGGGGAATGCTTCTTGATGACCCCTCTTGCCTCAGCCTCGCTGTAAGAAGTCGAGGTGAGGTCTTTCTCCTCTCGCCTCAGCCTCGCTGTACTAAGTTGCGGTGAGGACCTTTTATCTCGCCTCAACCTTGCCGTAAAAAGCAGAGGAAAAGGACTTTCTCTGTTGCCTTAACCTTGCTGTATGAAGCAGAGGAGAAGGACTTGGATCTCTTGCCTCAACCTTGCTGTAAGAAGCAGAGGAAGAGGACTTTCTCTCGCCTGCACCCCGCTGTATAAAGTCGAGGGTGAGGACTTTCTATCTGAGTGGGTGCATGCTCCCAGGGGAGCACCTGGGGTGGCTGTCTAAGCGCACTCGCCAGGCGCATCCCTGCCTGCATGGTATCACCGCACGTTCTCTGAGTGGGCGACTCCTCTTCTTCTGGTTTGAAATCATGCGGGGCGCATGCGTAACGCTCTCGCTGGGAGCCTGGGTCCCAGCTTAACGCGTGTTGGCAAGACCCCGATGACCAACCTTCTTCTGGAATCATGCGAGGTGTGTAAGGACCTGGAAAATCTTATTGGAATAAAAGTGTCATATTTAAATTAATTCGAAGCATGTTGTATTTAAAATGAAAAGGAAAGAAAGTGTAGTTTAGAAGACTATGAGATCGCCTGGAACATGATCGCCGGTCGCCTACTACACATGATCACCAGGGCGCGAGAGACATACGGGCATCGCCGGGCGCGAGAGGCATGCGGACATCGCCGGGCGCGAGAGGCATGCGGACATCGCCAGGGCGCGAGGCATGCGGGCATCGCCAGGGCGCGAGGCATGTAGGCATCGCCAGGGCGCGAGAGACATGCGGGCATCGCCAGGGCGCGAGATGCATGTGGGCTTTGCCCGGGCGCGAGAGGCATGCGGGCGTCGCCAAGAGGAGACCTCGGTCGGTCTCCAGGAAGAGGAGACCTCGGTCGGTCTCCAGGAAGAGGAGACCTCGGTCGGTCTCCAGGAGGAAGAGACCTCGATCGGTCGTCTTCCAGAGAGAGACATCGGTCGTCCTCCAGGATGGGTCATCGGTGGATTGTCTTTGCGCGAGTGGTCATCGGCGAAAGGTTATCGCGCGATGTCGCGTTTCACGCAGATGAAGTGGGGCCCTGGTTTCCAGAACGAACGTGCTGCATGTGCGACATGTAGGCAGTGAAAGTCCTTCGGAACAGTAGCTCCATGTGCGCAGAGACGCCACGTGGCCATACTGTCAGGTTGCATTTAATTCGAGGAAGAAAACCCACACTGAAGGGTTAGTTAGGGAGTAGGCAATGATAGCTACATGGCAGGCCTATGTTCCTAGTATCAGAAGGCACCGCCTCTTAGTGAGTTTAGAAAACGCAGTGAGAGTATAAAAGGTGACAGAGTGAGTTCACCTTCAGCTTTCTCTTTTCTCTCCTTTGCACTGCGACTCAGAAATTTCAGGCACCAGTTAAATTACCAGCGATTGCCATAGAGCATTTGAGAAGGTTCTCTGCAAGTTTTACCAATTAGAACGCTTAGGCAGAGTTCAGGCATCCTTTACGTTCGGCGGTTTAGAGCTTGAAGTGAGATTTCACGCTGATCCAGGTAAGGGAAGCTAGCCTTGTTTCAAATGAAAACTGTGTACTTGCTGATTTAGATGTGGGGCGACGGGGTCGCCGGTTTTGTTTCTTGTTCTGGTGTTCTGATGTTGGATGCGAAGTGTTTACTGTAATCGATTCTGTTTTGATGTTGGGGGCGACGTGGTCGCCGGTTTTCAAAATGTTCTTGTTTAAAACCCAGTTCTGTTCGTCATCTGTTCTGTTCGTCATCTGTTATTGAAATGTCCCCTGTTTTTGTATTGTTTGAGAACTGTTTGAGGTTTATATGTGAAATGCATGTGATATTTGAATATCTGAACCTTGGCATGAGTTTTGCTGTGACTGGAATCATTTGTTGAAATGTTATGTGAGGATGTGTGGATTCCTCTATACGCTTGTGAATGTGTGGATTTCACAGCGACCATGTGAGGATGTGTGGATTCCTCTATACGCTTGTGAATGTGTGGATTTCACAGCGACCATGTGAGGATGTGTGGATTCCTCTATACGCTTGTGAATGTGTGGATTTCACAGCGACCATGTGAGGATGTGTGGATTCCTCTATACGCTTGTGAATGTGTGGATTTCACAGCGACCATGTGAGGATGTGTGGATTCCTCTATACGCTTGTGAATGTGTGGATTTCACAGCGACCATGTGAGGATGTGTGGATTCCTCTATACGCTTGTGAATGTGTGGATTTCACAGCGACCATGTGAGGATGTGTGGATTCCTCTATACGCTTGTGAATGTGTGGATTTCACAGCGACCATGTGAGGATGTGTGGATTCCTCTATACGCTTGTGAATGTGTGGATTTCACAGCGACCATGTGAATGTGTGGATTTCACAGTGGTATGTGAATTGAGAAATTGAATTGTCAGGCACTTGATTGCTGATATGAATTGAAAGACTCTTGGATTGATTTGTGAAATATGTGATTACCTGATGGTTTTGTGAAAAATGAGAAAGTTGATGGTTTTATGTGGATGTCTTAAATTGGTTTCAGGATTGGTTTTTAAGTTCATATTCAAACTCTCTTTTAAATGTCTAGCTTACCCTGTATTTTGGTTCTGTGGCTGTTTTCTTAAAACTTGCGATGATCGTGTATAATTTGCACGGGAGCAGATGATGTTACAGGAAGTTGAGATCGCCGGTTTGATAGGAGATCGCCTGGCTGATAGGAGATCGCCTGCCTGATAGGGGATCGCCTGCCTGATAGGAGATCGCCCTTTCGTAGGGAGATCGCCTGTTCGTCTATTTTGTTGTATTTTGTTTAAGTGTTGAAAACGTTTGACTGGTTATGTATTAAACTCCCTAAGAGGAGCAACTTCATTACTTATATATATATTATCATGTACTCTTTGATATTATTTGTTTACCTTTATTTTCATTATACATGTATGTATGGTTTTATTTTGGTGGGATGTTACATTAATGGTATCAGAGCAGTTCGTCCTTTGGATGACCTGAGGGCTGTGGATCCATTGTGTTTTCTTCTGCTCATGAAAACTTATTTGAGTTTTCAGTAACAACTATTGTGAAAGGTTTTCAAACGTTTTTGTATTGAACTTTTTGTGTGTGCTGTAGTGAATGTATGCCTAACTGAAAATCTTAGTATTTAGAATGAGAGGGTCTTGATAAGGTGGTGAGGGTGCACACTCATGACCGGATCAGGGTGATTCTCAATCTAAATTCCAGAGGTTTAATGTTTAGCATACTTTGAATTCTGGTGTGACCTATTTCATGTTATTGAGTGTTCTTGTAATTGATTGTGAGTGGCTGTGTGGATTGATGGTTGCACACCAGTAGCTGTTCTGGTGTTTTGCTTGAAGTTATAAGCTTTATGGTTCTGTAGATGGACTCAAATTCCTAAGGAATTTGAGAAGCTGACCTTGTAAGGTCGTGATGTTACCCCCCTTGAATGAATTGATTTCCTTATCGATTGCATTCTTGTAGTTGTAGGGAATATAGAAGCTAGTAGTTTCGGAACCTGAGAAAGAAGGAAGATGCCTCGTAGACCTCCTACCCCTTCCCAACCTTCTTCTGAGATGGGCCAGATCGCCAGGGCCATTGAGATGATGGCAGGTGCCATCCAGCAGCAGAATGCGGCGATGGCGCAGAACCATCAAGCTACCATGCAGCATTGGGAGACTGCTCGGTCGGCTGATACGAATTCGCCCGTCGGTCAGCCTCAGGAACGGATAGGACTGACTGAGTTCATGAGGCACAACCCACCCAAGTTCTGTGGGAATGCTACCCCTGATCAAGCAGATCAGTGGGTCAGGGAAATGGAGAAAATCTTTAGGGCGACCTCCTGCCCTGAAGAGAAGAAGTTGTTGTTCGCCACTTATCTGCTGTCTGGAGAAGCAGAGTTCTGGTGGATGGGAGCTCAGCAAATGATGGAGGCCAGAGAGGAGGTGTTGGACTGGGAGAGCTTTAGGGTGAGGTTCTTGGAGAAATACTTCCCTGACAGCGCAAAGTTTGCGCGGGAAGCGGAGTTCTTAAAATTGGAGCAGGGGGTGATGTCGGTAAACGCCTATGCTGCTAGGTTTGAGTACCTCGCCCGATTCTACACTCAGGCGACCTCCGAAGCTTGGAGGTGCAGGAAGTTTGAGGAGGGGCTGAAGCATGGGCTGAAGAGGGCTATAGGCCCGATGTGCATAAGGGAATTTCACGCCTTAGTAGAGAAGGCGAAGATGGTGGAAACCCTGGAAAAGGGTGATTCTCGGATGATCAGGTCACACCCAGGGGGTTCTTCCAGTGGGAAGATGAGGATGCAGCAACCGCAGTTGGAGCCTTATGCGAGACCTCCACAGCATAGGGCAGGAGCAGCACCGCCCCAGTCTCAGCAACAACAACCCTGGCAGCTTAAATGTTTCCATTGTAGTGGACCACACCTAGCCAAGGTGTGCCCCAAGAAAGATTCAGAGAGAAGATGTTTTGCCTGCCAGAAGACGGGACACTTTGCTAGAGATTGTCCTACTCGGAATGGGATGACTCAAGCCGGTGGAATCCAGCATGTGAGGAACGAAGGCAGCAGACCTCAGGCAACAGGGAGAGTGTTTGCCATGGCCGGAGCTGAGGCGTCCCAGTCAGGTAATTTGGTGTAAGATGCTTGTTTTATTGCTGGTAGAAGAATAAGAGCCTTGTTTGTTTCTGAGCGACACACTCTTTTGTGTCAAGTCGGTGTAGCCGAGCTGGACCTTCTAGTGAAGGAGTTACCCTTCGAAACTGTTGGTCTCTACACCTGTGTCAGGGCAGGTGTTGACCTCTACAGTTGCCCCGAATGTTCAGTGATAGTAGAGGGACGCAGATTCAAAGTGAATTTGATCTGTCTATCTCTGCAGGATCTGGATGTTATCCTGTGAATGGATTGGCTGTCTGCCGATCACGTTCCCATAGTTTGCGGTAGGCAGAAAGTGGTGTTTTCCGATCTCCAAGAGCCAGATGTGAGATCTGCTCGGCATGGGCGATCAGAGTTGGAAGAAGAGGCGAGGTGTTTCGTGATGGTAGCTCGGTTGGAAGTGAAGGATGAAGAGGACGTAAGCAGGATTCATGTGGTGAAAGATTGGATGGATGTATTTCCAGAAGAAGTACCTGGGTTACCTCCTAAGAGGGAAGTGGAATTCTCTATTGTTTTGGTACCCGGAGCTGGACCAGTGTCAATGGCACCTTGCAGGATGGCTCCAGCCGAGTTGGTAGAATTGAAGAAGCAAGTGGAAGAGCTGTTGGAGAAGCATTTCATCAAACCCAGCGTATCTCCATGAGGTACTCCAGTGCGGGTAATTCCAGAGGTCGGAAGACCTTTTGACGTCTACTGTGGTGCTTCACATCAAGGGTTGGGATGCGTTTTGGATGCAAGAGAAGAGAGTGGTTGCATATGCTTCAAGGCAACTCAAAGTTCATGAGAGATAATTATTCTACTTATGATTTAGAATCGGCAGTGGTAGTGGTTGATCTGGTTGGCTATCAGCAGTAGATGATGCCAGCAACAGTTGATTACGTAGATCGTTCAAAGGAGTCATGTGGTAGAGGGTGGCAAGTGAATCAGAGAGGCGATCGCCCAGAATGGTGATTGGTTGGGATGGTTAAGGGACCAACACTTGCGGATCAGTATCAGGCGAGCGCCTGTAAGCTGAACCCGAGAAGTAAAGAAACACAGAGTAGCAATCGCCTATCGCCGTGTGTTAAGAATAGAACACGCCTATCGCCGTGTGGATCAATACACGCCTATCGCCGTGTGGATCAATACACGCCTATCGCCGGGAGAGAAAATCAGTACACGCCTATCGACCGTGTGTGGAGGATACGAGATCAGTGGTCAACAAAACGCCGAAAGGAGCACATCGCCTGATATTCAGATCGCCGGGGTTTTCACATCGCCGTACATTTGAGAAGATTAGTTCATCACGTTAAGGCTGCCAGTTCATCGTGTTAAGGCTGCGCCCACAGTAGCTAGCGCACTAGGCTACTCCCTGTGTGGATAACTTAGCCGCAGGAGCAAAGTAGAAGTAACGACTCAGTTGTAGGTTCTCCAG
Source organism: Phaseolus coccineus (assembly GCA_037954025.1). Lineage (NCBI taxonomy): Eukaryota > Viridiplantae > Streptophyta > Magnoliopsida > Fabales > Fabaceae > Phaseolus > Phaseolus coccineus. Next base: position 14,718,815 of record CM075686.1, on the reverse strand, counting down.
ATGACGACACGTGTGTGACCAGATATCCTCCACGTGTCAAGAGGGATAACCGTCAGGAGAGAGAAAGATTCAGAGGCGCCAACTTGTTCTTTCAAGTGAAGTCATTGAGGTGCTTGGCGCGAAGCTGGTGAGAAGGAGGAGGCTAGAAGAAGAAGCTCTGGCGTCTGGTCAAGGGGCTGGATCAGTGGTGTTATGGGGTTTTGAAGTCAGTGATTGTATGAAGCTCTGTATGGGGGAAAATGCAGAACTCCCTTATGGTTGGAACCAGGAGGGCGAACCCGTTTTGATTGAACATCTAGGGGAGCCTAGTCTGAAGCGTATTATGGGAGTTCTAGGCACCGAGCAAGCTAAAGGCTTTGTAATGGGTGAAGATGGGATATTAAGATTAAGGGCAAAAAAAAAAAAAAAAAATTTGCATACCAGTAAATGAATAATTTAAGGGATAACAGAAAATTTAACTTTGCTCTTTTGGCGAAATGGAAGTGGTGAATGATGAGTGATGAGAAAGGGAAATGGAATTTGATGAAGTATTGGAGTAGTAAGAGTTGGTTCAGCAGACAACCGAGGAGCTGAAGCTGATACAAGGAAGAATGAGAGCTTCTCAAAGTCGGCAGATTCAGAGGAGAAGACCTTTGGAGTTTGCTGCTGGAGACCATGTGTTTATGAGAGTGACACCAACCAAGGGTGTAGGACGAGCTATCAGATCAAAGAAGCTGTCTCCTAAGTTTGTTGGACCATACCAGATCTTGAGGAAGAAAGGTCCTGTAGCGTACGAGATCGCCCTATCTTCCCTTTTAGCGAATCTGCATAATGTCCTTCACATATCACAGCTGAGGAAGTACATGGAAGACCCTAGTTATGTGCTGGGAGAGGACGATGGCAGATCAGGGATGACTTTTCCTTTGGAGTAAAACCAGTAAGGATTGACGATCAGCGAAGTAAACAGCTCAGAGGTATGACCATCAACATGGTGAAAGTGGTGTGGAATGAGAGATCGGGTGATTCAACTTGGGAGTTGGAAGAGACCATGAAAAAGGGCTATCCACATCTCTTTTCTTTGTAATTCAATTTTCGAGGACGAAAATTTTTGTTGTTAGGGAGATTGTAAGGACCTGGAAAATCTTATTGGAATAAAAGTGTCATATTTAAATTAATTCGAAGCATGTTGTATTTAAAATGAAAAGGAAAGAAAGTGTAGTTTAGAAGACTATGAGATCGCCTGGAACATGATCGCCGGTCGCCTACTACACATGATCACCAGGGCGCGAGAGACATACGGGCATCGCCGGGCGCGAGAGGCATGCGGACATCGCCGGGCGCGAGAGGCATGCGGACATCGCCAGGGCGCGAGGCATGCGGGCATCGCCAGGGCGCGAGGCATGTAGGCATCGCCAGGGCGCGAGAGACATGCGGGCATCGCCAGGGCGCGAGATGCATGTGGGCTTTGCCCGGGCGCGAGAGGCATGCGGGCGTCGCCAAGAGGAGACCTCGGTCGGTCTCCAGGAAGAGGAGACCTCGGTCGGTCTCCAGGAAGAGGAGACCTCGGTCGGTCTCCAGGAAGAGGAGACCTCGGTCGGTCTCCAGGAGGAAGAGACCTCGATCGGTCGTCTTCCAGAGAGAGACATCGGTCGTCCTCCAGGATGGGTCATCGGTGGATTGTCTTTGCGCGAGTGGTCATCGGCGAAAGGTTATCGCGCGATGTCGCGTTTCACGCAGATGAAGTGGGGCCCTGGTTTCCAGAACGAACGTGCTGCATGTGCGACATGTAGGCAGTGAAAGTCCTTCGGAACAGTAGCTCCATGTGCGCAGAGACGCCACGTGGCCATACTGTCAGGTTGCATTTAATTCGAGGAAGAAAACCCACACTGAAGGGTTAGTTAGGGAGTAGGCAATGATAGCTACATGGCAGGCCTATGTTCCTAGTATCAGAAGGCACCGCCTCTTAGTGAGTTTAGAAAACGCAGTGAGAGTATAAAAGGTGACAGAGTGAGTTCACCTTCAGCTTTCTCTTTTCTCTCCTTTGCACTGCGACTCAGAAATTTCAGGCACCAGTTAAATTACCAGCGATTGCCATAGAGCATTTGAGAAGGTTCTCTGCAAGTTTTACCAATTAGAACGCTTAGGCAGAGTTCAGGCATCCTTTACGTTCGGCGGTTTAGAGCTTGAAGTGAGATTTCACGCTGATCCAGGTAAGGGAAGCTAGCCTTGTTTCAAATGAAAACTGTGTACTTGCTGATTTAGATGTGGGGCGACGGGGTCGCCGGTTTTGTTTCTTGTTCTGGTGTTCTGATGTTGGATGCGAAGTGTTTACTGTAATCGATTCTGTTTTGATGTTGGGGGCGACGTGGTCGCCGGTTTTCAAAATGTTCTTGTTTAAAACCCAGTTCTGTTCGTCATCTGTTCTGTTCGTCATCTGTTATTGAAATGTCCCCTGTTTTTGTATTGTTTGAGAACTGTTTGAGGTTTATATGTGAAATGCATGTGATATTTGAATATCTGAACCTTGGCATGAGTTTTGCTGTGACTGGAATCATTTGTTGAAATGTTATGTGAGGATGTGTGGATTCCTCTATACGCTTGTGAATGTGTGGATTTCACAGCGACCATGTGAGGATGTGTGGATTCCTCTATACGCTTGTGAATGTGTGGATTTCACAGCGACCATGTGAGGATGTGTGGATTCCTCTATACGCTTGTGAATGTGTGGATTTCACAGCGACCATGTGAGGATGTGTGGATTCCTCTATACGCTTGTGAATGTGTGGATTTCACAGCGACCATGTGAGGATGTGTGGATTCCTCTATACGCTTGTGAATGTGTGGATTTCACAGCGACCATGTGAGGATGTGTGGATTCCTCTATACGCTTGTGAATGTGTGGATTTCACAGCGACCATGTGAGGATGTGTGGATTCCTCTATACGCTTGTGAATGTGTGGATTTCACAGCGACCATGTGAGGATGTGTGGATTCCTCTATACGCTTGTGAATGTGTGGATTTCACAGCGACCATGTGAATGTGTGGATTTCACAGTGGTATGTGAATTGAGAAATTGAATTGTCAGGCACTTGATTGCTGATATGAATTGAAAGACTCTTGGATTGATTTGTGAAATATGTGATTACCTGATGGTTTTGTGAAAAATGAGAAAGTTGATGGTTTTATGTGGATGTCTTAAATTGGTTTCAGGATTGGTTTTTAAGTTCATATTCAAACTCTCTTTTAAATGTCTAGCTTACCCTGTATTTTGGTTCTGTGGCTGTTTTCTTAAAACTTGCGATGATCGTGTATAATTTGCACGGGAGCAGATGATGTTACAGGAAGTTGAGATCGCCGGTTTGATAGGAGATCGCCTGGCTGATAGGAGATCGCCTGCCTGATAGGGGATCGCCTGCCTGATAGGAGATCGCCCTTTCGTAGGGAGATCGCCTGTTCGTCTATTTTGTTGTATTTTGTTTAAGTGTTGAAAACGTTTGACTGGTTATGTATTAAACTCCCTAAGAGGAGCAACTTCATTACTTATATATATATTATCATGTACTCTTCGATATTATTTGTTTACCTTTATTTTCATTATACATGTATGTATGGTTTTATTTTGGCGGGATGTTACAAGGTGCATGCGTAACGCTCTCGCTGGGAACCTGGGTCCCAGCTTAACACGTGTTAGCAAGACCCCGATGACCATGCACCGACGGTTGATCGCGCGTTGGATGCACCGATCACTGATCGCGCTCTGCGCCCCTGGTGCTTAAACGCGAAGACGATGTCTTGCTACGGGGAAGAAGAGTTTTCCCGTTCACCCCTCTTGCTTGCCCCGAGGTCATCGTCTTTTAGGTCTAGTTCCTGCTTGGACGTTTCTCGAAATCCTCCCTTTCCCTCTCTCGGTCTTACTAGTACTCCAGAGTCCCCAAATTTTGGCCACCTGCACTCAACCTTGGAGTGAGGGGAATATAGGCAAGTGGTCTGTACTCGCGCCTGGGGCGAGCAGGCTCCAACCGGTCTCTTGGATTCGCATTTGGGGCAAGCGGAAATTGAAATTGGGAAACATGTGCACACTTGTCATACTGGAATCTTTTTTATTGGGTGGCCTCGTTAAAAACCCTCATCGGGAAAAGAGTGCCCCCTGACCTGTTCAACTATTTACAGTACATACATTAGGTGTGCGTGCAGCACAAGAACGCATCTACTTTCTAACTTAACTGAAGTAGAATCTTAAGTGTGTAGCGTTCCATGTCCTGGGGATAGGTGCCCCATCCAGAGTCTTCAGCCGATAAGCTCCATTCTCCAACGCCTCAACCACTCTGTATGGACCCGTCCACTTTGGAGATAACTTGTTCTCCATCTCATTCTGGTGTGCCTTCCTCATCACCAGATCACCATCCTGGAAACGCCTGGGCTTCACCTTGGAATTGTGCCTCCATTCTACTCTTCTCTTGACAGCTTCAGCACTAATCCTGGCTCCCTCTCGCACTTCGTCCAGGAGGTCCAGATTCACCTTTCGCTCTTGATTGGACTCTTCGGCGACAAAGTTCAAAAATCTAGGGGAGCTCTCCTGTATCTCCACGGGGATCATAGCATCCGTCCCATAAACAAGACTAAAGGGTGTCTCTTGGGTGCTAGACTGTGGGGTGGTATGGTAGGACCATACAATTCTGGGAACCTCTTCTGCCCACTTCCCCTTGGCTTTCTCTAACCTTCGCTTTAGTCCCCTAAGCAGTACTCGGTTGGCGGACTCCACCTGCCCGTTGGTCTGCGGGTGTTCTACTGAGGCAAACACTTGTTGTATCTTCAGTTCTTCGCACATCTTTCTCAACTGGTGACTGGTGAACTGAGTGCCGTTGTCGGATACCAGCCTCTTGGGTACTCCGAAACGACAGACAATATTCTTCCAGACAAAATGCTCGACCTTCTGAGCGGTGATGTGGGCCACTGGTTCCGCCTCCACCCATTTTGTGAAATACTCGATGGCCACTATGAGGAACTTCATCTGCCTGATCGCCAGGGGAAAGGGTCCCAGGATGTCGATCCCCCACGTGTGAAATGGCCACGGGCTATGGATGGACCTCAACTCCTCCGGGGGTGCCTTATGCCAGTCTGCATGAAGCTGGCATTGTTTGCACCGCTGAGCGTACTTCACACAGTCTTCTTTCAGCGTTGGCTAGTAATACCCTGCACGGAGGATCCTACTTGCCAGAGCGCGACCACCGACGTGGCTTCCGCAGACCCCTTCGTGTAACTCTGACATGAGTCTGGTGCATTGCTCTCCATGCACGCACATTTGTACTGGATGGGAAAAGCCGAATCTAAACAGGTTCCCATCGATTAGAGTAAACTTACTCGAGCTCTTTTTTATCTTCTTTGCCTCTGCTGAGTCCAGTGGGAGTACACCATCCTCTAGGTACAACTGGTACGGCGTCATCCACGTATCGGGCCCCTTGACAGCGCAGACTTCCATCGCCTCATCGATCCTCGCCGGTCGCGCCCTCACCCTTGGTGCTTTCAGCGTTTCTTGAGTCAGGGATCGATGACTGATCGCCAGACGCTTCACCGACTTGGATACTTGAAGTATTTGATTGTCTGATACGAACGCTCGGGGTGCCTTTAAAGTCTCTTGAATGACGGTCCTTTGTTTTCCCCCCTTGCCTGAGCTGGCCAGTTTGGCAAGCAGATCTGCTCTGGCATTTTGCTCGCGTGGCACATGCACCAACTCAAACTCATCGAAGGATGTCTTCATGAGTTGGACGTACTCCAGGTAGGCCGCCATTTGAGGATCTTTCGCCTGGAACTCCCCTGTAACCTGCCCAGTGACTAGCAACGAATCACTCTTAGCCACCAGACTTCTTGCTCCCATCTCTTTTGCCAACAACATTCCCGCGATCAGGGCTTCGTACTCCGCCTGATTGTTGCTAGCCTTGAAGGCGAAACGAAGGGATTGTTCGATCAGCACTCCGTTCGGGCCTTCCAGAATGACTCCAGCACCGCTTCCCTGCTGATTGGAGGAGCCATCCACTGATAAGACCCATCGAAAAACCACGCCTTGTGCAGGCGTCGCGACCGACGACAGTTCAACCACGAAATCGGCGAACACCTGCCCCTTGATCGGTCCTCGGGGCTCGTACTGAATATCGAATTCTGAGAGTTCCACAGCCCACTTGACCATTCTTCCTGCTACGTCTGGCTTCTTCAACACATTCTGGATGGGCAAGTCTGTCATGACCACTATAGTGAAGCTGTGGAAATAGTGTCTGAGCCTTCTGGCTGAAAAAACTACTGCCAGTGCTGCCTTCTCCAGGGTCTGATACCTTGTTTCTGGGCCTCGCAGTACCTTACTTACAAAATACACAGGTTTCTGGACCTGACCTTGCTCTTGTACCAGGATCGAGCTGACCGCCCTCTCTGTCACAGCAAAATACAGGCGAAGGGGGGTGCCCATTTGCGGTTTACACAATACCGGTGGGCTCGCCAGATACTCCTTCAGCTCCAAGAAGGCTTTTTCGCATTCCGGTGTCCACACGAATCTACTGTTGCGCTTGAGACATTGGAAAAACAGATGACCCTTCTCTCCTCCAGCAGACATGAACCGTGACAGGGCGGCCAACCGACCAGTGAGCTGTTGCACCTCCTTCACCGTCGTTGGGCTCCTCATTGCCACGATTGCCGCGCACTTCTCCCGGTTCGCCTCGATTCCACGCTCTGTTAGGAGGAAACCCAAGAACTTCCCGGCCTCCACACCGAAGATGCACTTCTCAGGGTTGAGCTTCAAACCATACTTGGCGATGGTGGTGAAAAGTTCCTCCAGATCAACTACATGGTGCGCTTTCTCCCGCGAGGTGACCACCATGTCATCTACGTATGCATGCACGTTCCTTCCAAGCATGGGCGAGAGCACCCTATCCATAAGTCTCTGATAGGTGGCTCCTGCGTTCTTCAACCCGAATGGCATTACCTTGTAGCAGTAGCAAGATCGTTCCGTCATGAAAGCAGTCTTGCACTCGTCCATGGGGTGCATCCTTATCTGGTTGTAGCCTGAGAAGGCGTCCAGAAAGCTGAGGAGCTTCCCCCCTGACGCGCTGTCCACCAACGCATCTATACTAGGGAGAGGGTAGGAGTCTTTGGGGCAGGCCTTATTGAGATCAGTGAAGTCCACACACATCCTCCACTTGCCATTTGACTTCTGCACCAGTACAACGTTTGCCAGCCATTCGGGGTACTGGATCTCTCTGATATGTCCAGCAGTAAGGAGCTTCTGCGTCTCTTCATGGATCACGTTCTTCTTCTCTTCATTGAATCTCCTCCGTCTTTGGCGCACTGGTCGTGCCTTGGGGTCCATTGACAGGTGGTGGCAAAGGAAATCAGGGTCGATCCCTGGCATGTCAGAAGCTGACCACGCAAAAGCGCCCATGTGCTTCTCGATCACATAGGCGATCTGTGCTCGGTCTTCCGCAGTGAGCGATTCCCCCAACTTAAACCTTTTTCCCTTTATCTCCATCTCTTTCCATCCCTCAGCTGGATGGGACCTCCCTTCATGGGCGATGACTTCCCTGGCGATGTCTAACTCACGGGGATCGATCACGCTCCCTGCTTCCGCTTCGACTTGAGCTACCTGAGAGCCCCCCAGCGTAGCATCTTCCATTATCTGATCTTCCTGTGCCCCACGAACCACCAATTTCTCCTGGGGCACGCCTGCTGGTGGTGCCGTAGTGACATGGCAAATGCTTCTCTTCTGCTTGAGGCTGTTCTCATAACAGCGTCTAGCCTCAGCCTGATCTGACTTGATGGTAATGACAGCCCCTTCTACCGACGGCAGTTTCAACTTCATGTGCCTCGTCGATGGCACCGCACCCAACCTGTTGAGCGTGGGTCTTCCCAACAAGATATTGTATGCAGATGGGGCGTTCACCACCAAGAACTTTATCTTCTCTGTGCGGGACGCCACTCCATCGGTGAACGTCGTCCTCAGCTCTATGTAGCCCCGCACCTCAACCTGGTCTCCCGCGAAACCATATAGACACCCAACGTATGGCCTCAAGTGATCGGGGGACAGTTGTAACTTGTTGAATGTTGGCCAGAACATGACATCCGCTGAGCTTCCTTGGTCTACGAGTGCCCTGTGCACTCGTCTTCCTGCTGTCACCAGGGAGATGACCACCGGGTCGTTGTTGTGGGGTATTACGTCTTGCAAATCAGCCCTTGTGAAGGTGATGTCTACCTCGGGAAAATTGCCTTCATCCACCGAGTCCACGGCCATCACCGACCGTGCATACCTTCTTCTTTGTGACCTGGAACACCCTCCGCCGGAAAAACCTCCCGCAATGGTCATCACCTCCCCATGCACAGGGATTTCGTGTTGCTGATCGCCGGCTTGAGACCCCGAAGCGCGATCACTCTGCTCCCCCCGTAGGTAATCGGTCAGGAGACCTGTCTTCACCAACTCAGCGAGTTGGCGCCCCAACGCCAGGCAGGTGCGGAGTGTGTGTCCATAAGCGTGATGGAACTCACACCACTCATCTTTCTTCCTTCCAAGTACCCTGTCAGTTTTCTCAGGTGCTTGGAGCCTTGCGGCCACGGCAGGGATGGCGATCAGCTCTGCCAGCTCTACAACGAAATCGTACCTGGGGGGTGCGTCTTGCTCCCTCGCACGCCCCCTGATCTGGTCTTTTCTGGGGGTATAGGGACGAGGCCTCCCTTGCACCTTCTTCCCTTCCTTGGTCTCATACACCCTCACCTGTTGCTGTTGTTTCCCATGACTCCCGCGTGGCCTCGATGGTGCAACGCTGCTCCTCTTCTCAGAGACTTCTGTCTCCGCTACTATGTGCGCCACCGCTCGTCGCCGAATCTCAGCGAAGGTGGCGGGGTGGCTCCTGATAAGCGATTCGCTGAAAGGTCCAGGCAGCACGCCTTTCTTGAATGCATGCACCAGCATGCTCTCATCCTTGTTGGGCAATCTTACCACCTGTGCACTAAAGCGGTTGAGGAAGTCCTTCAGTGACTCCCCCTGGTTCTGACGCACGTCGAACAGGTCGTAAGTCACCACCGGCGGCGCTCTGTTGACTATATACTGCTCCGTGAATAGCCTTGAGAACTGGCGGAAGGAGGTGATGTGGCCCTCCGGCAAGCTCACGAACCACTCCATGGCTACCCCGCTCAGCGTGCTCATAAGCATTTTGCAGTATATTGCATCTGAACCTCCAGACAGCATCATCTGAGTGTGGAAGGCTGTCAAATGTGCCTCTGGGTCTTCCACGCCCGTGAACGATGCTTTCACTCCCACCAGGTTGGGTGGCACCACCGTGTTCATGATCTCGGGGGAGAAGGGCATAGGAAATGCTCTAGGGGGCGACGGCGGCATCGACGTCCTATCTTCGGATATGCGCTCATTCTGCGCCTGCAACTCCCTACGCAGCTCCTCGTTGACGCGGTTCAACTCTTCATTCCTGCTATGCGATGCAGTCAGCTCTGCATGCATCTTCTCCTGCTCAACTCTCGACGCCGCGACGTTATCCTGCAGCGCGCGCATCATCTCCATGACCTGCGCCATGGTCACCGTTCCTTCACCAGCGGGTGGTGGAGGGGTCGTTTGTCTGGTTCTTCTATTCATCTGTGCGATTCCTACTCTCGTTCTTGTGTATGGGGCTTCGTTTTACTTCGGGCCCCACGGTGGGCGCCAAATGATCTCGCCGCGGACTCGAGCGTGGGGAAATGCCTCGTCTCTCCTTCGTCTGGCTTTCCAGCTGCTGCGCGTTCTGCAGGGAGGCTCCAGGAACCTTCTTGGAACTCCGGACGATGCCTGCAAAACACACAGACGGCGCCTCTAGCGGCCGTTGTAGCTCCGACGCTCAAGTCAGGCAACGGGAACACCAAAACTCACTCTCGGATCCCTCTGTGTGAGACCCGTGTGTGTGTGTCCTCAGTCCCCTTTGATTCGGAGCCTGAGTGTTCTCTGTTTTTGTGTGTGTATTCTGAGGTAAAAAACTCCTACCTGGTTTGGTGTTCTTCTTCCTCATATAAACCAGTGTAGCCCCTACAGGCTACCCCTAGGGTTACTTGATTGCTCAGCATTGTCGTTTCCACTTCCCCGCACCACCTTGCACGCCAGCGTTCTTCACTTAAATGCAAAGTCTGACAGTGGAGGCTGCGTGGGTGTCTCAGGACCCCTCGACTTCTGTGCCTATCTGCCCTACTTATTCTCTAGGAACATCTTGACGGTCCACGTGGCATGCGTGCAAGCTCATTGGGAGACTCTAACCTTGATGGGTTCTCGTCCCAGCAGGATTCTGCGCCAGCCTGTGCCTTCTCATCTTCATGCATGGTAGTCTCGCGACTATGGCCACTCCCTGCCCCTGAGTGCTTTACTGGTCACTGGTCGCGTTGTTCACATCACGCGGCCGATGTCGCCTCGACACACACCGACGACCGAGGTATCTCTCATCCTGGCCGATGTTCGATGGCGCTTCTTCACGTTGCCGTGCTCTGCTTATGGAATCAGGCGAGGTCCTTGGGTAACGTTCTCGCTGGGAGCCTGGGTCCCAGTTTAACACGCGTTGGCAAGGAACCCCCGACGACTGATCACTCTGTATACACCGATGACTGATCACCATGCATGCACCGATGACTGATCACTCTGCATGCACCGATGACTGATCACTCTGTATACACCGATGACTGATCACTCTGTATACACCGATGACTGATCACTCTGCATGCACCGATGACTGATCACTCTGCATGCACCGATGACTGATCACCCTGTATACACCGATGACTGATCACCCTGCATGCACCGATGACTGATCACTTTGCATGTACCGATGACTGATCACCCTGTATACACCGATGACTGATCACCCTGCATGCACCGATGACTGATCGGTGCTTCATCACTCTCGCGCTCTGCTTCCAGGCGCTCATGTAGGAGTCGATCTCCACCTTTGTTCATCTGCTATCTCATGCCACGTGTTGCTCTGTGACTGGCCCACGTGGTCATCTGCTGCTGACGTCATTGGATACCGATGACCGACCGGATCAGAACGCTACACACTTGAATTTCTACTTCAGTTAAGTTGTAAAATAGATGCGTTCTTGCGCTGTACACACACTCATTATATATATATATATATATATATATATACTATAAATAGTTGAGCAGATCAGGGGGCACTCTTTTCCCTAAGGAGAGTTTTTAACGAGGCCACCCAATATAAAAGATTTCAATATATCAAGTGTGCAAGTGTTTCCCAGTTTAAAGTTCTCCTCACCCCAGGCATGAGTGCAGGCAGCTAAGGTTTGAAAAGTCAGGGGTACTAGTAAGACCAAGAGAGGGAAAGGGAGGATTTCGAGAAACGTCCTTACCCACTTGGCGTATACCAATGTTGGCTTAGTAAAGCCCTTAGTTAAGGCTCTTCTAACCCTAGGAGTGGGAAAGGGACAGAATAACCCGATTCGCGTGAGGTCGATGACATTCGAGCATGCACCCACTCAGAGAAAAAAAAGACCTCACCCTCGACTTCTTACAGCGAGGCTGAGGAGAGAGAAGAAGTCCTCACCCTCGACTTCTTACAGCGAGGCTGAGGCGAGAGAATAAGTCCTCACCCTCGACTTCTTACAGCGAGGCTGAGGCAAGAGAAAAAGAAGTCCTCAGCCTCGACTTCTTACAGCGAGGCTGAGGCGAGAGAAGAAGTCCTCACCCTTGACTTCTTACAGCGAGGCTGAGGTGAGAGAAGAAGTCCTCACCCTTGACTTCTTACAGCGAGGCTGAGGTGAGAGAAGAAGTCCTCACTCTTGACTTCTTACAGCGAGGCTGAGGCAAGAGAAAAAAGACTTCACCCTCGACTTCTTACAGCGAGGCTGAGGCGAGAGAAGAAGTCCTCACCCTCGACTTCTTACAGCGAGGCTGAGGCAAGAGAAAAAGAAGTCCTCACCCTCGACTTCTTACAGCGAGGCTGAGGCGAGAGAAGAAGTCCTCACCCTCGACTTCTTACAGTGAGGCTGAGGTGAGAGAAGAAGTCCTCACCCTCGACTTCTTACAGCGAGGCTGAGGCAAGAGAAAAAGAAGTCCTCACCCTCGACTTCTTACAGCGAGGCCGAGGCGAGAGAAGAAGTCCTCACCCTTGACTTCTTACAACGAGGCTGAGGCAAGAGAAAAAAGACCTCACCCTCGATTTCTTACAGCGAGGCTGAGGCGAGAGAAGAAGTCCTCACCCTCGACTTCTTACAGCGAGGCTGAGGCAAGAGAAAAAAGACCTCACCCTCAACTTCTTATAGCGAGGCTGAGGCGAGAGAAGAAGTCCTCACCCTCGACTTCTTACAGCGAGGCTGAGGCAAGAAAAAAAAAAAGAAAAAAAAGACCTCACCCTCGACTTCTTACAGCGAGGCTGAGGCGAGAAAGAACAATACTATCCACCTCAATATAGCACTCGAGGTCGACCCACCAGGAGGTCTTCCATGATGAGTTAAGATCGATCGAGTTAAGGCTTTCCTTGGCTTGTCAGTTAAGTTCGACTCAGGAGGAATCTCCCATCTCCCAGTATAAGGAGGAGGTCTTCTGGAGCTTATCGGCAGGCAAGAGGGGTCATCGAGAAACACTCTTCCTCCCCAGAGCAAGGCATCATCTTTAGCGCTCAGGCTCTCTATGCATGTAGCGCTGGAGTGACAAAGAAGTAAAGCAAAGCCTGAAGCGCGATGACTGATCGGTGGTACACTAACATGCTAGTCGGTGGTCGGTGGTAAAAGCTTTGAGTAAGAAAGCTTTTCCCGGCAAGTTCTTGTGCGATAAGCCGAAGCATTTAGGCCCCGTTAAGTCGGTCATCCAGCATGAAGTTATGCATAAAGACTGTTAAAGACAATTCTAAGGTAACAGTTAGTCGCGATCAAGTCAGAAACCAAGTTTGAAGAGTTACAGTGAGATCGTGGTAAAGCCTAAGCTAGATTAACAGTTAGTCACATGCAGAGGGTTAAAGATGGAGAGAGACAAGTAGCTGAAGCAAATAGATTTCATTCATATTGAAGTCAACACAGAGAGCCTTTACCAGCTAAAAGGTTTATACATAAGTCATGCACCAGACAAAGAAATTACAGAAAAGAAGTTGCAAGGGGAGAAACTCAAGGAGGAGGAATGAGCTTACCATCGACCACTTAGTCTCTTCGCTGAGAACGAGTTCACAACTCGAGACTGAGGGCTTGTGATCCGGTCGGTCATCGGTAGTCGATGACGTCAGCAGCAGATGACCACGTGGACCATTCACAGGGTGACACGTGGTAGAAGATAGCAGGTGAATCAGAGAGGAGATCACTCAGAACGGTGATCGGTGGTCAATTGCTAAGTGACCACCAGCAGATCAGTTCCTAGATCTGCGCCTGACAGCGGAGCGCGCCTGATCAGTCATCGGTGTGTCCTCTTAAAGAAGGGTGATTAACACCTCTTTGACGAGAAAGAAATCCTCAATTCGAGCAGAGGGCTCACCAATAAAGTCCTCAGAGGGTTAAGAGATGTGGGCGATGACAAGGTGGTGAGATGTCCCTTCAGCGCACTGTTCATGTCCGTTCGCTCAGAGCCATGTAGTTTGCCCAAGCCGATGACTTAGTCTCTTCGCTGAATCAAGTTAACAGCTTGAGACTGGGGGGCTTGTGTACCGACCAGTCCTGGGACACCGAGAATAGATAGTAAAGGGCGAACCACGTCAGTTGGGTCCCACAGCATGGGCCAAAGCCACGTGGAGTGGACCCCGCAGGCAGCTTGGATTAGGGGGTGATCAGTCATCGGTGTGTCCCCTCAGAGTAGGGTGATAAGTCATCGGTGTGTCCCCGCAGAGAAGGGTGATCAATCATCGGTGTGTCCCCGCAGAGAAGGGTGATCAGTCATCGATGTGTCCCCTCAGAGAGGGGTGATTAGTCATCGCTGTGATGATCACCAGAAGGGACTAATGTGTCACTCCGCAGGGTGATCAGTCCTCGGCAACAGAGTGTGACGAGGTGACATCGATCTTGGGTGATTTGAACAGCGTAAACAGAACAGCTAAGATTGGTTCCCAGAGTGGGCCAATGACCAGTTAAATACCCAGAGGTAGGGAGAGGCCTGAATGACGAAGAGCCTATGCGGGTAGCAGGGAGAGCACAGTTAGGTGCAGAATCTTGAGGGGTTGAGTACTCATCAGAACTAGGGTTTCCCAATGAAGCTACATGCATGGCACGTGAACAGTGAAGGCACTCCCAGAACAGGTGGCCCCAGAGACTAGGTGCACAAGGAGGCACCCAGGTGGTCACCCTGTTAGAGTTTGCACTCCAGAGAAGGAAACCTTATGTGCTAGATTACCCTAAGGTTGGGTGATAGCGGCGCAAGGGTATTCCAGTAAACCCTGAATATGGCTAGCAGCACAGTGAACCCTAATTAGGGCTAGCGGCGCAGTAAACCCTAGACTATATAAGGGACAGTAAAATACTTCACAAAGGGACGCAGTTTCTAGACCTAAACACAGAGAGACTCAATACACTTGGTGTTTCTTGCCCATCTTGACTTGAGCGTCAGAGTGCAAACGGCCTCTAGGGCGCCCCTTTCTCTTTTGCAGGTGCAGATTGTTTCGCAAGAATCAAGCACATATCAACGTGAGGAAGGAGGCATGTGAGTGTCGTGGAGTCAACTGACAAGCGAGTCAACCGGCAAGAACAGTATCTTATATGCATAAAAATGTTTAAATCTCTGAGTATAAAAGTGTTTTCTGCTGCTGCTGATAGAAACAATCGATTGTTTCGTGTAAACAACCGTTTGAATTTTTATGTTAAAGGAGGTATAATCTAACTTGCTGCTGTATAGAAGCTTTGGGTAGTACAAATGTGTTCTTTGCAGGAACTGCTTCAGATTTAATCAGTACAACACAAGCACCACGGATTTGTCTTCATCAAATAGGGGGAGATTGTTGAACCAAGTGGTGTTCAAGGTTTTGAAGAATCCAAATCCTTTGAAGGATGATGAAGCTTCTGCTTTGCTTGATGCTGCTGTGCTGGTTTATTGTTTTGTTCTGGGGTAGTTTATGTTGTAATCCACCCTTAGACTAAATCTCAAAGCAATTAGCATCTCAATTTTTAATAAAACAAAGAGTTTTCCAAACTAAGTTGAAACAACCGATTGTTTTGTCGAAACAACCGATTGTTTATACTTAGATGTTTTGAGAAAGTTTGAAAACTGTTTTTGAATGGAGAAAACTGTTAAGTGACAAAACAACCGATTGATTCGAGGAAACAACCGATTGTTTTTTTTGGAACCATAACAGAAAAACTGTTTTCTTTGACTGAGCTTTAAATGATTTGAAACTGAATACGCTCCAGTCAGTAAATGCTTTGACCAATCTTTTTGAAAGCTTTTATGGGTTTGTTAAGATTTGGTAGCAAACTTCTTTTTATATAATTCAGAAAATCTCTTTTAAAGAAGAGAATGCTTTTGACAAAGTTTTTTCTAAGAGAGTTTTAAAAGTGCTGAGATTGCTTAAGAGCTAAAGAGATTGATCAAGGTGCTGGAATAGGATTCTACTTGTATTGATTTCAGATCTTCATCTGTAACAAGTGTAGTCTGTGTAAAATGCTGAAACATTTCTTCTGTGTATTGTTGCTGAGATTGGCTGTGTGTTCTTGAGGTGTTCAAGATCAGCAATCTTAGTGTTGGCCAAGGAGAGTGTGTGTCTTGAGGTTTTCAAGGTCATTCTCTTGGTTGTTGTGTAAGTGATCAAGGTGTGATTGCTTAGTGGATTTCCTCAGGGGTTCTGAGAAGACTGGATGTAGCTCTGGGTTGGAGTGAACCAGTATAAACAACTGTGTACAATCTCTCTATCCCTTACTCTTTAAATTCAGTTTGTTTGTTGTTTGCTGATATAAACAACTGATTGTTTCGAAGAAACAACCCAGTTTTGCTTACTGTTTTGGCTAACTGAATTGCTTAATCAATTGGTTTCTTAGATAAATTCATTCTAGCTTCAAAAAGTTTGCGAAAACCTCTTTAAACAATTCACCCCCCTCTAGTTTAAAGCCATAATTTCTAACACATGGGCTTAGGCCTCAGGCACCCCCTTTACTTGGTCTTCATCAAAACTCTTAACACATTTCTCAAGTCTCTCTCTATGATGCTCTCATGCATTCTAGAACTCAAGGAAGTTAGCCTTGTTAGAATTAATTGTTGAGTATGGGAGCTTTGATGTTTCAAATCCTTTATGAAGCTTGAAGCCTTGCTGCTTTTGGGTTTGGGTGTAGCTTAGAGTGTTTAGAATTTATGTAAAAGATCAGTTGTTAATTCATGCACAAAGCTTGGCAAATCTGTTTTGAAAAGTAAAGTGTTTTTCTAAAGCCAAGAAAAAAAAACCAGTTGAATTATCGAGATAACCGGTTGTTCTTTGCCTAGCTGGTACAAAGGTTTAAAAAAGCTTTTTGAAAGTATTAAGTCATAGCTTGACCCATTTAACCGATTATCTCGTGGTTTTAACCGGTTAAATGTAAGTCTGCATAACAGCGTTTTGAAAAACTATTTTAACTATTTTCAAACTATTTCAGTTGATTCATGTTCCTCAAACGGCTAGATTTCAAGTGCTATAAATATAGCCCTTCTTTCAGAAACAAGAGAAAAATTAGAGAACAGTTACAGAAGATCTAAGAAAGAGTTTTTGAGATCAAAAGGGAGATTGAAATGCATTTTTGAAAGAAGTTTTCAAGATTTGCAAGATTTCTTTTTAAGCTTTGAACTAATTCAAGATCTAATCATAGGAATCTGTAGGTTGTGTAATATCAGGTGTTTTCTTTTCCTATTCATGTTCTTGTTGTTGTAATTTCATAAACTTGTGAGTATATGTGAAAATCCTGTAAAGTCAGAAGGGTGTTCTGACTTGAGGTGTGTGGTGTTGCAAAGAGGGTGAGTGGGTCTTGTGGTTTTCAAGATCACCTTTTTGTGTGGTGTGTTGGTGTAATCTGTTGTTGATTACTAGTGAAACTCAGAGGTTATTCTGAGACTGGATGTAGCTCTGGGTTTGAGCGAACCAGTATAAAATTCATGGTGTAAATATCTCTCTTTCTCTCTATCTTTATAACTGTTTGATATAGCTTATGCTAGTATAAACAACCGATTAAAACAAAATTTCAATCGGTTGTTATTCTGGTTTATGATCTGTGTGAATCTACTTATTCTGTTAACATAAACTATAGGTTAAATCGCAACTTTAACCGATTATAATTCTGCAACTGTTTTTGTGTATCATTGTTTAATTGCTTCTTTGATTGCTTATATGTGTTTGTTTGATAAAGATTCATTCTTAATCAAATATTTGTGAAAAGCTTTCAAAAACAATTCACCCCCCCGCTCTTGTTTTAGCCATCAATTCTAACATTAATGTCTTTAAACAAGTGGAGGTGAATTGTTTATTGAAAGATTTTTGCAAATACTAGAGTGGAATGAAGATTAATGAAGAAGCATAGAAGAAGCAATCAGATCAGCCATAAAAAAAACTGTTTTTAATTGATTCCAAAAAATCAATCGGTTGTTTATACGAATCAACTGATTGTTTATATCAGCAGTTTGTTAAAATCACAAATCAAATAGTTTTAAGGAGTGAGAGATAGAGAGAATCACATAAAAAAATATACTGGTTCACTCCTTACCACAGCTACATCCAATTCTCAGAAAACCACTAAGATTCCACTATGTAATCAACCCTAAATTACAAACACATACACAACAAAGAGGTGATCTTGACCTCTCAAGAACACTTACCCTCTTTGATACAAAACACACCAAGTCAAAACACCCTATGACTTTCTATACCAACACTTTACAGTTTTACTGAAATGAAAACAATTACAAGAGAGAACAAGAAAGATTACACCTGATACAAAGGAGTTATAGCAGATCCTATTCCACTCTTAACCAATGCAAAGCCTAAAGCAACCTTGCAATCTTGAAAACCATTCATAATCTTTCAATGCATTTTCGTATCTCTATTTCTATCTTTGAATCAAGGATATAACCCAGTTATATAGCTTTTGTTCCTGCCGGTTGACTCTGCCGTCAGTTGACTTTTATGATCGCTTGCACCTTCTCCCTCTCCCTTGGTTTGAACAATTGAACCTGCAAAGAAAGAAAGATGGACGCCTTAATGGCCGTTTGCACTCCGACGCTCAAGTCAAGAAACACCAATGTATAGCAAAGAGTTCTAGTCTCAAATGCTGCGTCCCTTTGTAAATGCTTTACTACCTGTTTTATAGCCTTACTAGGGTTCCTGCCGCCCCTATCCTTGTGTCCCTGCGTTTCCTCTTAGCGAATTTAGGGTTACCTTTCTTGATGTGATTCCACTAGCCACAATAGCATGATTCTTTGATATTCTATGGAATCAACTTGAGTTGGCAAAGGTTAGGCACTTTTATAGAAGAGGATCAAAGTTCTATATTTCAAGAACTCACCAAATCTTGCGCCACAAACCAAACTCACATGGAAGCTCCATTTACTATCAATTGAACCGAATAAAAGAGTTGGAAAACAGATTTGATCCGTTCAAAATCAGAGAAAAAAAAGAACAACTGCTGGAAACATGAAATAACCAACCAAAACTCAAGAACACAAACTCAAAACATGATCAACTAAAGAGAAGAAAGGAAGGAGAGTAGAAAGCTTATGAAGATGGATGTATGGTTGGATGATCACGCCACTAGAAGGATGATTGCTCCTAGATGAGTGTGCTGCCGCCACTTGAGGAAACTGTAGTGGCCAGACCTCGGTCGTCGAGAACAGATAGTAAAGGGTGAACCACGTCAGCTGGGTCCCACAGCATGGGCCAAAGCCACTTGGAGTGGACCTCGCAGGCAGCTTGGATTAGCGGGTGATCGGTCATTAGTGTGTCCCCTCAGAGAGAGGTGATCAGTCATCAGTGTGTTCCCTCGGAGAAGGGTGATCGGTGTGCCTCCTCGGAGAGGGGTGATCAATCATCAGTGTCTCCCCTCAGAGAGGGGTGATCAGTCATCAGTGTGTCCCCTCAGAGAGGGGTGATCAGTCATCGGTGTGTTCCCTCGGAGAAGGGTGATCGGTGTGTACTGACCAAGTAGTCAGGTGTGATGACGTAATTATGAGGTAATCCTGTGGGCATGCTTGAGGAGGACACGTGGATCAAGAAGAGTAAGAGAAAGGAAAGTGTAGCTTAGAAGTCGATGAGATTGTCATTTGTTGAAGAAGGCGGCGGTCTCCGATTTCTCTCGTATGTAATCAGTAATCGCCTAGATTGCACATGATCGCCGTGTGTGAAGATCAGGAGATCAGGTGGTCAACAAGTCGCCGAAAGGAGCACATCGCCGAGTATTTGAGAAGACTTGGTAAGCACTTATTATATGGTTTAAATACAGAAGATAAGTGGCATATCTGCCACCATGTGTAGTGTGAGCCGTGATACCCAGTGTTAACCAGCTCACCATTTTAAGGTTGTGCCCAGAGTAGCCTGTGCACTAAGCTACTCCCTGTGTGGATAACTTAGTCGCAGGAGCAAAGTGAAAGTAACGTTTCAGCTGCAGGTACTCCAGATGATGACACGTGTATGACCAGATGTTATCCACGTGTTAAGAGAAATAACCGTCAGGAGAGAGAAAGACGCAGCTATATATATAGAATTCTTAACGGAATTCGGGGGGGGGGGGGGGTTTTTTCATTGCTGGTGATTCACTTGCACACGGTTCTGAGTTTTCTCTAAAATTCTTTGTTGATTCGATCACTGACTTGAGCGTCGGAGTGTAAGGACCTGTAAAATTAAATTGGAATAAAAGGAATATATTTTAAATGAATTGTAAGTATGTTTTTATTTAAAATAAAAAGGAAGGAAAGTGTAGCTTAGAAGAGTATGAGATCGCCTGGTTAGTACATAATCGCCTGTCACCTAGACTACCCATGCGGACATCGCCAGGGCGCGAGAGGCATGCGGACATCGCCAGGGCGCGAGAGGCATGCGGGCATCGCCAGGGCGCGAAGCATGCGGGCAACGCCAGGGCGCGAGAGGCATGCGGGCATCGCCGGGGCGCGAGAGGCATGCGGGCATCGTCAGGGCACGAGGCATGCGGGCTTCGCCAGGGAGAGACATCGGTCGTCTCCCAGAGAGAGACATCGTTCGTCTCCCAGAGAGAGAGATCGGTCGTCTTCCAGAGAGAGAGATCGGTCGTCTTCCAGAGAGAGAGATCGGTCATCTTCCAGGATGAGTCATCGGTGAAAGGTTATCGCGCGATGTCGTGTTTCACACAGATAAAGTGGGACCCAGACTCCCAGCATGAAACGCCCTGCAGGCGCGCCACATAGACAAAAAGGGTGGTTCAAAATAGTGACATCAGAAAGTTGGCATGCGCAAGAGACACTCGCGGTCGTACTGTTCAGGGAAGTGGTTGGCATGCGCAAGAAGACAAAAAGGGTGGTTCAGAATAGTGACATCAGAAAGTTGACATGCGCAAGAGACAACCGTGGCCGTACTGTTCAGTGAAACGTACACTCAGGCTTTCCTGCAGAGGGGGTGGTGGCAGCAGCATGCGTGGACAAGTAGACTTGGATTCAAAAACCCACTGCGGGGAGGCAAAGAACGTTGCTGTGGTTCAAGAGTGACAGAGTGAGTCTACCTTCATCCTTCTCTTTTCTCTCCTTCACTCTGCGATTCAGGCCTTATCACGTCCCTGCTTGGCTATCGACGACTGCCATAGAGCACCTGGGAGGTTCTCTGCAAGTCCTCCAAACCAGACGCTAAAACAGAGTTAAGGCATCCTTGAAGCTCGTTGGGTTGGAGCTCTTAGTGAAGTTTACGCAAGTCCAGGTAAGGGAAGCTAGCTTCATTTTCAATAAAAGCCGTAGGCTAGCTGTTTCTGAAGTGGGGGCGACGTGGTCGCCGGTTTTAAATCCCTTTTTCATGATGTTCTGTTTTTATGTATTTGGGCGACGTGATCGCCGGTTTTAAATACCGCTTTCGAAATCCCCTGTTTTAGTGTCGTTGAGACTGTTTGAGATTTAAATGTGGAATGCATGTTATATTCGAAAATCTGAACCTTTGAAATGATTGTTGCTGTGATTTGAATCATTCATTTGAGTGGTATGATGTTTTGAATGTTGTGGATGTGGGATCAAGGCATAGTATTTTCAGGAAAGAAAATACCGTGTAAGATCATGAGTAAAGTGTATTGACTAGGGACTTGTCTAGAAGGAGATATCCTGACTCTGCTGAGATAATGGAATCACGTAGATGAAGTTATTCAGTTGGTGAGAGTCGAAGGAGGTTCATATGAATGGGTGAGTCGTGTGAAAAAGAATGAGCTCGGCCTGTTATATGAATTAACCCTGTCATACTAGGAGAATGAAGATATTGAGATTCATTTATGCGCATGGCTGTGTGAGTTTCACAGCGACCCTGTGTGGGTGATGTAGTATGGCAGGTGCAGGTCTCTGGGTCTGAGTCAACGCACGAGTCTTCCGAAAGTAGTGTCAAGTGTCTATGTGTGATGAGTCAGTGGAAGTCTGACGTGAGAAATGTGAAATATTGAGAATTGTTGATAGACACTTGATGGTTGTGTGATATGAATGAGAAAGTGATGGACTCTTGTGAATGTTTAAAAAGGCTGATCTACGTTGGTTGTCCAGTTTATAATTTAAAGTTTTAAAAAAATTATCTAGCTTACCCTTTGTATTGTTCTGTGGCTGTTTTCTCTTAAAACTGTGATGATCGTGTATTTTACACGGGAGCAGATGATCTTCCAGGGAGTAGAACTCCTCAGTGAGTGGTCGCCGGAAGGAGATCGCCTGTTTCTGTCTCTATGTGGTGATCGCCTGTTTTTCTGTTCTGATAGCAGATCGGCTGTTTTGGGTCTTCTGATAGGAGATCGTCGGTTTATGTAGGGAGACCGCCGGTTTCATTTTATTTGACTGTATTTTGTTTAAGTTTTGGAAAATTGACCGGTTATGTATTAAACTCCCTGTGAGGAGTAACTCCATTTTATATAAATACGTATGTTCACTTCAATATTATTGTTTTACCTTTATTTCATTTTATAATTGTGAAAAGGATTTGGCGGGATGTTACACGGAGCGCAACCGGCCGTAGAGGCGCCATACTGTTCTTTCAGGTCTCTTTGAGGATTATCAGGTGAAGGTCATCGGTGTACTTGGCATGAAGCTGGAGAGGATGAGGTTTGAAAAGGAGAAGTTCTAATGCTTTGGTCAAGAGGCTGGATCATCAGGCGCCCACCGTGGGGTCATATAAACTATGATTCCCATCCACAGTTGAGTTTGTGAGGTTTTCGGTAGTTTCTGTTCGATTGCTTGCTGCTGCAATCGTTTTTCGGAGGTTTTGACCGTTTGAATTGAAGTTCAATCGGTGAAGAGTGGTTTTCTGGAGGTTTTGACCGTTTGAATTGAAGTTCAATCGGTGAAGAGTGGTTTTCTGGAGGTTTTGACCGTTTGAATTGAAGTTCAATCGGTGAAGAGTGGTTTTCTGGAGGTTTTGACCGTTTGAATTGAAGTTCAATCGGTGAAGAGTGGTTTTCTGGAGGTTTTGACCGTTTGAATTGAAGTTCAATTGGTGAAGAGTGGTTTTGTAACATCCCGCCAAAATAAAACCATACATACATGTATAATGAAAATAAAGGTAAACAAATAATATCGAAGAGTACATGATAATATATATATAAGTAATGAAGTTGCTCCTCTTAGGGAGTTTAATACATAACCAGTCAAATGTTTTCAACACTTAAACAAAATACAACAAAATAGACGAACAGGCGATCTCCCTACGAAAGGGCGATCTCCTATCAGGCAGGCGATCTCCTATCAGGCAGGCGATCTCCTATCAGCCAGGCGATCTCCTATCAAACCGGCGATCTCAACTTCCTGTAACGTCATCTGCTCCCGTGCAAATTATACACGATCATCGCAAGTTTTAAGAAGGACACCCACAAAACGAAAACGCAGGGTAAGCTAGATATATTAAGGAGAATTTAAATATGAACTTAAAAATCAAGATAAAAATCAATTTAAGGCACCCACGTAAAACCATCAGCTTTCTCATTCTTCCCACATGACTATCAAGCAAAACACATATTTCACAATTCCTCGAGAGTCGTTCAAGTCACACAATGCATCAAGTGTCTATCAAAAATACAATGCTCCTCATTTCTCACGTCAGACTTTCCACTGACTCACAATACATAGACACATGACTCTACTTCCGGATGACTCGTGCGTTAACTCAGGCTCAGAGATCTGCACCTGTCATACCACATTGCTGTAAAGTTCCCACAGCTGTGCACATAACCACAATCTCAATATCATAACTCTTCCGGTATGACAGGGTAAATTCATATAACAGGCCGAGCTCGTTCTTTTTCACACGAGACGCCCATACGTATGAACCTCCTTCGACTCTCACCCACTGAATAACTTCATCTACGTGATTCCATTATCTCAGCAGAGTCAGGATGTCTCCTTCTCGACGAGCCCCTAGTCAATACACATTACACACGATCTTACACGGTATTTTCTTTCCTGAAAATACTATGCCTTGATCCCACATTCACAACATTTCACACATCATACAACACTTAATGAACACTTTCAGTCACAATAAAACTCATGCCAAGGATTCAGATTTTCGTATATCACATTTAAATCTCAAAACAGTCTCAAACCACACCAAAACAGGGGAGTTCGTAAAACAACGCCAAAACCGGCGATCTGATTCAAAAGAAGGGGATTTCGAAATCTGCCTTTAAAACCGGCGACCACGTCGCCCAAACACATAGAACAGAGCATTCACGAAGATGGAAACGAAACCGGCGACCACGTCGCCCTCACTTCAGGAACAGCTAATCTATGACTTGTATTGAAAATGAAGGCTAGCTTCCCTTACCTGGACTTGCGCAAAATACCAAGAGCTCCTAAATCCAACGAAGCTTGAAGAAGGCCTTGGCTCTGTTTTTGCGTCTGGTTTGAAGGACTTGCAAAGAACTTCCCAGGTGCTCTAATGGTGGCCGTCGCTCGTCGTACTCTTGTGTGAAGGTGCCCCAATCGCAGCGCGAAGGAGAGAAATGGAGGAGAAGGGAGGTAACTCACTTTTTCGCTCTTTGGATAACTGCAACGTTTTTCCTCCTCTCAGAAGTGGGTTCTTGCCTCTTAAACCAACTTGTCCACAAAAGCAGCTGCCACCACCCACTCTGCAGGGAAGTCTGAGTGTACGTTTCACTGAACAGTACGACCACTGTTGTCTCTTGTGCATGCCAACCACTGCTCTGAACAGTACGACCACTGTTGTCTCTTGTGCATGCCAACATTCTGATGTCACTGTTCTCAACCAACACTTTTTTGTCTACGTGTCGCGCGTGCTGCGCGTCTCATGCTGGGAGTCTGGGTCCCACCTTCTCTACGTACAACTCGACATCGCGCGATAACCTTCCACCGATGACCTCTTGCGTGAAGACTCTCCACCGATGACTCATCCTGGAGGACGACCGATGTCTCTCTCTGGAAGACGACCGATGTCTCTCTTTGGCGATGCCCGCATGCCCCGCGCCCTGGCGATGCCCGCATGCCTCGCGCCCTGGCGGTGCCCGCATGCCTCGCGCCCTGGCGGTGCCCGCATGCCTCGCGCCCCGGCGATGCCCGCATGCCTCGCGCCCCAGCGATGCCCGCATGCCTCGCGCCCTGGCGATGCCCGCATGCCTCGCGCCCCGGCGATGTCCGCATGCCTCGCGCCCTGGCGATGCCCGCATGCCTCGCGCCCTGGCGATGTCCGCATGCCTCGCGCCCTGGCGATGCCCGCATGCCTTGCGCCCTGGCGATGCCCGCATGCCTCGCGCCCCGGCGATGCCCGACGACACACCTCGCCTTCCTGAAGGTTCTCCATTCCACTATGTTACGTCCAAGGTATCATCTCCACATGACTCGGTGACGTCGGTAGCTTCACATTTCCAAGGGTAGATTGGCACTTGCCCTCGTGCGCCCATGCATGCAACACTAAGGACGATCTCCTATACTCAAGCATAGAGCTTCGCATGCACCGCGTGTCTAAGGCTTAACCCACACCTTGACGCACGTGGTTTTTGGGAACCCACTATGGTTGATCCAACATCTTGACTACACACTAAGTGTAGTTTCGGCGATCATGTGTACTCTAGGCGACAGGCGACTAGGTACACTACAGGCGATTGGCGTTTAGGTGAAATCAAAGCGACAGGCGATCATGTGCCAGAGAAGTCGGAGATCGCCTACTCTTTCAATTTCGGCGATCTCGTAGACTTTTAAGCTATACTTCCCTTCCTTTATATTTTAAATAAGAATATACTTAGAATTCATTTAAAATATATCACTTTTATTCCAATATAATTTTCTAGGTTCTTACAATCTCCCCAACAAGAAAATTTTCGTCCCCGAAAATTGGATTACAAGGAAAAGAGGTATGGATAGGCTTCCCTTATGGGTTCTTCTAACTCCCAAGTTGAATCACCCGATCTCTCATCCCACACCACTTTCACCATGTTGATGGTCTTGTCTCTGAGCTGTTTACTCTGCCGGTCGTCGATTCTAACTGGTTTTGCTTCAAAGGACAAGTCATCCCTAATCTGCACATCGTCCACTCCCAGCACATGACTAGGGTCTGCCATGTACTTCCTCATCTGTGACACGTGAAAGACATTGTGCAGATTCGCTAAATGGGGAGGTAGGGCGATCTCATAAGCAACAGGACCAATCCTCCTTAAGATCTGATATGGTCCCACGAACTTAGGGGACAATTTCTTAGATCTGATTGCCCTTCCTACGCCCTTGGTTGGTGTTACTCTCATGAACACATGGTCTCCAGCAGCAAACTCCAAAGGTCTTCTCCTCTGATCTGCATAGGACTTCTGTCGGTTTTGAGAAGCTCTCATACTGCCTTGTATCTGTTTCACCTTCTCGGTTGTCTGCTGAATCAACTCTGGTCCAACCAAGACTGCTTCGCCCTCCTGGTACCAACATAAGGGAGTTCTGCATTTTCTCCCATACAGGGCTTCATATGGTCCCATCCCAACACTGGCGTGGTAACTGTTATTATAGGTAAACTCCACCAGCGGCAACACCTCATCCCAGCTTCCCAATTGATCCAAGACACACGTCCTCAGCAGATCTTCTAAGGACTGAATTGTTCTCTCAGACTGCCCATCTGTTTGAGGATGATATGCAGAGCTCATCCTCAACTTAGTTCCCAAGCAATCTTGTAAGGTCTGCCAAAACCGTGAAGTGAACCTGGGATCTCTATCCGAAATGATGCTGGAAGGCACTCCATGCAACCTCACAATCTCCTTGATGTACAGCTGTGCCAACTTGGCCATGGGCATCTTCATATTTACTGGGAGGAAGTGGGCACTCTTTGTTAGCCGATCTACTATGACCCAGATTGCATCATGACCCTTCACCGCTCTGGGTAAATGGGTGACAAAATCCATGGCAATGCTGTCCCATTTCCACTCAGGGATATCCAGTTGCTGTAACAACCCGCCAGGTCTTTGATGTTCTACCTTTGCCTTCTGACACGTCAAGCAGGTAGTAACATACTGGGCAATGTCCCTCTTCATGCCCGACCACCAAAATGACTCCTTCAAGTCATGGTACATCTTATTCATGCCTGGGTGTAGGCTAAGGCGACTCTTGTGACCTTCCTCTAGGATCATCTTCTTCAACTCATCATTTGTAGGGATGCAAATTCTGCCATTAAATTTCAAGATCCCATCATCGCCCATCATAAAGTCTCTAGCCTGATCTGTCCCTAGCGACTCCACAGTGCGCTTCAGACTAGGGTCCTCCAATTGCCTATCCCGTAACGTCCCAAGGAAGTCATTAGTTATAGCCAGCTTACTACAACTAATGTGATTCACGTGAAATTCTACCCCAAGGTTTAAGTCTCTGAACTGCTCGATCAGCTTCTGCTCTTCCATCATCATAGTGGCGACTTGTATTGATTTCCTACTCAATGCATCTGCCACTACATTGGCCTTCCCTGGATGATACATGAGTTGAAAATCGTAGTCCTTTAGGAACTCCATCCACCTTCGTTGCCTCATGTTTAGTTCCTTCTGATCAAACAGGTATTTCAGGCTCTTATGGTCACTGAACACCTGGAACCGAGCTCCATACAGATAGTGCCTCCAGATCTTCAAGGCGAACACCACCGCTGCCAATTCCAAATCATGAGTAGGGTAGTTTCTCTCGTGCACCTTGAGTTGCCTTGAAGCATATGCAACCACTCTCTTCTCTTGCATCAAGACGCATCCTAAGCCCTGATGTGAAGCATCACAGTAGGCATCAAAAGGTTTCCCAACATCGGGGATCACCAGCACTGGAGCACTAGTCAACCTCTCCTTTAGCTCCACGAAACTCTGCTCACATCGGTCGATCCAAGCAAAAGGTTGGTCCTTGCGCGTCAATTGAGTCAAAGGAGCCACTACCTTGGAAAAATCCTCAATGAACCTTCGATAGTAGCCCGCCAGACCCACAAAGCTCCTTATCTCAGTGACCGACTTGGGACGTTCCCGCTGCAGCACTGCTTCAACCTTGGCTGGATCCACTGAGATCCCTCGAGCAGATATCACGTGTCCTAAGAAGTTGACCTCCTTAAGCCAGAACTCACATTTGGAGAACTTGGCATAGAGTTGCTTTTCCCTCAGGATTTCCAACACTATCCTTAGATGCCCTTCATGTTCTTCTTCGGTCCTTGAATAAATGAGGATGTCGTCAATGAAGACTACCACAAACTTATCCAAGAAAGGACGAAAAATCCTATTCATGTAGTCCATGAACAGGGCTGGAGCATTGGTCACTCCAAACGGCATCACCACATACTCATAGTGCCCATAACGAGACCTAAATGCTGTCTTTTGAACATCTTCGGCCTTCACCAAAATTTGGTGGTACCCCGATCTCAGGTCGATCTTTGAGAACACCGAGGCCCCATTTACTTGATCCATTAAATCATCAATCCTAGGTAGAGGATACTTGTTCTTGATGGTCAATTTGTTCAACTGCCTGTAGTCTATACACAACCGAGACCCTCCATCCTTCTTCTTGACTAGGAGCACTGGAGCTCCCCATGGAGATACACTGGGCCTGATGAATTGTTTCTCCAGCAACTCTTCCACTTGCTTCTTTAATTCCACCAACTCGGCTGGTGCCATCCTGTAGGGCGCCATAGACACTGGTCCAGCCCCAGGTACCAAATCAATAGAGAATTCCACTTCTCTCTTAGGGGGTAACCCAGGTACCTCTTCTGGAAATACATCCGTGAAATCTTTCACCACGTGTATTCTGTTTACGTCCCCTTCATTCTTCACCTCCAACCGAGCTAGCATCACGAAGCACCTCGCTCCTCCTTCCAACTCTGACCGCCCTCGTTGAGCAGATATCACATCTGCCTCGGGGAGGTCTGGAAACGTTATCTTCTGACTACCGCAGTCTATGAGGACGTGATTGGTAGCTAGCCAATCCATTCCCAGGATAACATCCAGGTCCTGAAGAGGTAGGCAGATCAAGTTCACTTTGAATCTGCGTCCTTCTACTATCACTGGACATTCAGGGCAAACTGTGGAAGTCAACACCTGCCCTGACGCAGGTGTAGAGACCAACAGTTCGAAAGGTAACTCCCTCACTACAAGGCCCAACTCGGCTACACACAGGTTTGATACAAAGGAGTGTGTCGCTCCAGAATCAAACAAAGCTTTTACACCTCTATCAGCTATAAAGCAAACACTCTGCACAAGGTTACCTGATTGGGACGCCTCAGCTCCGGACATGGCAAACACCCTCCCTGTTGCCTGAGGTCTGCTGCCTTCGTTCCTCATCTGCTGAGAACCACTGGGTTGAGTCGCCCCATTCCGGTTAGGGCACTCTCTAGCCATGTGCCCCGTCTTTTGGCAGGTGTAACACCTCTTCTCTGAACTCCTCTTGAAGCATGCATTGGCGGTGTGTGGTCCTCCACAATGGAAACATTTGGGTTTCCAGGTTTGTTGCTGATGAGACTGGGGCGGTGCTGCCCTCGCCCTATGCTGTGGAGGTCTCGTATAAGGCTTATACTGCTGTTGCTGCACCCTTGCCTTCTCATTGGAGGAACCCCTTGGGTGGGACCTGATCACCCGAGACTCACCCTTTTCTAGAGTCTCTACCATCTTCGCCTTTTCCACTAAGGCGTGGAATTCCCTGATGCACATCGGGGCTATGGTCCTCTTCAGCCCGTGCTTCAGTCCCTCTTCAAATTTCCTACACCTCCAAGCCTCAAAGGTGGCTTGGGTATAAAACCGGGCGAGGTACTCGAATCGAGCAGCATAGGTATTCACAGACATATCCCCTTGCTCCAACCTCAGGAACTCAGCTTCCTTCGCAAATCTTGCGCTGTCTGGGAAGTATTTCTCCAGGAACCTCACCCTGAAACTCTCCCAATCCATCACTTCCTCTCGGGCCTCCATCATCTGCTGAGTTCCCATCCACCAGAACTCAGCTTCTCCAGACAGAAGATATGTGGCAAACACCAGCTTCTTATCTTCAGGGCAGGAGGTCGCCCTGAATATTTTCTCTAACCCCCTGACCCACTGATCTGCTTGATCAGGGGTAACGTTCCCACTGAACTTAGGTGGGTTGTGCCTGAGGAACTCGGTCAGTCCCATCTGCTCCTGAGGCGGACCGACGTTGGGGGTCGTTGCAGCCGATCTGGCGGTCTCCCAATGCTGCATTGTAGCTTGGTGATTTTGAGACATCGCCGCGTTCTGCTGCTGGATGGCACTTGCCATCATCTCGATGGCCTTGGCGATCTGACCCATTTCAGAAGAAGGTTGGGGAGGGGTAGGAGGTCTACGTGCCATCACTCTTCGTTTCGGATCTTGAAACTATGAGTTTTCTATATTCCCTACAACTGCAAGAATGAGATCGATAAGAAATCAATTCATTCAGGAGGTAACATCTAGACCTTACAAAGGTCAGCATCTCAAAGTCATCAAGAATTTGAGCTTATCAACATAATCGTAATACTTAGAATCTCAAGCAAAATACTAGAACAGCCACAGGTATTACAACCATCAATCCAAACAACCACTTTCAGTCAATTTCAAGAACACTCAATAAAATGAACTAAATCACATCAGCATTCAATGTATGCTAAACATCAAATCTTTGGAATTAAGATTGAGAAGCATCTCGATCCAGTTATGAGTGTGCACCCTCACTACTTCATCAAGATCTTCTCACCCTTACTACTAAGATTCTCAGTTAGGGCATACCTTCACTAAAGCACACACAAAATTTCAATACAAAACGTTTGAAAACCTTTCACTATAGTTGTTATTTAAAAACTCAAATAACTTTTATGAGCAGAAGAAACACAATGGATCCACAGCCCTCAGGTCATCCTAAGGACGAACTGCTCTGATACCATTAATGTAACATCCCGCCAAAATAAAACCATACATACATGTATAATGAAAATAAAGGTAAACAAATAATATCGAAGAGTACATGATAATATATATATAAGTAATGAAGTTGCTCCTCTTAGGGAGTTTAATACATAACCAGTCAAATGTTTTCAACACTTAAACAAAATACAACAAAATAGACGAACAGGCGATCTCCCTACGAAAGGGCGATCTCCTATCAGGCAGGCGATCTCCTATCAGGCAGGCGATCTCCTATCAGCCAGGCGATCTCCTATCAAACCGGCGATCTCAACTTCCTGTAACGTCATCTGCTCCCGTGCAAATTATACACGATCATCGCAAGTTTTAAGAAGGACACCCACAAAACGAAAACGCAGGGTAAGCTAGATATATTAAGGAGAATTTAAATATGAACTTAAAAATCAAGATAAAAATCAATTTAAGGCACCCACGTAAAACCATCAGCTTTCTCATTCTTCCCACATGACTATCAAGCAAAACACATATTTCACAATTCCTCGAGAGTCGTTCAAGTCACACAATGCATCAAGTGTCTATCAAAAATACAATGCTCCTCATTTCTCACGTCAGACTTTCCACTGACTCACAATACATAGACACATGACTCTACTTCCGGATGACTCGTGCGTTAACTCAGGCTCAGAGATCTGCACCTGTCATACCACATTGCTGTAAAGTTCCCACAGCTGTGCACATAACCACAATCTCAATATCATAACTCTTCCGGTATGACAGGGTAAATTCATATAACAGGCCGAGCTCGTTCTTTTTCACACGAGACGCCCATACGTATGAACCTCCTTCGACTCTCACCCACTGAATAACTTCATCTACGTGATTCCATTATCTCAGCAGAGTCAGGATGTCTCCTTCTCGACGAGCCCCTAGTCAATACACATTACACACGATCTTACACGGTATTTTCTTTCCTGAAAATACTATGCCTTGATCCCACATTCACAACATTTCACACATCATACAACACTTAATGAACACTTTCAGTCACAATAAAACTCATGCCAAGGATTCAGATTTTCGTATATCACATTTAAATCTCAAAACAGTCTCAAACCACACCAAAACAGGGGAGTTCGTAAAACAACGCCAAAACCGGCGATCTGATTCAAAAGAAGGGGATTTCGAAATCTGCCTTTAAAACCGGCGACCACGTCGCCCAAACACATAGAACAGAGCATTCACGAAGATGGAAACGAAACCGGCGACCACGTCGCCCTCACTTCAGGAACAGCTAATCTATGACTTGTATTGAAAATGAAGGCTAGCTTCCCTTACCTGGACTTGCGCAAAATACCAAGAGCTCCTAAATCCAACGAAGCTTGAAGAAGGCCTTGGCTCTGTTTTTGCGTCTGGTTTGAAGGACTTGCAGAGAACTTCCCAGGTGCTCTAATGGTGGCCGTCGCTCGTCGTACTCTTGTGTGAAGGTGCCCGAATCGCAGCGCGAAGGAGAGAAATGGAGGAGAAGGGAGGTAACTCACTTTTTCGCTCTTTGAATAACTGCAACGTTTTTCCTCCTCTCAGAAGTGGGTTCTTGCCTCTTAAACCAACTTGTCCACAAAAGCAGCTGCCACCACCCACTCTGCAGGGAAGTCTGAGTGTACGTTTCACTGAACAGTAGGACCACTGTTGTCTCTTGTGCATGCCAACCACTGCTCTGAACAGTACGACCACTGTTGTCTCTTGTGCATGCCAACATTCTGATGTCACTGTTCTCAACCAACACTTTTTTGTCTACGTGTCGCGCGTGCTGCGCGTCTCATGCTGGGAGTCTGGGTCCCACCTTCTCTACGTACAACTCGACATCGCGCGATAACCTTCCACCGATGACCTCTTGCGTGAAGACTCTCCACCGATGACTCATCCTGGAGGACGACCGATGTCTCTCTCTGGAAGACGACCGATGTCTCTCTTTGGCGATGCCCGCATGCCCCGCGCCCTGGCGATGCCCGCATGCCTCGCGCCCTGGCGGTGCCCGCATGCCTCGCGCCCTGGCGATGCCCGCATGCCTCGCGCCCCGGCGATGCCCGCATGCCTCGCGCCCCAGCGATGCCCGCATGCCTCGCGCCCTGGCGATGCCCGCATGCCTCGCGCCCCGGCGATGTCCGCATGCCTCGCGCCCCGGCGATGTCCGCATGCCTCGCGCCCTGGCGATGCCCGCATGCCTCGCGCCCTGGCGATGTCCGCATGCCTCGCGCCCTGGCGATGCCCGCATGCCTTGCGCCCTGGCGATGCCCGCATGCCTCGCGCCCCGGCGATGCCCGACGACACACCTCGCCTTCCTGAAGGTTCTCCATTCCACTATGTTACGTCCAAGGTATCATCTCCACATGACTCGGTGACGTCGGTAGCTTCACATTTCCAAGGGTAGATTGGCACTTGCCCTCGTGCGCCCATGCATGCAACACTAAGGACGATCTCCTATACTCAAGCATAGAGCTTCGCATGCACCGCGTGTCTAAGGCTTAACCCACACCTTGACGCACGTGGTTTTTGGGAACCCACTATGGTTGATCCAACATCTTGACTACACACTAAGTGTAGTTTCGGCGATCATGTGTACTCTAGGCGACAGGCGACTAGGTACACTACAGGCGATTGGCGTTTAGGTGAAATCAAAGCGACAGGCGATCATGTGCCAGAGAAGTCGGAGATCGCCTACTCTTTCAATTTCGGCGATCTCGTAGACTTTTAAGCTATACTTCCCTTCCTTTATATTTTAAATAAGAATATACTTAGAATTCATTTAAAATATATCACTTTTATTCCAATATAATTTTCTAGGTTCTTACAGGTTTTCTGGAAGTTTTGACCGTTTGAATCGAAGTTCAATCGGTGAAGAGTGTTGAACCTAGTGGTATTCAAGGTTTTGAAGAATCCAAATCCTTTGAAGGATGATGAAGCTTTTGCTTGCTTGCTGCTGCTGTGCTGCTTTGTTGTTTTGTTCTGGGGTAGTTAAAGTGTAATCCAACCTTAGATTAAATCTCAAAGCAATTAGCATCTCAGTTTTTGATAAAACAAAAGTGTTTTTCAAACTAAGTTGAAACAACCGATTGTTCTATCGAAACAACCGATTGTTTATACTTAGATGTTTTGAGAAAGTTTGAAAACTATTTTTGAATGGAGAAAACTGTTAAGTGACAAAACAACCGATTGATTCGAGGAAACAACCGATTGTTTGTTTTCGAACCATAATAGAAAAACTGTTTTCTTTGACTAAGCTTTAAATGATTTGAAACTAAATACGCTCCAGTCATTAAATGCTTTGACCAATCTTTCTGAAAGCTTTTATGGGTTTGTTAAGATTTGATAAACAAACTTCCTTTTATATAATTCAGAAAATCTCTTTTAAAGGTAAGAATGCTTTTGAAAAAGAACTAAGAACTAACAGAGTTTTTGGAAAATTGCTGAGATTGCTTAAGTGCTAGAGAGATTGATCAAAGTGATGGAATAGGATTCTACTTGTATTGATTTCAGATCTTCATCTGTAACAAGTGTAATCTGTTGAACTGCTGAAACATTTTCTTTTCTGTATTGTTGTTGAGATTGGCTGTGTGTTCTTGAGGTGTTCAAGATCAGCAATCTTAGTGTTGGCCAAGGAGAGTGTGTGTCTTGAGGTTTTCAAGGTCATTCTCTTGGTTGTTGTGTAAGTGATCAAGGTGTGATTGCTTAGTGGATTTCCTCAGGGTTCTGAGAAGACTGGATGTAGCTCTGGGTTGGAGTGAACCAGTATAAACATCTGTGTACAATCTCTCTATCCCTAACTCTTTAAATTCAGTTTGTTTGTTGTTTGCTGGTATAAACAACCGATTGTTTCGAAGAAACAACCGATTGTTTTTTTGACAGTGCAGTTTTGCTTACTGTTTTGGCTAACTGAATTGCTTGATCAATTGGTTTCTGAGATAAACTCATTCCAGCTTGAAAAAGATTGCGAAAACCTCTTTAAACAATTCACCCCCCCTCTAGTTTAAAGCCATAATTTCTAACAATTGGTATCAGAGCTTGGTTCTTGAAAGTTATTCAAGTTGATCTAAAATTTCTTTTTTTATGGCTGGAAAACTATCTTTTGAGGAGGGTGCTTCAATCTACAAACCACCTTTATTCTGTGGATTGAATTATAATTTTTGGGAAGCAAGAATGAAAATCTTTATTGAATCAATTGATCAAAGAATTTGGGACTCAATTGAGAATGGTCCTTGCATTCCAAAGTTCAAAACTAATAATTCCTTTACTATAAAACCTTTGTCCAAATGGACAGATGATGAATGTAAGATGGCTCAGCTTGATAGGTCTGCTCAAAACATTATAGCTTCTGCACTAGATACTAATGAATTTTTCAGGATATCAATGTGCAAAACTGCTAAGGAAATGTGGGAGACTCTCAAGGCTGCTCATGAACCAAAGGAAGCAATGACAAAGAGTCAAGCAAGAAGGAAGAAAAGACAAAATAAGAAAAGCCTCAATCTTTGCTTAATGGCCAGAAGGGAGGATGACTCATGTAGTGTAAGTTCATCAAACTCTTCAAACTCTGAAAATTATGGTCAATTGCTTCAAGCCTTTCAAGAAACACATGAAGAAGCGAACCGATTGGCTCTCTTAAACAATCGATTAAAAGAAAAGAATAGCTGGCTTGAAAACAGAGTAAAAGCACTGGAGGAGGATTTAGAAAATTCAAAAATGGATTTTGAAAATCTGGAAATCATTTACAAAAACTCCTCTTGCAAGTGTGACACTCTAGTTTGTGAAAATTGTGAAAAGCTTGAAAAGAAGGTCCACTATCTTGTTAAAACAGTGGAAAAGTTTTTTAAAGGCCAATCCAACTTTGAAAGTGTGCTAGCATCTCAAAAGTGTGTTTTTGGAAAATCAGGATTGGGTTTTAATCCAAAAAATCAGCAAGATAGATTTTCAAAAACTTTTTCAAAAAAGCCAGAAAAACAATCAATTGGACCATCGAAATAATCGATTGTTACATGCTTCTATTGCATGAAAAGAGGTCATTCTGTGCGATTCTGTAAAATCAGAAAACATGCTGTTCCTAAAGGGCTTATGAAGTGGATTGCCAAGAAAAATAAAGCTTGTGTTGATGAGTATACACCAGATGGACCCTCATTCATAAGGGGACCAAACCTATGTACTTGAGAATTTTCTTTGTAGGAAAACTTGGAGGAAAGAAAGCAGCTTTGGTACTTGGACAGTGGATGCTCCAAGCATATGACAGGGGACAAATCAAAGTTCCTGAGAATATCCTTCAAGCAAGAGGGTCATGTCACCTATGGAGATAACAAAAAAGGAAGAATACTTGGAAGAGGATCCATAGGAGATGAGAACATCTTGGTGATTCTTGATGTGCTCTTTGTTGAAGGCCTAAAGCATAATCTACTGAGTATTAGCCAACTGTGTGACAAGGGGTATCAAGTGATGTTCAAGGCAAACACATGTGAAATCTGTCTACCCAACACTAAAGAGGTAATGTTGGTAGGTAAGAAAGTTAATAATGTGTATCTTCTAGATATCTCTTCACCATGTTCAATTGGATGTCTTCTATCCAAGCAAGATGAATCTTGGCTTTGGCATAGAAGAATTGCTCATATTCACATGAATCATTTGAACAAGCTTATATCAAAAGATCTTGTGATTAGGCTGCCAAAACTCAAGTTTGAGAGGGATCACATTTGTGAAGCTTGCCAAAAAGGGAAACAAGTGAAAAGTTCTTTTAAAACCAAAAATGTTGTCTCTTCATTGAGACCTCTTGAACTCCTTCACATGGATCTCTTTGGACCCTCTAGAACTATGAGTCTTGGTGGAAATTATTATGCTCTTGTTATTGTTGATGATTTCTCTAGGTACTGTAAGGACCTGTAAAATTAAATTTGGAATAAAAGGAATATATTTTAAATGAATTCTAAGTATGTTTTTATTTAAAATAAAAAGGAAGGAAAGTGTAGCTTAGAAGAGTATGAGATCGCCTGGTTAGTACATAATCGCCTGTCGCCTAGACTACCCATGCGGACATCGCCGGGGCGCGAGGTATGCGAGCATCGCCAGGGCGCGAGAGACATCGGTCGTCTCCTAGAGAGATACATCGGTCGTCTCCCAGAGAGAGACATCGGTCGTCTTCCAGAGAGAGAGATCGGTCGTCTTTCCGGATGAGTCATCGGTGAAAGGTTATCGCGCGATGTCGTGTTTCACACAGATAAAGTGGGACCCAGACTCCCAGCATGAAACGTCCTACAGGCGCGCCACGTAGACAAAAAGGGTGGTTCAGAATAGTGACATCAGAAAGTTGGCATGCGCAAGAGACACTCGCGGTCGTACTGTTCAGGGAAGTGGTTGGCATGCGCAAGAAGACAAAAAGGGTGGTTCAGAATAGTGACATCAGAAAGTTGGCATGCGCAAGAGACACCGTGGTCGTACTGTTCAGGGAAACGTACACCCTGGCTTTCCTGCAAAGTGGGTGGTGGCAGCAGCATGTGTGGACAAGTTAGTGGAGATTCAAAAATCCACTTCGGGGAGGCAAAGAACGTTGTTGTGGTTCAAGAGTGACAGAGTGAGTCTACCTTCATCCTTCTCTTCTCTCTCCTTCACTCTGCGATTCAGGCCTTATCACGTCCCTGCTTGGCTATCGACGACTGCCATAGAGCACCTGGGAGGTTCTCTGCAAGTCCTCCAAACCAGACGCTAAAACAGAGTTAAGGCATCCTTGAAGCTCGTTGGGTTGGAGCTCTTAGTGAAGTTTACGCAAGTCCAGGTAAGGGAAGCTAGCTTTGTTTTTCAATAAAAGCCATAGGCTAGCTGTTTCTGAAGTGGGGGCGACGTGGTCGCCGGTTTCATATTTTGTTTTCGTGATACTCTGTTCTATGTGTTTGGGCGACATGGTCGCCGGTTTTAAACTCAATTTCACGATGCTCTGTTTTATGTGTGGGGGCGACGTGATCGCCGGTTTTAAACCCCTTTTTCATTATGCTCTGTTTTCATGAGCTTGGGCGACGTGATCGCCGGTTTTAAATACAGATTTCGAACTCCCCTGTTTTAGTGTCGTTGAGACTGTTTGAGATTTAAATGTGGAATGCATGTGATATTCGAAAATCTGAACCTTTGAAATGATTGTTGCTGTGATTTGAATCATTCATTTGAGTGGTATGACGTGTTGAATGTTGTGAATGTGGGATCAAGGCATAGTGTTTTCAGGAAAGAAAATACCGTGTAAGATCGTGTGTAATGTGTATTGACTAGGGGCTTGTCTAGAAGGAGATATCCTGACTCTGCTGATATAATGGAATCACGTAGATGAAGTTATTCAGTTGTGGAGAGTCGAAGGAGGTTCATATGTATGGGTGAGTCGTGTGAAAAAGAACGAGCTTGGCCTGTTATATGAATCAACCC
This sequence comes from Phaseolus coccineus, assembly GCA_037954025.1. Taxonomy (NCBI): domain Eukaryota; kingdom Viridiplantae; phylum Streptophyta; class Magnoliopsida; order Fabales; family Fabaceae; genus Phaseolus; species Phaseolus coccineus. The sequence goes on along the minus strand of CM075686.1, from coordinate 14,680,972 downwards.
TGTCATACCGGGAGAGTGTTGATATTGAGACTATGTATGCGCATGGTTGTGTGGATTTCACAGCGACCCTGTGTGGATTTCACAGTGGTATGGTATGACAGGTGCAGATCTCTGAGCCTGAGTCAACGCACGAGTCTTCCGGAAGTAGTGTCAAGTGTCTATGTGTTATGAGTCAGTGGAAGTCTGACGTGAGAAATGTGAAATATTGAGAATTTGTTGATAGACACTTGATGGTTGTGTGATATGAATGAGAAAGTGATGGACTCTTGTGAATGTTTAAAAAGGGCTGATCTACGTTGGTTGTCCAGTTTATAATTTAAAGTTTTAAAAATATCTAGCTTACCCTTTGTATTGTTCTGTGGCTGTTTTCTCTTAAAACTGTGATGATCGTGTATTTTACACGGGAGCAGATGATCTTCCAGGGAGTAGAGCTCCTCAGTGAGTGGTCGCCGGAAGGAGATCGCCTGTTTCTGTCTCTATGTGGTGATCGCCTGTTTTCTGTTTTGATAGCAGATCGGCTGTTTTGGGTCTTCTGATAGGAGATCGCCGGTTTATGTAGGGAGACCGCCGGTTTCATTTTATTTGGCTGTATTTTGTTTAAGTTTTGGAAAATTGACCGGTTATGTATTAAACTCCCTGTGAGGAGAAACTTCATTACATATATATAATTATGTTCACTTCAATATTATTGTTTTACCTTTATTTCTTTTTTTTTATTTATTCCAAAGTATTTGGCGTGATGTTACAGGTACACTTGGAGGTTGTTCTTGGAATCAAAAAGTGATGCCCTTGCTGCATTCAAAAAGCTAGCAAGAAGACTTCAAAACACAAAGGGCAACAACATAGGCTCAATAAGGAGTGACCATGGAGGAGAATTCCAAAATGAGAAGTTTGTCAAGTTCTGTGAGAAGTTGGGAATCCTACACAATTTCTCTGCTCCAAGAACACCACAGCAAAATGGAGTTGTAGAGAGGAAGAACAGGTCTCTTGAAGAGCTTGCAAAGACAATGCTTAGTGAATCTTCACTTCCTAAGTATTTTTGGGCAGATGCAGTGAGTACCTCTTGTTATGTGATGAATAGGGTGCTTATAAGGCCCATTTTGAAGAAAACTCCATATGAACTTTTCAATGGAAGAAAGCCTAACATCAGTCACCTCAAAGTCTTTGGCTGTAACTGTTTTGTTCTCAACAATGGAAAGGAAAGCTTGGGAAAATTTGATGAGAAAGCTGACCTTGGCATTTTCATTGGTTATTCCCTCACAAGCCATGCTTATAGAGTCTACAAAAAAAGGTTAATGACTGTAGAAGAATCAGTTCATGTAGTCTTTGATGAGGTAGATCGCAGAATCAGTGAGAACCCAAAGATCAGTGCTGAGGAAGACGAACAGAGCATTATGTAACGCCCCTCAAAATATTGTTCATTTTTATATAATAAAATAAAGGTGAAACAATAATATCAACATTTAACATAGATATATACATAATATAATTCATCCATTAATACAAATGTGCCTCAAAATAATATCCCTTTTCGAGGAAGTTTTAATACATCTCCATACAGGAGTTTTCAAAATAAAACAAAACAACAGCATTCAAAAACCGGCGATCTCCTCCTCTAGAAATGCTCACTGAGGAGCTCTACTACCTGCAACCTCATCTGCTCCTGTGCAAATATACACGATCATCACAGGTTTAAGAAAAACAACCACGATACAAAACAAAAGGGTAAGCTAGATATTTTTAAAACTTTAAATATGAAACTTTATATCAATAGAAAGCATAAATCTTCACACCATTCATAATCTATATCAATTTCAACCATCAATATCCCCATGTTCCACAAACTCGTCAAGTGTCTATTCAATACATTCAATACTCATGGTTCACATGTCAGACTTTCCACTGACTCATAACACATAGACACATGATTCTACTTCCGGAAGACTCGTGCGTTGAACTTAGCATCCAGAGACCTGCACCTGTCATACTACATTGCTGTAAAGTTCCCACAGCTATGCGCATAAACATAATCTCGATCTCAATCTCAATATCCTCACTCTCTCAGTATGACAGGGTTAATCCATATAACAGGTCAAGTCAGTTATCTTTCAAACGACTTACCCATACATATGGACCTCCTTCTACTCTCACCAACTGAATGACTTCATCTATGTGATTCCATCATATCAGCAGAGTCAGGATCGCCTCATTCACAGGATACTCACAGATCAATACACCCTCATAAAATCTCCACACGGTATTTTCTTTCCTGAAAATACTATGCTTTGATCACTCTTTCACATTCATCCAGTACATCATACCACACGTAAAAGCACAATTCCATCATATAATATTTTGAATCTTTTCTTAAACAATCCCAATCACAGAAACAATCATACCAAAGTTCAGATTTTCGAATATCATATGCATTTCACCTTTCAATCTCAAACAATTTCAAAACGACACTAAAACAGGGGATTTCTAAATTTGCATTAAAACCGGCGATCACGTCGCCCCACACATAGAAACAGAGCATCGTGAAATAGAATATGAAACCGGCGACCATGTCGCCCTCACTTCAGAACCTACTCGCCTAAAGTTTCTATAAACGAAAATGCTAGCTTCCCTTACCTGAACTTGCGCAAAATCACTAAGAGCTCCAAAACCCACCGAAGCTTAAAGATGTCCTAACTCTGTTCTAGCGTCCTGACGGGAGAACTTGCAGAGACTTCCCAGAAGGACAATGGCAGTCGCCGATCGTAGCGCTGGTACGTGAGGATAGCTGCGTCTTCGAGTGGAGGAGAAAGGAGAAAGGGGAACTAAATGAGCTGATTCCTCTAACAGTGTGGCCACGTGGGTCTTTGCGCACACCAACTCTGGGTCACTTTCCATACCAACTCTCTGGAGCCACTGTTCTGAAGCACTCTCACTGACTATGTGTCGCGCATGCAAGACGCTCATGCTGGGAGCCTGGGCCCCACCTCATCTGTGTGGAACACGACCTCGCGCGATGACCATCCATCGATATCTCATCCTGGCGGACGACCGATGTCTCTCCCTGGAAGACGACCGATGTCTCTCCCTGGAAGAGGACTGATGCCTCATCCTGACAGACGACCGATGCCTCACCCTGGCAGACGACTGATGCCTCATCCTGGCAGACGACCGATGTCTCTCCCAAGAAGACGACCGATGTCTCCCCCTGGAAGTCGACCGATGCGTCCCTCATCCTGGCAATGACCGCCTGTCTCTCGCCCTGGCGATGCCTGGGTGTCTCTCGCCCTGGCGATCCCCGCGTGTCTGTCGCCCTGGCGATCTCTCATCGTCCTTGATGTGGCGAGGACACATCACCTTGCTTCTGCCGACTGATGCCACATCGTCACACCCTGTTGAGGGCTCGTCCTACCACTACTCCACGCCTGTGTTATCACCCCCACATGGCTCGGTGACGTCGGTAGCTTCTCCTGCTCGAGGGCAGCTCAGTACTCAATCCTTACGTGCCTAAGCATGCAACACTAAGGTAAATCCCTTATGTCCAAGCGTAAAGTCCCGTAGTTATTCTTCATGCATGGCGCTCCTAAGGTTCAAATCACACCTCCCTACATGTGATTTCTGGAACCCACTATGGTCCACCGACCGACCTCTACCACGCCGCTCTCAGACCTTGGGCGACATCCGAGGTCTGACTACCATGAAATTTCCATTACAAGTTCTTTTCATTATAAGTAATAACATATTCAGAATTCATTAAAATTATACTTCTTCTATTCCAAATAATTATCTAGATCCTTACACATTAGTTTGGAGAAGCTAGAAATCTGTGCAGAAAAAGAACCGGTTGATTCGCAGAAACAACCGATTGAAATTCTGCAACAGAGTGAGCTGCCCAAAGAGTGGAGAATTCCCAGAGATCTGTCAGTGGATAACATCATAGGGCAGATAAAGGAAGGTGTCTCCACACGTAGCTTCATCTCAAACTTCTGCAGACACACAACTTTTGTCTCTCAAATTGAACCAAAGTCAATTGAAGAAGCTCTCAAGGATGAGAAGTGGGTTGAAGCTATGCAAGAAGAGCTAAATCAATTCGAAAGAAATGAGGTATGGTTTCTTGTTCCTAGTGTTAGAGTTAAGCAGGGTCTGAAGATCAAGAGGGGAGGGGTGAATTGATCTTTTAAAATTTTTGCAACAGGAACTGACTTCTGTTTAACAGAGATTAAAAGAACAGATTGATTTCAAACAAAACAGATTTATTTTTCCAAATCACCTTCGTACAATCCGAACTTAATCAAACAAGATTTTACTCAATTAGAAGGAACAGCAGAACACACTTGTTCAGATATTTGCAAGAAGATTTCAACCAAGAGAAGAACAGTTCTTATTAAACCCAGAATTAACAGATTCAATTTCAAATGAACAGATTTATTTTGGACAGTTATCAATTCAAATTCCAGAAATAAGTGCAAGAAAGGAAAGAAGATTGCACACAAGTTTTTATACCAGTTCACTCATCAAGAGCTACATCCAGTTCACCTTACACCAAGGTGGAATCCACTAAACACATACAACAATTACAGCATATACAGCAGTTCTTGAAACCTACAAGAACACTCACATACAAGGCTGAAAAACACCTATTTCAGCACACCTTGCACTCCAAGAAACCCTATCAAGGAGTGACTAACACTTTCACCTTTACAACAAGTGAGAAAGGAAAAATTACACCTGAAAAGAAGATGCAAGAACTCAAACCAGTAGTTCAATCTGCTGCAGAAACTGCACCAGCACCTTCACAAAGCACAAGGTTTTCCTAGAACAAGCACACTTGAAATTCCTTTTGAAAACCTTTCACAAAAGCCTTTGAATTCTTCTTCTCACTCAGAAACTGATTGAAACGTGATTGCACTCTCTGTGTTGTGTGAGAGAAGTCTTCTATATTTAAAGAAAACAGTTTCTAACCACTTTTCAAAAAATAGTTTGAAAAACAGTTAAGAATAACAGAACCAAAAAATAAATCTATTTATTATCCAGGAAACAAATTTATTTTTGTCTAGTATTCAGACTTTTTGAGAAAACTTTAAACAGCATTTTGAAAACTTTAAACACTCCATGTGCTTGGTTTAAGCTTGCTTAGGCAACTGGAACAGAATGACCGATGACCGATTGGTGCCACATTACTTCCCAAATGACCGATGACCGATCATACCACATTACTTCCCCAATGACCGATGACTGATCACATTACTTTCTCAAAGACCGATGACCGATCGTACCTCATTACTTCCCCCAGTGACCGATTACCGATCGTGCCACATTATTTCCTCAATGACCGATCGGTTCCTCATCACTTCCTCCAATGATCGATGACCGATTGGTTCCTCATACTTCCCCTGTAAGGACCTATAAATTAATTGGAATAGAAGTGATAGATTTTAAATAATTTCTGAGTATGTTATTATTTAAAATAAAAAGGACATAAAAATAGAAAATATCATAGTGGTCAGACCTCGGACGTCACCCAAAGTCTGGGATCAGCTGGTAGAGGGCGATCGGTTGATCAGTGTACTAACCAAGTAGTCAGGTGCGATGACTTCATCGTGAGGTAATCACGTGGGCGTGCTTGAAGGGGGGGGAGGCACGTGAATCAAGAAGGGTAAGAGAAAGGAAGGTGTAGCTTAGAAGTCAAGGAGATCGCCGTTTTTGAAGAAGGCGGCGGCCTCCGACTTCCCCTGTATGAAATTGCCAATCGCCTATGGTGTACATGATCGCCGAAAAGAGCACATCGCCGTGTATTCGAGAAGACTTGGTAAGCACTTAGTATGTGGTCTAAATACAGAAGATGAGTGATATAGAAGATAGGTGGCATGTCGGCCACCATGAGTAATGTGAACCGTAATAACACAGACTTAGAGGAATGGAAGGATGAACCTTCAGCAAGGTGCGACGATGTGACATCGGTGACCAGAGGGGGACGATGTGTCCTCGTCACACACAAGGGCGATAAGAGATCGTCAACAGGATGAGAGGAACATCGGTCATCAATCAGGATGGGAGACACATCGGTCGTCTTCCTGAATGAGACATCGGTTGTCTGCCAGGGTGAGACGTCGGTTGTCTGCCAGGGTGAGACATCGGTCGTCTGTCAAGAAGAGGAATCGGTCATCGCCGGTATGAGAGGCATAGTCATCGCGCGAGCAGTCATCGGTGGAAGGTTATCGCGCGATGTCGTGTTTCACACAGATAAGGTGGGACCCAGGCTCCCAGCATGAGACGTCCTGCATGCGCGACACGTAGACAAAAAGGGTGTTTCAGAATAGTTAGCATCAGAGAGTTGGTATGCGCAGAAACCCACGTGGTCATACTGTTCAAGGAAGTGTGCACGCAAGGTTGCTCAGAGAGTGGGTAATGGCAGTGAAGGCTAAAGAGCCGTTCGACCTTAAGAGCTGAGGGAACCAGCTCATTTAGTTCCCCTTTCTCCTTTCCCCTCCACTCGAAGACGCGGCTATCCTCACGTACCAGTGCTACGATCGGCGACTGCCATTGTCCTCCTGGGAAGTTACTCTGCAAGTTTTCTGCTCAAAGCCCTAAAACAGAGTTAAGGCATCCTTGAGTTCTCGGTGGGTTTGGAGCTCTTAGTGAGATTTTACGCAAGTCCAGGTAAGGGAAGCTAGCATTTTCGTTTATAAAAAAACTTTAGGCGAGTAGGTTCTGAAGTGAGGGCGACGTGGTCGCCGGTTTCATATTCTATTTCACGATGCTCTATTTTTATGTGTGGGGCGACGTGATCGCCGGTTTTAATGCAAATTTAGAAATCCCCTGTTTTAGTGTCGTTTTGAAATTGTTTGAGATTGAAAGGTGAAATGCATATGATATTCGAAAATCTGAACTTTGGTATGATTGTTTCTGTGATTGGGATTGTTTAAGAAAAGATTCAAAATATTATATGATGGAATTGTGCTTTTACGTGTGGTATGATGTACAGGATGAATGTGAAAGAGTGATCAAAGCATAGTATTTTCAGGAAAGAAAATACCGTGTGGAGATTTTACGAGGGTGTATTGATCTGTGAGTATCCTGTGAATGAGGCGATCCTGACTCTGCTGATATGATGGAATCACATAGATGAAGTCATTCAATTGGTGAGAGTCGAAGGAGGTCCATATGTATGGGTAAGTCGTTTGAAAGATAACTGACTTGACCTATTATATGGATTAACCCTGTCATACTGAGAGAGTGAGGATATTGAGATTGAGATCGAGATTATGTTTATGCGCATAGCTGTGGGAACTTTACAGCAATGTAGTATGACAGGTGCAGGTCTCTGGATGCTAAGTTCAACGCACGAGTCTTCCGGAAGTAGAGTCATGTGTCTATGTGTTACGAGTCAGTGGAAAGTCTGACATGTGAACCATGAGTATTGAATGTATTGAATAGACACTTGACGAGTTTGTGGAATATGGGGATATTGATGGTTGAAAATTGATATAGATTATGAATGGTGTGAAGATTTATGCTTTCTATTGATATAAAGTTTCATATTTAAAGTTTTTAAAAATATCTAGCTTACCCTTTGTTTTGTATCGTGGTTGTTTTTCTTAAACCTGTGATGATCGTGTATATTTGCATGGGAGCAGATGAGGTTGCAGGTGGTAGAGCTCCTCAGTGAGCATTTCTAGAGGAGGAGATCGCCGGTTTTTGAATGCTGTTGTTTTGTTTTATTTTGAAAACTCCTGTATGGAGATGTATTAAAACTTCCTCGAAAAGGGATATTATTCTGAGGCACATTTGTATTAATGGATGAATTATATTGTGTATATACCTATGTTAAATTTTTGATATTATTGTTTCACCTTTATTTTATTATATAAAAATGAACAATATTTTGAGGGGCGTTACATCCCCAATGACCGACGACCGATTGGTTCCTCATTACTTCCCCCAATGACCGATGACAGATCGGTGCCTCATCACTTCCTCACCTCCTAAGCCTAAACCAAAATTCACTTAAGACCTATTACAAAACTATAAAGCACCGAAGCAATTTTCTTCATCAAACACACTTTAAGCCAAGGTTGGGAAGAAGCTTCCTTCAGCTTCAACAATCTCCCCCTGTTTGATGGAGACAAATCCCCATAGCTCGGTTGCTTTGAAGAAAGATCAATACCTGTACAAAGCTTGATTCCACAATACACAGATTTAAAGTGAATATTGAACAAGAGAAGAGTAGAGAATATATATACCTCCCTATACCACTGCAGCTTATAAGATCAGCTATTTTTCTCCCCCTTTGGATTCATCAAACAGCATGGGAGCAAATAAGAACAGAAGCATATAATAGCCATACATGATAGTTCATAAAGTCCTTAAGAGGGGAATATGTAAGAACCTAGAAAATTATATTGGAATAAAAGTGCTATATTTTAAATGAATTCTAAGTATGTTTTATTTAAATATAAAGGAAGGAAAGTAGAGCTTAGAAGTCTACGAGATCGCCGTTATTGAGAGAGTAGGCGATCTCCGAGTTCTCTGGCACATGATCGCCGAAGCTACCCTTTGTATCGTGGTCAAGATATTGGATCAACCATAGTGGTACGTTCCAAAAACCACGCGTATCAAGGTGCGGGTTAAGCCTTAGATACGCTGGGCATGCGAAGCTCTATGCTTGAGCATAAGAGATCGTCCTTAGTGTTGCATGCATGGGCGCACGAGGACTAGTGCTAATCTACTCTTGGAAATGTGAAGCTACCGACGTCACCAAGCCTTGTGGAGGTGGTACCTTGGACGTAACATAGTGCAATGAGGAACCTTCAGCAAGGCGTGGCGATGTGTCATCAGTCATCGCCGGGATGAGAAGCACATCAGCCATCGCCAGGGTGAGAGGCATGCGGGCATCGCCGGGGCGCGAGGCATGCGGGCATCGCCGGGGCGCGAGGCATGCGGGCATCGCCGGGGCGTGAGGCATGCGGGCATCGCCGGGGCGCGAGGCATGCGGGCATCGCCGGGGCGCGAGGCATGCGGGCATCGCCGGGGCGCGAGGCATGCGGGCATCACCGGGGCGCGAGGTATGCGGGCATCGCCGGGGCGCGAGGCATGCGGGCATCGCCGGGGGGCGAGGCAAGTGGACATCGCCTGGGATAGACATCGGTCGTCTTCCAGGTTATCGCGCGATGACGTGTTGCACACAGTTAAAGTGGGACCCAGACTCCCAGCAGAAGGCACGCGGAACGCGCGACACGTAGACAAAAAGTGTTGGTTCAGAACAGTGACATCAGAATGTTGGCATGCGCAAGAAACACTCGCGGTCGTACTGTTCAGAGCAGTGGTTGGCATGCACAAGAGACAACAGTGGTCGTACTGTTCAGAGCAGTGGTTGGCATGCACAAGAGACAACCGTGGTCGTGCTGTTCAGAGAAACGTACACTCAGGGTCCTGCAGAAGGGAGTGGCAGCAGCATACGTGGACAAGTATGCTTGGATTCAAAAACCCACTGCGGGGGGGCGAAGAACGTTGGAGTGGCCCAAGAGTGAAAGAGTGAGAGCATCTCCATCCTTCTCCTTTCTCTCCTTCACGCTGCGTTTCAGGCATCCTCAAGCACCAGTACGACGTCCGCCCTTAGAGCACCTGGGAGGTTCTCTGCAAGTTCTCCGAAACAGACGCTAAAACAGAGCTTAAGGCATCCTTGAAGCTCGTGGGTTTGGAGTTCTTAGTGAAGTTACGCAAGTCCAGGTAAGGAAAGCTAACTTTATTTTTCAATACAAGCCATAGATTAGCTGTTTCTGAAGTGAGGGCGACGTGGTCGCCGGTTTCGTTTTCATCTTCGTGAATGCTCTGTTCTATGTGTTTTGGGCGACGTGGTCGCCGGTTTTAAATCCCTCTTCACGATGCTCTGTTTTATGTGTGGGGCGACGTGGTCGCCGGTTTTAAATCCTTTTTCAGTGATGTTCGGTTCTTATGCGTTTGGGCGACATGATCGCCGGTTTTAGTATCGTTTTGAAACTGTTGAGATTGAAATGAAAAATGTTTATGCTATTCGAAAACCTGATCGGTGGTATGCTTGTTCTTGTGAATGGGGTTGTTTAAGAAAAGACTCAAGGTATTCTATGATAGATTTATTCTTTATGTGTGGAATGATGCTTTGAATGTTGTGGATGTGGGATCAGGCATAGTATTTTCAGGAAAGAAAATACCGTGTAAGATCGTGTAGAGTGTGCAATGACCGGTGATTCGTTATGAGATATCCTGACTCTCCTGATGTAATGGAATCACATAGATGAAGTTATTCAAGCGTTGAGAGTCGAAGGAGGTTCACATGTATAGGTGGGTTGTTTGAAAGAGAACGAGCTCGACCTGTTTGGTGTGGATTAACCCTGTCATGCTTGGATAGTGAGGATATTGAGATTCATTTATACGCTGGTGAATGTGTGTGATTTCCCAGCGACCCTGTGAATGTGTGTGATTTCACAGTGGTGCAGCATGACAGGTGCAGATCTCTGAGTCTAGTCAACGCACGAGTCAATCCGGAAGTGGTGTCAAGTGTCTTGCGTGATGAGTCAGTGGAAGTCTGACGTGAGAAATGAGAAACATTGAATTGATAGACACTTGATGGTGTATGTGAATTGAAAGACTCTTGAGGAAATTGTGAAATATGTGATTTACTTGATAGTCATGTGGAAAGAATGAGAAAGCTGATGGTTTTACGTGGGTGTCTTAACTTTGCTTTATCTTGATTTTTAAGCTCATATCTAAACTCGCTTTCAAATATCTAGCTTACCCTTCTGTATTGTTCTGTGGCTGTTTTCTCTTAAAACTGTGATGATCGTGTACCAATTACACGGGAGCAGACGATGTTGCAGGAAGTGGAGATCCTCAGTGAGTGGTCGCCGGAAGGAGATCGCCTACCTCTGTTCTATTAGGCGATCACCTTTTTTCTGCTTTCTAATAGGAGATCGCCGATATGATAGGAGATCGCCTGTCTTATGGGAGATCGCCTTTTTTTGTTAGGAGATCGCCTGTTTTCTTTTTATGCTGTATTTTGGTTTTGTATTGAAATTGTTGATGGAATGTATTAAAACCCCTATAAGAGGGACGTTTCTTTTTGAGATACAATGTATGGGATGTTGTACTTTCAATATATATATACATATGTTGATTTTATAAATAAATGTCTACGCTTATTTTATTATATAAATATGAAAAGAATTTGGCGGGATGTTACATTAATGGTATCAGAGCAGTTCGTCCTTAGGATGACTTGAGGGCTGTGGATCCATTGTGTTTCTTCTGCTCATAAAATTTATTTGAGTTTTAAACAAAAACTATGGTGAAAGGCTTTCAAACGTTTTTGTATTGAAATTTTGTGTGTGCTGTAGTGAATATATGCTCTAACTGAAAATTTTAGTATTGAGAATGAAAGGATCTTGATAAAGTAGTGAGGGTGCACACTCATAACTGGATCGAGATGTTCTCAATCTTAATTCTAAAGATTGATGTTTAGCATACAATGAATTCTGGTGTGATTTATTTCATTCTCTTGAGTGTCTTTGTAATTGATTGAAAGTGGTTGTTTGGATTGATGATTGTATACCAGTAGTTATCCTGGTGTTATACTTGATGTTACAAGCATGATGATTCTGTTGATGAACTCAAACTCTAAATGATTTTGAGATGCTGACCTTTGTAAGGTCTGAATGTCACCTCCTGAATGAATTGATTTCTTATCGATTTCATTCTTATAGTTGTTGGAAATATGGAAAACAATAGTTTCAGGATCTCTAGAAAGTAAAATGGATAGTTACCCAATAAGTGTAAGGCAAGTGCAAGTTAGATTTAGTTGCGCCATGATTTAATTTCAGATAGATATAAGACACGAAGAGTAAATCAGCAGTATATTGAGGGTTTAAAGATTTAAGCACGTGCTTCTATAGGGAGTGCTGGAGTTAAGTTCCAAGATGAAAGTAGGAATTTTTCGTTGATCTGGAGCTTGGAAGGTGTTAGTATCAATAACACAACATAAGATGGCTCTAGCTGGACAACAAGGCTTAAGAGGAAATTTCAGATTTGGTGGAGAATAAGTTTACAAGATGATTTTATCATCTTGAGATGTATCAATGATTTTGGGAAGAGGAAAGATGAAATATCTTAATTGTGTTTAAAATTACAGTTAGGCAAAGAAAATTTGTTGAAAAGCAACAGGCGGAGGAATTGTTTGGATGAGAGAGAAAGTTGCACGCAGAATGGATGTTGTTTAATTGATTTAGTTTTGAAAGCAGTATGTGATTCGAAATTTGGACCCTAGTTTATGTTGAGTATGTAGGAGATGAATTGGATGTTATTCCAGGAAGGGGATTGGCGATCTGTCAATCACGTTTTCAAAGGTTATGCTCAACGAAAGATAGTATTTCCAAAGTTCAGCTGAGTTGATTAAATTGAAGAAAATAAGTGGAAGAGTTGTTAGAGACGCAGTTAGTCAAGCCCAATATATCTCCTTGGGGTTTCCAGCGTTGTTGGTTAAAAAGGAAGATGAAGGACCTCAATTGTGTATGGACTACAGGAGTTGTATATGTTCAATGCAACTCAAATTTCATGAGAGAAAATTATTCTACTTATGATTTAGAATCGGCAGTGGTAGTATTGTTATGAAGATTTGAAGACAGTAATTGTATGAAGCTTTGTATGGGAGGGAAATGCAGAACTCCCTTATTGTTGGAACCAGGAGGGTGAACCAGTTTTGATTGAACAATTAGAGGAGCCTAGTCTGAAGCGTATTGTGGGATTTCTAGGCACCGATAAAGCTAAAGGCTTTGAAATGGGTGAAGATGGGATATTAAGATTAAGGGCAGAATTTGCATACCAGTAAATGAAGAATTTAAGAGATATCAGAAATTTTAACTTTGCTCTTCTGGCAAAATGGAAATGGTGGACGATGAGTGATGAAAAGGGAAATGGAAAGATATTCTTATATCCAAATATGACTCGGAACTTGGGAGAAGCCGAGCTCATTTGAAATATCAATCGTGGTGGTGGAGAGATGTATGTACGGTGTGCGAGGAGGGTGAAGATGATGGTTGGTTCCAAAAAGTCATTGTTTGGAAAGTTGGAGGCGGAGGAGATGTGAGATTTTAGGAGGATGCGTGGGCCACTAACTTTAACTTTAACGCAACGTGGCTGGTCTATGTGCTTCAAGTGGTTAAGTGTTCTATTTGTTCAACATAAGGATTTGAGGTCCCACCTTGAGAACTTTTATCTTATACATATGTCATCCAAGTAGAATCAGGTGTGGAAGGGAACGTGGGTGGAAATAGTCTGTTGTATCTGGGAGAAGAAGAATAGAGTTGTCTTTAAGCAAGAAATTCCAGATGCAGAGGAAATCTTCCAATCGGCTCCACTACTTACATGGTTGTGGTTGAGATATATGGTGCGTTCGTTCTCGTATGCCTTTTCGGATAGGCACCTGAACCCAAATCAATGCATCCAACGTATACATTGAAAAAGGAGGAAATAATGGGAGCAGGAAGCCGAGTTGGCAAAGGAAGTCATAATAATGATTTAGAAAGTAACAGCAACAGGAACTTTGTCTTTATAAGGTGCAGAATTTTGTAGCATAGTGGTGAACCAAAGGTGTTCCTTTAGGGAGTGTGAGATTTAGATCAGCAGTTGGGAAGTCGATGGATGGTTTTGATCAAGATGCAGAAGTTGATTCCTAGAAGGATATTTCGGATCCTAGTTTGAATTAGCTAGGGGGCATGAGTAGTAGGCAGTTGTCCCCTTTCCTTCCGATGAAGAGATCTTGCTAGCTTTTCTCTAAAGGGGCTAGTCCTGGTTCTGTTAAGAGCCTAGTTCTGGACTTGCTCGACCAAGTTGTACTGACCAGTCACCGGACGTCAGCCGGGTCCCACAGCATGGGCCAAAGCCACGTGGAATGGACCCCACAAGAGGTATTGAAAAGAGAGGGGTGACGAGTCATCAGCCCAGCCGGGAAGGGTGAGGAGTCATCAGCCCAGCCGGGAAGGGTGAGGAGTCATCAGCCCAGCCGGGAAGGGTGACGAGTCATCAGCCTACAGAGAGGGGTGACGAGTCATCAGCCCAGTAGGGAAGGGTGACGAGTCATCAGCCCAGTAGGGAAGGGTGAGGAGTCATCAGCCTATGAAGAGGGGTGACGAGTCATCAGCCTAGAGAGAGGGGTGACGAGTCATCAGCCTAGAGAGAGGGGTGATTAGTCATCAGCCTGCAGAGCCAGGTGAGTAGTTGTCAGCTCACCAGGATGGGTGGAGGTGTCATCGTCACTCAGCAGGTCGAGGAGTCCTCGGCCACAGGGTGGCGAGGTGACATCGGCGAGGAGTCCTCGGCCACATGGTGTGGCGAGGTGACATCGGCCTTGGGTGATCTGAACAGCGTAAACAGAACAGCTAAGATTGGTTCCCAGAGTGGGCCAATGACCAGTTAAATACCCAGAGTTAGGGAGAGGCCTGGATCACGAAGTGCCTATGCGGGTAGCAGGGAAAGCACAGTTGGGTGTAGAGTCCTGAGGGGACGAGTACTCACCAGAGCTAGGGTTTTCCCAGTGAAGCTACATGCATGGCACGTGAACAGTAAAGGCACTCCCAGAACAGGTGGCCCCAGAGACTAGGTGCACAAGGAGGCACCCAGGTGGTCACCCTGTGAGAGTTTGCACTCCAGAGAAGGAAACCTTATACGCTAGATTACCCTAAGATTGGGTGATAGCGGCGCAAGGGTATTCCAGTAAACCCTAAATATGGCTAGTAGCGCAGTAAACCCTAATTAGGGCTAACGGCGCAGTAAACCCTAATTAGGGCCAACGGTGCAGTAAATCCTAGCCTATATAAGGGACAGTAAGATACTTCACAAGGTACGCAGTTTCTAGCCCTAAACACACAGTGAAACTCAATACACTTGGTGTTGCTTGCCCTACACTGACTTTAGCGTCGGAGTGCAAACGGCCTCTAGGGCGCCCCTTTTCTCTTTTGCAGGTGCAGATTGCTTCGAAAGAACCAAGCACATATCAACGTGAGGAAGAAGGCGTGTGAGTGTCGTGAGTCAACCGGCAGGCGAGTCAACCGGCAAGAACATTTGGCGCCCACCGTGGGGCCGGAGTAAAACGAAGGTCCCATACACAAGAACGAGAGAAGAACCACAGAGGATGAGGAATACGAGACACGGGTCCGTTCCACCAAACGGGGGCGACAGTGTTACCATGCAACAAATCATGGAAACAATGCGCGCCCTCCAAGAGACGGTGGCAGAGTCCAGGGCCCAACAGGCGCGGATGCAGGAGGACCTGGCCGCCTCTCAGGCCAGGAATGAAGGGTTACACCGAGCGAATGAGGAGCTGCGCTTGAATTTGCAGCACATACAGCAAGCTGGAGATCGTGGAGAAGATGCTCGAGCCCCGCCAGTGCCTCCAAGGGCCTTCCCCATGCCTTTCTCCCAAGCAATCATGGACACAGTGGTTCCAGCCACCTTTGTGGGACCTAAAACCATGTTCACCGGGAAAGAAGATCCTGAAACGCATCTCACTGCTTTCCACACGCAGATGATGTTGTCAGGAGGGTCCGACGCAGTGCACTGCAAGCTCTTTATGGCCACACTGACAGGGACTGCGCTAGAATGGTTCGTGAGTTTGCCAGAAGGACATATCACGTCTTTCGCGCAATTCTCCGCATTGTTCAGGGAGCAGTATCTTGTCAACAGGGCCCCTCCACCAGTGTCTTACGATCTTTTTGATGTAAGGCAACACCAAAGGGAGTCCCTCAAGGATTACCTCAATAGGTTTGGGGCGATGGTGGTAAGGTTGCACACCAAGGATGAGGACATGGTGGTGCACGCCTTCAGGAAGGGCGTATTGCCAGGGCCTTTCAGCGAGTCTCTAATCCGCAGCCGTCCCAAGACCTTCAGCGACATAAAACGGCGTGCTGTGGCCCACATAGTCGCTGAAGGGGAGCTCACTGAGAAGCGAGAAAGCGCAGTTCCGTTAAGGCCCCGAGCGCCTAGTCGGCCTCAACCACTGCGGGTGCACGAGGCGACCACGAAGAAGAAAGCTCAAGGGAAACAGAAGCCCTACGAGCCCCGACAACCACAGCCTAGGACGCGAGGCAGAGATGACATGCCCCCTAGGCATGAATTTGTGGTGGAGTTGAAGGAACTGATTGCCATTCCTAACGTGGCAGAAAGATTGAAGACGCCCCCAAAGAGTGACAAGAGGTTGGGGCCCAACAAAAATGCATGGTGCGAGTTCCATCAGGCTTTTGGGCATCCTGTTCGAAATTGCCTGGCTCTGGCCCACCAATTGGACGAGTTGGTAAAGAGTGGGTTTTTGAACGACTATCTGAAGGAGGCATCGGAAGGTGAGACAGTCGCTGCACCAAGAGCAGACCAGGGGCATGAAGTGCCCATACACAGTGAGATCCACAATATATCAGGAGGGTTCTCAGGAGGAGGGTGCACTTCTTCTCAGCGAAAGAAGTATGCCCGTTCAGTAATGATAGTGGAGGCCTGCGAGGAGGATCACTTTCCGGACATCGACCTCGTCTTCACGAAGGCTGATCGCCGAGATGTTGTTCCCCATGACAACGATCCGGTGGTTGTTTCGGTGGTCACTGCTGCACGTAAGGTACACCGGGTACTGGTCGATCAGGGAAGCTCGGCCGATGTGATATTCTGGTCGACTTTCAACAAACTACAGTTGTCTCCTGATCAGCTGCGCCCCTACGTCGGTTGTTTGTATGGATTCGCAGGAGACCAGAAGTGCGAGGGTACATAGAGTTGAGGACCACGTTCACTGATGGAACAGCATCTCGCACGGAAAACATCAGGTAACTTGTGGTGAACGCTCCCTCTGCCTACAATATACTTCTAGGCAGACCGGCCCTGAACCGGCTGGGGGCCGTGGTTTCCACGAGGCACATGAAGATGAAGTTGCCATCGATGGAGGGGATGGTGGTAACCATCAAGTCAGATCAAAAGGAGGCTAAAAGGTGCTATGAGAATAGCCTCAAGACGAGGAGGGGAGTCTGCATGGTGACAACATCACCACCAACCAGTGAAACAGATAGGCCCCGAGATGATGTCGGGGTCACCCGGGCAGAGGTCGCCCGGGCGAGGCGACCAGAACCTGCAGAGGGGGTCGTAGAGAAGCATATCGAAGGGAAGATTTTCAAGCTGGGAAAGTCCCTATCTCAGGAGGCCCAGGACCAGATAGCGGAGGTTATAAGGAAGCATCTGGACGCTTTCGCTTGGGCCCCCTCAGACATGCCAGGCATAGACCCTGATTTCCTATGCCATCGCCTAGCGCTGAATCCCCAAGCCAGACCGGTCCGGCAGAGGAGACGGAAGTTCAACGACGAGCGAAGGCAGGCAGTGTAACATCCCGCCAAATACATTTCGCATTTTTTTTTTGCATTTTCGTAATATGAAATAACGGTAAAACAAATATATTGAAATAAACATAATTGTATATATATACAAAGGAGTTCTCCTCGCAGGGAGTTTAATACAAAGCGGTCGTTTTCCAAAACTTAAACCTAAAGACAGCAAAATACAAAACTACCGATCTCCTAACAGAAAACGGAGATCGCCTATCAGAAATGGCAAAAGGGGGCGATCGCCCAGCAAGAACAGAAAACAGGCGACCACATACGGCGATCACTCACAGGGGAATTCCACTTCCTGCAACCTCATCTGCTCCCGTGTAAAGTTACACGATCATCACAGGTTTAAGAAAACAGCCACAGAAACAAAATACAGGGTAAGCTATATATTTAAGAAAACTTTAAATCAAGAGCATACATAAGAACTTCACAACATCCATGAACCATATCAATATCAGCCATCACATTTCCATATTCCACAAGACTATCAGGAAATCCCATATTTCACAAATCAATCCAAGAGTATTTCAATTCACATCAGCAATCAAGTGTCTATTAATTCAATTTCTCATTTCTCACGTCAGACTTTCCACTGACTCATCACACCAGACACTTGACCACTATTTCCGGAGACTCGTGCGTTGATTAGACCCAGAGATTCGCACCTGTCATACCAAAAGGCTGGAAAGTTCCCACAGCCATGCGCATCACACCATCTCAATATTCTCATTATCACGGTATGACAAGGTTAATCCATACAACAGGCCGAACTCGTTCTGTTTCACACGAGACACCCATACGTATGAACCTCCATCGACTCTCCACAACTGAGTAACTTCCTCTATGTGATTTCATTACCTCAGTAGAGTCAGGATGTCTCATTATAGGATCACCGATCAATACACCTCTTACACGACCTTACACGGTATTTTCTTTCCTGAAAATACTATGCCTCGATCCACAATCACAACATTCAACACATCACATAACACTTCAATGAACGATTCCAATCACAGCAAAACTCATACCAAGGTTCAGATTTTCGAAAACCACATTTAAAATCTCAAACACTTTTGAAACAGCATAAAACGGGGGATATTTCAATGACAGATGAAAAACCGGCGATCACCTCCAGAAACCGGCGATCACGAACAAAACTGGGTTTTTAAACAAGAACATTTTTAAAACCGGCGACCACGTCGCCCCCAACATCCAAACAGAACTGTTATCGTAAACATCTCACATTTCAACATCAAACACCGTGAAAGCGAAGTAAAACCGGCGACCACGTCGCCCTATCATCACAAACATCAAATATCCAGTTATCGTTGGAAAAAGACTAGCTTCCCTTACCTGGATCAGCGTGAAACTCACTTCAAGCTCTAACCACCGAACGTAAAGGATGCCTGAACTCTGCCTAAGCGTTCTAATCGGTAAAACTTGTAGAGAACCTTCTCAAATGCTCTATGGCAATCGCTGGTAAATAAACTGGTGCCTGGAATTACTGAGTCGCAGCGCAAAGGAGAGAAAAGAGAAAGATGAAGGTGAACTCACTCTGTCACCTTTTATACTCTCACTGCGTTTCTAAACTCACTAAGAGGCGGTGCATTCCGATACTAGGAACATAGGCCTGCCATGTAGCTATCATTACCTACTCTCTAACTAACCCCTCCGTGTGGGTTTTCTTCCTCGAATTAAATGCAAACCTGACAGTATGGCCACGTGGCGTCTCTGCGCACATGGAGCTACTGTTCCGAAGGACTTTCACTGCCTACATGTCGCACATGCAGCACGTTCATCCTGGAAACCAGGGCCCCACTTCATCTGCGTGAAACACGACATCGCGCGATAACCTTTCGCCGATGACCACTCGCGCAAAGACAATCCACCGATGACCTCTCGCGCGATGACAATCCACCGATGACCTTCCTCGCGAAGACTCTCCACCGATGACCCATCCTGGAGGACGACCGATGTCTCTCTCTGGAAGACGACCGATGTCTCCTCCTCCTGGAGACCGACCGAGGTCTCCTCTTCCTGGAGACCGACCGAGGTCTCCTCTTCCTGGAGACCGACCGAGGTCTCCTCTTGGCGACGCCCGCATGCCTCTCGCGCCCGGGCAAAGCCCACATGCATCTCGCGCCCTGGCGATGCCCGCATGCCTCTCGCGCCCTGGCGATGCCCGCATGCCTCGCGCCCTGGCGATGTCCGCATGCCTCTCGCGCCCTGGCGATGCCCGCATGTCTCGCGCCCTGGCGATGCCCGCATGCCTCTCGCGCCCTGGCGATCATGTTCCAGGCGATCTCATGGCTTTCTATCTACACTTTCCTTCATTTTTATTTTAAATAAAAACATACTTAGAATTCACTTAAAATATATCACTTTTATTCCAATAAGATTTTCCAGGTCCTTACAATCTCCCTAACAACAAAAATTTTCGTCCTCGAAAATTGAATTACATGGAAAAGAGATGTGGATAGTCGTTTCTCATGTTCTCTTCCAACTCCCAAGTCGAATCACCGGATCTCTCATCCCACACCACCTTAACCATATGGATGGTCTTACTCCTGAGCTGTTTGCTTTGGTGATCGTCTATCCTGACTGGTCTTGCTTCAAAAGACAAGTCGTCCCTGATCTGCACGTCGTCCACCTCCAACACGTGACAAGGGTCGGCGAGATATTTCCTCAACTGTGATACGTGGAAGACATTATGCAGATTTGCTAAATGTGGAGGTAGGGCGATCTCATAGGCTACTGGACCAATTTTCCTCAAGATCTGGTAAGGTCCAACAAACTTAGGAGACAGCTTCTTTGGTCTGATAGCTCGTCCTACACCCTTGGTTGGGGCCACTCTCAAAAATACATGGTCTCCAGCAGCAAACTCCAAAGGTCTTCTCCTCTGATCTGCATAGGACTTCTGCCGGCTTTGAGAAGCTCTCATCCTGCCTTGTATCTGTTTCACCTTCTCGGTTGTTTGCTGAATCAACTCTGGCCCAACCAAGATTGCATCGCCCTCCTGATACCAACATAAGGGAGTCCTGCATTTTCTCCCGTACAGGGCTTCATAAGGTGCCATCCCAATGCTGGCGTGGTGACTGTTATTATACGTAAACTCCACCAGTGGTAACACCTCATCCCAACTTCCCAAATGATCCAAGACACACGTCCTTAGCAGATCTTCCAAAGACTGGATCATTCTCTCCGACTGCCCATCTGTTTGAGGATGATAAGCCGAGCTCATCCTTAACTTGGTTCCTAAGCAATCTTGTAGAGTCCGCCAAAAACCGCGAAGTGAACCTGGGATCCCTATCCGAAATGATGCTGGTAGGCACTCCATGCAACCTCACAATGTCCTTGATGTACAGTTGTGCCAACTTTTCCATGGGCATCTTCATATTCACTGGGAGGAAGTGGGCACTCTTTGTCAGCCGATCTACTATGACCCAGATTGCCTCATGACCCTTCACCAATCTAGGCAGATGGGTGACAAAGTCCATGGCAATGCTGTCCCATTTCCACTCAGGGATATCCAGTCGCTGTAACAGCCCGCCCGGCCTTTGATGCTCTGCCTTCGCCTTCTGACATGTTAGGCAAGTTGCAACATACTGGGCGATGTCTCTCTTCATGCCCGACCACCAAAATGACCCCTTCAAGTCATGGTACATCTTGTTCATACCTGGGTGTAGGTTGAGGCGACTCTTGTGACCTTCATCCAAGATCATCCTCTTCAACCCTTCGTCTGCAGGTACGCAAATTCTGCCATTAAACCTCAAGACCCCATCCTCGCCCATCGCAAAGTCCCTAGCCTGGTCGGTCCCTAGCGACTCCACAGTCCGCCTCAGACTTGGGTCCTCCAACTGCTTATCCTTGATCTCTCCAATGAAGTCATTAGTTATAGTCAGCTTACTACAACTAATGTGATTTACATGAAGTTCTACCCCAAGGTTTAAGTCTCTGAACTGCTCGATCAGTTTCTGTTCTTCCATCATCATGGTGGCTACTTGCATTGATTTTCTACTCAAAGCGTCTGCCACTACATTGGCCTTCCCTGGGTGATACATGAGTTGAAAATCGTAGTCCTTTAGGAACTCCATCCACCTTCTTTGCCTCATGTTCAGTTCCTTCTGATCGAACAGGTATTTCAGGCTCTTATGGTCGCTGAACACCTGGAACCGAGCTCCATATAAGTAGTGCCTCCAGATCTTTAGGGCGAAGACCACTGCCGCCAACTCCAAATCATGCGTAGGGTAGTTCCTCTCATGAACCTTGAGTTGCCTTGAAGCATAGGCGACCGCCCTTTTCTCTTGCATTAAAACGCATCCCAGACCCTGATGTGAGGCATCACAGTAGACGTCAAAAGGTCTTCCGACTTCTGGAATCACCAGCACTGGAGCACTCGTCAACCTTTTCTTTAGTTCCCTGAAGCTGAGCTCACATCGGTCGGTCCAAGCAAAAGGTTGGTCCTTACGGGTCAGCTGTGTTAACGGAGCCACCACCTTGGAAAAGTCCTCAATAAATCTCCGATAGTAACCCGCCAAACCCACAAAGCTCCTTATCTCAGTGACTGTCTTGGGACGTTCCCACTGCAGCACTGTCTCTACTTTGGCTGGGTCTACCGAGATCCCCTGGGCAGATATCACATGTCCTAAGAAGTTGACTTCCCTCAGCCAGAACTCGCACTTAGAGAATTTGGCATAGAGTTGCTTCTCCCTCAGAACCTCCAACACCGACCTCAGATGTCCTTCATGCTCTTCCTCGGTCTTTGAATAGACAAGTATGTCGTCTATGAAGACTACCACAAACTTATCCAAGAAAGGGCGGAAAATCCTATTCATATAATCCATGAACAGAGCTGGGGCATTGGTCACTCCAAACGGCATCACCACGTACTCATAGTGCCCATACCGGGACCTAAAGGCTGTTTTCTGGACATCGTCGGCTTTTACCAAAATTTGATGGTACCCCGATCTCAGATCAATCTTTGAGAACACCGAGGCCCCATTTACTTGATCCATTAAATCATCAATTCTGGGTAGAGGGTACTTGTTCTTGATGGTCAACTTGTTTAACTGCCTGTAGTCTATGCACAGCCGAGACCCTCCATCCTTTTTTTTCACCAGAAGTACTGGAGCTCCCCATGGAGATACACTGGGCCTGATAAACTGTTTCTCCAACAGCTCTTCCACTTGCTTCTTTAATTCCACCAACTCGGCTGGGGCCATCCTGTAAGGCGCCATTGACACTGGTCCAGCTCCAGGGACCAAATCAATGGAGAATTCCACTTCTCTCATAGGAGGTAACCCAGGTACCTCTTCTGGGAACACATCCGTGAAGTCTTTCACTACAGGTATCCTGCTCACGTCCCCTTTGTTCTTCACTTCCAACCGAGCTAGCATCACGAAGCACCTCGCCCCTTCTTCCATCTCCAACCGCCCATGCCGAGCAGATACCACATCCTGCTCTTGGAGATCGGGCAACACCACTTTCTGCCTACCGCAATCTATGAGAACGTGATTGGCAGAAAGCCAATCCATTCCCAGGATAACATCCAGGTCCTGAAGAGGCAGGCAGATCAAGTTCACTTTGAATCTGCGTCCCTCTACTATTACTGGACATTCAGGGCAAACCGTAGAGGTCATAACCTGTCCTGATGCAGGTGTGGAGACCAACAGTTCAAAAGGCAGCTCCTTCACTAGGAGGCCCAGCTCGGCTATACACCGACTTGACACAAAAGAGTGTGTCGCTCCAGAATCAAACAAAGCTTCTACACTTCTACCAGATATAAAACAGACACCTTGCACGAGGTTACCTGATTGGGACGCTTCTGCTCCTGACATGGCAAACACCCTCCCTGCTGCCTGGGGTCTGCTGCCTTCATTTCTCAACTGCTGAGAACCACTAGGTTGAGTCGCCCCATTCCGGTTAGGGCATTCTCTAGCAACGTGCCCTGTCCTTTGGCATGCAAAACACCTTCTCTCCGAATTCTTCTTGGGGCACACATTGGGCATGTGTGGTCCACCACAGAGGGAACATTTTGGTTTCCAGGGTTGCGGCTGTTGAAACTGGGGTGACCCTGTTCCCGCCCGATGTAGTGGACGTCTCGCATATGGCCTGCCTTGTGAATGCTGCACCTTAGCCCGCCCACTGGAAGAACCCCCTGGGTGCGACCTGATCACCCGGGGATCACCCTTTTCCAGGGTCTCCACCATCTTCGCCTTTTCTACCAAGGCGTGAAATTCCCTGATGCACATCGGGGCTATCGTCCTCTTCAGCCCGTGCTTCAGCCCTTCCTCAAACTTCCTGCACCTCCAAGCTTCGGAGGTCGCCTGAGTGTAGAATCGGGCGAGGTACTCAAACCTAGCAGCATAGGCGTTCACCGACATCACCCCCTGCTCCAACTTTAAGAACTCCGCTTCCCGCGCAAACTTTGCGCTGTCAGGGAAGTATTTCTCCAAGAACCTCACCCTAAAGCTCTCCCAGTCCAACACCTCCTCTCTGGCCTCCATCATTTGCTGAGCTCCCATCCACCAGAATTCGGCTTCACCCGATAGCAGATAGGTGGCGAACAACAACTTCTTCTCTTCAGGGCAGGAGGTCGCCCTAAAGATTTTCTCCATTTCCCTGACCCACTGATCTGCTTGATCAGGGGTAGCATTCCCACAGAACTTGGGTGGGTTGTGCCTCATGAACTCGGCCAGTCCCATCCGTTCCTGAGGCTGACCGACGGGCGAATTCGTATCAGCCGACCGAGCAGCTTCCCAGTGGTGCATGGTATCTTGATGGTTCTGAGCCATCGCCGCATTCTGTTGCTGGATGGCACCTGCCATCATCTCAATGGCCCTGGCGATCTGGCCCATTTCAGAAGAAGGTTGGGGAGAGGTAGGAGGTCTACGAGTCATTTTCTTCGTTCTCAGATTCCGAAACCACTAGCTTCTATATTCCCTACAACTACAAGAATGAAATCGATAAGGAAATCAATTCATTCAAGGGGGGTAACATCTCGACCTCACAAGGTCAGCTTCTCAAATTCCTTAGGAATTTCAGTCCATCTACAGAACCATAAAGCTTATAACCTCAAGCAAAACGCCAGAACAGCTACTGGCGTGCAACCATCAATCCACACAGCCACTCACAATCAATTACGAGAACACTCAATAACATGAAATAGATCACACCAGAAGTCAAAGTATGCTAAACATTAAACCTCTGGAATTTAGATTGAGAATCACCCCGATCCGGTCATGAGTGTGCACCCTCACCACCTTATCAAGACCCTCTCATTCTAAATACTAAGATCTTCAGTTAGGCATACATTCACTACAGCACACACAAAAAGTTCAATACAAAAACGTTTGAAAACCTTTCACAATAGTTGTCACTTAAAACTCAAATAAGTTTTCATGAGCAGAAGAAAATGTAAGGACCTAGAAAATCTTATTGGAATAAAAGTGATATATTTTAAGTAAATTCTAAGTATGTTTTATTTAAAATAAAAGAAAAGGAAAGTGTAGTTAGAAGACTATGAGATCGCCTGGAACATGATCGCCGTAATTGAAAGAGTAGGCGATCTCCGACTTCTCTGGCACATGATCGCCTGTCGCCTTGATTGCACCTGAACGCCAATCGCCTGTAGTGTACCTAGTCGCCTGTCGCCTAGAGTACACATGATCGCCGAAAACTACACTTAGTGTGTAGTCAAGATGTTGGATCAACCATAGTGGGTTCCCAAAAACCACGTGCATCAAGGTGTGGGTTAAGCCTTAGACACGCTGAGCAGGCGAAACTCTATGCTTGAGCATAAGAAATCTTCTTATTGTTGCATGCATGGGCACACGAGGAGTGGTACTGCTCTGCTCAGGGAAATGTGAAGCTACTGAAGTCATCAAGTCTTTGGAGAGGAACGTAACGTGGTGGGGCCCTGGTTTCCAGGATGAACGTGCTGCATGTGCAACATGTAGGCAATGAAAATCCTGCAGGAGCAGTAGCTCCATGTGCGCAGAGACGCCACGTGGCCATACTGTCAGGTTGCACTGAATTTGAGGAAGGAAAACCCACCCAGGAGGGTTAGTTAGAGAATAGGTAATGATGGCTACATGGCAGGCCTATGTTCCTAGTGTCAGACTACACCGCCTCTTAGTGAGTATAAAAACGCAGTGAGAGTATGAAAGGTGACAGAGTGAGTTCACCTTCAGCTTTCTCTTTTCTCTCCTTTGCACTGCAACTCAGAAATTCCAGGCACCAGTTAAATTACCAGCGATTGCCAAAGAGCATTTGAGAAGGGTCTCTGCAAGTTTTACCAATTAGAACGCTTAGGCAGAGTTCAGGCATCCTTTACGTTCGGCGGTTTAGAGCTTAAAGTGAGATTTCACGCTGATCCAGGTAAGGGAAGCTAATCTTTTTCCAACGATAACTGGATATTTAATGTTTGAAATGGTAGGGCGACATGGTCGCTGGTTTTACTTCGATTTCAAGGTGTTTTTGATGTTGTAAGGAAAGCTAGCCTTACTTCTAATGAAAAACTGTATGCGTGATGATTTTGATGTTGGCGGCAACGTGATCGCAGGGTGTTCAAACTGTTCTTGCTTTAAACCCAGTTTTGTTTGTAATCGCCGGTTTTTCATCTGTCATAGAAATATCCCCTGTTTTATGCTGTTTCAAAAGTGTTTGAAATTTTAAATGTGGTTTTCGAAAATTTGAACCTTGGTATGAGATTTGCTGTGATTGAAATTGTTTCATTGAAGTGTTATGTGATATGTTGAATGTTGTGATTGTGGATCGAGGCATAGTATTTTCAGGAAAGAAAATACCGTGTAAGGTCGTGTAATAGGTGTATTGATCGGTGATCCTATAATGAGACATCCAGACTCTACTGAGGTAATGAAATCACATAGAGGAAGTTACTCAGTTGTGGAGAGTCGATGGAGGTTCATACGTATGGGTGTCTCGTGTGAAAAAGAACGAGCTCCACCTGTTGTATGGATTAACCCTGGTCATACCGTGATAATGAGAATATTGAGATAGTGTGATGCGCATGGCTGAGGTCACTTTCCAGCCTTTGGTATGACAGGTGCGAATCTCTGGGTCTAATCAACGCACGAGTCTCCGGAATAGTGGTCAAGTGTCTGGTGTGATGAGTCAGTGGAAAGTCTGACGTGAGAAATGAGAAATTGAATTAATAGACACTTGATTTCTGATGTGAATTGGAATACTCTTGGATTGATTTGTGAAATATGGGATTTCTGATAGTCTTGTGGAATATGGAAATGTAATGGCTGATACTGTTATGGTTCGTGGATGTTGTGAAGTTCTTATGTATGCTCTTGATTCAAATGTTTTCTTAAATATATAGCTTACCCTGTATTTTGTTTCTGTGGCTGTTTTTCTTAAACCTGTGATGATCGTGTAACTTTACACGGGAGCAGATGATGTTACAGGAAGTGGATTTCCCCTGTGAGTGATCGCCGTATGTGGTCGCCGGTTTTTCTGTTCTTTTTGGGCGATCGCCCCCTTTTTACTATTTTCTGATAGGCGATCTCCGTTTTCTGTTAGGAGATCGGTAGTTTTGTATTTTTGCTGTTTTCTTTATGTTTAAGTTTTGTACTAAACTCCCTGCGAGGAGAACTCCTTGTATATATATATACAATTATGTTTATTTCAATATATTCGTTTTACCATTATTTCATATTACGAAAATGCAAAAATGCGAAATGTATATTGGAGGGATGTTACAAGAGATCGCCGTTTTTTATCTCTTGGTGGTGATCGCCGGTTTTATGTCCTGTATCAGATCGCCTGTTTTGGGGCCTTCTGTTACCAGATCGCCGGTTCATGTATGGAGATCGCCGGTCTTGTAGTTTTGATTGAATTTCATTAAATTTGTAAGCATTTTGACTGGTTATGTATTAAACTCCATGAGAGGAGTAAGTTCATTACTTATATATATATATATTACCATGTACTCTTCAATATTAATTGTGTACCTTTATTTTCATTATACATGTATGTCTAGTTTTATTTTGGCGGGATGTTACATTAATGGTATCAGAGCAGTTCGTCCTTTGGATGACCTGAGGGCTGTGGATCCATTGTGTTTTCTTCTGCTCATGAAAACTTATTTGAGTTTTAAGTGACAACTATTGTGAAAGGTTTTCAAACGTTTTTGTATTGAACTTTTTGTGTGTGCTGTAGTGAATGTATGCCTAACTGAAGATCTTAGTATTTAGAATGAGAGGGTCTTGATAAGGTGGTGAGGGTGCACACTCATGACCGGATCGGGGTGATTCTCAATCTAAATTCCAGAGGTTTAATGTTTAGCATACTTTGACTTCTGGTGTAATCTATTTCATGTTATTGAGTGTTCTTGTAATTGATTGTGAGTGGCTGTGTGGATTGATTGTTGCACACCAGTAGCTGTTCTGGTGTTTTGCTTGAAGATTATAAGCTTTATGGTTCTGTAGATGGACTCAAATTCCTAAGGAATTTGGGAAGCTGACCTTGTAAGGTCGTGATGTTATCCCCCTTGAATGAATTGATTTCCTTATCGATTTCATTCTTGTAGTTGTAGGGAATATAGAAACTAGTGGTTTCAGAATCTTAGAACGAAGAAGATGACTCGTAGACCTTCTACCCCTTCCCAACCTTCTTCTGAGATGGGCCAGATCGCCAGGGCCATTGAGATGATGGCAGGTGCCATCCAGCAGCAGAATGCGGCGATGGCGCAGAACCATCAAGCTACCATGCAGCATTGGGAGACTACTCGGTCGGCTGATACGAATTCGCCTGTCGGTCAGCCTCAGGAGCGGATGGGACTGGCTGAGTTTATGAGGCACAACCCACCCAAGTTCTGTGGGAATGCTACCCCTGATCAAGCAGATCAGTGGGTCAGAGAAATGGAGAAAATCTTTAGGGCGACCTCCTGCCCTGAAGAGAAGAAGTTGTTGTTTGCCACCTATCTGCTGTCTGGAGAAGCAGAGTTCTGGTGGATGGGAGCTCAGCAAATGATGGAGGCCAGAGAAGAGGTGTTAGACTGGGAGAGCTTTAGGGTAAGGTTCTTGGAGAAATACTTCCCTGACAGCGCAAAGTTTGCGCGGGAAGCGGAGTTTTTAAAGTTGGAGCAGGGGGTGATGACGGTGAACGCCTATGCTGCCAGGTTTGAGTACCTCGCGCGATTCTACACTCAGGCGACCTCCGAAGCTTGGAGGTGCAGGAAGTTTGAGGAAGGGCTGAAGCACGGGCTGAAGAGGACGATAGCCCCAATGTGCATCAGAGAATTTCACGCCTTGGTAGAAAAGGCGAAGATGGTGGAGACCCTGGAAAAGGGTGATCCCCGGGTGATCAGGTCACACCCAGGGGGTTCTTTCAGTGGGCGGGCTAAGGTGCAGCATTCCCAAGGCAGGCCATATGCGAGACCTCCACTACATCGGGCGGGGACAGGGCCACCCCAGTTTCAACAGCAGCAACCCTGGAAACTAAAATGTTCCCTCTGTGGTGGACCACACATGCCAAATGTGTGCCCCAAGAAGAATTTGGAGAGAAGGTGTTTCGTATGCCAAAGGACAGGGCACGTTGCTAGAGAATGCCCTAACCGGAGTGGGACGACTCAACCTGGTAGTTCTCAGCAGTTGAGAAATGAAGGCAGCAGACCCCAGGCAGCAGGGAGGGTGTTTGCCATGTCAGGAGCAGAGGCGTCTCAATCAGGTAACCTCGTGCAAGGTGTCTGTTTTATATCTGGTAGAAGTGTAGAAGCGTTGTTTGATTCTGGAGCGACACACTCTTTTGTGTCAAGTCGGTGTATAGCCGAGTTGGGCCTCCTAGTGAAGGAGCTGCCTTTTGAACTGTTGGTCTCCACACCTGCATCAGGACAGGTTATGACCTCTACAGTTTGCCCTGAATGTCCAGTAATAGTAGAGGGACGCAGATTCAAGGTGAACTTGATCTGCCTGCCTCTTCAGGACCTGGATGTTATCCTGGGAATGGATTGGCTCTCTGCCAATCACGTTCTCATAGATTGCGGTAGGCAGAAAGTGGTGTTGCCCGATCTCCAAGAGCAGGATGTAGTATCTGCTGGGCAAAGGCGGTTGGAGATGGAAGAAGGGGCGAGGTGCTTCGTGATGCTAGCTCGGTTGGAAGTGAAGAACGAAGGGGACGTGAGCAGGATACCTGTGGTGAAAGACTTCATGGATGTGTTCCCAGAAGAGGTACCTGGGTTACCTCCTAAGAGAGAGGTAGAATTCTCTATTGATTTGGTACCTGGGGCTGGACCAGTGTCTATGGCGCCCTACAGGATGGCACCAGCCGAGTTGGTGGAATTAAAGAAGCAAGTGGAAGAGTTGCTGGAAAAACAATTCATCAGACCCAGTGTATCTCCATGGGGGGCTCCAGTACTCCTAGTTAAGAAAAAGGATGGAGGGTCTCGGCTGTGTATAGATTACAGGCAGTTAAACAAGTTGACCATCAAGAACAAGTACCCTCTACCCAGAATTGATGACTTAATGGATCAAGTAAATGGGGCCTCGGTGTTCTCAAAGATTGATCTGAGATCGGGGTACCATCAAATTTTGGTAAAGGCCGACGATGTCCAGAAAACAGCCTTTAGGTCCCGGTATGGGCACTATGAGTACGTGGTGATGCCGTTTGGAGTGACCAATGCCCCAGCTCTGTTCATGGATTATATGAATAGGATTTTCCGCCCTTTCTTGGATAAGTTTGTGGTAGTCTTCATAGATGACATACTTGTCTATTCAAAGACCGAGGAAGAACATGAAGGACATCTGAGGGCGGTGTTGGAGGTTCTGAGGGAGAAGCAACTCTATGCCAAGTTCTCCAAGTGTGAGTTCTGGCTGAAGGAAGTCAACTTTCTAGGACACGTGATATCTGCCCAGGGGATCTCGGTAGACCCAGCCAAAGTAGAGACAGTGCTGCAGTGGGAACGTCCCAAGACAGTCACTGAGATAAGGAGCTTTGTGGGTTTGGCGGGTTACTATCGGAGATTTATTGAGGACTTTTCCAAGGTGGTGGCTCCGTTAACACAGCTGACCCGTAAGGACCAACCTTTTGCTTGGACCGACCGATGTGAGCTCAGCTTCAGGGAACTAAAGGAGAGATTGACCAGTGCCCCAGTGCTGGTGATCCCCGAGGTAGGAAGACCTTTTGACGTCTACTGTGATGCCTCACATCAGGGACTGGGATGCGTTTTAATGCAAGAGAAAAGGGCAGTCGCCTATGCTTCAAGGCAACTCAAGGTCCATGAGAGGAACTACCCTACGCATGATTTGGAGTTGGCGGCAGTGGTCTTCGCCCTAAAGATCTGGAGGCACTACTTATATGGAGCTCGGTTCCAGGTGTTCAGCGACCATAAGAGCCTGAAATACCTGTTCGATCAGAAGGAACTGAACATGAGGCAAAGAAGGTGGATGGAGTTCCTTAAGGACTACGATTTTCAACTCATGTATCACCCAGGGAAGGCCAACGTAGTGGCAGACGCTTTGAGTAGAAAATCAATGCAAGTAGCCACCATGATGATAAAAGAGCAGAAACTGATCGAGCAGTTCAGAGACTTAAACTTTGGAGTGGAATTTCACGTAAATCACATTAGTTGTAGTAAGCTGGCTATAACTAATGACTTCCTTGGGATGTTAAAGGATAAGCAGTTGGAGGACCCTAGTCTGAAGCATACTATGGAGTCACTAGGGACAGATCAGGCGAGAGACTTTGTAATGGGCGATGATGGGATCTTGAGATTTAATGGCAGAATTTGCATACCTGCAAATGAAGAGTTGAAGAAGATGATCCTAGAGGAAGGTCATAAGAGTCGCCTTAACCTACACCCAGGTATGAACAAGATGTACCATGACTTGAAGGAGTCATTTTGGTGGTCAGGCATGAAGAGGGACATCGCCCAGTATGTTGCAACCTGCTTGACGTGTCAGAAGGCGAAGGTAGAGCATCAAAGACCTGGCGGGCTGTTGCAGCAACTGGATATCCCTGAGTGGAAATGGGACAGCATTGCCATGGATTTTGTCACCCATTTACCCAGATCGGTGAAGGGTCATGATGCAATCTGGGTCATCATTGATAGGCTGACAAAGAGTGCCCACTTCCTTCAAGTGAATATGAAGATGCCTATGGCCAAGCTGGCACAGTTATACATCCAAGAAATAGTAAGATTGCATGGAGTGCCTTCCAGCATCGTTTCAGATAGAGATCCCAGGTTCACTTCACGGTTTTGGCAGACCTTGCAAGAGTGCTTGGGAACTAAGTTGAGGATGAGCTCTGCATATCATCCCCAAACAGACGGTCAGTCAGAGAGAACGATCCAATCCTTGGAAGATCTGCTGAGGGCGTGCGTCTTGGATCAATTGGGGAGTTGGGACGAGGTGTTGCCACTGGTGGAGTTTACGTATAATAACAGTCACCACGCCAGCATTGGGATGGCACCTTATGAAGCCCTGTACGGGAGAAAGTGCAGGACTCCCTTATGTTGGTATCAGGAGGGCGATGCAATCTTGGTTGGGCCAGAATTGATTCAGCAGACGACCGAGAAGGTGAAACAGATACAAAGCAGAATGAAAGCTTCTCAGAGTAGGCAGAAGTCCTATGCAGATCAGAGGAGAAGACCTTTGGAGTTTGCTGCTGGAGAACATGTATTTTTGAGAGTGACCCCAACCAAGGGTGTAGGACGAGCTATCAGACCAAAGAAGCTGTCTCCTAAGTTTGTTGGACCTTACCAGATCTTGAGGAAAATTGGCCCAGTAGCCTATGAGATCGCCCTACCTCCACATTTGGCAAACCTGCATAATGTCTTCCACGTATCACAGTTAAGGAAATATCTCGCCGACCCTTGTCACGTGTTGGAGGTGGACGACGTGCAGATCAGGGACGACTTATCTTTTGAAGCAAGACCAGTCAGGATAGACGATCACCAAAGCAAACAGCTCAGGAATAAGACCATCCATATGGTTAAGGTGGTGTGGGATGAGAGATCCGGTGATTCGACTTGGGAGTTGGAAGAGGACATGAGAAACGACTATCCCCATCTCTTTTTCTTGTAATTCCATTTTCGAGGACGAAAATTTTTGTTGTTAG
Organism: Phaseolus coccineus; assembly: GCA_037954025.1. NCBI lineage: Eukaryota > Viridiplantae > Streptophyta > Magnoliopsida > Fabales > Fabaceae > Phaseolus > Phaseolus coccineus. The sequence goes on along the minus strand of CM075686.1, from coordinate 14,648,507 downwards.
GGAGATTGTAAGGACCTAGAAAATCTTATTGGAATAAAAGTGATATATTTTAAGTAAATTCTAAGTATGTTTTATTTAAAATAAAAGAAAAGGAAAGTGTAGTTAGAAGACTATGAGATCGCCTGGAACATGATCGCCGTAATTGAAAGAGTAGGCGATCTCCGACTTCTCTGGCACATGATCGCCTGTCGCCTTGATTGCACCTGAACGCCAATCGCCTGTAGTGTACCTAGTCGCCTGTCGCCTAGAGTACACATGATCGCCGAAAACTACACTTAGTGTGTAGTCAAGATGTTGGATCAACCATAGTGGGTTCCCAAAAACCACGTGCATCAAGGTGTGGGTTAAGCCTTAGACACGCTGAGCAGGCGAAACTCTATGCTTGAGCATAAGAAATCTTCTTATTGTTGCATGCATGGGCACACGAGGAGTGGTACTGCTCTGCTCAGGGAAATGTGAAGCTACTGAAGTCATCAAGTCTTTGGAGAGGAACGTAACGTGGTGGGGCCCTGGTTTCCAGGATGAACGTGCTGCATGTGCAACATGTAGGCAATGAAAATCCTGCAGGAGCAGTAGCTCCATGTGCGCAGAGACGCCACGTGGCCATACTGTCAGGTTGCACTGAATTTGAGGAAGGAAAACCCACCCAGGAGGGTTAGTTAGAGAATAGGTAATGATGGCTACATGGCAGGCCTATGTTCCTAGTGTCAGACTACACCGCCTCTTAGTGAGTATAAAAACGCAGTGAGAGTATGAAAGGTGACAGAGTGAGTTCACCTTCAGCTTTCTCTTTTCTCTCCTTTGCACTGCAACTCAGAAATTCCAGGCACCAGTTAAATTACCAGCGATTGCCAAAGAGCATTTGAGAAGGGTCTCTGCAAGTTTTACCAATTAGAACGCTTAGGCAGAGTTCAGGCATCCTTTACGTTCGGCGGTTTAGAGCTTAAAGTGAGATTTCACGCTGATCCAGGTAAGGGAAGCTAATCTTTTTCCAACGATAACTGGATATTTAATGTTTGAAATGGTAGGGCGACATGGTCGCCGGTTTTACTTCGATTTCAAGGTGTTTTTGATGTTGTAAGGAAAGCTAGCCTTACTTCTAATGAAAAACTGTATGCGTGATGATTTTGATGTTGGCGGCAACGTGATCGCAGGGTGTTCAAACTGTTCTTGCTTTAAACCCAGTTTTGTTTGTAATCGCCGGTTTTTCATCTGTCATAGAAATATCCCCTGTTTTATGCTGTTTCAAAAGTGTTTGAAATTTTAAATGTGGTTTTCGAAAATTTGAACCTTGGTATGAGATTTGCTGTGATTGAAATTGTTTCATTGAAGTGTTATGTGATATGTTGAATGTTGTGATTGTGGATCGAGGCATAGTATTTTCAGGAAAGAAAATACCGTGTAAGGTCGTGTAATAGGTGTATTGATCGGTGATCCTATAATGAGACATCCAGACTCTACTGAGGTAATGAAATCACATAGAGGAAGTTACTCAGTTGTGGAGAGTCGATGGAGGTTCATACGTATGGGTGTCTCGTGTGAAAAAGAACGAGCTCCACCTGTTGTATGGATTAACCCTGGTCATACCGTGATAATGAGAATATTGAGATAGTGTGATGCGCATGGCTGAGGTCACTTTCCAGCCTTTGGTATGACAGGTGCGAATCTCTGGGTCTAATCAACGCACGAGTCTCCGGAATAGTGGTCAAGTGTCTGGTGTGATGAGTCAGTGGAAAGTCTGACGTGAGAAATGAGAAATTGAATTAATAGACACTTGATTTCTGATGTGAATTGGAATACTCTTGGATTGATTTGTGAAATATGGGATTTCTGATAGTCTTGTGGAATATGGAAATGTAATGGCTGATACTGTTATGGTTCGTGGATGTTGTGAAGTTCTTATGTATGCTCTTGATTCAAATGTTTTCTTAAATATATAGCTTACCCTGTATTTTGTTTCTGTGGCTGTTTTTCTTAAACCTGTGATGATCGTGTAACTTTACACGGGAGCAGATGATGTTACAGGAAGTGGATTTCCCCTGTGAGTGATCGCCGTATGTGGTCGCCGGTTTTTCTGTTCTTGTTGGGCGATCGCCCCCTTTTTACTATTTTCTGATAGGCGATCTCCGTTTTCTGTTAGGAGATCGGTAGTTTTGTATTTTTGCTGTTTTCTTTATGTTTAAGTTTTGTACTAAACTCCCTGCGAGGAGAACTCCTTGTATATATATATACAATTATGTTTATTTCAATATATTCGTTTTACCATTATTTCATATTACGAAAATGCAAAAATGCGAAATGTATATTGGAGGGATGTTACAAGAGATCGCCGTTTTTTATCTCTTGGTGGTGATCGCCGGTTTTATGTCCTGTATCAGATCGCCTGTTTTGGGGCCTTCTGTTACCAGATCGCCGGTTCATGTATGGAGATCGCCGGTCTTGTAGTTTTGATTGAATTTCATTAAATTTGTAAGCATTTTGACTGGTTATGTATTAAACTCCATGAGAGGAGTAAGTTCATTACTTATATATATATATATATTACCATGTACTCTTCAATATTAATTGTGTACCTTTATTTTCATTATACATGTATGTCTAGTTTTATTTTGGCGGGATGTTACAGAAAACACAATGGATCCACAGCCCTCAGGTCATCCAAAGGACGAACTGCTCTGATACCATTAATGTAACATCCCGCCAAATACATTTCGCATTTTTTTTTTGCATTTTCGTAATACGAAATAACGGTAAAACAAATATATTGAAATAAACATAATTGTATATATATACAAAGGAGTTCTCCTCGCAGGGAGTTTAATACAAAGCGGTCGTTTTCCAAAACTTAAACCTAAAGACAGCAAAATACAAAACTACCGATCTCCTAACAGAAAACGGAGATCGCCTATCAGAAATGGCAAAAGGGGGTGATCGCCCAGCAAGAACAGAAAACAGGCGACCACATACGGCGATCACTCACAGGGGAATTCCACTTCCTGCAACCTCATCTGCTCCCGTGTAAAGTTACACGATCATCACAGGTTTAAGAAAACAGCCACAGAAACAAAATACAGGGTAAGCTATATATTTAAGAAAACTTTAAATCAAGAGCATACATAAGAACTTCACAACATCCATGAACCATATCAATATCAGCCATCACATTTCCATATTCCACAAGACTATCAGGAAATCCCATATTTCACAAATCAATCCAAGAGTATTTCAATTCACATCAGCAATCAAGTGTCTATTAATTCAATTTCTCATTTCTCACGTCAGACTTTCCACTGACTCATCACACCAGACACTTGACCACTATTTCCGGAGACTCGTGCGTTGATTAGACCCAGAGATTCGCACCTGTCATACCAAAAGGCTGGAAAGTTCCCACAGCCATGCGCATCACACCATCTCAATATTCTCATTATCACGGTATGACAAGGTTAATCCATACAACAGGCCGAACTCGTTCTGTTTCACACGAGACACCCATACGTATGAACCTCCATCGACTCTCCACAACTGAGTAACTTCCTCTATGTGATTTCATTACCTCAGTAGAGTCAGGATGTCTCATTATAGGATCACCGATCAATACACCTCTTACACGACCTTACACGGTATTTTCTTTCCTGAAAATACTATGCCTCGATCCACAATCACAACATTCAACACATCACATAACACTTCAATGAACGATTCCAATCACAGCAAAACTCATACCAAGGTTCAGATTTTCGAAAACCACATTTAAAATCTCAAACACTTTTGAAACAGCATAAAACGGGGGATATTTCAATGACAGATGAAAAACCGGCGATCACCTCCAGAAACCGGCGATCACGAACAAAACTGGGTTTTTAAACAAGAACATTTTTAAAACCGGCGACCACGTCGCCCCCAACATCCAAACAGAACTGTTATCGTAAACATCTCACATTTCAACATCAAACACCGTGAAAGCGAAGTAAAACCGGCGACCACGTCGCCCTATCATCACAAACATCAAATATCCAGTTATCGTTGGAAAAAGACTAGCTTCCCTTACCTGGATCAGCGTGAAACTCACTTCAAGCTCTAACCACCGAACGTAAAGGATGCCTGAACTCTGCCTAAGCGTTCTAATCGGTAAAACTTGTAGAGAACCTTCTCAAATGCTCTATGGCAATCGCTGGTAAATAAACTGGTGCCTGGAATTACTGAGTCGCAGCGCAAAGGAGAGAAAAGAGAAAGATGAAGGTGAACTCACTCTGTCACCTTTTATACTCTCACTGCGTTTCTAAACTCACTAAGAGGCGGTGCATTCCGATACTAGGAACATAGGCCTGCCATGTAGCTATCATTACCTACTCTCTAACTAACCCCTCCGTGTGGGTTTTCTTCCTCGAATTAAATGCAAACCTGACAGTATGGCCACGTGGCGTCTCTGCGCACATGGAGCTACTGTTCCGAAGGACTTTCACTGCCTACATGTCGCACATGCAGCACGTTCATCCTGGAAACCAGGGCCCCACTTCATCTGCGTGAAACACGACATCGCGCGATAACCTTTCGCCGATGACCACTCGCGCAAAGACAATCCACCGATGACCTCTCGCGCGATGACAATCCACCGATGACCTTCCTCGCGAAGACTCTCCACCGATGACCCATCCTGGAGGACGACCGATGTCTCTCTCTGGAAGACGACCGATGTCTCCTCCTCCTGGAGACCGACCGAGGTCTCCTCTTCCTGGAGACCGACCGAGGTCTCCTCTTGGCGACGCCCGCATGCCTCTCGCGCCCGGGCAAAGCCCACATGCATCTCGCGCCCTGGCGATGCCCGCATGCCTCTCGCGCCCTGGCGATGCCCGCATGCCTCGCGCCCTGGCGATGTCCGCATGCCTCTCGCGCCCTGGCGATGCCCGCATGTCTCGCGCCCTGGCGATGCCCGCATGCCTCTCGCGCCCTGGCGATCATGTTCCAGGCGATCTCATGGCTTTCTATCTACACTTTCCTTCATTTTTATTTTAAATAAAAACATACTTAGAATTCACTTAAAATATATCACTTTTATTCCAATAAGATTTTCCAGGTCCTTACAGGCAGTCAAGGAGGAAACACAAAAATTGCTGGCAGCGGGTCACATACGGGAAATACAATACCCTGAGTGGCTGGCGAATGTCGTCCTAGTGAAGAAGGCCAACGGGAAATGGAGGATGTGTGTGGACTTTACAGATCTTAATAAAGCTTGTCCAAAAGATTCCTATCCTCTGCCCAACATAGATGCGTTGGTAGACAGTGCCTCAGGCTGCAAATTACTCAGTTTCTTGGACGCCTTCTCCGGGTACAATCAGATCAAGATGCACCCGATGGATGAGAACAAGACTGCGTTCATGACAGAGCTGTCTTGTTACTGCTACAAAGTCATGCCGTTTGGCCTGTAGAATGCGGGGGCCACATACCAGAGGCTGATGGACAAGGTCCTCGCCCTTATGCTGGGGCGTAATGTGCAGGCATATGTAGATGACATGGTAGTGACGTCCCGGGCACGAGATCAGCATATTGATGATTTGGAGGAGCTCTTCAACATAATAGCAAAATACAGGTTGAAGTTGAATCCTGAAAAGTGCGTCTTTGGGGTGGAGGCAGGCAAGTTCCTTGGTTTTTTGCTCACGGAAAGAGGGATCGAGGCCAACCCAGACAAGTGTGCAGCAATCATAGCCATGAGGAGCCCGACGTCGGTCAAAGAAGTACAACAGTTGACAGGTCGAATGGCTGCGCTTTCCAGGTTCGTGTCAGCCGGAGGAGATAAGGGTCACCCTTACTTCCAATGCTTAAGAAGGAATAGCAGATTCACCTGGACGTCAGAATGTGAGCAGGCTTTCCTTAGGCTCAAGGAATACCTGGCCAGCCCACCAGTGTTGTGCAAACCTCAACTCGGCACGCCCCTGCGTTTGTACTTTGCAGTTACAGATAGGGCGGTGAGTTCTGTTTTGGTTCAAGAACAGCAACAGAGCCAGAAGCCCATTTATTTCGTGAACAAAGTGTTGCAGGGACCTGAGACAAGATACCAAGCCTTAGAGAAGGCAGCATTAGCAGTGGTGTTTTCAGCCAGGAGACTACGCCACTACTTCCAGAGCTTCACAGTGGTGGTGATGACAGATCTGCCGATATGTAAGGTCTTGCAGAAGCCTGATGTGGCAGGAAGGATGGTGCGTTGGGCAGTGGAGTTGTCGGAATTTGACATCCAGTATGAACCCAGGGGCCCCATCAAAGGACAGGTCTACGCTGATTTTGTGGCAGAGATGTCTTCAGCCGAAACCCAACAGGAGGGACCCAATTTCAAATGGGTATTGTCAGTAGATGGGTCCTCGAATCAGCAAGGCAGCGGAGCGGGGGTGATTTTAGAAGGACCCAAGGGGTTGTTAATAGAGCAGGCCTTGCGATTCGCTTTCAAAGCCAGCAATAATCAGGCAGAATATGAAGCCCTGATCGCTGGGATGTTGCTGGCGAAGGAGATGGGAGCGCAAAGCCTTATGGCCAAGAGTGACTCATTGTTGGTCACCGGTCAAGTGGCGGGGGACTACCAGGCCAAAGACCCCCAAATGGCCTCTTACTTGGAATATGTCCAGAGACTGAAAGGTTCATTCGAAATGTTTGAATTAGTACATGTGCCCAGGGAGCAGAATGCCAGAGCTGACTTGTTGGCCAAACTCGCCAGCTCAGGCAAGGGGGGCAGGCAGAGGACGGTCATCCAGGAGACCCTGAGAGCACCTCGTACTTATACAGCCGATAACTTGGTGGGAGTCCATCAGATCAGCCAGTCAGATGGCGGGAAGAGGAGTCATCGGTCGTTGACTCAAGAAACTTTAAAGAAGCCAAGAGTCAACGCATGTATGCTAATGGGGGTAGAAGCGTCACAGATCTGCCTACTACAAAATGGCGAGACGTGGATGACCCCCTACAAGCGTTACATAGCGGATGGTATGCTCCCAGCAGCGCCGGAGGAGGCAAAAAAGATAAAGAAGAACTCGTCCAGGTATACGCTCATTGAAGGTGAGTTGTATAGACATGGGTTTACTCACCCCATCTTAGTCTGCGTGCACGGCGAACAATGTGTGAGGATAATGGCGGAGCTTCATGAAGGTATCTGCGGAAGTCACATCGGCGGCCGAGCTCTGGCCTCCAAGGCCATTCGAGCAGGGTACTACTGGCTGACAATGAGGGAAGATTGCACTAGGTATGCACAGCAATGCAAGCAGTGTCAGTTACATGCTGATTGGCCTAAGGCACCACCAGAAGAGCTCAAGTCGATTTACAGCCCTTGGCCGTTTCATACATGGGGAATCGACATCTTGGGGCCTTTCCCTTTGGCGATAAGGCAGATGAAGTACCTCGTGGTCGCCATAGAATATTTCACGAAGTGGATCGAAGCTGAGCCAGTGGCACAGATTACAGCACAGAAGATCCAACATTTCGTGTGGAAGAATATAGTCTGCCGTTTCGGGGTACCCAAGCGCTTGGTGTCTGACAATGGCACGCAGTTTGCAAGCCAGCAGTTGGGAAGGCTATGTGCAGAGCTGGGGATCAAACAAGTGTTTGCGTCAGTTGAGCATCCGCAAACCAATGGGCAGGTGGAATCGGCCAACCGAGTTCTTCTCAGAGGGTTGAAGAGAAGGTTGGAGAAAGCAAAGGGAAGGTGGGCTGAGGAAGTTCCCAGAATAGTATGGGCCTACCATACTACTCCCCAGTCCACTACCAAGGAGACTCCTTTTAGTTTGGTATATGGTTCAGATGCCATGATTCCCGTGGAGATCCAGGAGAACTCACCACGTTTCCAGAACTTTGTAGCTGAGGAGTCCAATGAAGAGAGGAAGGTGAATCTTGACCTCTTGGATGAAGTTAGGGAAGAAGCAGGAATCAAAGCTGAGGCGCTGAAGAGGAGGGTCGAGCTCAAACACGCTTCGAGGTTGAGAGCTCGACAGTTCCAGGAGGCAGACCTCGTCATGCGCAAGGCGTCTCCATACCAGATAGAGAACAAGTTATCCCCTAAGTGGACTGGTCCTTTCAGAGTGACAGAGGCCCTTGGGAATGGAGCATACAGGCTTGAGACTTTAGAAGGAGGTCCGATTCCTCGAACATGGAATGCGACCCACCTGAAGTTTTATTACAGTTAAAGTTATGTAATTTTGTACACTACACAACATAGGGGACACTCTTTTTTCCCTTCTAAGGGTTTTTAATGAGGTCACCCAATAAAATTCAGTTAAAGATATATTCTTGTAATGCGTTTGTACAATGCAGTTAGAACCTGTCATTTGGAGTTAGAGGTCTCGTAAGTGGAGAGGTAGGTTCGCAGAGAACACCTCCACTTCGAGTGAGAACTTCCAATATGAAAGAAGGGTTCGCTGTTAGCATCCATCACTTGGAGTTAGAGGTCTCGTAAGCGGAGAGGTAGGTTCGCAGAGAACACCTCCACTTCGAGTGAGAACTTCCAACGTGAAAGAAGGATTCGCTGTTAGCACCTATCACTTGGAATTAGAAGTCTCGTAAGTGGAGAGGAAGGTTCGTAGGGAACACCTCCACTTCGAGTGAGAACTTCCAATGTGAAAGAGTTCATCCAGTTAGATCCTCTCTCGCCTATGGTGGTGAGAGGTCAGTCAAAACCTATTAGTTGGGGTTAGAGGTCTCGTGAAGGGAGAAGGAAGTTAATAAGGAACACTCTCCCCTTCCGAGTGAGAACGTCCGGACTAAAGTTAAAATTCGTTAATGACGTTAGCAGAAAGAACATGCTACTTGAGATTCATTTTTGCAGGTGCATTATTTGTGATCGTGGGCCTACCAGATGCAAAGCACGACAAAAGATGAACAATACATAAATCAAAGTTTATATTGCAAAGAAGAGTGATTACAGGATGATCAGCTATATACAACTGCTTGGAAGACCTATCTGGGCACTATTTGCCCGTCGACTACCTGCATAGTTGCAGAGTATGGTGAGAGGTCCATCTCAGGATGCACGCAGGCAACCTGAACAAGGGCATCACCAAAGCCTGCCTCATAAGCGTCGGCAGCATCGTCAATGAGCTTAGCCTCAGTCTTCTTCAGCAGTTCGATCTGTTGGGCAAGTTCCTCCTCAACCTGGCCCAGCTGAACTTCCCTATCAGTCGCCCTCTCCTCCAGCTTGGCCATTCTAGCTTGAGCCCCCTCGGCTTGCTGTTCCAACTCGATGATCTTGTTGCGAAGAGGGAGTATCTTAGCTTCAAGCTGGAGGGCCTCCTGCCCTTTGGAAAAAAGGAGTTTCTTGGTCTCCTTCTCTGATTGGCGGAGACTACCCAGTTCTTGGTTAAGGGCAGTCTCGCGCTGGGACGCCTGATGGAGTTGGAGATCCTTTCGCTCCAGCTCCTTCTTCAGTTGGACAGCTTCCTCAAACAGCTCTGCCTCAACGCTGCTCTTGACCAGCAAAGACTGAGAAGCGGCCAAGAACTCCCCGAGACCATGGCTGAAGAGGTTTTCGAGAGAGTTTCTATCCATGGCCTCTAAAATAGCTCTGCCAGGCATCTGAGCAAGCGACCTCTGGAGCAGAGAAGGCAATTCTGGGGCAGGAGGTGCCTGGCCAGAGTGAGGAACACTCTCCCCACCCCCCTCAAGCGCTAAGATTGGCTCAGGAGGGGAGGAGGCACTGGGGGGATGCTCCCTGAAGGATGAAGGGTGCCTTTCCATGGCTGAAGAGACCTCCGCAGCTGTCCCCACCCTTTTCCTTTTGAAGACAAGGCCGGAGCAGGTGTCCTCATCATCAGAGACTTCCACAGGGGCTGCCCTCTTGGACCTTTCAGCAATAGGTTCCAAGGTAACACCCGCAGGCGATGAAGGACCTGCTGAGGCTGAACCGCCAACATTGCGGCGATTCAACACATCAGCCAGCCTTTTCTTCTTGTCGGCGCTGAGTACCATGCCTGCAGAGACCAATGGAAAGGTATGAGAAAGACAAGATGGTGAACAATTAAGTATGTGAACAGTTAAGTGCAAGATGAAGTTAATGTACCAATGTACACGCCAAGAGATTCAGCGTCATACTCATGCCTAATCAGCTGGGCGGAGTCAAACACCACGCCCCAGCTGGAGATAGTCTGGCAGAGCTCTTGGTTAGAAGCAGTCAACTCCTCGAGCCTGCGTGGCTTCCGGAACTTCAACTCCCTCACCCAGTATAAGGGAAATCCGTCGAGGATGGTGAGGTCGTAGGAGCTACAGCAGACCCGAAAGAACTTGCCTTTGAAGTTCTTGTATGATTGCGAAAAGGGAGTTAGAAGGACTCTCCCTGCCACCCCACTCAGGCTCACCCAAAGCCTCTTACCGGGATTCTTCGCTTCAAAGAAGTAAAGAAAGACATCGACGGAGGGGGTGATCCCTAGATTGCTGAAGAGAATGGAGAACGCCCTGATAAAGGCCCAACTGTTGGGGTGCAGTTGGGCAGGCGCCACGTTTAACTCTGTGAGCAAAGCCCTCTCAAACCCAGTAAAGGGAAGACGGACTTTGACCTTTTTAAAGATGGTGGCATAAAAGAAGAAGAAGGGCTCCCCATCGTTGCAACGGTCGTCGGCGCATACGGGCTCGTTTGCGGTGCAGGGACGCACAGAGACGTACGCGTCAGTTTCTTTGCCAAAGACGCGTCCTTTAACCTCGTTCTCGTCATCCCTGTGTTTGCGAAGATCCTCGCAGGATATGAGTTTGGAAGTCTCAGCAAGGAGATCCTCAGAAGCCCAGGGGTAAAGGGCCTTGTAATCGACCGTCACAGTGGGAGGAGGGTTGGAGGTGATTTTGGTTCTGGCCATCTCGAATCTAAACAAATGAGAGGCAGGAAAAGAAGAAAGGCTCAGAGGAGAACAATGGCGGACGAAGACTCAAAGGTAGAATGAACCCGGGATAAAAGAATAAAACCCTAGAATGCATAAATCACACACAGGCCCAAAACAGTCACAGCATATCATATGGATGATCGAGTTCATGTTATGAATGAGGAGAAGACATAAAAATCATACCTTTAGTTGAGGAAGAGTGGAGAAACGTGAAAAGTCTGTTGGGAAGAAGAGAGCGTGCGCTGGAAGATAGTATATGCAGAAGTGAGGGTGCCAGGTGATGAAACAGTGAAATGGCGCGGGGTTTTGAAGAGGTTTAACGTAGCCCTAGGGAGTTACAACGTTATGAATTCCAAACCGTTGATGGAGCCACGTGGCAGCAGATGAAAGGGGGTTGGTGAAGTGTCCTATCAGAGTACTATTCGTGTACTTATGCGCAGAGCCACATAGGTCGCCTAAGCTCGATACCACGGTGGGGGGCTTGTGTACCGATCAGTCCTCGTCCATCACTTAGTCTCTTCGCTGAAACAAGTTAACAGCTTGAGACTGGGGGGCTTGTGTACTGACCAGTCACCGGACGTCAGCCGGGTCCCACAGCATGGGCCAAAGCCACGTGGAATGGACCCCACAAGAGGTATTGAAAAGAGAGGGGTGACGAGTCATCAGCCCAGCCGGGAAGGGTGAGGAGTCATCAGCCCAGCCGGGAAGGGTGAGGAGTCATCAGCCCAGCCGGGAAGGGTGACGAGTCATCAGCCTACAGAGAGGGGTGACGAGTCATCAGCCCAGTAGGGAAGGGTGACGAGTCATCAGCCCAGTAGGGAAGGGTGAGGAGTCATCAGCCTATGAAGAGGGGTGACGAGTCATCAGCCTAGAGAGAGGGGTGACGAGTCATCAGCCTAGAGAGAGGGGTGATTAGTCATCAGCCTGCAGAGCCAGGTGAGTAGTTGTCAGCTCACCAGGATGGGTGGAGGTGTCATCGTCACTCAGCAGGTCGAGGAGTCCTCGGCCACAGGGTGGCGAGGTGACATCGGCGAGGAGTCCTCGGCCACATGGTGTGGCGAGGTGACATCGGCCTTGGGTGATCTGAACAGCGTAAACAGAACAGCGAAGATTGGTTCCCAGAGTGGGCCAATGACCAGTTAAATACCCAGAGTTAGGGAGAGGCCTGGATCACGAAGTGCCTATGCGGGTAGCAGGGAAAGCACAGTTGGGTGTAGAGTCCTGAGGGGACGAGTACTCACCAGAGCTAGGGTTTTCCCAGTGAAGCTACATGCATGGCACGTGAACAGTAAAGGCACTCCCAGAACAGGTGGCCGCAGAGACTAGGTGCACAAGGAGGCACCCAGGTGGTCACCCTGTGAGAGTTTGCACTCCAGAGAAGGAAACCTTATACGCTAGATTACCCTAAGATTGGGTGATAGCGGCGCAAGGGTATTCCAGTAAACCCTAAATATGGCTAGTAGCGCAGTAAACCCTAATTAGGGCTAATGGCGCAGTAAACCCTAATTAGGGCCAACGGCGCAGTAAATCCTAGCCTATATAAGGGACAGTAAGATACTTCACAAGGTACGCAGTTTCTAGCCCTAAACACACAGTGAAACTCAATACACTTGGTGTTGCTTGCCCTACACTGACTTTAGCGTCGGAGTGCAAACGGCCTCTAGGGCGCCCCTTTTCTCTTTTGCAGGTGCAGATTGCTTCGAAAGAACCAAGCACATATCAACGTGAGGAAGAAGGCGTGTGAGTGTCGTGAGTCAACCGGCAGGCGAGTCAACCGGCAAGAACACAAGTCTTCAAGGTTGGAAGTAGAGTGTGAATGCTGGAGTTGGCGCTCAATGGAGCAGCATATTCCATATGCAGGGATGTACAATGGAATTTGATGAAGTATTGGAGCAGTAAGAGTTGGTTCAGCAGACAACCGAGAAGGTGAAACTGATACAAGGCAGAATGAAAGCTTCTCAAAGTCGGCAGATGTCCTAGGCAGATCAGAGGAGAAAACCTTTGGAGTTTGCTGCTGGGGATCATGTCTTTATGAGGGGGACACCAGCCAAGGGTGTAGGACGAGCTATCAGATCAAAGAAGCTGTCCCCTAAGTTTGTTGGGCCATATCAGATCCTAAGGGGGGTTCAGTCCAGTGGCTTATGAGATCGCCCTACCTCCCCGTTTAGCGAATCTGCATAATGTCTTTCACGTGTCACAGCTAAGGAAGTATCTTGCAGACCCTAGTCACGTGTTGGAAGTGGACGACGTGCAGATCGGGCGATTCACCATGGAAATTTAAAGAAACCATGAGAGGAGCATATCCCTACTTTTTTTCCTTGTAATTCAATTTTCGGGGACGAAAATTTTTCTTGATGGGGAGATTGTAAGAACCTAGAAAATTATATTGGAATAAAAGTGCTATATTTTAAATGAATTCTAAATATGTTTTATTTAAATATAAAGGAAGGAAAGTAGAGCTTAGAAGTCTACGAGATCGCCGTTATTGAGAGAGTAGGCGATCTCCGAGTTCTCTGGCACATGATCGCCGAAGCTACCCTTTGTATCGTGGTCAAGATATTGGATCAACCATAGTGGTACGTTCCAAAAACCACGCGTATCAAGGTGCGGGTTAAGCCTTAGATACGCTGGGCATGCGAAGCTCTATGCTTGAGCATAAGAGATCGTCCTTAGTGTTGCATGCATGGGCGCACGAGGACTAGTGCTAATCTACTCTTGGAAATGTGAAGCTACCGACGTCACCAAGCCTTGTGGAGGTGGTACCTTGGACGTAACATAGTGCAATGAGGAACCTTCAGCAAGGCGTTGCGATGTGTCATCAGTCATCGCCGGGATGAGAAGCACATCAGTCATCGCCAGGGTGAGAGGCATGCGGGCATCGCCGGGGCGTGAGGCATGCGGGCATCGCCGGGGCGCGAGGCATGCGGGCATCGCCGGGGCGCGAGGCATGCGGGCATCGCCGGGGCGCGAGGCATGCGGGCATCGCCGGGGCGCGAGGCATGCGGGCATCGCCGGGGCGCGAGGCATATGGGCATCGCCGGGGCGCGAGGCATGCGGGCATCGCCGGGGGGCGAGGCAAGTGGACATCGCCTGGGATAGACATCGGTCGTCTTCCAGGTTATCGCGCGATGACGTGTTGCACACAGTTAAAGTGGGACCCAGACTCCCAGCAGAAGGCACGCGGCACGCGCGACACGTAGACAAAAAGTGTTGGTTCAGAACAGTGACATCAGAATGTTGGCATGCGCAAGAAACACTCGCGGTCGTACTGTTCAGAGCAGTGGTTGGCATGCACAAGAGACAACAGTGGTCGTACTGTTCAGAGCAGTGGTTGGCATGCACAAGAGACAACCGTGGTCGTGCTGTTCAGAGAAACGTACACTCAGGGTCCTGCAGAAGGGAGTGGCAGCAGCATACGTGGACAAGTATGCTTGGATTCAAAAACCCACTGCGGGGAGGCGAAGAACGTTGGAGTGGCCCAAGAGTGAAAGAGTGAGAGCATCTCAATCCTTCTCCTTTCTCTCCTTCACGCTGCGTTTCAGGCATCCTCAAGCACCAGTACGACGTCCGCCCTTAGAGCACCTGGGAGGTTCTCTGCAAGTTCTCCGAAACAGACGCTAAAACAGAGCTTAAGGCATCCTTGAAGCTCGTGGGTTTGGAGTTCTTAGTGAAGTTACGCAAGTCCAGGTAAGGGAAGCTAACTTTATTTTTCAATACAAGCCATAGATTAGCTGTTTCTGAAGTGAGGGCGACGTGGTCGCCGGTTTCGTTTTCATCTTCGTGAATGCTCTGTTCTATGTGTTTTGGGCGACGTGGTCGCCGGTTTTAAATCCCTCTTCACGATGCTCTATTTTATGTGTGGGGCGACGTGGTCGCCGGTTTTAAATCCTTTTTCAGTGATGTTCGGTTCTTATGCGTTTGGGCGACATGATCGCCGGTTTTAGTATCGTTTTGAAACTGTTGAGATTGAAATGAAAAATGTTTATGCTATTCGAAAACCTGATCGGTGGTATGCTTGTTCTTGTGAATGGGGTTGTTTAAGAAAAGACTCAAGGTATTCTATGATAGATTTATTCTTTATGTGTGGAATGATGCTTTGAATGTTGTGGATGTGGGATCAAGGCATAGTATTTTCAGGAAAGAAAATACCGTGTAAGATCGTGTAGAGTGTGCAATGACCGGTGATTCGTTATGAGATATCCTGACTCTCCTGATGTAATGGAATCACATAGATGAAGTTATTCAGGCGTTGAGAGTCGAAGGAGGTTCACATGTATAGGTGGGTTGTTTGAAAGAGAACGAGCTCGACCTGTTTGGTGTGGATTAACCCTGTCATGCTTGGATAGTGAGGATATTGAGATTCATTTATACGCTGGTGAATGTGTGTGATTTCCCAGCGACCCTGTGAATGTGTGTGATTTCACAGTGGTGCAGCATGACAGGTGCAGATCTCTGAGTCTAGTCAACGCACGAGTCAATCCGGAAGTGGTGTCAAGTGTCTTGCGTGATGAGTCAGTGGAAGTCTGACGTGAGAAATGAGAAACATTGAATTGATAGACACTTGATGGTGTATGTGAATTGAAAGACTCTTGAGGAAATTGTGAAATATGTGATTTACTTGATAGTCATGTGGAAAGAATGAGAAAGCTGATGGTTTTACGTGGGTGTCTTAACTTTGCTTTATCTTGATTTTTAAGCTCATATCTAAACTCGCTTTCAAATATCTAGCTTACCCTTCTGTATTGTTCTGTGGCTGTTTTCTCTTAAAACTGTGATGATCGTGTACCAATTACACGGGAGCAGACGATGTTGCAGGAAGTGGAGATCCTCAGTGAGTGGTCGCCGGAAGGAGATCGCCTACCTCTGTTCTATTAGGCGATCACCTTTTTTCTGCTTTCTAATAGGAGATCGCCAATATGATAGGAGATCGCCTGTCTTATGGGAGATCGCCTTTTTTTGTTAGGAGATCGCCTGTTTTCTTTTTATGCTGTATTTTGGTTTTGTATTGAAATTGTTGATGGAATGTATTAAAACCCCTATAAGAGGGACGTTTCTTTTTGAGATACAATGTATGGGATGTTGTACTTTCAATATATATATACATATGTTGATTTTATAAATAAATGTCTACGCTTATTTTATTATATAAATATGAAAAGAATTTGGCGGGATGTTACAGAATACATTCCAGAATAGAGATTAAAATATAATGTCCAGAAACAGGCACCAAAACACAGAAATAAAAGGATAATGTTCAACAGATATAAGAAGACAATATTGGGAAGAAAGAAAACTATTCCCTGTAGTAAAGCTCAGCCAGTTGTTCCTGTACTCCCTCGAGTTGATAATCTAGATGCTGGAACCTGGCTTGAGTCATCTCAAAGTAGGCTTTCTGGTCTTCTGAAAGAGTGTCAAGTCGATGCAGTACCTGCCTTTCAAAACTAGACAAAGGTTCACCTCTGAATTCGGGAGAATGATATGCAACCAGTGCATTGTGTTCTGTAGCATCCAAGTCATCATGATTAGGTTGATGATCAGCATGAACATTGTCATCTTCCATAGGAACAGCAGCTTCTTCATCATCATTGTTGTTATGGTTGGACGTACCATGTTCCATTCTAGGACCTGTTGTCCTTGTAAAAACCCACTCTTCACCTTCCTTGAGGAATCCCATCTTCATGAGCGTAGAGTTGTCGATTTCACTAATTGCTTTGATTGGCTCGTTTCTCTCATTAGCAGTGTCAATCTCAAAACAATCGATTAATTTTGAAATGAAAATTGCATAGGGAAATCTGTAATCAGATAGCCTCTTGGATTTGAGCATATGCTCTGTCATTACACAAACCCAATTTATTTTTATGCAATGCATGAGACAGTAGAGTAGAATGAGGTCTTCCTCATGTAATGTAGCATGATTACTTCCCCTAGGTGTCAGTTGCCATGCAATAACATAGGCTAGAAACCTAGGAGTTAGGTTCAGATTACCTGCATGAAACCTGTTTATGTGTTGATTCTTATCTCTCATGTAGCTTGTGTAGAACTGAATCTTATTGAATTCTTGAATCATGGTTGTGTTCCCCTTTCCCACCTTGAGGCCTGAATACTTGATTCCAACGATGTTGCTCCAAACTTCACTTGTTATTTTTATTTGGACACCTTTTACGTGGGAAATTAAATTTTTCCCATCAAGGGTCAGATTGGTATAGAATACCTTCAGTAGATCTGGATAGATGTTGCCAGTCATTTCAAGAAATGGCTTCAATCTCTGATGCTTGAGAAGTGCTTTGGGTTCAGTCAGCTTTTCACTCTTCATCCATGAAAACTCGAGGATCTTTGGCACATTTACCTGTTTTCTACTTATCTCATGTAAGTAAGTGGTCATGGCTTCAGCATCACCATCGAACCATTTCTCTAAAATACCTTGAGTGTTATTCTTCTGCTCACGGGATTTCTTCCTTTTGTATTAATGCTTAGCAGAGTTGGAGTGTGAAGAAGAAACAAATCAAAAACATAGAGTCAGTACAGATTTTATTCCTGCAGCAGTTTCAGTTTTTGGAAAGAGGCAAAATCATTTTGAAAAAGTGTTTTAGCTTTTAATGAAAAATAGCTTTCCACACAGTTAGTCAAACCAGTTTGAATATCCAGACAGAACAGCCATAAACCTGCTGGTCAAAGCAATAAAGCAGTCAAGGTGCATGTATAATTTCTCTTTCCTAGTTATGTATATTTCAGGCACAGAAATAAACAGATTAAACAGAGAAATAACATGTTATAGATTTAAAATATCACTGCAGTGAACAGTTTAAGCTGATAATACCCAATTCGTTTAACAAGAAATAAAACCTATCTTTAGCCAGAGGTTTTGTAAACAGATCAGCCAATTGAAACTCAGTACTAATGAATTTAATATCACAAATACCATTAGCTATATTTTCTCTTAAGAAATGATGTCTAATCTCTATGTGCTTTGTTCTTGAATGTAACACAGGATTTTTAGACAGGTTTATGGCACTGGTATTATCACAATTAATAGGTATCTTGTTTAACAGTATTCCATAGTCACTTAGCTGTTGCCTTAGCCATAATGTTTGAGCACAGCAGCTTCCAGCAGCAATGTATTCTGCTTCTGCTGTAGAGAGGGCAACACAAGCTTGTTTCTTGCAATGCCAAGAAATCAAGCTTGATCCTAGCATGTGACATGTTCCACTAGTGCTCTTTGTAACATCCCGCAAAATTCTTTTCATATTTATATAATAAAACAAGCGTAGACATTTATTTATAAAATCAACATATGTATATATATATTGAAAGTACATCATCCCATACATTGTATCTCAAAAAGAAACGTCCCTCTTATAGGGGTTTTAATACATTCCATCAACTGTTTCAAAATAAAACTAAAATACAGCATAAAAAGAAAACAGGCGATCTCTTCCTCCAACTGCTCACTGAGGAGCTCGACTACCTGCAACATCATCTGCTCCCGTGTAAAATACACGATCATCACAGTTTTAAGAAAAACAGCCACAGAACAAAAACGCAGGGTAAGCTAGATATTTTAAAGAGAATTTAGATATGAAACTTTAAAATCAAGATAAAACAAATTTAAGACACCCACGTAAAACCATCAATTTCCCATTCATTTCACACACTTCACAATTTCATCAAGAGTCGTTCAATTCACATACACCATCAAGTGTCTATCAATACAATGTTAATATTTCTCTTTCTCACGTCCGACTTCCACGGACTCACCACACATAGACACATACCACACAACTGTAAAGTCCACACAGGACAGCTAGTGAAGTCCACACAGGACAGCTACTGAAGTCCACACAGGACAGCTACTGAAGTCCACACAGGACAGCTACTGAAGTCCACACAGGACAGCTACTGAAGTCCACACAGGACAGCTACTGAAGTCCACACAGGACAGCTAATGAAGTCCACACAGGACAGCTACTAAACATCAATTCACCCAATGCACCATACAACACTTAAATGAACACAGCAACAATCATTCCACGGTTCAGATTTTCGAATATCACATGCATTTCACATTTAAATCTCAAACAGTCTCAACGACACTAAAACAGGGGAGTTCGAAATCAACAATATTAAAACCGGCGATCACACCCAAAACAGGGGATTTTGAAATAACAGTTGAAAAACCGGCGACCACGTCGCCCCATCACCAAAACAGAGCATCGTGACAATAGGATTTTAAAAACCGGCGACCACGTCGCCCAGGCACATCGAACAGAGCATTCACGAAGATGAAAACGAAACCGGCGACCTCGTCGCCCTCACTTCCGAAATAGCTAAACTACGACTTGTATTGAAAATGGAGGCTAGCTTCCCTTACCTGGACTTGCGTAAACTTCACTAAGAGTTCCAACCCAACGAGCTTCAAGGATGCCTTAACTCTGCTTTAGCGTCTGGTTTGGGGGACTTGCAGAGAACCTCCCAGGTGCTCTATGGCAGTCGTCGATAGCCAAGCAGGGACGTGATAAGGCCTGAATCGCAGAGTGAAGGAGAGAAAAGAGAAGGATGAAGGTAGACTCACTCTGTCACTCTTGAACCACAGCAACGTTCTCCCTCTCAGAAGTGATTTTTGAATCTAAACCAACTTGTCCACAAATGCCGCTGCCACCACCCACTCTGCAGGAAGGCTTGCGTGCACGCTTCCTTGAACAGTACGGCCACGTGTATCTCTGCACATGCCAACTCTCTGATGTCACTCTTCTGAAACACCCTTTTTGTCTACGTGTCGCGCGTGCAGGACGTTTCATGCTGGGAGCCTGGGTCCCACCTTATCTGTGTGAAACACGACATCACGCGGTAACCTTCCACCGATGACTCATCCTAGCGAACGACCAACGTCTCTCTCTGGAAGACGACCGATCTCTCTCTCTGGAAGACCACCGATGTCTCTCCCTGCAAGACGACCGATCTCTCTCTCTGGAAGACGACCGATGTCTCTCCCTGCATGACGACCGATGTCTCTCTCTGTAAAACGACCGATGTCTCTCGCCCTGGCGATGTCCGAATGTGTCTCGCCCCTGGCGATGCCCGCATGTCTCTCGCGCCCTGGCGATGTCCGGATGCCTCGCGCCCTGGCGATGTCTGTGTGCCTCTCGCGCCCCGGCGATGCCCACATGCCACGCGCCCTGGCGATGTTCGCATGCCTCTCGCGCGCTGGCGATATCCGCATGTCTCGCGCCCTGGCGATGACTGATGACAATCGCCACGCCTGGCTGAAGGTTCTTCATCCCACAATGTTACGTCCAAGGTATCACCTCCACATGATTACCTCACGATAAAGTCATCGCACCTGACTACTTGGTTAATAAAATGGTCAGCCGACCGACCTCTACCAGCTCTTTGTATTTTAAATAATAACATCTTCTGAAATTATTTAAATATAACACTTTTATTCCAATTAAAGTTTCTAGGTCCTTACATTCTCCCCAACAAGAAAAATTTTCGTCCTCGAAAATTGAATTACAAGGAAAAGAGGTAGGGATAGGCTTCTCTCATGGTTTCTTCTAACTCCCAAGTTGAATCCCCTGATCTGTCATTTCATTGGTTGAAGTGGAGACTTGCAGACCAGAAAGCCTGTCTCAAATACTTGATCCTTAAAACTCCTAATTCCTCTTGTTTTAGATGTCCTTCATTGGCATGAACTGATCTGCGATGACTTGGGTGACATCAACATTATTATTCTGTCTAGAAACTGCAGAGATGGAGTTTCTTCCAGGATTTTCATTTTTCAGTTCAGAAACAACCGGTTTGTAGCTTGGCTTCACATTAGACACCGTTTCTTGTCAAACCGATGGTGAAACAGCAAAAACTTGAGGGAGCACGGTCTCTTTCTTCAGGCGCCCCTCTGTTTCATCTCTTCTTTGATTACTAATAGCAGATCAGGAAAAACCCACCCCTTTAACAGATGGTTGGGATTTCAGAGCTGCTAACTCAGAAATTCCAATGGATACATCCATATTAGCATTGCATGGGATCTCAAGGTGCTCAGTATTCAACATGCAGATCATAAATCCCTCACTGTGTTCAGGGTGAGGACTTGTTGCCAAAGCTGACAATGCAGCAGTGTTTCTAGGATCAGAAACGAAACGCTGACCACCACAACTGCCCATTTAAAGGACTAGCTGTAAATCCCATCCCATTAGAAACACAAGGCACGGAAAGTTCTGCTTCCACATCCAACTTTCTGCAATTTACTAACATCGCTAGAAGAACTCAACCTCATCATAACACGGCTTACCCTTATTCTTATCCATAGCCATTACCTCCTTCCCTTCTACATTCACAGGCAGAACTGCATCCTCATTTGCCAAGTTCAGGAGATCTACGGCATCAGGAGCCTTTAGTCTCAACCCACCATTTCCATACTCATCTTTCGAATCACGATCAACAAAACAGCATCCATTCTGCGTGAAGCTTTCTCTCTTATCCCAGTAACTTCTCTACCTAGTATTTTTCAGCAAATTTCTCTGTCTAATTGAACTTTAGACATAAATACAATATCTCATCTTTCCTTTTAAGCTTGTGGTTAAGCTAGAGCCATCTCATGCTGTGCTGTTTCATCGACATAACCATCTTCCAAGCTTCAAATAAAAGAAAATTCATTCTTTCATTCTTTGAACTTAACCCTGGTACTTCCCATGGATACACATGCTTAAGTCTTCAAACCCTCAATATACTGCTTATTTACTCTCCATAACTTATATGTAGCTGAAACTAAACCTTGGTACAACTAAATCTAACTTACACTTGCTTCTTTAATTCCATCAACTCTGCTGGAGCCATTGACACTGGTCCAGCTCCAGGTACCAAAACAATAGAGAATTCCATCTCTCTCTTAGGAGGTAGTCCAGGTATTTCTTCTGGAAATACATCCATGAAATCCTTCACCACATGTATACTGCCCATATCTTCATCATTCTTCACTCCCCCTTGAGCTAGGATCACAAGGCACGTCGCCCCTTCTTTCAACTCCGACCATACATGCTGAGCAGATATCATATCTGTCTCTTGGAGATCTGGAAACACCACATCCTGCCTACTGCAATCTATGAGAATGTGATTGGCAGATAGCCAATCCATTCCCAGGATAACATCCAGATCCTGAGGAGGTAGACAGATCAAATTCACTTTGAACCTGCGTCCCTCTACTATCACTGGACATTCAGAGCAAACTGGGGAGGTCAAAACCTGTCCTGATGCAGGTGTAGAGATCAACCGTTCAAACGACAGCTCCTTCACTAGAAGGCCCAGTTCGGTTGCACACCGATTTGACACAAAAGAGTGTGTCGCTCCAGAATCAAACAAAACTCTAACGTATCTACCAGCTATAAACAAGCACCTTGTACTAGGTTACCTGACTGAGATGCCTCCGCTCCAGACATGGCAAACACTCTCCCTGCTGCCTGAGGTCTGCTGCCTTCGTTCCTCAACTGCTGGGAACCACTGGGTTGAGTCGCCCTATTCCCGTTAGGACACTCTCTAGCAAGGTGTCCCGTCTCTCGGCAGATGTAGCATCTTCTCCCTGAATCTCTCTTGGGGCACACATTGGATGTGTGTGGCCCACCACAATGGAAACATCTGAGTTTCCAGGGCTGTTGCTGCTGAAACTGGGGAGGTGCTGCTTCTGCCCTATGCTGCGGAGGTCTCGCATAAGGCTTATTCTGCTGTTGCTGCACCTTGGCCTTCCCATTGGAAGAACCCCCTGGGTATGACCTGATCACCCGGGAGTCACTCTTCTCCAGTGTCTCCACCATCTTCGCCTTCTCCACTAAGGCGTGAAATTCTCTTATGCACATAGGTGCTATGGTCCTCTTCAGCTCATGCTTCAGTCCTTCTTCAAATTTCCTACACCTCCAAGCCTCAGAGGTCGCCTGGGTATAGAATCGGGCGAGGTACTCAAACCGAGCAGCATAAGCATTCACTGACATCTCCCCCTGCTCCAACCTGAGGAATTCTGCTTCCTTCGCAAACCTTGCACTATCTGGGAAGTATTTTTCCAGAAATCTCACCCTGAAGCTCTCCCAGTCTAAAACATCAGCTCTGGCTTCCATCATCTGCTGAGCTCCCATCCACCAGAACTCGGCTTCTCCAGATAGCAGATAGGTGGCGAATACCAATTTCTTCTCTTCAGGGCAGGGGGTCGCCCTAAAGATTTTCTCCAACTCCCTGACCCACTGATCTGCTTGATTAGGGGTAGCATTCCCACTGAACTTGGGTGGGTTGTGCCTCATGAACTCGGTCAGTCCCATCTGTTCCTGAGGCTGACCGACGTGAGAAGTTGTTTCAGCCGACCGAGCAGTTTCCCAATGGTGCATTGCAGCTTGATGATTTTGAGCCATTGCTGCATTCTGTTGTTGGATAGCACTCGCCATCATCTCAATGGCCCTGGCGATCTGGCCCATTTCCGAAGAAGGTTGGGGAGGGGTAGGAGGTCTACGTGCCATCTCCTGTGTAAGATTAGGAAACTATTATTCTCTAATCATATTCCTATAAAATGAACTTGATGAGGAATCAATTCATTTAGAAGACCACATCTAGGTCTTACAAAGGCCAGCATCTCAAATTCATCAAGAATTTTGAGTTTATCAGCCGATCATGATACTTACAGCAGCAAGCATAATACCAAAACAGCCACTGGTATAAAACCATCAGTCCAAACAACCACTTTCAATCAATTACAAAGACACTCAACAAAGTGAAATAATTCACACCAGAATCCAATATATGCTAAACATCAAACTTTCAGGACTAAGATTGAGAATCATCTTGATCCAGTTATGAGTGTGCACCCTCATCACTTTATCAAGATCCTCTCATTCTTAGTACCAAGATTTTCACTTAGGGCATACATTCTCTAAGGCACACACAAAATTTCAATACAAAAACGTTTTGAGAACCTTTCACTATAGTTGTTATTTGAAACTCAAATAGATTTTATGAGCAGAAGAAACACAATGGATCCACAGCCCTCAGGTCATCCTAAGGACGAACTGCTCTGATACCATTAATGTAACATCCCGCAAAATTCTTTTCATATTTATATAATAAAACAAGCGTAGACATTTATTTATAAAATCAACATATGTATATATATATTGAAAGTACATCATCCCATACATTGTATCTCAAAAAGAAACGTCCCTCTTATAGGGGTTTTAATACATTCCATCAACTGTTTCAAAATAAAACTAAAATACAGCATAAAAAGAAAACAGGCGATCTCTTCCTCCAACTGCTCACTGAGGAGCTCGACTACCTGCAACATCATCTGCTCCCGTGTAAAATACACGATCATCACAGTTTTAAGAAAAACAGCCACAGAACAAAAACGCAGGGTAAGCTAGATATTTTAAAGAGAATTTAGATATGAAACTTTAAAATCAAGATAAAACAAATTTAAGACACCCACGTAGAACCATCAATTTCCCATTCATTTCACACACTTCACAATTTCATCAAGAGTCGTTCAATTCACATACACCATCAAGTGTCTATCAATACAATGTTAATATTTCTCTTTCTCACGTCCGACTTCCACGGACTCACCACACATAGACACATACCACACAACTGTAAAGTCCACACAGGACAGCTAGTGAAGTCCACACAGGACAGCTACTGAAATCCACACAGGACAGCTACTGAAGTCCACACAGGACAGCTACTGAAGTCCACACAGGACAGCTACTGAAGTCCACACAGGACAGCTACTGAAGTCCACACAGGACAGCTAATGAAGTCCACACAGGACAGCTACTAAACATCAATTCACCCAATGCACCATACAACACTTAAATGAACACAGCAACAATCATTCCACGGTTCAGATTTTCGAATATCACATGCATTTCACATTTAAATCTCAAACAGTCTCAACGACACTAAAACAGGGGAGTTCGAAATCAACAATATTAAAACCGGCGATCACACCCAAAACAGGGGATTTTGAAATAACAGTTGAAAAACCGGCGACCACGTCGCCCCATCACCAAAACAGAGCATCGTGACAATAGGATTTTAAAAACCGGCGACCACGTCGCCCAGGCACATCGAACAGAGCATTCACGAAGATGAAAACGAAACCGGCGACCTCGTCGCCCTCACTTCCGAAATAGCTAAACTACGACTTGTATTGAAAATGGAGGCTAGCTTCCCTTACCTGGACTTGCGTAAACTTCACTAAGAGTTCCAACCCAACGAGCTTCAAGGATGCCTTAACTCTGCTTTAGCGTCTGGTTTGGGGGACTTGCAGAGAACCTCCCAGGTGCTCTATGGCAGTCGTCGATAGCCAAGCAGGGACGTGATAAGGCCTGAATCGCAGAGTGAAGGAGAGAAAAGAGAAGGATGAAGGTAGACTCACTCTGTCACTCTTGAACCACAACAACGTTCTCCCTCTCAGAAGTGATTTTTGAATCTAAACCAACTTGTCCACAAATGCCGCTGCCACCACCCACTCTGCAGGAAGGCTTGCGTGCACGCTTCCTTGAACAGTACGGCCACGTGTATCTCTGCACATGCCAACTCTCTGATGTCACTCTTCTGAAACACCCTTTTTGTCTACGTGTCGCGCGTGCAGGACGTTTCATGCTGGGAGCCTGGGTCCCACCTTATCTGTGTGAAACACGACATCACGCGGTAACCTTCCACCGATGACTCATCCTAGCGAACGACCAACGTCTCTCTCTGGAAGACGACCGATCTCTCTCTCTGGAAGACCACCGATGTCTCTCCCTGCAAGACGACCGATCTCTCTCTCTGGAAGACGACCGATGTCTCTCCCTGCATGACGACCGATGTCTCTCTCTGTAAAACGACCGATGTCTCTCGCCCTGGCGATGTCCGGATGTGTCTCGCCCCTGGCGATGCCCGCATGTCTCTCGCGCCCTGGCGATGTCCGGATGCCTCGCGCCCTGGCGATGTCTGTGTGCCTCTCGCGCCCCGGCGATGCCCACATGCCACGCGCCCTGGCGATGTTCGCATGCCTCTCGCGCGCTGGCGATATCCGCATGTCTCGCGCCCTGGCGATGACTGATGACAATCGCCACGCCTGGCTGAAGGTTCTTCATCCCACAATGTTACGTCCAAGGTATCACCTCCACATGATTACCTCACGATAAAGTCATCGCACCTGACTACTTGGTTAATAAAATGGTCAGCCGACCGACCTCTACCAGCTCTTTGTATTTTAAATAATAACATCTTCTGAAATTATTTAAATATAACACTTTTATTCCAATTAAAGTTTCTAGGTCCTTACACTCTTTCTGTCAACCTTGCACCCTGCAAAATCAGAATCTGAAAAACAGTTTAAGTATAAGGAAACATGGTTAGGATACCATAGTCCAACAGATTTTGTCCCTTGCAAGTATTTCAGAATTCTCTTGACTGCATTGTAGTGAGATTCCCTTGGATCAGATTGATATCTGGCACATAGGCATACAGCAAACTGTAAGGACCTAGAAACTTTAATTGGAATAAAAGTGTTATATTTAAATAATTTCAGAAGATGTTATTATTTAAAATACAAAGAGCTGGTAGAGGTCGGTCGGCTGACCATTTTATTAACCAAGTAGTCAGGTGCGATGACTTTATCGTGAGGTAATCATGTGGAGGTGATACCTTGGACGTAACATTGTGGGATGAAGAACCTTCAGCCAGGCGTGGCGATTGTCATCAGTCATCGCCAGGGCGCGAGACATGAGGATATCGCCAGCGCGCGAGAGGCATGCGGACATCGCCAGGGCGTGAGGCATGCGGGCATCGCCAGGGAGAGACATCGGTCGTCTTCCAGAGAGAGACATCGGTCGTCATGCAGGGAGAGACATCGGTCGTCATGCAGGGAGAGACATCGGTCGTCATGCAGGGAGAGACATCGGTCGTCTTCCAGAGAGAGACATCGGTCGTTCGCCAGGATGAGTCATCGGTGGAAGGTTATCGCGCGATGTCGTGTTTCACACAGTTAAAGTGGGACCCAGACTCCCAACATGAAACGTCCTGCAGGCGCGCAACGTAGACAAAAAGGGTGGTTCAGAATAGTGACATCAGAAAGTTGGCATGCGCAAGAGACACTCGCGGTCGTACTGTTCAGGGCAGTGGTTGGCATGCGCAAGAAGACAAAAAGGGTGGTTCAGAATAGTGACATCAGAAAGTTGGCATGCGCAAGAGACAACCGTGGCTGTACTGTTCAGTGAAACGTACACTCAGGCTTTCCTGCAGAGGGGGTGGTGGCAGCAGCATGCGTGGACAAGTAGGCTTGGATTCAAAAACCCACTGCGGGGAGGCAAAGAACGTGGCAGTGGCTCAAGAGTGAAAGAGCGAGTGCATCTTCATCCCTCTCTTTTCTCCTCTTCGCGCTGCGATTTAGGCAACCTCAAGCACCAGTAGACAAGCGACGACTGCCCTTGGACACTTTGGAGGTTCTCTCCAAGTCCTCCAAACCAGACGCTAAAACAGAGTTAAAGCATCCTTGAAGCTCGTTGGGTTGGAGCTCTTAGTGAAGTTTACGCAAGTCCAGGTAAGGGAAGCTAGCTTTATTTTCAATAAAAGCCGTAGGCTAGCTGTTTCTGAAGTGAGGGTGACGTGGTCGCCGGTTTCGTATTCTTTTCGCGATGCTCTGTTCTATGTGTTTGGGCGACGTGGTCGCCGGTTTTAAACCCCTTTTTCATGATGTTCTGTTCTTATGTGTTTGGGCGACGTGATCGCCGGTTTTAAATACAGATTTCGAAATCCCCTGTTTTGGACGTGATCGCCTGTGTTATTATTGATTTCGAACTCCCCTGTTTTAGTGTCGTTGAGACTGTTTGAGATTTAAATGTGAAATGCATGTGATATTCGAAAATCTGAACCGTGGAATGATTGCTGTGTTCGTTTAAGTGTTGTATGGTGCATTGGGTGAATTGATGTTAAGTAGCTGTCCTGTGTGGACTTCAGTAGCTGTCCTGTGTGGACTTCAGTAGCTGTCCTGTGTGGACTTCATCAGCCGTCCTGTGTGGACTTCATCAGTTGTCCTGTGTGGACTTCATTACCTGTCCTGTGTGGACTTTACAGTGGTGTGGTATGTGTCTATGTGTGGTGAGTCCGTGGAAGTCGGACGTGAGAAAGCGAAATATTGAGATTTGATAGGCATTTGATGTTTTATGTGAAACAAATAACTCTTGATGAAATTGTGAAGTGTGTGAAATGAATGGGAAATTGATGGTTTTACGTGGGTGTCTTAAATTTTTTTTGTCTTGATTTTAAAGTTTCATATCTAAATTCTCTTTAAAATATCTAGCTTACCCTACGTTTTTGTTCTGTGGCTGTTTTTCTTAAAACTGTGATGATCGTGTATTTTACACGGGAGCAGATGATGTTGCAGGTAGTCGAGCTCCTCAGTGAGCAGTTGGAGGAAGAGATCGCCTGTTTTCTTTTTATACTGTATTTTGGTTTTATTTTGAAACAGTTGATGGAATGTATTAAAACCCCTATAAGAGGGACGTTTCTTTTTGAGATACAATGTATGGGATGATGTACTTTCAATATATATACATATGTTGATTTTATAAATAAATGTCTACGCTTATTTTATTATATAAATATGAAAAGAATTTTGCGGGATGTTACACAAACATAATATCAGGTCTGCTGGCAGTTAAGTACAGCAGGGATCCAATTAAGCTTCTGAACTTGGATTGGTCAACAGGTTTTCCTGCACAGTCTTGGTCTAGTTGACAGCTTGTTGAAATAGGAGTGCTGATTGCCTTACATTGATCCATATCAAACTTTTTCAGTAGCTCTTTGCAGTATTTTTCTTGACTAATGAAGATTCCATCCTTGAGCTGTTTCACTTGCAGGCCAAGGAAGAAGTTCATTTCCCCCAACATTGACATCTCAAACTCTCTCATCGTTGTATTGAAAAAAGCTTCACACATTTCCTCATTGGTTGACCCAAAGATTATATCATCTACATACACTTGTACCAGAATAATATCTTCCCTTTTCTTCTTAATGAATAGAGTCTTGTCAGAATTACCACGGTTATAGCCTTGAGAAAGCAAAAATTCACTTAACCTTTCATACCATTGCCTTGGTGCTTGTTTTAGTCCATACAAGGCCTTCTTAAGCTTGTACACATGTTCTGGATTTTTGTAATCTTCAAAGCCTGGGGGCTGGGAAACAAACACCTCCTCATTTATGTACCCATTTAGGAATACACTTTTAACATCCATTTGAAACAATTTGAAGCCTTTGATGCTGGAAAATGCTAGAAGTAATCTGACAGCTTCAAGACGTGCTACTGGTGCATAGGTTTCACCAAAATCAATACCTTCTTCTTGGTTGTATCCTTTAGCAACCAGCCTTGCTTTGTTTCTAGTGATAGCTCCATGTTCATCCAACTTGTTCCTGTACACCCACTTGGTTCCTATGATATTCATCTCATGCTTTCTTGCAACCAAGGTCCACACTTCATTGTATTCAAACTGGTTCAGTTCTTCCTGCATTGCTGTTATCCAATTGCTGTCTTGCAGTGCTTCTTCCAGGCTTTTAGGCTCAATCTGTGACACAAAAGCTACTGTTCTGCAGAAATTGTTGAGAGAATTTCTGGTTGAGACTCCTTTCTCTAGTTTTCCAATTACATTGTCAAGAGTAAGATCCTTGGGAGTCTTCCATTCCTTAGGCAACCCTGCATTCACAACAGACTCTTTGACAGCATTTGGATTAGTTGTATCAAATTCAGTGGATTGATTTTTCTGCAGAATTATTCTTAAATCATCCACACCAGATTCATCCAAAACAGATTTCGGTATAGAACAATCTGTTTCATCAAACACCACATGCATAGACTCTTCTACAGCAAGCAATCTTTTGTTATAGACTCTATAAGCATGTCCATTTATAGCATAACCAAGGTGTATACCTTCATCAGATTTAGGGTCAAATTTCCCAAGATTATCTTTACCATTATTTAGAATAAAACATTTGCACCCAAATACTCTAAGATGGCTAATGCTAGGCTTTCTTCCTTTGTACAGTTCATAAGGGGTTTTCTTAAGAATAGGTCTTATTAATGTTCTGTTAAGCACATAGCAAGCAGTATAAACAGCATCAGCCCAGAAATACTTTGGTAAATTTGATTCATTTAACATAGTTCTTGCTAATTCTTCCAAAGATCTATTCTTTCTTTCAACCACACCGTTTTGTTGAGGTGTCCTAGGAGCAGAATAGCTATGTGTTATGCCATGCTTTTCACAAAACTTATCAAATTTTGCATTTTGAAATTCTCCCCCATGATCACTACGAATCTGTTTTATGCAGTTCTCATTTTCATTGTTCAAAACCTTTACCAATTTCTTGAAAGCTTTGTATGTATCATTTTTAGAAGCAATGAATAGAGTCCAAGTATATCTAGAAAAGTCATCAACAATCACCAAAGCATAATAATTTCCAGCAAGGCTAGCAGTCCTAGATGGTCCAAATAAATCCATATGCAATACATCCAGAATTTTATTTGTAGAAACTATATCTTTAGATTTAAAAGGGGTTCTAATCTGTTTTCCTTTTACACATGCATCACACAACCTATTATTTTTAAAACATATTTTTGGTAGACCAGAAACAAGGTCCTTACACAACAATTTATTCAAGTGATCTGTATGGATATGAGCCAACCTCCTGTGCCATAGCCAAGACTCATCACTTTTTGACAGCAAGCATTCATTTTCAGAATTGTTATTAACAATGTCTAGGAGATAGATGTTGTTTACCCTTTTCCCTGTGAACAGCACCTTACTAGAGTTTTGATTTGAAATTGTACATGTGTTGGCTTCAAAATTAACCATGTATCCCTTATCACAAAGCTGACTAATACTGAGAAGATTATGCTTTAAGCCTTCAACATACAGGACATTCTCAATTATAGTTGAGTCTTTAGTGCCAACATCTCCTCTTCCAAGAATTTTTCCTCTATTGTTGTCCCCATATGTGACATAACCTTCAGCTTTGAGTTTCAAACTTATGAACTGGGCCAAATCACCAGTCATATGTTTTGAGCAGCCGCTATCAAGGTACCACTTATTTTTCCTGCTGTTTTTCTGCAAAACAGATTACACATATGGTACCCCTCTTAGTATAGGGTCCAGCATGATTAATACCTTTCCTTAGGAAGCCATTTGGCTAAGCCTTTAGGAACAAGATATTTTCTAGCCCTACATGTTCTTGATGTATGACCAGATTTCATGCAGTAGAAATAGGATGCAGTATATACTGTATTTAATCTGTTAAAAGAAGAAAAACCTGTTTTGGCAGGAAAAAAAAACCTGGACAGCTTTTTAACATTTTGCTTTATTCCAGGATTATATCCTAAACCATTTTTATTAAAGACAGCATTTTGTGAACCCAGCAATGTTTCAAGATTTTCTCTTCCTTTTGTGAAATTTGATAAAGTCTTTTGTACTGATCGGTCCTCGGACGTCAGATGGGTCCCACAGCATGGGCCAAAGCCACATGGAGTAGACCCCATCAGAGGTGATCGCCTGCACCGTAGGGAGATGAGTAATCGGTCATCGCCTGCTCCGTAGGGAGATGAGTAATCGGTCATCGCCTGCTCCACAGGGAGATGGGTAATCGGTCATCGCCTGCTCCACAGAGAGATGGGTAATCGGTCATCGCCTGCTCCGCAGATTATTAGTAAATATTCCCAGAGGTAAAGAGAGTCCCGAATCACGAAGGCTACATGCATGGCACGTGAACAGTGAAGGCCCTCCCAGAACAGGTGTTCATCCTGTTAGAGTTTGCACTCCAGAGAAGGAAACCCTATGCGCTAGGTTATCCCAAAGACTGGGTAAGAGTGGCGCAGGGGGCATTCCAGTAAACCCTAAGTGTGTCCAGCAGCGCAATAAACCCTAATTAGGGTTAGCGGCACAGAAAACCCTAAGTATATAAGGAACAGTAATATGTTTCACAGAGGTACGCAATTCTAGACCTAAACACAGAGAGAAATTCAGACTTTAATGTTTCTTGCCCCGTTCTGACTTGAGCGTCGGAGTGCAAACGGCCGCGAGGGCGCCCCCCTTTTTTCTTTTGCAGGTGCGATCATACCAGCACAGACTAGGTGAGGAAGGAGGTGTGTGGCGGCCGCAGAAGTCAGCTGACGCAGAGTCAACCGGCAGGAACATTAGGCGCCCACCGTGGGGCCGAGTAAAACAAGGTCCCATACACGAGAGTGAGAGAGAAACCACAGAAGATGAGGACGACAAGGCACGGTTCCGTTCCACCGAATGGAGGCGAAAGCGTTACCATGCAGCAACTCATGGAAACAATGCGCGCCCTCCAGGAGACGGTGGCGGAGTCCAGGGCGCACCAAGCGCGGATGCAGGAAGACCTGGCCGCCTCACAGGCCAGGAATGAGGAGTTGCACAAAGCGAACGAGGAGCTGCGTGTGAGTCTGCAAAACGTGCGGCAAGATGGAGACTGTGGGGGAGAGGATCGGGCTCCACCAACGCCCACAAGGGCCTTTCCCAACCCTTTCTCCCAGGAAATCATGGACACGGTGGTCCCTGCCACCTTCGTAGGGCCCAAGACCGTGTTCACTGGGAAAGAAGACCCCGAAAGGCATCTCACCGCTTTCCATACGCAGATGATGCTGTCGGGAGGATCGGATGCGGTCTACTGCAAGATGTTTATGAGCACCCTCCACAGCACAGCGTTGGACTGGTTTGTGAGTCTACCTACCGGACATATTTCCAGTTTCCGGCAATTTTCCAAGCTGTTTGTCGATCAGTACATCGTGAATAAGGCGCCGCCTATGGTGTCTTACGACCTGTTCGACCTAAGGCAATTCCAGGGGGAATCTTTGAAGGATTATCTGAACAGATTCGGGGCCCAGATAGTCCGACTACCAGGTAAAGAGGAGGAGATGTTTGTACACGCCTTTAAGAAAGGCGTGCTACCTGGGCCATTCAGCGAATCATTGATCAGGAGTCGCCCTGCAACTTTCGCAGAGATTCGGCGACGTGCTGTGGCTCACATCGCTGCCGAGAACGAAGTGATAGAAAAGAGGGGGAGTACGGCTCCCGCAAAACCACGCACCCAAGCCAGGACTCAGCCTCAGAGGGTGTTGGAGACGGCAGCGGTAAAGAAGGACCAAAGGATATATCATCCTTATGATCCGAAGAAAAGTAAAGATGATGGCAGTAGTAGAGCAAGAGGATCAGGTCGCCCGAGGGATTTCAAGCGTCCTCCGAGGCATGAGTTCGTGATGAGATTGGGGGACCTGATCGCCATCCCCAGTATAGCTGCCAAGCTGACGATGCCCGAGAAGAAGACGGATAAAGTGTTGGGGCCAAAGCCAGATGCGTGGTGTGAATTCCACAAAGGTTTTGGCCACACCATTAACTCCTGTCTGTTGCTAGGACACCAACTCGACAAGTTGGTCCAAAGTGGATTCCTGAAGGACTACTTGCTGCAGAAGGCAGCAGATGCGACGAGCTCCCAGCCGGCGAGCACTGAGAGCCAGCAGCATGAAGTGCCCATCCACGGGGAGATACACACTATAGCTGGGGGATTCTCCGGAGGTGGGTGCACCGCGTCGCAGCGCAAGAGGTATGCTCGGTCGGTGATGGCAGTAGAAGCATTCGACGACCATTCGCCCGATGTGGACATCGCGTTTACCAGGGAAGATCTTAAAGACGTTGTGCCACATGACAACGATCCCGTAGTGATCTCGCTTGTCACCGCTGGGAGGAAGATCCACCGGGTGCTGGTCGACCAGGGAAGCTCGGCCGATGTTATGTTCTGGCCAACTTTCAACAAGCTGCAGTTACCCCTTGACCAGCTGAGACCGTACGGGGTGTAACATCCCGCCAAAACGTTTCACAAATATATAAAAATGAAAATATACGTAAAACCAAAGTGTTGAAATGAACATAATTATATATATGTAATGATGTTTCTCCTCGCAGGGAGTTTAATACAAAACGGTCATTTTCCAAAACTTAAACATAAAAACAGCAAAAACAACCAAACAACCGATCTCCCAACATAAAAAGGGCGATCTCCTATCAGGCAGGCGATCTCCTATCAACCAGGCGATCTCCTATCAGGCAGGCGATCTCCTATCAAACCGGCGATCTCAACTTCCTGTAACGTCATCTGCTCCCGTGTAAAGATTACACGATCATCACAGGTTTTAAGAAAACAGCCATAGAACCAAAACGCAGGGTAAGCTAGACATTTAAAAGAGAGTTTGAATATGAACTTAAAAACCAAATCATGAAACCATTTTAATACATCCACATAAAACCATCAACTTTCTCATTTTCCACAAAACCATTCGATAATCATATATCTCACAAATCAATTCCAGAGTCTCAAAATTCACATCAGCAATCAAGTGTCTATCAATTCAATTTCTCATTTCACACGTCAGACTTTCCACTGACTCATCACACCAGACACTTGACCACTATTCCGGAGACTCGTGCATTGAACTTAGCGTCCTGAGACATGCACCTGTCACGCTAAAAGGCTGGAAAGTGACCTCAGCCATGCGCATCACACAATCTCAATATCATCATTATCACAGCATGACAGGGTAAATCCATACTACAGGCCGAACTCGTTCTGTTTCACACGAGACACCCATACGTATGACCTCCTTCGACTCTCCACAACTGAGTAACTTCTTCTATGTGATTTCATTACCTCAGTAGAGTCAGGATCGTCTCATTACACCAGGACACTCACTGATCAATACACATCCTACACAGATCTTACACGGTATTTCCTTTCCTGAAAATACTATGCCTCGATCCCACATTCACAACATTCACACATCACATAACATTTCAACAAATGATTCCAGTCACAGAAAAACTCATGCCAAGGTTCAGATTTTCGAATATCACATTTAAAACTCAAACAGTTCCAAATAATCACAAAAACAGAGGATATTTCAATAACAGATGAAAACCGGCGATCACCTCCAGAAACCGGCGATCACGAACAAAACTGGGTTTTAAACAAGAACATTTTGAAACCGGCGACCTCGTCGCCCTTAACATCAAAACAGAAATCGATTACAGTAAACACTTCGCATTTCAACATCAGAACCCCAGAACAAAAGCAAGAACCCGCGACTACGTCGCCCCAACATCTCAATCAGCAAATATAACGTTTTCGTTGGAAAAAGACTAGCTTCCCTTACCTGGATCAGCGTGAAATCTCACTTCAAGCTCTAAACCGCCGAACGTAAAGGATGCCTGAACTCTGCCTAAGCGTTCTAACTGGTAAAACTTGCAGAGACCCTTCTCAAATGCTCTATGGCAATCGCTGGTAATTTAACTGGTGCCTGGAATTTCTGAGTCGCAGTGCAAAGGAGAGAAAAGAGAAAGCTGAAGGTGAACTCACTCTGTCCTTTCATACTCTCACTGCGTTTTTATACTCACTAAGAGGCGGTGTATTCTGATACTAGGAACATAGGCCTGCCATGTAGCCATCATTACCTATTCTCTAACTAACCCTCCTTGGTGGGTTTTCTTCCTCGAATTAAGTGCAACCTGACAGTATGGCCACGTGGCGTCTCTACGCACATGGAGCTACTGCTCCTGAAGGACTTTCACTGCCTACATGTCGCACATGCAGCACGTTCATCCTGGAAACCAGGGCCCCACTTCATCTGCGTGAAACGCGACATCGCGCGATAACCTTTCGCCGATGACCTCTCGCGCAAAGACAATCCACCGATGACCCATCCTGGAGGACGACCGATGTCTCTCTCTGGAAGACGACCGATGTCTCTTTCTGGAAGACGACCGATGTCTCTCTCTGGAAGACGACCGATGTCTCTCTCTGGAAGACGACCGATGTCTCTCTCTGGAAGACGACCGATGTCTCTCTCTGGAAGACGACCGATGTCCCTCTCTTCCTGGAGACCGACCGAGGTCTCTTCCTCCTGGAGACCGACCGAGGTATCTTCCTCCTGGAGTCCGACCGAGTTCTCTTCCTCCTGGAGACCGACCGAGGTCTCCTCTTGGCGACACCCGCATGCCTCTCGCGCCCAGGCAAAGCCCACATGCATCTCGCGCCCTGGCGATGCCCGTATGTCTCTCGCGCCCTGGCGATGTCCGCATGCCTCTCGCGCCCTGGCGATGCCCGCATGCCTCTCGCGCCTGGGCAAAGCCCACATGCATCTCGCGCCCTGGCGATGCCCGCATGCCTCTCGCGCTCTGGCGATGCTCGCATGTCTCGCGCCCTGGCGATGTCCGCATGCCTCTCGCGCCCTGGCGATCATGTTCTATGCGATCTCATGGCTTTCTAACTACACTTTCCTTTACTTTTATTTTAAATAAAACATACTTAGAATTTACTTAAAATATATCACTTTTATTCCAATAAGATTTTCCAGGTCCTTACAATCTCCCTAACAACAAAAATTTTCGTCCTCGAAAATTGAATTACAAAGAAAAGAGATGTGGATAGCCCTTTTTCATGGTCTCTTCCAACTCCCAAGTTGAATCACCCGATCTCTCATTCCACACCACTTTCACCATGTTGATGGTCATACCTCTGAGCTGTTTACTTCGCTGATCGTCAATCCTTACTGGTTTTACTCCAAAGGAAAAGTCATCCCTGATCTGCCATCGTCCTCTCCCAGCACATAACTAGGGTCTGCCATGTACTTCCTCAGCTGTGATATGTGAAGGACATTATGCAGATTCGCTAAAAGGGAAGATAGGGCGATCTCGTACGCTACAGGACCAATTTTTCCTCAAGATCTGGTAAGGTCCAACAAACTTAGGAGACAGCTTCTTTGGTCTGATAGCTCGTCCTACACCCTTGGTTGGTGTCACTCTCATAAACTCATGGCCTTCAGCAGCAAACTCCAAAGGTCTTCTCCTCTGAATCTGCCGACTTTGAGAAGCTCTCATTCTGCCTTGTATCAGCTTCAGCTCCTCGGTTGTCTGCTGAATCAACTCTGGCCCAACCAAGATTGCATCGCCCTCCTGATACCAACATAAGGGAGTCCTGCATTTTCCCCCATACAGAGCTTCATACAATCACTGACTTCAAAACCCCATAACACCACTGATCCAGCCCCTTGACCAGACGCCAGAGCTTCTTCTTCTAGCCTCCTCCTTCTCACCAGCTTCGTGCCAAGCACCTCAATGACTTCTCCTGAAAGAACAAGTTGGCGCCTCTGAATCTTTCTCTCTCCTGACGGTTATCCCTCTTGACACGTGGAGGATATCTGGTCACACACGTGTCGTCATCTGGAGAACCTACAACTGAGTCGTTACTTCTACTTTGCTCCTACGGCTAAGTTATCCACACAGGGAGTAGCCTAGTGCGCTAGCTACTGTGGGCGCAGCCTTAACACGATGAACTGGCAGCCTTAACGTGATGAACCAATCTTCTCAAATGTACGGCGACGTGAAAACCCCGGCGATCTGAATATCAGGCGATGTGCTCCTTTCGGCGTTTTGTTGACCACTGATTTCGTATTCTCCACACACGGTCGATAGGCGTGTACTGATTTTCTCTCCCGGCGATAGGCGTGTTCTATTCTTAACACACGGCGATAGGCGATTGCTACTCTGTGTTTCTTTACTTTTCGGGTTCAGCTTACAGGCGCTCGCCTGATACTGATCCGCAAGTGTTGGTCCCTTAACCACCCCAACCAATCACCATTCTGGGCGATCGCCTCTCCGATTCACTTGCCACCCTCTACCACATGACTCCTTTGAACGATCTACGTAATCAACTGTTGCTGGCATCATCTACTGCTGATAGCCAACCAGATCAACCACTACCACTGCCGATTCTAAATCATAAGTAGAATAATTATCTCTCATGAACTTTGAGTTGCCTTGAAGCATATGCAACCACTCTCTTCTCTTGCATCCAAAACGCATCCCAAACCTTGATGTGAAGCACCACAGTAGACGTCAAAAGGTCTTCCGACCTCTGGAATTACCAGCACTGGAGTACCTCATGGAGATACGCTGGATTTGATGAAAGGCTTCCCCAACAGCTCTTCCACTTGCTTCTTCAATTCTACCAACTCGGCTGGAGTCATCCTGCAAGGTGCCATTGGCACTGGTCCAGCTACAGGTACCAAATCAGTAGAGAATTCCACTCCTCTCTTAGGAGGTAACCCAGGTACTTCTTCTGGAAATACATCCATCCAATCTTTCACCACATGAATCCTGCTTACGTCCTCTTCATCCTTCACTTCCAACTGAGCTACCATCACGAAACACCTCGCCTCTTCTTCCAACTCTGATCGCCCATACCGAGCAGATCTCACATCTGGCTCTTGGAGATCGGAAAACACCACTTTCTGCCTACCGCAAACTATGGGAACGTGATCGGCAGACAGCCAAATCCATTCACAGGATAACATCCAGATCCTGCAGAGATAGACAGATCAAATTCACTTTGAATCTGCGTCCCTCTACTATCACTGAACATTCGGGGCAACTGTAGAGGTCACCACCTGCCCTGACACAGGTGTAGAGACCAACAGTTCGAAGGGTAACTCCTTCACTATAAGGCCCAGCTCGGCTACACCGACTTGACACAAAGGAGTGTGTCGCCCAGGATCAAACAAAGCTTCTACACCCCTACCAGATATAAAACAAACATCTTATACCAATATACCTGACTGGGACGCCTCAGCTCCTGCCATGGCAAACACTCTCCCTGTTGCCTGAGGTCTGCTACTTTCATTCCTCTACCGCCGAGGTCCCCTGGGTTGACTCATCTCTTTTCTGTTGGGGCAATTTCTAGAAATGTGCCCCATCCTTTTGCACGTGAAACATCTGGGTTCCCAAGGTGATTGCTGCTGAGGCTGGGGCGGTGCTGCTCTTGCCCTGTGCTGTGGAGGTCTCTCATAAGGCTCAAACTGCTGTTGCTGCATCCTTGTCTTCCCACTGGAAGAACCCCCTGGGTGCGACCTGATCACCCGGGGATCACCCTTTTCCAGGGTCTCCACCATCTTCGCCTTTTCTACCAAGGCGTGAAATTCCCTGATGCACATCGGGGCTATCGTCCTCTTCAGCCCGTGCTTCAGCCCTTCCTCAAACTTCCTGCACCTCCAAGCTTCGGAGGTCGCCTGAGTATAAAATCTGGCGAGGTACTCAAACCGAGCAGCATAGGCGTTCACAGACGTCTCCCCCTGCTCCAATTTTAAGAACTCAGCTTCCCTCGCAAACTTTGCGCTGTCAGGGAAGTATTTCTCCAAGAACCTCACCCTGAAGCTCTCCCAGTCCAACACCTCCTCTCTGGCCTCCATCATTTGCTGAGCTCCCATCCACCAGAACTCTGCTTCTCCAGACAGCAGATAAGTGGCAAACAACAACTTCTTCTCTTCAGGGCAGGAGGTCGCCCTAAAGATTTTCTCCATTTCCCTGACCCACTGATTTGCTTGATCAGGAGTAGCATTCCCACAGAACTTGGGTGGGTTGTGCCTCATGAACTCAGCCAGTCCCATCCGCTCCTGAGGCTGACCGACGGGCGAATTCGTATCAGCCGACCGAGTAGTCTCCCAATGCTGCATGGTAGCTTGATGGTTCTGCGCCATCGCCGCATTCTGCTGCTGGATGGCACCTGCCATCATCTCAATGGCCCTGGCGATCTGGCCCATTTCAGAAGAAGGTTGGGGAGAGGTAGGAGGTCTACGAGTCATTTTCCTCGTTCTCAGATTCCGAAACTACTAGCTTCTATATTCCCTACAACTATAAGAATGAGATCGATAAGGAATCAATTCATTCAAGGATAACATCTCGACCTCACAAGGTCAGCTTCTCAAATTCCTTAGGAATTTGAGTCCATCTACAGAACCAAAAAGCTTATAACCTCAAGCAAAACACCAGAACAGCTACTGGTGTGCAACCATCAATCCACACAGCCACTCACAATCAATTACAAGAACACTCAATAACATGAAATAGATCACACCAGAATTCAAAGTATGCTAAACATTAAACCTCTGGAATTTAGATTGAGAATCACCCTGATCCGGTCATGAGTGTGCACCCTCACCACCTTATCAAGACCCTCTCATTCTAAATACTAAGATCTTCAGTTAGGCATACATTCACTACAGCACACACAAAAAGTTCAATACAAAAACGTTTGAAAACCTTTCACAATAGTTGTCACTTAAAACTCAAATAAGTTTTCATGAGCAGAAGAAAACACAATGGATCCACAGCCCTCAGGTCATCCAAAGGACGAACTGCTCTGATACCATTAATGTAACATCCCGCCAAAACGTTTCACAAATATATAAAAATGAAAATATACGTAAAACCAAAGTGTTGAAATGAACATAATTATATATATGTAATGATGTTTCTCCTCGCAGGGAGTTTAATACAAAACGGTCATTTTCCAAAACTTAAACATAAAAACAGCAAAAACAACCAAACAACCGATCTCCCAACATAAAAAGGGCGATCTCCTATCAGGCAGGCGATCTCCTATCAAACCGGCGATCTCAACTTCCTGTAACGTCATCTGCTCCCGTGTAAAGATTACACGATCATCACAGGTTTTAAGAAAACAACCATAGAACCAAAACGCAGGGTAAGCTAGACATTTAAAAGAGAGTTTGAATATGAACTTAAAAACCAAATCATGAAACCATTTTAATACATCCACATAAAACCATCAACTTTCTCATTTTCCACAAAACCATTCGATAATCATATATCTCACAAATCAATTCCAGAGTCTCAAAATTCACATCAGCAATCAAGTGTCTATCAATTCAATTTCTCATTTCACACGTCAGACTTTCCACTGACTCATCACACCAGACACTTGACCACTATTCCGGAGACTCGTGCATTGAACTTAGCGTCCTGAGACATGCACCTGTCACGCTAAAAGGCTGGAAAGTGACCTCAGCCATGCGCATCACACAATCTCAATATCATCATTATCACAGCATGACAGGGTAAATCCATACTACAGGCCGAACTCGTTCTGTTTCACACGAGACACCCATACGTATGACCTCCTTCGACTCTCCACAACTGAGTAACTTCTTCTATGTGATTTCATTACCTCAGTAGAGTCAGGATCGTCTCATTACACCAGGACACTCACTGATCAATACACATCCTACACAGATCTTACACGGTATTTCCTTTCCTGAAAATACTATGCCTCGATCCCACATTCACAACATTCACACATCACATAACATTTCAACAAATGATTCCAGTCACAGAAAAACTCATGCCAAGGTTCAGATTTTCGAATATCACATTTAAAACTCAAACAGTTCCAAATAATCACAAAAACAGAGGATATTTCAATAACAGATGAAAACCGGCGATCACCTCCAGAAACCGGCGATCACGAACAAAACTGGGTTTTAAACAAGAACATTTTGAAACCGGCGACCTCGTCGCCCTTAACATCAAAACAGAAATCGATTACAGTAAACACTTCGCATTTCAACATCAGAACCCCAGAACAAAAGCAAGAACCCGCGACTACGTCGCCCCAACATCTCAATCAGCAAATATAACGTTTTCGTTGGAAAAAGACTAGCTTCCCTTACCTGGATCAGCGTGAAATCTCACTTCAAGCTCTAAACCGCCGAACGTAAAGGATGCCTGAACTCTGCCTAAGCGTTCTAACTGGTAAAACTTGCAGAGACCCTTCTCAAATGCTCTATGGCAATCGCTGGTAATTTAACTGGTGCCTGGAATTTCTGAGTCGCAGTGCAAAGGAGAGAAAAGAGAAAGCTGAAGGTGAACTCACTCTGTCCTTTCATACTCTCACTGCGTTTTTATACTCACTAAGAGGCGGTGTATTCTGATACTAGGAACATAGGCCTGCCATGTAGCCATCATTACCTATTCTCTAACTAACCCTCCTTGGTGGGTTTTCTTCCTCGAATTAAGTGCAACCTGACAGTATGGCCACGTGGCGTCTCTACGCACATGGAGCTACTGCTCCTGAAGGACTTTCACTGCCTACATGTCGCACATGCAGCACGTTCATCCTGGAAACCAGGGCCCCACTTCATCTGCGTGAAACGCGACATCGCGCGATAACCTTTCGCCGATGACCTCTCGCGCAAAGACAATCCACCGATGACCCATCCTGGAGGACGACCGATGTCTCTCTCTGGAAGACGACCGATGTCTCTTTCTGGAAGACGACCGATGTCTCTCTCTGGAAGACGACCGATGTCTCTCTCTGGAAGACGACCGATGTCTCTCTCTGGAAGACGACCGATGTCTCTCTCTGGAAGACGACCGATGTCCCTCTCTTCCTGGAGACCGACCGAGGTCTCTTCCTCCTGGAGACCGACCGAGGTATCTTCCTCCTGGAGTCCGACCGAGGTCTCTTCCTCCTGGAGACCGACCGAGGTCTCTTCCTCCTGGAGACCGACCGAGGTCTCCTCTTGGCGACACCCGCATGCCTCTCGCGCCCAGGCAAAGCCCACATGCATCTCGCGCCCTGGCGATGCCCGTATGTCTCTCGCGCCCTGGCGATGTCCGCATGCCTCTCGCGCCCTGGCGATGCCCGCATGCCTCTCGCGCCTGGGCAAAGCCCACATGCATCTCGCGCCCTGGCGATGCCCGCATGCCTCTCGCGCTCTGGCGATGCTCGCATGTCTCGCGCCCTGGCGATGTCCGCATGCCTCTCGCGCCCTGGCGATCATGTTCTATGCGATCTCATGGCTTTCTAACTACACTTTCCTTTACTTTTATTTTAAATAAAACATACTTAGAATTTACTTAAAATATATCACTTTTATTCCAATAAGATTTTCCAGGTCCTTACAATCTCCCTAACAACAAAAATTTTCGTCCTCGAAAATTGAATTACAAAGAAAAGAGATGTGGATAGCCCTTTTTCATGGTCTCTTCCAACTCCCAAGTTGAATCACCCGATCTCTCATTCCACACCACTTTCACCATGTTGATGGTCATACCTCTGAGCTGTTTACTTCGCTGATCGTCAATCCTTACTGGTTTTACTCCAAAGGAAAAGTCATCCCTGATCTGCCATCGTCCTCTCCCAGCACA
This sequence comes from Phaseolus coccineus, assembly GCA_037954025.1. Taxonomy (NCBI): domain Eukaryota; kingdom Viridiplantae; phylum Streptophyta; class Magnoliopsida; order Fabales; family Fabaceae; genus Phaseolus; species Phaseolus coccineus. Next base: position 14,605,588 of record CM075686.1, on the reverse strand, counting down.
TAACTAGGGTCTGCCATGTACTTCCTCAGCTGTGATATGTGAAGGACATTATGCAGATTCGCTAAAAGGGAAGATAGGGCGATCTCGTACGCTACAGGACCAATTTTTCCTCAAGATCTGGTAAGGTCCAACAAACTTAGGAGACAGCTTCTTTGGTCTGATAGCTCGTCCTACACCCTTGGTTGGTGTCACTCTCATAAACTCATGGCCTTCAGCAGCAAACTCCAAAGGTCTTCTCCTCTGAATCTGCCGACTTTGAGAAGCTCTCATTCTGCCTTGTATCAGCTTCAGCTCCTCGGTTGTCTGCTGAATCAACTCTGGCCCAACCAAGATTGCATTGCCCTCCTGATACCAACATAAGGGAGTCCTGCATTTTCCCCCATACAGAGCTTCATACAATCACTGACTTCAAAACCCCATAACACCACTGATCCAGCCCCTTGACCAGACGCCAGAGCTTCTTCTTCTAGCCTCCTCCTTCTCACCAGCTTCGTGCCAAGCACCTCAATGACTTCTCCTGAAAGAACAAGTTGGCGCCTCTGAATCTTTCTCTCTCCTGACGGTTATCCCTCTTGACACGTGGAGGATATCTGGTCACACACGTGTCGTCATCTGGAGAACCTACAACTGAGTCGTTACTTCTACTTTGCTCCTACGGCTAAGTTATCCACACAGGGAGTAGCCTAGTGCGCTAGCTACTGTGGGCGCAGCCTTAACACGATGAACTGGCAGCCTTAACGTGATGAACCAATCTTCTCAAATGTACGGCGACGTGAAAACCCCGGCGATCTGAATATCAGGCGATGTGCTCCTTTCGGCGTTTTGTTGACCACTGATTTCGTATTCTCCACACACGGTCGATAGGCGTGTACTGATTTTCTCTCCCGGCGATAGGCGTGTTCTATTCTTAACACACGGCGATAGGCGATTGCTACTCTGTGTTTCTTTACTTTTCGGGTTCAGCTTACAGGCGCTCGCCTGATACTGATCCGCAAGTGTTGGTCCCTTAACCACCCCAACCAATCACCATTCTGGGCGATCGCCTCTCCGATTCACTTGCCACCCTCTACCACATGTAGCACAAGACTTGATCGCCATGGAGCACAAGACCAGATCGCCGGGGTAATTGAGAGGCATCTGGACGCGTTTGCGTGGTCTGCCTCGGATATGCCTGGTATCGACCCTGACTTTTTGTGTCATCACCTGGCGGTAGACCACCAGGTAAAGCCAGTGCGGCAAAGAAGGAGAAAGTTTAACGAGGAGAGGAGGCAGGCGATCAGGGATGAAACGCAGAAGCTCCTCGCCGCAGGTCACATTCGGGAGATCCAATACCCCGAGTGGCTCGCTAACGTCGTGCTGGTTAAAAAGAGCAACGGCAAATGGCGCATGTGCGTCGATTTCACCGATTTGAACAAGGCTTGTCCGAAGGACTCATATCCTTTACCGAGTATAGACGCCCTGGTGGACAGCGCGGCGGGCTGCAAACTGTTGAGCTTTCTGGATGCGTTCTCGGGTTATAATCAGATCAAGATGCATCCTATGGATGAAGAGAAGACCGCCTTCATGACGGAGAGATCGTGCTATTGCTACAAGGTAATGCCATTCGGACTGAAGAACGCTGGCGCCACGTACCAGAGATTGATGGATAAGGTACTTGCACCAATGCTAGGGCGAAATGTGCAGGCCTATGTTGATGATATGGTGGTGACTTCCACAGAGGGAAGCCGGCACACCTCGGACCTGGAGGAGTTGTTTGTCACGATAGCCAAGTATAAGCTGAAACTAAATCCAGAGAAGTGCATTTTTGGCGTGGAAGCAGGAAAATTTTTAGGTTTCCTTTTGACTGAAAGAGGAATAGAGGCAAACCCAGATAAGTGCGCTGCTATTATGGCAATGAGAAGCCCAGCCACGGTGAAGGAGGTGCAGCAGCTGACAGGTCGGATGGCTGCTCTCTCACGTTTTGTATCAGCCAGCGGCGAGAAGGGCCACCCGTATTTTCAGTGCTTAAAAAGAAACAACAGGTTTGCCTGGACCAAGGAGTGTGAGGAAGCTTTCGTGAAGCTTAAAGCGTATTTAGCAAGCCCGCCGGTTCTATGCAAACCGTTAGTAGGAGTGCCTCTCAGACTGTATTTCGCTGTGACGGAGAGGGCGGTGAGTGCGGTGCTTGTCCAAGACCAAGATCAGGTCCAGAAGCCTATTTACTTTGTGAGCAAGGTGTTGCAGGGACCTGAAGTGAGGTATCAGGCCTTGGAGAAAGCTGCGCTTGCAGTTGTGTTTTCGGCGAGGAGGCTGCGTCATTACTTTCAGAGCTTTGCCGTCGTGATAATGACCAATCTCCCCATTCAGAAGGTCCTAAAGAAACTTGATGTAGCTGGACGAATGGTGAAGTGGGCAGTAGAACTCTCAGAGTTCGACATTAAATATGAACCCCGAGGACCAATTAAGGGGCAATTTTTAGCTGATTTTGTCGTCGAGCTCTCGTCGGAGGCGACTCAGGCCGAAGGAAATGGTTTTCGGTGGGTCCTTTCGGTAGATGGATCGTCAAACCAGCAGGGCAGCGGAGCTGGAGTCATTCTGGAAGGGCCCAACGGCGTGCTAATAGAACAGTCCCTGAGGTTCGTTTTCAAAGCCAGCAACAATCAAGCAGAATACGAAGCATTGATTGCAGGTATCTTGTTGGCAAAGGAGATGGGAGCTAAAGTTTTGGTGGCCAAAAGTGACTCGTTGCTGGTCACCGGGCAAGTAGTGGGCGAGTTCCAAGCCAAGGACCCGCAGATGGCAGCTTATTTGGCATATGTTCAGGAGTTGAAGAGTTCTTTTACAGCATTCGAGGTAGTGCATGTGCCAAGGGAGCAAAATGCCCGAGCTGACTTGCTGGCCAAGCTCGCCAGTTCGGGCAAGGGGGGAAGGCAGAGGACTGTTATTCAAGAAACGTTGAAGACACCTAGGGCTTTTGTGGCAGATCACAAGGTGCTGCAAGTGAGCAGATCGGCAGTGGGAGCGGCGAGGAGTCACAGGTCTTTAGCTCAGGAGACCTTGAAAACGCCAAGGATAAGGGCATTCCCTGTGGATGGAGTAAACGTTGCACAGGTCTGTGCCACACATGGGTCAGATACGCGGATTACGCAGTACCAGCGTTACTTAGCTGATGGCTTGCTCCCAATGGATCCGGCAGAGTCCAGAAAGATCAAGAAGAACTCCACCAGGTTTACCATGATAGATGGCGAGTTGTACAGGTTTGGGTTCACACACCCACTCCTGGTATGCATACACGGGGAGAAGTGCACGAGGGTTATGGCTGAGCTCCATGAAGGCATATGTGGAAGTCACATCGGGGGTCGAGCTCTAGCCGTTAGAACCCTTCGCGCAGGATATTACTGGCCGACGATGAGGGAGGATTGCAAGAAGTACGCCCAGTGCTGCAAGCAGTGCCAGCAGCACGCCGACTGGCACAAGGCGCCCCCAGAAGAGCTTAAATCGATTTATAGCCCTTGGCCATTTCATACATGGGGAATTGATATTCTGGGGCCCTTTCCGATGGCGATCAGACAGAGGAAATACTTGGTGGTGGCGATTGAGTACTTCACCAAGTGGATTGAAGCAGAGCCAGTTGCCCAAATCACGGCGACCAAGATCGAAAACTTTGTATGGAAGAACATTGTGTGCCGGTTTGGGGTGCCTAAGCGTCTAGTATCAGATAATGGGACTCAGTTTGCAAGCCACCTGTTGAAGAAGTTGTGTGAAGATGTGGGAATTCAACAAGTGTTTGCATCCGTTGAGCACCCGCAGACGAATGGCCAGGTAGAATCCGCCAATCGGGTTCTGTTGAGAGGTTTAAAGAGAAGGTTAGAGAAAGCTAAAGGATCGTGGGCTGATGAGGTGCCTCGCATAATATGGGCGTACCACACGACTGAGCAGTCAGGTACCCACGAAACCCCCTTTAGCTTGGTGTATGGCTGTGACGCGATGATTCCAGTTGAAATCCAGGAGAGCTCGCCGAGATTTCAACACTTTGTAGCAGAGGAATCAAATGAAGAAAGAAGAATGAACCTGGATTTACTGGATGAGGTCAGAGAAGAGGCGAGAGTTAAAGCTGAAGCGGTGAAAAGAAGGGTAGAACGAAGATACAATACTAGAGTAATACCGAGACAACTCAGAAGCGGCGATCTTGTGATGAGGAAGGCCCACCAGTACGAGATGGAGAATAAGTTGTCGCCCAAGTGGACCGGACCGTTTAGAATAACCGAGGCACTCGGGAACGGCGCTTACCGCTTGGAGACACTAGAAGGAGGGGCGATTCCTCGTACTTGGAACACCACACACCTCAAGTTTTACTTTAGTTAAAGTTTCATAAGCATTGAACAGTTCTGTAAAAACAGTTACAAGGGGGCGCTCTTTTTTCCCTAAGGAGGGTTTTTAATGAGGCCACCCAAGAAATAAGATATTCAAAGTAAACATTTTGAAGTATACTAAAGTTTGTGTGTGTATCGTTTTGCAGAAGATTTTAGGGTCCTCATCGCCCTTAGGCGATCAGAGGCCCAAGTAAGGAGATTTTAGGGTCCTCATCGCCCTTCGGCGATCGGAGGCATCCAGGTGATAAAAGTCCTCACCTCGTCTTCTTACAGCGAGGCTGAGGCGAGAGGAGAAAAGTCCTCATCGCCCTTTGGCGATCGGAGGCATTCAGCGAAGATATAAGTGATCGCGCTATCGCCATGTGTGAAGATATAAGTGATCGCCTATCGCCATGTGTGAAGATATAAGTGATCGCCTATCGCCACATGTGAAGATATAAGTGATCGCCTATCGCCATGTGTGAAGATATAAGTGATCGCCTATCGCCATGTGCGCGAAGATATAAGTGGTCGCCTATCGCCTGCAGGTATTCACATCGCCGAGTGTTTGAGAAGGCTTGTGTGAGCTGTGATACCCAGTGTTAACCAGATCGCCAGGTTAAGATTGTGCCCAGAGTAGCCTGTGCCCTAAGCCACTCCCTGTGTGGATAACTTAGTCGCAGGATCAAGGTGAGAGTAGCGTTTTAGCTGCAGGTACTCCAGATGGTGACACGTGAATGACCAGATGATAAAAGTCCTCACCTCGTCTTTTTACAGCGAGGCTGAGGCAAGATGATAAAAGTCCTCACCTCGTCTTTTTACAGCGAGGCTGAGGCAAGATGATAAAAGTCCTCACCTCGTCTTTAGGCTGAGGCAAGATGATAAAAGTCCTCACCTCGTCTTTAGGCTGAGGCAAGATGATAAAAGTCCTCACCTCGTCTTTTTACAGCGAGGCTGAGGCAAGATGATAAAAGTCCTCACCTCGTCTTCTTACAGCGAGGCTGAGGCAAGATGTTGAAAGTCCTCACCTCGTCTTTTTACAGCGAGGCTGAGGCGAGAAGATAAGAAAGTCCTCACCTCGTCTTCTTACAGCGAGGCTGAGGCGAGAGGATATAAAGTCCCCACCTCGTCTCCTTACAGCGAGGCTGAGGCAACAGAGGAAGACCTCCTTGCCTGGGAGCAAGTGCAGGCGAGAAAGAAGACCTCCTTGCCTTTGAGCAAGTGAGGCGAGATAGGAAAGACCTCGCCCTTGACTTCTTAAAGCGAGGCTGAGGTGAGAGGCGTGCTTGAGGAGGACACGTGGATCGAGAAGAGTAAGAGAAAGGAAATCGCCTAAAGATAATTCGGCGAGTACCAGGTCAGAAGAGTTCCTGGCGATGATGCCAAATGCTGGTCCTCGAGCACCGAGAGCAGGTAGTAAAGGAGTCAATGACTTAGTCTCTTCGCTGAAACAAGTTAACAGCTTGAGACTGGGGGGCTTGTGTACTGATCGGTCCTCGGACGTCAGATGGGTCCCACAGCATGGGCCAAAGCCACATGGAGTAGACCCCATCAGAGGTGATCGCCTGCACCGTAGGGAGATGAGTAATCGGTCATCGCCTGCTCCGTAGGGAGATGAGTAATCGGTCATCGCCTGCTCCACAGGGAGATGGGTAATCGGTCATCGCCTGCTCCACAGAGAGATGGGTAATCGGTCATCGCCTGCTCCGCAGATTATTAGTAAATATTCCCAGAGGTAAAGAGAGTCCCGAATCACGAAGGCTACATGCATGGCACGTGAACAGTGAAGGCCCTCCCAGAACAGGTGTTCATCCTGTTAGAGTTTGCACTCCAGAGAAGGAAACCCTATGCGCTAGGTTATCCCAAAGACTGGGTAAGAGTGGCGCAGGGGGCATTCCAGTAAACCCTAAGTGTGTCCAGCAGCGCAATAAACCCTAATTAGGGTTAGCGGCACAGAAAACCCTAAGTATATAAGGAACAGTAATATGTTTCACAGAGGTACGCAATTCTAGACCTAAACACAGAGAGAAATTCAGACTTTAATGTTTCTTGCCCCGTTCTGACTTGAGCGTCGGAGTGCAAACGGCCGCGAGGGCGCCCCCCTTTTTTCTTTTGCAGGTGCGATCATACCAGCACAGACTAGGTGAGGAAGGAGGTGTGTGGCGGCCGCAGAAGTCAGCTGACGCAGAGTCAACCGGCAGGAACATCTTTAGAAGATATTCAACCTGTTTTTCCAATTTCTTACAATTTTCACATGTTTTGATGGATGCATGCAGGCAGGTTAATTCAAGACTAATTAACTCAGTTTTAGCTTTGTTTAGTTCTTCTTCAAGAGCCTTTACCTTAGGTTCAAGAACTTTATTAATTCTGGTCAGCTTATTACACATGACAGCAAGTCTATTGGCTTCATCATGAGTTTCCTTAAATGCAATTAAAAGCTGATCATAATTTTCAGAATCAGTTGAGTAATTACTTACTGAGTCTGAAGTTGAACCTTCATCATTTGCCATGAAGCACAGATTTGCTTCTTCACTCTCATTTGAGGATTCACTTGTTGAAGATACATCATTATCCTCCCAAGATATGTAAGCCATTTTTCCCTTTCCTTTTTCATTCTTCTTGCTTGCTGATTTTTCTTTATGTCGATTGTTTGGACAATCAGCTTTTATATGACCTGGTTTGCCACATCCAAAACAGGTGTAAGTAGAAGAATTAGAATCATTTTGTTTTGAATACCTTTTTCTTTGCTCTGTTCTGTCTCTAGTCTTCCTTTTAAGGAATTTGCTGAATTTTCTAGTGAGCAAGCTTAAGGTTTCATCTTGTTCAGGATTCTCTTCTTCTTCTTCACTTGTGTCATGCTCCATGGTGGTCTTTAAGGCAATTCCTTTGGCTTTCTTCTCCACAGTTTCTTGGTCTTTCAATCTTTTCAGCTCCAATTCATGTTCCATCAGCTTTCCAAAGAGTGCTGCAGTGGACATCTTGGAAAGATCCCTTGATTCTGAAATTGCTGTTACCTTTGGCTGCCAACTCCTATCAAGGCATTTCAATACCTTTATGTTGAGCTCTTCCTTATCAAAAACCTTGCCAAGACCCGTGAGATGATTTACAATGTGTGTAAATCGTTTCTATACATCTGCAATGCTCTCACCAGATTGCATTCTGAACAACTCATATTCCTTGATCAATGAGTGCTTCCTAGCTCGTTTAACATCTTCTGTGCCTTCATGAGTTACCTCCAGTATCTCCCACATTTCCTTAGCTGATTGACATTGAGACACCCTAAAGAACTCATCCATATTCAGTGCAGAGGTGATAATGTTCTTGGCCAGAGAATCATATTGAGCCTTCTTCCTTTCAGCTTCACTCCATTCGGACCACGGTTTCTTCACAGTTTCATCTTTCACAGTCTGCATAGGTATGAAAGGTCCGCTCACCACAGCATCCCAGATGCCCATATCAATGGACTCCATGAAAATCTTCATCCTGATTTTCCAGAAAGCATAGTTGACTCCACCGAACATAGGAGGCCTATTGATGGATGCTCCCTCAGCAAAAGGCATCTTGAATTCAGACATATCTGCACAACTTGAGTAACCTACAAGCCCTTGCTCTTGATACCAATTGTTAGAGTTAAGCAGGGTCTGAAGATCAAGAGGGGAGGGGTGAATTGATCTTTTAAAATTTTTGCAACAGGAACTGACTTTTGTTTAACAGTGATTAAAAGAACAGATTGATTTCAAACAAAACAGATTTATTTTTCCAAATCACCTTCGTACAATCAGAACTTAATCAAACAAGATTTTACTCAATTAGAAGGAACAGCAGAACACACTTGTTCAGATATTTGCAAGAAGGTTTCAACCAAGAGAAGAACAGCTCTTATTAAACCCAGAATTAACAGATTCAATTTCAAATGAACAGATTTATTTTGGACAGTTATCAATTCAAATTCCAGAAATAAGTGCAAGAAAGGAAAGAAGATTGCACACAAGTTTTTATACCGGTTCACTCATCAAGAGCTACATCCAGTTCACCTTATGTAAGGACCTGTAAAATTAAATTGGAATAAAAGGAATATATTTTAAATGAATTCTAAGTATGTTTTTATTTAAAATAAAAAGGAAGGAAAGTGTAGCTTAGAAGAGTATGAGATCGCCTGGGTAGTACATAATCGCCTGTCGCCTAGACTACCCATGAGGACATCGCCAGGCGCGAGGTATGAGGACATCGCTAGGCGCGAGGTATGCGGACATCGCCAAGGCGCGAGAGACATCGGTCGTCTCCCAGAGAGAGACATCGGTTGTAAGGACCTGGAAAATCTTATTAGGAATAAAAGTGATATATTTTAAGTGAATTCTAAGTATGTTTTTATTTAAGATAAAAATGAAGGAAAGTGTAGTTAGAAAGCCATGAGATCGCATGGAACATGATCGCCAGGGCGCGAGAGACATGCGGGCATCGCCAGGGCGCGAGAGACATGCGGGCATCGCCAGGGCGCGCGAGACATGCGGGCATCGCCAAGGCGCGAGACATGCGAGCATCGCCAGGGCGCGAGAGGCATGCGGACATCGCCAGGGCGCGAGACATGCGAGCATCGCCAGGACGCGAGAGGCATGCGGGCATCGCCAGGGCGCGAGATGCATGTGGGCTTTGCCCGGGCGCGAGAGTCATGCGGGTGTCGCCAAGAGGAGACCTCGGTCGGTCTCCAGGAGGAAGAGACCGCGGCCGGTCTCCAGGAGGAAGAGACCTCGGTCGGTCTCCAGGAGGAAGAAACCTCGGTCGGTCTCCAGGAGGAGGAGACATCGGTCGTCTTCCAGAGAGAGACATCGGTCGTCTTCCAGAGAGAGACATCGGTCGTCTTCCAGAGAGAGACATCGGTCGTCCTCCAGGATGGGTCATCGGTGGATTGTCACCGCGCGAGAGGTCATCGGTGGATTGTCTTTGCGCGAGTGGTCATCGGCGAAAGGTTATCGCGCGATGTCGCGTTTCACGCAGATGAAGTGGGGCCCTGGTTTCCAGGATGAACGTGCTGCATGTGCGACATGTAGGCAGCGAAAGTCCTTCGGAACAGTAGCTCCATGTGCGCAGAGACGCCACGTGGCCATACTGTCAGGTTGCATTTAATTCGAGGAAGAAAACCCACACAGAAGGGTTAGTTAGAGAATAGGTAATGATAGCTACATGGCAGGCCTATGTTCCTAGTATCAGAATGCACCGCCTCTTAGTAAGTTTAGAAAAACGCAGTGAGAGTATAAAAGGTGACAGAGTGAGTTCACCTTCATCTTTCTCTTTTCTCTCCTTGCGCTGCGACTCAGTATTCCCCAGGCACCAGCTTGACTACCAGTGATTGCCATAGAGCATTTGAGAAGTTTCTCTACAAGTTTTACCAATTAGAACGCTTAGGCAGAGTTCAGGCATCCTTTACGTTCGGTGGTTAGAGCTTGAAGTGAGTTTCACGCTGATCCAGGTAAGGGAAGCTAGCCTTACTTCAAATGAAAACTGTATGTGTGATGATTTTTGATGTTGGGGGCGACGTGGTCGCCGGGTGTTCAAACTGTTCTTGCTTTAAACCCAGTTTTGTTCGTGATCGCCGGTTTTTCATCTGTTATTGAAATATCCCCTGTTTTATGCTGTTTCAAAAGTGTTTGAGATTTTAAATGTGGTTTTCGAAAATTTGAACCTTGGTATGAGTTTTGCTGTGATTGAAATCGTTCATTGAAGTGTTATGTGATGTGTTGAATGTTGTGATTGTGGATCGAGGCATAGTATTTTCAGGAAAGAAAATACCGTGTAAGGTCGTGTAATAGGTGTATTGATCGGTGATCCTATAATGAGACATCCTGACTCTACTGAGGTAATGAAATCACATAGAGGAAGTTACTCAGTTGTGGAGAGTCGATGGAGGTTCATACGTATGGGTGTCTCGTGTGAAAAAGAACGAGCTCCACCTGTTGTATGGATTAACCTTGTCATACCGTGATAATGAGAATATTGAGATGGTGTGATGCGCATGGCTGAGGGCACTTTCCAGCCTTTTGGTATGACAGGTGCGAATCTCTGGGTCTAATCAACGCACGAGTCTCCGGAAATAGTGGTCAAGTGTCTGGTATGATGAGTCAGTGGAAAGTCTGACGTGAGAAATGAGAAATTTAATTAATAGACACTTGATTGCTGATGTGAATTGAAATACTCTTGGATTGATTTGTGAAATATGGGATTTCCTGATAGTTTATGGAATATGGAAATGTGATGGCTGATATTGATATGGTTCATGGATATTGTGAAGTTCTTATGTATGCTCTTGATTTAAAGTTTTCTTAAATATATAGCTTACCCTGTATTTTGTTTCTGTGGCTGTTTTCTTAAACCTGTGATGATCGTGTAATTGTACACGGGAGCAGATGAGGTTGCAGGAAGTGGATTTCCCTTGTGAGTGATCGCCGTATGTGGTCGCCGGTTTTTCTGTTCTTGCTGGGCGATCGCCCCCTTTTGCCATTTTTCCGATAGGCGATCTCCGCTTTCTGTTAGGAGATCGGTAGTTTTGTATTTTGCTGTCCTTATGTTTAAGTTTTGTAAAACGACCTATTTGTATTAAACTCCCTGTGAGGAGAACTCCTTTGTATATATATACAATTATGTTTATTTCAATATATTTGTTTTACCGTTATTTCATATTACGAAAATGAAAAAAAAAAAAAATGCGAAATGTATTTGGCGGGATGTTACATTAATGGTATCAGAGCAGTTCGTTCTTTGGATGACCTGAGGGCTGTGGATCCATTGTGTTTTCTTCTGCTCATGAAAACTTATTTGAGTTTTAAGTGACAACTATTGTGAAAGGTTTTCAAACGTTTTTGTATTGAACTTTTTGTGTGAGCTGTAGTGAATGTATGCCTAACTGAAGATCTTAGTATTTAGAATGAGAGGGTCTTGATAAGGTGGTGAGGGTGCACACTCATGACCGGATCGGGGTGATTCTCAATCTAAATTCCAGAGGCTTAATGTTTAGCATACTTTGACTTCTGGTGTGATCTATTTCATGTTATTGAGTGTTCTTGTAATTGATTGTGAGTGGCTGTGTGGATTGATGGTTGCACACCAGTAGCTGTTCTGGTGTTTTGCTTGAGGTTATAAGCTTTATGGTTCTGTAGATGGACTCAATTTCCTAAGGAATTTGAGAAGCTGACCTTGTGAGGTCGAGATGTTATCCCCCTTGAATGAATTGATTCCTTATCGATCTCATTCTTATAGTTGTAGGGAATATAGAAGCTAGTAGTTTCGGAATCTGAGAACGAGGGAGATGACTCGTAGACCTCCTACCTCTCCCCAACCTTCTCCTGAAATGGGCCAGATCGCCAGGGCCGTTGAGATGATGGCGGGTGCCATCCAACAGCAGAATGCAGTGATGGCTCAGAGTCATCAAGCTGCGATGCAGCAGTGGGAGAGCTTCACGGTGAAGTTTCTGGAGGAATGTTTTCCAGATAGTGCAAGGTTGGCGAAGGAAGCCGAATTTCTAAGGTTGGAGCAGGGAGAGATGTCTGTGGACGCCTATGCTGCTCGGTTTAAGTACTTCGCCCGTTTTTATACACAGGCGACCTCCGAGGCTTGGAGGTGCAGGAAGTTTGAGGAGGGGCCGAAGCATGGGCTGAAGAGGACTATAGCCCCGATGTGCATCAGGGAATTTCACGCCTTAGTAGAGAAGGCGAAGATGGTGGAAAACCTGGAAAAGGGTGATTCTCGGGTGATCAGGTCACACCCAGGGGGTTCTTCCAGTGGGAAGACAAGGATGCAGCAACAGCAGTTTGAGCCTTATGAGAGACCTCCACAGCATAGGGCAAGAGCAGCACCGCCCCAGCCTCAGCAGCAACCACCTTGGGAACCCAGATGTTTCACGTGCAAAAGGATGGGGCACATTTCTAGAAATTGCCCCAACAGAAAAGAGATGACTCAACCCAGGGGACCTCGGCGGTAGAGGAATGAAAGTAGCAGACCTCAGGCAACAGGGAGAGTGTTTGCCATGGCAGGAGCTGAGGCGTCCCAGTCAGGTATTTTGGTATAAGATGTTTGTTTAATATCTGGTAGGGGTGTAGAAGCTTTGTTTGATTCTGAGCGACACACTCCTTTGTGTCAAGTCGGTGTAGCCGAGCTGGGCCTTATAGTGAAGGAGTTACCCTTCGAACTGTTGGTCTCTACACCTGTGACGGGGCAGGTGGTGACCTCTACAGTTGCCCCGAATGTTCAGTGATAGTAGAGGGATGCAGATTCAAAGTGAATTTGATCTGTCTACCTCTGCAGGATCTGGATGTTATCCTGTGAATGGATTGACTGTCTGCCGATCACGTTCCCATAGTTTGCGGTAGGCAGAAAGTGGTGTTTTCCGATCTCCAAGAGCCAGATGTGAGATCTGCTCGGCATGGGCGATCAGAGTCGGAAGAAGGGGCGAGGTGTTTCGTGATGGTAGCTCGGTTGGAAGTGAAGGATGAAGAGGACGTAAGCAGGATTCATGTGGTGAAAGATTGGATGGATGTATTTCCAGAAGAAGTACCTGGGTTACCTCCTAAGAGGGAAGTGGAATTCTCTATTGTTTTGGTACCCGGAGCTGGACCAGTGTCAATGGCACCTTGCAGGATGGCTCCAGCCGAGTTGGTAGAATTGAAGAAGCAAGTGGAAGAGCTGTTGGAGAAGCATTTCATCAAACCCAGCGTATCTCCATGAGGTACTCCAGTGCGGGTAATTCCAGAGGTCGGAAGACCTTTTGACGTCTACTGTGGTGCTTCACATCAAGGGTTGGGATGCGTTTTGGATGCAGGAGAAGAGAGTGGTTGCATATGCTTCAAGGCAACTCAAAGTTCATGAGAGATAATTATTCTACTTATGATTTAGAATCGGCAGTGGTAGTGGTTGATCTGGTTGGCTATCAGCAGTAAATGATGCCAGCAACAGTTGATTACGTAGATCGTTCAAAGGAGTCATGTGGTAGAGGGTGGCAAGTGAATCGGAGAGGCGATCGCCCAGAATGGTGATTGGTTGGGGTGGTTAAGGGACCAACACTTGCGGATCAGTATCAGGCGAGCGCCTGTAAGCTGAACCCGAGAAGTAAAGAAACACAGAGTAGCAATCGCCTATCGCCGTGTGTTAAGAATAGAACACGCCTATCGCCGGGAGAGAAAATCAGTACACGCCTATCGACCGTGTGTGGAGAATACGAGATCAGTGGTCAACAAAACGCCGAAAGGAGCACATCGCCTGATATTCAGATCGCCGGGGTTTTCACATCGCCGTACATTTGAGAAGATTAGTTCATCACGTTAAGGCTGCCAGTTCATCGTGTTAAGGCTGCGCCCACAGTAGCTAGCGCACTAGGCTACTCCCTGTGTGGATAACTTAGCCGCAGGAGCAAAGTAGAAGTAACGACTCAGTTGTAGGTTCTCCAGATGACGACACGTGTGTGACCAGATATCCTCCACGTGTCAAGAGGGATAACCGTCAGGAGAGAGAAAGATTCAGAGGCGCCAACTTGTTCTTTCAGGTGAAGTCATTGAGGTGCTTGGCGCGAAGCTGGTGAGAAGGAGGAGGCTAGAAGAAGAAGCTCTGGTGTCTGGTCAAGGGGCTGGATCAGTGGTGTTATGGGGTTTTGAAGTCAGTGATTGTATGAAGCTCTGTATGGGGGAAAATGCAGAACTCCCTTATGGTTGGAACCAGGAGGGCGAACCAGTTTTGATTGAACATTTAGGGGAGCCTAGTCTGAAGCGTATTATGAGAGTTCTAGGCACCGAGCAAGCTAAAGGCTTTGTAATGGGGGAAGATGGGATATTAAGATTAAGGGCAAAAAAAAAAATTTTTGCATACCAGTAAATGAATAATTTAAGGGATAACAGAAAATTTAACTTTGCTCTTTTGGCGAAATGGAAGTGGTGAATGATGAGTGATGAGAAAGGGAATGGAATTTGATGAAGTATTGGAGTAGTAAGAGTTGGTTCAGCAGACAACCGAGGAGCTGAAGCTGATACAAGGCAGAATGAGAGCTTCTCAAAGTCGGCAGATTCAGAGGAGAAGACCTTTGGAGTTTGCTGCTGAAGACCATGTGTTTATGAGAGTGACACCAACCAAGGGTGTAGGACGAGCTATCAGACCAAAGAAGCTGTCTCCTAAGTTTGTTGGACCTTACCAGATCTTGAGGAAAATTGGTCCAGTAGCCTATGAGATCGCCCTACCTCCACATTTAGCAAATCTGCATAATGTCTTCCACGTATCACAGTTAAGGAAATATCTCGCCGACCCTTGTCACGTGTTGGAGGTGGACGACGTGCAGATCAGGGACGACTTGTCTTTTGAAGCAAGACCAGTCAGGATAGACGATCACCAAAGCAAACAGCTCAGGAGTAAGACCATCCATATGGTTAAGGTGGTGTGGGATGAGAGATCCGGTGATTCGACTTGGGAGTTGGAAGAGAACATGAGAAACGACTATCCACATCTCTTCTTCTTGTAATTCCATTTTCGAGGACGAAAATTTTTGTTGTTAGGGAGATTGTAAGGACCTGGAAAATCTTATTAGGAATAAAAGTGATATATTTTAAGTGAATTCTAAGTATGTTTTTATTTAAGATAAAAATGAAGGAAAGTGTAGTTAGAAAGCCATGAGATCGCATGGAACATGATCGCCAGGGCGCGAGAGACATGCGGGCATCGCCAGGGCGCGAGAGACATGCGGGCATCGCCAGGGCGCGCGAGACATGCGGGCATCGCCAGGGCGCGAGACATGCGAGCATCGCCAGGGCGCGAGAGGCATGCGGACATCGCCAGGGCGCGAGACATGCGAGCATCGCCAGGACGCGAGAGGCATGCGGGCATCGCCAGGGCGCGAGATGCATGTGGGCTTTGCCCGGGCGCGAGAGTCATGCGGGTGTCGCCAAGAGGAGACCTTGGTCGGTCTCCAGGAGGAAGAGACCGCGGTCGGTCTCCAGGAGGAAGAGACCTCGGTCGGTCTCCAGGAGGAAGAAACCTCGGTCGGTCTCCAGGAGGAGGAGACATCGGTCGTCTTCCAGAGAGAGACATCGGTCGTCTTCCAGAGAGAGACATCAGTCGTCTTCCAGAGAGAGACATCGGTCATCCTCCAGGATGGGTCATCGGTGGATTGTCACCGCGCGAGAGGTCATCGGTGGATTGTCTTTGCGCGAGTGGTCATCGGCGAAAGGTTATCGCGCGATGTCGCGTTTCACGCAGATGAAGTGGGGCCCTGGTTTCCAGGATGAACGTGCTGCATGTGCGACATGTAGGCAGCGAAAGTCCTTCGGAACAGTAGCTCCATGTGCGCAGAGACGCCACGTGGCCATACTGTCAGGTTGCATTTAATTCGAGGAAGAAAACCCACACAGAAGGGTTAGTTAGAGAATAGGTAATGATAGCTACATGGCAGGCCTATGTTCCTAGTATCAGAATGCACCGCCTCTTAGTAAGTTTAGAAAAACGCAGTGAGAGTATAAAAGGTGACAGAGTGAGTTCACCTTCATCTTTCTCTTTTCTCTCCTTGCGCTGCGACTCAGTATTCCCCAGGCACCAGCTTGACTACCAGTGATTGCCATAGAGCATTTGAGAAGTTTCTCTACAAGTTTTACCAATTAGAACGCTTAGGCAGAGTTCAGGCATCCTTTACGTTCGGTGGTTAGAGCTTGAAGTGAGTTTCACGCTGATCCAGGTAAGGGAAGCTAGCCTTACTTCAAATGAAAACTGTATGTGTGATGATTTTTGATGTTGGGGGCGACGTGGTCGCCGGGTGTTCAAACTGTTCTTGCTTTAAACCCAGTTTTGTTCGTGATCGCCGGTTTTTCATCTGTTATTGAAATATCCCCTGTTTTATGCTGTTTCAAAAGTGTTTGAGATTTTAAATGTGGTTTTCGAAAATTTGAACCTTGGTATGAGTTTTGCTGTGATTGAAATCGTTCATTGAAGTGTTATGTGATGTGTTGAATGTTGTGATTGTGGATCGAGGCATAGTATTTTCAGGAAAGAAAATACCGTGTAAGGTCGTGTAATAGGTGTATTGATCGGTGATCCTATAATGAGACATCCTGACTCTACTGAGGTAATGAAATCACATAGAGGAAGTTACTCAGTTGTGGAGAGTCGATGGAGGTTCATACGTATGGGTGTCTCGTGTGAAAAAGAACGAGCTCCACCTGTTGTATGGATTAACCTTGTCATACCGTGATAATGAGAATATTGAGATGGTGTGATGCGCATGGCTGAGGGCACTTTCCAGCCTTTTGGTATGACAGGTGCGAATCTCTGGGTCTAATCAACGCACGAGTCTCCGGAAATAGTGGTCAAGTGTCTGGTATGATGAGTCAGTGGAAAGTCTGACGTGAGAAATGAGAAATTTAATTAATAGACACTTGATTGCTGATGTGAATTGAAATACTCTTGGATTGATTTGTGAAATATGGGATTTCCTGATAGTTTATGGAATATGGAAATGTGATGGCTGATATTGATATGGTTCATGGATATTGTGAAGTTCTTATGTATGCTCTTGATTTAAAGTTTTCTTAAATATATAGCTTACCCTGTATTTTGTTTCTGTGGCTGTTTTCTTAAACCTGTGATGATCGTGTAATTGTACACGGGAGCAGATGAGGTTGCAGGAAGTGGATTTCCCTTGTGAGTGATCGCCGTATGTGGTCGCCGGTTTTTCTGTTCTTGCTGGGCGATCGCCCCCTTTTGCCATTTTTCCGATAGGCGATCTCCGCTTTCTGTTAGGAGATCGGTAGTTTTGTATTTTGCTGTCCTTATGTTTAAGTTTTGTAAAACGACCTATTTGTATTAAACTCCCTGTGAGGAGAACTCCTTTGTATATATATACAATTATGTTTATTTCAATATATTTGTTTTACCGTTATTTCATATTACGAAAATGAAAAAAAAAAAAAATGCGAAATGTATTTGGCGGGATGTTACATTAATGGTATCAGAGCAGTTCGTTCTTTGGATGACCTGAGGGCTGTGGATCCATTGTGTTTTCTTCTGCTCATGAAAACTTATTTGAGTTTTAAGTGACAACTATTGTGAAAGGTTTTCAAACGTTTTTGTATTGAACTTTTTGTGTGAGCTGTAGTGAATGTATGCCTAACTGAAGATCTTAGTATTTAGAATGAGAGGGTCTTGATAAGGTGGTGAGGGTGCACACTCATGACCGGATCGGGGTGATTCTCAATCTAAATTCCAGAGGCTTAATGTTTAGCATACTTTGACTTCTGGTGTGATCTATTTCATGTTATTGAGTGTTCTTGTAATTGATTGTGAGTGGCTGTGTGGATTGATGGTTGCACACCAGTAGCTGTTCTGGTGTTTTGCTTGAGGTTATAAGCTTTATGGTTCTGTAGATGGACTCAATTTCCTAAGGAATTTGAGAAGCTGACCTTGTGAGGTCGAGATGTTATCCCCCTTGAATGAATTGATTCCTTATCGATCTCATTCTTATAGTTGTAGGGAATATAGAAGCTAGTAGTTTCGGAATCTGAGAACGAGGGAGATGACTCGTAGACCTCCTACCTCTCCCCAACCTTCTCCTGAAATGGGCCAGATCGCCAGGGCCGTTGAGATGATGGCGGGTGCCATCCAACAGCAGAATGCAGTGATGGCTCAGAGTCATCAAGCTGCGATGCAGCAGTGGGAGAGCTTCACGGTGAAGTTTCTGGAGGAATGTTTTCCAGATAGTGCAAGGTTGGCGAAGGAAGCCGAATTTCTAAGGTTGGAGCAGGGAGAGATGTCTGTGGACGCCTATGCTGCTCGGTTTAAGTACTTCGCCCGTTTTTATACACAGGCGACCTCCGAGGCTTGGAGGTGCAGGAAGTTTGAGGAGGGGCCGAAGCATGGGCTGAAGAGGACTATAGCCCCGATGTGCATCAGGGAATTTCACGCCTTAGTAGAGAAGGCGAAGATGGTGGAAAACCTGGAAAAGGGTGATTCTCGGGTGATCAGGTCACACCCAGGGGGTTCTTCCAGTGGGAAGACAAGGATGCAGCAACAGCAGTTTGAGCCTTATGAGAGACCTCCACAGCATAGGGCAAGAGCAGCACCGCCCCAGCCTCAGCAGCAACCACCTTGGGAACCCAGATGTTTCACGTGCAAAAGGATGGGGCACATTTCTAGAAATTGCCCCAACAGAAAAGAGATGACTCAACCCAGGGGACCTCGGCGGTAGAGGAATGAAAGTAGCAGACCTCAGGCAACAGGGAGAGTGTTTGCCATGGCAGGAGCTGAGGCGTCCCAGTCAGGTATTTTGGTATAAGATGTTTGTTTAATATCTGGTAGGGGTGTAGAAGCTTTGTTTGATTCTGAGCGACACACTCCTTTGTGTCAAGTCGGTGTAGCCGAGCTGGGCCTTATAGTGAAGGAGTTACCCTTCGAACTGTTGGTCTCTACACCTGTGACGGGGCAGGTGGTGACCTCTACAGTTGCCCCGAATGTTCAGTGATAGTAGAGGGATGCAGATTCAAAGTGAATTTGATCTGTCTACCTCTGCAGGATCTGGATGTTATCCTGTGAATGGATTGACTGTCTGCCGATCACGTTCCCATAGTTTGCGGTAGGCAGAAAGTGGTGTTTTCCGATCTCCAAGAGCCAGATGTGAGATCTGCTCGGCATGGGCGATCAGAGTCGGAAGAAGGGGCGAGGTGTTTCGTGATGGTAGCTCGGTTGGAAGTGAAGGATGAAGAGGACGTAAGCAGGATTCATGTGGTGAAAGATTGGATGGATGTATTTCCAGAAGAAGTACCTGGGTTACCTCCTAAGAGGGAAGTGGAATTCTCTATTGTTTTGGTACCCGGAGCTGGACCAGTGTCAATGGCACCTTGCAGGATGGCTCCAGCCGAGTTGGTAGAATTGAAGAAGCAAGTGGAAGAGCTGTTGGAGAAGCATTTCATCAAACCCAGCGTATCTCCATGAGGTACTCCAGTGCGGGTAATTCCAGAGGTCGGAAGACCTTTTGACGTCTACTGTGGTGCTTCACATCAAGGGTTGGGATGCGTTTTGGATGCAGGAGAAGAGAGTGGTTGCATATGCTTCAAGGCAACTCAAAGTTCATGAGAGATAATTATTCTACTTATGATTTAGAATCGGCAGTGGTAGTGGTTGATCTGGTTGGCTATCAGCAGTAAATGATGCCAGCAACAGTTGATTACGTAGATCGTTCAAAGGAGTCATGTGGTAGAGGGTGGCAAGTGAATCGGAGAGGCGATCGCCCAGAATGGTGATTGGTTGGGGTGGTTAAGGGACCAACACTTGCGGATCAGTATCAGGCGAGCGCCTGTAAGCTGAACCCGAGAAGTAAAGAAACACAGAGTAGCAATCGCCTATCGCCGTGTGTTAAGAATAGAACACGCCTATCGCCGGGAGAGAAAATCAGTACACGCCTATCGACCGTGTGTGGAGAATACGAGATCAGTGGTCAACAAAACGCCGAAAGGAGCACATCGCCTGATATTCAGATCGCCGGGGTTTTCACATCGCCGTACATTTGAGAAGATTAGTTCATCACGTTAAGGCTGCCAGTTCATCGTGTTAAGGCTGCGCCCACAGTAGCTAGCGCACTAGGCTACTCCCTGTGTGGATAACTTAGCCGCAGGAGCAAAGTAGAAGTAACGACTCAGTTGTAGGTTCTCCAGATGACGACACGTGTGTGACCAGATATCCTCCACGTGTCAAGAGGGATAACCGTCAGGAGAGAGAAAGATTCAGAGGCGCCAACTTGTTCTTTCAGGTGAAGTCATTGAGGTGCTTGGCGCGAAGCTGGTGAGAAGGAGGAGGCTAGAAGAAGAAGCTCTGGTGTCTGGTCAAGGGGCTGGATCAGTGGTGTTATGGGGTTTTGAAGTCAGTGATTGTATGAAGCTCTGTATGGGGGAAAATGCAGAACTCCCTTATGGTTGGAACCAGGAGGGCGAACCAGTTTTGATTGAACATTTAGGGGAGCCTAGTCTGAAGCGTATTATGAGAGTTCTAGGCACCGAGCAAGCTAAAGGCTTTGTAATGGGGGAAGATGGGATATTAAGATTAAGGGCAAAAAAAAAAATTTTTGCATACCAGTAAATGAATAATTTAAGGGATAACAGAAAATTTAACTTTGCTCTTTTGGCGAAATGGAAGTGGTGAATGATGAGTGATGAGAAAGGGAATGGAATTTGATGAAGTATTGGAGTAGTAAGAGTTGGTTCAGCAGACAACCGAGGAGCTGAAGCTGATACAAGGCAGAATGAGAGCTTCTCAAAGTCGGCAGATTCAGAGGAGAAGACCTTTGGAGTTTGCTGCTGAAGACCATGTGTTTATGAGAGTGACACCAACCAAGGGTGTAGGACGAGCTATCAGACCAAAGAAGCTGTCTCCTAAGTTTGTTGGACCTTACCAGATCTTGAGGAAAATTGGTCCAGTAGCCTATGAGATCGCCCTACCTCCACATTTAGCAAATCTGCATAATGTCTTCCACGTATCACAGTTAAGGAAATATCTCGCCGACCCTTGTCACGTGTTGGAGGTGGACGACGTGCAGATCAGGGACGACTTGTCTTTTGAAGCAAGACCAGTCAGGATAGACGATCACCAAAGCAAACAGCTCAGGAGTAAGACCATCCATATGGTTAAGGTGGTGTGGGATGAGAGATCCGGTGATTCGACTTGGGAGTTGGAAGAGAACATGAGAAACGACTATCCACATCTCTTCTTCTTGTAATTCCATTTTCGAGGACGAAAATTTTTGTTGTTAGGGAGATTGTAAGGACCTGGAAAATCTTATTAGGAATAAAAGTGATATATTTTAAGTGAATTCTAAGTATGTTTTTATTTAAGATAAAAATGAAGGAAAGTGTAGTTAGAAAGCCATGAGATCGCATGGAACATGATCGCCAGGGCGCGAGAGACATGCGGGCATCGCCAGGGCGCGAGAGACATGCGGGCATCGCCAGGGCGCGCGAGACATGCGGGCATCGCCAGGGCGCGAGACATGCGAGCATCGCCAGGGCGCGAGAGGCATGCGGACATCGCCAGGGCGCGAGACATGCGAGCATCGCCAGGACGCGAGAGGCATGCGGGCATCGCCAGGGCGCGAGATGCATGTGGGCTTTGCCCGGGCGCGAGAGTCATGCGGGTGTCGCCAAGAGGAGACCTTGGTCGGTCTCCAGGAGGAAGAGACCGCGGTCGGTCTCCAGGAGGAAGAGACCTCGGTCGGTCTCCAGGAGGAAGAAACCTCGGTCGGTCTCCAGGAGGAGGAGACATCGGTCGTCTTCCAGAGAGAGACATCGGTCGTCTTCCAGAGAGAGACATCAGTCGTCTTCCAGAGAGAGACATCGGTCATCCTCCAGGATGGGTCATCGGTGGATTGTCACCGCGCGAGAGGTCATCGGTGGATTGTCTTTGCGCGAGTGGTCATCGGCGAAAGGTTATCGCGCGATGTCGCGTTTCACGCAGATGAAGTGGGGCCCTGGTTTCCAGGATGAACGTGCTGCATGTGCGACATGTAGGCAGCGAAAGTCCTTCGGAACAGTAGCTCCATGTGCGCAGAGACGCCACGTGGCCATACTGTCAGGTTGCATTTAATTCGAGGAAGAAAACCCACACAGAAGGGTTAGTTAGAGAATAGGTAATGATAGCTACATGGCAGGCCTATGTTCCTAGTATCAGAATGCACCGCCTCTTAGTAAGTTTAGAAAAACGCAGTGAGAGTATAAAAGGTGACAGAGTGAGTTCACCTTCATCTTTCTCTTTTCTCTCCTTGCGCTGCGACTCAGTATTCCCCAGGCACCAGCTTGACTACCAGTGATTGCCATAGAGCATTTGAGAAGTTTCTCTACAAGTTTTACCAATTAGAACGCTTAGGCAGAGTTCAGGCATCCTTTACGTTCGGTGGTTAGAGCTTGAAGTGAGTTTCACGCTGATCCAGGTAAGGGAAGCTAGCCTTACTTCAAATGAAAACTGTATGTGTGATGATTTTTGATGTTGGGGGCGACGTGGTCGCCGGGTGTTCAAACTGTTCTTGCTTTAAACCCAGTTTTGTTCGTGATCGCCGGTTTTTCATCTGTTATTGAAATATCCCCTGTTTTATGCTGTTTCAAAAGTGTTTGAGATTTTAAATGTGGTTTTCGAAAATTTGAACCTTGGTATGAGTTTTGCTGTGATTGAAATCGTTCATTGAAGTGTTATGTGATGTGTTGAATGTTGTGATTGTGGATCGAGGCATAGTATTTTCAGGAAAGAAAATACCGTGTAAGGTCGTGTAATAGGTGTATTGATCGGTGATCCTATAATGAGACATCCTGACTCTACTGAGGTAATGAAATCACATAGAGGAAGTTACTCAGTTGTGGAGAGTCGATGGAGGTTCATACGTATGGGTGTCTCGTGTGAAAAAGAACGAGCTCCACCTGTTGTATGGATTAACCTTGTCATACCGTGATAATGAGAATATTGAGATGGTGTGATGCGCATGGCTGAGGGCACTTTCCAGCCTTTTGGTATGACAGGTGCGAATCTCTGGGTCTAATCAACGCACGAGTCTCCGGAAATAGTGGTCAAGTGTCTGGTATGATGAGTCAGTGGAAAGTCTGACGTGAGAAATGAGAAATTTAATTAATAGACACTTGATTGCTGATGTGAATTGAAATACTCTTGGATTGATTTGTGAAATATGGGATTTCCTGATAGTTTATGGAATATGGAAATGTGATGGCTGATATTGATATGGTTCATGGATATTGTGAAGTTCTTATGTATGCTCTTGATTTAAAGTTTTCTTAAATATATAGCTTACCCTGTATTTTGTTTCTGTGGCTGTTTTCTTAAACCTGTGATGATCGTGTAATTGTACACGGGAGCAGATGAGGTTGCAGGAAGTGGATTTCCCTTGTGAGTGATCGCCGTATGTGGTCGCCGGTTTTTCTGTTCTTGCTGGGCGATCGCCCCCTTTTGCCATTTTTCCGATAGGCGATCTCCGCTTTCTGTTAGGAGATCGGTAGTTTTGTATTTTGCTGTCCTTATGTTTAAGTTTTGTAAAACGACCTATTTGTATTAAACTCCCTGTGAGGAGAACTCCTTTGTATATATATACAATTATGTTTATTTCAATATATTTGTTTTACCGTTATTTCATATTACGAAAATGAAAAAAAAAAAAAATGCGAAATGTATTTGGCGGGATGTTACATTAATGGTATCAGAGCAGTTCGTTCTTTGGATGACCTGAGGGCTGTGGATCCATTGTGTTTTCTTCTGCTCATGAAAACTTATTTGAGTTTTAAGTGACAACTATTGTGAAAGGTTTTCAAACGTTTTTGTATTGAACTTTTTGTGTGAGCTGTAGTGAATGTATGCCTAACTGAAGATCTTAGTATTTAGAATGAGAGGGTCTTGATAAGGTGGTGAGGGTGCACACTCATGACCGGATCGGGGTGATTCTCAATCTAAATTCCAGAGGCTTAATGTTTAGCATACTTTGACTTTATCGTGAGGTAATCATGTGGAGGTGATACCTTGGACGTAACATTGTGGGATGAAGAACCTTCAGCCAGGCGTGGCGATTGTCATCAGTCATCGCCAGGGCGCGAGACATGAGGATATCGCCAGCGCGCGAGAGGCATGCGGACATCGCCAGGGCGTGAGGCATGCGGGCATCGCCAGGGAGAGACATCGGTCGTCTTCCAGAGAGAGACATCGGTCGTCATGCAGGGAGAGACATCGGTCGTCATGCAGGGAGAGACATCGGTCGTCATGCAGGGAGAGACATCGGTCGTCTTCCAGAGAGAGACATCGGTCGTTCGCCAGGATGAGTCATCGGTGGAAGGTTATCGCGCGATGTCGTGTTTCACACAGTTAAAGTGGGACCCAGACTCCCAACATGAAACGTCCTGCAGGCGCGCAACGTAGACAAAAAGGGTGGTTCAGAATAGTGACATCAGAAAGTTGGCATGCGCAAGAGACACTCGCGGTCGTACTGTTCAGGGCAGTGGTTGGCATGCGCAAGAAGACAAAAAGGGTGGTTCAGAATAGTGACATCAGAAAGTTGGCATGCGCAAGAGACAACCGTGGCTGTACTATTCAGTGAAACGTACACTCAGGCTTTCCTGCAGAGGGGGAGGTGGCAGCAGCATGCGTGGACAAGTAGGCTTGGATTCAAAAAACCCACTGCGGGGAGGCAAAGAACGTTGCAGTGGCTCAAGAGTGAAAGAGCGAGTGCATCTTCATCCCTCTCTTTTCTCCCCTTCGCGCTGCGATTCAGGCAACCTCAAGCACCAGTACGACAAGCGACGACTGCCCTTGGACACTTGGGAGGTTCTCTGCAAGTCCTCCAAACCAGACGCTAAAACAGAGTTAAAGCATCCTTGAAGCTCATTGGGTTGGAGCTCTTAGTGAAATTTACGCAAGTCCAGGTAAGGGAAGCTAGCTTTGTTTTTCAATAAAAGCCGTAGGCTAGCTGTTTCTGAAGTGGGGGCGACGTGGTCGCCGGTTTCATATTTTGTTTTCGTGATACTCTGTTCTATGTGTTTGGGCGACGTGGTCGCCGGTTTTAAACTCAATTTCACGATGCTCTGTTTTATGTGTGGGGGCGACGTGATCGCCGGTTTTAAACCCCTTTTTCATGATGCTCTGTTTTCATGAGCATGGGCGACGTGATCGCCGGTTTTAAATACAGATTTCGAACTCCCCTGTTTTAGTGTCGTTGAGACTGTTTGAGATTTAAATGTGGAATGCATGTGATATTCGAAAATCTGAACCTTTGAAATGATTGTTGCTGTGATTTGAATCATTCATTTGAGTGGTATGACGTGTTGAATGTTGTGAATGTGGGATCAAGGCATAGTATTTTCAGGAAAGAAAATACCGTGTAAGATCGTGTGTAATGTGTATTGACTAGGGGCTTGTCTAGAAGGAGATATCCTGACTCTGCTGATATAATGGAATCACGTAGATGGAGTTATTCAGTTGTGGAGAGTCGAAGGAGGTTCATATGTATGGGTGAGTCGTGTGAAAAAGAACGAGCTCGGCCTGTTATATGAATCAACCCTCTCATACCGGGAGAGTGTTGATATTGAGACTATGTATGCGCATGGCTGTGTGGATTTCACAGCGACCCTGTGTGGATTTCACAGTGGTGTGGTATGACAGGTGCAGATCTCTGAGCCTGAGTCAACGCACGAGTCTTCCGGAAGTAGTGTCAAGTGTCTATGTGTGATGAGTCAGTGGAAGTCTGACGTGAGAAATGTGAAATATTGAGAATTTGTTGATAGACACTTGATGGTTGTGTGATACGAATGAGAAAGTGATGGACTCTTGTGAATGTTTAAAAAGGGCTGATCTACGTTGGTTGTCCAGTTTATAATTTAAAGTTTTAAAAATATCTAGCTTACCCTTTGTAAGGACCTGGAAAATATTACTGGAATAAAAGGATATAATTTAAATGGATTCGAAGTATGGTTGTACTTAAAATGAAAATGGAAGGAAAGTGTAGTTTAGAAGACTATGAGATCGCCTGGCACATGATCGCCGGTCGCCTACTACACATTATCACCAGGGCGCGAGGCATGTGGGCTTTGCCAGGGCGCGAGAGGCATGCGGGCATCGCCGGGGCGCGTGGCATGCGGGCATCGCCGGGGCGCGAGGCATACGGTCATCACCAGGGCGCGAGGGATGCAGACGTCGTCAGGGCGCGAGGCATGCGGGCATCGCCAAAGAGAGAGACATCGGTCGTCCTCCAGGATGAGTCATCGGTGGTTAGCCTTCGCGCGGAAGGTCATCGGTGGAGAGTCTTCGCGCGGAAGGTCATCGGTGGAGAGTCTTCGCGCGAGAGGACATCGGGGGGTTAGTCTTCGCGCGAGAGGACATCGGTGGATAGTCTTCGCGTGAGATGTCATCGCGCCAGTGGTCATCGGTGAAAGGTGATCGCGCAATGTCGAGTTGCACACAGAGAAGGTGGGACCC
This sequence comes from Phaseolus coccineus, assembly GCA_037954025.1. Classification (NCBI taxonomy): domain Eukaryota; kingdom Viridiplantae; phylum Streptophyta; class Magnoliopsida; order Fabales; family Fabaceae; genus Phaseolus; species Phaseolus coccineus. Next base: position 14,579,297 of record CM075686.1, on the reverse strand, counting down.
AGACTCCCAGCATGAGACGCGCGACACGCGCGACACGTAGACAAAAAGTGTTGGTTCAGAACAGTGACATCAGAATGTTGGCATGCGCAAGAGACACTCGCGGTCGTACTGTTCAGAGCAGTGGTTGGCATGCACAAGAGACAACCGTAGTCGTACTGTTCAGAGAAAGGTACACTCAGACTTCCCTGCAGAGTGGGTGGTGGCAGCTGCTTTTGTGGACAAGTTGGTTTAAGATGGAAAAACCCACTGCTGAGGGAACAAGACATTTCAGTTGTTCAAGAGCGAAAGAGTGAACTACCTCCTTTCTCCTCCATTTCTCTCCTTCGCGCTGCGATTCTGGCACCTTCACACAAGAGTACGACGAGCGGCAGCCACCATTAGAGCACCTGGGAAGTTCTCTGCAAGTCCTTCAAACCAGACGCAAATCCAGAGCCAAGGCATTCTTTAAGCTTCGTTGGGTTTTGGAGCTCTTGGTGTTTTGCGCAAGTCCAGGTAAGGGAAGCTAGCCTTACTTCTAATGAAAACTGTATGTGTGATGATTTTGACGTTGGGGGCGACGTGGTCGCCGGGTGTTCAAACTGTTCTTGCTTTAAACCCAATTTTGTTCGTGATCGCCGGTTCCTGGAGGTGATCGCCGGTTTTCATCTGTTATTGAATGATCTCCTGTTTTTGTGTTGTTTGAAAACTGTTTGAGATTTAAATGTGATATTCGAAAATCTGAACCTTGGAATGGTTGTTGTTTTGGTTGGAATCATTCGTTGAAATGTTATGTGATGTGTTGAATGTTGTGAATGTGGATCGAGGCATAGTATTTTCAGGAAAGAAAATACCGTGTAAGATTGTGTAGGATGTGCATTGATCGGTGATGTCTATAATGGGATATCCAGACTCTCCTGATATAATGGAATCAAATAGATGAAGTCATTCAGGCGTTGAGAGTCGATGGAGGTTCATATGTATGAGTGGCCCGTGTGAAACAGAACGAGCTCAGCCGTCGTATGGATTAACCTTGTCATACGTGAGATTGATGTTATGAGATTCGAATATGCGCATTGCTGTGGGAACTTTACAGCATTTTTGTATGACAGGTGCAAATCCCTGAGTCAGTCAATGCACGTGTTTTTCCGGAAATAGTGGTCAAGTGTCTGGTGTGATGAGTCAGTGGAAAGTCTGACGTGAAGTTTTGAGAAATTGAATTGATAGACACTTGATTGCGTATGTGAATTGAAAGACTCTTGGTTGAATTGTGAAAAATGTGATTACTTAATGGTTTTGTGGAATCGGAGAAAGTGGATGGTTTTACGTGGATGTCTTAAATTGGTTTCATCTTGATTCTTAAGTTCATATTCAAACTCTCTTTTAAATGTCTAGCTTACCCTGTTTTTGGGTTCTGTGATTGTTTCTTAAAACCTGTGATGATCGTGTAATCTTTACACGGGAGCAGATGATCTTGCAGGAAGAAGAGCTCCTCAGTGAGTGGTCGCCGGGAGGACATCGCCTGTTTTGCTTCTGTTGGGCGATCACCCCCTTTCCTGTTCTCTGATCGGAGATCGCCCCTTTTGTTAGGAGATCGCCCTTTTTATGTTGGGAGATCGGCTGTTTGGTTGTATTTTGCTGTTTTTATGTTAAGTTTTCGAAAACGACCGTTTTGTATTAAACTCCCTGCGGGGAGAAACTTCATTACATATATATAATTATGCACATTTCAACATTTTGGTTTTACGTTTATTTTCATTATATATTTGTGAAACGATTTGGCGGGATGTTACATTAATGGTATCAGAGCAGTTCGTCCTTAGGATGACCTGAGGGCTGTGGATCCATTGTGTTTCTTCTGCTCATAAAATCTATTTGAGTTTCAAATAACAACTATAGTGAAAGGTTTTCAAAACGTTTTTGTATTGAAATTTTGTGTGTGCCTTAGAGAATGTATGCTCTAATTGAAAATCTTGGTACTAAGAATGAGAGGATCTTGATAAAGTGATGAGGGTGCACACTCATAACTGGATCGGGATGATTCTCAATCTTAATTCCAGAGGTTTGATGTTTAGCCTACATTGAATTCTGGTGTGATTTATTGAGTGTCCTTGTAATTGACTGAAAGTGGCTGTTTGGATTGATGATGGTACACCAGGAACTGTTCTGGTGTTTTGTTTGAAGTTATAAGTATTATGATTCTGTTGATGAACTCAAATTCTTAATGATTTTGAGATGCTGACCTTTGTAAGGTCTAGATGTTACCTCCTGAATGAATTGATTTCTTATCGATCTCATTCTTGTAGTCGTAGGGAATATAGAAAACCTATAGTTTCAAAATCTGAGAACGAAGAAAGATGGCGCGTAAACCTCCTACCCCTCCCCGACCTTCTTCAGAGATGGGCCAGATCGCCAGGGCCATGGAGATGATGGCAACTGCCATCCAACAACAGAATACGGTAATGGCCCAGATTCATCAGGCTGTAATGCATCATTTGGGAACTGCTGGATCGGCTGCAACAGCTTCCCCTGTAAATCAGCTTCGGGAGCAGATGGGGATGACCGAGTTCATGAGGCACAACCCAACCCAGTTCCGTGGGAACGTTTCTCCGAACCAACCAGATCAGTGGATCAGGGAGTTCCATGCCTTAGTGGAGAAGGCAAAGAGGGTGGAGACCCTGGAGAGGGGTGATTCCAGGGTAATCAGATCACACCCAGGGGGTCCCTCCAGTGGGAAGGCCAAGGTGCAGCACCCACAAAGCAAGCCTTATGCGAGACCTCCACCACATCGGGCAGGAGCAGTCCCGCTCCAGTTTCAGCAGCAACAACCATGGAAACCAAGGTGTTTCCGTTGTGGTGGGTTACATAACGTCAAGGTGTGCCCCAAGAGGAATTCAGAGAAAGGATGCTTCACATGTCAAGAGATGGGGCACATTTCTCGAGATTGTCCTAACAGAAAAAGGATGACTCAACCCGTTGGTTCCCAGCAGTTGAGGAACAAAGGCAGCAGACCTCAGGCAGGAGGGAGAGTGTTTGCCATGTCTGGAGCAGAGGCACCTCAGTCAGGTAACTTAGTACAAAGTGTTTACTCTATAGCTGATAGATGCGTTAGAATTTTGCTTGTTTCTGAGCGACACACTCTTTGGTGTCAAGTCGGTGTAGCCGAGCTGGGCCTTCTAGTGAAGGAGTTACCCTTCGAAACTGTTGGTCTCTACACCTGTGTCAGGGCAGGTGTTGTAAGGATCTGGAAAATCTTATTGGAATAAAAGTGATATATTTTAAGTAAATTCTAAGTATGTCTTTATTTAAAAATATATAAAGGAAGGGAAGTATGGCTTAAAAGTCTACGAGATCGCCGTAATTGAAAGAGTAGGCGATCTCAGACTTCTCTGGCACATGATCGCCTGTCGCCTTGATTTCACCAGAACGCCTATCGCCTGTAGTGTACCTAGTCGCCTGTCGCCTAGGGTACACATGATCGCCGAAACTACACTTAGTGTGTAGTCAAGATGTTGGATCAACCATAGAGGGTTCCCAAAGACCACGTGCATCAAAGTGTGGGTTAAGCCTTAGACACGCTGTGCATGCGAAGCTCTATGCTTGAGTATTGGAGATCGTCCTTAGTGTTGCATGCATGGGCGCACGAGGGCAAGTGCCAATTTACCCTTGGAAATGTGAAGCTACCGACGTCACCGAGCCATGTGGAGATGATACCTTGGACGTAACATAGTGCAATGAGGAACCTTCAGCAAGGCGTGTCGTCGGTCATCGCCGGGGCGTGAGGCATGCGGGCATCGCCGGGGCGTGAGGCATGCGGGCATCGCCTGGGCGTGAGGCATGCGGGCATCGCCGGGGCGTGAGGCATGCGGGCATCGCCGGGGCGTGAGGCATGCGGGTGTCGCCTGGCGTGAGGCATGCGGGCATCGCCGGGGCGTGAGGCATGCGGGCATCGCCTGCGCGAGAGGCATGGAGACATCGCCAGGGCGCGAGAGGCATGCGAACGTCGCCGGGGCGCGAGAGGCATGCGGACATCGCCATGGCGCGAGGCATGTGGACATCGCCACAGAGAGACATCGGTCGTCTTCCAGAGAGAGACATCGGTCGTCCTCCAGGATGAGTCATCGGTGGAAGGTTATCGCGCGATGTCGAGTTGTACATAGGGAAGGTGGGACCCAGACTCCCAGCATGAGACGCGCGGCACGCGCGACACGTAGACAAAAGTGTTGGTTCAGAACAGTGACATCAGAATGTTGGCATGCGCAAGAGACACTCGCGGTCGTACTGTTCAGAGCAGTGGTTGGCATGCACAAGAGACAACCGTAGTCGTACTGTTCAGAGAAAGGTACACTCAGACTTCCCTGCAGAGTGGGTGGTGGCAGCTGCTTTTGGTGGACAAGTTGGTTTAAGATGGAAAAAAACCCACTGCTGAGGGAACAAGACATTTCAGTTGTTCAAGAGCGAAAGAGTGAGCTACCTCTTCTCCTCCATCTCTCTCCTTCGCGCTGCGTTTCGGACACCTTCACACAGGAGTACGACGAGCGACAGCCACCATTAGAGCACCTGGGAAGTTCTCTACAAGTCCTTCAAACCAGACGCAAAAACAGAGCCAAGGCGTTCTTCAAGCTTCGTGGGATATCGGAGCTCCTGGTGTTTGCGCAAGTCCAGGTAAGGGAAGCTAGTCCTTGTCCAACGATAACTGGATATTAGATGATTGTGATGATAGGGCGACGTGGTCGCCGGATTTTACTTCGCTTTCATGGCGTTTGGTGTTAAAATGTGAGATGGTTACAATAACAGTTCTGTTTGGATGTTGGGGGCGACGTGGTCGCCGGTTTTTTTAAAAAAATGTTCTTGTTTAAAAACCCAGTTTTGTTCGTGATCGCCGGTTTCTGGAAGTGATCGCCGGTTTTTCATCTGTTATTAGAATATTCCCTGTTTTATGCTGTTTCAAAAGTGTTTGAGATTTTTAAATGTGGTTTTCGAAAATCTGAACTTTGGTATGAGTTTTGCTGTGATTGAAATCGTGCATTGAAGTGTTATGTGATGTGTTGAATGTTGTGATTGTGGACCGAGGCATAGTATTTTCAGGAAAGAAAATACCGTGTAAGGTTGGTAATAGGTGTATTGATCGGTGATCCTATAATGAGACATCCTGACTCTACTGAGGTAATGAAATCACATAGAGGAAGTTACTCAGTTGTGGAGAGTCGAGGGAGGTTCATACGTATGGGTGTCTCGTGTGAAACAGAACGAGTTCAGCCTGTTGTATGGATTAACCTTGTCATACCGTGATAACGAGAATATTGAGATGGTGTATGCGCATGGCTGTGTGGATTTCACAGTGGTATGGTATGACAGGTGCGAATCTCTGGGTCTAATCAACGCACGAGTCTCCGGAAATAGTGGTCAAGTGTCTGGTGTGATGAGTCAGTGGAAAGTCTGACGTGAGAAATGTGAAATTGAATTAATATACACTTGATTGCTGATGTGAATTGAAATACTCTTGGATCGATTTGTAAATTTGGGGTTTTTCCTGATAGTCTTGTGGAATATGGAAATGTGATGGCTGATATTGACACGGTTCATGGATGTTGTGAAGTTCTTATGTATACTCTTGATTCAAAGTTTTCCTAAATATATAGCTTACCCTGTATTTTGTTTCTGTGGATGTTTTCTTAAAACTGTGATGATCGTGTATCTTTACACGGGAGCAGATGAGGTTGCAGGAAGTGGAATTCCCCTGTGAGTGATCGTCGGAAGGAGATCGCCTATCTCTGATCTGTTAGGCGATCACCCGTTTTTGCCTTCTGTTAGGAGATCGCCTGTCTGATGGGAGATCGCCGTTTCTGTTAGCAGATCGGCTGTTTGTATTATTTGCAGTCTTTATGTTTAAGTTTTGGAAAAGGGCCGTTTTGTATCAACTCCCTACGAGGAGAAACTCATTTACATATATATTCAATGATGTTTATTTCAATATATTTGTTTTTACTGTTATTTCCTACCACGAAAATGAAAAAAAAAAAATGCAAAATGTATTTGGCGGGATGTTACATTAATGGTATCAGAGCAGTTCGTCCTTAGGATGACCTGAGGGCTGTGGATCCATTGTGTTTTCTTCTGCTCATGAAAACTTATTTGAGTTTTAAGCGACAACTATTGTGAAAGGTTTTCAAACGTTTTTGGTATTGAAATTTTTGTGTGTGCTGTAGTGAATGTATGCCTAACTGAAGATCTTAGTATTTAGAATGAGAGGGCCTTGATAAGGTGGTGAGGGTGCACACTCATGACCGGATCGGGGTGATTCTCAATCTAAATTCCAGAGGTTTAATGTTTAGCATACTTTGACTTCTGGTGTGATCTATCCCATGTTGTTGAGTGTTCTCGTGATTGTTTGTGAGTGGCTGTGTGGATGGATGGTTGCACACCAGTAGCTGTTCTGGTGTTTTGTTTGAAGTTATAAGCTTTATGGTTCTGTAGATGGACTGAAATTCCTAAGGAATTTGAGAAGCTGACCTTGTAAGGTCGTGATGTTATCCCCCTTGAATGAATTGATTTCCTTATCGATTTCATTCTTGTAGTTGTAGGGAATATAGAAGCTAGTGGTTTCGAAATCTGAGAACGAAGAAGATGACTCGTAGACCTCCTACCCCTCCCCAACCTTCTTCTGAAATGGGCCAGATCGCCAGGGCCATTGAGATGATGGCAAGTGCCATCCAGCAACAGAATGCGGCGATGGCTCAGAATCATCAAGATACCATGCACCACTGGGAAGCTACTCGGTCGGCTGATACGAATTCGCCCGTCGGTCAGCCTCAGGAACGGATGGGACTGGCTGAGTTCATGAGGCACAACCCACCCAAGTTCTGTGGGAATGCTACCCCTGACCAAGCAGATCAGTGGGTCAGGGAAGTGGAGAAAATCTTTAGGGCGACCTCCTGCCCTGAAGAGAAGAAGTTGTTGTTTGCCACCTATCTGCTATCGGGTGAAGCAGAATTCTGGTGGATGGGAGCTCAGCAAATGATGGAGGCCAGAGAGGAGGTGTTGGACTGGGAGAGCTTTAGGGTAAGGTTCTTGGAGAAATACTTCCCTGACAGCGCAAAGTTTGCGCGGGAAGCGGAGTTCTTAAAGTTGGAGCAGGGGGCGATGTCAGTGAACGCCTATGCTGCTAGATTTGAGTACCTCGCCCGATTCTACACTCAGGCGACCTCCGAAGCTTGGAGGTGCAGGAAGTTTGAGGAAGGGCTGAAGCACGGGCTGAAGAGGACGATAGCCCCGATGTGCATCAGGGAATTTCACGCCTTGGTAGAAAAGGCGAAGATGGTGGAGACCCTGGAAAAGGGTGATCCCCGGGTGATCAGGTCGCACCCAGGGGGTTCTTCCAGTGGGCGGGCTAAGGTGCAGCATTCACAAGGCAGGCCATATACGAGACCTCCACTACATCGGGCGGGAACAGGGTCACCCCAGTTTCAACAGCAGCAACCATGGAAACCAAAATGTTCCCTCTGTGGTGGACCACACATGCTCAATGTGTGCCCCAAGAAGAATTTGGAGAGAAGGTGTTTTGTATGCCAACGGACAGGGCACGTTGCTAGAGAATGCCCTAACCGGAATGGGGCGACTCAACCCAGTGGTTCTCAGCAGTTGAGAAATGAAGGCAGCAGACCCCAGGCAACAGGGAGGGTGTTTGCCATGTCAGGAGCAGAGGCGTCCCAATCAGGTAACCTCGTGCAAGGTGTCTGTTTTATATCTGGTAGAAGTGTAGAAGTTTTGTTTGATTCTGGAGCGACACACTCTTTTGTGTCAAGTCGGTGTATAGCCGAGCTGGGCCTCCTAGTGAAGGAGCTGCCTTTTGAACTGTTGGTGTCCACACCTGCATCAGGACAGGTTATGACCTCTACGGTTTGCCCTGAATGTCCAGTAATAGTAGAGGGACGTAGATTCAAGGTGAACTTGATCTGCCTACCTCTTCAGGACCTGGATGTTATCCTGGGAATGGATTGGCTTTCTGCCAATCACGTTCTCATAGATTGCGGTAGGCAGAAAGTGGTGTTGCCCGATCTCCAAGAGCAGGATGTGGTACCTACTCGGCTTGGGCGGCTGGAGATGGAAGAAGGGGCGAGGTGCTTCGTGATGCTAGCTCGGTTGGAAGTGAAGAACGAAGGGGATGTGAGCAGGATACCTGTGGTGAAAGACTTCACGGATGTGTTCCCAGAAGAGGTACCTGGGTTACCTCCTATGAGAGAAGTGGAATTCTCCATTGATTTGGTCCCTGGAGCTGGACCAGTGTCAATGGCGCCTTACAGGATGGCCCCAGCCGAGTTGGTGGAGTTAAAGAAGCAAGTGGAAGAGCTGTTGGAGAAACAGTTTATCAGGCCCAGTGTATCTCCATGGGGAGCTCCAGTACTTCTGGTGAAGAAAAAGGATGGGGGGTCTCGGCTGTGCATAGACTACAGGCAGTTAAACAAGCTGACCATCAAGAACAAGTACCCTCTACCCAGAATTGATGATTTAATGGATCAAGTAAATGGGGCCTCGGTGTTCTCAAAGATTGATCTGAGATCGGGGTACCATCAAATTTTGGTAAAGGCCGATGATGTCCAGAAAACAGCCTTTAGGTCCCGGTATGGGCACTATGAATACGTGGTGATGCCGTTTGGGGTGACCAATGCCCCAGCTCTGTTCATGGATTATATGAATAGGATTTTCCGCCCTTTCTTGGATAAGTTTGTGGTAGTCTTCATAGACGACATACTTGTCTATTCAAAGACCGAGGAAGAGCATGAAGGACATCTGAGGTCGGTGTTGGAAGTTCTGAGGGAGAAGCAACTCTATGCCAAGTTCTCTAAGTGTGAGTTCTGGCTGAGGGAAGTCAACTTCTTAGGGCATGTGATATCTGCCCAGGGGATCTCGGTAGACCCAGCCAAAGTAGAGACAGTGCTGCAGTGGGAACGTCCCAAGACAGTCACTGAGATAAGGAGCTTTGTGGGTTTGGCGGGTTACTATCGGAGATTTATTGAGGACTTTTCCAAGGTGGTGGCCCCGTTAACACAGCTGACCCGTAAGGACCAACCTTTTGCTTGGACCGACCGATGTGAGCTCAGCTTCAGGGAACTAAAGAAAAGGTTGACGAGTGCTCCAGTGCTGGTGATTCCAGAGGTCGGAAGACCTTTTGACGTCTACTGTGATGCCTCACATCAGGGTCTGGGATGCGTTTTAATGCAAGAGAAAAGGGCTGTCGCCTATGCTTCAAGGCAACTCAAGGTCCATGAGAGGAACTACCCTACACATGATTTGGAGTTGGCGGCAGTGGTCTTCGCCCTAAAGATCTGGAGGCACTACTTATATGGAGCTCGGTTCCAGGTATTCAGCGACCATAAGAGCCTGAAATACCTGTTCGATCAGAAGGAACTGAACATGAGGCAAAGAAGGTGGATGGAGTTCCTAAAGGACTACGATTTTCAACTCATGTATCACCCAGGGAAGGCCAATGTAGTGGCAGATGCTTTGAGTAGAAAATCAATACAAGTCGCCACCATGATGATGAAAGAGCAGAAACTGATCGAGCAGTTCAGAGACTTAAACCTTGGGGTAGAACTTCATGTAAATCACATTAGTTGTAGTAAGCTGACTATAACTAATGACTTCATTGGAGAGATCAAGGATAAGCAGTTGGAGGACCCAAGTCTGAAGCAGACTATGGAGTCACTAGGGACAGATCAGGCGAGAGACTTTGTAATGGGCGATGATGGGATCTTGAGATTTAATGGCAGAATTTGCATACCTGCAAATGAAGAGTTGAAGAAGATGATCCTAGAAGAAGGTCATAAGAGTCGCCTTAACCTTCATCCAGGCATGAACAAGATGTATCATGACTTGAAGGAGTCATTTTGGTGGTCAGGCATGAAGAGGGACATCGCCCAGTATGTTGCAACCTGCTTAACGTGCCAGAAGGCGAAGGTAGAGCATCAAAGACCTGGCGGGCTGTTGCAGCAGCTGGATATCCCTGAGTGGAAATGGGACAGCATTGCCATGGATTTTGTCACCCATTTACCCAGATCGGTAAAGGGTCATGATGCAATCTGGGTTATCATTGATAGGCTGACAAAGAGTGCCCACTTCCTCCCAGTGAATATGAAGATGCCTATGGCCAAGCTGGCACAGTTATACATCCAAGAAATAGTGAGGTTGCATGGAGTGCCTTCCAGCATCGTTTCAGATAGAGATCCCAGGTTCACTTCACGGTTTTGGCAGACCTTGCAAGAGTGCTTGGGAACTAAGTTGAGGATGAGCTCTGCATATCATCCCCAAACAGATGGTCAGTCAGAGAGAACGATCCAGTCTTTGGAAGATCTGCTAAGGACGTGTGTCTTGGATCATTTGGGAAGTTGGGATGAGGTGTTACCACTGGTGGAGTTCACATATAATAACAGTCACCACGCCAGCATTGGGATGGCGCCTTATGAAGCCCTGTACGGGAGGAAATGCAGGACTCCCTTATGTTGGTATCAGGAGGGCGAAGCAGTCTTGGTTGGGCCAGAGTTGATTCAGCAGACGACCGAGAAGGTGAAACAGATACAAGGCAGAATGAGAGCTTCCCAAAGCCGGCAGAAGTCCTATGCAGATCAGAGGAGAAGACCTTTGGAATTTGCTGATGGAGACCATGTGTTCTTGAGAGTGACCCCAACCAAGGGCGTAGGACGAGCTATCAGACCAAAGAAGCTGTCTCCTAAGTTTGTTGGACCTTACCAGATCTTGAGGAAAATTGGTCCAGTAGCCTATGAGATCGCCCTACCTCCACATTTAGCAAATCTGCATAATGTCTTCCACGTATCGCAGCTAAGGAAATATCTCACCGACCCTTGTCACGTGTTGGAGGTGGATGACGTGCAGATCAGGGACGACTTGTCTTTTGAAGCAAGACCAGTCAGGATAGTCGATCACCAAAGCAAACAGCTCAGGGGTAAGACCATCCATATGGTTAAGGTGGTGTGGAATGAGAGATCCGGTGATTTGACTTGGGAGTTGGAAGAGAACATGAGAAACGACTACCCACATCTCTTTTCCTCGTAATTTCTTGTAATTCAATTTTCGAGGACGAAAATTTTTGTTGTTAGGGAGATTGTAAGGATCTGGAAAATCTTATTGGAATAAAAGTGATATATTTTAAGTAAATTCTAAGTATGTCTTTATTTAAAAATATATAAAGGAAGGGAAGTATGGCTTAAAAGTCTACGAGATCGCCGTAATTGAAAGAGTAGGCGATCTCAGACTTCTCTGGCACATGATCGCCTGTCGCCTTGATTTCACCAGAACGCCTATCGCCTGTAGTGTACCTAGTCGCCTGTCGCCTAGGGTACACATGATCGCCGAAACTACACTTAGTGTGTAGTCAAGATGTTGGATCAACCATAGAGGGTTCCCAAAGACCACGTGCATCAAAGTGTGGGTTAAGCCTTAGACACGCTGTGCATGCGAAGCTCTATGCTTGAGTATTGGAGATCGTCCTTAGTGTTGCATGCATGGGCGCACGAGGGCAAGTGCCAATTTACCCTTGGAAATGTGAAGCTACCGACGTCACCGAGCCATGTGGAGATGATACCTTGGACGTAACATAGTGCAATGAGGAACCTTCAGCAAGGCGTGTCGTCGGTCATCGCCGGGGCGTGAGGCATGCGGGCATCGCCGGGGCGTGAGGCATGCGGGCATCGCCTGGGCGTGAGGCATGCGGGCATCGCCGGGGCGTGAGGCATGCGGGCATCGCCGGGGCGTGAGGCATGCGGGTGTCGCCTGGCGTGAGGCATGCGGGCATCGCCGGGGCGTGAGGCATGCGGGCATCGCCTGCGCGAGAGGCATGGAGACATCGCCAGGGCGCGAGAGGCATGCGAACGTCGCCGGGGCGCGAGAGGCATGCGGACATCGCCATGGCGCGAGGCATGTGGACATCGCCACAGAGAGACATCGGTCGTCTTCCAGAGAGAGACATCGGTCGTCCTCCAGGATGAGTCATCGGTGGAAGGTTATCGCGCGATGTCGAGTTGTACATAGGGAAGGTGGGACCCAGACTCCCAGCATGAGACGCGCGGCACGCGCGACACGTAGACAAAAGTGTTGGTTCAGAACAGTGACATCAGAATGTTGGCATGCGCAAGAGACACTCGCGGTCGTACTGTTCAGAGCAGTGGTTGGCATGCACAAGAGACAACCGTAGTCGTACTGTTCAGAGAAAGGTACACTCAGACTTCCCTGCAGAGTGGGTGGTGGCAGCTGCTTTTGGTGGACAAGTTGGTTTAAGATGGAAAAAAACCCACTGCTGAGGGAACAAGACATTTCAGTTGTTCAAGAGCGAAAGAGTGAGCTACCTCTTCTCCTCCATCTCTCTCCTTCGCGCTGCGTTTCGGACACCTTCACACAGGAGTACGACGAGCGACAGCCACCATTAGAGCACCTGGGAAGTTCTCTACAAGTCCTTCAAACCAGACGCAAAAACAGAGCCAAGGCGTTCTTCAAGCTTCGTGGGATATCGGAGCTCCTGGTGTTTGCGCAAGTCCAGGTAAGGGAAGCTAGTCCTTGTCCAACGATAACTGGATATTAGATGATTGTGATGATAGGGCGACGTGGTCGCCGGATTTTACTTCGCTTTCATGGCGTTTGGTGTTAAAATGTGAGATGGTTACAATAACAGTTCTGTTTGGATGTTGGGGGCGACGTGGTCGCCGGTTTTTTTAAAAAAATGTTCTTGTTTAAAAACCCAGTTTTGTTCGTGATCGCCGGTTTCTGGAAGTGATCGCCGGTTTTTCATCTGTTATTAGAATATTCCCTGTTTTATGCTGTTTCAAAAGTGTTTGAGATTTTTAAATGTGGTTTTCGAAAATCTGAACTTTGGTATGAGTTTTGCTGTGATTGAAATCGTGCATTGAAGTGTTATGTGATGTGTTGAATGTTGTGATTGTGGACCGAGGCATAGTATTTTCAGGAAAGAAAATACCGTGTAAGGTTGGTAATAGGTGTATTGATCGGTGATCCTATAATGAGACATCCTGACTCTACTGAGGTAATGAAATCACATAGAGGAAGTTACTCAGTTGTGGAGAGTCGAGGGAGGTTCATACGTATGGGTGTCTCGTGTGAAACAGAACGAGTTCAGCCTGTTGTATGGATTAACCTTGTCATACCGTGATAACGAGAATATTGAGATGGTGTATGCGCATGGCTGTGTGGATTTCACAGTGGTATGGTATGACAGGTGCGAATCTCTGGGTCTAATCAACGCACGAGTCTCCGGAAATAGTGGTCAAGTGTCTGGTGTGATGAGTCAGTGGAAAGTCTGACGTGAGAAATGTGAAATTGAATTAATATACACTTGATTGCTGATGTGAATTGAAATACTCTTGGATCGATTTGTAAATTTGGGGTTTTTCCTGATAGTCTTGTGGAATATGGAAATGTGATGGCTGATATTGACACGGTTCATGGATGTTGTGAAGTTCTTATGTATACTCTTGATTCAAAGTTTTCCTAAATATATAGCTTACCCTGTATTTTGTTTCTGTGGATGTTTTCTTAAAACTGTGATGATCGTGTATCTTTACACGGGAGCAGATGAGGTTGCAGGAAGTGGAATTCCCCTGTGAGTGATCGTCGGAAGGAGATCGCCTATCTCTGATCTGTTAGGCGATCACCCGTTTTTGCCTTCTGTTAGGAGATCGCCTGTCTGATGGGAGATCGCCGTTTCTGTTAGCAGATCGGCTGTTTGTATTATTTGCAGTCTTTATGTTTAAGTTTTGGAAAAGGGCCGTTTTGTATCAACTCCCTACGAGGAGAAACTCATTTACATATATATTCAATGATGTTTATTTCAATATATTTGTTTTTACTGTTATTTCCTACCACGAAAATGAAAAAAAAAAATGCAAAATGTATTTGGCGGGATGTTACAGGTGTTGACCTCTACAGTTGCCCCGAATGTCCAGTGATAGTAGAGGGACGCAGATTCAAAGTGAATTTGATCTGTCTACCTCTACAGGATCTAGATGTTATCCTAAGAATGGATTGGCTGTATGCCGATCACGTTCCCATAGTTTACGGTAGGCAGAAAGTGGTGTTTTCCGATCTCCAAGAGCCAGATGTGAGATCTGCTCGGCATGGGCGATCAGAGTTGGAAGAAGGGGCGAGGTGTTTCGTGATCATAGCTCGGTGGAAAGTGAAGAACGAAGAGGACGTAAGAAGGATTCATGTGGTGAAAAGTTTGATGGATGTATTTCCAGAAGAAGTACCTGGGTTACCTCCTAAGAGAGAAGTGGAATTCTCTACTGATTTGGTACCTGGAGCTGGACCAGTGTCAATGGCACCTTGCAGGATGACTCCAGCCGAGTTGGTAGAATTGAAGAAGCAAGTGGAAGAGCTGTTGGGGAAGCATTTCATCAAATCCAGCGTATCTCCATGAGGTACTCCAGTGCTGGTAATTCCAGAGGTCGGAAGACCTTTTGACGTCTACTGTGGTGCTTCACATCAAGGTTTGGGATGTGTTTTAGATGCAAGAGAAGAGAGTGGTTGCATATGCATCAAGGAAACTCAAATTTCAGGGGAGAAATTATTCTACTTATGATTTAGAATCGGCAGTGGTAGTAGTGTTATAGAGTTTTGAAAACAGTGATTGTATGAAGCTTTGTATGGGAGGAAATGCAGAACTCCCTTATTATGGGAACCAGGAGGGCGAACCAGTTTTGATTGAACAATTAGAGGAGCCTAGTCTGAAGCGTGTTGTGAGAGTTCTAGGCGCCGAGCAAGCTAAGGGCTTTGTAATGGGTAAAGATGGGATATTAAGGTTAAGGGCAGAATTTGCATACCAGTAAATGAATAATTTAAGGGATAACAGAAAATTTAACTTTGCTCTTCTGGCGAAATGGAAATGGTGGATGATGAGTGATGAGAAAGGGAAATGGAAAGATATTCTTGTATCCAAATATGACTCGGAACTTGGGAGAAGCCGAGCTCATTTGAAATATCAATCGTGGTGGTGAAGAGATGTATGTAAGGTGTTCCTTTAGGGAGCGTGAGAATTAGATCAGCAGTTGGGATGTCGATGGATGGTTTTGATCAAGATGCAGAAGTTGATTCCTAGAAGGATATTTCGGATCCTAGTTTGTATTAGCTAGGGGGCATGAGCAGTAGGCAGTTGTTCTCTTTCCTTCCGATGTAGGGATCATGCTCGCTTTTCTCTAAGGAGGCTAGGCCTGGTTCTGTTAAGAGCCTAGTTGTGGAAATGCTCGACCAAGTCTTCAAGGTTGGGAGTAGAGTGTGAATGCTGGAGTTGGCGCTCAATGGAGCAGCATATCCCATATGCAGGGATGTACAATGGAATTTGATGAAGTAGTGGAGTAGTAAGAGTTGGTTCAGCAGGCAACCGAGAAGGTGATGCTGATACAAGGCAGGATGAAAGCTTCTCAAAGTCGGCAGATTCAGAGGAGAAGACCTTTGGAGTTTGCTGCTGGAGACCATGTGTTTATGAGAGTGACACCAACCAAGGGTGTAGGACGAGCTATCAAATCAAGGAAGCTGTCTCCTAAGTTTGTTGGACCATACCAGATCTGGAGGAAGATAGGTCCTGTAGCGTATGAGATCGCCCTATCTTCCCTTTTTGCAACCCTGCATAATGTCTTTCACGTATCACAGCTGAGGGAGTACATGGCAGACCCTAGTCACGATTTTTTGAAAGTGGGCGATGTGCAGATCAGGGATGATTGTTCGTTTGAAGCAACCAGTCAAGATCGACGATCGCTAAAGTAATCAGCTCAGAGGTAAGACCATCAACCTGATGAAAGTGGTGTGGGATGAGAGATCGGGTGATTCCACTTGGGAGTTAGGAGAAACCATGAGAAAGGACTATCCACATCTCTTTCCTTGTAATTCAATTTTCGAGGACGAAAATTTTTGTTGTTAGGGAGATTGTAAGGACCTAGAAAATATTACTGGAATAAAAGGATATAATTTAAATGGATTCGAAGTATGGTTGTACTTAAAATGAAAATGGAAGGAAAGTGTAGTTTAGAAGACTATGAGATCGCCTGGCACATGATCGCCGGTCGCCTACTACACATTATCACCAGGGCGCGAGGCATGTGGGCTTTGCCAGGGCGCGAGAGGCATGCGGGCATCGCCGGGGCGCGTGGCATGCGGGCATCGCCGGGGCGCGAGGCATACGGTCATCACCAGGGCGCGAGGGATGCAGACGTCGTCAGGGCACGAGGCATGCGGGCATCGCCAAAGAGAGAGACATCGGTCGTCCTCCAGGATGAGTCATCGGTGGTTAGCCTTCGCGCGGAAGGTCATCGGTGGAGAGTCTTCGCGCGGAAGGTCATCGGTGGAGAGTCTTCGCGCGAGAGGACATCGGGGGGTTAGTCTTCGCGCGAGAGGACATCGGTGGATAGTCTTCGCGTGAGATGTCATCGCGCCAGTGGTCATCGGTGAAAGGTGATCGCGCGATGTCGAGTTGCACACAGAGAAGGTGGGACCCAGACTCCCAGCATGAGACGCGCGACACGCGCGACACGTAGACAAAAAGTGTTGGTTCAGAACAGTGACATCAGAATGTTGGCATGCGCAAGAGACACTCGCGGTCGTACTGTTCAGAGCAGTGGTTGGCATGCACAAGAGACAACCGTAGTCGTACTGTTCAGAGAAAGGTACACTCAGACTTCCCTGCAGAGTGGGTGGTGGCAGCTGCTTTTGTGGACAAGTTGGTTTAAGATGGAAAAACCCACTGCTGAGGGAACAAGACATTTCAGTTGTTCAAGAGCGAAAGAGTGAACTACCTCCTTTCTCCTCCATTTCTCTCCTTCGCGCTGCGATTCTGGCACCTTCACACAAGAGTACGATGAGCGGCAGCCACCATTAGAGCACCTGGGAAGTTCTCTGCAAGTCCTTCAAACCAGACGCAAATCCAGAGCCAAGGCATTCTTTAAGCTTCGTTGGGTTTTGGAGCTCTTGGTGTTTTGCGCAAGTCCAGGTAAGGGAAGCTAGCCTTACTTCTAATGAAAACTGTATGTGTGATGATTTTGACGTTGGGGGCGACGTGGTCGCCGGGTGTTCAAACTGTTCTTGCTTTAAACCCAGTTTTGTTCGTGATCGCCGGTTCCTGGAGGTGATCGCCGGTTTTCATCTGTTATTGAATGATCTCCTGTTTTTGTGTTGTTTGAAAACTGTTTGAGATTTAAATGTGATATTCGAAAATCTGAACCTTGGAATGGTTGTTGTTTTGGTTGGAATCATTCGTTGAAATGTTATGTGATGTGTTGAATGTTGTGAATGTGGATCGAGGCATAGTATTTTCAGGAAAGAAAATACCGTGTAAGATTGTGTAGGATGTGCATTGATCGGTGATGTCTATAATGGGATATCCAGACTCTCCTGATATAATGGAATCAAATAGATGAAGTCATTCAGGCGTTGAGAGTCGATGGAGGTTCATATGTATGAGTGGCCCGTGTGAAACAGAACGAGCTCAGCCGTCGTATGGATTAACCTTGTCATACGTGAGATTGATGTTATGAGATTCGAATATGCGCATTGCTGTGGGAACTTTACAGCATTTTTGTATGACAGGTGCAAATCCCTGAGTCAGTCAATGCACGTGTTTTTCCGGAAATAGTGGTCAAGTGTCTGGTGTGATGAGTCAGTGGAAAGTCTGACGTGAAGTTTTGAGAAATTGAATTGATAGACACTTGATTGCGTATGTGAATTGAAAGACTCTTGGTTGAATTGTGAAAAATGTGATTACTTGATGGTTTTGTGGAATCGGAGAAAGTGGATGGTTTTACGTGGATGTCTTAAATTGGTTTCATCTTGATTCTTAAGTTCATATTCAAACTCTCTTTTAAATGTCTAGCTTACCCTGTTTTTGGGTTCTGTGATTGTTTTTTAAAACCTGTGATGATCGTGTAATCTTTACACGGGAGCAGATGATCTTGCAGGAAGAAGAGCTCCTCAGTGAGTGGTCGCCGGGAGGACATCGCCTGTTTTGCTTCTGTTGGGCGATCACCCCCTTTCCTGTTCTCTGATCGGAGATCGCCCCTTTTGTTAGGAGATCGCCCTTTTTATGTTGGGAGATCGGCTGTTTGGTTGTATTTTGCTGTTTTTATGTTAAGTTTTGGAAAACGACCGTTTTGTATTAAACTCCCTGCGGGGAGAAACTTCATTACATATATATAATTATGCACATTTCAACATTTTGGTTTTACGTTTATTTTCATTATATATTTGTGAAACGATTTGGCGGGATGTTACACCCTTTGTATTGTTCTGTGGCTGTTTTCTCTTAAAACTGTGATGATCGTGTATTTTACACGGGAGCAGATGATCTTCCAGGGAGTATAGCTCCTCAGTGAGTGGTCACCGGAAGGAGATCGCCTGTTTCTGTCTCTATGTGGTGATCGCCTGTTTTCTGTTTTCATAGCAGATCGGCTGTTTTGGGTCTTCTGATAGGAGATCGCCGGTTTATGTAGGGAGACCGCCGGTTTCATTTTATTTGGCTGTATTTTGTTTAAGTTTTGGAAAAATTTACCGGTTATGTATTAAACTCCCTGTGAGGAGAAACTTCATTACATATATATAATTATGTTCACTTCAATATTATTGTTTTACCTTTATTTCTTTTTTTTTATTTATTCCAAAGTATTTGGCGGGATGTTACATTAATGGTATCAGAGCAGTTCGTCCTTAGGACGACCTGAGGGCTGTGGATCCATTGTGTTTCTTCTGCTCATAAAATCTATTTGAGTTTTCAAATAACAACTATAGTGAAAGGTTTTCAAACGTTCTTGTATTAAAATTTTGTGTGTGCTGTAGTGAATATATGCTCTAACTGAAAATTTTAGTATTAAGAATGAAAGGATCTTGATAAAGTAGTGGGGGTGCACACTCATAACTGGATCGAGATGTTCTCAATCTTAATTCCAAAGGTTTGATGTTTAGCATACATTGAATTCTGGTGTGATTTATTTCATTTTATTGAGTGTTTTTGTAGTTGATTAAAAGTGGTTGTTTGGATTGATGGTTGTATACCAGTAGCTGTTCTGGTGTTTTGCTTAAGGTTATAGGCATAATGATTCTGTCGATGAACTCAAATTCTTAATGACTTTGAGATGTTGACCTTTGTAAGGTCTAGATGTTACCTCCTAGATGAATTGATTTCTGATCGATCTCATTCTTGTAGTTGTAGGGAATATAGAAACCTATAGTTTCAAAACCTCAAACGAAGAAGATGGCACGTAGACCTTCTACCCCTCCCCAACCTTCTTCGGAAATGAGCCAGATTGCCAAGGCTATTGAGATGATGGCAACTGCCATCCAACAACAGAATGCAACGATGGCTCAGAACCATCAAGCTACAATGCACCACTGGGAAACTGCTCGGTCGGCTGAAACAAATTCTCACGCTGGTTAGCCTCAGGAACAGATGGGACTGACCGAGTTCATGAGGCACAACCCACCCAAGTTCAGTGGGAATGCTACCCCTGATCAAGCAGATCAGTGGGTCAGGGAGTTGGAGAAAATCTTTAGGGCGACCTCCTGCCCTGAAGAGAAGAAATTGTTGTTCGCCACCTATCTGCTATCTGGAGAAGCCGAGTTCTGGTGGATGGGAGCTCAGCAGATGATGGAGGCCCGAGAGGATGTGTTGGATTGGGAGAGCTTCAGGGTGAGGTTCCTGGAGAAATACTTCCCAGACAGCGCAAGGTTTGCGAGGGAAGCTGAGTTCCTAAAGTTGGAGCAGGGGGATATGTCTGTGAACGCCTATGCTGCTCGGTTTGAGTACCTCGCCCGATTCTATACCCAGGCGACCTCCGAGGCTTGGAGGTGCAGAAAGTTTGAAGAGGGACTGAAGCAGGGGCTGAAGAGGACCATAGCCCCGATGTGCATCAGAGAATTTCACGCCTTAGTAAAGAAGGCGAAGATGGTGGAGACCCTGGAAAAGGGTGATTCTCGGGTGATCAGGTCACACCCAGGGGGTTCTTCCAGTGGGAAGGCTAAGGTGCAGCACCCACATAGCAAGCCCTATGCGAGACCGCCACCACATCGGGCAGGAGCAACATCATCCCAGTTTCAGCAGCAGCAACCTTGGAAACCCAAGTGTTTCCATTGTGGTGGACCACACACCTCCAATGTGTGCTTCAAGAGTTCAGAGAAAAGGTGTTACACCTGCCAAAAGACGGGGCACGTTGCTAGAGAGTGCCCTAACCGGAATGGGGCGACTCAATGGTTCTCATCAGTTGAGAAACGAAGGCAGCAGACCTCAGGCAACAGGGAGAGTGTTTGCCATGTCAGGAGCAGAAGCGTCTCAGTCAGGTAACCTCGTGCAAGGTGTTTGTTTTATAGCTGGTAGGGGTGTAAAAGCTTTGTTTGATTCTGGAGCGACACACTCTTTTGTGTCAAGCCTGTGTGTAGCCGAGTTGGGCCTTCTAGTGAAGGAGTTACCTTTCGAACTGTTGGTCTCTACACCTGCGTCAGGACAGGTGTTGACCTCTACAGTTTGCCCCGAATGTCCATTGATAGTAGAGGGACGCAGATTCAAAGTGAACTTGATCTGCCTACCTCTTCAGGACCTGGATGTTATCCTGGGAATGGATTGGCTATCTGCCAATCACGTTCTCATAGACTGCGGTAGTCAGAAGATAGCGTTTCCAGACCTCCAAGAGTCAGACGTGATATCTGCTCATCGAGGGTGGTCGGTGTTGGAAGAAGGAGCGAGGTGCTTCATGATCCTAGCTCGGTTGGAGGTGGAGAATGAAGGGGACGTAAGCAGGATACATGTAGTGAAAGACTTCACGGATGTATTTCCAGAAGAGGTACCTGGGTTACCCCCTAAGAGAGAAGTGGAATTCTCTATTGATTTGGTACCTGGAGCTGGACCAGTGTCAATGGCACCTTACAGGATGGCACCAGCCGAGTTGGTAGAATTAAAGAAGCAAGTGGAAGAGTTGTTGGAGAAACAATTCATCAGACCCAGTGTATCTCCATGGGGGGCTCCAGTGCTCCTAGTTAAGAAAAAGGATGGAGGGTCTCGGCTGTGTATAGATTACAGGCAGTTGAACAAGTTGACCATCAAGAACAAGTACCCCGTACCTAGAATTGATGATTTGATGGATCAAATACATAGGGCCTCGGTGTTCTCAAAGATTGATCTGAGATCGGGGTACCACCAAATTTTGGTAAAAGCTGAAGATGTTCAGAAGACAGCATTTAGGTCTCGTTATGGGCACTATGAGTATGTGGTGATGCCGTTTGGAGTAACAAATGCTCCAGCTCTGTTCATGGACTACATGAATAGGATTTTTCGCCCTTTCTTGGATAAGTTTGTGGTAGTCTTCATAGACGACATACTCATTTATTCAAGGACCGAGGAAGAACATGAGGAGCATCTGAGGACAGTATTGGAGATTCTGAGGGAGAAGCAACTCTATGCCAAGTTCTCTAAGTGTGAGTTCTGGCTGAAGGAAGTCAACTTCTTAGGACACGTGATATCTGCCCGGGGGATCTCGGTGGATCCAGCCAAAGTGGAGGCAGTGCTTCAGTGGGAACGTCCTAAGACAGTTACGGAGATAAGGAGTTTTGTGGGCTTAGCAGGCTACTATCGGCGGTTTATTGAGGACTTTTCCAAGGTAGTGGCTCCTTTAACACAGCTGACCCGCAAGGATCAACCTTTTGCTTGGACCGACCGATGTGAGCAGAGCTTCATGGAACTAAAGGAAAGGTTGACTAGTGCTCCAGTGCTGGTGATCCCAGAGGTAGGAAGACCTTTTGATGTCTTCTGTGATGCTTCACATCAGGGTTTGGGATGTGTTTTGATGCAAGAGAAAAGAGTGGTTGCATATGCTTCAAGGCAACTCAAGGTTCATGAGAGAAACTATCCTACTCATGATTTGGAGTTGGCGGCTGTGGTGTTTGCCTTGAAGATTTGGAGGCACTATTTATATGGAGCTCGGTTCCAGGTGTTCAGTGACCATAAGAGCCTGAAATACCTGTTCGATCAGAAGGAACTAAACATGAGACAAAGAAGGTGGATGGAGTTTCTAAAGGACTATGATTTTCAACTCATGTATCATCCAGGGAAGGCCAATGTAGTGGCAGATGCTTTGAGTAGAAAATCAATACAAGTAGCCACCATGATGATGGAGGAACAGAAACTGATCGAGCAATTCAGAGACTTAAACCTTGGGGTAGAATTTCATGTAAATCACATTAGTTGTAGTAAGCTGCCTATAACTAATGACTTCCTTGGAGTGATAAAGGATAAGCAGTTGGAGGACCCTAGTCTAAAGCGTACTGTGGAGTCACTAGGGACTGACCAGGCTAAAGACTTTGTGATGGGCGATGATGGGATCTTGAGATTTAACGGCAGAATTTGCATACCTGCAAATGAAGAGTTGAAGAAGATGATCCTAGAGGAAGGTCACCAGAGTCGCCTTAGCCTACATCCAGGCATGAATAAGATGTACCATGACTTGAAGGAGTCATTTTGGTGGTCGGGCATGAAGAGGGACATCGCCCAGTATGTTACAACCTGCTTAACATGTCAGAAGGCGAAGATAGAGCATCAAAGACCTGGCAGGTTGTTACAACAACTGGATATCCCTGAGTGGAAATGGGACAGCATTGCCATGGATTTTGTCACCCATTTACCCAGATCGGTAGAGGGTCATGATGCAATCTGGGTCATCATTGATCGGCTGACGAAGAGTGCCCACTTTCTCCCAGTGAATATGAGGATGCCTATGGCCAAGTTGGTACAGTTGTACATCAAAGGAATAGTGAGGTTGCATGGAGTGCCTTCCAGCATTGTTTCGGATAGAGATCCCAGGTTCACTTCACGGTTTTGGCAGACCTTACAAGATTGCTTGGGAACCAAGTTGAGAATGAGCTCGGCATATCATCCTCAAACAGATGGACAGTCAGAGAGAACGATCCAGTCCTTGGAAGATCTGCTGAGGACGTGTGTCTTGGATCAATTGGGAAGTTGGGATGAGGTGTTGCCGCTGGTAGAGTTTACTTATAATAACAGTTACCACGCCAGTATTGGGATGGCACCATATGAAGCCCTGTATGGGAGGAAATGCAGAACTCCCTTATGTTGGTACCAGGAGGGCGAAGCAGTATTGGTTGGACCAGAGTTGATTCAGCAGACGACCGAGAAGGTGCAACAGATACAAGAAAGATTGAAAGCTTCTCAAAGCCGGCAGAAATCCTATGCAGATCAGAGGAGAAAACCTTTGGAGTTTGCTGCAGGAGACCATGTGTTCATGAGAGTGACACCAACCAAGGGTGTAGGACGGGCGATCAGATCGAAGAAGTTGTCCCCTAAGTTCGTGGGACCATATCAGATCTTAAGGAGGATTGGTCCAGTGGCCTATGAGATCGCCCTACCTCCCCATTTAGCGAATCTGCATAATGTCTTTCACGTATCACAGCTGAGGAAGTACATGGCAGACCCTAGTCATGTGTTGGAAGTGGACGATGTGCAGATCAGGGATGACTTGTCCTTTGAAGCGAAACCAGTCAGGATTGACGATCGTCAAAGTAAACAGCTCAGAGGCAAGACCATCAACATGGTGAAAGTGGTGTGGGATGAGAGATCGGGTGATTCAACTTGGGAGTTAGAAGAACCCATGAGAGAAGCTTATCCATACCTCTTTTCCTTGTAATTCAATTTTCGAGGACGAAAATTTTTCTTGTTGGGAAGAATGTAAGGACCTGTAAAATTAAATTGGAATAAAAGGAATATATTTTAAATGAATTCTAAGTATGTTTTTATTTAAAATAAAAAGGAAGGAAAGTGTAGCTTAGAAGAGTATGAGATCGCCTGGTTAGTACATAATCGCATGTCGCCTAGACTACCCATGAGGACATCGCCAGGCGCGAGGTATGAGGACATCGCCAGGCGCGAGGTATGCGGACATCGCCAGGGCGCGAGCGACATCGGTCGTCTCCCAGAGAGAGACATCGGTCGTCTCCCAGAGAGAGAGATCGGTCGTCTTTCCGGATGAGTCATCGGTGGAAGGTTATCGCGCGATGTCGTGTTTCACACAGTTAAAGTGGGACCCAGACTCCCAGCATGAAACGTCCTGCGCGCCACGTAGACAAAAAGGGTGGTTCAGAATAGTGACATCAGAAAGTTGGCATGCGCAAGAGACACTCGCGGTCGTACTGTTCAGGGCAGTGGTTGGCATGCGCAAGAAGACAAAAAGGGTGGTTCAGAATAGTGACATCAGAAAGTTGGCATGCGCAAGAGACAACCGTGGCTGTACTGTTCAGTGAAACGTACACTCAGGCTTTCCTGCAGAGGGGGAGGTGGCAGCAGCATGCGTGGACAAGTAGGCTTGGATTCAAAAAACCCACTGCGGGGAGGCAAAGAACGTTGCAGTGGCTCAAGAGTGAAAGAGCGAGTGCATCTTCATCCCTCTCTTTTCTCCCCTTCGCGCTGCGATTCAGGCAACCTCAAGCACCAGTACGACAAGCGACGACTGCCCTTGGACACTTGGGAGGTTCTCTGCAAGTCCTCCAAACCAGACGCTAAAACAGAGTTAAAGCATCCTTGAAGCTCGTTGGGTTGGAGCTCTTAGTGAAGTTTACGCAAGTCCAGGTAAGGGAAGCTAGCTTTGTTTTCAATAAAAGCCGTAGGCTAGCTGTTTCTGAAGTGGGGGCGACGTGGTCGCCGGTTTCATATTTTGTTTTCGTGATACTCTGTTCTATGTGTTTGGGCGACGTGGTCGCCGGTTTTAAACTCAATTTCACGATGCTCTGTTTTATGTGTGGGGGCGACGTGATCGCCGGTTTTAAACCCCTTTTTCATGATGCTCTGTTTTCATGAGCATGGGCGACGTGATCGCCGGTTTTAAATACAGATTTCGAACTCCCCTGTTTTAGTGTCGTTGAGACTGTTTGAGATTTAAATGTGGAATGCATGTGATATTCGAAAATCTGAACCTTTGAAATGATTGTTGCTGTGATTTGAATCATTCATTTGAGTGGTATGACGTGTTGAATGTTGTGAATGTGGGATCAAGGCATAGTATTTTCAGGAAAGAAAATACCGTGTAAGATCGTGTGTAATGTGTATTGACTAGGGGCTTGTCTAGAAGGAGATATCCTGACTCTGCTGATATAATGGAATCACGTAGATGAAGTTATTCAGTTGTGGAGAGTCGAAGGAGGTTCATATGTATGGGTGAGTCGTGTGAAAAAGAACGAGCTCGGCCTGTTATATGAATCAACCCTCTCATACCGGGAGAGTGTTGATATTGAGACTATGTATGCGCATGGCTGTGTGGATTTCACAGCGACCCTGTGTGGATTTCACAGTGGTGTGGTATGACAGGTGCAGATCTCTGAGCCTGAGTCAACGCACGAGTCTTCCGGAAGTAGTGTCAAGTGTCTATGTGTGATGAGTCAGTGGAAGTCTGACGTGAGAAATGTGAAATATTGAGAATTTGTTGATAGACACTTGATGGTTGTGTGATACGAATGAGAAAGTGATGGACTCTTGTGAATGTTTAAAAAGGGCTGATCTACGTTGGTTGTCCAGTTTATAATTTAAAGTTTTAAAAATATCTAGCTTACGCTTTGTATTGTTCTGTGGCTGTTTTCTCTTAAAACTGTGATGATCGTGTATTTTACACGGGAGCAGATGATCTTCCAGGGAGTATAGCTCCTCAGTGAGTGGTCGCCGGAAGGAGATCGCCTGTTTCTGTCTCTATGTGGTGATCGCCTGTTTTCTGTTTTGATAGCAGATCGGCTGTTTTGGGTCTTCTGATAGGAGATCGCCGGTTTATGTAGGGAGACCGCCGGTTTCATTTTATTTGGCTGTATTTTGTTTAAGTTTTGGAAAAATTTACCGGTTATGTATTAAACTCCCTGTGAGGAGAAACTTCATTACATATATATAATTATGTTCACTTCAATATTATTGTTTTACCCTTATTTCTTTTTTTTTATTTATTCCAAAGTATTTGGCGGGATGTTACTGTAAGGACCTGTAAAATTAAATTGGAATAAAAGGAATATATTTTAAATGAATTCTAAGTATGTTTTTATTTAAAACAAAAAGGGAGGAAAGTGTAGCTTAGAAGACTATGAGATCGCCTGGTTAGTACATAATCGCCTATCGCCTAGACTACCAATGCGGACGTCGCCGGGGCGCGAGGTATGCGGACGTCGCCAGGGCGAGAAGTATGCGGACATCGCCAGGCGTGAGGCATGCGGGCATCGCCAAGTCGTCTCCCAGAGAGAGACTTCGGTCGTCTCCCAGCGAGAGACTTCGGTCGTCTCCCAGCGAGAGACTTCGGTCGTCTTCCAGGATGAGTCATCGGTGGAAGGTTATCGCGCGATGTCGTGTGTCACACAGATAAAGTGGGACCCAGGCTCCCAGCATGAAACGTCCTGCACGCGCGACACGTAGACAAAAAGGGTGTTTCAGAAGAGTGACATCAGAGAGTGGGCATGCGCAGAGACACACGTGGCCGTACTGTTCAAGGAAGCGTGCACGCAAGCCTTCCTGCAGAGTGGGTGGTGGCAGCGGCAATTGTGGACAAGTTGGTTTAGATTCAAAAACCCACTTCTGAGAGGGAGAACGTTACAGTAGTGCAAGAGCGTAAGAGTGAGTTCACCTTCATCCTTCTCTTTTCTCTCCTTCACTCTGCGATTCAGGCCTTATCACGTCCCTGCTTGGCTATCGACGACTGCCATAGAGCACCTGGGAGGTTCTCTGCAAGTCCTCCAAACCAGACGCTAAAACAGAGTTAAGGCATCCTTGAAGCTCGTTGGGTTGGAACTCTTAGTGAAGTTTACGGAAGTCCAAGTAAGGGAAGCTAGCTTTGTTTTCAATAAAAGCCGTAGGCTAGCTGTTTCTGAAGTGGGGGCGACGTGGTCGCCGGTTTCATATTTTGTTTTCGTGATACTCTGTTCTATGTGTTTGGGCGACGTGGTCACCGGTTTTAAATACAGATTTCGAACTCCCCTGTTTTAGTGTCGTTGAGACTGTTTGAGATTTAAATGTGGAATGCATGTGATATTCGAAAATCTGAACCTTTGAAATGATTGTTGCTGTGATTTGAATCATTCATTTGAGTGGTATGACGTGTTGAATGTTGTGAATGTGGGATCAAGGCATAGTATTGTCAGGAAAGGAAATACCGTGTAAGATCATGAGTGAAGTGTATTGACTAGGGACTTGTCTAGAAGGAGATATCCTGACTCTGCTGAGATAATGGAATCACGTAGATGAAGTTATTCAGTTGGTGAGAGTCGAAGGAGGTTCATATGAATGGGTGAGTCGTGTGAAAAAGAACGAGCTCGGCCTTTTATATGAATTAACCCTGTCATACTAGGAGAATGAAGATATTGAGATTCATTTATGCGCATGGCTGTGTGAGTTTCACAGCGACCCTGTGTGGGTGATGTAGTATGACAGGTGCAGATCTCTGGGTCTGAGTCAACGCACGAGTCTTCCGGAAGTAGTGTCAAGTGTCTATGTGTGATGAGTCAGTGGAAGTCTGACGTGAGAAATGTGAAATATTGAGAATTTGTTGATAGACACTTGATGGTTCTGTGATATGAATGAGAAAGTGATGGACTCTTGTGAATGTTTAAAATGGCTGATCTACGTTGGTTGTCCAATTTATAAATTTAAAGTTTTAAAAATATCTAGCTTACCCTTTGTATTGTTCTGTGGTTGCTTTCTCTTAAAACTGTGATGATCGTGTATTTTACACGGGGAGCAGATGATCTTCCAGGGAGTAGAGCTCCTCAATGAGTGGTCGCCGGAAGGAGATCGCCTGTTTCTGTTCTGATGGCAGATCGGCTGTTTTGGGTCTTCTGATAGGAGATCGCCTGTTTTATATTGGGAGACCGCCGGTTTCATTTTATTTGGCTGTATTTTGTTTAAGTTTTGGAAAATTGACCGATTATGTATTAAACTCCCTGTGAGGAGCAACTCCATTTTATATAAATACGTATGTTCACTTCAATATTATTGTTTTTACTTTATTTCAATATATAAATATGAAAAGAAATTTGGCGGGATGTTACATTAATGGTATCAGAGCAGTTCGTCCTTAGGATGACCTGAGGGCTGTGGATCCATTGTGTTTCTTCTGCTCATAAAATTTATTTGAGTTTTAAACAAAAACTATGGTGAAAGGCTTTCAAACGTTTTTGTATTGAAATTTTGTGTGTGCTGTAGTGAATATATGCCCTAACTGAAAATTTTTGTATTGAGAATGAAAGGATCTTGATAAAGTAGTGAGGGTGCACACTCATAACTGGATCGAGATGTTCTCAATCTTAATTCTAAAGGTTGATGTTTAGCATACAATGAATTCTGGTGTGATTTATTTCAATTTATTGAGTGTTTTTGTATTGATTGAAAGTGGTCGTTTGAATTGATGGTTTTATACCAGTAGCTGTTTTGGTGATGAGCTTGTATTAGTATATTGATCTTACGGATAAACTCAAATTCTAGATGAATTTGAGATGCTGGCCTTGTAAGACCTAGTGTGGTCTTCTAAATGAATTGATTCTTTATCAAGTTCATTTTATAGGAATATGAGTAGAGAATAATAGTTCTTTTCCTAATCTTCTACAGAGAAGAATGACTCGTAGACCTCCTACCTCTCCCCAACCTTCTTCGGAGATGGGTCAGATCGCCAGGGCCATTGAGATGATGGCAACTGCCATCCAACAACAGAATGCAGCAATGGCTCAGAATCATCAAGCTGCAATGCACCACTGGGAAACTGCTCGGTCGGCTGAAACAGCCTCCCACGCTAGTCAGCCTCAGGAGCAGATGGGACTGACCGAGTTCCTGAGGCACAACCCACCTAAGTTCAGTGGGAATGCTACCCCTGATCAAGCAGATCAGTGGGTCAGGGGGTTAGAGAAAATCTTCAGGGCGACCTCCTGCCCTGAAGATAAGAAGTTGGTGTTTGCCACATACCTTCTATCTGGAGAAGCCGAGTTCTGGTGGATGGGAACTCAACAAATGATGGAAGCCCGAGAAGAAGTATCAGACTGGGAGAGCTTCAGGGTGAAGTTTCTGGAGAAATACTTCCCAGATAGTGCGAGGTTTGCCAAGGAAGCCGAATTCCTCAGGTTGGAACAGGGGGAGATGTCAGTGAATGCTTATGCTGCTCGGTTTGAGTACCTCGCCCGGTTTTATACCCAAGCTACCTCTGAGGCTTGGAGGTGCAGAAAATTTGAAGAAGGACTGAAGCATGGACTGAAGAGGACCATAGCCCCGATGTGCATCAGGGAATTTCACGCTTTGGTGGAGAAGACGAAGATGGTGGAGACTCTGGAGAAGGGTGAGTCTCGGGTGGTCAGGTCCCACCCAGGGGGTTCCTCCAGTGGGAAGGCAAGGGTGCAGCAGCAGCAGAGTAAGCTTTATGCGAGACCTACACAGCATAGGGCAGGGGCAGCGTCATCCCAGGTTCAGTAGCAGCAACCATGGAAACCCAAATGTTTCCATTGTGGTGGGCCACATACATCCAATGTGTGCTTCAAGAAGAACTCTGAGAGAAGGTGTTACACCTGCCAAAAGACGGGGCACGTTGCTAGAGAGTGTCCTAACGGGAATAGGGCGACTCAACTCGTTGGTTCTCAGCAGTTGAGGAGTGAAGGCAGCAGACCCCATGCAGCAGGGCGGGTGTTTGCTATGTCAGGAGCGGAGGCATCTCAATCAGGTAACCTAATGCAAGGTGTTTGTTTTATAGCTGGTAGAGGTGTAAAGGCCTTGTTTGATTCTGGAGCGACACACTCCTTTGTGTCAAGCCTGTGTGTAGCCGAGTTGGGCCTTCTAGTGAAGGAGTTACCGTTTAAACTGCTGGTCTCCACACCTGCATCAGGACAGGTGTTGACCTCTACAGTTTGTTCTGAGTGTCCAGTGATAGTCGAGGGACGCAGGTTCAAAGTAAACTTGATCTGCCTACCTCTTCAGGATCTGGATGTTATCCTAGGAATGGATTGGCTTTCTGCCAATCACATCCTCATAGACTGCGGTAGGCAGAAAGTAGTGTTTCCCGATCTACAAGAGCCAGATGGGATATCTGCTCAGCAGGTACAGTCGGAGTTGAAAGAAGGGGCGACGTGTTTTGTAATCCTAGCTCAAGGGGAAGTGAAGAATGAAGGAGATGTGGGCAATATACATGTGGTGAAGGAATTCATGGATGTATTTCCAGAAGAAATACCTGGATTACCTCCTAAGAGAGAAGTAGAATTCTCCATTGATTTAGTACCTGGAGCTGGACCAGTGTCAATGGCACCTTACAGAATGGCTCCAGCCGAGTTGGTGGAGTTAAAGAAGCAAGTGGAAGAATTGTTGGAGAAACAATTCATCAGACCCAGTGTATCTCCATGGGGAGCTCCAGTGCTTCTAGTGAAGAAAAAGGATGGAGGGTCTCGGCTGTGTATAGACTACAGGCAGTTGAACAAGTTGACTATCAAGAACAAGTATCCTTTACCTAGAATTGATGACTTAATGGATCAAGTAAATGGGGCCTCGGTGTTCTCAAAGATTGATCTGAGATCGGGGTACCACCAAATTTTGGTAAAGGCCGAAGACGTTCAGAAAACAGCATTTAGGTCTCGTTATGGGCACTATGAATATGTGGTGATGCCGTTTGGAGTGACCAATGCTCCAGCTCTGTTCATGGACTACATGAATAGAATTTTTCGTCCTTTCTTGGATAGGTTTGTTGTAGTCTTTATAGACGACATACTTATTTATTCAAGGACCGAGGAAGAACATGAGGAACATCTGAGGACAGTGCTGGAAATTCTGAGGGAGAAGCAACTCTATGCCAAGTTCTCTAAGTGTGAGTTCTGGCTGAAGGAAGTCAACTTCTTAGGACACGTGATATCTGCCCGGGGGATCTCAGTGGATCCAGCCAAGGTAGAGGCAGTGCTGCAGTGGGAACGTCCTAAGACAGCAACTGAGATAAGAAGCTTCGTGGGTTTAGCTGGCTACTATCGGAGGTTTATTGAGGATTTTTCCAAGGTAGTGGCTCCTTTGACTCAGTTGACACGCAAGGATCAACCTTTTGCTTGGACCGACCGATGTGAACAGAGTTTCATGGAACTAAAGGAAAGACTGACTAGTGCTCCAGTGCTGGTGATCCCCGATGTTGGGAAACCTTTTGATGTCTACTGTGATGCTTCACATCAGGGCTTGGGATGCGTTTTGATGCAAGAGAAAAGAGTAGTTGCATATGCTTCAAGGCAACTCAAAGTTCATGAGAGAAACTATCCTACTCATGACCTGGAGTTGGCAGCGGTAGTGTTTGCCTTGAAGGTTTGGAGGCATTATCTGTATGGAGCTCGGTTTCATGTGTTTAGTGATCATAAGAGCCTGAAATATCTGTTCGATCAGAAGGAATTAAATATGAGGCAAAGGAGATGGATGGAGTTTCTAAAAGATTTTGATTTCCAACTCATGTATCATCCAGGGAAGGCCAATGCAGTGGCAGATGCTTTGAGTAGGAAATCAAGGCAAGTGTCATACATGATGATTGAAGAACAGAAACTGATCGAGCAATTCAGAGACTTAAACTTGAGAGTAGAATTCCATGTTAATCACATTAGTTGTAGTAAGCTGACTATAACTAATGACTTCCTTGGAGTAGTAAAGGATAAGCAGTTAGAGGACCCTAGTCTGAAGCGTACTGTAGAGTCACTAGGGACCGATCAGGCTAAAGATTTTGTGATGGGAGATGATGGGATCTTGAGATTTAATGGCAGAATTTGCATACCTGCAAATGAAGAGTTGAAGAAGATGATCTTAGAGGAAGGTCACAGAAGTCGCCTTAGCCTACATCCAGGCATGAACAAGATGTACCATGACTTGAAGGAGTCATTTTGGTGGTCGGGCATGAAGAGAGACATCGCCCAGTATGTTACTACCTGCTTGACGTGTCAGAAGGCAAAGGTGGAGCATCAAAGACCTGGCGGTTTGTTGCAGCAATTGGATATCCCTGAATGGAAATGGGACAGCATCGCCATGGATTTTGTTACCCATTTACCCAGATCGGTGCGGGGTCATGATGCAATCTGGGTCATCATTGATAGGCTGACGAAGAGTGCTCACTTTCTCCCAGTAAATATGAAGATGCCTATGGCCAAGTTGGCACAGCTGTACATCAGAGAAATTGTGAGGTTGCATGGAGTGCCTTCCAGCATTGTTTCGGATAGAGATCCCAGGTTCACCTCACGGTTTTGGCAGACCCTACAAGAGTGCTTGGGAACCAAGTTGAGAATGAGCTCGGCATATCATCCTCAAACAGATGGACAGTCAGAGAGAACAATTCAATCCTTGGAAGATCTGCTGAGGACGTGTGTGTTGGACCAATTGGGAGACTGGGATGAGATGTTGCCACTGGTGGAGTTTACCTATAATAACAGTTATCACGCCAGCATAGGGATGGCGCCATACGAAGCCTTGTATGGAAGGAAATGCAGAACTCCATTGTGCTGGTACCAGGAGGGCGAAGCAATATTGGTTGGTCCAGAGTTGATTCAGCAGACAACCGAGAAGGTGAAACAGATACAAGGCAGAATGATAGCTTCTCAAAGCCGACAGAAGTCCTATGCAGATCAGAGGAGAAGACCTTTGGAGTTTGCTGCTGGAGATCACGTGTTTATGAGAGTAACACCGACTAAGGGTGTAGGACGAGCGATTCGATCAAAGAAGTTATCTCCTAAGTTCGTTGGGCCATATCAGATCTTGAGGAGGATCGGTCCGGTGGCTTATGAGATCGCCCTACCTCCTCAGTTAGCAAATCTGCATAATGTATTTCATGTGTCACAGCTGAGGAAGTACATGGCAGACCCTAGTCACGTGCTGGAAGTGGACGATGTGCAGATAAGGGATGACTTGTCTTTTGAAGTAAAACCAGTTAGGATTGACGATCAGCAAAGTAAGCAGCTCAGAGACAAGACCATCAACATGGTAAAGGTGGTGTGGGATGAGAGATCGGGTGATTCAACTTGGGAGTTAGAAGAACCCATGAGAGAAGCTTATCCATACCTCTTTTCCTTGTAATTCAATTTTCGAGGACGAAAATTTTTTCTTGTTGGGGAGAATGTAAGGACCTGTAAAATTAAATTGGAATAAAAGGAATATATTTTAAATGAATTCTAAGTATGTTTTTATTTAAAACAAAAAGGGAGGAAAGTGTAGCTTAGAAGACTATGAGATCGCCTGGTTAGTACATAATCGCCTGTCGCCTAGATTACCAATGCGGACGTCGCCGGGGCGCGAGGTATGCAGACGTCGCCAGGGCGCGAAGTATGCGGACATCGCCAGGCGCGAGGCATGCGGGCATCGCCAGGTCGTCTCCCAGCGAGAGACTTCGGTCGTCTCCCAGCGAGAGACTTCGGTCGTCTCCCAGTGAGAGACTTCGGTCGTCTTCCAGGATGAGTCATCGGTGGAAGGTTATCGCGCGATGTCGTGTGTCACACAGATAAAGTGGGACCCAGGCTCCCAGCATGAAACGTCCTGCACGCGCGACACGTAGACAAAAAGGGTGTTTCAGAAGAGTGACATCAGAGAGTGGGCATGCACAGAGACACACGTGGCCGTACTGTTCAAGGAAGCGTGCACGCAAGCCTTCCTGCAGAGTGGGTGGTGGCAGCGGCAATTGTGGACAAGTTGGTTTAGATTCAAAAACCCACTTCTGAGAGGGAGAACGTTACAGTAGTGCAAGAGCGTAAGAGTGAGTTCACCTTCATCCTTCTCTTTTCTCTCCTTCACTCTGCGATTCAGGCCTTATCACGTCCCTGCTTGGCTATCGACGACTGCCATAGAGCACCTGGGAGGTTCTCTGCAAGTCGTCCAAACCAGACGCTAAAACAGAGTTAAGGCATCCTTGAATCTCGTTGGGTTGGAACTCTTAGTGAAGTTTACGCAAGTCCAGGTAAGGGAAGCTAGCTTTGTTTTCAATAAAAGCCGTAGGCTAGCTGTTTCTGAAGTGGGGGCGACGTGGTCGCCGGTTTCATATTTTGTTTTCGTGATACTCTGTTCTATGTGTTTGGGCGACGTGGTCGCCGGTTTTAAATACAGATTTCGAACTCCCCTGTTTTAGTGTCGTTGAGACTGTTTGAGATTTAAATGTGGAATGCATGTGATATTCGAAAATCTGAACCTTTGAAATGATTGTTGCTGTGATTTGAATCATTCATTTGAGTGGTATGACGTGTTGAATGTTGTGAATGTGGGATCAAGGCATAGTATTGTCAGGAAAGGAAATACCGTGTAAGATCATGAGTGAAGTGTATTGACTAGGGACTTGTCTAGAAGGAGATATCCTGACTCTGCTGAGATAATGGAATCACGTAGATGAAGTTATTCAGTTGGTGAGAGTCGAAGGAGGTTCATATGAATGGGTGAGTCGTGTGAAAAAGAACGAGCTCGGCCTGTTATATGAATTAACCCTGTCATACTAGGAGAATGAAGATATTGAGATTCATTTATGCGCATGGCTGTGTGAGTTTCACAGCGACCCTGTGTGGGTGATGTAGTATGACAGGTGCAGATCTCTGGGTCTGAGTCAACGCACGAGTCTTCCGGAAGTAGTGTCAAGTGTCTATGTGTGATGAGTCAGTGGAAGTCTGACGTGAGAAATGTGAAATATTGAGAATTTGTTGATAGACACTTGATGGTTCTGTGATATGAATGAGAAAGTGATGGACTCTTGTGAATGTTTAAAATGGCTGATCTACGTTGGTTGTCCAATTTATAAATTTAAAGTTTTAAAAATATCTAGCTTACCCTTTGTATTGTTCTGTGGTTGCTTTCTCTTAAAACTGTGATGATCGTGTATTTTACACGGGGAGCAGATGATCTTCCAGGGAGTAGAGCTCCTCAGTGAGTGGTCGCCGGAAGGAGATCGCCTGTTTCTGTTCTGATGGCAGATCGGCTGTTTTGGGTCTTCTGATAGGAGATCGCCTGTTTTATATTGGGAGACCGCCGGTTTCATTTTATTTGGCTGTATTTTGTTTAAGTTTTGGAAAATTGACCGGTTATGTATTAAACTCCCTGTGAGGAGCAACTCCATTTTATATAAATACGTATGTTCACTTCAATATTATTGTTTTTACTTTATTTCAATATATAAATATGAAAAGAAATTTGGCGGGATGTTACATTAATGGTATCAGAGCAGTTCGTCCTTAGGATGACCTGAGGGCTGTGGATCCATTGTGTTTCTTCTGCTCATAAAATTTATTTGAGTTTTAAACAAAAACTATGGTGAAAGGCTTTCAAACGTTTTTGTATTGAAATTTTGTGTGTGCTGTAGTGAATATATGCCCTAACTGAAAATTTTAGTATTGAGAATGAAAGGATCTTGATAAAGTAGTGAGGGTGCACACTCATAACTGGATCGAGATGTTCTCAATCTTAATTCTAAAGGTTGATGTTTAGCATACAATGAATTCTGGTGTGATTTATTTCAATTTATTGAGTGTTTTTGTATTGATTGAAAGTGGTCGTTTGAATTGATGGTTTTATACCAGTAGCTGTTTTGGTGATGAGCTTGTATTAGTATATTGATCTTACGGATAAACTCAAATTCTAGATGAATTTGAGATGCTGGCCTTGTAAGACCTAGTGTGGTCTTCTAAATGAATTGATTCTTTATCAAGTTCATTTTATAGGAATATGAGTAGAGAATAATAGTTCTTTTCCTAATCTTCTACAGAGAAGAATGACTCGTAGACCTCCTACCTCTCCCCAACCTTCTTCGGAGATGGGTCAGATCGCCAGGGCCATTGAGATGATGGCAACTGCCATCCAACAACAGAATGCAGCAATGGCTCAGAATCATCAAGCTGCAATGCACCACTGGGAAACTGCTCGGTCGGCTGAAACAGCCTCCCACGCTAGTCAGCCTCAGGAGCAGATGGGACTGACCGAGTTCCTGAGGCACAACCCACCTAAGTTCAGTGGGAATGCTACCCCTGATCAAGCAGATCAGTGGGTCAGGGGGTTAGAGAAAATCTTCAGGGCGACCTCCTGCCCTGAAGATAAGAAGTTGGTGTTTGCCACATACCTTCTATCTGGAGAAGCCGAGTTCTGGTGGATGGGAACTCAACAAATGATGGAAGCCCGAGAAGAAGTATCAGACTGGGAGAGCTTCAGGGTGAAGTTTCTGGAGAAATACTTCCCAGATAGTGCGAGGTTTGCCAAGGAAGCCGAATTCCTCAGGTTGGAACAGGGGGAGATGTCAGTGAATGCTTATGCTGCTCGGTTTGAGTACCTCGCCCGGTTTTATACCCAAGCTACCTCTGAGGCTTGGAGGTGCAGAAAATTTGAAGAAGGACTGAAGCATGGACTGAAGAGGACCATAGCCCCGATGTGCATCAGGGAATTTCACGCTTTGGTGGAGAAGACGAAGATGGTGGAGACTCTGGAGAAGGGTGAGTCTCGGGTGGTCAGGTCCCACCCAGGGGGTTCCTCCAGTGGGAAGGCAAGGGTGCAGCAGCAGCAGAGTAAGCTTTATGCGAGACCTACACAGCATAGGGCAGGGGCAGCGTCATCCCAGGTTCAGTAGCAGCAACCATGGAAACCCAAATGTTTCCATTGTGGTGGGCCACATACATCCAATGTGTGCTTCAAGAAGAACTCTGAGAGAAGGTGTTACACCTGCCAAAAGACGGGGCACGTTGCTAGAGAGTGTCCTAACGGGAATAGGGCGACTCAACTCGTTGGTTCTCAGCAGTTGAGGAGTGAAGGCAGCAGACCCCATGCAGCAGGGCGGGTGTTTGCTATGTCAGGAGCGGAGGCATCTCAATCAGGTAACCTAATGCAAGGTGTTTGTTTTATAGCTGGTAGAGGTGTAAAGGCCTTGTTTGATTCTGGAGCGACACACTCCTTTGTGTCAAGCCTGTGTGTAAGGACCTGGAAAATATTATTGGAATAAAAGTGTTATATTTAAATGGATTCGAAGTATGTTTGTTTTTAAAATGAAAAGGAAGGAAAGTGTAGTTTAGAAGACTATGAGATCGCCTGGAACATGATCGCCAGGGCGCGAGAGGCATGCGGACATCGCCAGGGCGCGAGGCATGCGGGCATCGCCAGGGCGCGAGGCATGCGGGCATCGCCAGGGCGCGAGGCATGCGGGCATCGCCAGGGCGCGAGAGACATGCGGGCATCGCCAGGGCGCGAGAGGCATGCGGGCATCGCTTGGGCGCGAGAGACATGCGGGCGTCGCCAAGAGGAGACCTCAGTCGGTCTCCAGGAAGAGGAGACCTCGGTCGGTCTCCAGGAGGAAGAGACATCGGTCGGTCTCCAGGAGGATGAGACATCGGTCGTCTTCCAGAGAGAGACATCGGTCGTCTTCCAGAAAGAGACATCGGTCGTCTTCCAGAGAGAGACATCGGTCGTCTTCCAGAGAGAGACATCGGTCGTCTTCCAGAGAGAGACATCGGTCGTCTTCCAGAGAGAGACATCGGTCGTCTTCCAGAGAGAGAGATCGGTGGAAGGTTAGCGCGCGATGTCGAGTTGTACGTAGAGAAGGTGGGACCCAGACTCTCAGCATGGAACGTCCTGCACGTGCGCCACGTAGACAAAAAGTGTTGGTTGAGAACAGTGACATCAGAATGTTGGCATGCACAAGAGACAACAGTGGTCGTACTGTTCAGAGCAGTGGTTGGCATGCACAAGAGACAACAGTGGTCGTACTGTTCAGAGCAGTGGTTGGCATGCACAAGAGACAACAGTGGTCGTACTGTTCAGTGAAACGTACACTCAGACTTCCCTGCAGAGTGGGTGATGGCAGCTGCTTTTGTAGACAAGTCGGTTTAAGAGGCAAGAACCCACTTCTGAGAGGAGGAAAAACGTTGCAGTTATCCAAAGAGCGAAAAAGTGAGTTACCTTCCTTTCTCCTCCATTTCTCTCCTTCGCGCTGCGATTCAAGCACCTTCGAGCAAAAAGCAAGACGAGCGACGACTGCCATAGAGCACCTGGGAAGGTTCTCTGCAAGTCTACCGATCAGAAAGCTTAGGCTGAGTTCGGGCATCCGTGAGTACGGTGGATTAAAGCTTGAAGAGAGAGTTTCACGCTAGTCCAGGTAAGGGAAGCTAGTCTTTTTCCAACGATAACTGGATATTGGATGTTTGTGATGATAGGGCGACGTGGTCGCCGGTTTTACTTCGCTTTCACGGTGTTTGATGTTGAAATGTGAGATGTTTACGATAACAGTTATGTTTGGATGTTGGGGGCGACGTGGTCGCCGGTTTTAAAAATGTTCTTGTTTAAAACCCAGTTTTGTTCGTGATCGCCGGTTTCTGGAGGTGATCGCCGGTTTTCATCTGTTATTGAAATATCCTCTGTTTTTGTGATTATTTGGAACTGTTTGAGATTTAAATGTGATATTCGAAAATCTGAACCTTGGCATGAGTTTTTCTGTGACTGGAATCATTTGTTGAAATGTTATGTGATGTGTGAATGTTGTGAATGTGGGATCGAGGCATAGTATTTTCAGGAAAGGAAATACCGTGTAAGATCTGTGTAGGATGTGTATTGATCAGTGAGTGTCCTGGTGTAATGAGACGATCCTGACTCTACTGAGGTAATGAAATCACATAGAAGAAGTTACTCAGTTGTGGAGAGTCGAAGGAGGTCATACGTATGGGTGTCTCGTGTGAAACAGAACGAGTTCGGCCTGTAGTATGGATTTACCCTGTCATGCTGTGATAATGATGATATTGAGATTGTGTAATGCGCATGGCTGAGGGCACTTTCCAGCCTTTTAGCGTGACAGGTGCATGTCTCAGGACGCTAAGTTCAATGCACGAGTCTCCGGAATAGTGGTCAAGTGTCTGGTGTGATGAGTCAGTGGAAAGTCTGACGTGTGAAATGAGAAATTGAATTGATAGACACTTGATTGCTGATGTGAATTTTGAGACTCTGGAATTGATTTGTGAGATATGTGATTATCGAATGGTTTTGTGGAAAATGAGAAAGTTGATGGTTTTATGTGGATGTCTTAAATTGGTTTCATGATTGGTTTTTAAGTTCATATTCAAACTCTCTTTTAAATGTCTAGCTTACCCTGCGTTTTGGTTCTATGGCTGTTTTTCTTAAAACCTGTGATGATCGTGTAATCTTTACACGGGAGCAGATGACGTTACAGGAAGTTGAGATCGCCGGTTTGATAGGAGATCGCCTGCCTGATAGGAGATCGCCTGGTTGATAGGAGATCGCCCTTTTTATGTTGGGAGATCGGTTGTTTGGTTGTTTTTGCTGTTTTATGTTTAAGTTTTGGAAAACGACCGATTTGTATTAAACTCCCTGCGAGGAGAAACATCATTACATATATATAATTATGTTCATTTCAACACTTTGGTTTTACGTATATTTTCATTTTATATATTTGTGAAACGTTTTGGCGGGATGTTACATTAATGGTATCAGAGCAGTTCGTCCTTTGGATGACCTGAGGGCTGTGGATCCATTGTGTTTTCTTCTGCTCATGAAAACTTATTTGAGTTTTAAGTGACAACTATTGTGAAAGGTTTTCAAACGTTTTTGTATTGAACTTTTTGTGTGTGCTGTAGTGAATGTATGCCTAACTGAAGATCTTAGTATTTAGAATGAGAGGGTCTTGATAAGGTGGTGAGGGTGCACACTCATGACCGGATCGGGGTGATTCTCAATCTAAATTCCAGAGGTTTAATGTTTAGCATACTTTGAATTCTAGTGTGATCTATTTCATGTTATTGAGTGTTCTTGTAATTGATTGTGAGTGGCTGTGTGGATTGATGGTTGCACACCAGTAGCTGTTCTGGTGTTTTGCTTGAGGTTATAAGCTTTATGGTTCTGTAGATGGACTCAAATTCCTAAGGAATTTGAGAAGCTGACCTTGTAAGGTCGTGATGTTATCCCCCTTGAATGAATTGATTTCCTTATCGATTTCATTCTTGTAGTTGTAGGGAATATAGAAGCTAGTGGTTTCAGAATCTTAGAACGAAGAAGATGACTCGTAGACCTCCTACCCCTTCCCAACCTTCTTCTGAGATGGGCCAGATCGCCAGGGCCATTGAGATGATGGCAGGTGCCATCCAGCAGCAGAATGCGGCGATGGCGCAGAACCATCAAGCTACCATGCAGCATTGGGAGACTACTCGGTCGGCTGATACGAATTCGCCCGTCGGTCAGCCTCAGGAGCGGATGGGACTGGCTGAGTTCATGAGGCACAACCCACCCAAGTTCTGTGGGAATGCTACCCCTGATCAAGCAGATCAGTGGGTCAGGGAAATGGAGAAAATCTTTAGGGCGACCTCCTGCCCTGAAGAGAAGAAGTTGTTGTTTGCCACTTATCTGCTGTCTGGAGAAGCAGAGTTCTGGTGGATGGGAGCTCAGCAAATGATGGAGGCCAGAGAGGAGGTGTTGGACTGGGAGAGCTTTAGGGTGAGGTTCTTGGAGAAATACTTCCCTGACAGCGCAAAGTTTGCGCGGGAAGCGGAGTTCTTAAAGTTGGAGCAGGGGGTGATGTCGGTGAACGCCTATGCTGCTAGGTTTGAGTACCTCGCCCGATTCTACACTCAGGCGACCTCCGAGGCTTGGAGGTGCAGGAAGTTTGAGGAGGGGCTGAAGCAGGGGCTGAAGAGGACTATAGCCCCGATGTGCATCAGGGAATTTCACGCCTTAGTAGAGAAGGCGAAGATGGTGGAAACCCTGGAAAAGGGTGATTCTCGGGTGATCAGGTCACACCCAGGGGGTTCTTCCAGTGGGAAGACAAGGATGCAGCAACAGCAGTTTGAGCCTTATGAGAGACCTCCACAGCATAGGGCAAGAGCAGCACCGCCCCAGCCTCAGCAGCAACCACCTTGGGAACCCAGATGTTTCACGTGCAAAAGGATGGGGCACATTTCTAGAAATTGCCCCAACAGAAAAGAGATGAGTCAACTCAGGGGACCTCGACGGTAGAGGAATGAAAGTAGCAGACCTCAGGCAACCGGGAGAGTGTTTGCCATGGCAGGAGCTGAGGCGTCCCAGTCAGGTATATTGGTATAAGATGTTTGTTTTATATCTGGTAGGGGTGTAGAAGCTTTGTTTGATCCTGAGCGACACACTCCTTTGTGTCAAGTCGGTGTAGCCGAGCTGGGCCTTATAGTGAAGGAGTTACCCTTCGAACTGTTGGTCTCTACACCTGTGTCAGGGCAGGTGGTGACCTCTACAGTTGCCCCGAATGTTCAGTGATAGTAGAGGGACGCAGATTCAAAGTGAATTTGATCTGTCTATCTCTGCAGGATCTGGATGTTATCCTGTGAATGGATTGGCTGTCTGCGGATCACGTTCCCATAGTTTGCGGTAGGCAGAAAGTGGTGTTTTCCGATCTCCAAGAGCCAGATGTGAGATCTGCTCGGCATGGGCGATCAGAGTCGGAAGAAGGGGCGAGGTGTTTCGTGATGGTAGCTCGGTTGGAAGTGAAGGATGAAGAGGACGTAAGCAGGATTCATGTGGTGAAAGATTGGATGGATGTATTTCCAGAAGAAGTACCTGGGTTACCTCCTAAGAGGGAAGTGGAATTTTCTATTGTTTTGGTACCCGGAGCTGGACCAGTGTCAATGGCACCTTGCAGGATGGCTCCAGCCGAGTTGGTAGAATTGAAGAAGCAAGTGGAAGAGCTGTTGGAGAAGCATTTCATCAAACCCAGCGTATCTCCATGAGGTACTCCAGTGCGGGTAATTCCAGAGGTCGGAAGACCTTTTGACGTCTACTGTGGTGCTTCACATCAAGGGTTGGGATGCGTTTTGGATGCAAGAGAAGAGAGTGGTTGCATATGCTTCAAGGCAACTCAAAGTTCATGAGAGATAATTATTCCACTTATGATTTAAAATCGGCAGTGGTAGTGGTTGATCTGGTTGGCTATCAGCAGTAGATGATGCCAGCAACAGTTGATTACGTAGATCGTTCAAAGGAGTCATGTGGTAGAGGGTGGCAAGTGAATCGGAGAGGCGATCGCCCAGAATGGTGATTGGTTGGGGTGGTTAAGGGACCAACACTTGCGGATCAGTATCAGGCGAGCGCCTGTAAGCTGAACCCGAGAAGTAAAGAAACACAGAGTAGCAATCGCCTATCGCCGTGTGTTAAGAATAGAACACGCCTATCGCCGTGTGGATCAATACACGCCTATCGCCGGGAGAGAAAATCAGTACACGCCTATCGACCGTGTGTGGAGAATACGAGATCAGTGGTCAACAAAACACCGAAAGGAGCACATCGCCTGATATTCAGATCGCCGGGGTTTTCACATCGCCGTACATTTGAGAAGATTAGTTCATCACGTTAAGGCTGCCAGTTCATCGTGTTAAGGCTGCGCCCACAGTAGCTAGCGCACTAGGCTACTCCCTGTGTGGATAACTTAGCCGCAGGAGCAAAGTAGAAGTAACGACTCAGTTGTAGGTTCTCCAGATGACGACACGTGTGTGACCAGATATCCTCCACGTGTCAAGAGGGATAACCGTCAGGAGAGAGAAAGATTCAGAGGCGCCAACTTGTTCTTTCAGGTGAAGTCATTGAGGTGCTTGGCGCGAAGCTGGTGAGAAGGAGGAGGCTAGAAGAAGAAGCTCTGGCGTCTGGTCAAGGGGCTGGATCAGTGGTGTTATGGGGTTTTGAAGTCAGTGATTGTATGAAGCTCTGTATGGGGGAAAATGCAGAACTCCCTTATTGTTGGAACCAGGAGGGCGAACCAGTTTTGATTGAACAATTAGGGGAGCCTAGTCTGAAGCGTATTATGGGAGTTCTAGGCACCGAGCAAGCTAAAGGCTTTGTAATGGGTGAAGATGGGATATTAAGATTAAGGGCAAAAAAATTTGCATACCAGTAAATGAATGATTTAAGGGGTAACAGAAAATTTAACTTTGCTCTTTTGGCGAAATGGAAGTGGTGAATGATGAGTGATGAGAAAGGGAATGGAATTTGATGAAGTATTGGAGTAGTAAGAGTTGGTTCAGCAGACAACCGAGAAGGTGAAGCTGATACAAGGCAGGATGAAAGCTTCTCAAAGTGGTGTGGGATGAGAGATCGGGTGATTCAACTTGGGAGTTGGAAGAAACCATAAGAAAGGACTATCCACATCTCTTTTCCTTGTAATTCAATTTTCGAGGACGAAAATTTTTGTTGTTAGGGAGATTGTAAGGACCTGGAAAATATTATTGGAATAAAAGTGTTATATTTAAATGGATTCGAAGTATGTTTGTTTTTAAAATGAAAAGGAAGGAAAGTGTAGTTTAGAAGACTATGAGATCGCCTGGAACATGATCGCCAGGGCGCGAGAGGCATGCGGACATCGCCAGGGCGCGAGGCATGCGGGCATCGCCAGGGCGCGAGGCATGCGGGCATCGCCAGGGCGCGAGGCATGCGGGCATCGCCAGGGCGCGAGAGACATGCGGGCATCGCCAGGGCGCGAGAGGCATGCGGGCATCGCTTGGGCGCGAGAGACATGCGGGCGTCGCCAAGAGGAGACCTCAGTTGGTCTCCAGGAAGAGGAGACCTCGGTCGGTCTCCAGGAGGAAGAGACATCGGTCGGTCTCCAGGAGGATGAGACATCGGTCGTCTTCCAGAGAGAGACATCGGTCGTCTTCCAGAAAGAGACATCGGTCGTCTTCCAGAGAGAGACATCGGTCGTCTTCCAGAGAGAGACATCGGTCGTCTTCCAGAGAGAGACATCGGTCGTCTTCCAGAGAGAGAGATCGGTGGAAGGTTAGCGCGCGATGTCGAGTTGTACGTAGAGA
Organism: Phaseolus coccineus; assembly: GCA_037954025.1. Taxonomy (NCBI): domain Eukaryota; kingdom Viridiplantae; phylum Streptophyta; class Magnoliopsida; order Fabales; family Fabaceae; genus Phaseolus; species Phaseolus coccineus. The sequence goes on along the minus strand of CM075686.1, from coordinate 14,535,542 downwards.
AGGTGGGACCCAGACTCTCAGCATGGAACGTCCTGCACGTGCGCCACGTAGACAAAAAGTGTTGGTTGAGAACAGTGACATCAGAATGTTGGCATGCACAAGAGACAACAGTGGTCGTACTGTTCAGAGCAGTGGTTGGCATGCACAAGAGACAACAGTGGTCGTACTGTTCAGAGCAGTGGTTGGCATGCACAAGAGACAACAGTGGTCGTACTGTTCAGTGAAACGTACACTCAGACTTCCCTGCAGAGTGGGTGATGGCAGCTGCTTTTGTAGACAAGTCGGTTTAAGAGGCAAGAACCCACTTCTGAGAGGAGGAAAAACGTTGCAGTTATCCAAAGAGCGAAAAAGTGAGTTACCTTCCTTTCTCCTCCATTTCTCTCCTTCGCGCTGCGATTCAAGCACCTTCGAGCAAAAAGCAAGACGAGCGACGACTGCCATAGAGCACCTGGGAAGGTTCTCTGCAAGTCTACCGATCAGAAAGCTTAGGCTGAGTTCGGGCATCCGTGAGTACGGTGGATTAAAGCTTGAAGAGAGAGTTTCACGCTAGTCCAGGTAAGGGAAGCTAGTCTTTTTCCAACGATAACTGGATATTGGATGTTTGTGATGATAGGGCGACGTGGTCGCCGGTTTTACTTCGCTTTCACGGTGTTTGATGTTGAAATGTGAGATGTTTACGATAACAGTTATGTTTGGATGTTGGGGGCGACGTGGTCGCCGGTTTTAAAAATGTTCTTGTTTAAAACCCAGTTTTGTTCGTGATCGCCGGTTTCTGGAGGTGATCGCCGGTTTTCATCTGTTATTGAAATATCCTCTGTTTTTGTGATTATTTGGAACTGTTTGAGATTTAAATGTGATATTCGAAAATCTGAACCTTGGCATGAGTTTTTCTGTGACTGGAATCATTTGTTGAAATGTTATGTGATGTGTGAATGTTGTGAATGTGGGATCGAGGCATAGTATTTTCAGGAAAGGAAATACCGTGTAAGATCTGTGTAGGATGTGTATTGATCAGTGAGTGTCCTGGTGTAATGAGACGATCCTGACTCTACTGAGGTAATGAAATCACATAGAAGAAGTTACTCAATTGTGGAGAGTCGAAGGAGGTCATACGTATGGGTGTCTCGTGTGAAACAGAACGAGTTCGGCCTGTAGTATGGATTTACCCTGTCATGCTGTGATAATGATGATATTGAGATTGTGTAATGCGCATGGCTGAGGGCACTTTCCAGCCTTTTAGCGTGACAGGTGCATGTCTCAGGACGCTAAGTTCAATGCACGAGTCTCCGGAATAGTGGTCAAGTGTCTGGTGTGATGAGTCAGTGGAAAGTCTGACGTGTGAAATGAGAAATTGAATTGATAGACACTTGATTGCTGATGTGAATTTTGAGACTCTGGAATTGATTTGTGAGATATGTGATTATCGAATGGTTTTGTGGAAAATGAGAAAGTTGATGGTTTTATGTGGATGTCTTAAATTGGTTTCATGATTGGTTTTTAAGTTCATATTCAAACTCTCTTTTAAATGTCTAGCTTACCCTGCGTTTTGGTTCTATGGCTGTTTTTCTTAAAACCTGTGATGATCGTGTAATCTTTACACGGGAGCAGATGACGTTACAGGAAGTTGAGATCGCCGGTTTGATAGGAGATCGCCTGCCTGATAGGAGATCGCCTGGTTGATAGGAGATCGCCCTTTTTATGTTGGGAGATCGGTTGTTTGGTTGTTTTTGCTGTTTTATGTTTAAGTTTTGGAAAACGACCGATTTGTATTAAACTCCCTGCGAGGAGAAACATCATTACATATATATAATTATGTTCATTTCAACACTTTGGTTTTACGTATATTTTCATTTTATATATTTGTGAAACGTTTTGGCGGGATGTTACACTGTGTGTAGCCGAGTTGGGCCTTCTAGTGAAGGAGTTACCGTTTAAACTGCTGGTCTCCACACCTGCATCAGGACAGGTGTTGACCTCTACAGTTTGTTCTGAGTGTCCAGTGATAGTCGAGGGACGCAGGTTCAAAGTAAACTTGATCTGCCTACCTCTTCAGGATCTGGATGTTATCCTAGGAATGGATTGGCTTTCTGCCAATCACATCCTCATAGACTGCGGTAGGCAGAAAGTAGTGTTTCTCGATCTACAAGAGCCAGATGGGATATCTGCTCAGCAGGTACAGTCGGAGTTGAAAGAAGGGGCGACGTGTTTTGTAATCCTAGCTCAAGGGGAAGTGAAGAATGAAGGAGATGTGGGCAATATACATGTGGTGAAGGAATTCATGGATGTATTTCCAGAAGAAATACCTGGATTACCTCCTAAGAGAGAAGTAGAATTCTCCATTGATTTAGTACCTGGAGCTGGACCAGTGTCAATGGCACCTTACAGAATGGCTCCAGCCGAGTTGGTGGAGTTAAAGAAGCAAGTGGAAGAATTGTTGGAGAAACAATTCATCAGACCCAGTGTATCTCCATGGGGGGCTCCAGTGCTTCTAGTGAAGAAAAAGGATGGAGGGTCTCGGCTGTGTATAGACTACAGGCAGTTGAACAAGTTGACTATCAAGAACAAGTATCCTTTACCTAGAATTGATGACTTAATGGATCAAGTAAATGGGGCCTCGGTGTTCTCAAAGATTGATCTGAAATCGGGGTACCACCAAATTTTGGTAAAGGCCGAAGACGTTCAGAAAACAGCATTTAGGTCTCGTTATGGGCACTATGAATATGTGGTGATGCCGTTTGGAGTGACCAATGCTCCAGCTCTGTTCATGGACTACATGAATAGAATTTTTCGTCCTTTCTTGGATAGGTTTGTTGTAGTCTTTATAGACGACATACTTATTTATTCAAGGACCGAGGAAGAACATGAGGAACATCTGAGGACAGTGCTGGAAATTCTGAGGGAGAAGCAACTCTATGCCAAGTTCTCTAAGTGTGAGTTCTGGCTGAAGGAAGTCAACTTCTTAGGACACGTGATATCTGCCCGGGGGATCTCAGTGGATCCAGCCAAGGTAGAGGCAGTGCTGCAGTGGGAACGTCCTAAGACAGCAACTGAGATAAGAAGCTTCGTGGGTTTAGCTGGCTACTATCGGAGGTTTATTGAGGATTTTTCCAAGGTAGTGGCTCCTTTGACTCAGTTGACACGCAAGGATCAACCTTTTGCTTGGACCGACCGATGTGAACAGAGTTTCATGGAACTAAAGGAAAGACTGACTAGTGCTCCAGTGCTGGTGATCCCCGATGTTGGGAAACCTTTTGATGTCTACTGTGATGCTTCACATCAGGGCTTGGGATGCGTTTTGATGCAAGAGAAAAGAGTAGTTGCATATGCTTCAAGGCAACTCAAAGTTCATGAGAGAAACTATCCTACTCATGACCTGGAGTTGGCAGCGGTAGTGTTTGCCTTGAAGGTTTGGAGGCATTATCTGTATGGAGCTCGGTTTCATGTGTTTAGTGATCATAAGAGCCTGAAATATCTGTTCGATCAGAAGGAATTAAATATGAGGCAAAGGAGATGGATGGAGTTTCTAAAAGATTTTGATTTCCAACTCATGTATCATCCAGGGAAGGCCAATGTAGTGGCAGATGCTTTGAGTAGGAAATCAAGGCAAGTGTCATACATGATGATTGAAGAACAGAAACTGATCGAGCAATTCAGAGACTTAAACTTGAGAGTAGAATTCCATGTTAATCACATTAGTTGTAGTAAGCTGACTATAACTAATGACTTCCTTGGAGTAGTAAAGGATAAGCAGTTAGAGGACCCTAGTCTGAAGCGTACTGTAGAGTCACTAGGGACCGATCAGGCTAAAGATTTTGTGATGGGAGATGATGGGATCTTGAGATTTAATGGCAGAATTTGCATACCTGCAAATGAAGAGTTGAAGAAGATGATCTTAGAGGAAGGTCATAGAAGTCGCCTTAGCCTACATCCAGGCATGAACAAGATGTACCATGACTTGAAGGAGTCATTTTGGTGGTCGGGCATGAAGAGAGACATCGCCCAGTATGTTACTACCTGCTTGACGTGTCAGAAGGCAAAGGTGGAGCATCAAAGACCTGGCGGTTTGTTGCAGCAATTGGATATCCCTGAATGGAAATGGGACAGCATCGCCATGGATTTTGTTACCCATTTACCCAGATCGGTGCGGGGTCATGATGCAATCTGGGTCATCATTGATAGGCTGACGAAGAGTGCTCACTTTCTCCCAGTAAATATGAAGATGCCTATGGCCAAGTTGGCACAGCTGTACATCAGAGAAATTGTGAGGTTGCATGGAGTGCCTTCCAGCATTGTTTCGGATAGAGATCCCAGGTTCACCTCACGGTTTTGGCAGACCCTACAAGAGTGCTTGGGAACCAAGTTGAGAATGAGCTCGGCATATCATCCTCAAACAGATGGACAGTCAGAGAGAACAATTCAATCCTTGGAAGATCTGCTGAGGACGTGTGTGTTGGACCAATTGGGAGACTGGGATGAGATGTTGCCACTGGTGGAGTTTACCTATAATAACAGTTATCACGCCAGCATAGGGATGGCGCCATACGAAGCCTTGTATGGAAGGAAATGCAGAACTCCATTGTGCTGGTACCAGGAGGGCGAAGCAATATTGGTTGGTCCAGAGTTGATTCAGCAGACAACCGAGAAGGTGAAACAGATACAAGGCAGAATGATAGCTTCTCAAAGCCGACAGAAGTCCTATGCAGATCAGAGGAGAAGACCTTTGGAGTTTGCTGCTGGAGATCACGTGTTTATGAGAGTAACACCGACTAAGGGTGTAGGACGAGCGATTCGATCAAAGAAGCTATCTCCTAAGTTCGTTGGGCCATATCAGATCTTGAGGAGGATCGGTCCGGTGGCTTATGAGATCGCCCTACCTCCTCAGTTAGCAAATCTTCATAATGTATTTCATGTGTCACAGCTGAGGAAGTACATGGCAGACCCTAGTCACGTGCTGGAACTGGACGATGTGCAGATAAGGGATGACTTGTCTTTTGAAGTAAAACCAGTTAGGATTGACGATCAGCAAAGTAAGCAGCTCAGAGACAAGACCATCAACATGGTAAAGGTGGTGTGGGATGAGAGATCGGGTGATTCAACTTGGGAGTTAGAAGAACCCATGAGAGAAGCTTATCCATACCTCTTTTCCTTGTAATTCAATTTTCGAGGACGAAAATTTTTTCTTGTTGGGGAGAATGTAAGGACCTGTAAAATTAAATTGGAATAAAAGGAATATATTTTAAATGAATTCTAAGTATGTTTTTATTTAAAACAAAAAGGGAGGAAAGTGTAGCTTAGAAGACTATGAGATCGCCTGGTTAGTACATAATCGCCTGTCGCCTAGACTACCAATGCGGACGTCGCCGGGGCGCGAGGTATGCAGACGTCGCCAGGGCGCGAAGTATGCGGACATCGCCAGGCGCGAGGCATGCGGGCATCGCCAGGTCGTCTCCCAGCGAGAGACTTCGGTCGTCTCCCAGCGAGAGACTTCGGTCGTCTCCCAGTGAGAGACTTCGGTCGTCTTCCAGGATGAGTCATCGGTGGAAGGTTATCGCGCGATGTCGTGTGTCACACAGATAAAGTGGGACCCAGGCTCCCAGCATGAAACGTCCTGCACGCGCGACACGTAGACAAAAAGGGTGTTTCAGAAGAGTGACATCAGAGAGTGGGCATGCACAGAGACACACGTGGCCGTACTGTTCAAGGAAGCGTGCACGCAAGCCTTCCTGCAGAGTGGGTGGTGGCAGCGGCAATTGTGGACAAGTTGGTTTAGATTCAAAAACCCACTTCTGAGAGGGAGAACGTTACATTAGTGCAAGAGCGTAAGAGTGAGTTCACCTTCATCCTTCTCTTTTCTCTCCTTCACTCTGCGATTCAGGCCTTATCACGTCCCTGCTTGGCTATCGACGACTGCCATAGAGCACCTGGGAGGTTCTCTGCAAGTCCTCCAAACCAGACGCTAAAACAGAGTTAAGGCATCCTTGAAGCTCGTTGGGTTGGAACTCTTAGTGAAGTTTACGCAAGTCCAGGTAAGGGAAGCTAGCTTTGTTTTCAATAAAAGCCGTAGGCTAGCTGTTTCTGAAGTGGGGGCGACGTGGTCGCCGGTTTCATATTTTGTTTTCGTGATACTCTGTTCTATGTGTTTGGGCGACGTGGTCGCCGGTTTTAAATACAGATTTCGAACTCCCTTGTTTTAGTGTCGTTGAGACTGTTTGAGATTTAAATGTGGAATGCATGTGATATTCGAAAATCTGAACCTTTGAAATGATTGTTGCTGTGATTTGAATCATTCATTTGAGTGGTATGACGTGTTGAATGTTGTGAATGTGGGATCAAGGCATAGTATTGTCAGGAAAGGAAATACCGTGTAAGATCATGAGTGAAGTGTATTGACTAGGGACTTGTCTAGAAGGAGATATCCTGACTCTGCTGAGATAATGGAATCACGTAGATGAAGTTATTCAGTTGGTGATAGTCGAAGGAGGTTCATATGAATGGGTGAGTCGTGTGAAAAAGAACGAGCTCGGCCTGTTATATGAATTAACCCTGTCATACTAGGAGAATGAAGATATTGAGATTCATTTATGCGCATGGCTGTGTGAGTTTCACAGCGACCCTGTGTGGGTGATGTAGTATGACAGGTGCAGATCTCTGGGTCTGAGTCAACGCACGAGTCTTCCGGAAGTAGTGTCAAGTGTCTATGTGTGATGAGTCAGTGGAAGTCTGACGTGAGAAATGTGAAATATTGAGAATTTGTTGATAGACACTTGATGGTTCTGTGATATGAATGAGAAAGTGATGGACTCTTGTGAATGTTTAAAATGGTTGATCTACGTTGGTTGTCCAATTTATAAATTTAAAGTTTTAAAAATATCTAGCTTACCCTTTGTATTGTTCTGTGGTTGCTTTCTCTTAAAACTGTGATGATCGTGTATTTTACACGGGAGCAGATGATCTTCCAGGGAGTAGAGCTCCTCAGTGAGTGGTCGCCGGAAGGAGATCGCCTGTTTCTGTTCTGATGGCAGATCGGCTGTTTTGGGTCTTCTGATAGGAGATCGCCTGTTTTATATTGGGAGACCGCCGGTTTCATTTTATTTGGCTGTATTTTGTTTAAGTTTTGGAAAATTGACCGGTTATGTATTAAACTCCCTGTGAGGAGCAACTCCATTTTATATAAATACGTATGTTCACTTCAATATTATTGTTTTTACTTTATTTCAATATATAAATATGAAAAGAAATTTGGCGGGATGTTACAGTTACACCTTACACCAAGGTGGAATCCACTAAACACATACAACAATTACAGCATATACAGCAGTTCTTGAAACCTACAAGAACACTCACATACAAGGCTGAAAAACACCTATTTCAGCACACCTTGCACTCCAAGAAACCCTATCAAGGAGTGACTAACACTTTCACCTTTACAACAAATGAGAAAGGAAAAATTACACCTGAAAAGAAGATGCAAGAACTCAAACCAGTAGTTCAATCTGCTGCAGAAACTGCACCAGCACCTTCACAAAGCACAAGGTTTTCCTAGAACAAGCACACTTGAAATTCCTTTTGAAAACCTTTCACAAAAGCCTTTGAATTCTTCTTCTCACTCAGAAACTGATTGAAACGTGATTGCACTCTGTGTGTTGTGTGAGAGAAGTCTTCTATATTTAAAGAAAACAGTTTCTAACCACTTTTCAAAAAACAGTTTGAAAAATAGTTAAGAATAACAGAACCAAAAAATAAATCTATTTATTATCCAGGAAACAGATTTATTTTTGTCCAGTATTCAGACTTTTTGAGAAAACTTTAAACAGCATTTTGAAAACTTTAAACACTCCATGTGCTTGGTTTAAGCTTGCTTAGGCAACTGGAACAGAATGACCGATGACCGATCGGTGCCACATTACTTCCCAAATGACCGATGACCGATCGTACCACATTACTTCCCCAATGACCGATGACTGATCAAATTACTTTCTCAAAGACCGATGACCGATCGTACCTCATTACTTCCCCCAGTGACCGATTACCGATCGTGCCACATTATTTCCTCAATGACCGATGACCGATCGGTTCCTCATCACTTCCTCCAATGATCGATGACCGATTGGTTCCTCATACTTCCCCAATGACCAACGACCGATTGGTTCCTCATTACTTCCCCCAATGACCGATGATAGACCAGTGCCTCATCACTTCCTCACCTCCTAAGCCTAAACCAAAATTCACTTAAGACCTAGTACAAAACTATAAAGCACCGAAGCAATTTTCTTCATCAAACACACTTTAAGCCAAGGTTAGGAAGAAGCTTCCTTCAGCTTCAACACCTAGAACTAATGAAATGAATATTATTGGTGTAAAATGGGTTTTCAGGAACAAGCTAGATGAGGAAGGAGTGATCACTAGAAACAAAGCAAGGCTAGTTGCCAAAGGCTACAATCAAGAAGAGGGCTTAGACTATGGTGAAACCTTTGCTCCTGTGGCTAGATTGGAGGCTGTGAGGCTGCTGCTGGCTTTTGCATGTATGAGTGGTTTTAAACTCTTCCAAATGGATGTAAAAAGTGCCTTCTTGAATGGCTACATCAATGAGGAAATCTATGTAGATCAACCACCGAGTTTTGAAGACCACAAGTATCCCAACCATGTCTTCAAGTTGAAGAAAGCTTTGTATGGACTGAAACAAGCTCCAAGGCAGTGGTATGAGAGGCTTAGCAACTTTCTGCTATCTCTTGGCTATGAAAGAGGAATGATAGACAAGACTCTCTTCATCAAGAAGTCACATGCAGAAATAATTCTAGTGCAAATATATGTTGATGACATCATCTTTGGTGCTACACAAGATAGGTTGTGTGAAGAATTTGTGGCTGCTATGAAAGGTGAGTTTCAAATGTCTATGATGGGAGAACTATCTTTCTTTCTTGGATTGCAGGTTAAACAAACAAAGGATGGGATCTTCTTAAGTCAATCAAAGTATTGCAAGGAGATTCTCAAAAAGTTTGAAATGGAGAATTGCAAAGAGGCAAGCACTCCAATGCCATCAAGCTGCTACATGGATGCAGATTCTGCTGGAAAGAGTATAGATCAAACAAAATTCAGAGGATTGATTGGATCATTGCTTTATCTAACAACAAGTAGACCGGACATCATGTTTGCGGTGTGTCTATGTGCAAGATTTCAAGCAAATCCTAAAGAGTCACACTTCAAAGCTGCAAAGAGGATTCTGAAATATCTCAAAGGAACATCATCTGTAGGATTATGGTATCCCTCTCATTCTCCAATACATTTAATTGGTTATTCAGATTCTGATTTCGCAGGTTGCAAGCTAGATAGAAAAAGCACAAGTGGCACTTGTCACCTTCTTGGCTCTAGCCTAATCTCATGGCATAGCAAGAAACAAGCATGTGTTGCTCTCTCTACTGCTGAGGCAGAATATATAACTGCTGGTAGCTGCTGTGCGCAGATCCTATGGCTCAAACAACAACTTGCAGATTTTGGTGTCCAAATCAGCAAAGTTCCTTTGATGTGTGATAACACAAGTGTAATCAATCTTACCAAAAATCAAATCCAGCACTCAAGGACCAAACATATTGAAATAAGACATCATTTCATCAGAGATCATGTGCAAAATGGGAACTGTGAAGTGAAGTTTGTGGAGACCAAACTGCAGCTAGCTGACATCTTCACAAAGCCTTTGCCAAAAGAGAGGTTTTTCTTCTTAAGAAATGAGTTAGGTATTCTTGATCTAAATAATCTTTCTTAAAATCTGTGTTTGGTACATGTTAAAATCTATTTGTGAAGACAAATAGGGGGAGAATTATTGGTACTTATATTTCTGTATCTTATATGCATAAAAATGTTTAATTCTCTGAGTATAAAAGTGTTTTCTGTTGCTGCTGATAGAAACAATCGATTGTTTCGTGTAAACAACCAATTGGATTTTATGTTGAAAAAGGTATAATCTAACTTGCTGCTGTAAGAAGCTTTGCATAGTACAAATGTTTTCTCTGCAGGAACTGCTTCAGATTTAATCAGTACAACACAAGCACCAGGGATTTGTCTTCATCAAATAGGGGGAGATTGTTGAACCTAGTGGTGTTCAAGGTTTTGAAGAATCCAAATCATTTGAAGGATGATGAAGCTTTTGCTTGCTTGCTGCTGCTGTGCTGCTTTGTTGTTTTGTTCTGGGGTAGTTTAAAGTGTAATCCAACCTTAGATTAAATCTCAAAGCAATTAGCATCTCAGTTTTTGATAAAACAAAAGTGCTTTTCAAACTAAGTTGAAACAACCGATTGTTCTATCAAAACAACCGATTGTTTATACTTAGATGTTTTGAGAAAGTTTGAAAATTGTTTTTGAATGGAGAAAACTGTTAAGTGACAAAACAACCGATTGATTCGAGGAAACAACCGATTGTTTGTTTTGGAACCATAACAGAAAAACTGTTTTCTTTGACTAAGCTTTAAATGATTTGAAACTGAATACGCTCCAGTCATTAAATGCTTTGACCAATCTTTCTGAAAGCTTTTATGGGTTTGTTAAGATTTGATAAACAAACTTCCTTTTATATAATTCAGAAAATCTCTTTTAAAGGTAAGAATGCTTTTGAAAAAGAACTAAGAACTAACAGAGTTTTGGAAAATTGCTGAGATTGCTTAAGTGCTAGAGAGATTGATCAAAGTGCTGGAATAGGATTCTACTTGTATTGATTTCAGATTTTCATCTGTAACAAGTGTAATCTGTGTAACTGCTGAAACATTTTCTTTTCTGTACTGTTGCTGAGATTGGCTGTGTGTTCTTTGTAAGGACCTGTAAAATTAAATTGGAATAAAAGGGTATATTTTAAATGAATTCTAAGTATGTTTTTATTTAAAATATAAAGGAAGGGAGGTATAGCTTAAAAGTCTACGAGATCGCCGTAATTGAAAGAGTAGGCGATCTCCGACTTCTCTGGCACATGATCGCCTGTCGCCTTGATTGCACCTGAACGCCAATCGCCTGTAGTGTACCTAGTCGCCTGTCGCCTAGAGTACACATGATCGCCGAAACTACACTTAGTGTGTAGTCAAGATGTTGGATCAACCATAGTGGGTTCCCAAAAACCACGTGAATTAAGGTGTGGGTTAAGCCTTAGACACGCTGTGCATGCGAAGCCCTATGCTTGAGTATAGGAGATCGTCCTTAGTGTTGCATGCATGGGCGCACGAGGGCAAGTGCCAATCTACCCTTGGAAATGTGAAGCTACCGACGTCACCGAGTCATGTGGAGATGATACCTTGGACGTAACATAGTGGAATGAAGAACCTTCAGGAAGGCGTGGCGATGTGTCGTCGGGCATCGCCGGGGCGCGAGGCATGCGGGCATCGCCAGGGCGCGAGGCATGCGGGCATCGCCAGGGCGCGAGGCATGCGGGCATCGCCAGGGCGCGAGGCATGCGGGCATCGCCGGGGCGCGAGGCATGCGGGCATCGCCAGGGCGCGAGGAATGCGGGCATCGCCAGGGCGCGAGGCATGCGGGCATCGCCAGGGCGCGAGGCATGCGGGCATCGCCGGGGCGCGAGGCATGCGGGCATCGCCAGGGCGCGAGGCATGCGGGCATCGCCAGGGCGCGAGGCATGCGGGCATCGCCGGGGCGCGAGGCATGCGGGCATCGCCGGGGCGCGAGGCATGCGGGCATCGCCGGGGCGCGAGGCATGCGGGCATCGCCGGGGCGCGAGGCATGCGGGCATCGCCGGGGCGCGAGGCATGCGGGCATCGCCGGGGCGCGAGGCATGCGGGCATCGCCGGGGCGCGAGGCATGCGGGCATCGCCGGGGCGCGAGGCATGCGGGCATCGCCGGGGCGCGAGGCATGCGGGCATCGCCGGGGCGCGAGGCATGCGGGCATCGCCGGGGCGCGAGGCATGCGGGCATCGCCGGGGCGCGAGGCATGCGGGCATCGCCGGGGCGCGAGGCATGCGGGCATCGCCGGGGCGCGAGGCATGCGGGCATCGCCGGGGCGCGAGGCATGCGGGCATCGCCGGGGCGCGAGGCATGCGGGCATCGCCGGGGCGCGAGGCATGCGGGCATCGCCGGGGCGCGAGGCATGCGGGCATCGCCGGGGCGCGAGGCATGCGGGCATCGCCAGGGCGCGAGGCATGCGGGCATCGCCGGGGCGCGAGGCATGTGGGCATCGCCAGGGCTAGACATCGGTCGTCTTCCAGGTTATCGCGCGATGACGTGTTTCACACAAATAAAGTGGGACCCAGACTCCCAGCATGAGACGCGCAGCACGCGCGACACGTAGACAAAAAGTGTTAGTTCAGAACAGTGACATCAGAATGTTGGCATGCGCAAGCGACAACAGTGGTCGTACTATTCAGAGCAGTAGTTGAAATGCACAAGAGACAACCGTGGTCGTACTGTTCAGTGAAACGTACACTCAGACTTCCCTGCAGAGTGGGTGGTGGCAGCTGCTTTTGTGGACAAGTTGGTTTAAGATGCAAAAACCCACTTCTGAGAGGAAAAAGGAACGTTGCAGTTGTTCAAGAGGGAAAGAGTGAGCTACCTCCTTTCTCCTCCATTTCTCTCCTTCGCGCTGCGATTCTGGCACCTTCACACAAGAGTACGACGAGCGGCAGCCACCATTAGAGCACCTGGGAAGTTCTCTGCAAGTCCTTCAAACCAGACGCAAAAACAGAGCCAAGGCGTTCTTTAGGCTTCGTTGGATTTCGGAGCTCCTGGTGTTTGCGCAAGTCCAGGTAAGGGAAGCTAGCTTTATTTTCAATGAAAGCCGTAGATTAGCTGTTTCTGAGGTGAGGGCGACGTGGTCGCCGGTTTCATATTTTGTTTTCGTGATGCTCCGTTCTATGTGCTTGGGCGACGTGGTCGCCGGTTTTTGAAATCCTATTGTCACGATGCTCTGTTTGGTGATGGGGCGACGTGGTCGCCGGTTTTTCAACTGTTATTGCATAATCCCCTGTTTTTGAACAAGATCGCCGGTTTTGGCGTTGTTTTTGCGAACTCCCCTGTTTTGGTGTTGTTTTGAAACTGTTTTAGATGTAAATGTGATATTCGAAAACATGAACCTTGGAGTGAGTTTTGCTGTGATTGAAATCATTCATTTAAGTGTGGTATGATGTGTTGAATGTTGTGAATGTGGGATCAAGGCATAGTATTTTCAGGAAAGAAAATACCGTGTAAGATCGTGTAGGATGTGCATTGATCGGTGATGTCTATAATGAGATTATCCTGACTCTCCTGAGATAATGAATTCATATAGATGAAGTTATTCAGGCGTTGAGAGTCGAAGGAGGTTCATATGAATGGGTGAGTCGTGTGAAAAAGAACGAGCTCGGCCTGTTATATGGATTAACCCTGTCATACTGTGAGAATGATGAACTTGAGATCCATTTATATGCTGGTGAATGTGTGTGATTTCCCAGCGACCCTGTGAATGTGTGTGATTTCACAGTGGTTCAGCATGACAGGTGCGGATCTCTGAGTCTAGTCAATGCACGTGTCTTCCGGAAGTAGTGTCAAGTGTCTTGTGTGCTGAGTCAGTGGTGGTCTGACATGTGAAATGAGGAACTTGAAATTGATAGACACTTGATGCAGTTTGTGAAATAGAATGACTCTTGAAAATATTGTGAAATGTGTGATTTCTGGGCGATCAGGTGAAGGGTATGAGAAACTTGATAGTGATACGTGAATATCTTGAAATTGTTTACCTTCATTTTAATTTAATTATCCTTATTTAAACTCTCCTTAAAAATATCTAGCTTACCCTGCGTGTTCTGCTCGTTGGCTGTTTTTCTCTTAAAACTGTGATGATCGTGTATAACTTACACGGGAGCAGATGATCTTCCAGGAAGCAGAGCTCCCTAGTGAGTGGTCGCCGAGGAAGAGATCGCCGGTTTCTATCTCTTGGTGGTGATCGCCGGTTTTATGTCCTGCTAGCAGATCGCCTGTTTTGGGGCCTTCTGTTACCAGATCGCCGGTTCATGTATGGAGACCGCCGGTCTTGTTGTATTTGATTGAATTTCGTTAAATTTTGAAAACATTTGACTGGTTATGTATTAAACTCCCTAAGAGGAGCAACTTCATTACTTATATATATATTATCATGTACTCTTCAATATTATTTGCTTACCTTTATTTTCATTATACATGTATGTATGGTTTTATTTTGGCGGGATGTTACATTAATGGTATCAGAGCAGTTCGTCCTTAGGATGACCTGAGGGCTGTGGATCCATTGTGTTTCTTCTGCTCATAAAATCTATTTGAGTTTTAAATAACAACTATAGTGAAAGGTTTTCAAAACGTTTTTGTATTAAAATTTTGTGTGTGCCTTAGTGAATGTATGCCCTAATTGAAAATCTTAGTATTAAGGATGAGAGGATCTTGATAAAGTAATGAGGGTGCACACTCATAACTGGATCGAGATGATTCTCAATCTTAATTCCAGAGGTTTGATGTTTAGCCTACATTGAATTCTGGTGTGATTTATTGAGTGTCCTTGTAATTGACTGAAAGTGGCTGTTTGGATTGATGATTGTACACCAGGAACTGTTCTGGTGTTTTGTTTGAAGTTATAAGTATTATGATTCTGTTGATGAACTCAAATTCTTAATGATTTTGAGATGCTGACCTTTGTAAGGTCTAGATGTTACCTCCTGAATGAATTGATTTCTTATCGATCTCATTCTTGTAGTTGTAGGGAATATCGAAAACCTATAGTTTCAAAATCTGAGAACGAAGAAAGATGGCGCGTAAACCTCCTACCCCTCCCCGACCTTCTTCAGAGATGGGCCAGATCGCCAGGGCCATGGAGATGATGGCAACTGCCATCCAACAACAGAATACGGTAATGGCCCAGATTCATCAGGCTGTAATGCATCATTTGGGAACTGCTGGATCGGCTGCAACAGCTTCCCCTGTAAATCAGCTTCGGGAGCAGATGGGGATGACCGAGTTCATGAGGCACAACCCAACCCAGTTCCGTGGGAACGTTTCTCCGAACCAACCAGATCAGTGGATCAGGGAGTTCCATGCCTTAGTGGAGAAGGCAAAGAGGGTGGAGACCCTGGAGAGGGGTGATTCCAGGGTAATCAGATCACACCCAGGGGGTCCCTCCAGTGGGAAGGCCAAGGTGCAGCACCCACAAAGCAAGCCTTATGCGAGACCTCCACCACAACGGGCAGGAGCAGTTCCGCTCCAGTTTCAGCAGCAACAACCATGGAAACCAAGGTGTTTCCGTTGTGGTGGGTTACATAACGTCAAGGTGTGCCCCAAGAGGAATTCTGAGAAAGGGTGCTTCACATGTCAAGAGATGGGGCACATTTCTCGAGATTGTCCTAACAGAAAAAGGATGACTCAACCCGTTGGTTCCCAGCAGTTGAGGAACAAAGGCAGCAGACCTCAGGCAGGAGGGAGAGTGTTTGCCATGTCTGGAGCGGAGGCATCTCAGTCAGGTAACTTAGTACAAAGTGTTTACTCTATAGCTAGTAGAGGCGTTAGAATTTTGTTTGATTCCAGAGCGGCACACTCTTTTGTGTCAAGCCTGTGTGTAGCCGAGTTGGGCCTTCGAGTGAAGGAGTTACCGTTTGAACGGTTGGTCTCTACACCTGCATCAGGACAGGTTACGACCTCCAAGAATCAGATGTAATACCAGTTCAGCACGGGTGGTCAGAGTTGGAAAAGGGGGCGAGGTGCTTCGTGATGCTAGCTCGGGTGAAGTGATGAATGAAGGGGACGTAAGCAGAATACACGTGGCGAAATAATTCACGGATGTATTTCCAGAAGAAGTACCTGGATTACCCCCTAAGAGAGAAGTGGAATTCTCTATTGATTTGGTACCTGGAGCTGGACCAGTGTCAATGGCTCCAGCTGAGTTGATGGAATTTAAGAAGGAAGTGTAAGTTAGATTTAGTTGTACCAAGGTTTAGTTTCAGCTACATATAATTTATGGAGAGTAAATAAGCTGTATGTTGAAGGTTTAAAGACTTAAGCATGTGTATCCATGAGAAGTACCAGAGTTAAGTTCCAAGATGAAAGTAGGAATTTTCTTTGATCTGGAGCTTAGAAGGTGTTAGTGTCAGTAACACAACATGAGGTGGCTCTAGCTGGACACAAGGCTTAAAATGGAAATTTGAGATTTGGTAGAGAATAAGTTTACAAGATGATTATATCATCTTGAGATGTATCAATGATTTTGGGAAAGAGGAAAGATGAAATATCTTAATTGTGTTTAAAGTTACAGTTAGGCAAAGAAATTGTTGAAAAGCAACAGGCGGAGAAATTGTTTGGATGAGAGAGAAAGTCTCGCGTGGGATGGATGTTGTTTAATTGATTTGGATTTGAAAGCAGTATGTGATTCGAAATTTGGACACTATTTTATGTTGAGTATGTAGGAGATGAATTGGATGTTATTCCAGAAAAGGGATTAGTGATCTGTCAATCACGTTTCTAAAGGTTTAGCTCAACGAAAGATAGTGTTTCCAAAGTTCAACCGAGTTGATTAAATTGAAGGAAATAAGTGGGAGAGTTGTTAGAGACGCAGTTAGTCAAGCCCAATATATCTCCTTGGAGTTTCCAGCGTTGTTGGCTAAAAAGGAAGAGGAAGGACCTCAACTGTGTAGGGACTACAGGAAGCTGAATAAGTTGACCATCCAGGGCAACTATCCTCTACCCGTAATTGATAATTTGAGGGATCAGTTAGATGGAACTTCAGTATTCTCAAAGTTTTATCTGAAATCCGGATAAAACCAGATTTTTGCTAAGACAGAAGATGTGCAGAAGACAAGCCTTTTGAGGTTTAGTATGATGCCTCACATCAAAGTTCGAATTGTGTCTGAATACAAGAGAAGACAGGAGTTGCATATGTTCAATGCAACTCAAATTTCATGAGAGAAAATTATTCTACTTATGATTTAGAATCGGCAGTGGTAGTATTGTTATGGAGATTTGAAGACAGTAATTGTATGAAGCTTTGAATGGGAGGAAATGCAGAATTCCCTTATTGTTGGAACCAGGAGGGCGAACCGGTTTTGATTGAATAATTAGAGGATCCTAGTCTGAAACGTATTGTGGAATTGCTAGGCACCGAACAGGCTAAAGGCTTTGTAACGGGTAAAGATGGAATACTGAGATTAATGGCAGAATTTGCATACCAGCAGATGGAGAATGGAATTTGATGAAGTATTGGAGTAGTAAGAGTTGGTTCAACAGACAACCGAGAGTGTGAAACTGATGCAAGGCAGAATGAAAGCTTCTCAAAGTCGGCAGATGTCCCATGCAGACCAGAGGAGAAGACCTTTGGAGTTTGCTGCTGGAGACCATGTGTTCATGAGAGTAACACCAACCAAGGGCGTAGGAAGGGCAATCAGATCTAAGAAATTGTCCCCTAAGTTCATGGGACCATATCAGATCTTAAGGAGGATTGGTCCTGTGGCTTATGCGATCGCCCTACCTCCCCATCTAGCGAATCTGCACAATGTCTTTCACGTGTCACAGCTAAGGAAGTACATGGCAGACCCTAGTCATGTGCTGGATGTAGACGATGTACAGATCAGGGATGACTTGTCCTTTGAAGCAAAACCAGTCAGGATTGACGATCGGCAAAGTAAACAGCTCAGAGGCAAGACCATCAACATGGTGAAAGTGGTGTGGGATGAGAGATCGGGGGATTCAACTTGGGAGTTAGAAGAACCCATGAAAGAGGCTTATCCATGCCTCTTTTCCTTATAATTCAATTTTCGGGGACGAAAATTTTTCTTGATGGGGAGAATGTAAGGACCTGTAAAATTAAATTGGAATAAAAGGGTATATTTTAAATGAATTCTAAGTATGTTTTTATTTAAAATATAAAGGAAGGGAGGTATAGCTTAAAAGTCTACGAGATCGCCGTAATTGAAAGAGTAGGCGATCTCCGACTTCTCTGGCACATGATCGCCTGTCGCCTTGATTGCACCTGAACGCCAATCGCCTGTAGTGTACCTAGTCGCCTGTCGCCTAGAGTACACATGATCGCCGAAACTACACTTAGTGTGTAGTCAAGATGTTGGATCAACCATAGTGGGTTCCCAAAAACCACGTGAATTAAGGTGTGGGTTAAGCCTTAGACACGCTGTGCATGCGAAGCCCTATGCTTGAGTATAGGAGATCGTCCTTAGTGTTGCATGCATGGGCGCACGAGGGCAAGTGCCAATCTACCCTTGGAAATGTGAAGCTACCGACGTCACCGAGTCATGTGGAGATGATACCTTGGACGTAACATAGTGGAATGAAGAACCTTCAGGAAGGCGTGGCGATGTGTCGTCGGGCATCGCCGGGGCGCGAGGCATGCGGGCATCGCCGGGGCGCGAGGCATGCGGGCATCGCCAGGGCGCGAGGCATGCGGGCATCGCCGGGGCGCGAGGCATGCGGGCATCGCCGGGGCGCGAGGCATGTGGGCATCGCCAGGGCGCGAGGCATGCGGGCATCGCCAGGGCGCGAGGCATGCGGGCATCGCCGGGGCGCGAGGCATGTGGGCATCGCCAGGGCTAGACATTGGTCGTCTTCCAGGTTATCGCGCGATGACGTGTTTCACACAGATAAAGTGGGACCCAGACTCCCAGCATGAGACGCGCAGCACGCGCGACACGTAGACAAAAAGTGTTAGTTCAGAACAGTGACATCAGAATGTTGGCATGCGCAAGCGACAACAGTGGTCGTACTGTTCAGAGCAGTAGTTGAAATGCACAAGAGACAACCGTGGTCGTACTGTTCAGTGAAACGTACACTCAGACTTCCCTGCAGAGTGGGTGGTGGCAGCTGCTTTTGTGGACAAGTTGGTTTAAGATGCAAAAACCCACTTCTGAGAGGAAAAAGGAACGTTGCAGTTGTTCAAGAGGGAAAGAGTGAGCTACCTCCTTTCTCCTCCATTTCTCTCCTTCGCGCTGCGATTCTGGCACCTTCACACAAGAGTACGACGAGCGGCAGCCACCATTAGAGCACCTGGGAAGTTCTCTGCAAGTCCTTCAAACCAGACGCAAAAACAGAGCCAAGGCGTTCTTTAGGCTTCGTTGGATTTCGGAGCTCCTGGTGTTTGCGCAAGTCCAGGTAAGGGAAGCTAGCTTTATTTTCAATGAAAGCCGTAGATTAGCTGTTTCTGAGGTGAGGGCGACGTGGTCGCCGGTTTCATATTTTGTTTTCGTGATGCTCCGTTCTATGTGCTTGGGCGACGTGGTCGCCGGTTTTTGAAATCCTATTGTCACGATGCTCTGTTTGGTGATGGGGCGACGTGGTCGCCGGTTTTTCAACTGTTATTGCATAATCCCCTGTTTTTGAACGAGATCGCCGGTTTTGGCGTTGTTTTTGCGAACTCCCCTGTTTTGGTGTTGTTTTGAAACTGTTTTAGATGTAAATGTGATATTCGAAAACATGAACCTTGGAGTGAGTTTTGCTGTGATTGAAATCATTCATTTAAGTGTGGTATGATGTGTTGAATGTTGTGAATGTGGGATCAAGGCATAGTATTTTCAGGAAAGAAAATACCGTGTAAGATCGTGTAGGATGTGCATTGATCGGTGATGTCTATAATGAGATTATCCTGACTCTCCTGAGATAATGAATTCATATAGATGAAGTTATTCAGGCGTTGAGAGTCGAAGGAGGTTCATATGAATGGGTGAGTCGTGTGAAAAAGAACGAGCTCGGCCTGTTATATGGATTAACCCTGTCATACTGTGAGAATGATGAACTTGAGATCCATTTATACGCTGGTGAATGTGTGTGATTTCCCAGCGACCCTGTGAATGTGTGTGATTTCACAGTGGTGCAGCATGACAGGTGCGGATCTCTGAGTCTAGTCAATGCACGTGTCTTCCGGAAGTAGTGTCAAGTGTCTTGTGTGCTGAGTCAGTGGTGGTCTGACATGTGAAATGAGGAACTTGAAATTGATAGACACTTGATGCAGTTTGTGAAATAGAATGACTCTTGAAAATATTGTGAAATGTGTGATTTCTGGGCGATCAGGTGAAGGGTATGAGAAACTTGATAGTGATACGTGAATATCTTGAAATTGTTTACCTTCATTTTAATTTAATTATCCTTATTTAAACTCTCCTTAAAAATATCTAGCTTACCCTGCGTGTTCTGCTCGTTGGCTGTTTTTCTCTTAAAACTGTGATGATCGTGTATAACTTACACGGGAGCAGATGATCTTCCAGGAAGCAGAGCTCCCTAGTGAGTGGTCGCCGAGGAAGAGATCGCCGGTTTCTATATCTTGGTGGTGATCGCCGGTTTTATGTCCTGCTAGCAGATCGCCTGTTTTGGGGCCTTCTGTTACCAGATCGCCGGTTCATGTATGGAGACCGCCGGTCTTGTTGTATTTGATTGAATTTCGTTAAATTTTGAAAACATTTGACTGGTTATGTATTAAACTCCCTAAGAGGAGCAACTTCATTACTTATATATATATTATCATGTACTCTTCAATATTATTTGCTTACCTTTATTTTCATTATACATGTATGTATGGTTTTATTTTGGCGGGATGTTACATTCTTGAGGTGTTCAAGATCAGCAATCTTAGTGTTGGCTAAGGAGAGTGTGTGTCTTGAGGTTTTCATGGTCATTCTCTTGGTTGTTGTGTAAGTGATCAAGGTGTGATTGCTTAGTGGATTTCCTCAGGGTTCTGAGAAGACTGGATGTAGCTCTGGGTTGGAGTGAACCAGTATAAATATCTTTGTATAATCTCTCTATCCCTAACTCTTTAAATTCAGTTTGTTTGTTGTTTGCTGGTATAAATAACTGATTGTTTCGAAGAAACAACCGATTGTTTTTTTGACAGTGCAGTTTTGCTTACTGTTTTGGCTAACTGAATTGCTTGATCAATTGGTTTCTGAGATAAACTCATTCCAACTTGAAAAAGATTGCGAAAACCTCTTTAAACAATTCACCCCCCCTCTAGTTTAAAGCCATAATTTCTAACAAAGAGTGGTTTTCTGGAGGTTTCTACCGATTGATTCCTGGATCAATCATTGTGCGAAGGAAGTTGAAACGTTTCTTGAACGTTGTTGCGAGATAACTTTTGCGTGTTGAAAGGTAACTGTGTGAAATTAGTAGAAGTTTCATGAGAAAAATGAGGACAACCAGATCTAGTTCAGTTGCACCACAATCCGGAGAGAATAACGTGACGATGTCGCAAATGCTGGAGATGATGCGTGCTTTGCAAGAAAATGTGGCAGCATCGCGCGTCGAGCAGACGAAGATGCACGACGACCTGGTCGCTTCTCAGGCCAGGAACGAAGAGCTGAGTAAGGTTAATGAAGAGTTACGTAAGGCTCTTCACGAGCAGAGGGAGAGTGCTGCGACCAGTGGAGGTGCGCCACCGTCTCCGCCACGAGTTTTTCCAATGCCATTTTCGCAGGCGATCATGGACGCTGCGATTCCTACAAACATCACGACGGTGAAGGCCTCTTTCACTATAGTGGAAGATCCAGAGGCTCACCTTACCGCGTTCCATACGCAGATGATGCTATCGGGAGGATCGGATGCGGTCTATTGCAAGATGTTCATGAGCTCTCTCCACAGCACAACGTTGGATTGGTTTGTAAGCCTACCTACTGGACACATTTCCAGTTTCCAGCAATTCTCCAAGCTTTTCGTCGATCAGTACATTGTGAATAAGGCGCCGCCTATGGTGTCGTACGATCTGTTCGACGTAAGGCAATTCCAGGGGGAATCTTTGAACGACTATCTGAATAGGTTTGGAGCTCAGATAGTCCGACTACCAGGTAAAGATGAGGAGATGTTAGTGAACGCCTTTAAGAAGGGCGTGCTACCTGGACCCTTCAGCGAATCGTTAATCAGGAGCCACCCTGCAATGTTTGCAGAGATTCGGCGACGTGCTGTGGCTCACATTGCCGCTGAGAATGAAGTGATAGAGAAGAGAGGGAATATGGCTCCTGCGAAACCCCTTTTTAGTTTAGTGCATGGCTGTGACGCAATGATTCCAGGTTAAATCGAGGAGAGCTCGCCGAGATTTCAACACTTTGTAGTAGAAGAATCAAATGAAGAGAGAAGAATGAACCTGGATTTACTGGATGAGGTTAGAGAGGAAGCAAGAGTGAAAGCTGAAGTGGTGAAAAGAAGAATTGAACGAAGATATAATTCTAGAGTAATACCGAGGCAGTTCAGAAGCGGTGATCTGTTGATGAGGAAGGCCCACCGGTACGAGATGGAGAATAAGTTGTCACCCAAGTGGACAGGACCGTTTAGAATAAACCAAACACTCAGGAACGACGCCTACCACTTGAAGACGCTAGAAGGAGGGGCGATTCCTCGTACTTGGAACGCCACACACCTCATATTTTATTTCAGTTAAAGCTTCGTAAGTAGTACAAACTCAGGGAATCATAAACAGTTTTGTAAAAACAGTTACAAGGGGGCACTCTTTTTTCCCCAAGGAAGGTTTTTAACGAGGCCATCCAAGAAATAAGATATTCAAAATTGAAATTTTGAAGTATACTAAAGTTTGTGTGCATATCGTTTTAAAGAAGTTTTTGGAAAAACCTTATCACCTAAAGTGATTCGAGGTAGAAGTAAAATCATTGCGCACGTTTTAAGTAAAAGTTTTTAAGACCTCATCGCCCTTAGGCGATTAGAGGCACAAGTGAAAAGTTTTTAAAGTCCTCATCGTCCTTTGGTGATCGGAGGCATCCAGCGAAGTTCAAATTCCTCGATGTTCTCGCGCATCTTGAGGCAACAGAGGAAGTCCTCCTTGCCTTTGAGCCAGTATAGGCAACCGAGGAAGTCCTCCTTGCCTTTGAGCAAGTGTAGGCAACAGAGGAAGTCCTCCTTGCCTTTGAGCAAGTGTAGGCAACAGAGGAAGACCTCCTTGCCTTTGAGCAAGTGCAGGCGAGAAAGAAGAAGACCTCCTTGCCTTTGAGCAAGTGCAGGCGAGAAAGAAGAAGTCCTCCTTGCCTTTGAGCAAGTGTAGACAACCGAGGAAGTCCTCCTTGCCTTTGAGCAAGTGTAGGCAATAGAGGAAGTCCTCCTTGCCTTTGAGCAAGTGTAGGCAATAGAGGAAGTCCTCCTTGCCTTTGAGCAAGTGTAGGCAACAGAGGAAGTCCTCCTTGCCTTTGAGCAAGTGTAGGCAACAAAGGAAGTCCTCCTTGCCTTTGAGCAAGTGTAGGCAACAAAGGAAGTCCTCCTTGCCTTTGAGCAAGTGTAGGCAACAGAGGAAGACCTCCTTGCCTTTGAGCAAGTGCAGGCGAGAAAGAAGAAGACCTCCTTGCCTTTTAGCAAGTGCAGGCGAGAAAGAAGAAGTCCTCCTTGCCTTTGAGCAAGTGTACGCAACCGAGGAAGTCCTCCTTGCCTTTGAGCAAGTGTAGGCAACAGAGGAAGTCCTCCTTGCCTTTGAGCAAGTGTAGGCAACAGAGGAAGTCCTCCTTGCCTCTGAGCAAGTGTAGGCAACAGAGGAAGACCTTGTAAGGACCTGTAAAATTAAATTGGAATAAAAGGGTATATTTTAAATGAATTCTAAGTATGTTTTTATTTAAAATAAAAAGGAAGGAAAGTGTAGCTTAGAAGACTACAAGAGTTCCTTGTTAACACATAATCGCCGGTCGCCTAGACTACACGTGATCACCAGGGCGAGAGGGCATCGGTGGAGATTCTTCGCGCGGAAGGTCATCGGTGGAGATTCTTCGCGTGGAAGGTCATCGGTGGAGAGTCTTCGCGCGGAAGGTCATCGGTGGAGAGTCTTCGCGCGAGAGGACATCGGTGGAGAGTCTTCGCGCGAGAGGACATCGGTGGGGAGTCTTCGCGCAAGAGGTCATCGGTGGATAGCCTTCGCGCGAGAGGCCATCGGTGGATAGCCTTCGCGTGAGATGTCATCGGTGGTTAGTCTTCGCGCCAGTGGTCATCGGTGAAAGGTGATCGCGCGATGTCGAGTTGCACACAGAGAAGGTGGGACCCAGACTCCCAGCATGAGACGCGCGGCACGCGCGACACGTAGACAAAAAGTGTTGGTTCAGAACAGTGACATCAGAATGTTGGCATGCGCAAGAGACACTCGCGGTCGTACTGTTCAGAGCAGTGGTTGACATGCACAAGAGACAACCGTAGTCGTACTGTTCAGAGAAAGGTACACTCAGACTTCCCTGCAGAGTGGGTGGTGGCAGCTGCTTTTGTGGACAAGTTGGTTTAAGATGGAAAAACCCACTGCTGAGGGAACAAAAAATATTTCAGTTGTCCAAGAGCGAAAGAGTGAACTACCTCCTTTCTCCTCCATTTCTCTCCTTCGCGCTGCGATTCTGGCACCTTCACACAAGAGTACGACGAGCGGCAGCCACCATTAGAGCACCTGGGAAGTTCTCTGCAAGTCCTTCAAACCAGACGCAAAAACAGAGCCAAGGCGTTCTTTAGGCTTCGTTGGATTTCGGAGCTCCTGGTGTTTGCGCAAGTCCAGGTAAGGGAAGCTAGCCTTACTTCTAATGGAAAACTGTATGTGTGATGATTTTGATGTTGGGGGCGACGTGGTCGCCGGTGTTCAAAATGTTCTTGCTTAAGAAAACCCAGTTCTGTTCGTGATCGCCGGTTTCTGGAGGTGATCGCCGGTTTTCATCTGTTATTGAATGATCTCCTGTTTTTGCGTTGTTTGAAAACTATTTGAGATTTAAATGTGATATTCGAAAATCTGAACCTTGGCATGAGTTTTGCTGTGACTGGAATCATTTGTTGAAATGATTGTTGCTGTGATTTGAAGTATTCATTTGAGTGTTTATATGATGTGTTGAATGTGGTGAATATGGATCGAGGCATAGTACTTTCAGGAAAGAAAGTACCGTGTAAGATTGTGTAGAATGTGTATTGATCTGTGAGTGTCCTGGTGTAATGAGACGATCCTGACTCTGCTGAAATAATGGAATCACTTAGATGAAGTCATTCAGTGGTGAGAGTCGAAGGAGGTTCATACGTATGGGTACCTCGTTTGAAAAAGGACGAGTTCGGCCTGTTGTATGGGTTCACCCTGTCATACTGTGATAACGATGATATGGAGATTTTGTGATGCGCATGGCTGGGGGAACTTTTCAGCCTTTTAGTATGACAGGTGCAAGTCTCTGGACGCTAAGTTCAACGCACGTGTTTTTCCGGAAATAGTGGTCAAGTGTCTGGTGTGATGAGTCAGTGGAAAGTCTGACGTGAAGTTTTGAGAAATTGAATTGATAGACACTTGATTGCGTATGTGAATTGAAAGACTCTTGGTTGAATTGTGAAAAATGTGATTACTTGATGGTTTTGTGGAATCTGAGAAAGTGGATGGTTTTACGTGGATGTCTTAAATTGGTTTTCATCTTGATTCTTAAGTTCATATTCAAACTCTCTTTTAAATGTCTAGCTTACCCTGTTTTTGGGTTCTGTGATTGTTTCTTAAAACCTGTGATGATCGTGTAATTTTTACACGGGAGCAGATGATCTTGCAGGAAGAAGAGCTCCTCAGTGAGTGGTCGCCGGGAGGACATCGCCTGTTTTGCTTCTGTTGGGCGATCACCCCCTTTCCTGTTCTCTGATCGGAGATCGCCCCTTTTGATAGGAGATCGCCTTTTATGTTAGGAGATCGCCCTTTTTATGTTGGGAGATCGGCTGTTTGGTTGTATTTTGCTGTTTTATGTTAAGTTTTGGAAAACGACCGTTTTGTATTAAACTCCCTGCGGGGAGAAACTTCATTACATATATATAATTATGCACATTTCAACATTTTGGTTTTACGTTTATTTTCATTATATATTTGTGAAACGATTTGGCGGGATGTTACATTAATGGTATCAGAGCAGTTCGTCCTTAGGATGACCTGAGGGCTGTGGATCCATTGTGTTTCTTCTGCTCATAAAATCTATTTGAGTTTCAAATAACAACTATAGTGAAAGGTTTTCAAAACGTTTTTGTATTGAAATTTTGTGTGTGCCTTAGAGAATGTATGCCCTAATTGAAAATCTTGGTACTAAGAATGAGAGGATCTTGATAAAGTGATGAGGGTGCACACTCATAACTGGATCGGGATGATTCTTAATCTTAATTCCAGAGGTTTGATGTTTAGCCTACATTGAATTCTGGTGTGATTTATTGAGTGTTCTTGTAATTGACTGAGAGTGGTTGTTTGGATTGATGATTGCACACCAGTAACTGTTCTGGTGTTTTGTTTGAAGTTAGGAGTGTTATAATCCTGTTGATGAACTCAAATTCTTAATGACTTTGAGATGCTGACCTTTGTAAGGTCTAGATGGTACCCCTTGAATGAATTGATTTCTTATCGATCTCATTCTTGTAGTTGTAGGGAATATAGAAAACTCATAGTTTCAAGATCCGAAACGGAGAGTGATGGCACGTAGACCCTCTACCCCTCCCCAACCTTCTTCTGAAATGGGTCAGATCGCCAAGGCCATCGAGATGATGGCAAGTGCCATCCAGCAGCAGAATGCGGCGATGTCTCAAAATCACCAAGCTACAATGCAACATTTGGAGACCGCCAGATCGGCCGCAACAACTCCCAACGTCGGTCAGCCTCAGGAGCAGATGGGACTGACCGAGTTCCTCAGGCACAACCCACCTAAGTTCAGTGGGAACGTTACCCCCGATCAAGCAGATCAGTGGGTCAGGGGGTTAGAGAAAATCTTCAGGGCGACCTCCTGCCCTGAAGACAAGAAGCTGGTGTTTGCCACATATCTTTTGTCTGGAGAAGCTGAGTTCTGGTGGATGGGAACTCAGCAAATGATGGAAGCCCGAGAAGAAGTATCAGACTGGGAGAGCTTCAGGGTGAAGTTTCTGGAGAAATACTTCCCAGATAGTGCAAGGTTTGCCAAAGAAGCTGAATTCCTCAGGTTGGAACAGGGGGAGATGTCAGTGAATGCTTACGCTGCTCGGTTTGAGTACCTCGCCCGATTTTATACCCAAGCTACCTCCGAGGCTTGGAGGTGTAGGAAATTCGAAGAAGGACTGAGGCATGGGCTGAAGAGGACCATAGCCCCGATGTGCATCAGGGAATTTCACGCCTTGGTGGAGAAGGCGAAGATGGTGGAGACTCTGGAAAAAGGTGATTCGCGGGTGATCAGGTCTCACCCAGGAGGTTCCTCCAGTGGGCAGGCAAAGGTGCAGCAGCAACAGAATAAACCTTATGCGAGACCTCCACAACATAGGACAGGAGCAGCACCGCCCCAGTTTCAACAACAACAGACATGGAGACCCAGGTGTTTCACCTGCCAAGAGATGGGGCACATTTCTAGAGATTGTCCTAATAGAAAAAGGATGACTCAACCCGTTGGTTCCCAGCAGTTGAGGAACGAAGGCAGCCGACCTCAGGCAGCAGGGAGAGTGTTTGCCATGTCTGGAGCAGAGGCACCTCAGTCAGGTAACTTAGTACAAAGTGTTTACTCTATAGCTGGTAGATGCGTTAGAATTTTGTTTGATTCCGGAGCGACACACTCCTTTGTGTCAAGCCTGTGTGTAGCCGAGTTGGGCCTTATAGTGAGGGAGTTACCTTTCGAACTGTTGGTCTCTACACCTGCGTCAGGACAGGTGCTGACCTCTACAGTTTGCCCCGAATGTCCAGTGATAGTAGAGGGACGCAGATTCAAAGTGAATTTGATCTGCCTACCTCTTCAGGACCTGGATGTTATCCTGGGAATGGATTAGCTATCTGCCAATCACATTCTCATAGACTGCGGTAGGCAGAAAGTGGTGTTTCCCGATCTCCAAGAGCCAAATGTGATATCTGCTCAGCGTGGGTGGTCGGAGTTGGAAGAAGGGAGAGGTGTCTCGTGATGATTAGCTCGGTTGGAAGTGAAGAATGAAGGGGACGTAAACAGGATACATGTAGTGAAAGACTTCACGGATGTATTTCCAGATGAAGTACCTGGGTTACCTCCTAAGAGAGAAGTGGAATTCTCTATTGATTTGGTACCTGGAGCTGGACCAGTGTCAATGGCACCTTTCAGGATGGCTCCAGCCGATGACTTGGAATTGGCGATCTGGAGGCACTTTTTATATGGAGCTCGGTTCCAGGTGTTCAGTGACCATAAAAGCTTGAATTACCTGTTCGATCAGAAGGAACTAAACATGAGACAAAGAATGTGGATGGAGTTTCTAAAGGACTACGATTTTCAACTCATGTATCATCCAGGGAAGGCCAATGTAGTGGCAGACGCTTTGAGTGGAAAATCAATACAAGTAGCCACCATGATGATGGAAGAGCAGAAACTGATCGAGCAGTTCAGAGACTTAAACCTTGGGGTAGAATTTCAGGCAAATCACATTAGTTGTAGTAAGCTGGCTATGACTAATGACTTCGTTGGAAAGATCAAGGATAAGCAGTTGGAGGACCCTAGTCTGAGGCGGACTGTGGAGTCACTAGGGACCGACCAGGCTAGAGGCTTTGTGATGGGCGATGATGAGATCTTGAGGTTTAAACGCAGAATGAGAGCGTCTCAAAGCCGACAGAAGTCCTATGCGGATCAGAGGAGAAGACCTTTGGAGTTTGTTGCTGGAGACCATGTGTTTATGAGAGTGACGCCAACCAAGGGTGTAGGACGAGCTATCAGATCAAAGAAGCTGTCTCCTAAGTTGTTGGACCATACCAGATCTTGAGGAAGATAAGTCCTGTAGCGTGAGAGATCGCCCTACTTCCCCTTTTGGCGAATCTGCATAATGTCCTTCACGTATCACAGCTGAGGAAGTACATGGCAGACCCGAATCACGTGCTGGAAGTGGACGATGTGCAGGTCAGGGATGAATTGCCGTTTGAAGCGAAACCAGTTAGGATTGACGATCAGCAAAGTAAACAACTCAGAGGCAAGACCCTCAACTTAGTGAAAGTGGTGTGGGATGAGAGATCGGGTGATTCAACTTGGGAGTTAGAAGAACCCATAAGGGAAGCCTATCCATACCTCTTTTCCTTGTAATTCAATTTTCGGGGACGAAAATTTTTTCTTGATGGGGAGAATGTAAGGACCTGTAAAATTAAATTGGAATAAAAGGGTATATTTTAAATGAATTCTAAGTATGTTTTTATTTAAAATAAAAAGGAAGGAAAGTGTAGCTTAGAAGACTACAAGAGTTCCTTGTTAACACATAATCGCCGGTCGCCTAGACTACACGTGATCACCAGGGCGAGAGGGCATCGGTGGAGATTCTTCGCGCGGAAGGTCATCGGTGGAGATTCTTCGCGTGGAAGGTCATCGGTGGAGAGTCTTCGCGCGGAAGGTCATCGGTGGAGAGTCTTCGCGCGAGAGGACATCGGTGGAGAGTCTTCGCGCGAGAGGACATCGGTGGGGAGTCTTCGCGCAAGAGGTCATCGGTGGATAGCCTTCGCGCGAGAGGCCATCGGTGGATAGCCTTCGCGTGAGATGTCATCGGTGGTTAGTCTTCGCGCCAGTGGTCATCGGTGAAAGGTGATCGCGCGATGTCGAGTTGCACACAGAGAAGGTGGGACCCAGACTCCCAGCATGAGACGCGCGGCACGCGCGACACGTAGACAAAAAGTGTTGGTTCAGAACAGTGACATCAGAATGTTGGCATGCGCAAGAGACACTCGCGGTCGTACTGTTCAGAGCAGTGGTTGACATGCACAAGAGACAACCGTAGTCGTACTGTTCAGAGAAAGGTACACTCAGACTTCCCTGCAGAGTGGGTGGTGGCAGCTGCTTTTGTGGACAAGTTGGTTTAAGATGGAAAAACCCACTGCTGAGGGAACAAAAAATATTTCAGTTGTCCAAGAGCGAAAGAGTGAACTACCTCCTTTCTCCTCCATTTCTCTCCTTCGCGCTGCGATTCTGGCACCTTCACACAAGAGTACGACGAGCGGCAGCCACCATTAGAGCACCTGGGAAGTTCTCTGCAAGTCCTTCAAACCAGACGCAAAAACAGAGCCAAGGCGTTCTTTAGGCTTCGTTGGATTTCGGAGCTCCTGGTGTTTGCGCAAGTCCAGGTAAGGGAAGCTAGCCTTACTTCTAATGGAAAACTGTATGTGTGATGATTTTGATGTTGGGGGCGACGTGGTCGCCGGTGTTCAAAATGTTCTTGCTTAAGAAAACCCAGTTCTGTTCGTGATCGCCGGTTTCTGGAGGTGATCGCCGGTTTTCATCTGTTATTGAATGATCTCCTGTTTTTGCGTTGTTTGAAAACTATTTGAGATTTAAATGTGATATTCGAAAATCTGAACCTTGGCATGAGTTTTGCTGTGACTGGAATCATTTGTTGAAATGATTGTTGCTGTGATTTGAAGTATTCATTTGAGTGTTTATATGATGTGTTGAATGTGGTGAATATGGATCGAGGCATAGTACTTTCAGGAAAGAAAGTACCGTGTAAGATTGTGTAGAATGTGTATTGATCTGTGAGTGTCCTGGTGTAATGAGACGATCCTGACTCTGCTGAAATAATGGAATCACTTAGATGAAGTCATTCAGTGGTGAGAGTCGAAGGAGGTTCATACGTATGGGTACCTCGTTTGAAAAAGGACGAGTTCGGCCTGTTGTATGGGTTCACCCTGTCATACTGTGATAACGATGATATGGAGATTTTGTGATGCGCATGGCTGGGGGAACTTTTCAGCCTTTTAGTATGACAGGTGCAAGTCTCTGGACGCTAAGTTCAACGCACGTGTTTTTCCGGAAATAGTGGTCAAGTGTCTGGTGTGATGAGTCAGTGGAAAGTCTGACGTGAAGTTTTGAGAAATTGAATTGATAGACACTTGATTGCGTATGTGAATTGAAAGACTCTTGGTTGAATTGTGAAAAATGTGATTACTTGATGGTTTTGTGGAATCTGAGAAAGTGGATGGTTTTACGTGGATGTCTTAAATTGGTTTTCATCTTGATTCTTAAGTTCATATTCAAACTCTCTTTTAAATGTCTAGCTTACCCTGTTTTTGGGTTCTGTGATTGTTTCTTAAAACCTGTGATGATCGTGTAATTTTTACACGGGAGCAGATGATCTTGCAGGAAGAAGAGCTCCTCAGTGAGTGGTCGCCGGGAGGACATCGCCTGTTTTGCTTCTGTTGGGCGATCACCCCCTTTCCTGTTCTCTGATCGGAGATCGCCCCTTTTGATAGGAGATCGCCTTTTATGTTAGGAGATCGCCCTTTTTATGTTGGGAGATCGGCTGTTTGGTTGTATTTTGCTGTTTTATGTTAAGTTTTGGAAAACGACCGTTTTGTATTAAACTCCCTGCGGGGAGAAACTTCATTACATATATATAATTATGCACATTTCAACATTTTGGTTTTACGTTTATTTTCATTATATATTTGTGAAACGATTTGGCGGGATGTTACAGACCTCCTTGCCTTTGAGCAAGTGTAGGCGAGAAAGAAGAAGTCCTCCTTGCCTTTGAGCAAGTGCAGGCAAGAAAGAAGAAGTCCTCCTTGCCTTTGAGCAAGTGTAGGCAACAGAGGAAGACCTCCTTGCCTTTGAGCAAGTGTAGGCAACAGAGGAAGACCTCCTTGCCTTTGAGCAAGTGCAGGCAAGAAAGGAGAAGTCCTCCTTGCCTGTGAGCAAGTGTAGGCGACAGAGGAAGTCCTCCTTGCCTTCGAGCCGGTGCAGGCAAGAATAGTTCATATAAAGGAACGACAGGTGAAAAAGCGAATAGAAGGTTGCAAAAGGTGATCCCACAAAGGACGCCTTATTTGGATAAAGAAGGCAACATCGCCCAAAATTAATTTTGGCGAGTACCAGATCAGAGGAATTTCTGGCAATGATGCAGAACACTTGGCATGTGAGGTAAGTTGTATTTTTTAATACCAAATAAGGTTAAAGCTTGTTGCCTAGTGTGAAGTTGGTTTGTGTGTTGAGGTTTTTCACCTTAAGTTCACGAGTTCTATTGGATGTCATCGCCCAGAATTAATATCTGAACAAATTGATAATTTTAAATTAGTAGTTTGTTTAGTTTCAAGCAGGGTATGAAAGGTCAAAGTTTCAGTTACATTGAGTTACATTCGGTTAAGTGTTTTTCACCTATTACATTAGTTAAATGCACAAAGAAACAAGGCTAAGTGAAGAGAACGAAAGATAACCTATATGCTTGTCTAGCTGGTCTTCGAGAAACTCAAAGCTAATGATAGACGCTGTGGGAAGGGTGATGCTGGAGGCAGCTACGCTTTTCCAGAAAAGACAGAGGTCTCTATCCAGTGCTCCCATGTTGTCAGGGCTCCTTGCCCTCCTGAAGCTATCCTTGGAGCCTTTATTTCCCTTGTCCACCCGGTACAAGGGAAAGCCATCGAGCAAAGAAGGGTCCTCGTCGTTTTTACAAACCTTTACAAACTTTCCCTTCCAATCCTTATAAGATTGCTGGAATATCGAGAAGAAGGACCTTCCAGCAATCCCGTTCAGGCTTACCCAGAGGCGATCTCCAGGATTTTTGGCTTCGAACAAGAATAAGAAGACATCCACTGAAGAGGTCCTCCACAGCTTATCAGCCAAGGTCGACTCAGGAGGAATCTCCCATCACCAGAGTATAAACAAGAGGTATTCTGGAGCTTATCAGTCGAGAAGGGGGACTTCAAAGATTAATTAGTCAAGGAAACTAGCATGAGTCAAGAAGTAAAGTTAGTGTAACATCCCGCCAAATTCTTTTCATATTTATATAATAAAAATAAAGGTAAACAAATATATTGAAGTGAACATAATTATATATATGTAAAGAAGTTTCTCCTCACAGGGAGTTTAATACATATTCGGTCAATTTCCAAAACTTAAACAAAATACAGCAAAAAAAAAAAAAAACAGGCGATCTCCTAACAGAAAAAGGCGATCTCCTATCAGAAAACAGAAAAAGGGGGTGATCGCCTAACAGAAAAAGAAACAGGCGATCTCCTTCCGGCGACCACTCACAGAGGAGCTCTACTACCTGCAACCTCGTCTGCTCCCGTGCAAAAATACACGATCATCACAGGTTTAAGAAAACAACCACAATACAAGATAAAAGGGTAAGCTAGATATTTGCAAAAACTTTAAATATGAAACTTTATATCTATAGAAAACATAAATCTTCACACCATTCATAATCTACATCAATTGCAACCATCAATATCCCCATATTCCATCAACTCGTCAAGTGTCTATTCACTACATTCAACATTCATGGCTCACACATCGGACCTTCCACTGACTCGTCACACACAGACACTTGACACTACTTTCGGAAGACTCGTGCATTGACTAGACTCAGAGATCTGCACCTGTCATACTACACTGCTGTAAAGTTCCCACAGCTATGCGTATCAACATAATCTCAATCTCAATCTCATCACTCTCCTAGTATGACAGGGTGAATCCATACAACAGGTCAAGTGGCTATTTTTCAAACCTCTTACCCATACATATGAACCTCCATCGACTCTCAACGCCTGAATGACTTCCTCTATATGAGTCCATTATATCAGGAGAGTCAGGATATCTCATTATAGAAATCACCGATCAATGCACATTCTACAACAATCTTACACGGTATTTCCTTTCCTGAAAATACTATGCCTTGATTCCACATTCACAACATTCAACACATCATACAACACTTAATGAACGATTTCTAACATAGCAATAATCATTCCACGGTTCAGAGTTTCGAATATCACATGCATTTCACATTTAAATCCCAAACAGTTTCAAACGACACTAAAACAGGGGATTTCGAAAACAGTATTAAAATCGGCGATCATGTCACCCCACACATAAAAACAGAGTATCATGAAAAGCATATGAAAACCGGCGACCACGTCGCCCTCACTTCAGAACCTACTCGACTAACGTTTTTATAAACGAAAATGCTAGCTTCCCTTACCTGAACTTGCGCCAAAACACCAAGAGCTCCAACACCCACCGAAGCTTAAAGATGTCCTAACTCTGTTCTAGCGTCCTGACGGAAAACTCGCAGAGAACTCCCCAGGTATCCAAGTGCAGTCGTCGCTCGTCGTACTGGTGCTTGGGGATGTCTGAAATGCAGCGCGAAGGAGAGAAAAGAGAAGGATGAAGGTAGACTCACTCTGTCACTCTTGAACCACAGCAACGTTCTCCCTCTCAGAAGTGGGTTTTTGAATCTAAACCAACTTGTCCACAAATGCCGCTGCCACCACCCACTCTGCAGGAAGGCTTGCGTGCACGCTTCCCTGAACAGTACGGCCACGTGTGTCTCTGCGCATGCCAACTCTCTGATGTCACTATTCTGAACCACCCTTTTTGTCTACGTGTCGCGCGTGCAGGACGTCTCATGCTGGGAGCCTGGGTCCCACCTTATCTGTGTGAAACTCGACATCACGCGATAACTTTCCACCGACGACTCATCCTGGCGGACGACCGATGTCTTTCCCTGGGAGACGACCGATGTCTATCCCTGGCGACTCCCGCATGTCTCTCGCGCCCTGGCGATGCCCGCTTGTCTCTCGCGCCCTGGCGATGCCCCCATGCCTCGCGCCCTGGCGATGTCCGCATGTCTCTCGCGCCCTGGCGATGCCCGCATGCCTCTCGCGCCCTGGCGATGCCCCCATGCCTCGCGCCCTGGCGATGCCCCCATTCCTCGCGCGCCCTGGCGATGCCCCCATGCCTCGCGCCCTGGCGATGCCTGCATGCCTCTCGCGCCCTGGCGATGCCCCCATGCCTCGCGCCCTGGCGATGTCCGCATGTGTAATCTAGGCGACAGGCGATTATGTACTAACCAGGCGATCTCATAGTCTTGTAAGCTACACTTTCCTTCCTTTTTATTTTAAATAAAAACATACTTAGAATTCATTTAATATATATTCCTTTTATTCCAATTTAATTTCACAGGTCCTTACAGTTAGCACCACATCAAGTTAGCTCAGGAAAGGTTTCTGCTGTGGATTGAAGGGTGAGATGCACACATCAGTTAGCACGGTCACCAAGCACAACCCACAACAAGGTGAAAGTTCAGCTGTAAAGGAGAAAGAGTGATTCGAGTTGTAAAGACAAGATTTATAATTCATTCATTACAAGCAGATAATGGTCGTCGAAGGAAAGGGGCAGAAGTAAGAACATTTATGTAGTGGCAAGACCTCGGTCGTCGGCCAAGAGGTGAGAGCCCGTCAGCCCGGTAGGGCCAATAGCGATCAGGCGAGTTGTAAGGCTCTTCGTTGAGACAAGTCACAACTCGAGCCTGAGGGGCTTGTGTAGTGGCCAGACCTCGGTCGTCGAGAACAGATAGTAAAGGGTGAACCACGTCAACTGGGT
Organism: Phaseolus coccineus; assembly: GCA_037954025.1. Taxonomy (NCBI): domain Eukaryota; kingdom Viridiplantae; phylum Streptophyta; class Magnoliopsida; order Fabales; family Fabaceae; genus Phaseolus; species Phaseolus coccineus. The sequence goes on along the minus strand of CM075686.1, from coordinate 14,500,344 downwards.
CCCACAGCATGGGCCAAAGCCACGTGGAGTGGACCTCACAGGCAGCTTGGATTAGCTGGTGATCGATCATCAGTGTGTCCCCTCAGAGAGAGGTGATCAGTCATCGATGTGTTCCCTCGGAGAAGGGTGATCGGTGTGCCTCCTCGGAGAGGGGTGATCAGTCATCAGTATGTCCCCTCAGAGAGGGGTGATCAGTCATCGGTGTGTTCCCTCGGAGAAGGGTGATCGGTGTGTACTGACCAAGTAGTCAGGTGTGATGACGTAATTGTGAGGTAATCCTGTGGGCATGCTTGAGGAGGACATGTGGATCAAGAAGAGTAAGAGAAAGGAAAGTGTAGCTTAGAAGTCGATGAGATTTTCATTTGTTGAAGAAGGCGGCGGTCTCCGATTTCTCTCGTATGTAATCAGTAATCGCCTAGATTGCACATGATCGCCGTGTGTGAAGATTAGGAGATCAGGTGGTCAACAAGTTGCCGAAAGGAGCACATCGCCGAGTATTTGAGAAGACTTGGTAAGCACTTATTATATGGTCTAAATACAGAAGATAAGTGGCATATCTGCCACAATATGTAGTGTGAGCCGTGATACCCAGTGTTAACCAGCTCACCATGTTAAGGTTGTGCCCAGAGTCGCCTGTGCACTAAGCTACTCCCTGTGTGGATAACTTAGTCGCAGGAGCAAAGTGAAAGTAACGTTTTAGCTGCAGGTACTCCAGATGATGACACGTGTATGACCAGATGTTATCCACGTGTTAAGAGGAATAACCATCAGGAGAGAGAAAGACTCAGGTATATATATAATTCTTAATGGAATTCGGGGGGGGGGGGGGGGGGTTCATTGGTGGTGATTCACTTGCACACGATTCTGAGTTTTCTCTGAAATTCTTTGTTGATTCGATCACTGACTTGAGCGTCGGAGCGCAACCGGTCGCAGAGGCGCCATACTGTTCTTTCAGGTCTCTTTGAGGATTATCAGGTGAAGGTCATCGATGTACTTGGCGTGAAGCTGGAGAGGATGAGGTTTGAAAAGGAGAAGTTCTAACGCTTTGGTCAAGAGGCTGGATCAGAAACCATGGATCCTTCAAGATAAGACTAGAGAAGAAGGCTCAAAAGCTCTCCAATGCTCACTCAAAAATTGAGAATAGTTTCTTTAGTATAAAATTCCAATATGAAAAAATACAAAGAGAGCACCTCTATTTATAGCCTAAGGTGCTGAAATGCAAGCTGCACAAATTCAAAAATCTACCTCCTAAAAGGTTCTAGAATTGGCGCCAAAAATAAAGCATGAGGAAGGTGTGATCCTTCTCTTACTTTGGCACCTCCTTATTTACTTCTACACCTATCTACTAATACACCCCCCTAAGACTCCTAACTAAAGACTAAAAGATGCTATAACAATAGAGGTTTCTAATGTTTCCCTCTAAGCACCTTCAACCAAAGAAATTACAAAAAGAGAGAATAATTGTTCCTTAGCTCCTAAAGCTTTGAGCATGCTTCTTGTAAGCCTTTGAGGTGGGCTTTGACCTCCATGGGCATCCTCTATTTGCGCCTCTACCTCTTCTTGATCTTGTTGATTGGCCTCCATATCCACTAGAGCTTGATCTCCATCATTTCTGGGACTCCATCATACAATTTCCCTGCGTGTCTCGCAGCATCCTTCCATTCTAGGAGTGCAACTCTCGTGGCAACCTTCCTTTTCTGGAGTGATTAACTTAAGCGTGGGCGCTAGGACATGCACTGTAACCCTAGCGCCGCACGGCCAAATCTTCTGTCTTAAATTAATACGCACGTGCCTTTTATGTTGTTTCTTTCTCATAAGGACAGATCCTCTATGCCAAAGTCTTACACCACATAGAAATCCTGCCTGCGTGACACTTCCACGAATCTGATTTATATTCTTACACGTGTGATTCTGTGGGCCCCTCTATGGGTCCCATCATACCGACCTCTCTCGTGCCGACCTCTCGCTCAGTAGCCGACGTCCGAGGTCTGGCCACTACACAAGCCCCCCAGTTTCGAGCTGAGCTTGTTTCAGCAAGCTCAACAAAGAGACTAAGTTGTTCGCCTACGGCGACCTCCTCGCCAATATTCACGTGTCCACACCAGTGGCTAAAAAGCATTGTCGCTTGCACTTCCTTCTGTAACCTTCAAAACAACTTGCAATACTATACATATATGTATGAACAGTTTATTTATGCCCTCATGCTATGCCTCAACTAATATGGTGATAATGCATGCTTCTAATAGACACAACCATCATGCATTCGATTACCTCACACTTATACGATGCAAATACCATGACTTAATAACAAATCCAAACATAGCAAGGTAATGCATTTCAAGTAACTGATGCAACTACTAATCAAATAGTGCTCTTGACAGAGCTATTCACATAAGAACTTCTATAACCTCATGGTTGTAGTGGGTCTCCCACTTTTCTCATACTTTGGTCATCCCAAACTTTGACATTTTCCTTTACACATTCCTCTTTGAACACCTTTGTGGTGCCTTAATCCCGAAAAGGTAATCTTCCTTTCTTAGAGTGCAACCCTTGTGGGCCTATCTCTTTCCTGGAGTGCGTAACTTAAGGTGTGGCTGCTAGGGTTTCAGTGCCTAACCCAGCGCCACCGACCCAAACTTATCTAATAACTTAATAACTCACATGCCTCAAAACCTTCACGTGCCTCCCATGCATTTCTGAGGATAATTCTATCGTGTCAGAGCCTTACGTCTTGAACACATCCTGCATGCATGGCATATTTGTGAATCTGGTTTCGTGCCTTGACACGTATAATTCTGTGGACCCCTCTGTGGGCCCTACCATGCCGACCTCTCCTACGCCAACCTCTCACCCCACGTGCCGACGTCCGAGGTCTGGCCACTGCACAAGCCCCCCAGACTCGAGCTGGAACTTGTTTTAGCGCAAAGCCTAACTTCTTGACCTGTCGACCTACGTGGCACTGCAGTGAGACTGTGTGATGGGATGCGCACAGTGCTTTGAGGTGACATTTCACCATACTTTCTGATGCAAGTCAAGACCACTTAAGGATGACCAAAGATGTTATATATAAAGGGTCATCTCAACAATCAAAAGAAGACTTCACAAAAATAAGAAAGGGCCATATTCCAAAGCACTTGAAGTTCTTCTTACTAGTCTTCTTAAAGAGTAGAACATTTTTGTAAATAATTGGGTTCTCTTGAAGAATCCAAGTAGTAGTATAAATAAAGAGGGCCCAAGCCCAAGAAGCCCAAGCCCAAGAAGCCCAAGTCAAGTGGGGCCCAAGCCCAATCCATGAGCATCAATAAGAGCAAGGCTAAAGCTTTGGGAAATAAGCATGAATGGATGTATCTCTTTTGTAATTTCTTTTGTGTAGTTTTTAGTAGAACATTAAAGGAAGGTGTAGATATTAAAATAAGGGGTGCTAATGTACAAAAACAAGTCACACCTTCCATGTGACATAAAAAGTAGGTGTAGGTGTAGTTTTAGGAGGTGCCAAAGTAGAAATCAAGTCACACCTCCCTTGTGACATGTGTTTTGGCTCCAAATTCAAATGCTTCTCATTTGAATTTTCCCACTTTAATTTCAGACCTCTCACACTATAAATAGAGGTGGTATGCTCATGTAAAATAAGATTGAAATTAGAAGAAAAGTTACTATACTCAAATTGTAAGTGAATTTTGTGAGACTTGTTCTCCTCTTCCTTGTCTCATCTTGTGAAGCTTTGGGAGCTCTCAAGTGGCGGCAAATCTGCACTTATCTTGGATCATCACCTCCAAGTGGCGTGTCCATTCCCAATCCATGGCTACAACCACATAAGTTTCATCTTCTTTCATCTTCCATTGTCATAAATAAATCGGTAGTTTTGATTCTATGTCTTGTTCTTGAATTTCAATCGGTTCTTTTGTTTCAATTTGTGTTTCCATTCTGTTTTTTGTGTTTAAATTCTGCACCTATTCTTTTTTTGAGTTCAGCACCTTGTTCTTCATTCATTCATCACCATTAATTGTGTTTTAACCTTGGACCTTTGGAAATGAACCTTCACATCTACTTAACACTTGCTAAGTTAATGTCCAGTGGGGATTTTCCTTAGGTGACTCACTCTAAATTGCTAAGAATCTTGATCCTAATTCTAAGAAAGTGTCACAAATATAATGAACCTAAAATCAACTCACATCACTTTCCCTGGCGACAGTTTATTCTACTCTAATGCATACTTGACGCTTTCGTGTTGATGACTGATGCTTTCACTGTATATAACTTGTCCGCTGTGGCTCTCTCTTGACATTGTTGTTGTCCTTTTTCTGCGTATTTTGTTTCTTAACTTGTAATATGCCTTGGTGACGATCTTGCAAGCCTGTACCTGTCTGATATGTATCTCTTTACTTCAATATCTAATTCCTAAGTAACCTCTCTAAGCAACCTCGACCGTGTGATACTTGTTAACTTGTATTTCTGATTCTCCATGTAAGTCTTAGAAAAGGACTTCCTGGCATGGCTCTTGTCTGGTTCAACGAACCCGATCGCCCATGATCATCCTTGGTGGACAAGCTAAAGAAAGACCTTTTCTTGATCGACCCTGGTTGATAGCCAAGGAAAACCTCATCTTGGTCGACCTCAACTGATACATCAAAAAAGACCTCATCTCGGCTGACCTTAGCTTCTTCGCCAAGGAAGACCTTCTCTGGGTCAACCTCAACTCCTTCATCAAGCAAGACCTCATATGGGTCGACCTCAACTCCTTGGTCAAGGAAGACCTCATCTGGGTCGACCTCAACTCCTTCGTCAAGGAAGACCTCATCTTGGTCGACCTCAACTCCTTCGTCAAGGAAGACCTCCTTTTGGTCGACCTCAACTCCTTCGTCAAGGAAGACCTTATCTAGGTCGACCTCAACTCCTTCATTAAGGAAGACCTCATCTGGGTCGACCTCAACTCCTTCGTCAAGGAAGACCTCATCTTAGTCGACCTCGACTAATAAGCCAAGGAAGATCTCTTTCTCTGTCGACCTCGACTGATAAGCCAAGGAAGATCTCTTTCTCTATCGACCTCGACTCATAAGCCAAGGAAGATCTCTTTCTCTGTCAACCTCGACTGATAAGCAAAGGAAGACCTCTTTCTCTATCAACCTCGACTGATAAGCCAAGAAAGATCTCTTTCTCTGTCGACCTCAACTCATAAGCCAAGGAAGATCTCTTTCTCTGTCGACCTTGACTGATAAGCCAAGGAAGACCTCTTTCTGGTCTTATTCCCTGCTGTGTAAACAGGAAAATTTCTCCTGTTTTGTCCCTGCAGAAATCGAGGAAAGGATTGTTGCGAACCATACTATTCTTCTCCTTTCTTTATCAAAGTAGAAGAGGTTCCTTTAACTTCCCCTGACCTCGCTGTAAAAAATCGAGGACAAGGTCTCTAACTTGCCTCATGCTTGCTATCAGAGGGAGAGGACTTTCACTGCGAACCATACTATTCTTCTCCTTTCTTTAACAAGGTAGAAGAGGTTCATTTAACTTCCCTCGACCTTGCTGTAAAAAGTCGAGGATGAGATCCCTAACTCGCCTCATCCTTGCTATCAGAGGGAGAGGACTTTCACGGTGAACCATACTATTCTTCTCCTTTCTTTAACAAGGTAGAAGAGGTTCTTTTAACTTCCCTCGACCTCGCTATAAAAAGTCGAGGACGAGGTCTCTAACTTGGATTATCCTTGCTATCAAAGGGAGAGGACTTTCACTGCTAACCATAGTATTCTTCTCCTTTCTTTAACAAGGTAGAAGAGGCTCATTTAACTTCCCTCGACCTCGCTATAAAAATTCGAGGACGAGGTCTCTAACTTGCCTCATCCTTGCTACCAGAGGGAGAGGACTTTCACTGTGAACCATACTATTCTTCTCCTTTCTTTAACAAGGTAGAAGAGGTCCTTCTAACGATGTTATCCTGGGAATGGATTGGCTATCTGCAAATCACATTCTCATAGATTGCAGTAGGCAGGACGTGGTGTTTCCGGGCCTCCGAGAGTCAGATATGATATCTGCTCAGTGTGTATGGTCGGGGTTGATAGAAGGGGCGACGTGCCTTGTAATACTAGCTCAAGGGGGAGTGAAGAATGATGAAGATATGGGCTGTATACGTGTGGTGAAGAATTTCATGGATGTAGTTCCAGAAGAAATACCTGGACTACCTCCTAAGAGAGAGATGGAATTCTCTATTGTTTTGGTACCTGGAGCTGGACCAGTGTCCATGGCTCCCTACATAATGGCTCCAGCTGAGTAGATGGAATTAAAGAAGCAAGTGTAAGTTAGATTTAGTTGTACCAAGGTTTAGTTTCAGCTACATATAAGTTATGGAGAGTAAATAAATAGTATGTTGGGGGTTTAAAGCTCCTTTAACTGTTTAACACAAATATATCTTTCTTAATTCTTTTTCTTTCTCTTATTGGGTGACCTCGTTTAAAAAACCGCGTAGGGAAAAAGAGTGTGCCCTTAACTGAACGATACTATTGTGTTCAAATACAACTTTGCTAACTGATATAAAACTTGAGGTTGGCTCCATTCCATGTGCTTGGAATCGCACTGTGTAAGGACCTGTAAAATTAAATTGGAATAAAAGGAATATATTTTAAATGAATTCTAAGTATGTTTTTATTTAAAATAAAAAGGAAGGAAAGTGTAGCTTAGAAGAGTATGAGATCGCCTGGTTAGTACATAATCGCCTGTCGCCTAGACTACCCATGCGGACATCGCCAGGGCGCGAGGTATGCGGACATCGCCAGGGCGCGAGGTATGCGGACATCGCCCGGGCGCGAGAGGCATGCGGGCATCGCCAGGGCACGAAGCATGCGGGCAACGCCAGGGCGCGAGAGGCATGCGGGCATCGTCAGGGCGCGAGGCATGCGGGCACCGCCAGGGCGCGAGAGACATCGGTCGTCTCCCAGAGAGAGACATCGGTTGTCTCCCAGAGAGAGACATCTGTCGTCTCCCAGAGAGAGACATCGGTCGTCTCCCAGAGAGAGACATCGGTCGTCTTCCAGAGAGAGAGATCGGTCGTCTTCCAGAGAGAGAGATCGGTCGTCTTCCCGGATGAGTCATCGGTGAAAGGTTATCGCGCGATGTCGTGTTTCACACAGATAAAGTGGGACCCAGACTCCCAGCATGAAACGTCCTGCAGGCGCGCCACGTAGACGAAAAGGGTGGTTCAGAATAGTGACATCAGAAAGTTGGCATGCGCAAGAGACACTCGCGGTCGTACTGTTCAGGGAAGTGGTTGGCATGCGCAAGAAGACAAAAAGGGTGGTTCAGAATAGTGACATCAGAAAGTTGGCATGCGCAAGAGACAACCGTGGCCGTACTGTTCAGTGAAACGTACGCTCAGGCTTTCCTGCAGAGGGGGTGGTGGCAGCAGCATGCGTGGACAAGTAGACTTGGATTCAAAAACCCACTGCGGGGAGGCAAAGAACGTTGCTGTGGTTCAAGAGTGACAGAGTGAGTCTACCTTCATCCTTCTCTTTTCTCTCCTTCACTCTGCGATTCAGGCCTTATCACGTCCCTGCTTGGCTATCGACGACTGCCATAGAGCACCTGGGAGGTTCTCTGCAAGTCCTCCAAACCAGACGCTAAAACAGAGTTAAGGCATCCTTGAAGCTCGTTGGGTTGGAGCTCTTAGTGAAGTTTACGCAAGTCCAGGTAAGGGAAGCTAGCTTTGTTTTTCAATAAAAGCTGTAGATTAGCTGTTTCTGAAGTGAGGGCAACGTGGTCGCCGGTTTTAAACTCTATTTCGTGATGCTCTGTTCTATGTGCTTGGGCGACGTGGTCGCCGGTTTTAAAATCCTATTGTCACGATGCTCTGTTTTGGTGAAGGGGCGACGTGGTCGCCGGTTTTTCAACTGTTATTGCATAATCCCCTGTTTTGGATGTGATCGCCGGTTTTAATGTTGTTGTTCGAACTCCCCTGTTTAGTGTCGCTCTGAACTTGTTGAGATTGAAATGAAAAATGTATATGCTATTCGAAAACCTGATCGGTGGTATGCTGGTTCTTGTGAGTGGGGTTGTTTAAGAAAAGATTCAAGGTATTCTATGATGGATTTATTCTTTATGTGTGGAATGATGCTTTGAATGTTGTGGATGTGGGATCAAGGCATAGTATTTTCAGGAAAGAAAATACTGTGTAAGATCGTGTAGAGCGTGCAATGACCGGTGATTCGTTTTATGAGATATCCTGATTCTCCTGATGTAATGGAATCACATAGATGAAGTTATTCAGGCGTTGAGAGTCGAAGGAGGTTCACATGTATGGGTGAGTTGGTTTGAAAGAGAACGAGCTCGACCCGTTGTGTGGATTAACCCTGTCATGCTAGGATAGTGATGATATTGAGATTCATTTATACGCTTGTGAATGTGTGTGATTTCACAGCGACCCTGTGAATGTGTGTGATTTCACAGTGGTGCAGCATGACAGGTGCAGATCTCTGAGTCTAGTCAATGCACGTGTCTTCCGGAAGTAGTGTCAAGTGTCTATGTGTGATGAGTCAGTAGAAGTCTGACGTGAGAAATGTTGAGAAATTGTTGATAGACACTTGATGGAATTATGTGAATTGAAAGACTCTTGAGGAAATTGTGAAATATGTGATCACTTGATGGTTGTGTGATATGAATGAGAAAGTGATGGACTCTTGAGAATGTTTAAAAAAGGCTGATCTACGTTGGTTGTCCAGTTTATAATTTAAAGTTTTAAAAATATCTAGCTTACCCTTTGTATTGTTCTGTGGCTGTTTTCTCTTAAAACTGTGATGATCGTGTATTTTACACGGGAGCAGATGATCTTCCAGGGAGTAGAGCTCCTCAGTGAGTGGTCGCCGGAAGGAGATCGCCTGTTTCTGTCTCTATGTGGTGATCGCCTGTTTTTCTGTTCTGATAGCAGATCGGCTGTTTTGGGTCTTCTGATAGGAGATCGCCGGTTTATGTAGGGAGACCGCCGGTTTCATTTTATTTGGCTGTATTTTGTTTAAGTTTTGGAAAATTGACCGGTTATGTATTAAACTCCCTGTGAGGAGCAACTCCATTTTATATAAATACGTATGTTCACTTCAATATTATTGTTTTACCTTTGTTTCATTTTATATTTGTGAAAAGGATTTGGCGGGATGTTACATTAATGGTATCAGAGCAGTTCGTCCTTAGGAGGACCTGAGGGCTGTGGATCCATTGTGTTTCTTCTGCTCATAAAATTTATTTGAGTTTTAAATGAAAACTATAGTGAAAGGCTTTCAAACGTTTTTGTACTGAAATTTTGTGTGTGCTGTAGTGAATATATGCTCTAACTGAAAATTTTAGTATTAAGAATGAAAGGATCTTGATAAAGTAGTGAGGGTGCACACTCATAACTGGATCGAGATGTTCTCAATCTTAATTCTAAAGGTTGATGTTTAGCATACAATGAATTCTGGTGTAATTTATTTCATTCTCTTGAGTGTCTTTGTAATTGATTGAAAGTGGTTGTTTGGATTGATGATTGTATACCAGTAGTTATCCTGGTGTTATGCTTGATGTTACAAGCATTATGATTCTGTTGATGAACTCAAACTCTAAATGATTTTGAGATGCTGACCTTTGTAATGAATTGATTTCTTATCGATCTCATTCTTGTAGTCGTAGGGAATATAGAAACCAATAGTTTCAAAATCTGAGAACGAAGGAAGATGACTCGTAGACCTCCTACCTCTCCCCAACCTTCTTCGGAGATGGGCCAGATCGCCAGGGCCATTGAGATGATGGCAACTGCCATCCAACAACAGAATGCAGCAATGGCTCAGAATCATCAAGCTGTAATGCACCATTGGGAAACTGCTCGGTCGGCTGAAACAGCCTCCCACGCTAGTCAGCCTCAGGAGCAGATGGGGCTGGCCGAGTTCCTCAGGCACAACCCACCTAAGTTCAGTGGGAATGCTACTCCTAACCAAGCAGATCAATGGGTCAGGGGTTTAGAGAAAATCTACAGGGCGACCTCCTGCCCTGAAGATAAGAAGCTGGTATTCGCCACATATCTTCTGTCTGGAGAAGCTGAGTTCTGGTGGATGGGAACTCAGCAGATGATGGAGGCTCGAGAGGAAGTGATGGATTGGGAGAGCTTCAGGGTGAGGTTCCTGGAGAAATACTTCCCAGACAGCGCAAGGTTTGCGAAGGAAGCGGAGTTCCTAAGGTTGAAGCAGGGGGATATGTCTATGAGCGCCTATGCTGCTCGATTTGAGTACCTCGCCCGATTCTATACCCAAGCTACCTCTGAGGCTTGGAGGTGCAGGAAATTTGAAGAAGGACTGAAACATGAACTAAAGAGGACCATAGCACCTATGTGCATAAGAGAATTTCATGCCTTGGTGGAGAAGACGAAGATGGTGGAGACTCTGGAGGAGGGTGAGTCTCGGGTGATCAGGTCCCACCCAGGGGGTTCCTCCAGTGGGAAGACAAGGGTGCAGCAGCAGCAGAATAAGCCTTATGCGAGACCTCCAGAGCATAGGGCAAGAGCAGCACTGCCACAGTCTCAGCAGCAACAACCCTGGAAACTTAAATGTTTCCATTGTGGTGGACCACACACAGCCAATGTGTGCCCCAAGAAAGATTCAGAGAGAAGATGTTTTTCCTGCCAGAAGACGGGACACCTTGCTAGAGAGTGTCCTAACGGGTATAGGGCGACTCAACCCAGTGTTTCTCAGCAGTTGAGAAACGAAGGTAGCAGACCTCAGGCACCCGGGAGAGTGTTTGCCATGTCAGGAGCAGAAGCATCTCTGTCAGGTAACCTAGTACAAGGTACTTGTGTATAGCTGGTAGATACGTTAGAGTTTTGTTTGATTCTGGAGCGACACACTCTTTTGTGTCAAATCGGTGTGCAACCGAACTGGGCCTTTTAGTGGAGGAGCTGCCGTTTGAACGGTTGGTCTCTACACCTGCATCAAAACAGGTTTTGACCTCCCCAGTTTGCTCCGAATGTCCAGTGATAGTAGAGGGACGCAAGTTCAAGGTGAATTTGATATGTGTACCTCTTCAGGATCTGGATGTTATCCTGGGAATGGATTGGCTATCTGCAAATCACATTCTCATAGATTGCAGTAGGCAGGACGTGGTGTTTCCGGGCCTCCGAGAGTCAGATATGATATCTGCTCAGTGTGTATGGTCGGGGTTGATAGAAGGGGCGACGTGCCTTGTAATACTAGCTCAAGGGGGAGTGAAGAATGATGAAGATATGGGCTGTATACGTGTGGTGAAGAATTTCATGGATGTAGTTCCAGAAGAAATACCTGGACTACCTCCTAAGAGAGAGATGGAATTCTCTATTGTTTTGGTACCTGGAGCTGGACCAGTGTCCATGGCTCCCTACATAATGGCTCCAGCTGAGTAGATGGAATTAAAGAAGCAAGTGTAAGTTAGATTTAGTTGTACCAAGGTTTAGTTTCAGCTACATATAAGTTATGGAGAGTAAATAAATAGTATGTTGGGGGTTTAAAGCTTAAGCATGTGTATCCATGGGAAGTACCAGAGTTAAGTTCCAAGAATGAAAGAATGAAATTTTCTTTTGAAGCTTGGAAGATGTTCAAGTCGATGAAACAGCATGAGATGGCTCTAGCTTAAGCTTCACGCAGAATGGATGCTGTTTTGTTGATCGTGATTTGAAAGATGATTATGGAAATGGTGGGTTGAGATAAAAGGCTTCCGAAGCCGTAAGCCTCCTGATTTTGGCAAATGAGGATGCAGTTTGGCCTGTGAATGTAGAAGGGAAGGAGGTAATGGCTGTGGATAAGGATGAGGGTAAGCCGTGTTATGATGATGTTGAGTCCTTCTAACGATGTAGTAAATTTCAGAAAGTTGGGTGTGGAAGGGAATGTGGGTAGAAATAGTCTGTTGTATCTGAGAGAAGAAGAATAGAGTTTTCTTTAAGCAAGAAATTCCGGATGCAGAGGAAATCTTCCAATCGGCTCCACTACTGGTAGGGTTGTGGTTGAGATATATGGTGCGTTCGTTCTCGTATGCCTTTTCGGATTGGCACCTGAACCCAAATCAATGCATTCAATGTATACATTAAAAAAGGAGGTCGTAATGGGAGCAGGAAGCCGAGTTGGCAAAAGAAGTCATAATAATGATTTAGAAAGTAACAGCAACAGGAACTTTGTCTTTATAAGGTGCAGAATTATGTAGCATAGTGGTGAACCAAAGGTGTCCCTTTAGGGAGCGTGAGAATTAGATCAGCAGTTGGGAAGTCGATGGATGGTTTTGATCAAGATGCAGAAGTTGATTCCTAGAAGGATATTTCGGATCCTAGTTTGAGTTGGCTAAGGGGCATGAGCAGTAGGCAGCTGTCCCCTTTCCTTCCGATGAAGGGATCTTGCTCGCTTTTCTCTAAAGAGGCTAGGCCTGGTTCTGTTAAGAGCCTAGTTCTGGACTTGCTCGACCAAGTCTTCAAGGTTGGAAGTAGAGTGTGAATGCTGGAGTTGGCGCTCAATGGAGCAGCATATTCCATATGCAGGGATGTACAATGGAATTTGATGAAGTATTTGAGTAGTAAGAGTTGGTTCAGCAGACAACCGAGAAGGTGAAACTGATACAAGGCAGCATGAAAGCTTCTCAAAGTCGGCAGATTCAGAGGAGAAGACCTTTGGAGTTTGCTGCAGGAGACCATGTGTTCATGAGAGTGACACCAACCAAGGGTGTAGGACGGGCGATCAGATCAAAGAAGTTGTCCCCTAAGTTCGTGGGACCATATCAGATCTTAAGGAGGATTGGTCCAGTGGCCTATGAGATCGCCCTACCTCCCCATTTAGCGAATCTGCATAATGTCTTTCACGTATCACAGTTGAGGAAGTACATGGCAGACCCTAGTCATGTGCTGGAAGTGGACGATGTGCAGATCAGGGATGACTTGTCCTTTGAAGCGAAACCAATCAGGATTGACGATCGTCAAAGTAAAACGCTCAGAGGCAAGACCATCAACATGGTGAAAGTGGTGTGGGATGAGAGATCAGGTGATTCAACTTGGGAGTTAGAAGAACCCATGAGAGAAGCTTATCCATACCTCTTTTCCTTGTAATTCAATTTTCGAGGACGAAAATTTTTCTTGTTGGGGAGAATGTAAGGACCTGTAAAATTAAATTGGAATAAAAGGAATATATTTTAAATGAATTCTAAGTATGTTTTTATTTAAAATAAAAAGGAAGGAAAGTGTAGCTTAGAAGAGTATGAGATCGCCTGGTTAGTACATAATCGCTTGTCGCCTATACTACCCATGCGGACATCGCCAGGGCGCGAGGTATGCGGACATCGCCAGGGCGCGAGGTATGCAGACATCGCCAGGGCGCGAGGTATGCGGACATCGCCAGGGCGCGAGGTATGCGGACATCGCCAGGGCGCGAGAGGCATGCGGGCATCGCCAGGGCGCGAAGCATGCGGGCAACGCCAGGGCGCGAGAGGCATGCGGGCATCGCCGGGGCGCGAGAGGCATGCGGGCATCGTCAGGGCGCGAGGCATGCGGGCACCGCCAGGGCGCGAGAGACATCGGTCGTCTCCCAGAGAGAGACATCGGTCGTCTCCCAGAGAGAGACATCGGTCGTCTCCCAGAGAGAGACATCGGTCGTCTCCCAGAGAGAGACATCGGTCGTCTCCCAGAGAGAGACATCGGTCGTCTCCCAGAGAGAGACATCGGTCGTCTCCCAGAGAGAGACATCGGTCGTCTCCCAGAGAGAGACATCGGTCGTCTTCCAGAGAGAGAGATCGGTCGTCTTCCCGGATGAGTCATCGGTGAAAGGTTATCGCGCGATGTCGTGTTTCACACAGATAAAGTGGGACCCAGACTCCCAGCATGAAACGTCCTGCAGGCGCGCCACGTAGACGAAAAGGGTGGTTCAGAATAGTGACATCAGAAAGTTGGCATGCGCAAGAGACACTCGCGGTCGTAATGTTCAGGGAAGTGGTTGGCATGCGCAAGAAGACAAAAAGGGTGGTTCAGAATAGTGACATCAGAAAGTTGGCATGCGCAAGAGACAACCGTGGCCGTACTGTTCAGTGAAACGTACGCTCAGGCTTTCCTGCAGAGGGGGTGGTGGCAGCAGCATGCGTGGACAAGTAGACTTGGATTCAAAAACCCACTGCGGGGAGGCAAAGAACGTTGCTGTGGTTCAAGAGTGACAGAGTGAGTCTACCTTCATCCTTCTCTTTTCTCTCCTTCACTCTGCGATTCAGGCCTTATCACGTCCCTGCTTGGCTATCGACGACTGCCATAGAGCACCTGGGAGGTTCTCTGCAAGTCCTCCAAACCAGACGCTAAAACAGAGTTAAGGCATCCTTGAAGCTCGTTGGGTTGGAGCTCTTAGTGAAGTTTACGCAAGTCCAGGTAAGGGAAGCTAGCTTTGTTTTTCAATAAAAGCTGTAGATTAGCTGTTTCTGAAGTGAGGGCGACGTGGTCGCCGGTTTTAAACTCTATTTCGTGATGCTCTGTTCTATGTGCTTGGGCGACGTGGTCGCCGGTTTTAAAATCCTATTGTCACGATGCTCTGTTTTGGTGACGGGGCGACGTGGTCGCCGGTTTTTCAACTGTTATTGCATAATCCCCTGTTTTGGATGTGATCGCCGGTTTTAATGTTGTTGTTCGAACTCCCCTGTTTAGTGTCGCTCTGAACTTGTTGAGATTGAAATGAAAAATGTATATGCTATTCGAAAACCTGATCGGTGGTATGCTGGTTCTTGTGAGTGGGGTTGTTTAAGAAAAGATTCAAGGTATTCTATGATGGATTTATTCTTTATGTGTGGAATGATGCTTTGAATGTTGTGGATGTGGGATCAAGGCATAGTATTTTCAGGAAAGAAAATACCGTGTAAGATCGTGTAGAGCGTGCAATGACCGGTGATTCGTTTTATGAGATATCCTGATTCTCCTGATGTAATGGAATCACATAGATGAAGTTATTCAGGCGTTGAGAGTCGAAGGAGGTTCACATGTATGGGTGAGTTGGTTTGAAAGAGAACGAGCTCGACCCGTTGTGTGGATTAACCCTGTCATGCTAGGATAGTGATGATATTGAGATTCATTTATACGCTTGTGAATGTGTGTGATTTCACAGCGACCCTGTGAATGTGTGTGATTTCACAGTGGTGCAGCATGACAGGTGCAGATCTCTGAGTCTAGTCAATGCACGTGTCTTCCGGAAGTAGTGTCAAGTGTCTATGTGTGATGAGTCAGTAGAAGTCTGACGTGAGAAATGTTGAGAAATTGTTGATAGACACTTGATGGAATTATGTGAATTGAAAGACTCTTGAGGAAATTGTGAAATATGTGATCACTTGATGGTTGTGTGATATGAATGAGAAAGTGATGGACTCTTGAGAATGTTTAAAAAAGGCTGATCTACGTTGGTTGTCCAGTTTATAATTTAAAGTTTTAAAAATATCTAGCTTACCCTTTGTATTGTTCTGTGGCTGTTTTCTCTTAAAACTGTGATGATCGTGTATTTTACACGGGAGCAGATGATCTTCCAGGGAGTAGAGCTCCTCAGTGAGTGGTCGCCGGAAGGAGATCGCCTGTTTCTGTCTCTATGTGGTGATCGCCTGTTTTTCTGTTCTGATAGCAGATCGGCTGTTTTGGGTCTTCTGATAGGAGATCGCCGGTTTATGTAGGGAGACCGCCGGTTTCATTTTATTTGGCTGTATTTTGTTTAAGTTTTGGAAAATTGACCGGTTATGTATTAAACTCCCTGTGAGGAGCAACTCCATTTTATATAAATACGTATGTTCACTTCAATATTATTGTTTTACCTTTGTTTCATTTTATATTTGTGAAAAGGATTTGGCGGGATGTTACACACTGCCTTCTAATGTTTCCAACCTGTATGCCCCGTTTCCCAGGGCCTCCGTTACTCGAAACGGGCCTGTCCACTTGGGTGATAGTTTGTTTTCTAGCTGGTAGGAGTGGGCCTTTCGCATTACCAGATCGGTGACTTGGAACTACCGAGGTCTCAACTTCGACCTGTATTGGCGTTCTACTCTCCTCTTTAACGCTTCAGACTTAACGCAGGCCTCCTCCCTAACTTTGTCTAGTAGATCTAGATTCACCCTTCTTTCTTCGTTAAACTTCCGACGTCTCTGGCGCACCGGGCGAACCTGGGGGTCCAAAGTCAGGTGGTGGCATAGGAAGTCAGGATCAATCCCTGGCATGTCGGCTGCAGACCATGCGAAGGAGCTCAGGTGTCATGATAGAATAGCTGCTATTTGGTCCTGATCCTCCTGGCTCAAAGTCTTGCCAAGCTTGAAGGTGTTATGATGTGAGTTGATTTTATGATTTAGCATTTTATGGTGGCACTTTAATTAGGATTGAGATTTTAGGATGATTAAGGTGAGAACCTAAGGAAAATCCCCACTGGACATTAACTTAACCAAGTGGTTGAGTAGATGTGAAGGTTCATTTCACAAAGGCAAAAGGAAAACACAATTATGGTGAAGATGATGACAAGTAAAGGTGCTGAAATTAAAAAGAGGAAACTAAACATAATGAAATAAACCGAATAGGAAACAAAGCATTAAAACAAGAACAAGACATAGATTTCGGAATTGAGATTTGGAATGGAAATGGAATGGAAAAAGATGAGTGAAAGGAAACTTAGGAGAATGAAGCTAGAGAAGTGATCACGCCACTTGGATGGTGGTTTACTCCAAGATGAGTGAAGGATGCCACCAGTTGAGAGCTCTCTAAATCTCACAAGATAAGACAATGGTGTAAGGAGACAATGCTCACAAACTCTAACACAAATTGTGTATAGTAACTTTACTCTAATTTTCAACTTGAAAATACATAAGGTAGGCCTCCTTATTTATAGGTGAAGGAGCCTTGGAGAGCAAGCATAAGGGGTATGATGGGAAGAGTGAAAAAATGGGCAGCCTTAGGGTTTGACTAAGTTAAACCCGCATCCTAGGCTTGTCCTTCTATAAACTAGGTCAAAAAGCCTTCCAATAGGGCCAAGAACATCCTAAAATGCTAACTACACCCCCTATTATACTAAAGGCACCTTATTCTAGCCTATATTTGCTATTTGGACCCCCAAAATGAGCCCAAATTATTTACAATATTTTCTAATCATTAAGAAGACTAGCAGGAAGAACTTTAGGTGCTCTGGTCTTTGTCCCATTCTGCATCTGGTGAGGTCTCTACTTTGAGGTGACTTCTCTTTATATTCTTTAGTGTCCTTGATCATCACCTTGTGGGCTTGGTTTGCATCATCTTACCCTTGATCACCCGTTCCAGCACCTCTCCTGTGGGCTCTGGTCTTCTGTCAGTGGCAACCTCCTCCGAGTCTGAGTGCTCTCCAGCGAGTGAGTGGAACGTTACTGAGCATACCCCCCTCTTTGTTTTGAGGCTGTTTTCGTAACACTTCCTAGCTATTTTTTGGTCAGATTTGATGGTGATGACCGTTCCTTCGAGGGAGGGCAGCTTCATCTTCATGTGCATTGACGAGGGGACCGCTCCTAACCTATTTAATGCTGGCCTACCCAACAGAATGTTGTAAGCTGAAGGGGCATTGACTACGAGGTACCTGATGTCCACAATGCGAGATCTCTGACCATCCGTGAACGTCGTCCGCAATTCAATGTGCTCCCTCACCTCGACCTAGTCTCTGTGAACCCATACAGGCAGCCATCGTAAGGCCTCAGCTGATCAGGAGACAACTGTAGCTTCTAGAAGGTGGACTAGAACATCAGGTCTACGGAGCTCCCCTGGTCCACGAGGACGCGGTGGACCCTTCTGCCGACAGTGACTACAGAAATCACTATCGGGTCATTGTCGTGGGGTACCACGTCCAGACGATCTGCCTTCGTGAAGGTCAGGTCGGGCTCTGGGAACTGATCGGCCTCAACTTCCTGCACCGTCATGACCTCTCTAGCATATCTTCTTCTTTGGGAGGTAGTGCGTCCTCCTCCTGAGAATCCCCCCGCGATGGTGTTTATTTCCCTATGAAAGGGTACTTCGTGCCCTTGGTCCCCTAACGGAGCTACTACCACCATGTCTCCCTTTAATTCCTGCAAGTAAGGCATTAAAAAACAGTTTCTTACCAGTTCATCCAGCTGATACCCCAAGGCGAGGCAATTGCCCAAGGTGTGACCGTGTGCCTGATGGAAATCACACCACTGGTTTTTGCAGGGGCCCAGTTGCTTATCAGACTTTGGGGGAGCCTTTAGCCTGCTTGCCACCTCTAGGAGTGCTATGAGTTCCTTGAGCCCGATTCTGAAGTTGTGCCTCGTAGGCTTAGGCCTCTGGGATTCATAAGGCGTGGTCCTCGCCTTCTTCTCGATGACGGTGGCGTGGACCCTTGGGGGTTGAGCACGTCCCGTCGCGCGAGGTTTGGACAGATCAATCCTCGCACGCTTCTCTGCTACACGCTCTTCTACTGTGATGTGAGCGACCAACCTACACTGGATCTCATCGAATGTCCTCGCTGGGGACCGTATCAGAGCGTCACTAAAAGGTCCTAGGAGGATTCCTCTCTCAAAGGCATGCACAATCATGGCCTCGTCTTTGGTCTACAATTTCACCGCCAATGCTCCAAACCGGTTGAGGAAGTCTTTCAGCAGCCCCTCCTGGAATTGCTTCACATCAAAAAGGTCGAAAGCCACGGGGGTCCGTGCCCAGTTGACGATGAATTGCTTTTTAAATAACTCCAAGAATTGCTCAAAGGACGTGATGTACCCGTCTGGGAGCCCCACAAACCAGTTTAATGTCGTTCCTACAAAAGTACCCATGAACAACTTACAGTGCATGGCGTCTGTGCCCCCCGAGATCATCATCTGGGTGTGGAAGGGCGTGATATGGGCTTCTGGGTCTTCCACTCCTGTGAAGGTAATTTTTGGGATCACGAAAGACGCAGGTATCACTATTTCCATGATTTCTCGTGAGAAAGGCATCGGACGGGCCCTGACTGGGGGTGCGGCTCCTTGTTCCGCGGCAGCCTGCTCTCCTATCCCCCTTCTCAATTCTTCATTTGCTCTACATAACTTCTCATTAGCCGCCAATGAAGCGTTAAAGTTTGCCCTAAACTGATCATGCCTAAGGGCCTGGTCAGCGTGGGATGCAGCGAACGCTTGGTGGAGATTGTGGATGGTCTCCATGAGCTCCTGGATGGTGGCCATATGATCACCCTCATCTCTTCCTGAACCACCTTGCCTCGTGCTCCTCATGTTGATTGATTCTACTGTGGATGGGACCTAGTTTTAACGAGCCCCACGGTGGGCGCCAAATGTTCCTGCCGGTTGACTCTCCAATCAGTTGACTTTTACGATCGATTGCACCTTCTCCCTTTCCCTTGGTTTGAACAGTTGAACTTGCAAAGAAAGAAAGATGGGCGCCCTAGCGGCCGGTTTCACTTCGATGCTCAAGTCAAGATTGAGGCAAGAAACACCAATGTATAGCAAAGAGTTCTAGTCTCAAATGTTGCGTCCCTTTGTGAATGCTTTGCTACCTGTTTTATAGCCTTACTAGGGTTCCTGTCACGCCTATCCTTGTGTCCCTGCATTCCCTCTTAGTGAATTTACGATTGCCTTTCTGGGACTCCATCATACAATTTCCCTGCGTGTCTCACGGCATCCTTCCATTCTTGGAGTGCAACTCTCGTGGCAACCTTCCTTTTCTGGAGTGATTAACTTAAGCGTGGGCGCTAGGACATGCACTGTAACCCTAGTGCCGCACGGCCAAATCTTCTGTCTTAAATTTATACGCACGTGCCTTTTATGTTGTTTCTTTCTCATAAGGACAGATCCTCTATGCCAAAGTCTTACGTCACATAGAAATCCTGCCTGCGTGACACATCCACGAACCTGATTTATATTCTTACACGTGTGATTCTGTGGGCCCCTCTATGTGTCCCATCATACCGACCTCTCTCGTGCCGACCTCTTGCTCAGTGGCCGACGTCCGAGGTCTGGCCACTACAGCTTTAAAAAATGGTCGTTTAAGGCTGTTAATCACGATCCAAAATAGATTGAAATCAGAGAAAATAGATTTACCAGACTTAACTAAATCTGTTAAGGATATTCAAAAATCAATCGGTTGAATTTTTAAAACAACTGATTGAATTGGTTTGACAGCAAAGACAACCAAAGTCAAACCACTTTCAAAAGCACTAAGTGTAAGACAACCGATTAAAATGATAAATCAACAGGTTGTTTTTCACTACTTTGAAAAACACTTTTCTTCTTAAAGAACTTGATTAATTCATATTGAATTAAGCTAAGATTCGATTGACAAATTCTAATCTACCCAAAACCCATGCCCATAAGAAACAACACAACCTTTAAGCAATCTTCATGGATTTGGAGACATCAAAGCTTTAAGTTCAATAATCTCCCCCTATTTGATGAAGATAAATCACTGGTTTGCTTGGGATGTTCTGTTAGACTTTGGCAATGCCTGCCAAACACAAAATGTGGATGTACAAGAGGTAGTCCTTTCCAGATATTAGAAGCACCACAGAACCAGTGTGAAAACCAATGATAAACAGATTTATGCAGCAGTTAAAATCAGAGTGCATTAGTTAAAAATAGATTGCACCAGTTAAAATCAGTAGCTATCAAGTCCAACTTTAGCAGTTTTAAAACATGATAAGTGGCAGAGATTAGAACATTACAAACCAAAACACTTCTCCCCCTATTTGTCTTCACAAATAGAATGAAAGAAGGATAAAAATAGCATAGAAAAAAAAGGAATTGTTCAGTAATAAACCAAAATTAGAAAGAAAGCTTAAAATTTCTTCAGTCATCTTGGCCATATTGCAACTCAAATAGCTGATTCTGCATAGCTTCAATCTGCTCATCCAAGTATTGAAACCTTGCATCCATGTTTTGGAATCTTGAAGCACATAGCTCATGAAGGCTCATTTGATCATCAACGAAGCTGTCTGTAAGGACCTGTAAAATTTAAATTGGAATAAAAGGGTATATTTTAAATGAATTCTAAGTATGTTTTTATTTAAAATAAAAAGGAAGGAAAGTATAGCTTAGAAGACTACAAGAGTTCCTTGTTAACACATAATCGCCGGTCGCCTAGACTACACGTGATCGCCAGGGCGTGAGGCATGCGGGCATCGCCAGGGCGTGAGGCATGCGGGAATCGCCGGGGCGCGGGGCATGCGGGCATCGCCAGGGCGCGAGGCATGCGGGCATCGCCAGGGCGCGAGGCATGCGGGCATCGCCGAAGAGAGAGACATCGGTCGTCCTCCAGGATGAGTCATCGGTGGATAGCCTTCGCGCGGAAGGTCATCGGTGGAGAGTCTTCGCGCAAGAGGTCATCGGTTGAAGGTTATCGCGCGATGTCGAGTTGTACGTAGAGAAGGTGGGACCCAGACTCCCAGCATGAGACGCGCGGCACGCGCGACACGTAGACAAAAAGTGTTGGTTGAGAACAGTGACATCAGAATGTTGGCATGCACAAGAGACAACAGTGGTCGTACTGTTCAGAGCAGAGGTTGGCATGCACAAGAGACAACAGTGGTCGTACTGTTCAGAGCAGAGGTTGGCATGCATAAGAGACAACAGTGGTCGTACTGTTCAGTGAAACGTACACTCAGACTTCCCTGCAGAGTGGGTGGTGGCAGCTGCTTTTGTGGACAAGTTGGTTTAAGAGGCAAGAACCCACTTCTGAGAGGAGGAAACGTTGCAAAGAGCGAAAGAGTGAGTTACCTCTCTTCTCCTCCATTTCTCTCCTTCGCGCTGCGATTCGGGCACCTTCACACAAGAGTACGACGAGCGACAGCCACCATTAGAGCACCTGGGAAGTTCTCTGCAAGTCCTTCAAAACCAGACGCAAAAACAGAGTCAAGGCGTTCTTCAAGCTTCGTTGGATTTCGGAGCTCCTGGTGTTTGCGCAAGTCCAGGTAAGGGAAGCTAGCCTTCATTTTCAATACAAGGCATAGATTAGCTGTTCCTGAAGTGAGGGCGATGTGGTCGCCGGTTTCGTTTTCATCTTCGTGAATGCTCTGTTCTATGTGTTTGGGCGACGTGGTCGCCGGTTTTAAATGCAGATTTCGAAATCCCCTTCTTTTGAATCAGATCGCCGGTTTTGGCGTTGTTTTACGAACTCCCCTGTTTTTGGTGTGGTTTGAGACTGTTTTGAGATTTAAATGTGATATACGAAAATCTGAATCCTTGGCATGAATTTGATTGTGACTGAAATTGTTCATTTAGTGTTGTATGATGTGTGAAATGTTGTGAATGTGGGATCAAGGCATAGTATTTTCAGGAAAGAAAATACCGTGTAAGATCGTGTGTAATGTGTATTGACTAGGGGCTCGTCGAGAAGGAGATATCCTGACTCTGCTGAGATAATGGAATCACGTAGATGAAGTTATTCAGTGGGTGAGAGTCGAAGGAGGTTCATATGAATGGGTGACTCGTGTGAAAAAGAACGAGCTCGGCCTGTTATATGAATTTACCCTGTCATACCGGAAGAGTTATGATATCGAGATTGTGGTTATGTGCACAGCTGTGGGAACTTTACAGCAATGTGGTGTGACAGGTGCATATCTCTGAGCCTGAGTTAACGCACGAGTCATCCGGAAGTAGAGTCATGTGTCTATGTATTGTGAGTCAGTGGAAAGTCTGACGTGAGAAATGAGGAGCATGGTATTTTTTTGATAGACACTTGACGCATTGTGTGACTTGAACGACTCTCGAGGAATTGTGAAATATGTGTTTTGCTTGATAGTCATGTGGGAAGAATGAGAAAGCTGATGGTTTTACGTGGGTGCCTTGAATTGATTTTTTTATCTTGATTTTTAAGTTCATATCTAAACTCTCTTTCAATTGTCTAGCTTACCCTGCGTTTTCGTTTTGTGGGTGTTCTTCTTAAAACTTGCGATGATCGTGTATAACTTACACGGGAGCAGATGACGTTACAGGAAGTTGAGATCGCCGGTTTAATAAGAGATCGCCTGGCTGATAGGAGATCGCCTGGCTGATAGGAGATCGCCTGCCTGATAGGAGATCGCCCTTTCGTAGGGAGATCGCCTGTTCGTCTATTTTGTTGTATTTTGTTTAAGTTTTGAAAAGATTTGACTGGTTATGTATTAAACTCCCTAAGAGGAGCAACTTCATTACTTATATATATATATTATCATGTACTCTCCAATATTATTTGTGTACCTTTATTTTCATTATACATGTATGTATGGTTTTATTTTGGCGGGATGTTACATTAATGGTATCAGAGCAGTTCGTCCTTAGGATGACCTGAGGGCTGTGGATCCATTGTGTTTCTTCTGCTCATAAAAGTTATTTGAGTTTTTAAATAACAACTATAGTGAAAGGTTTTCAAACGTTTTGTATTGAAATTTTGTGTGTGCTTTTGTGCTTTAGTGAATGTATGCCCTAACTGAGAACCTTAGTAGTAAGGGTGAGAAGATCTTGATGAAGTAGTGAGGGTGCACACTCATAACTGGATCGAGATGCTTCTCAATCTTAATTCCAAAGATTTGATGTTTAGCATACATTGAATGCTGGTGTGATTTAGTTCATTTTATTGAGTGTTCTTGAAATTGACTGAAAGTGGTTGTTTGGATTGATGGTTGTAATACCTGTGGCTGTTCTAGTATTTTGCTTGAGATTCTAAGTATTTCAATTATGTTGATAAGCTCAAATTCTTGATGACTTTGAGATGCTGACCTTTGTAAGGTCTAGATGTTACCTCCTGAATGAATTGATTTCTTATCGATCTCATTCTTGTGGTTGTAGGGAATATAGAAAACTCATAGTTTCAAGATCCAAAACGAAGAGTGATGGCACGTAGACCTTCTACCCCTCCCCAACCTTCTTCTGAAATGGGTCAGATCGCCAAAGCCATCGAGATGATGGCAAGTGCCATCCAGCAGCAGAACGCGGCGATGTCTCAAAATCACCAAGCTACAATGCAGCATTGGGAGACCGCCAGATCGGCTGCAACGACCCCCAACGTCGGTCAGCCTCAGGAGCAGATGGGACTGACCGAGTTCCTCAGGCACAACCCACCTAAGTTCAGTGGGAACGTTACCCCTGATCAAGCAGATCAGTGGGTCAGGGGGTTAGAGAAAATATTCAGGGCGACCTCCTGCCCTGAAGATAAGAAGCTGGTGTTTGCCACATATCTTCTGTCTGGAGAAGCTGAGTTCTGGTGGATGGGAACTCAGCAGATGATGGAGGCCCGAGAGGAAGTGATGGATTGGGAGAGTTTCAGGGTGAGGTTCCTGGAGAAGTACTTCCCAGACAGCGCAAGGTTTGCGAAGGAAGCTGAGTTCCTGAGGTTAGAGCAGGGGGATATGTCAGTAAACGCCTATGCTGCTCGGTTTGAATACCTCGCCCGGTTCTATACCCAGGCGACCTCCGAGGCCTGGAGGTGTAGGAAGTTTGAAGAGGGACTGAAGCACGGGCTGAAGAGGACCATAGCCCCGATGTGCATCAGGGAATTCCACGCCTTAGTAGAAAAGGCGAAGATGGTGGAGACCCTGGAAAAGGGTGATTCACGGGTGATCAGGTCACACCCCGGAGGTCCTTCCAGTGGGAGAGCTAAGGCACAGCACCCACAAAGCAAGCCCTATGCGAGACCTCCACCACATCGGGCAGGAGCAGCACATCCCCAGTTTCAGCAGCAGCAACCCTGGAAACCCAAATGTTTCCATTGTGGAGGACCACACACCGCCAATGCATGCTTCAAGAGGAGTTCAGAGAAGAGGTGTTACACCTGCCAAAAGACGGGGCACATGGCTAGAGAGTGCCCTAACCGGAATGGGGCGACTCAACCCAGTGGTCCTCAGCAGATGAGGAACGAGGGCAGCAGACCTCAGGCAACAGGGAGGGTGTTTGCCATGTCAGGAGCTGAGGCGTCCCAATCAGGTAACCTTGTGCAGAGTGTTTGCTTTATAGCTGATAGAGGTGTAAAAGCTTTGTTTGATTCTGGAGCGACACACTCCTTTGTGTCAAGCCTGTGTGTAGCCGAGTTGGGTCTTGTAGTGAGGGAGTTACCTTTCGAACTGTTGGTCTCTACACCTGCGTCAGGGCAGGTGTTGACTTCCACAGTTTGCCCTGAATGTCCAGTGATAGTAGAGGGACGCAGATTCAAAGTGAACTTGATCTGCCTACCTCTTCAGGACCTGGATGTTATCCTGGGAATGGATTGGCTAGCTGCCAATCACGTCCTCATAGACTGCGGTAGTCAGAAGATAACGTTTCCAGACCTCCCCGAGGCAGACGTGATATCTGCTCAACGAGGGCGGTCAGAGTTGGAAGGAGGAGCGAGGTGCTTCGTGATGCTAGCTCGGTTGGAGGTGAAGAATGAAGGGGACGTAAACAGAATACACGTGGTGAAAGATTTCACGGATGTATTTCCAGAAGAGGTACCTGGGTTACCCCCTAAGAGAGAAGTGGAATTCTCTATTGATTTGGTACCTGGGGCTGGACCAGTGTCTATGGCGCCCTACAGGATGGCACCAGCCGAGTTGATGGAATTAAAGAAGCAAGTGGAAGAGTTGCTGGAGAAACAATTCATCAGACCCAGTGTATCTCCATGGGGAGCTCCAGTGCTCCTAGTCAAGAAGAAGGATGGAGGGTCTCGGTTGTGTATAGACTACAGGCAGTTGAACAAGTTGACCATCAAGAACAAGTACCCCCTACCTAGGATTGATGATTTGATGGATCAAATACATGGGGCCTCGGTGTTCTCCAAGATTGATCTGAGATCGGGGTACCACCAAATTTTGGTAAAAGCTGAAGATGTTCAAAAGACAGCTTTTAGGTCTCGGTATGGGCACTATGAGTATGTGGTGATGCCGTTTGGAGTGACCAATGCTCCAGCCCTGTTCATGGACTACATGAATAGGATTTTTTGCCCTTTCTTGGATAAGTTTGTGGTGGTCTTCATAGACGACATACTCATTTATTCAAGGACCGAGGAAGAGCATGAGGAACACCTGAGGACAGTATTGGAGATACTGAGAGAGAAGCAACTCTATGCCAAGTTCTCTAAGTGTGAGTTCTGGCTGAAGGAAGTCAACTTCCTAGGACACGTGATATCTGCCCAGGGGATCTCGGTGGATCCAGCCAAGGTGGAGGCAGTGCTGCAGTGGGAACGTCCTAAGACAGTCACTGAGATAAGAAGCTTTGTGGGTTTGGCGGGCTACTATCGGAGGTTTATTGAGGATTTTTCCAAGGTAGTGGCTCCTTTAACACAGCTGACCCGCAAGGACCAACCTTTTGCTTGGACCGACCGATGTGAGCAGAGTTTCGTGGAGCTAAAGGAGAGGTTGACTAGTGCTCCAGTGCTGGTGATCCCCGATGTTGGGAAACCTTTTGATGCCTACTGTGATGCTTCACATCAGGGCTTAGGATGCGTCTTGATGCAAGAGAAGAGAGTGGTTGCATATGCTTCAAGGCAACTCAAGGTGCACGAGAGAAACTACCCTACTCATGATTTGGAATTGGCAGCGGTGGTGTTCGCCTTGAAGATCTGGAGGCACTATCTGTATGGAGCTCGGTTCCAGGTGTTCAGTGACCATAAGAGCCTGAAATACCTGTTTGATCAGAAGGAACTAAACATGAGGCAAAGAAGGTGGATGGAGTTCCTAAAGGACTACGATTTTCAACTCATGTATCATCCAGGGAAGGCCAATGTAGTGGCAGATGCATTGAGTAGGAAATCAATACAAGTCGCCACTATGATGATGGAAGAACAGAAGCGATCGAGCAGTTCAGAGACTTAAACCTTGGGGTAGAATTTCACGTGAATCGCATTAGTTGTAGTAAGCTGGCTATAACTAATGACTTCCTTGGGATGTTAAGGGATAGGCAATTGGAGGACCCTAGTCTGAAGCGCACTGTGGAGTCGCTAGGGACAGATCAGGCTAGAGACTTTGTGATGGGCGATGATGGGATCTTGAGATTTAATGGCAGAATTTGCATCCCTGCAAATGATGAGTTGAAGAAGATGATCCTGGAGGAAGGTCACAAGAGTCGCCTTAGCCTACACCCAGGCATGAATAAGATGTACCATGACTTGAAGGAGTCATTTTGGTGGTCGGGCATGAAGAGGGACATTGCCCAGTATGTTACTACCTGCTTGACGTGTCAGAAGGCAAAGGTAGAACATCAAAGACCTGGCGGGTTGTTACAGCAACTGGATATCCCTGAGTGGAAATGGGACAGCATTGCCATGGATTTTGTCACC
This sequence comes from Phaseolus coccineus, assembly GCA_037954025.1. Lineage (NCBI taxonomy): Eukaryota > Viridiplantae > Streptophyta > Magnoliopsida > Fabales > Fabaceae > Phaseolus > Phaseolus coccineus. The sequence continues at coordinate 14,473,151 of CM075686.1, read as the reverse complement.
CATTTACCCAGATCGGTGAAGGGACATGATGCAATCTGGGTCATAGTAGATCGGCTAACAAAGAGTGCCCACTTTCTCCCAGTAAATATGAAGATGCCCATGGCCAAGTTGGCACAGCTGTACATCAAGGAGATTGTGAGGTTGCATGGAGTGCCTTCCAGCATCATTTCGGATAGAGATCCCAGGTTCACTTCACGGTTTTGGCAGACCTTACAAGATTGCTTGGGAACTAAGTTGAGGATGAGCTCTGCATATCATCCTCAAACAGATGGGCAGTCTGAAAGAACAATTCAGTCCTTAGAAGATCTGCTGAGGACGTGTGTCTTGGATCAATTGGGAAGCTGGGATGAGGTGTTGCCACTGGTGGAGTTTACCTATAATAATAGCTACCACGCCAGTATTGGGATGGCACCATATGAAGCCCTGTATGGGAGGAAATGCAGAACTCCCTTATGTTGGTACCAGGAGGGCGAGGCAGTCTTGGTTGGGCCAGAGTTGATTCAGCAGACGACCGAGAAGGTGAAACAGATACAAAGCAGAATGAAAGCTTCTCAGAGTAGGCAGAAGTCCTATGCAGATCAGAGGAGAAAGCCTTTGGAGTTTGCTGCTGGAGACCACGTGTTCATGAAAGTGACACCAACCAAGGGTGTAGGACGGGCGATCAGGTCAAGGAAGTTGTCCCCTAAGTTCGTGGGACCATATCAGATCTTAAGGAGGATTGGTCCAGTGGCTTATGAGATCGCCCTACCTCCCCAACTAGCGAATCTGCACAATGTCTTTCATGTGTCACAGCTGAGGAAGTACATGGCAGACCCTAGTCATGTGCTGGATGTAGACGATGTGCAGATCAGGGATGACTTGTCCTTTGAAGCAAAACCAGTCAGGATTGACGATCGGCAAAGTAAACAGCTCAGAGGCAAGACCATCAACATGGTGAAAGTGGTGTGGGATGAGAGATCGGGGGATTCAACTTGGGAGTTAGAAGAACCCATGAGAGAGGCTTATCCATACCTCTTTTCCTTGTAATGCAATTTTCGGGGACGAAAATTTTTCTTGATGGGGAGAATGTAAGGACCTGTAAAATTTAAATTGGAATAAAAGGGTATATTTTAAATGAATTCTAAGTATGTTTTTATTTAAAATAAAAAGGAAGGAAAGTATAGCTTAGAAGACTACAAGAGTTCCTTGTTAACACATAATCGCCGGTCGCCTAGACTACACGTGATCGCCAGGGCGTGAGGCATGCGGGCATCGCCAGGGCGTGAGGCATGCGGGAATCGCCGGGGCGCGGGGCATGCGGGCATCGCCAGGGCGCGAGGCATGCGGGCATCGCCAGGGCGCGAGGCATGCGGGCATCGCCGAAGAGAGAGACATCGGTCGTCCTCCAGGATGAGTCATCGGTGGATAGCCTTCGCGCGGAAGGTCATCGGTGGAGAGTCTTCGCGCAAGAGGTCATCGGTTGAAGGTTATCGCGCGATGTCGAGTTGTACGTAGAGAAGGTGGGACCCAGACTCCCAGCATGAGACGCGCGGCACGCGCGACACGTAGACAAAAAGTGTTGGTTGAGAACAGTGACATCAGAATGTTGGCATGCACAAGAGACAACAGTGGTCGTACTGTTCAGAGCAGAGGTTGGCATGCACAAGAGACAACAGTGGTCGTACTGTTCAGAGCAGAGGTTGGCATGCATAAGAGACAACAGTGGTCGTACTGTTCAGTGAAACGTACACTCAGACTTCCCTGCAGAGTGGGTGGTGGCAGCTGCTTTTGTGGACAAGTTGGTTTAAGAGGCAAGAACCCACTTCTGAGAGGAGGAAACGTTGCAAAGAGCGAAAGAGTGAGTTACCTCTCTTCTCCTCCATTTCTCTCCTTCGCGCTGCGATTCGGGCACCTTCACACAAGAGTACGACGAGCGACAGCCACCATTAGAGCACCTGGGAAGTTCTCTGCAAGTCCTTCAAAACCAGACGCAAAAACAGAGCCAAGGCGTTCTTCAAGCTTCGTTGGATTTCGGAGCTCCTGGTGTTTGCGCAAGTCCAGGTAAGGGAAGCTAGCCTTCATTTTCAATACAAGCCATAGATTAGCTGTTCCTGAAGTGAGGGCGACGTGGTCGCCGGTTTCGTTTTCATCTTCGTGAATGCTCTGTTCTATGTGTTTGGGCGACGTGGTCGCCGGTTTTAAATGCAGATTTCGAAATCCCCTTCTTTTGAATCAGATCGCCGGTTTTGGCGTTGTTTTACGAACTCCCCTGTTTTTGGTGTGGTTTGAGACTGTTTTGAGATTTAAATGTGATATACGAAAATCTGAATCCTTGGCATGAATTTGATTGTGACTGAAATTGTTCATTTAGTGTTGTATGATGTGTGAAATGTTGTGAATGTGGGATCAAGGCATAGTATTTTCAGGAAAGAAAATACCGTGTAAGATCGTGTGTAATGTGTATTGACTAGGGGCTCGTCGAGAAGGAGATATCCTGACTCTGCTGAGATAATGGAATCACGTAGATGAAGTTATTCAGTGGGTGAGAGTCGAAGGAGGTTCATATGAATGGGTGACTCGTGTGAAAAAGAACGAGCTCGGCCTGTTATATGAATTTACCCTGTCATACCGGAAGAGTTATGATATCGAGATTGTGGTTATGTGCACAGCTGTGGGAACTTTACAGCAATGTGGTGTGACAGGTGCATATCTCTGAGCCTGAGTTAACGCACGAGTCATCCGGAAGTAGAGTCATGTGTCTATGTATTGTGAGTCAGTGGAAAGTCTGACGTGAGAAATGAGGAGCATGGTATTTTTTTGATAGACACTTGACGCATTGTGTGACTTGAACGACTCTCGAGGAATTGTGAAATATGTGTTTTGCTTGATAGTCATGTGGGAAGAATGAGAAAGCTGATGGTTTTACGTGGGTGCCTTGAATTGATTTTTTTATCTTGATTTCTAAGTTCATATCTAAACTCTCTTTCAATTGTCTAGCTTACCCTGCGTTTTCGTTTTGTGGGTGTTCTTCTTAAAACTTGCGATGATCGTGTATAACTTACACGGGAGCAGATGACGTTACAGGAAGTTGAGATCGCCGGTTTAATAAGAGATCGCCTGGCTGATAGGAGATCGCCTGGCTGATAGGAGATCGCCTGCCTGATAGGAGATCGCCTGCCTGATAGGAGATCGCCCTTTCGTAGGGAGATCGCCTGTTCGTCTATTTTGTTGTATTTTGTTTAAGTTTTGAAAAGATTTGACTGGTTATGTATTAAACTCCCTAAGAGGAGCAACTTCAGTACTTATATATATATATTATCATGTACTCTCCAATATTATTTGTGTACCTTTATTTTCATTATACATGTATGTATGGTTTTATTTTGGCGGGATGTTACACTGTCCATCTTGTTCACCATCAGTCTTTCAAAGGGAGGCATGGATGTAATTCGTTCATCCATGTTTGCAGAACTTGGACCAGCTTCATATGCGCCAGCAGGTTCATCTTGTTGAACCAAGTGGTGCTCAAGGTTTTGAAGAATCCAAATCCTTTGAAGGATGATGAAGCCTATGCTTTGCTTGATGCTGCTGTGCTGGTTTATTGTTTTGTTCTGGGGTAGTTTAATGTTGTAATTCACCCTTAGATTATATCTCAAAGCACTTAGCATCTCAATCTTTAAACAAAGTAAAGTGTTTTCCAAACTAAGTTGAAAGAACCGATTGTTCTATCGAAACAACCGATTGTTTATACTTAGATGTTTTGAGAAAGTTTGAAAACTGTTTTTGAATGAAGAAAACTGTTAAGTGACAAAACAACCGATTGATTCGAGGAAACAATCGATTGTTTGTTTTGGAACCTTAACAGAAAAACTGTTTTCTTTGACTGAGCTTTAAATGATTTGAAACTGAATACGCTCCAGTCATTAAATGCTTTGACCAATCTTTTTGAAAGCTTTTATGGGTTTGTTAAGATTTGGTAACAAACTTCTTTATATAAATTCAGAAAATCTCTTTTAAAGAAGAGAATGCTTTTGACAAAGTTTTTCTGAGAGAGTTTTAAAAAGTGCTGAGATTGCTTAAGAGCTAAAGAGATTGATCAAGGTGTTGGAATAGAATTCTACTTGTATTGATTTAAGATCTTCATCTGTAACAAGTGTAATCTGTGTAAACTGCAGAAACATTTCTTCTGTGTATTGTTGCTGAGATTGGCTGTGTTCTTGAGGTGTTTAAGATCAGCAATCTTAGTGTTGACCAAGGAGAGTGTGTGTCTCGAGGTTTTCAAGGTCATTCTCTTGGTTGTTGTGTAAGTGATCAAGGTGTGATTGCTTAGTGGATTTCCTCAGGGGTTCTGAGAAGACTGGATGTAGCTCTGGGTTGGAGTGAACCAGTATAAACAACTGTGTATAATCTCTCTATTCCTTACTCTTTAAATTCAATTTATTTGTTGTTTGCTGATATAAACAACCGATTGTTTCGAAGAAACAACCGATTGTTTTTCTGACAGTGCAGTTTTACTTACTGTTTTGGCTAACTGAATTGCTTAATCAATTGGTTTCTGAGATAAATTCATTCTAGCTTCAAAAAGTTTGCGAAAACCTCTTTAAACAATTCACCCCCCCTCTAGTTTAAAGCCATAATTTCTAACAATTGGCATCAAGAGCTTGGTTCTTGAAAGTTATTCAAGTTGATCTAAAATCTTTTTTTATGGCTGGAAAACTATCTTTTGAGGAGGGTGCTTCAATCTACAAACCACCTTTATTCTGTGGATTGAATTATAAGTTTTGGGAAGCAAGAATGAAAATCTTTATTGAATCAATTGATCAAAGAATTTGGGACTCAATTGAGAATGGTCCATACATTCCAAAGTTCAAAAAGAATAATTCCTTTACTATAAAACCTTTGTCCAAATGGATAGATGATGAATGTAAGATGGCTCAGCTTGATAGGTCTGCTCAAAACATTATAGCTTCTGCACTAGATACTAATGAATTTTTCAGGATATCAAAGTGCAAAACTGCTAAGGAAATGTGGGAGACTCTCAAGGCTGCTCATGAACCAAAGGAAGGATTGACAAAGAGTCAAGCAAGAAGGAAGAAAAGACAAAATAAGAAAAACCTCAATCTTTGCTTAATGGCCAGAAGGGAGGATGACTCATGTAGTGTAAGTTCATCAAACTCTTCAAACTCTGAAAATTATGGTCAATTGCTTCAAGCCTTTCAAGAAACACATGAAGAAGCAAACCGATTGGCTCTCTTAAAAAATCAATTGAAAGAAAAGAATAGTTGGCTTGAAAACAGGGTAAAAGCACTGGAGGAGGATTTAGAAAATTCAAAAATGGATTTTGAAAATCTGGAAATCATTTACAAAAACTCCTCTTGCAAGTGTGACACTCTAGTTTGTGAAAATTGCGAAAATCTTGAAAAGAAGGTCCACTATCTTGTTAAAACAGTGGATAAGCTTTCTAAAGGCCAATCCAACTTTGAAAGTGTGCTAGCATCTCAAAAGTGTGTTTTTGGAAAATCAGGATTGGGTTTTAATCCACAAAACCAACAAGATAGATTTTCAAAAACTTTTTCAAAAAAGCCAAAAAACCAATCGATTGGACCATCGAAACAATCGATTGTTACATGCTTCTATTGCATGAAAATAGGTCATTCTGTGCGATTCTGTAAAATCAGAAAACATGTTGTTCCTAAAGGGCTTATGAAGTGGATTCCCAAGAAAAATAAAGCTTGTGTTGATGAGTATACACCATATGTACCCTCATTCATAAGGGGACCAAACCTATGTACTTGAGAATTTTCTTTGTAGGAAAACTTGGAGGAAAGAAAGCAGCTTTGGTACTTGGACAGTGGATGCTCCAAGCATATGACAGGGGACAAATCAAAGTTCCTGAGAATATCCTTCAAGCAAGAGGGTCATGTCACCTATGGAGATAACAACAAAGGAAGAATACTTGGAAGAGGATCCATAAGAGATGAGAACATATTGGTGATTCATGATGTGCTCTTTGTTGAAGGCCTAAAGCATAATCTGTTGAGTATTAGCCAACTGTGTGACAAGGTGATGGAGATCAAGTAGAAGAGGATTTCAATAATGGAGGAAGAGGTCATCCACCCAAGCATTTAAAATTCTTCTTACTAGTCTTCTTAAAAAGTAGAACATTTTGGGTTCTCTTGAAAATTCAAAAGATAGTAGTATAAATAAATCTTTGTAAATAATCTTGTATAAATTTGTAAATAATATAGAAATATCCTTAGAAGTATGCCAAAGAGGAAAACCAAAAGAAACCTCTAAATGTAAGGCATTTTAGGCACTTTCTTTAGGAAAAAGTGGAAAAAGTGACTTTTCTACTCCTTTCTCTCTTAGGCACTAGAAGGAGCTAGAAGAGTGACTCTTCCCACTCCTTCCCCTTTGTAACATGACCAGCCCTCTCCATTATAAATAGGGGTGCTTGGTACTTTGAATAAAGAAAGTTGAAAGTTAGAAGAAAAGAAACTATCTTGAAATTGAGAGAGAGTGAGTTTGTGAGACTTGTCTCTTCTTCTCCTTCATGTCTTATCTTGTGAGCTTTGGAGACTCTCAAGTGGCGGCACCACCCACTCATCTTGTAAGAACCACCCTCCAAGTGGCGTGAATCACATCTCCAAAAGGCTACATGTAACATCCCGCCAAATACATTTCGCATTTTCATAATATGAAATAACGGTAAAACAAATTCATTGAAGTAAACCAAATTGTATATATATCTAAAGGAGTTTCTCCACGCAGGGAGTTTAATACAAAACGGTCATTTTCCAAAACTTAATCAAAATACAGCAAAAACAACAAAACAGCCGATCTCCTGATCAGAAACGGCGATCTCCTATCAGAACACAGCAAAAGGGTGATCGCCTGGAAATAACAGAAACAGGCGATCTCCTATCAGAACACAGCAAAAGGGTGATCTCCATCCGACGACCACTCACAGAGGAGCACTACTTCCTGGCACCTCGTCTGCTCCCGTGTAAAAATACACGATCATCACAGGTTTAAGAAACAATCACAGAACCAAAAATACAGGGTAAGCTAGACATTTAAAAGAGAGTTTGAATATGAACTTAAGAATCAAGATGAAACCAATTTAAGACATCCACGTAAAACCATCCACTTTCTCAGATTTCCACAAAACCATCAAGTAATCACATTTTTCACAATTCTACCAAGAGTCTTTCAATTCACATACGCAATCAAGTGTCTATTAATTCAATTTCTCATTTCTCACGTCAGACTTTCCACTGACTCATCACACCAGACACTTGACCACTATTTCCGGAGACTCGTGCGTTGATTAGACCCAGAGATTCGCACCTGTCATACCAAAAGGCTGGAAAGTTCCCACAGCCATGCGCATCACACCATCTCAATATACTCATTATCACGGTATGACAAGGTTAATCCATACAACAGGCCGAACTCGTTCTGTTTCACACGAGACACCCATACGTATGAACCTCCATCGACTCTCCACAACTGAGTAACTTCCTCTATGTGATTTCATTACCTCAGTAGAGTCAGGATGTCTCATTATAGGATCACCGATCAATACACCTCTTACACGACCTTACACGGTATTCTCTTTCCTGAAAATACTATGCCTCGATCCACAATCACAACATTCAACACATCACATAACACTTCAATGAACGATTTCAATCACAGCAAAACTCATACCAAGGTTCAGATTTTCGAATATCACATTTAAATCTCAAACAGTTTTCAAACAACGCAAAAACAGGAGATCATTCAATAACAGATGAAAACCGGCGATCACCTCCAGGAACCGGCGATCACGAACAAAACTGGGTTTAAAGCAAGAACAGTTTGAACACCCGGCGACCACGTCGCCCCCAACATCAAAATCATTACACATACAGTTTTCATTAGAAATAAGGCTAGCTTCCCTTACCTGGACTTGCGCGAAACCTCACTTCGAGCTCTAACCCTCCGAACTTAAGGATGCACGAACACTGCCTAAGCGTTCTGATCTGGAGAACTTGCAGAGAACCTCCCAGGTGCTCTATGGCAGTCGTAGATAGCCAAGCAGGAACGTGGTAAGGCCTGAATCGCAGAGTGAAGGAGAGAAAGGAGAAAGATGATGGTAACTCACTCTGTCACTCTTGGACTACAGCACCTTCTTTGCCTCTTAGAAGTGAGTTTTTAAATCTAATTCAACTTGCCCAGATTTTCCGCTGCCACCGCCCACTTCTGCAGGAAAAGCTTGCGTGCACACTTCCTTGAACAGTGTGGTCACGTGGGTTTTGGGTCACTTTTCCGTACCAACTCTCTGGAGCCACTGCTCTGAAGTACGCTCCCTGACTACGTGTCGCGCATGCAAGACGCTCATGCTGGGCCCTGGGCCCCACTTCATCTGCGTGAAACACGACATCGCGCGATAACCTTTCGCCGATGACCACTCGCGCAAAGACAATCCACCGATGACCTCTCGCGCGATGACAATCCACCGATGACCTCTTGCGCGAAGAATCTCCACCGATGTCCTCTCGCGCGAAGACTCTCCACCGATGACCTTCCGCGCGAAGGCTATCCACCGATGACTCATCCTGGAGGACGACCGATGTCTCTCTCTGGAAGACGACCGATGTCTCTCTTTGGCGATGCCCTCATGCCTCGCGCCCTGACGACGTCTGCATCCCTCGCGCCCTGGCGATGACCGAATGCCTCGCGCCCCGGCGATGCCCGCATGCCTCGCGCCCCGGCGATGCCCGCATGCCTCTTGCGCCCCGGCGATGTCCACATGCCTCTCGCGCCCTGGCGATGCCCGCATGCCTCGCGCCCCGGCGATGCCTGCATGCCTCTCGCGCCCCGGCGATGTCCACATGCCTCTCGCGCCCTGGCGATGTCCGCATGCCTCTCGCGCCCTGGCGATGTCCGCATGCCTCTCGCGCCCTGGCGATGATGTGTAGTAGGGTACCGGCGATCATGTGCCAGGCGATCTCATAGTCTTCTAAACTACACTTTCCTTCCATTTTCATTTTAAGTACAACCATACTTCGAATCCATTTAAATTATATCCTTTTATTCCAGTAATATTTTCCAGGTCCTTACAATCTCCCTAACAACAAAAATTTTCGTCCTCGAAAATTGAATTACAAGGAAAGAGATGTGGATAGTCCTTTCTCATGGTTTCTCCTAACTCCCAAGTGGAATCACCCGATCTCTCATCCCACACCACTTTCATCAGGTTGATGGTCTTACCTCTGAGCTGATTACTTTAGCGATCGTCGATCTTGACTGGTTGCTTCAAACGAACAATCATCCCTGATCTGCACATCGCCCACTTTCAAAAATCGTGACTAGGGTCTGCCATGTACTCCCTCAGCTGTGATACGTGAAAGACATTATGCAGGGTTGCAAAAAGGGAAGATAGGGCGATCTCATACGCTACAGGACCTATCTTCCTCCAGATCTGGTATGGTCCAACAAACTTAGGAGACAGCTTCCTTGATTTGATAGCTCGTCCTACACCCTTGGTTGGTGTCACTCTCATAAACACATGGTCTCCAGCAGCAAACTCCAAAGGTCTTCTCCTCTGAATTTGCCGACTTTGAGAAGCTTTCATCCTGCCTTGTATCAGCATCACCTTCTCGGTTGCCTGCTGCACCAACTCTTACTACTCCACTACTTCATCAAATTCCATTGTACATCCCTGCATATGGGATATGCTGCTCCATTGAGCGCCAACTCCAGCATTCACACTCTACTCCCAACCTTGAAGACTTGGTCGAGCATTTCCACAACTAGGCTCTTAACAGAACCAGGCCTAGCCTCCTTAGAGAAAAGCGAGCATGATCCCTTCATCGGAAGGAAAGAGAACAACTGCCTACTGCTCATGCCCCCTAGCTAATACAAACTAGGATCCGAAATATCCTTCTAGGAATCAACTTCTGCATCTTGATCAAAACCATCCATCGACATCCCAACTGCTGATCTAATTCTCACGCTCCCTAAAGGAACACCTTACATACATCTCTTCACCACCACGATTGATATTTCAAATGAGCTCGGCTTCTCCCAAGTTCCGAGTCATATTTGTTAGGAAAGATGGCTTTAAACTAGAGGGGGGGTGAATTGTTTAAAGAGGTTTTCGCAAACTTTTCCAAGCTAGAATGAATATCTTTCAGAAATCAAATGATTAAGCAATTCAGTTTGCCAAAACAGCAAGCAAAACAGCACTGCCAGGAAAACAATCGGTTGTTTCTTCGAAACAATCGGTTGTTTATACCAGCAAACAACAAATAAACTGAAATTAAAGAGTTAGGGATAGAGAGATTGTACACAGATGTTTATACTGGTTCACTCCAACCCAGAGCTACATCCAGTCTTCTCAGAAACCCTGAGGAAATCCACTAAGCAATCAACACTAGATTACTTACACACAACCAAGAAAGTGACCTTGAACACCCTCAAGAAACACACTTTCCTTGGTCAGCACACCACACTAAGAAAGCTGATCTTGATCCCCTCAAGAACACACAGCTCTTCTTAGCAACAGCACAAAACGAATGTTCACAGAATTTACAAGGATTACACTTGTTACAGAAGCAATCTGAAATCAGTACAAGAGAATCCTATCTCAGCACTTTGATCAATCTCTTTAGCTCTTAAGCAATCTCAGCAATTTTCCAAAACTCTCTTAGCAGCTCATTGTTAAAAGCATTCTAAACCTTTTAAAAGAGATTTCTGAATTATATAAAAGGAAGTTTGTTTATCAAATCTTAACAAACCCATAAAAGCTTTCAGAAAGATTGGTCAAAGCATTTAATGACTGGAGCGTAAACAGTTTCAAATCATTTAAAGCTCAGTCAAAGTCAAAACTGTTTTCTGTTATAAAAACATAACAAACAATCGATTGTTTCCTCGAATCAATCGGTTGTTTTGTTACTTAACCAATTTTCACACTTTAAAACAGTTTTCAAAACACCTAAGCTTAAACAATCGGTTGTTTCGATAAAACAATCGGTTGTTTTAACTCAGTTTGAAAAAACACTTTACTTTGTTTGAAAGTTGAGATGCTTGAGCTTTAGATTCAATCAAAGGTTGAGTTACACAACTCAAACTACCCAGATCCTAACTAAACCAGCACAACAACAGCAAGCACAGCAAAAGCTTCATCATCCTTCAAAGGATTTGGATTCTTCAAAACCTTGAACACCACTTGGTTCAACAATCTCCCCCTATTTGATGAAGACAAATCCCTGATGCTTGATCCCTAATGCTTGTGTTGTTCTGATTAGATCTGAAGCAGTTCCTGCAATTGAACTTTTAGCAGACATAGAGCTTCTGATATTTTGTTAGAAAATATATACACAATTAAAGCTTTAAACAATTAAAATCAGTAAAAACAGCTAAAAGCAGTCTTAAACAAGCATATAAGCAAACAAGCATAAAATCTCCCCCTATTTGTCTTCACAAATAGACAAATATAAGAGATAAAGCCATAAAATGTTCATATTACATCAGAATTATAAAAGCAACAGCAAAAGGAAAGAAAAGAAAATCAAACTTCAACAGCAGCAAAAACAATCGATTGTTTCGACAATCCAATCGGTTGTTTTTCTTCATTCTTCCTTATTTCCAAACTGAAGCTCAAAGATTTGGTTCTGAACAGCTTCAATTTGTTCATCCAGGCTCATGAACCTTGCGTCCATGTTGTCAAACCTGGTATCAAACCTCTGGAAATTGCTAACACACAGATCATGGAGGTTTCTTTGGTTTTCAGCAAAGCTATCCATCCTATTCATCATGAACCTTTCAAAAGGTGACATTGATTGAATCCTTTCTTCTGGATGTTCAGCAGCCGCACTGGGTCCAGCATCTTGAAACTCTCCTGTTGGATCTTCATGTTCAACATCCATATCTGTAGGTTCTTCTTGAGCAGCACCACTAGAGGAGGCACCATGATCACCATCCTTGCTTACCCATTTTCCACCTATTTTTGTAAATCCCATCTTGCTAAGTGATCCATTGTTCAACTCTTGAGTTGACTTGACCAGCTCAGAAGTCTCATCTTCCAGATTAACTTCAAAATAGTTTAGGAATTTAGATATCAAAACAGCATAGGGATAGTGATAGTCACCCAACCTCATTGCTTTTTGCATGTGCTCTTTGATGATGTGAATCCAATTTAGCTTGACCTTCTTGGTGATGCAGAAGATGTAAACCAGATCTTCTTCAGTCAAAACAGAATGGTTGCTCCCCCTTGGAGTTAGAATCCATGTCACAATGAGAGCAAGCAGCCTCTCATCCAGTTTCAACCCTCCAACTGAGCATGCACTCACTAGAGCTTGATTGTTTTTCAAACAACTTCTGTAAAACTGAATTTTGTTGAAATCCTCCACCACACCAAGATTGCCTTTGCTGATTCGCAGTCCAGAAAACTTGCGTTCAGCAACAGCAGCCCAAACCTCATAGGTTATCTCCATGTCCACACCTTTTACATGAGAAACTAGGTTGTTTCCCTCAAATTTCAAATTGGTGTAGAAGACTTTCACCAAGTCTGGATATATGTTGCCCTTCATCTCCAGAAACCTTCTGAGATACTGATCTTTGAGAAGTTTCCTCACATTGTCCAGCTTTTGACTTTTCAGCCAATCAAAACTCACAACCTTGGGGTTGTTGATTTTCTTGAGGCTTGTCTCATATCTATATTTTTCTATGAGATCTTTATCACCAGAAAACCATCCTTCCAGCCTTCCTCCAGACCTTACAGCTCTGGTTTTGATTCTTCCAGAAGTGGGAGGAGTTGATTCCATGGCAGCAGAGATGAGAAAACAGAGGGCAGCTCTTCTTTACAGATTTTCTCAAGAGATGGTGCAAGAGATGTTGCAAGAGATGTTGCCATTGGTTGTTCATCTGCACCTGATTTTATAACCATCCGAAAATCAATTTGTGATTAATTCCATTCAATGGGTACCTGATTTTCAGAGAGAGAAGGTTGTTCTGCACAGAACATGTCAGAAAAAGAAACAGAAAAACACATGGTCTTTTGACTAGTCATAAAGGCTCTTGAATTTCCAAGATTTTGGAATATATTCCTTTATGAATGTTGTAACCACTTTCTGAGCACGTTCAGCTTTCAATACAGATATTTTGACCAAGATTCTCCCTTTTGAATTTGATCTGCAACGGATAGAAGAAGAATTCAAAATTAAATCAATTTCTTCACAGTGCTGTCAGACTCAAAACAATCGGTTGTTTCGAAGAAACAATCGGTTGTTTTTCTGCAGCAGTTAAAACTTGATTTTAAGAAATTTTAACCAAAAACAGAAGCAGATAACAACAGATAACATTGACCAAAGAGGGATTAATCACAGGAAAGAACTTTAATACTGAAATTGAGGACAGAAAAAGAAAAAATTCTCATCCTTGTGTTGTTTCCTCAATGAGCCAATTGCTTGTTGATCAAGAAGGCTTCTTTTCATTGAATTGATCTTCTGCAAAGCATTGATTCAGCTTCAATGATTTCCCTTTGTCTTTAACAGCCTAACCAGTTGGCTCAGCTCCTCTTTTTCTATTTATTTTCCTGCACAAACATTAGTTCAAGCAACAAGATTTGGTCCTTTCACAAATGTGGGTCCAATTGGTTTCTTTTTCACACTTGGAACCTCACATCCTTTAGGGATCCATTTCATGTAGCCTCTTGGAACAGAAAACTTTCTTATTTTGCAGAATCTAACCGAATGGCCCTTTTTCATGCAATAAAAGCATGTAACAATCGATTGTTTCGTCTTAACAATCGGTTGTTTTTCTGGTTTTCTAAAAAAACTTTTTGAAAACCTATCTTGCTTGTTCTGTGGATTGAAGCCTAAACCAGCCTTTCCAAAAACACAACTTTGAGATGCCAAGACATTCTCAAAGTTTGATTTCCCTTTTGAAAGCTTGTCCACAGTTTCAACAAGATATTGAACCTTTTTCTCAAGATTTTCACAATTTTCACAAATGAGAGTATCACATTTACAAGAGGTGTTTTTGAAATGATTTTCCATCTTTTCAAAATCAATTTTTGCTTTTCTCAGATCCTCTTCAAGTGATTTAACTCTCTTTTCAAGCCCATTGTTAAGATCTCTCAATCGATTGTTTGAAAGCACCAATCGATTAGCTTCATCATGAGTTTCTTGAAAAGCTTCAAGCAATTCACAATAATTTTGTTCATTTAAGGAAGCACAAGAACTTACTTCACTTGAACTGCAAGCATCATCATCATCCTCAGCCACTAAACATATGTTGGCTTTTTCATCTTCACTTGATGAGGAACTTGATGAAGACACTTCATTTTCATCCCAAGCTATGTAGGCTCTTTTTGTCTTGCCTTTCTTCTCCTTATAGCTTGTCTTTTTCTCCTTGCTCTTGTTGGGACAATCTGCCTTTATGTGACCTTGCTCACCACAACCAAAACAAGTATAGTTATTTGAATTTAAATCATTGGATTTCTTGTTTCCATACCTATCCTTGTTGTTGTCTTTGTTGCGGTTTCTCTTTAGGAATTTGCTGAATTTTCTTGACAGCAAACTCAGATTTTCCTCATCACTTGAATCTTGCTTTCCCTTGTGTTTGGATGCTTTCAAGGCTATGCTCCTTGTGTGCTTATCTTGATTCTCTTGAACATTGAGTCTATTCATCTCTAGCTCATGTTCCCTAAGCTTTCCAAACAAAGAAGCAACACTTAAGGATGTTAGATCTTTAGATTCAGAAATTGCAGTTACCTTTGGTTGCCATGCTCTATCAAGACATTTCAAGATCTTGATGTTTAGCTCTTCTTTGTCAAAAGTCTTGTCTAGGCTCATAAGGTGATTGATGATATGAGTAAACCTTTTCTGTACTTCAGCAATTGTTTCACCTTTAAGCATTCTGAACATTTCATACTCTTGGATTAGAGCATGCTTTCTAGCTCTTTTAACTTCATTTGTTCCTTCATGAGTGACCTCCAAAGTATCCCACATTTCCTTTGATGATTTACATTGTGATACCCTGAAAAACTCATCAGAATTTAAAGCAGAGGTTATAATATTTTTGGCAATGCAATCAAATTTGCCCTTTTTGCTTTCTGCATCAGTCCATTGAGACCATGGCTTCTCAATGACAGAACCATCTTTTTCAAACTTTGGTATAAAAGGACCATTTTCAATTGCATCCCAAATTCCTTTGTCAAGAGATTCCATGAATATTTTCATTCTAACTTTCCAAAACTGGTAATTCAAACCACAGAACAAGGGTGGTCTGTTTATTGAAGCACCTTCCCCAAAAGGTAGTCTATCAGCCATTTTAAAAGATTTTAGGATCAACTTGAATGACTTTCAAGAACCAAGCTCTTGATGCCAATTGTTAGGAAAGATGGCTTTAAACTAGAGGGGGGGTGAATTGTTTAAAGAGGTTTTCGCAAACTTTTCCAAGCTAGAATGAATATCTTTCAGAAATCAAATGATTAAGCAATTCAGTTTGCCAAAACAGCAAGCAAAACAGCACTGCCAGGAAAACAATCGGTTGTTTCTTCGAAACAATCGGTTGTTTATACCAGCAAACAACAAATAAACTGAAATTAAAGAGTTAGGGATAGAGAGATTGTACACAGATGTTTATACTGGTTCACTCCAACCCAGAGCTACATCCAGTCTTCTCATAAACCCTGAGGAAATCCACTAAGCAATCAACACTAGATTACTTACACACAACCAAGAAAGTGACCTTGAACACCCTCAAGAAACACACTTTCCTTGGTCAGCACACCACACTAAGAAAGCTGATCTTGATCCCCTCAAGAACACACAGCTCTTCTTAGCAACAGCACAAAACGAATGTTCACAGAATTTACAAGGATTACACTTGTTACAGAAGCAATCTGAAATCAGTACAAGAGAATCCTATCTCAGCACTTTGATCAATCTCTTTAGCTCTTAAGCAATCTCAGCAATTTTCCAAAACTCTCTTAGCAGCTCATTGTTAAAAGCATTCTAAACCTTTTAAAAGAGATTTCTGAATTATATAAAAGGAAGTTTGTTTATCAAATCTTAACAAACCCATAAAAGCTTTCAGAAAGATTGGTCAAAGCATTTAATGACTGGAGCGTAAACAGTTTCAAATCATTTAAAGCTCAGTCAAAGTCAAAACTGTTTTCTGTTATAAAAACATAACAAACAATCGATTGTTTCCTCGAATCAATCGGTTGTTTTGTTACTTAACCAATTTTCACACTTTAAAACAGTTTTCAAAACACCTAAGCTTAAAAAATCGGTTGTTTCGATAAAACAATCGGTTGTTTTAACTCAGTTTGAAAAAACACTTTACTTTGTTTGAAAGTTGAGATGCTTGAGCTTTAGATTCAATCAAAGGTTGAGTTACACAACTCAAACTACCCAGATCCTAACTAAACCAGCACAACAACAGCAAGCACAGCAAAAGCTTCATCATCCTTCAAAGGATTTGGATTCTTCAAAACCTTGAACACCACTTGGTTCAACAATATTTGGATACAAGAATATCTTTCCATTTCCCTTTCTCATCACTTATCATCCACCATTTCCATTTCGCCAGAAGAGCAAAGTTAAATTTTCTGTTATCCCTTAAATTATTCATTTACTGGTATGCAAATTCTGCCCTTAACCTTAATATCCCATCTTTACCCATTACAAAGCCCTTAGCTTGCTCGGCGCCTAGAACTCTCACAACACGCTTCAGATTAGGCTCCTCTAATCGTTCAATCAAAACTGGTTCGCCCTCCTGGTTCCAACAATAAGGGGGGGTTCTGCATTTCCTCCCATACAAAGCTCCATACAATCACTGTTTTCAAAACTCCATAACACTACTACCACTGCCGATTCTAAATCATAAGTAGAATAATTTCTCCCATGAAATTTGAGTTGCCTTGATGCATATGCAACCAGTCTCTTCTCTTGCATCCAAAACACATCCCAACCCTTGATGTGAAGTACCACAGTAGACGTCAAAAGGTCTTCCGTCCTCTGGAATTACCAGCACTGGAGTACCTCATGGAGATACACTGGGTTTGATGAAATGCTCTGCTCTAACAGCTCTTCCACTTGCTTCTTCAATTCCACCAACTCGGCTGGAGTCATCCTGCAAGGTGCCATTGACACTGGTCCAGCTCCAAGTACTAAATCAATAGAGAATTCCACTTCTCTCTTAGGAGGTAACTCAGGTACTTCTTCTGGAAATACATCCATCAAACTTTTCACCACATGAATCCTTCTTACGTCCTCTTCGTTCTTCACTTCCCACCGAGCTATGATCACGAAACACCTCGCCCCTTCTTCCAACTCTGATCGCCCATGCCGAGCAGATCTCACATCTGGCTCTTGGAGATCGGAAAACACCACTTTCTGCCTACCGTAAACTATGGGAACGTGATCGGCATACAGCCAATCCATTCTTAGGATAACATCTAGATCCTGCAGAGGTAGACAGATCAAATTCACTTTGAATCTGCGTCCCTCTACTATCACTGGACATTCGGGGCAACTGTAGAGGTCAACACCTGCCCTGACACAGGTGTAGAGACCAACAGTTTCGAAGGGTAACTCCTTCACTAGAAGGCCCAGCTCGGCTACACCGACTTGACACCAAAGAGTGTGTCGCTCAGAAACAAGCAAGACTCTTATACTTCTACCAGCAATAACACAAGCATCTTACACCAAAATACCTGACTGGGACGCCTCAGCTCCTGCCATGGCAAACACTCTCCCTATTGCCTGAGGTCTGCTGCCTTCGTCCTTCAACTGCTGAGAACCACTGGGTTGGGTCATCCTATTGTGGGTAGGACAATCTCTAGCAACGTGTCCCACCTTTTGGCATGCAAAACACTTTCTCCCCGACGTCTTCTTGGGGCACACCTTGGCTAGGTGTGGTCCACTACAATGGAAACATTTAAGTTTCCAGGGTTGCTGCTGCTGAAACTGGGATGATGTCGCTCCCGCCCGATGTGGTGGAGGTCTCGCATAAGGCTCATTCTGCTGCTGCTGCACTTTGGCCTTCCCACTGGAGGAACTCCCTGGGTGTGACCTGATCACCCGAGACTCACCCTTCTCCAGAGTCTCCACCAATTTCGCCTTCTCCACTAAGGCGTGAAATTCCCTGATGCACATAGGGGCTATGGTCCTCTTCAGCCCATGTTCCAGTCCTTCTTCAAACTTCCTGCACCTCCAAGCCTCGGAGGTCGCCTGTGTATAAAAACGGGCGAAGTACTCAAACCGAGCAGCATAGGCGTCCACAGACATCTCTCCCTGCTCCAACCTTAGAAATTCGGCTTCCTTCGCCAACCTTGCACTATCTGGAAAACATTCCTCCAGAAACTTCACCGTGAAGCTCTCCCACTGCTGCATCGCAGCTTGATGACTCTGAGTCATCACCGCATTCTGCTGTTGGATGGCACCCGCCATCATCTCAACGGCCCTGGCGATCTGGCCCATTTCAGGAGAAGGTTGGGGAGGGGTAGAGGGTCTACGTGCCATCACTCTCCGTTTCGGATCTTGAAACTATGAGTTTTCTATATTCCCTACAACTACAAGAATGAGATCGATAAGAAATCGATTCATTCAAGGGGTACCATCTAGACCTTACAAGGTCAGCTTCTCAAATTCCTTAAGAATTTGAGTTCATCAACAGAAACGTGAAGCTTATAACCTCAAGCAAAACACCAGAACAGCTACTGGTGTGCAACCATCAATCCAAACAGCCACTCACAATCAATTACAACCACACTCAATAAAATAAAATCGATCACACCAGAATTCAAAGTATGCTAAACATTAAACCTCTGGAATTTAGATTGAGAATCACCCTGATCCGGTCATGAGTGTGCACCCTCACCACCTTATCAAGACCCTCTCATTCTAAATACTAAGATTTTCAGTTAGGCATACATTCACTACAGCACACACACAAAAAAAATTTCAATACAACCAGGCGATCACCCTTTTGCTGTGTTCTGATAGGAGATCGCCGTTTCTGATCAGGAGATCGGCTGTTTTGTTGTTTTTGCTGTATTTTGATTAAGTTTTGGAAAATGACCGTTTTGTATTAAACTCCCTGCGTGGAGAAACTCCTTTAGATATATATACAATTTGGTTTACTTCAATGAATTTGTTTTACCGTTATTTCATATTATGAAAATGCGAAATGTATTTGGCGGGATGTTACACTACAACCACATAAGTCATTTCTATTCATCTTCTAAAAATACCCATTTGTGTTTTCTTGTAGTTTTTCCATTTTTAATCGGTTCAATCTTTTCCATGAGTTGTTTTCTTTCATTTTCTACCATTGTTCTGCACTTTGTTGGTTTATTTCCTTGTTTTCTTGCTGTTTTAATTTCTTCCAAACCATGGGTTTCCATATACATGTGTTGTTCTTGTGTTTCCATCCATGGGTTTTTGTTCTTTGATGAATTTCTTTGTGATTTTCTAATTCCTATTGAATTTCAATCAGTATTTTCACTTTTTCTTGGTGTTCTTATGTTGTTCTTGTGTTTCCTTTGAAGTTTGGTACTGTTATTGAATTACCCATTCATATTCCATTGTTATCTTACACTACAAGTTACCTATTCATGTGTTTTTAGTATGAACCTTTGTTTTCTTGAGTAGAAACTCTATTAATTGTTCTTTAGAATTTTGATCCTAATTCTTGAAAGTGTCATGAATACAATGAAACCTATATCAACTCAACCCAAACCAAGAAAGGTTCATAATGAACTCACATCATGTGGTATCTAGAGCCATGGTGTTGATTTGTTGATTGTGAGTTGAATAGACACTTTCTTTTTAGGCAATTTTTTTCCAGCACCTATAATTTCGTGTTTCTTGTTTTTCCAGCACCTTATATTCATACTTTTGTTTGGTTTGAATATGTTTTAGTTGTGCCTTTTCATTGATCATACTTTTTGCTTTGAGTTTTATGTTCATAGTGTTCTAGGTGTCCAAATCTTGTCTCTACTTGCTTGCTTTTGATTTTGAAAGTTTGTGTTTCTCTTGAATTTGTTTTAGTACTTGTGATTGGAGGTTCCAAACATTTGATTTCAAGTGTTCAATTGTCTTGAATCCTTCATAAAATTTTTGTGCAATTTGATTGATGTTTCAACTTCCATATGATGCATATTATGGTTCTTTCACTACATAAGTTCCATTTGGTATAAAAAAAAAAGAAAAAAAAAACAGAACTGAAACAGAACAAAACAGAACCAATTCTGTTTTTAAATCCTTCAAAACAGTTTGGTATTTTCATCTATTCATTCTTTTGCACATTAATTCTCATACCAAAGTTGGATTCATAGTGATTGGCAAATTGTTGTCTACTTTGTGGAACTTTTGATCCTTGTATTTTGACAAGTTTATGAGTTGTACTTTCTTTCTTGATTATGAAGTTTAGTGAGTATTCTTTGAGTCTTATTGTGTACCTTTTATTGCTTGTCTTTCATTCCTTAAGTTTTGTCATATATCTTGTATTCTTTTTGCACTACCCTTTCTTGTTTTTGTACCTTTTCTTGCTTGTCTTTTATTGTTCTTTAAGTTTTGTGGTGGTTATTTTTGGATGAGTGGTTGAGTGCTTTGGCATCTTTCATTTGAGGTTACTCCATTCCACAAGAGAAGCTTGATTGAGGGAAGTATAATTTCTTGGAGTGATTTTGAGTGCGTTAATTTTTTTACCAAAACCGCACCACTTATTTCTTTGTTTTCTAACCTTGTTTTCTTTAATTGTTTTCTATTTGTGTTTGCTGTACTGTTTTGAAAATGGCTCAATATTCAAGTGGAGAATCTTCCAAACCACACTCTCCACAAAAAGCTTTCATTCTTGGTGAATTAAAAGAAGCCAAAAGGTCACTTGCACAAAAAGATGAAGCTATAAGACAATTGGAAGAAAGATTGCAAAGGCTTGAAGTGACTAATGAAAGGTCCAGCCATACACACCATAGAAGACGCCATTCTTCAAGGCATTCATCAAGAACTTCTTCCAACTATCATGGACATGAAGATGAAACCGAATGGAGGAGGCATCATCATTATGAAGAAAGGCGCCAACATGTGGCAAAGCCTTATATGCCTTTTGTAAAATTACCTAGCTTTAGTGGTGAAGGTGATCCCAATGTATATTTGGGGTGGGAAGCAAAGGTTGAACAAATCTTTCATGTACATGAGGTCCAAGAAGACCAAAGGGTAAAACTAGCTACTTTAGAATTTCTAGACTATGCCATGCAATGGTGGCATAAAACTCTTATGGACATTGGGCTAAACAAGAGACCTCTCGTGGTTTCTTGGAATGATTTGAAAGAATGCATGCGCGCTAGATTTGTGCCTCCACATTATAGGAAAGACCTTTTGTTGAAGCTCCAAAGGCTTCATCAAGGCACACTTAGTGTGGATGCTTATTATAAAGAACTTGAAACGCTTTTAACTCATATTAACATGCATGAAAGTGAAGAATCTAAGATGGCTCGTTTTGTAAGTGGATTAAGACAAGATATTCAAAATGTTGTAGAACTTTATGAGTACACTTCTTTGGAAAAATTGGTTCACCTAGCCATCAAGGTTGAATCACAAATTTTGAAGAAAAATTCTTTTAAGAAAACTCATAATGATGGTTTCAATAACTCACCTTGGAAGGGTAAAACTCACATTTCAAAACTTGATACTGTAACATCCCGCCAAATACCCTTTCACAAATATATAATGAAAATATACGTAAAACCAAAATGTTGAAATGAAACATAATTATATATATGTAATGATGTTTCTCCTCGCAGGGAGTTTAATACAAAACGGTCATTTTCCAAAACTTAAACATAAAAACAGCAAAAACAACCAAACAACCGATCTCCCAACATAAAAAGGGCGATCTCCTAACAAAAGGGCGATCTCCTATCAAAAGGGCGATCTCCGATCAAAAGGGCGATCTCCGATCAGAGAACAGGAAACGGGTGATCGCCCAACAGAAGCAAAACGGGCAATCTCCTCCCGGCGACCACTCACTGAGGAGCTCTTCTTCCTGCAAGATCATCTGCTCCCGTGTAAAGATTACACGATCATCACAGGTTTTAAGAAAACAGCCACAGAACCAAAACGCAGGGTAAGCTAGACATTTAAAAGAGAGTTTGAATATGAACTTAAAAACCAATCATGAAACCAATTTAAGACATCCACATAAAACCATCAACTTTCTCATTTTCCACAAAACCATAAGGTAATCACATATTTCACAAATCAATCCAAGAGTCTTTCAATTCATATTAGCAATCAAGTGCCTAACAATTCAATTTCTCAATTCACATACCACTGTGAAATCCACACATTCACATGGTCGCTGTGAAATCCACACATTCACAAGCGTATAGAGGAATCCACACATCCTCACATGGTCGCTGTGAAATCCACATGTTCCTGCCGGTTGACCCTGCGTCAGCTGACTTCTGCGGCCGCCACACACCTCCTTCCTCACCTAGTCTGTGCTGGTATGATCGCACCTGCAAAAGAGAAAGGGGGGCGCCCTCGCGGCCGTTTGCACTCCGACGCTCAAGTCAGAACGGGGCAAGAAACATTAAAGTCTGAATTTCTCTCTGTGTTTAGGTCTAGAATTGCGTACCTCTGTGAAGCATATTACTGTTCCTTATATACTTAGGGTTTTCTGTGCCGCTAACCCTAATTAGGGTTTATTGCGCTGCTGGACACACTTAGGGTTTACTGGAATGCCCCCTGCGCCACTCTTACCCAGTCTTTGGGATAACCTAGCGCATAGGGTTTCCTTCTCTGGAGTGCAAACTCTAACAGGATGAACACCTGTTCTGGGAGGGCCTTCACTGTTCACGTGCCATGCATGTAGCCTTCGTGATTCGGGACTCTCTTTACCTCTGGGAATATTTACTAATAATCTGCGGAGCAGGCGATGACCGATCACCCATCTCTCTGTGGAGCAGGCGATGACCGATTACCCATCTCCCTGTGGAGCAGGCGATGACCGATCACTCATCTCCCTACGGAGCATGCGATGACCGATCCCCTCTGATGGGGTCTACTCCACGTGGCTTTGGCCCATGCTGTGGGACCCATCTGACTTCCGAGGACCGATCAGTACACAAGCCCCCCAGTCTCAAGCTGTTAACTTGTTTCAGCGAAGAGACTAAGTCATTGACTCCTTCACTACCTGCTCTCGGTGCTCGAGGACCAGCATTTGGCATCATCGCCAGGAACTCTTCTGATCTGGTACTCGCCGAATTATCTTTAGGCGATTTCCTTTCTCTTACTCTTCTCGATCCACGTGTCCTCCTCAAGCACGCCTCTCACCGCAGCCTCGCTTTAAGAAGTCGAGGGCGAGGTCTTTCCTATCTCGCCTCACTTGCTCAAAGGCAAGGAGGTCTTCTTTCTCGCCTGCACTTGCTCCCAGGCAAGGAGGTCTTCCTCTGTTGCCTCAGCCTCGCTGTAAGAAGACGAGGTGAGGACTTTCTTATCTTCTCGCCTCAGCCTCGCTGTAAAAAGACGAGGTGAGGACTTTCTTATCTTCTCGCCTCAGCCTCGCTGTAAAAAGACGAGGTGAGGACTTTCTTATCTTCTCGCCTCAGCCTCGCTGTAAAAAGACGAGGTGAGGACTTTCAACATCTTGCCTCAGCCTCGCTGTAAGAAGACGAGGTGAGGACTTTTATCATCTTGCCTCGGATCGCCAAAGGGCGAGGAGGACTTTTATCATCTTGCCTCGGATCGCCAAAGGGCGAGGAGGACTTTTATCATCTTGCCTCAGCCTCGCTGTAAAAAGACGAGGTGAGGACTTTATATCTTCTCGCCTCAGCCTCGCTGCAAGAAGACGAGGTGAGGACTTTCAACATCTTGCCTCAGCCTCGCTGTAAGAAGACGAGGTGAGGACTTTTATCATCTTGCCTCAGCCTCGCTGTAAAAAGACGAGGTGAGGACTTTCTTATCTTCTCGCCTCAGCCTCGCTGTAAAAAGACGAGGTGAGGACTTTCTTATCTTCTCGCCTCAGCCTCGCTGTAAAAAGACGAGGTGAGGACTTTCTTATCTTCTCGCCTCAGCCTCGCTGTAAAAAGACGAGGTGAGGACTTTCTTATCTTCTCGCCTCAGCCTCGCTGTAAAAAGACGAGGTGAGGACTTTCTTATCTTGCCTCAGCCTCGCTGTAAGAAGACGAGGTGAGGACTTTTATCATCTTGCCTCAGCCTCGCTGTAAAAAGACGAGGTGAGGACTTTCAACATCTTGCCTCAGCCTCGCTGTAAGAAGACGAGGTGAGGACTTTCAACATCTTGCCTCAGCCTCGCTGTAAGAAGACGAGGTGAGGACTTTCAACATCTTGCCTCAGATCGCCAAAGGGCGAGGAGGACTTTTATCATCTTGCCTCAGCCTCGCTGTAAAAAGACGAGGTGAGGACTTTTATCATCTGGATGCCTCCGATCGCCGAAGGGCGATGAGGACCCTAAAATCTCCTTACTTGGGCCTCTGATCGCCTAAGGGCGATGAGGTTTTTCCAAAACTTCTGAGTCTTTCTCTCTCCCGTCGGTTGCTCCTCTTGACACGTGGACATCATCTGGTCATTCACGTGTCACCATCTGGAGTACCTGCAGCTAAAACGCTACTTTCACCTTGATCCTGCGACTAAGTTATCCACACAGGGAGTAGCTTAGTGCACAGGCTGCTCTGGGTACAACCTTAACCTGGTGATCTGGTTAACACTGGGTATCACAGCTCACACAAGTCTTCTCAAACACTCGGCGATGTGCTCCTTTCGGCGACTTGCTGACAACCTGATCTCCTGATCTTCACACCCGGCGATGTGAATACCTGCAGGCGATAGGCGACCACTTATATCTTCACACACATGGCGATAGGCGATCACTTATATCTTCGCATACATGGCGATAGGCGATCACTTATATCTTCACACATGGCGAAAGGCGATCACTACTCTTTACACGCGGTGATAGGCGACTACCGATCTGTGCTTCTTTACTTCTCGCGCTTTGCTTCCAGGCGCTCTCTTAACACTGGGTGATCGCCTTAGCCACTGACAACCAATCACCATTCTGGGTGATCGCCTCTCCAACTGGCTTACTATCCTCTACCACGTGACACCCCTTGAACAGTCAACATGGTCAACTGCTGGCGACGTCATCTATTACTGATGACGGACCGGATCACAAGCCCCCCAGGCTCGAGTTGTGACTTGTCTCAACGAAGAGTCTTACAACTCGCCTGATAGCTATTGACCCGACCGGGCTGTCACCTCTTGGCCGACGTCCGAGGTCTTGCCACTACGTAAACGTTCTTACTTCTGCCTCTTTCCCTTCGACGACCATCATCTGCTTGTAATGAATTATAAACCTTGTCTTTACAACTTGAATCACTCTTTCTCCTTCACAGCTCAACCTTCACCTTGTGTGGGTTGCTTGGTGACCGTGCTAACTGATGTGGTGCTATCTCTACTTCTTGACTCGTGCTGGTTTCCTTGGGTGATCTGATCCTCTTGCTCTACTACTGCCATCATCTTTACTTTTCTTCGGATCATAAGGATGATATATCCTTTGGTCCTTCTTTACCGCTGCCGTCTCCAACACCCTCTGAGGCTGAGTCCTGGCTTGGGTGCGTGGTTTTGCGGGAGCCGTACTCCCC